>CM038141.1:247410266-248737033 GCA_021437245.1 Aegilops speltoides
CACATCATTCTCCTAATGATGTGATTGTTGGGGAACGTAGTAATTTCAAAAAATTTCCTACGCACATGCAAGATCATGGTGATGCATAGCAACGAGAGAGGGAGTGTATCTTCATACCCTTGAAGATCGCTAAGCGGAAGCGTTTATCAACGCGGTTGATGTAGTCGTATGTCTTCACGATCCGACCGATCCAAGTACCGAACGCACGGCACCTCTCGAGTTCGCACTGCGTTCAGCTCGATGACGCCCTAGCCTTCTCAATCCAGCAAGGCGGGCTAAGTAGTAGATGAGTTCGGCAGCACGACGGCGTGGTGAAGGTGTCGGTGAAGAATAATCTCCGCAGGCTTCGCCTAAGCACTACGGAAACTATGATGAGAGGATAAACTAGAGGGGACGGGGTTGCGGCACCGCTTGGTGTTTCTTGATCTGTCTTTGGTGCTAGCCCTGCCCTCTATTTATATGTTGAGCCTTGGGGTGAAACTTGGAGTAAAAGCCTCCACAAAGTCGGTTTCACCCTAAAGGCAAGAGTCCTTCTCGGACTCGGGGCGAGACGCCAGGTTCGGCGTGCTGGACCCAGACGCCGAGGACCTGGCGTCGGCCCAGACTAATCGAAAGTGCAACTAATCCCGGGTGGTTTTGGTAATTAATAACAACATATATATCATTGAACTAATAGTTACTTGAGAATCATTTCAGAAAGTTCGTTGATATGGGTATGGCAAGGATCAAGAAGTGGACCCCTCAAAATGCTAAGGCAAGCATTGGCAAAAGCTCAAGACTCCATTTTTGGTTTAGTGATCCAAGATCACATTGAGTCCATAGGAAAGCCAATACTATTAAAGGGGATGAGGTTATGATGATGATCTGGTTGCTCAAGTGCTTAGTGATACATCTCCTAAACTATCAAGAACTTTCACCGCCATATACACTCATAAGTAATCTCGGTCCCACCGATATTCCAAACTCAGTCACACCAAGATGAACCACCTCAGCCATAAAGCCAAACCCTAGAAATCTCGGATTTTCCGATTCGAACTCGGTCTCACGAAACTTGAGTTGCCAAGCTTCAGAACATACATCATCAAATCGGTGTCACCGAGATGATGAAGTCGGTCCCACCGAGATTGGCAAGCTCTTGTCTTTACGAATCGGACTAACCGAGATTGTATTTTCGGTCCCACAAAAATCCCAACGTTCACATGATTTGAACTTTCGGTCTCACCGAGTTGTCAACTTCGGTCCCACCGAGATTGGTCAAATGTGTGTAACGGTTGGATTTTGTGTGGAGGCTATAAATACCCCTCCACCGCCTCTTCATTCGTGGAGAGTGCCATCAGAAAGAACTACCACTCCTACCTTACATTTCTGAGAAGAGAACTACCTACCCTTGTGTTGAGATCAAGTTGCTCCACTCCCACCATATGAAGCTTGATCTCTAGCCTTCCCAAGTTGCTTTCCACTCAACCCTTTCTTCCACCACAGCCAAATCAGTGAGGAGAGTTGAGTGTTGGGGAGATTATCATTTGAAGCACAAGAGCAAGGAGTTCATCATCATCAACAACATCTATTACCTTTTGGAGGGTGGTGCCTCCTAGATTGGTTAGGTGTCGCTTGGGAGCCTCCGTCGAGATGTGGAGTTGAACCAAGAAGTTTGTAAGGGCAAGGAGATCGCCTACTTCGTGAAGATCTACCCCGAGTAAGGCTAGCCCTCCGTGGGCGTAGGCCATGATGGAATAGACAAGGTTGCTTCTTCATGGACCCTTCGTGGGTGGAGCCCTCCGTGGACTCTCGCAGCCGTTACCCTCCGTGGGTTGAAGTCTCCATCAACGTGGAAGTACGATAGCACCACCTATCGGAACCACGAGAAAAATCACCGCGTCTCCAAAATTGCGTTTGCTCTTCTCCACCTCTCTTTACTACATATGCAATTTACTTTCCGCTGCCTATACTCTAGAATTGCATGTGTAGGGTGATGCTTGACTTGATCATAATTGTGAATCTGCCAAAAACTGTTCTTTGTCAAAAGGCATAAGTTTTATATTGTCAAGTAGTCTAATCACCCCCCCCTCTAGACATACTTTCGATCCTACAAGTGGTATCAGAGCTTTGATCTCCATTGTATTGGTTTCCATTGCATTGGACTCCAAAGCTTGGTTTCACAACCTAGGAGAGTATGGCGTCTAGTGAGGGTAATTTTCGTAGAGGTCCTTACTTTGATGGTACAAATTTTGCTAGTTGGAAGCATAAAATGAAAATGCATATTCTTGGCCATAACCCAGCCGCATGGGGCATTATTTGTGTTGGTATGCAAGGTGAATTCTTCGAGGAAGGAAAATTTCCGGATCGCGGGCTTCTACAACGGAAGAATTGCGGATGTTGCAAAACAATGCTCAAGCTTGTGACATTCTCTTCAATGCTTTGTGTCCCGAGGAGTTCAACAAAATCAGCCGTCTTGAGAATGCAAAAGAGATTTGGGATACTTTGGTTGAAATGCACGAAGGTACCGAGTCCGTGAAGGAATCAAAGCTAGATGTTCTTCAAGGTCAACTTGACAAGTTCAAGATGAAGGAAGGTGAAGGAGTCGCTTACTCTAGGCTTGCTCTCATCACAAATGAGATTGCCGGCTTAGGAAGCGAAGAAATGACCGACCGATTCATCATCAAGAAGATTCTCAGAGCTTTGGATGGAAAGTATGACACCGTGTGCACTTTGATCCAAATGATGCCAAACTACAAGAATCTCAAGCCAAGCGAAGTCATTGGAAGAATTGTTGCTCATGAGATGACACTTAAGGATAAGGAAGAGCTTCACAACAAGTCAAGTGGTGCTTACAAAGCTACAAGTGATGCTCCACAACCTCAAGTGACTAGTTAGTTTCCAATGAAGAGATAAGCCTAATGGTCAAGAACTTCAACAAATTCTACAAGAGTAGAAGCAAAGAGAGAAGCTCAAAGTCTAGATCATATGATGAAAAGAGATCTTCTAGTCGTGATCGAAACTGCTACAATTGTGGAAGACCCGGACACTACTCAAATGAGTGTATGGCTCCCCACAAGAGAAGAGAAGAATCTCCAAGAAGAAGAAGCTCAAGAGATGAGTCACCTCGGAAAGAGAGAAGGAGTAGAGATGATCGTTATGAACGAAGACCCTCTCGGAGAAGCAAGGATTCGGAGAGGAAAGACAAGTCATCAAGGAGCTACACAAGAAGAAAACATCAAGCTCATGTAGGTGAATGGGTCTCCGGCTCCGACTCCGACAATCAATCCGAAAGAAGCTATCACTCCAACTCGACTACTGATCAAGATGAAGGTGTTGCGGTCTTGCTCTCGTGTCCTCCAACTCCAACTCCTATGACTTATTTGATTCACCAAATGAGGGAATTGGAAGATGCTTCATGGCTAAAGGCCCCAAGGTATCACACCCTAAATTCATTGACTTTGATAGTGATGAGGATGACTTGCTTGGTGAAGATGAGCTCTTACATGATAAATCTAGTGAGCCTAGTAATGATGAACATGCTAGTAGTCCTTACAGTCGAGAAGAGTCGAATGACAATGCTATGAAGGAGATTGAGCGTCTAACTAAAGAACTAAACACTCTTAAGTTAGCTCATGAAACAACTCAAGAAGATCATAGAGAGCTCCTAAGATCTCATGAGAAGCTACGCTTCGAGAAGCTCACTCTAGAGCAAGAACATGAGTTTCTAAAAGCAATCAATGACGATCTTCGAAAGAAGAGTTCTTCATATCTTGCCAAACGACTTCTCTTGTCAAATTTCTTGCCACCCATTAAGATTAAGCATGACAAGCATAAGAAAAATTCTTTCTCTAGTAGTAACAATAACCATGCTAAATCCAATGTTGTTGCTTCTAGTAGTTCTCTTGATTCCACTAACAATGTTTCAAGCCAAGTTACACTTGAGCAAGAAAATAGTTTATTGAAAGGGATTATAGAGAAAGGTGTCTACAAGAGCCTTGCCGGAAGCAAGAACTTTGAGGAAATTGTTACAAGCAAGGAAGGCACGGAAGAATCAAGGAATTGGTTTTGAGCGAAAGTTCAACGCCGAGGGTGTTGAATGGGAAGAAGGTCAATATCCTACTCCACAGTTTGTTCTTCAAAAGGAGAAGTATGATCCTACTTCTTCCAATGTGGAACAAGCTCAAGATGACCTTCCACCACAAGACCACAAGCTAAAAGGCAAGGACAAGCTTCAAGAGGAGATCGATGCATTTGTTGAAGCACCTCAAGCCATGGTCAAGTGGGTTCCCAAGGAAACGTCAAGTTCTACTTCGTCAAGCTCAACTACAACCCCAAGGATTCCCATCAAGATGATGTGGATCCCGAAGAAGAAGAACTAGAGAGTTCTTGAGGGTGACTCCGCCAACATACTTCACTCACATTCATTTTGGCAAAAACTTGTGCAATCAACTTCCACATTGTGCACTAGTTCATGGAGTCACAAACCCTCTTGTTGGTAAGTCAAGGGACAAGGTAATCATTGCTTTCATGGACATCATCTATTGTGAACTTCAATCTATGTCCATGGATATCCTTGTTTGTTCCTTGTGGGACTAACCCATGTAGGTATTGAAAGTTCCCGAATCCAAAGGATTGCTCCCAACTCTTGATGATCTTCATCAACATTGAGCATCCACATCTTCAACATCTACATGAAGTCTTCTACAACAACCCAAGGTTAGTTTGACCCTTTAAAAGGGGTTCTCACATCTAGGGGGATCTTTGCTCTAAAAAATTGAGCTAAAGCATCTTCAAATGATGTGAACACATCAATGCTTTATGTAAAAGTGGTAACCCCACTTGTGCTTAAACGATGAGTATGACCTATGATCAAATGTTCTCATTTGGCTCCTAAGTCAATATACTCATATAAAGATGACCTAGTCATCGACAAATTGTGTGATAGTAGCTAGAGTTTTGATTGTGCATGTTTGACACATATTTCATTTGCTATCTTATTGTGTGAGCATGTTGGATGCATGATTTTATCCATTCAAGGACATCCATTTGTTGTTTTGGTCGTTTTGATTTTTCTGACCAAATGGATGGACAAGAATGCCTAAGTACCTCCCCTAGCTATCTATGCTTTCTTGTCTCAAATTCTATTCATGCTTACATCACAAATTTTGAACAAGTCATTTTCGGACCCTCCGAGTAAGGAGGACTCGGAGCCACCGATCCGTCAAGGGCTAACTTCCAAAACCTTCTAAGTGATTTCGGTCAGACCAACTCACTCAAACTCGGTCGAACCGAAAGCATTTAGACTGATCTAGGTTTTCACCTCGGTGAAACCGAGTTGTGATTTTCGGCGTGACGAAGTGCATAATCGCCTGCAGTTATCCATCTCGGTGCCACCGAAGTTTTACAACTCGGTCCCACCGGCAACAAAGGGTATATATACTCGAGGGGCAGCGTTGATTTCTCCTTCAAACGCTTCGCCCCACACCCTTGCTACCGTCGCCTTGGTCTCCGGATCGTCGCCGTCGTCGCTTTGTCGCCCTCGCCTCGCCAGTCTCCGTCGCCGTCAGCGGACATCTTCTCGCGCCGTTGCCGCCATAGAGAAACTCCACCAAGTTAGGGTGAGTTTTGATCCCACGTGCTCCCATCTCCGATTCAATGCACGTTTGGTTTGCCAAGAATCTTGCCACGATTGAAATCTTCCCTGTACACAGATTAGTTCGTTTGGACTAGATTCGAGTAAAAGTTTTAGGGTTAGGTTTCCGCCGAACACATCTCGGTGAGACCGATTTTACATTTTCGGTATGACCGATTTGGCCTATGGCCATTGCCTTTGCACCCTTCGGTCCAACCGAGTTGTGCAAATCGGTGTGACGAAATGATGATTCTGTGAAACCCTAGTGTTTTCGGCGGGACGAAACCCACTTCGTCCAACCGAAAGTGGTGTGAAAGCTTCTGTTTGAACACTTGGATTCACCGAATTTTAAACTCGGTCGACCGAAATGTCTTCGTGAAAACCTAATACTAAAATTTGAACTCATTTTTTGCAAAATCTTACGCAGTTTGTGATGACTCTTCTACTCGCCTACACCTTATCTATTCACAGGTTGTCGGCCATGTCGATGCGGTGTAAATCGAACAGGTCGAGACACCCATTGCAGATATTCCCGAGGCAGGCACTAGTCCCGATCCTAGCAGCTCATCAGATGATGGTGAGAGGAGTACACCAAGTGGTTTGCCTCCTGCAGCCACCAGGGCTAGAAAGAAGAGGAACTCGGATGATGAAGACTCAGATTTTGTTGTTGAGGAAGAGGTCACCTCAAAGCCCAAGAGGAAAGTTGTTGCCAAAGAGCCACAAGGTCAGCAAACTAAGAAGGGCACCAGAAAAGTCAAGCAGTCAACTGTTGCCAAGAAGCTGAATTTGGGAGAGGCAGATGCAAGCAAAGTGAAGAAAACTTCCAAGAGGAAGAGATTAGTGCATGATGATGCAGCAGAAGAAGATGAGGATGAGGAAGCACCCCAGCCTCCTCAGAAGCCTAAGCTCATGGGTGATGCCATCAAGGCTGGAGCCACTTCAAAGCCCAAGCAATCTGCTCAAGCCAAGGCAGCTCCAGCAAAGCTTGCTGCTAAGCCAAAGCTGACAAGGAAGCAGCAGCAGCAGCAGCTAAACCAAAGAGCTTCGGAGAGCAAATTCTTGAAGCTACCCAAAGGATTGAACAACGCCTGGCCAGCATTGTACAGTCTCAGGAGAGCCTAGAGAGGATTGTTGAGGACAAGATCCACGCCTGGATGTGAAGTCGATCAAGTGCAAGTAATGTCAACAAGCTTGAGGCAGACATTGAGGAAGCAAAGCGTGAGAAGGAAGAGCTTATGCGTGAGATGCAGGATGACTTAGTCCAGATGCTTATCAACAGATCGCTCCGGTTCCCACAGGACCCGATCAGCTGCTATTCGATGGATCGACACCGGGACTACAACAAGCACCTCCCACAGTTCAGATTGCTCCTACTCCGGCTCCAGCTCCGGTGACTACTCTCTGCGGCCACAGACATCGGTGAAGTCTTCGCCGATGTTGTCATATCCACTCCGACATCAACCAGACGTTAGCCGCCAGCAGAGTCCCCAAAGTGACGCTTAGCTCTATGCCTTTTGAACTTTTGGTAACTTGTTGCCAAAGGGGAGAAATTGTATAGATCATAGGACTTCAAGAGAGAGAGTCTTTGTTGTCGCTTTTGCTCTTTCGTTCTTTTGCGGTTTCTTTGAGATACTTTTGGTTTTCGAAACATTCAGTGTGTTTGATACTACGTTTGATTCTCATTAAGGTAGAATCATATACCATTCCTATGTGTGCTTAATGAGTGCTTGGTCGTACTATGCTTTAATGTGTGCTTAATGCTTATCATATGCTATTCCTATCTTGTATGACCATTTACTCATGTCTTGGTGATTGGGTGCATGCTGTTCATTCTTATCATTTTGTGCGCTCCACCAAGATGTATGTGACATGGAAGAGTGACCCATGATCCTAATTGATTGTGCATTTGCATTCAAACGCAAATCTTAAATAATGCACAAATTTAGGGGGAGCTCTTACTTATCACATACTTCTCAAAGCGACGATATTATTCATTGATTATATCCTTTGTCGAAGCTTTGATCTATATGTTGTCATCAATTACCAAAAAGGGGGAGATTGAAAGTGCAACTAATCCCCGGGTGGTTTTGGTAATTAATAACAACATATATATCATTGAACTAATAGTTACTTGAGAATCATTTCAGAAAGTTCAGTGATATGGGTATGGCAAGGACTGAAGAAGTGGACCCTCAAAATGCTAAGGCAAGCATTGGCAAAAGCTCAAGACTCCATTTTTGGTTTAGTGATCCAAGATCACATTGAGTCCATAGGAAAGCCAATACTATTAAAAGGGGATGAGGTTATGATGATGATCTGGTTGCTCAAGTGCTTAGTGATACATCTCCTAAACTATCAGCAACTTTCACCGCCATATACACTCATAAGTAATCTCGGTCCCACCGATATTCCAAACTCACCACACCAAGATGAACCACCTCAGCCATAAAGCCAAACCCTAGAAATCTCGGATTTTCCGATTCGAACTCGGTCTCACGAAACTTGAGTTGCCAAGCTTCAGAACCTTCGTCATCAAATCGGTGTCACCGAGATGATGAAGTCGGTCCCACCGAGATTGGCAAGCTCTTGTCTTTGCACGAATCGGACTAACCGAGATTGTATTTTCGGTCCCACGAAAATCCCAACGTTCACATGATTTGAACTTTCGGTCTCACCGAGTTGTCAACCGGTCCCACCGAGATTGGTCAAATGTGTGTAACGGTTGGATTTTGTGTGGAGGCTATAAATACCCTCCACCGCCTCTTCATTCGTGGAGAGTGCCATCGAAAGAACTACCACTCCTACCTTACATTTACGAGAAGAGAACTACCTACCCTTGTGTTGAGATCAAGTTGCTCCACTCCCACCATATGAAGCTTGATCTCTAGCCTTCCCAAGTTGCTTTCCACTCAACCCTTTCTTCCACCACAGCCAAATCAGTGAGGAGAGTTGAGTGTTGGGGAGATTATCATTTGAAGCACAAGAGCAAGGAGTTCATCATCATCAACAACATCTATTACCTTTTGGAGGGTGGTGCCTCCTAGATTGGTTAGGTGTCGCTTGGGAGCCTCCGTCGAGATGTGGAGTTGAACCAAGAAGTTTGTAAGGGCAAGGAGATCGCCTACTTCGTGAAGATCTACCCCGAGTAAGGCTAGCCCTCCGTGGGCGTAGGCCATGATGGAATAGACAAGGTTGCTTCTTCGTGGACCCTTCGTGGGTGGAGCCCTCCGTGGACTCTCGCAGCCGTTACCCTCCGTGGGTTGAAGTCTCCATCAACGTGGAAGTACGATAGCACCACCTATCGGAACAACGAGAAAAATCACCGCGTCTCCAAAATTGCGTTTGCTCTTCTCCACCTCTCTTTACTACATGTGCAATTTACTTTCCGCTGCCTATACTCTAGAATTGCATGTGTAGGGTGATGCTTGACTTGATCATAATTGTGAATCTGCCAAAAACTGTTCTTTGTCAAAAGGCATAATTTTTATATTGTCAAGTAGTCTAATCACCCCCCTCTAGACATACTTTCGATCCTACATCCACAAAACTTCCTTTTGCGCTTTCCAAAAACCTTGTGGGCTTTCCCCTTTGGCCCAAATAACGTGTTCTCGTACCCAAACATTTCGGGAAACATCCGGAACCCCTTCTGGTGAATTCCGGAACCCTTCTGGAGATCAAACACTATTATCCCATATATCAAACTTTATCTCTGCACCATTCTGGAGTTCCTCGTCATGTCCATGATCTCATCCGGGACTCGGAACAACATTCGGTTACCAACATACATAACTCATATAATACTATATCGTCAAGCTAAAGCGTTAAGCGTCGCGGACCCTACGGGTTTGAGAACTATGTAGACATGACCGAGACATGTTTCCAATTAATAACCAATAGTGGGACCGGATGCCCATATTGGCTCCCACATATTCTCGAAGATCTTTATCGGTCAAACCGCATAACAACATATGTTGTTCCTTTGTCATCGATATGTTACTTTCCCGAGATTCGATCGTCGGTATCTCAATACCTAGTTCAATCTCGTTACCGGCAAGTCTCTTTACTCGTTACGTAATGCATCATTCCGGAACTAACTCTTTAGCTACATTGCTTGCAAGGCTTATAGTGATGTGCATTACCGAGAGGGCCCAGAGATACCTCTCCGACAATCGGAGTGACAAAACCTAATCTCGAAATACGCCAACTCAACATGTACCTTTGGAGACACCTGTAGAGCTCCTTTATAATCACCCAGTTACGTTGTGACGTTTGGTAGCACACAAAGTGTTCCTCCGGTAAATGGGAGTTGCATAATCTCATAGTTGTAGGAACATGTATAAGTCATGAAGAAAGCAATAGCAACAAACTAAACGATCAAGTGGTAGGCTAACGGAATAGGTCAAGTCAATCACATCATTCTCCTAATGATGTGATCTCGTTAATCAAATGACAACTCATGTCTATGGTTAGGAAACATAACCATCTTTTATTAATGAGCTAGTCAAGTAGAGGCATACTAGTGACATTAAGTTTGTCTATGTATTCACACATGTATCATGTTTCCGGTTAATACAATTCTAGCATGAATAATAAATATTTATCATGAAATAAGGAAATAAATAATAACTTTATTATTGCCTCTAGGGCATATTTCCTTCAGTCTCCCACTTGCACTAGAGTCAATAATCTAGTTCACATCGCCATGTGATTTAACACCAATATTCATATCTGTATATGATTAACACCCATAGTGTTTACTTGAGTCAATAATCTAGTTCACGTCGCTATGTGATTAACACCCAAAGAGTACTAAGGCATGATCATGTTTTGCTCGTGAGAGAAGCTTAGTCAATGGGTCTATCATATTCAGAGCCGTATGTATTTTGCAACTATTCTATGTCTACAATGCTCTACACGGAGCTACTCTAGCTAATTGCTCCCACTTTCAATATGTATCCAGATTGAGACTTAGAATCATCTAGATCGGTGTAAAAGCTTGCACCGATGTAACTCTTTACGACGGGCTATCACCTCCATAATCGAGAAATATTTCCTAAAGTCCTCACTAAGGATATTCTTGACCAATGTCCAGTGATCTACTCCTAGATCACTATTGTACTCCCTTGCAAAATTCAGAGCAAGGTATACAATAGGTCTGGTACATAGCATACCATACTTTATAGAACCTGTGACTGAGGCATAGGGAATGACTTTCATTCTCTTTTCTATTTTCTGCCGTGGTCGGGATTTGAGTTTTACTCAATTTCACACCTTTGCAACACAGGCAAGAACTCTTTCTTTTATTGTTTCATTTTGAACTACTTCAAAATCTTGTCAAGGTATGTACTTATTGAAAAACTTATCAAGCATCTTGATCTATCTCAATAGATCTTGATGCTCAATATATAAGTAGCTTTACTGATGTCTTTCTTTTAAAGAACTCCTTTCAAATACTCCTTTATGCTTTCCAGAAAAATTCTACATCTTTTCTGATCAACAATCTGTTAGTCACATATATTTATCAGAAAGGCGGTACTGCTCCCACTCACTTTATTGTAAATACAGGCTTCACCGCAAGTCTGTATAAAACTATATGCTTTGATCAACTTATCAAGGCGTATATTCCAACTCTGAGATGCTTGCACCAGTCCATAGATGGATCGCTGGAGCTTGCACATTTTGTTAGCATTTTTAGGATTGACAAAACCTTCTGGTTGCATCATATACAACTCTTATTTAAGAAAACCATTAAGGAATGCAGTTTTGACATCCATTTGCCTGATTTCATAAAATGTGGCAATTGCTAACATGATTCGGACAAACTTTAAGCATCGCTATAGTTGAGAAAATCTCATTGTAGTCAACACCTTGAACTTGTCGAAAACCTTTTGCGACAAGTCGAGCTTTGTAGATAGTAACACTACTATCAGCGTCTGTCTTCCTCTTGAAGATCCATTTATTTTCTATGGCTTGCCGATCATAGGGCAAGTCAACCAAAGTCCACACTTTGTTCTTATACATGGATCCCATCTCAGATTTTATGGCCTCAAGCCATTTCACGGAATCTGGGCTCACCATTGCTTCTTCATAGTTCGTAGGTTCGTCATGGTCTAGTAACATAACTTCCAGAACAGGATTACCGTACCACTCTGGTGCGGATCTTACTCTGGTTGACCTACGAGGTCCAGTAACAACTTGATCTAAAGTTTCATGATCATCATCATTAACTTCCTCACTAATTGGTGTAGTAGTCACAAGAACATATTTCTGCGATGAACTACTTTCCAATAAGGGAGCAGGTACAGTTACCTCATCAAGTTCTACTTTCCTCCCACTCACTTCTTTCAAGAGAAACTCCTTCTCTAGAAAGGATCCATTCTAAGCAACGAATATCTTTGCCTTCGGATCTATGATAGAAGGTGTACCCAACTGTCTCCTTTGGGTATTATATGAAGACACACTTCTCCAATTTGTGTTCGAGCTTATCAGGTTGAAAACCTTTTTCACATAAGCATCGCGACTCCAAACTTTAAGAAACGACAGCTTAGGTTTACTGCTAAACCATAGTTCATACAGTGTCGTCTCATCGGATTTAGATGGTGCCCTATTTAAAGTGAATGCAGATATCTCTAATTCATAACCCCAAAACGATAGAGGTAAATCGGTAAGATACATCATAGATCGCACCATATCCAATAAAGTGCGGTTAGGACGTTCGGACACACCATTACGCTATGGTGTTCCATGTGGCGTGAGTTGTGAAACTATTCCACATTGTTTAAAATGAAGGCCAAACTCGTAGCTCAAATATTCATTCTACGACCAGATCATAGAAACTTTATTTTCTTGTTATGATGATTTTTCCACTTCACTATGAAATTCTTTGAACCTTTCAACTATTTCAAACTTATGTTTCATCAAGTAGATATACCCATATCCGCTCAAATCATCTTGTGAAGTTCAGAAAATAACGATACTTGGCACGAGCATCAACACTCATTGGAACGAATACATCAGAATGTATTATTTCCAATAAGTTAGTAGCTCGTTCCATTGTTCCGGAGAATGGAGTTTTAGTCATCGTGCCCAAAAGGCACGGTTCGCAAGCATCAAATGATTCATAACCAAGTGATTCCAAAAATCCATCTTAATGGAGTTTCTTCATGCGCTTTACACCGATATGACCCAAACGGCAGTGCCACAAATAAGTTGCACTATCATTATTAAGTTTGCATCTTTTGGCATCAATATTATGAATATGTGTATCACTATGATCGAGATCCAACAAACTATTTTCATTGGGTGTATGACCATTGAAGGTTTTATTCATGTAAACAGAACAACAATTATTCTCTGACTTTAAATGAATAACCGTATTGCAATAAACATGATCAAATCATATTCATGCTCAACGCAAATGCCAAATAACATTTATTTAGTTTTAATACTAATCCCAAAAGTATAGGGAGTGTGCGATGATGATCATATCAATCTTGGAACTACTTCCAACACTCATCGTCACTTCCCCTTCAACTAGTCTTTGTTTATTCTGTAACTCCTATTTCGAGTTACTAATCTTAGCAATCGAACAAGTATCAAATACCCAGGGGTTACTATAAACAATAGTAAGGTACACATCAATAACCTGTATATCAAATATACCCTTGTTCACTTTGCCATCCTTCTTATTTACCAAAATTCAGGGCATTTCCGCTTCCAGTGACCATTTCCTTTGCAGTAGAAGCACTCAGTTTCAGGCTTTGGTCCAGCTTTGGGCTTCTTCGCGGGAGTGACAACTTGCTTGTCATTCTACTTGAAGTTCGCTTTCTTTCCCTTTGCCATTCTCTTGAAACTAGTGGTCTTGTCAATCATCAACACTTGATGCTCTTTCTTGATTTCTACCTTCATCGATTTCATCATCACAAAGAGCTCGGGAATCGTTTTCGTCATCCCTTGCATACTATAATTCATCACGAAGTTCTAGTAACTTGGTGATGGTGACTAGAGAACTCTGTCAATCACTATCTTATCTGGAAGATTAACTCCCACTTGATTCAAGCGATTGTATTACCCAGACAATCTGAGCACATGCTCACTAGTTGAGCGATTCTCCTCCATCTTTTAGCTATAGAACTTGTTGGAGACTTCATATCTCTCAACTCGCGTATTTGCTTGAAATATTAATTTCAATCCCTAGAACATCTCATATGGTCCATGACATTCAAAACGTCTTTGAAGTCCCGACTCTAAGCCGTTAAGCATGGCGCACTAAACTATCAAGTAGTCATCATATTGAGCTAGCCAAACGCATAACGTTTGCATATGCTCCTGCAATAGGTCTGTCACCTAGCGGTGCATTAAGGACATTATTCTTTTGTGCAGCAATGAGGATAAACCTCAGATCACGGATCCAATCCGCATCATTGATACTAACATCTTTCAACACAATTTTCTCTAGGAACATATCAAAATAAACATATGAAAGCAACATCGCGAGCTATTTATCTACAACATAATTAGCAAAATACTACCAGGACTAAGTTCATGATAAATTTAAGTTCAATTAATCATATTACTTAAGAACTCCCACTTAGACAGACATCTCTCTAGTCATCTAAGTGATCACGTGATCCAAATCAACTAAACCATGTCCGATCATCACATCAGATGGAGTAGTTTTCAATGGTGAACATCACTATGTTGATCATATCTACTATATGATTCACGCTCGACCTCTTCGTGTTCTGAGGCCGTATCTGTATATGCTAGGCTCGTCAAGTTTAACCTGAGTATTCCGCGTGTGCAACTGTTTTGCACCCGTTGTATTTGAACGTAGAGCCTATCACACCCGATCATCACGTGGTGTCTCAGCACGAAGAACTTTCGCAACGGTGCATACTCAGGGAGAACACTTCTTGATAATTTAGTGAGAGAAATGCTACCATCAATCAAAGCAAGATAAGATGCATAAAGGATAAACATCACATGCAATCAATATAAGTGATATGATATTGCCATCATCATCTTGTGCTTGTGATCTCCATCTCCGAAGCACCGTCGTGATCACCATCGCCATCTTGGCGCGACACCTTGATCTCCATCGTAGCATCATTGTCGTTCGCCATCTATTGCTTCTCGACTATCGCTACCGCTTAGTGAAAAAGTAAAGCAATTACGTAGGCGTTGCATTTCATACAATAAGCGACAACCATATGGCTCCTGCCAGTTGCCGATAACTCAGTTACAAAACATGATAATCTCATACAATAAAATATAGCATCACGTCTTGACCATATCACATCACAACATGCCCTGCAAAAACAAGTTAGACGTCGTCTACTTTGTTGTTGCAAATTTTACGTGGCTGCTACGAGCTTAGCAAGAACTGTTCTTACCTACGCATCAAACCACAACGATAGTTTGTCAAGTTGATGTTGTTTTAACCTTCACAAGGACCGGGCGTAGCCACACTCGGTTCAACTAAAGTGAGAGAGACAGACACCCGCCGGTCACCTTTAAGCAACGAGTGCTCATAGCGGTGAAACCAGTCTCGCGTAAGCGTCTGGCGTAATGTCGGTCCGGGCGCTTCATCTCACAATACCGCTGAACCAAAGTATGACATCTTTGGTAAGCAAGATGACTTATATCGCCCACAACTCACTTGTGTTCTACTCGTGCATATGACATCTACGCATAAAACCAGGCTCTGATACCACTATTGGGGAACGTAGTAATTTCAAAAAAATTCCTACGCACACGCAAGATCATGGTGATGCATAGCAATGAGAGAGGGAGTGTATCTTCATACCCTTGAAGATCGCTAAGTGGAAGCGTTTATCAACGCGGTTTATGTAGTCGTACGTCTTCACGATCCGACCGATCCAAGTACCAAACGCATGGCACCTCCGAGTTCTGCACACGTCAGCTCGATGACGTCCTTGCCTTCTCGATCCAGCAAGACGGGCGAAGTAGTAGATGAGTTCCGGCAGCACGACGACATGGTGATGGTGTCGGTGAAGAACAATCTCCGCAGGGCTTCGCCTTAGCACTACGGAAACTATGACGGAGGATAAACTAGAGGGGACGGGGTTGCCGGCACACGACTTGGTGTTTCTTGATCTGTCTTTGGTGCCAGCCCTGCCCCTCTATTTATATGTTGAGCCTTGGAGTCGAAACTTGGAGTAAAAGCCCCCACAAAGTTGGTTTCACCCGAAAGGCAAGAGTCCTTCTCGGACTCCAGGGCCAGACGCCAGGGACCCCGGCATCTGGCCCCTGGACTCCGCAAAACTTCCTGTTGCGCTTTCCAAAAACCTTGTGGGCTTTCCCCTTTGGCCCAAATAACGTGTTCTCGTACCCAAACATTTCGGGAAACATCCGGAACCCCTTCCCGTGAATTCTGGAACCCTTCCGGAGATCAAACACTATTATCCCATATATCAAACTTTATCTCAGGACCATTCCGGAGTTCCTCGTCATGTCCATGATCTCATCCGGGACTCCGAACAACATTCGGTTACCAACATACATAACTCATATAATACTATATAAATCAGCTAAACGTTAAGCGTCACGGACTCTACGGGTTCGAGAACTATGTAGACATGACCGAGACATGTTTCTGGTCAATAACCAATAGCGGGACCTGGATGCCCATATTGGCTCCCACATATTCTACGAAGATCTTTATCGGTTAAACCGCATAACAACACACGTTGTTCCCTTTGTCATAGGTATGTTACTTGCCCGAGATTCGATCGTCGGTATCTCAATACCTAGTTCAATCTCGTTATCGGCAAGTCTCTTTACTCGTTACATAATGCATCATTCCGTAACTAACTCTTTAGCTACATTGCTTGCAAGACTTATAGTGATGTGCATTACCGAGAGGGCCTAGAGATACCTCTCCGACAATCGGAGTGACAAAACCTAATCTCGAAATACGCCAACTCAACATGTACCTTTGGAGACACCTGTAGAGCTCCTTTATACTCACCCAGTTACGTTGTGACGTTTGGTAGCACACAAAGTGTTCCTCCAGTAAACGGGAGTTGCATAATCTCATAGTTGTAGGAACATGTATAAGTCATGAAGAAAGCAATAGCAACAAACTAAACGGTCAAGTGCTAGGCTAACAGAATGGGTCAAGTCAATCACATCATTCTCCTAATTATGTGATCCCGTTAATCAAATGCCAACTCATGTCTATGGTTAGGAAACATAACCATCTTTGATTAATGAGCTAGTCAAGTAGAGGCATACTAGTGACATTAAGTTTGTCTATGTATTCACACATGTATCATGTTTCCGGTTAATACAATTCTAGCATGAATAATAAACATTTATCATGAAATAAGGAAATAAATAATAACTTTATTATTGCCTCTAGGGCATATTTCCTTCAGTGATCCCGTTATAAATGACATCCAATGTCCATAGTCAGGAAACCATGACCATCTGTTGATCAACGAGCTAGTCAACTAGAGGCTCACTAGGGACTTGTTGTGGTCTATGTATTCACACATGTATTATAGCATCCGGTCAATACATTTATAGCATGAACAACAGACAATTATCATGAACAAGGAAATATAATAATAACCATTTTATTATTGCCTCTAGGGCATATTTCCAACAGTCTCCCACTTGCACAAGAGTCAATAATCTAGTTACGTTGTGATGAATCAAACACCCATAGAGGTCTGGTGTTGATCATGTTTCCATCGTGGAAGAGGTTTAGTCAACGGATCTGCGACATTCAGATCTGTATGCACTTTACAAATATCTATGTCTCCATCTTGAACATTTTCACGAATGGAGTTGAAGCGACGCTTGATGTGTCTGGTCTTCTTGTGAAACCTGGGCTCCTTGGCAAGGGAAATACCTCTGGTGTTGTCACAGAAGAGAGTCATCGGGCCCGACGCATTGGGAATAACTCCTAGGTCGGTAATGAACTCCTTCATCTAGATTGCTTCATGTGCTGCCTCCGAGGCTGCCATGTACTCCGCTTCACATGTAGATCCCGCCACGACGCTTTTCTTGCAACTGCACCAGCTTACTGCCCCACCATTCAAAATATACACGTATCCGGTGTGTGACTTGGAGTCATCTAGATCTGTGTTGAAGCTAGCATCGATGTAACGCTTTACGATGAGCTCTTCGTCACCTCCATAAACGAGAAACATATCCTTAGTCCTTTTCAGGTACTTCAGGATATTCTTGACCGCTGTCAAGTGTTCCATGCCGGGAATACTTTGGTACCTTCCTACCAAACTTACGACAAGATTTACATCAGGTCTGGTACACAACATGTCATACATAATAGACCCTATGGCCGAGGCATAGGGGATGACACTCATCTTTTCTCTATCTTCTGCCGTGGTCGGGCTTTGAGCCGAGCTCAATTTCACACCTTAATCTGAGCAAGAACCCTTCTTGGATTGATCCATATTGTGCTTCTTCAATATCTTATCAAGGTATGTGCTTTGTGAAAGACCTATGAGGCATCTTGATCTATCTCTATAGATCTTGATGTCTAATATGTAAGCAGCTTCTCCATGGTCCTTCATTAAAAAACATTTATTCAAGTAGGCCTTTATGCTTTCCAAAGTTCTATATCATTTCCCATCAATAGTATGTCATCCACATATAATATGAGAATGCTTCTGAGCTCCGCTCACTTTATTGTAAACGCAGGCTTCTCCATAAGTCTGCATAAACCCAAACGCTTTGATCATTTCATCAAAGCGAATGTTCCAACTCCGAGATGCTTGCACCAGCCCATAGATGGAGCGCTGGAGCTTGCATACCTTGTTAGCATTCTTAGGATCGACAAAACCTTCCGGCTGCATCATATACAATTCTTCCTTAAGGTAGCCGTTAAGGAATGCCGTTTTGACGTCCATTTGCCATATTTCATAATCATAGAATGCGGCAATTGCTAACATGATTCGGATGGACTTCAGCTTCTCTACAGGTGATAAGGTCTCATCGTAGTCAACCCCTTGAACTTGTCGATAACCCTTTACGACAAGCCGAGCCTTATGGATGGTAACATTACCATCCACGTCTGTCTTCTTCTTAAAGATCCATTTATTTTCTATCGCTCGCCGATCATCGGGCAAGTCTGTCAAAGTCCATACTTTGTTTTTATACATGGATCCTATCTCGGATTGCATGCCTTCAAGCCATTTGTTGGAATCTGAGCCCGCCATCGCTTCTTCATAGTTTGAAGGTTCATCGTTGTCTAACAACATGATTTCCAGGACAGGGTTTCCATACCATTCTGGTGTGGAACGTGTCCTTGTGGAGCTACGAAGTTCAGTAGCAACTTGATCCGAAGTACCTTGATCATCATCATTAACTTCCTCTCTAGTCGGTGCAGGCACCACAGAAACATCTTCCTGAGCTGCGCTACTTTCCACTTCAAGAGGCAGTACTTCATCAAGTTCTACTTTCCTCTCACTTACTTCTTTTGAGAGAAACTCTTTCTCCAGAAAGGACCCGTTCTTGGCAACAAAGATCTTGCCTTCAGATCTGAGGTAGAAGGTATACCCCATGGTTTCCTTAGGGTATCCTATGAAGACGCATTTTTCCGACTTGGGTTCGAGCTTTTCAGGTTGAAGTTTCTTGACATAAGCATCACATCCCCAAACATTTAGAAACGACAGCTTAGTTTCTTCCCAAACCATAATTCATACAGTGTCGTCTCAACGGATTTATACGGTGCCCTATTTAAAGTGAATGTAGCTGTCTCTAGAGCATATCCCCAAAATGATAGCGGTAAAACGGTAAGAGACATCAAAGTTCGGACACACTGTTACGCTGAGGTGTTCCAGGCGGTGTGAGTTGTGAAACAATTCCACATTTCCTTAAGTGCGTACCAAATTCGTGACTCAAATATTCTCCCCCACGATCTGATCGTAAGAACTTTATTTTTCTGTCACGTTGATTCTCTACCTCATTCTGAAATTCCTTGAACTTTTCAAAGGTCTCAGACTTGTGTTTCATCAAGTAGACATACCCATTGTCGTGGAATTGTCACGGCAGATGTCCTAGTGAAAGGACTTAGTCGTGGAGCCATCGCAACTAGGAAGCTTGAAGGGTTAATTGAGACAAAGGACACGAGGTTTATACTAGTTCGGCCCCTTACGATGAGGGTAAAAGCCTACGGTCCAGTTTTGAGTGGGATTGCTTATGTGTCGATAACCAGGGAGCAAATCGCTTGACCTAGCTCTCGGGTTGATTTTACTTGCCCTGAACCGCTGCCGGGTCGTCCCTTTATATAGAGAGACCAACGCCCAGCAGCTCTACAGAGTCCCGACTGGCTTATAAACAGTGTTCGGCTCGGTCTCTTATATTTCTTGTCTTACAACACAAGTCACGTATACATGGCGGTTTATCACTACGGGCCTTAAGTTGCCTCTGGGCTTTGGGCCCTTACTGAACCGCCATCTTCAACCTTGGTCTTGGGCTTCAAAATACTCATAGGTATAACCCAGCCTCTCCTGGGTGGGTCATACCTAATAGTTATATCCCCAACATTAGGCCCCAGATTGATTTGAACTGGTTCATGTCAATCTTTGATACTTAAGAAAAATCTTCTGCTCCTTGCTTCTGAAGCCTTTTGTAACCCGCCATGACGTCATCCCTTGAATTTGTGCTAACCCGCCATGATGTCACCTGCCATAAATACGCTATTCTTCCAATGTATCTCAACAGATCTTTGTCTTAATGACCGTCTGAAAATCGAGGCGTCCTTATAGTTGGATAACTATGATTTTTCGATCTCCTCATTTTTCGCACCCACTTAACAGTCTTTCCCTTATAAATAGACCCGACTAGGTCTCTTCTCATTCTCCCCGTTCCACATCTTCTTCCTCTCGCCCCCATCTGTTACTGGAGCTCCGCCGTCGTCGCCACAAACACCTCGTCTCCGTCGAGCTTGGCCGCTGCATCGACCCGACGTTGACCAGAGAACGGCAGCACTCCTCCTCCGCAGTAAGTACTTCCCCTTTCCGCGCCATAGATCTACACTAGGGCTATCGTGTTCCTCTATACTGGGCATAGTTCATCCAAGTTATTGTGTTCTTCTTGCCATGGCTTCGTTCGATCCAAAAAACCCCGTAGATCTTATGCGGTTCGTGTTCTGCATCCATTTTGGTTATCAGTAGATCTCCTTTCCATGTAAGAAACCCCATTATAGCACATGGACTCCTCTACGCCTTGTTTTTAGGTCTAGTAATTTTTCTTTTCTGAACCTTTGTTTGATCCAAAATAACAGCTGCAAATTGTGAAACCTATTTGTACAACACTTAGGCAAAATCCATGCTTTGTTAGATTTATCTAGTCATGGCAACTCTGATCACCGGCTTTAAGGAAGTAATGCTCAATTAATAATCTGAACCACCCCTGTCGGTTTAAATAGTGCTGACGGCTTATAGAGCGTATGGCGGCTTAACTAACCAGGACATAATTATCCTTATACCATTAGGCCCCTTCATAAGCCGCCATTTTGAATATGCACAGTAATACTTTTGTCCTGCCTGGCTTAAATTTGAACTGGCACTTTTACTTTGTCTTAGGCTTTCAATCAGAATGGCACCCAAGGCACCTACCTCTTGCAACTGGGTTAAATCCATTGTCACTGACAGCACTTTGGATGACTTTGTGAAGACCGTCTATCTGCCAAAAAAGAAGTCATGCCTTATCGTGCTCCTAACCCAGATGAGGAATTTCCTCAACCCAAAGACGGAGAGGTCATTGTTTTCACAGATCATATGAACCGGGGATTTACTCCTCCCGGCTCAAAATTCTTCGGAGATGTGATGAACTTCTTTGACCTTCACCCACAAGACATCAGACCCAATTCCGTGTCTAATATCTGCAACTTCCAAGTGTTCAGCAAAGTTTACCTTGGTGAAGAACCCAATTTGGCTTTTCAGAGAACTATTCTACTTAAACCGCCAGACAGAATGCACCAGCGGCTAGAGCTTGGAACTTGGCGGAGTTTCAATCCAGCATTGCAGGGATGTGATCTTTCCCTATGCTAACCCGCCAAGCTATCCCAAAGACTGGAATATGACATGGTTCTACTGCAAGGATATCTCTCCGACTGATGAGAATCCTCTACCCGGCTTTCGTGCCCTTCGTCTGGAAACCAATCATCCTGTGCCTGACAAGATTACCGCCACGGAGCGTAAATCACTTGCTCCTACTTTGGCAAGAATCAAGGCTCTGCTGGGGAATGGGTTGGCTGGTATTGACCTGGTCCGGGTTTGGCTCGCCTAGCGAGTTATTCTGTTGAGCCGCCGCACGGGCTTGATGTGCGAATACACTAGCGCCAAGAAGGATCCTCTGCGTCACAGCCCTGATGACTTACTCGCCCATGTTATTGATGAAATGACCAAGTCTCTTCTTAATGAGAGTCTGGCGGACTGCGGCAAGGTGGGCCTAGCCCCCTTCTCCAAAGATAACCCGGCTCCAAAGGTAAACCGCCCACATGAAATGATTATCTTAATTTCTTAATGTTTCACCCATACTCATGAATATGCTTAATCTTTGCAGGTGGGTGATAAATTTTGGAAAGTTAAATATGATCATGAAGCTGCCAAGAGAGCCAGAAAAGAAAAGAAAGCCGCCAGGAAAGAAGCTGTCAAAAGGAAGGGCAAGAAGGCTATGCTTTTGACCTACTTCGACTAGCAGACTCTTCTGAGTTGGAGGTAGCCCTTGACTCCCTTGGCTTATTTTTTAACCATCTTATTGACACTAATCATCAGCAGGAGGACCCAGGAGCAAGCCATAACAAGGCTGATGAGGTAACTATCCTTTACTCCGACTCCGAGCCGTTGCCAAGATGGAAAATCCACGTGGTGACCTGAAAAGTAAGATTTTCTAATCCTTTAGCTCATCATGATCCTCAATTTCTTTTGAAGCGGCAAACTCATGAGAGCCGGAGGCAGACCCGGACCAGCAAGGACGCGGAGCTCTCCTCCGGCTTACCAAACACTCCAAGCAAACGCCGGAATGAGGTCACTTCTGTTTTAAATAAATTTTACCCCTTGGTGGGTCTCTTTCGTCAACCGCTCAATCCCTCTGACTCGGATTATCAGGATACTTCCCCTTCCTCCGGCGAGTCACTACAGTCCAATCTGCCAACTTTCAAGACTGCACCAGGGTATGATGACCCGCTCATTTTGCACTTATTTTAATCCCTTGCATCTGTATTAATCTTTTATTTTGACACAGTGGTCAAGCCAAGCCCAGGAAAAGGGTTAGGAAAAATAAACCAGCTGAAGACAGAGTTGCTACTGAGCCGGTTCTTGAGACAGTCGTGCCGGACTCAACCACTCATGAGCCGCCATCTGAGCCAGCTCAAGATTTACCACCTCCTGCCACTGATCTGCCCACTGATCAAGCTGCTGATGAGTCAGAGAATCCCGAGGCTCCTAGCCCGGTCCGGACAGACGATCCTTCCAATGCTGATGTAGAGATCACCAGAACCGGCTATGTTGAGACGGGAAGGCCAACTGTGCTGGCCAAATGCCCCGCCAAGGAAGAACTTCTGGATCAGCGCCGAGTCAAGATGGATGTTGCCAACTATGCTCATATGAGCATTGGAGACATCTTTTCTGGCTACATGAGCCAAGTGCACAGCAGCCGGAACCTCAAGATTGACATGGTGAAGCAGATGCACCAAAAATTCGAGGTATAGCCCGTTCTCTTTTGTTCATTCACCTTTAGTATGCCAGCCCCCAAGTCTACTGCTTATGACGCTTATGCTGTAGACTTTGAAACAAACTTTACCAACATAAAGAAAAGAGAAAAATTCCGGCTTACCATGTAGTCCCCAAGGAGCGGCTTAACCAATATGGTTGAGCCGGTTCTTATATAAAATTCTTATGGGTCCTTGAACAGCAATACGCATTAGCCCCCAAGTGCCACGTATTATTGCTTGCAAAGTGCTTGGGACTTACTCTTGTAAATCGCCACCTTATGAACCGCCATGGAAAAGAAAACTCTTTGGGACATTAGCCCCCAAGTGCCAAGTGTTATTACTGGCAAAAATGCTTGGGACTTTAACATTATATAAACAATTGACTTGACTCTTATTCTGTACTTGTATTGGCCACCGCGAGCCAACTTGAATCCGAGGTGACTAATCTGAAGAGCCGCCTTGAAACCCAAGAGCCAGAAATTGAAAAAGCCGAGACCAAGTTCAAATTCAGCGTTTCTGAACAAGAAAAACTGAAGAAAGAATTTGAGGTTGAAAAGAAAGCCTGGGTTGATGAAAAGACATCACTGATTAACCGAGCTGAAAAAGCGGAGGCGGATCTGGAAGAAGTCACCGGTGAGCTAGCTGGTTTAAAACGCCACGTCTCGCAAATGGTCTCCACAATCTTTGGTAAGTCGCCTTGCAAGTTTCTTTTCATTCCCGAGCCTTTCAATTTATCATAAGACTGGGATTAATTGGCCTGATCATGTTCATACAGGCCCCAGAAGTTCAAATTTGAACCAAAACATGCTGACCAAACTGAAGGAAGTATACACTTTGGTGGAACAGTTGTACACTGGGTCTCAACGTGCATTAGCCATGGTGGCTCTATCAAATGAAGTGCCAACCCTCCTGGTGGAAGTCTTGAAGAAGCTGTCCGTTCTCCCTCAACGGTTCAATGAACTGAGGCGATCAGCTACAAGAGCCGGAGTGGTAAACGCTTTAAGCAGGGCCAAGGCTTGGCTACCTGAACTAGACCCGACCGACATTGCCACCGGCTATCCAAGCCTAAAGGAAGATGGAATCCTTTCGAAGACCCAGACTTTCTCGCCTGTGTCAAAGAGATACGCCCCGTGGCTATTCTGATAGCAGATGAAGTGGATCTTACCAAGTACCAGGCGGGTTACGATGGAGAGAACCGGAGAATTCCAACGCCTCACTATGAAGAGACCAGTCTGATTCCCCCACTCCGTAAGCACACCTTCACTCCTGAAGTTGACCCGGCCGACCTTGTTGATGCTGAAGCTGAATTTGAAGCTTTAAACAACATTGACTGGTCATCGTCAACCTTCCAGGAAAGGGAGCAGGGCGAAAGCGTGGAGAGGGCTAACCCGGATGCTTCAGGTCAATCGTGAAGGTGAACCTGTCGTGGCGGCTCATACCTAAGATGTACTTAAAACAATGTGAATTATTTGGACTCAAGGAGTCCTGTAATAGGATAGAAATAACTTTATTTTTGCCGTGCCATCGTGCATGTTTTAATGCTTAACGCCATGAAACCGCCGTGTTGAATCCATCCGTGTTACTTTTCATCTGCTTACCGTATGCTTGATCCGACATGATAAACTGTCCTACATGTGAAAACAGACTGCAAAATCCATTGACAGTTTAACACGCGGCGGGTCAAAAGGATGTAAAAAGAATCATAGATTAGCTTGTTGTAAAAACACAACTATAATCCTATGCTTTATAACTTCTTAGATTTACACTAAAAACACAACTATAATCCTATGCTTTATAACTTCTTAGATTTACACCACCGGCTTATATGACCCGGTCGATAAGGGTGATAACCCAGTCATTGGATACCCAAAAATTTCAAAGATACTATGATGCTTATGGATCAGCGACTCATCTGTCGATATTGAGTCGGGTTAAAGCAATCATTCTTAAACTTGTAAACCTCAGAAAAAGTCTCAGGTCAAAAGGGTGTTTCCAAAGACAACTTAAATCAAAAAGAACAAAACATTGCAAAGCCACTGATTCAAATACGATCAGTAAACCATTCCAGAGGGGTTTAAGCTAGGATTCGAATACGATCATGTAGCCCCCAATGGCTTTGGCGTTGCGCCGATCAAGAGGGTACCGACAACTGTGTTCTCTTTGGTTCGAATACGACCTATGTTTGAACAGGAAGCCCCCTAATGACCTTGAGAGTTTTTTAATGACTCTCATTCGAATACGATCAAAGTCGGTTCCCAGAAGGGGTTAAGCTATGATTCGAATACGATCAAGAAGCCCCCTAATGAGCTCGGCAGTGTGCCAATCAAAAGGGTACCGACAGCTGTGTTCTCTTTGGTTCGAATACGACCTATGTTTGAACAAGAAGCCCCCTAGTGATCATGATTTTTAACGGCTAGATACGAATGCGATCATAAGCCGGATCAAACGGGCTAAGCCGGATCAAATGTGATCAGCCCCCAAGTGATCATGTGAGAAAATAATGACAATGACAATGACAAATTTACCTTGAAGGAAGGAAAAAAAAAGACAGAGGTCCTGCTTTATTATTTATCATAATATATACACTGGCAATGTACATCAGGAGAGCCTATGGCTCAAGTGTAGTAGGGCCGAAGATGAGCTATATTCCACGGCCGGCGGGTCTCTTCCTCCGACTTACATGAGTCTTTGCGCTCACGAATATCGATAAGGTAATATGACCCGTTGTTCAAGTTCTTGCTGACCACAAAGGTCCCTTCCTAAGGTGGGGATAGCTTGTGTGCATCAGTTTGATCCTGGATGAGCCGGAGCACCAAGTCACCTTCCTGAAAGGCTCTGGACTTAACCTGGCGGCTGTGATATCGGCGCAACTCTTGCTGGTAAATCACCGAGCGGGCTGCTGCCAAGTCCCGCTGTTCATCGAACAGGTCAAGAGCATCCTGACGTGCTTGCTCATTGTCCGCCTCAACATAAGCCGCTAAGCGAGGCGAGTCATGACAGATGTCGCTAGGGAGAACTGCCTCAGCTCCATAGACCATGAAGAAAGGTGTATAACCCGTAGATCTGTTAGGAGTAGTATTAATGCTCCATAACACAGAGGGTAACTTCTCAACCCAGGAACCCGGCGTCCTCTGCAAGGGGACCAAGAGCCGGGGCTTGATGCCTTTCAGGATTTCCTGATTGGCTCTCTCAGCTTGACCATTGGATTGGGGGTGAGCCAGTGATGAAACATCGAGCCAAATATGCTCACGTTGGCAAAACTCCTCCATAGCGCCTTTAGACAGATTAGTGCCATTGTCAGTTATAATGCTGTGTGGAAAGCCGAAGCGAAATATCACCTTTTTCATGAATTGAACTGTCGTGGCTGCATCACACTTACTGACTGGCTCTGCCTCAACCCACTTTGTAAATTTATTAACCGCCACTAAGAGGTGGGTCTTTTTATCTTGGACCTTTTAAAAGGCCCAACCATGTCAAGCCCCCAGACTGCGAATGGCCATGTAATTGGGATCATCCTCAATTCTTGAGCCGGCACATGAGCTCGTCTTGAGAACTTCTGACAACCATCACATTAACTGACCAAGTCCTCTGCATCAGCATGAGCCGCCAGCCAATAGAATCCATGACGGAAAGCCTTAGCCACAAGAGATTTTGACCTAGCGTGATGACCATAATCTCCTTCATGAATTTCACGAAGAATTTCTTGGCCTTCTTCAGGAGAGACGCAACGCTGAAACGCCCCTGTAACACTGCGATGATGCAACTCGCCACTGACAATCGTCATAGACTTAAACCGCCGGGTTATCTGCCTGGCCAAGGTTTCATCCTCGGGCAATTCGCCCCAGGTCATATAAGCCAGATATGGCACCATCCAATCTGGAATGATATGAAGAACCGCCACCAATTGTGCTTCTGGGTCAGGAACAACTAAGTCTTCCTTTATGGGTAGCTTGACAGAAGGGTTATGCAGAATATCCAAAAAAGTATTAGGTGGCACCGGCTTACGCTGAGATCCCAGCCGGCTTAAAGCATCAGCCGCCTCATTCTTTCTGCGGTCAATGTGCTCCACCTGATAACCCTTGAAGTGTCCCGCAATTGCATCAACTTCCCGGCGATAAGCCGCCATGAGAGGATCCTTAGAATCCCACTTGCCTGATACCTACTGAGCCACTAGATCTGAGTCGCCGAAGCACCTTACCCGGCTTAAGCTCATCTCCTTAGCCATTCGGAGACCATGGAGTAAGGCTTCATACTCAACTGCATTGTTAGGATAGGGAAACATCAACCAGAGCACATAATAAAATTTGTCACCTCGAGGGGAAGCCAAAACAACTCCAGCCCCCGAGCCCTCCAATTGCATGGACCCGTCAAAATGAATTGTCCAATACGTGTTGTCCGGCTTTTCTTCAGGCATCTGCAGCTCTGTCCAATCATTGATGAAATCCACCAGCGCTTGAGACTTGATAGCTGTGCGCGGCACATACTTTAAGCCGTGAGGCCCAAGCTTAATGTCCTATTTGGCGACTCGTCCTGTGGCCTCTCTGTTTTGAATGATATCTCCCAAATGGGCAGAACTAACCACAGTGATGGGGTGGCCCAAGAAGTATTGCTTAAGCTTCCAGCTTGCCATGAACACCCCATAGACAAGATTCTACCAATGTGGATATCGCTGCTTGGACTCAATCAACACCTCGCTGATGTAGTAAACTGGCCATTGAACCGGGTGTTCCTTGCCAGCCTCCCTGCACTCCACTATGATGGCCACGCTGACAGCACGCGTGTTAGCAGCCACATACAGTAACAAGGGCTCCTTGTCAATGGGAGCAGCAAGAACCAGCGGCTCAGCCAACTGTCTCTTCAGATCTTCAGAAGACGCATTTGCAGCATCACGCCAGGTGAAGCTATCTGCCTTCTTCATCATTTGACATAGTGGCATGGCCTTCTCTCCTAACTGGCTTATGAACCGGCTTAGAGCAGCGATACGACCCGCCAAACGCTGAACGTCCTTGATACATGCTGGTTTGGCCAGAGAGGTGATGGCTTTGATCTTCTCCGGGTTAGCCTCGATGCCCCTGTTAGAAACCAGAAAACCCAAAAGCTTGCCTGCAGGTACACCAAAAACACACTTGGCCGGGTTAAGCATCATCTTGTAAACCCGAAGATTGTCAAAGGTTTCCTTGAGATCATCAATCAAGGTCTCCTCCCTGGATTTTATCACTATGTCATCCACATAGGCATGAACATTGCGCCCAATTTGATTATGAAGACAATTCTGTACACATCGTTGGTAAGTCGCATGGGCACTCTTAAGCCCAAAAGGCATTGAGACATAGTAGAAGGCTCCAAACGGAGTAATGAATGTCGTCTTCTCCTGGTCCTTAACCACCATCTTGATTTGATGATAACCAGAGTAAGAATCCAAGAAACTCAAACGCTCACAACCCGCCGTAGCATCAATGATTTGATCAATACGAGGGAGAGCAAAAGGATCAGCTAGACAAGCTTGTTTAAGTCCATGTAATCCACACACATACGCCAAGTGCCATTTTTCTTAAGCACAAGCACTGGGTTAGCCAACCACTTTGGATGAAATACTTCGATGATGAACCCTGCTGCTAAGAGCTGGGCCACCTCCTCACCAATGGCCTTCCGCCTCTTCTCATTAAACCGCCAAAGAAACTGCTTGACTAGTTTAAACTTTGGATCAATATTGAGAGTGTGCTCAGCGAGTTCTCTTGGTACACCCGGCATGTCAGAAGGTTTCCATGCGAAGATGTCCCGGTTCTCATGGATGAACTCGATGAGCGCACTTTCCTATTTGGGATCCAAGTTAGCACTGATACTGAACTGTTTTGATGAGTCGCACAGAATAAAATCAACGAGCTTAGTATCATCGGCCAACTCAAACTTCATCTCCGGCTCATGTTCTGTGGTTGGCTTCTTTAAGGATGTCATATCTGCCGGGTCAACATTTGCCTTGTAGAATTTTAACTCCTCTGTTGCATAGACAGACTCAGCATAAGCCGCGTCACCTTCTTCACATTCCAAGGCCACCTTCCGGCTCCCATGCACCGTAATGGTTCCCTTATGACCCGGCATCTTGAGCTGCAAGTACACATAACATGGCCGTGCCATGAATTTGGCATAAGCCGGCCGTCCGGACAGAGCATGATACGAGCTCTTGATCTTGACCACTTCAAACGTCAAGTTCTCGGCTCTGGAGTCATATTCATCCCCAAAAGCTACCTCCAATTCGATCTTATCGACTGGATACGCCGATTTACCGGGTACGACTCCATGGAAGACAGTGTTGGACTGCCTAAGGCTCTTATCAGTTAGCCCCATGTGACGGAAGGTCTCATAATAGAGGATGTTGATGCTGCTGCCTCCATCCATGAGTACCTTGGGTAAATTTATATCCCCCACCTGAGGGGCCACCACCAAGGCTAAGTGACCCGGATTATCAACCCGGGGAGGGTGATCCTCCCTACTCCATATGATAGGCTGCTCAGACCATCTCAAGTAACGAGGAACTGCCGGCTCAACCGCATTTACAACCCTCTTATGAAGCTTCTGGTCTCGTTTACATAAGCTGGTGGTAAACACATGATATTTTCCACTATTCAGCTGCTTTGGATTGCTCTGGTATCCACCTTGCTGCTGTTGCTGACCGCCCTGGCCGGATTGTTGATTATACCCACCTTGATTGACCTGGGAATTTTGGAAATTTGGATTTTACCCGCCGCCCGGGCCATGAAAGCCGCCGCCACCTGAACCGCCGCCCTGCCCATTGTTACCATCAAACATGTTGGAATTTTTGAAGGCCTTCGGATCGTACAGTCCTTCCATAAATGGGTAGCCGGCTTCTGCTGAGTCCCGTGTCTCGGACAGGGCTTATTCAATAATTGCTCAAGTGTGGGGCCTGACCCGCCGGACCGGGAAGGTGGTCTCCCCTTGCGCCGTTGGTTGTTACCCTGTGTACTGGTGTTAGCCACAAAATCCAAACTACCATCAGCCTTACGTTTATTACCTCCTTGATTTGTCGGGTTGTGATGAGGGCCCTTGCCATTGCCATTCTTCTTTCCCTTGCCTTGTCATCATCAGACTCGGGATCCTTGGTACTATCAGAGTCGGCGTACTTGACCAGAGCCACCATCAGCCTGCCCATATCATTACAATCGTGCTTGAGCCGCCCCAGTTTTTGTTTCAAAGGCAAAAAACGGCAATTTTTCTCCAACATCAAGACTGCAGAGCCGGCATCCATCTTATCAGATGAATGTATTATGGCTTTAACCCGGCGCACCCAATGGGTTGTAGACTCGCCCTCCTCTTGCTTGCAATTCGTCAGATCCACGATCGACATGGGCTGCTTGAATGTGTCTTTGAAGTTCTGGATGAACCGGGCCTTTAGCTCCGCCCATGATCTGATTGAATTAGGTGGCAGGCCTTTCAACCAGGTGCGGGCGGTCCCATCCAACATCATGGTAAAGTACTTAGGAATTGCAGCATCACTAACCTCCAACAACTCCATAGCCATCTCGTAACTCTCAATCCATGCCCCGGGCTGTAAGTCGGCCGTGTAATTCGGCACCTTCCTAGGTCCCTTAAAGTCTTTGGGCAAACGCTCGTTATGTAGAGCCGACACCAGACATGGGACTCCTTCGATCCTGGTGGCCACACCTGCCTCGATAGAAGTCGTCGGATAAGCCGGATACGGCTGGTAAGCCCTCAACTGAGCCGCCTGCTCAGCCGCCTGTTGAACCGCTCGCTCAGCCTCTTGACATATTCTTTCTTGATCTACCAAGTTAACGGCCTCACGGCGCGCCAGGTTAAGCCCACTTGGCTGGTCACGACGCCTGATGTTGCTTGAAACGGCCGCTGAATCCATGTGCCTGCTATAACTCGGGCTTTGGCTTGGACGAGGGGTCGAGTGGATCCTGTCCCGGCTGTATGAGTACGCCTCCTGCTGTGCCAAGGCCATTTAAAGAAGTTCTCTGACCCGGCGGGTTTCAACCGCCGCCAGAGAGTCACCATCAATTGGGAGAGACGCCAATCATGCCGCTGCCGCTATCATGTTCTCCACCGGGTTAGAATAGTGACCCGGGGGTGTCGGTACATACTGAGGTGGCACCATGTTTACGCCGGGAGGTCCCATCACCTGCGGTTGAACCGGCACGCCGTACCCGGGTGTTGCAACATGGTCCGCTCCTGCGCGTGGAGAGAGCCACGACGGGTTGCCTGTACGCGGGGAAAGCCACAACGGGTTACTGGGCCCTACCCCTGGCGTGTGAAAGAGGTTTCAAGCATCATAAACCGGGGGGAGTCGAGATTGAGTCTTATGATGCCTTCTCCTCATGACCTCATTAGACGCGTTCTGGTCTTGCGTGAGCCAGAAAGTCTGTGCCTGGATCTGCTGAGCCCGAACATCCAGAGCTGCCCGCTCTGCAGTTATTCTAACATCTTCCGCTGCTAGGTCTTCCTTGGCATGTGCCATATCCAATTTTAACTGTGCCACCTCCTCATCATGACGAGCTTGATCCGCAGGGTTGACCACAGCGGTTAACATAGTGGTCAGTTTATCTGTAAGATCCATCAGCACCTGAGCCGGCGAGCGCACAGGGCCTCCTGCCCCGGCTGCTGCTGCCCCAGAGGTCATGGCTGCCGGAGTTGTGGAGTCTTGGATAGGTTGTGTACCGGCCATGAAGATCCCAACCCGGCTCGGCGGCTCAAAGCAATCCGTAATACTGCTGCCATCGGAATAGCCCCCGAACCCATCGTCTTGCAGTTGATACAATGAATCTGTCTCTCCTGTGGATGACCCGCCATCAGATGCCGATCTCAGCACCAGATGCCGATCCTTTGGAGCACCCTTCATGGATGCATCCCACGAAGGCATGATTCACAGTGGGCGGAGCCCGGGCGGGTTTCGCATGCTAAGCCGTTTCGACGAGGTTGGTGCAGATGTCCGGCTCAGGCTTCGGCTCACCACCTTGCCGATGAAGACGTGAATTCCGCCGAAGGGGACCCAGTACCCGTACTCAATTGAGCCGACCTCGGGACCCCGGCCTGCGTCGTCGATGTAGAGCTTGCCGCGACGACTCTTGGTCATCCGGCCCACAGCGTATCCCTTGAGCCCTTCGAAGCTGGCCTTCAAGAACTCGAATCCATCGTGCGCTGGCCCCATGGTGGGCGCCAACTGTCATGGAATTATCACGGCAGATGTCCTAGTGAAAGGACTTAGTCGTGGAGCCATTGCAACTAGGAAGCTTGAAGGGGTTAATCTAGACAAAGGACACAAGGTTTATACTGGTTCGGCCCCTTACGATGAAGGTAAAAGCCTATGGTCCAGTTTTGAGTGAGATTTCTTATGTGTCGATAACCTGGGAGCAAATCGCTTGACCTAGCTCTCGAGTTGATGTTACTTGCCCTGAACCACCGTCGGGTCGTCCCTTTATAAACAGAGACCGACGCCCAGCAGCTACGGGCCTTAAGTCGCCTCTGGGCTTTGGGCCCTTACTGAACCGCCATCTTCAACCTTGGTCTTGGGCTTCAAAATACTCATAGGTATAACCCGGCCTCTCCTGGACGGGTCATACCTAATAGTTATATCCCCAACACCCATATCTACTTAAGTCATCAGTGAGGGTGAGAACATAACGATAGCCTCCGCGAGCCTCAACGCTCATTGGACCGCACACATCAGTATGTATGATTTCCAATAAGTTGGTTGCTCGCTCCATTGTTCCGGAGAACGGAGTCTTGGTCATTTTTCCCATGAGGCATGGTTCGCATGTGTCAAATGATTCGTAATCAAGAGACTCCAAAAGTCCATCTGCATGGAGCTTCTTCATGCGTTTGACACCAATGTGACCAAGGCGGCAGTGCCACAAGTATGTGGGACTACTGTTATCAACCTTACATCTTTTGGTATTCACACTATGAATATGTGTAACATCACTTTCGAGATTCATTAAGAATAAACCATTGAACAGCGGGGCATGACCAGAAAACATATCTCTCATATAAATAGAACAACCATTATTCTCGGATTTAAATGAGTAGCCATCTCGCATTAAGCGAGATCCAGATACAATGTTCATGCTCAAAGCTGGCACTAAATAACAATTATTGATGTTTAAAACTAATCCCGTAGGTAAATGTAGAGGTAGCGTGCCGACGGCGATCACATCGACCTTGTAACCATTCCTGACGCGCATCATCACCTCGTCCTTCGTCAGTCTCCGCTTATTCCGCAACTCCTGCTTTGAGTTACAAATATGAGCAACCGCACCGGTATCAAATACCCAGGAGCTACTACGAGTACTGGTAAGGTACACATCAATAACATGTATATCACATATACCTTTGGTGTTGCCGACCTTCTTGTCCGCTAAGTACTTGGGGCAGTTCCGCTTCCAGTGTCCGTTTTCCTTGCAATAAAAGCACCCAGTCTCAGGCTTGGGTCCATGCTTTGGCTTCTTCCCGACAACTGGCTTACCGGGCGCGGCAACTCCCTTGCCGTCCTTCTTGAAGTTCTTCTTACTCTTGCCTTTCTTGAAACTAGTGGTTTTATTGACCATCAACACTTGATGTTCCTTTTTGATCTCCACCTCCGCTGATTTCAGCATTGAATACCTCAGGAATGGTTTTCACCATCCCCTTCATATTGAAATTCATCACAAAGCTCTTGTAGCTAGGTGGGAGCGACTGGAGGATTCTGTCGACTACCGCATCATCCGGGAGGTTAACTCCCAGCTGAGATAAGCGGTTGTGCAACCCAGACATTTTGAGTATGTGCTCATTGTGTAACCATTCTCCTCCATCTTACAAGCTGTAGAACTTGTCGAGACTTCATATCTCTCGACCCGGGCATGAGCTTGGAAAACCATTTTCAGCTCTTGGAACATTTCATATGCTCCGTGCTGCTCAAAACGTTTTTGGAGCCCCGGTTCTAAGTCTGTAAAGCATGCCGCCTTGAACCAGGAGTAATCATCACTCTGCTTGATCGCAAGGCGTTCATAAAGTCTTGAGTTGCTGGGAAAACGGGTGCTTCACCTAGTGGTGCATCTAGGACATATGTTTTCTTGGCAGCTATGAGGATGATCCTCAAGTTTCGGAGCCAGTCCGTATAGTTGCTACCATCGTCTTTCACCTTGGTTTTCTCTAGGAACACGTTGAAGTTGAGGGCAACATTAGCGTGGGCCATTTGATCTACAAGACATATTGCAAAGATTTTAGACTAAGTTCATGATAATTAAGTTCATCTAATCAAATTATTTAATGAACTCCCACTCAGATAGACATCCCTCTAGTCATCTAAGTGATACATGATCCGAGTGAACTAAGCCGTGTCCGACATCACACGAGACGGACCAGTCATCATCGGCGAACATTTTCATGTTGATCGTATCTTCTATAAGACTCATGTTCGACCTTTCGGTCTCTTGTGTTCCGAGGCCATGTCTGTGCATGCTAGGCTCGTCAAGTCAACCTAAGTTTTTTGCATGTGTAAATTTGGCTTACACCCGTTGTATTCGAATGTTAGAATCTATCACACCCGATCATCACGTGGTGCTTCGAAACAACGAACCTTCGCAACGGTGCACAGTTAGGGGGAACACTTTCTTGAAATTTTATGAGGGATCATGTTATTTATGCTACCGCCGTTCTAAGCAAATAAGATGCAAAAACATGATAAACATCTCATGCAATCAAATAGTGACATGATATGGCCAATATCATTTTGCTCCTTTTGATCTCCATCTTCGGGGCGCGATGATCATCATCGTCACCGGCATGACACCATGATCTCCATCATCATGATCTCCATCATCGTGTCTTCATGAAGTTGTCTCGCCAAGTATTACTTCTACTACTATGGCTAATGGTTTAGCAATAAAGTAAAGTAATTACATGGCATTATTCAATGACACGCAGGTCATACAATAATTAAGACAACTCTATGGCTCCTGCCGGTTGTCATACTCATCGACATGCAAGTCGTGATTCCTCTTACAAGAACATGATCAATCTCATACATCACATATATATATCATTCATCACATCCTTTTGCCCATACCATGTCACACGGCATATGCTGCAAGAACAAGTTAGACGTCCTCTAATTGTTGATGCAAGTTTTTACATGGCTGCTATAGGTTTCTAGCAAGAACGTTTCTTACCTACGCCAAAACCACAACGTGATATGCCAATTGCAATTTACCCTTCATAAGGACCCTTTTCATCGAATCCGATCCGACTAAAGTGGGAGAGACAGACACCCGCTAGCCACCTTATGCAACTAGTGCATGTCAGTCGGTGGAACCTGTCTCACGTAAGCCTACGTGTAAGGTCGCTCCAGGCCGCTTCATCCCATGATGCCGCCGAATCAAGATAAGACTAGTAGTGGCAAGTAAATTGACAAAATTGACACCCACAACAACTTGTGTTCTACTCGTGCAAAGCAACTACACATAGACCTAGCTCATGATGCCACTGTTGGGGATCGTTGCAGAAATTAAAAAAATTTCTACGCATCACCAAGATCAATCTATGGAGTAATTAGCAATGAGAGAGAGGGGAGTGCATTTTCATACCCTTGAAGATCGCGAGACGGAAGCGTTACAAGAACGCAGATGAAGGAGTCGTACTCGTAGCGATTCAGATCGTGGTGGATTCCGATCTAAGCGCCGAACAATGGCACCTCCGCGTTCAACAGACGTGCAGCCTGTTGATGTCTCCCGCGCCTTGATCCAGCAAGGAGGAGGGAGAGGTTGAGGAAGAAGGCTCCAGCGGCAGCACGGCGGCATGGTGGTGATGGAGTGGCAGTTCTCCGGCAGGGCTTCACCAAGCTTACGCGCAGGAGGAGAGGTGTTGGGGAGGGGAGGGGTTGCGCCTTGTATGTGGTGCTGCACCCCTCCCTCCACCCCTCAATTTATAGGGAGAAGGGGGAAGGGGGTCGGCCCCTCTAGATGAGATCTAGAGGGGGCAGGGGAGGGCTTGCCCCTGCCAAGGGCGCCCTTTAGGGTTCCCCCCAACCCTAGGCGCATGGGCCCTAGGGGGGTGGCGCCCAGCCCACCTAGGGACTGGTTCCCTTCCACATACATCCCATAAGGCCCTCTGGGGCAGGTGGACCCTCCCGGTGGACCCCCGGAACCCCTCTGGTGGTCCCGGTACAATACCGGTATACCCCCGAATATTTCCGGTGACCGTATGATGACTTCCCATATATAAATCCTCACCTCCGGACCATTCCGGAACTCCTCGTGACATCCGAGATTTCATCCGGGACTCCAAACAACATTCAGTAATCACATATAAATCTTCCTTATAACCCTAGCGTCATCGAACCTTAAGTGTGTAGACCTTACGGTTTGGGAATCATGCAGACATGACCGAGACAGCTCTCTGGCCAATAACCAACAGCGGGATCTGGATACCCATGTTGTCTTCCACATGTTCCATGATAATCTCATCGGATGAACCACGATGTCGAGGATTCAAGTAATCCCGTATGCAATTCCCTTTGTCAATCGGTACGTTACTTGCCCGAGATTCGATCATCGGTATCCCAATACCTCGTTCAATCTCGTTACCGGCAAGTCACTTTACTCATTCCATAATGCATGATCCTGTGGCCAACTACTTAGTCACATTGAGCTCATTATGATGATGCATTACCGGGTGGGCCCAGAGATACCTCTCCGTCATACGGAGTGACAAATCCCAGTCTTGATTCGTGCCAACCCACCAGACACTTTTGGAGATACCTGTAGTGCACCTTTATAGCCACCCAGTTACGTTGTGAAGTTTGGTACACCCAAAGCATTCCTACGGTATCCGGGAGTTGCACGATCTCATGGTCTAAGGAAATGATACTTGACATTAGAAAAGCTTTAGCAAACGAATTACACGATCTTGTGCTATGCTTAGGATTGGGTCTTGTCCATCACATCATTCTCCTAATGATGTGATCCCGTTATCAATGACATCCAATGTCCATAGTCAGGAAACCATGACCATCTGTTGATCAACAAGCTAGTCAACTAGAGGCTCACTAGGGACTTGTTGTGGTCTATGTATTCACACATATATTATCGTTTCCGGTCAATATAATTATAGCATCAACAACAGACAATTATCATGAACAAGGAAATATAATAATAACCATTTTATTATTGCCTCTAGGGCATATTTCCAACACCTAGGTGTAACGAGAGAAGTCATGAACTTTGACGAAACCATATAGAGTTGCTACATTGGCTAGTGTGGCATAGTGAGTAGTACCCAAAAGACCCATATGAAGCCATTCAAAGGGACGAGTGATGGTCATGATTATCTTTGATGGTTGCTAGGATCTCGTCATATTTCAGCCATAGAAGAACCACATAGATGGTCGTTGACAAATTTGACACCCTTGATACCAACAATATGTCTTTTCTTCATGAGAGTGCTCAAATTCCTCATGCGTGCATGTCCAAGTCGTCAATACCATAGCCAACATTCTGAAGCTTTTGTGAGAAGACATGTGGCAGGCTATGGCCCTGCAGAGAAATCTACAATGTACAAGTCACCTCTTTGAAAATCTTCGAAGACTTTGAATTTGTCACAAACATCAACACAATGCAATGATTTTTTGCCAAAGATGACAATCATATCAAGATCAGAATGCATTGAGACTGACATGAGGTTGTATTTGGGATTCGACAAGCATCACTTTAACCATGTGCCGATTGACGGGGTCCTGTACAGGGTATGGCTAACATGAAGGAGCCCAGCCTCGTCAACCACAAGGGCGCCCAACGGGCCCACGGAGTGATGCTATCACTAGGAGGCCAGAAGACCTTTTTGACACCCAAGACTAGAGGCTGGCAACACCTCGGATTGCATCGGACATGTAAACCCTAAACCTTTTATGTTTATATAAAAGGAGGTCCACGGTTCCCCTGATTCATCTATCCTCAGATAGGAGAAACTCTCAGTAACAACATCATACACCATTGTAACCCCGCACTAGAGGGCGGCAGCAGGACGTATGGTATTACTCTCCGGAGGCTCGAACCTGGATAAACCCCTCGTGTGACCTCTGATCCATGACTTCTAGCCACGCTTGGACCCCTACCGAGGGATCTGATGGAAATATGCTCTGTCAATTGGCATGTCAGGCATGGGCCGCGCCGTCTGGAGAACAATCATGGGTCGGATCTTTTTCTACCTTCGGAGGCCTCTCATCAGGGGAAAGCCTAACCTTTGGCTCTCCGACATTCATCGTGAACGATGCAGGCCAGGTCGACATCAACCCACCGGTTTGCCCCACATGGGTGATCTACATCGGCAACGTCGCATTTATCACCGACACACACGACAATGTCCGTGTATGCTTGCCACCTGTCCAACATGATGGCGCCCCGATCACAACGACCTTGGTTGCGGACCATGTCGATCGTTTTCCATTCAAGCTTAAGAACATAGGGGCTGCGTACCAGAACGACATCCACCAACACCTCCAGAAGAACGTGCAGCTCGTCGCCATGGTGCCTGATACGTATCCAACGTATCTATAATTTATGATTGTTCCATGCTATTATAGTATCAATCTTGGATGTTGGGACTAACATATTAACTTAGTGCCAAGTTTCAGTTGCTCTTTTTGGCCTATTTTTGGTTTTCCAGCAAATCAGTATCAAACGAAGTCCAATTGCAACCAAACTTTTTGATGATTCTTTTCTGGACAAGAAAGACACTAGAAGCTTCGGGAGGAGACCACACGAGAAGCAAAGAGACGACAAGACACTTGGGAGCGACGGGGGGTTAGGCGCCCAAGTACCTTGTGGGCCCCTCATCGCTCCGTCTTACCTAATTCCACCGCTATAAATTCTCTAAAATCAACAAACCAACGGAGAGCCACCCAAAATACTTTTTCCGCCTCCACAAGTTCCTGTTCTTCGGAGATGCCGTTTGGAGGCCTTTTCCAGTACTCTGTCGGAGGGGGAATCAGCCACAGAGGGCCTCTACATCAACCTTCATGCCCTTCTGATGATGTGTGAGTAGTTCACCATAGACCTACGGGTCCGTAGCTAGTAGCTAGATTGCTTCTTCTCTCTCTTTGATCTTCAATACAATGTTCTCCTCGATGTTCTTGGAGATCTATTCGATGTAATCTTCTTTTGCAGTGTATTTGTTGGGATGCGATGAATTGTGGGTTTATGATCAGATTATTTATCAATATTATTTGATTCTTCTTTGAACTCTTTTATGCATCATTATTACTGGTTTGTATATCTCTCCGATCTATCTATTTCGTTTGGCCAACTAGATTGATTTACCTTGAAATGGGAGAGGTGCTTTGTAATGGGTTCAATCTTGCGGTGATCTATATCCCAGTGAAAGAAAGGGACAAGACACATATTCGCATTGTTGCCACTGAGGATAAAATGATGGTGTTTATCCATATTGAGTTTACCTTTTCTAAATCATGTCATCTTGCTTAAGGCGTTACTCCGTTCTTCATGACCTTAATACTCTAAATGCATACTGGGTAGCGATCGAGGTGTGGAGTAATAGTAGTTGATGCAGGCAGGAGTCGGTCTACTTGTCTCAGACATAATGCTTATATACATGATCATTGCCTTGAATATCGTCATAACTATGCGCTTTTCTATCAATTGCCCAACAATAATTTGTTTACCCACCGTATGCTTTTGTGTTCGAGAGAGAAGCCTCTAGTGAAAATTATGGCCCCGGGTCTATCTTTATCATATATTAAAATCCAAAAAATACCTTGCAGCAATTTATTTACCATTCTTTTTTGTGCTTTTTATCTTTCTACCATTATCAGACTTGGTCCTTGCAATTAACCGCCGAGGGGATCGACAACCCCCTTGATCATGTTGGGTGCAAGTATTTGTTATTTTTTGTGTAGTTTGTGATGCCCTAACTTAATCAAGATCAGAGACTCATGGGAAGATATCACAACACAACTCTAGACACAAGCTTTATGTTACAGGCCAGGGCCCCAAGGGCTCGAATACATAAGCTTTAATACAAACGTCAGCGGAAGCAACAATATCTGAGTACATACATAAGGTAAACAAGTCTATCTTAACAAGGCTAGTACAAACATCAACATGGGTCAAAATGAAAAGGCATGCTGCCTGGGAGCCTCCTAACTACTCCGGGTCGTTGTTGGCCTCCACATAGTGTAGGCACCCTCGGGGTAGTAGTAGTCGTCGGTGGTGGCATCTGGCTCTTGTGATCCGTCATCTGATTGCAACAATAGGGTATAGGGGAAAAGAGGTAGCAAAGTAACCGTGAGTCCTCATCCAAAGTACTCGCAAGACTTACATCAGAACTATACTAAGTATACATCGGTATCAAAGGAATGGGACTATATCTTTCGATTGAACTGCAGAAATGCCAGAAGAGAAGGGAAAGCCTAGCCTACCAAAGACTAGCATCTTGCATCTTCTTGCAGCATTAGAAGAGTGCAGATTAGCATATTATAAAGTAGAAAGTATAATGTAGTAATGACCAGAGATCCTTCCTCGACTCCCTGCGAGAAAGCAATCTCGGAGCCATCATATCCAACTCATGTCTCAAGTATCCAGTTCTAGTTGTATAGATCGGGATACAACTCTGAGTGTCCGTTACCATGGGCATGACTATTCTAATAGATTAACTTCCCTCCAGGGGTGCATAAACTTACCCAATGCTTGATTAACTCCGGCCAAACACACTTTCCTGGGTCATGCCTGGCCTTGGTTGATCGACACACCCTAGTCTTACCTAGGCTCAACAGAGAGGCCAGCACGCCGGTCTACATCCTAAGCGCGCATGGGTCTTGGGCCCCTCGCCCTTTGCACTCCTGCATGTTGCTTGGATGACCGGGATTAGTCCTAGATACCTCTTTATACAAAGCAGGTGCTTATGCAGACCAGCCGAGCGCATGCTGCTCAATACCTGACGCCCCAAGAGCTTTCAGAGAATCGTACGACACTGAGTGCCCATACTTATTCCCGCTTGGTGGTTAGTGTGAAAAGGCTAGAGGCCTACTCGGATCACATATCAAAACCATTAGTTTCTTGGGAGCGCGCGGAGATGATCAATGATCCACGATCTGTGGTCTCGTCGCCCCGTCTCATAGACTTATGGCAAGTACTAAGAATGTCCGGCCATGCTGCATAGTTATCTCGCGGGTACCCTCCAGGTCAACCCGACTCCACATCACTCGCGGGTAACCTCACGGTCAACCCGACTCATAAGAGACTGTCGGGGACCCAGGTCCACCTCTACCGAGGTGGTACCTGATAACCCACAAGTATAGGGGATCACAATAGTTTTCGAGGGTAGAATATTCAACCCAAATTTATTGATTCGACACAAGGGGAGCCAAAGAATATTTGCAAGTATTAGCAGCTGAGTTTTCAATTCAACCACACCTGGAGATTAATTATCTGCAGCAATATGATCAGTAGCACGGTAATATGATAATTTTTATAGTAGTGGTAACAGTGATAGTAACGGTAACAGTGATAGCAATGATTTTGTAGCAAGTGTAACCGTAACAATAGCAATGGTACCTTAGCAAGATCAACATATAGGAAAATTGTAGGCATTGGATCAGTGAATTCGTTGGATGATATTCATCATATAACAGTCATAACCTAGGGTGATACGAAACTAGCTCCAGTTCATAAATATAATGTAGGCATATATTCCGTAAATTGTCATACGTGCTTATGGAAAGAACTTGCATGACATCTTTTGTCCTACCTTCCCGTGCCAGCGGGGTCCATATGGAAACTAAGGGATATTAAGGCCTCCTTTTAATAGAGAACCGGAACAAAGCATTAGCACATAGTGAATACATGAACTCCTCAAACTACGGTCATCATCGGAAAGTATCCCGAATATTGTCACTCCGGGGTTTACGGATCATAACACGTAATAGGTGACTGTAACTTGCAAAGTCAGATCTAGAACATAGATATAATGGTGATGACATAAATGGTTCAGAACTGAAATCATGGCACCTGCTCACAGCAAAGCGAGTAGGGGGCTCAGGGGAGCTGGGGGAGGTCGAGGATGTCAGATCGGATGGCGTGGTGCGGCGGCCATGACGGTGGAGATGGTGACCAATGTGTGGTCTTGAGGCCTCCCGGTACAAGCGGAGTAGCTGGCGAGGACGAGGGCGACGCCATGGAGCCCCTGAACAACATAGAACGGCGAATGGTGGCCGATGCTCGCGAGATCAAAGACAGCATGGTGACATGGCGTCAGGTAGGTGTGAGGGAGAGAGCAGAGGCGTGTGGAGGGAAAAATCTGTGCTAGGGTTCGACAAGGGGTAGAGGGGGTTCGTCTTGGGCATCGGGGGGTGGCCGATGGCCGACACGTGGCCATCCGCGGCTTCCCGGCGTCCACCTCCCCTCTGTGAACAGAGGAGCAAGGAGAGGGGTAGGTGGGCTGGGCCTCACTGTGGGCTAAGGCCCAGTCCACTATTTTTTCCTTTTTTATTGCCTTTTGTTTTTCTTTTCTTTATTTATGTTTTCCAATTCCTTTTCATATTATTTTAGCTTTATAAAATATAAAACTTGTACCATTATTAGTATAGTAATTTAGGCCACTACCACAGATAGTTTGGGGTTTAAATAAAATAGTTTGGAAATTAAATAATTTGAAAAGTAATTAAAATATTGATTTGTCCCCTGTTTTAATTGTTTTAGGGCTGTTAAATATTTTATTAAAAGTTGGTTTCACCATGACAATTATCGGGATTATTTGCAACACTATGAACATTTGAGTTTTACTATTTTAAGAAATAATTTATTTGACTTTATTTTAAATTTGAAAATGGCTTTGATTTTTATCAAGTGGCAATTTGGTTTAGTAAACATGCTGACGTGGCACCATTAGTGTGAGGTCACTGTAGTATGACATTACGGGTGTTACATAGGTGTTGTTCACGAGGTCTTGCTTGGTTCTCCTACTGGATTGATAACTTTGGTTCTTAATGGAGCGAAATACTTATCTCTACTGTACTACATCACCCTCTCCTCTTCGAGGAAATCCCAACGCAACTCACAATTAGCAAAAAGAATTTTTGGAGCTGTTGCCGAGGAGACATCACCAAAAACTCGCATAAACTTTCATCCCCTTGCATTTATTTTCATTTGCCATTTGCCTCTCGTTTTCATATCCCCCACTTCTAAAGTTTTCAAGTTTTAAGTGACATCATGATGGATGAAGGAATAAGGAGTGGCAAGACCCTAAGCTTGGGGATGCTAAAGGAACCCCATGGTAATATTCAAGGACACCCAAGACTCTAAGCTTGGGGATGCCCCGGATGGCATCCCCTCTTTCTTCTACCAACCATTGGTAAATTACTTGGAGCTATATTTTTATTCATCACATGTTATGAGTTTTGCTTGGAGCGTCATGTATTATATGAGTCTTTGCTTTATTTCTTTTTAGTTTGCCACAATCATCTTTGCTGGATACATGTTTTTTAGAGGGGCACACATTATTCGTGATTTGGTAGAATACTCTATGTGCTTCACTTATAACTTTTGAGCTAGGTTGTTGCTCTAGTACTTCACTTATATCTTTTAGAGCACAGCGGTGGTTATATTTTAAAGAAATAGTTGCGCTCTCCTGCTTTAGTTATATCATTTTAAGAGTTTGATAATACTAACGGCAATATGCACAAGTTATGAAATAGGTCCTAATATGTTAGGTATTGAAGAAGGATATAATAAAAACTTTCATGTAGATCACTGAATATGATAAGTTCGATTCCTTCCAATAGTTTTATGATATAAAGATGGTAATATGTGGGAGGTACTAGTGAATGATTGTAGTTTAGTAAGAATATTGGTGCTAAGGTTTGTGATTCCGAAGCATGCATGTGTAGTCTCTCGTTATGCTAAGAAGTTGGAGCACGATTTATTATTTAGTGTCTTCCTTTGCGTGAAGGTCGGAGGTGCGCGGTGGTTAACTCCTACCAACCTCCCCCCTAAGGGCATGCATAGTAGTAGTTGGCTTCAAGGGCTAATAAACTTTTGCAATAAGTGTGTGAATTCTTTATGATTAATGTGAGTCCATGAAATATATGCACTCTCACCTTTCCGCCATTTGCTAGCCTCTCTGGTACCGTGCATTGCCCTTTCTCACTTTGGTGTGGTGCAACCTTCGCCGGTGCATCCAAACCCTGTGATATGATACACTCTATCACACATAAACCTCCTTATATCTTCCTCAAAACAACCACCATACCTACCTATTATGGCATTTCCACAGCCATTCCGAGATATATTGCCATGCAACTTCCACCATTCTGTTATTATGAGACACATCATCGTTGTCATATTGCTTTGCAAGATCATATTGCTCACATGGCTCAACCACCATTCATCATTTTTTATACATGTTATGCAAGATCATTGCACATCCTGGTACACAGCCAGAGGCATTCATATAGAGTCATATTTAGTTCTAGTATCAAGTTGTAAGTAAATAGAAGTGTGATGATCATCATTATTCATTATTAGAGCATTGTCCCAAGTGAGGAAATAGAAAAAAAGAGCCCAACAAAAATGGAGAGAAAAAGAGAGAAGGGGCAATGTTACTATCTTTTTCCACACTTGTGCTTCAAAGTAGCACCATGTTTTTCATATAGTGAGTCTCCTATGTAGTCACTTTCATATAACTAGTGGAATTTTTTATAATAGAACTTTGCTTGTATATTCAAATGACAGGCTTCCTTAAATGCCCGAGGTCTTCTAGAGCAAGCAAGTTGGATGCACACCCACTTAGTTTTCATTTTGAGCTTTCATATACTTAGAGCTCTTAGTGCATCCGTAGCATGGCAATCCCTACTCCTTGGAGTGACATCAATTGATGGGCATCTCCATAGCCCATTGATTAGCCTCATCAATGATTTTGCATATAATATCTACCACCATATTCTATTCCTCCCATAGTGCTATATCCATGGCTTACTCTCATGTATTGCGTGGGGGTTGAAAAAGCTAAAGCACATTAAAAAGTATGAACCAAATGCTTGGCTCACACTGGGATAGTGCATGATTTATACTTTGTGTTATGAAGATCGAGCATGCCAAGGCTATATGATTTTGTAGGGTAGCGTTGTTTAGCATTGATATTTTGAAAGGCATGACTGTTTGTTGGTATGCCTGAGTATTGATATTTTTATGTCAAATTATAGACTATTGCTTTGAATCATTCGAATCTAAATATTCATGCCATAAAATAAAGATTACATGATGAACATGTTAGGTAGCATTCCACATAAAAAATTCTATTTTTATCATTTACCTACTCGAGGAGGAGCAGTAATTAAGCTTGGAGATGCTTGATACGTCTCCAACGTATATATAATTTTTTATTGCTCCATGCTATTATATTATAGTATCAATCTTGGATGTTTTATCTTCAATTATATATTATTTTTAGAACTAACCTATTAACTTAGTACCAAGTGCCAGTTGTAGTTTTTAGCTGTTTTTGGTTTTGTAGGAAATCAGTACGAAATGAAGTCCAAATGCCACGAAACTTTTTGATAAAAAAATTCCGGAAAAGAGAGACCCTAGAAGATTCGGGAGGAGACTAGACGAGAAGCAAAGAGACGGCAAGGCACTTGGGCGCGCCCGGGGGGTAGGCGCACCCAAGTACCTCGTCAGCCCCTCGTGGCTCCGTATGACCTGATTCCACCTCCATAAATTCTCTAAAATAGGGAAACCAACGAAGAGCCACCCGAAATACTTTTTACGCTACTGCAAGTTTCTGTTCTTCAGAGATCCCATCTGGAGGCCTTTTTCGGTACTCTGTCGGAGGGGGAATCAATCATGGAGGGCCTCTACATCACCTTGTTGCTCTTCCGATGATGTGTGAGTAGTTTACCATAGACCTACTGAAAGTGCAACTAATCCCCAGGTGGTTTTGGTAATTAATAACAACATATATATCATTGAACTAATCATTTCTTGAGAATATTTCAGAAAGTTCAGTGATATGGGTATGGCAATGACTGATGATGTGGACCCCTCAAAATGCTAAGGAAAACATTGGCAAAAGCTCAAGACTCCATTTTTGGTTTAGTGATCCAAGATCACATTGAGTCCATAGGAAAGCCAATACTATTAAAAGGGGATGAGGTTATGATGATGATCTGGTTGCTCTAAAGTGCTTAATGATTTATCTCTCAAACAATCAGCAATCTTTCATTCCAACATAAACTCATAAGTAATCTCGGTCCCACCGATTCCAAACTCACCACACCGAGATGAACCACCTCACCATATAGCCAAAACCCTAGAATCTCGGATTTTCCGATTCCAAACTCGGTCATTCGAAAATGGTGTTGCCAAGCTTCAGAACCTTCAGACTCAAATCGGTGTCACCGAGATGAGAAAGTCGGTCCCACCGAGATTGGCAAACCCTAGACTTTGGAAGAATCGGTCTAACCGAGATTGTATTTTCGGTCCCACCGAAAATCCCAACGCTCACAAGATTTGAACTTTCGGTCCCACCGAGTTGTCAACTTCGGTCCGACCGAGATTGCTCAAATGTGTGTAACAGTTGGATTTTGTGTGGAGGCTATAAATACCCTCCACCTCCTCTTCATTCGTGGAGAGAGCCATCGAAAGAACTACCACTCCTACCTTACATTTCGAGAAGAAAACTACCTACCCTTGTGTTGAGATCAAGTTGCTCCACTCCCACCATATGAAACTTGATTTCTAGTCTTTCCAAGTTGCTTTCCACTCAATCCCTTCCTCCACCACAGCCAAATCAGTGAGGAGAGTTGAGTGTTGGGGAGATTATCATTTGAAGCACAAGAGCAAGGAGTTCATCATCACCAACCCCATCTATTACCTTTTGGAGGGTGGTGCCTCCTAGATTGGTTAGGTGTCGCTTGGGAGCCTCCGTCATGATGTGGAGTTGAACCAAGGAGTTTGTAAGGGCAAGGAGATCGCCTACTTCGTGAAGATCTACCCCGAGTAAGGCTAGTCCTCCGTGGGCGTAAGCCATGATGGCATAGACAAGGTTGCTTCTTCGTGGACCCTTCGTGGGTGGAGCCCTCCGTGGACTCGCGCAGCCGTTACCCTCCGTGGGTTGAAGTCTCCATCAACGTGGATTGACGATAGCACCACCTATCGGAACCACGAGAAAAATCTCCGTGTCTCCATTGCGTTTGCTCTTCTCCACCTCTCATTTACTATACATGCAACTTACTTTCCGCTGCCATAACTCTAGAATTGCATGTGTAGGGTGATACTTGACTTGGTTATCATTGTGAACTTGCTAAGAAACTACTCAAATCAAAAGGCTAAATTTTTAAGTTGTCAAGTAGTCTAATCACCCCCTCTAGACATACTTCCGATCCTACAAGTGGTATCGAGCTTTGGTCTCCATTGGATTGGTTTCCATTGCATTGACTCCATAAGCTTGGTTTCACAACCTAGGAGAGTATGGCGTCTAGTGAGGGTAATTTTCAGAGAGGTCCTTACTTTGATGGTTCAAACTTTGCTAGTTGGAAGCATAAAATGAAAATGCATATTCTTGGACATAACCGCCGCATGGGGCATTATTTGTGTTGGCTTGCAAGGTGAGTTCTTCGAGGAAGGAAAAGTTCGGATCGCGAAGCTCTGCGGATGAGTTGCGGATGTTACGAACAATGCTCAAGCTTGTGACATTCTCTTCAATGCTTTGTGTCCCGAGGAGTTCAACAAGATCAGCCGTCTTGAGAATGCAAAAGAGATTTGGGATACTTTGGTCGAAATGCACGAAGGTACCGAGTCCGTGAAGGAATCAAAGCTAGATGTTCTTCAAGGTCGACTTGACAAGTTCAAGATGAAGGAAGGTGAAGGAGTCGCTGAAATGTACTCTAGGCTTGCTCTCATCACCAATGAGATGGCAGGTTTAGGAAGCGAAGAAATGACCGACCGATTCATCATCAAGAAGATCCTCAGAGCTTTGGATGGAAAGTATGACACCGTGTGCACTTTGATCCAAATGATGCCAAACTACAAAGATCTCAAGCCTACGAAGTCATTGGAAGGATTGTTGCTCATGAGATGACACTTAAAGATAAAGAAGAGCTTCACAACAAGTCAAGCGGTGCTTACAAAGCTGCAGTTGAAGCTCCCACATCCTCAAGTGACAAGCTAGTTTCCAATGAAGAGATAAGCCTAATGGTGAAGAACTTCAACAAATTCTACAAGAGTAGAAGCAAGGAAAGAAGCTCAAAGTCTAGATCATATGATGAAAGGAGATCTTCTAGTCGTGATCGAAACTGCTACAATTGTGGAAGACCGGACACTACTCAAATGAGTGTTCGACTCCCCAAGAGAAGAGAAGAATCTCCAAGAAGAAGAAGCTCAAGAGAAGAGTCGCCTCGAAAAGAGAGAAGGAGTAAAGATGATCGTTATGAACGAAGATCCTCTCGGAGAAGCAAGGATTCGGAAAGGAAGGACAAGTCATCAAGGAGCTACACAAGAAGAAAACATCAAGCTCATGTTGGTGAATGGGTTTCGGCCCGACTCCGACAATCACTCCGAAAGAAGCTATCACTCCAACTCCGAATCTGATCAAGATGAAGGTGTTGCGGTCTTGCTCTCGTATCCTCCAACTCCAACTCCTATGACATATTTGATTCACCAAATGAGGGAATTGGAAGATGCTTCATGGCAAAAGGCCCCAAGGTAACACATCCTGAGTTCATTGACTTTAGTGATGAGGATGACTTGCTTGGTGAAGATGAGCTTTACATGATAAATCTAGTGAGCTTAGTAATGATGAACATGCTAGTAGTCTTTATAGTCGAGATGAGTCGAATGACAATGCTATGAAGGAGATTGAGCGCCTAACTAAAGAACTAAACACTCTTAAGTTAGCTCATGAAACAACTCAAGAAGATCATAGAGAGCTCCTAAGATCTCATGAGAAGCTACGCTTCGAGAAGCTCAATCTAGAGCAAGAGCATGAGTTTCTAAAAGCTATCAATGACGATCTTCGAAAGAAGAGTTCTTCATATCTTGCCAAACGACTTCTCTTGTCTAATTTCTTGCCACCTATTAAAACTAAGCATGACAAGCATAAGAAAAATTCTTCATCTAGTAGTAACAATAATCATGTTAAATCAAATGTTGTTGCTTCTAGTAATTCTCTTGATTCCACTAACAATGTTTCAAGCCAAGTTTCACTTGAGCAAGAAAATAGTCTTTTGAAAGGGATTATAGAGAAAGGTGTCTACAAAAGTCTTGCCGGAAGCAAGAGCTTTGAGGAAATTGTTCGCAAACAAGGAAGACACCGAAGAATCAAGGAATTGGTTTTGAGCGAAAGTTCAACGCCGAGGGTGTTGAATGGGAAGAAGGTCAATATCCCACTCCAAAGTTTGTCTCTCAAGAGAAGAAGTATGATCCTACTTCTTCCAATGAGGAACAAGCTCAAGATGACTTTCCACCACAAGACCACAAGCTAAAAGGCAAGGACAAGCTTCAAGAGGAGATTGATGCATTCATTGAAGCACCCAAGGCCATGGTCAAGTGGGTTCCCAAGGCAACTTCAAGTTCTACTTCAACGAGCTCAACTACTACCCCAAGGATTCCCATCAAGATGATGTGGATTCGAAGAAGAAGAACTAGAAGGTTCTTGAGGGTGACTCGCCAATATACTTCACTCATATTCATTTTGGCAAGGACTTGTGCAATCAACTTCCACATCTTGCACTAGTTCATGGAGTCACAAACCCTCATGTTGGTAAGTCAAGGGACAAGGTAATCATCGCTTTCATGGACATCATCTATTATGAACTTCAATCTATGTCCATGGATATTCTTGTTTGTTCCTTGTGGGACTAACCCATGTAGGTATTGAAAGTGCCGAATCCAAAGGATTGCTCCCAACTCTTGATGATCTTCATCAACATTGAGCATCCACATCTTCAACATCTACATGAAGTCTTCAACGACAACCCAAGGTTAGTTTGACCCTTTAAAAGGGGTTCTCACATCAAGGGGGAGCTTTGCTCTAAAGAAATGAGCTAAAGCATCTCCTAATGATGTGAACACATTAATGCTTTATGGAAAAGTGGTAACCCCACTTGTGCTTAAGCGATGAGTATGACCTATGATCAAATGTTCTCATTTGACTCCTAAGTCAATATACTCATATATAGATGACCTAGTCATCGCCAAACTGTGTGCTAGCTGTTAGTGTTTTGTTTGTGCATGTTTGACACATATTTCATTTGCTATCTTATTGTGTGAGCATGTTGGATGCATGATTTTATCCATTCGAGGACATCCATTTGTTGCTTTGGTCTTTATGGTTTTCTTTCTTTTGACCAAATGGATGGACAAGAATGCCTAAGTTTTTCCCCTAGCTATCTATGCTTTCTTGTCTCAAACTCTATTCATGCTTATATCACAAACTTTGAACAAGACTTTTTGGACAGCATCGAGTGAGGAGCACTCGAGCCACCGATCCGTCAAAAGCCTAACTTCCAAAACCTTCTAAGTACTTTCGGTCAAACCGATATATCAAATCGGACGGACCGAGATCACTTGATTGATCTAGGTTTTCACCTCGGTGAAACCGAAGTTTCAATTTTTGGCGTGACCGATGTGTGTATCGCACGCATTAACCATCTCGGTCCCACCGAGTTTACAAACTTCGGTCCCACCGACACCGAAGAGTATATATACTCGAGGACGAGAGCGTTGATTACTTCTTCAAACGCTTCGCCTCAAAACTCTTCGCTGCCGTCGCCTTGGTCTACGGATCGTCTCCGCCGTCGCTTCATGCGCCCTCGCCCTTGAGTCTCCATCGCCGTCAGCGGTCCTTCGACTGCCGTTGCCGCCGAGTGAAGCTCCACCGCATTGGTGAGCTTCATCCTCTCGTGTTCCAATCGCTGATTCTATGCACGATAGGTGTTGCCATGATTCTTGCCAAGTTTGAGATCTCCATATCCAGCTATTTAGATCATAGAACAAATTTCGAGTGAAAATTTTAGGGTTAGGTTTCCGCCGAACACATCTCGGTGTGACCGATTCTGCATTTTCGGACTGACCGATTTGGCCTCTGGCCATTGCACTGCACGTTTCGGTGAAACCGAGTTGTGCAAATCGGTAAGACCGAAGTGAAGATTTAGTGAAACCCTAACTGTCTCGGCTAGACCGAAACCCATTTCGGTCCAACCGAAAGTGGTGTATGTGGTCTATTTAGGCGTTTCGGTTTCACCGAATTGATAGACTCGGTCAGACCGACATGTATTCTGTGAAAACCTAAATCTAAAGTTTGAACTCATTTTTTTTGCAAAATCCTCTGCAGTTTGTGATAACTCTTCTATTCTGCCCATACCCACTCTATTCACAGGTTGTCAGACATGTCTGAAGGAAGTGACAATGTCGAACAGTCCGAGATGCCGTTGAGATTCCAGAGGCAGCTACAAGTCCGAAGCAAGCAGTTTTTCAGATGATGGAGAGAGAAGCACTCCAAGTGGATCTGCTGCTGCTGCCACGAGGCCAGGAGGAAGAGGAACTCAGATGAGGAAGATTCAAATTTCGTTGCAGATGAGGAAATAACGTCTAAGCCAAAGAGGAAGGTGGTTGCCAAAGAGCATCAAGGGCAACAGTCAAAGAAAGGCACAAGCAAGGTGAAGAAATCCTCTGTTGCACGAAGCTCGGCATGGAAGAAACCTCGGCAAAATCAAGAAGACTTCCAAGAGGAAGAGGAAAGTTCATGAAGAGCTGGCGATGATGATGATGATTACGATGAGGAAGCACCTCAGCCACCTCGAAGCGAAGTTGATGGGTGATGCCATCGAGCAGGAGCACCTCCTAAAGCTAAGCCTTCAGCTCCAAAGAAAGGCAGCCCAAGCCAAACCATTTGCCAAGCCCAGAAGACTGTGAGAAATATTCCAGCTTCAGAGAAGAAAAAGGACAATGTGCCACTGCAGAATCGATGATGAGGCTCATGTTCTGCTCAAGCTAAGACAGAAACTGCCAGATTCATAATGAAGCTCATCCTCGAGCTGAAAATATGAAGGAGAGAAAGGACAAAGGACTCGAGCTATGGAGGCAAACAGATCCATATGCGGCAGGAGAAGAACAGCAGATTGACTCAAGATTCCACACAAGAGAGCAACAAGACTTTTATGAGGCAGTGCTCATGGACAAGAAGCCAATTGTTCTTGACACGGATCGTGGATTGGAAATACATCGACAAAGTGAAGAGCAGAGACTATTTCCCACATGTGCACGAAAGCTTCACCGCTTGTGGGATTGCGAGTTTGTTGGTCGGTGATCGCTCGAACGATGAGATGATCATGCAGTTCTATGCCACCGCACACTTCTATCCAGATGGCAGGATTGTATGGATGATGAAGGCGAGATTTCAGTCTCTGAGTTGAGGAATGGAGAGCATTCTGAATGCACTGTTTCAAGGAAGATGACATTGATGTGTATGGCATTCGAAGAAAAATCACGAGTCAATGAAGAACATGTATAATGAGGTTGATGAGAAGGATGTAGAGATTTGGAAGCTTGGATCAGTCTACTACCTTGAGCAGGTCTCCCAACCACCAACACCATTACGAGGCATACTTTGATGCCTAAGTCAGGGACCACCGCATGATAAGAGGGTACTCTATCAACATGCTGCACATTCTAGATCGAAGACACCTTTTAAGGTGATGGACACGATAGTTGAGACTATCAAGAGGACAAAGGTGACCAAAAGAGGTCGTGTGGGTTTGCTCCGCATATTCGGATGCTCATTAATGCCAAGTTTGGCACGGACACCTACATTGGATAGACCCCACTTGCCATTGCAGCTGAACATGAGGACAACGAGGTTGTGATGGTGAGAATGCTCCCACGTCCCAGAGAAGGACATGCTAAGTCTGAAGCGCTAAACAAGCTAAAGCCGAGAAGGAAGCAAAGCAAAGCCCAAGAGTGTTGCAGAACAACTTCTTGAAGCCACTCGGAGAATTGAGCTACGCTGGCAAAGCATAGTGAAATCTCGGGAGAGCCTTGAGAGGATCGTTGAGGATAAGTTCCATGCTCGACGTCAGTGATGAAGTGCAGTCACCGTCAACAAGCTTGATGCGAGATATCGAGGAAGCTAAGAGGAGAAGGCAGAACTTATGAAGGAGATGGAAGGTGACATGGTCCAGATGACTATGAGCAGCTGCTGAAGTGCCCACAAAGCCCAGATCAGCTGCTATTCGAAAGGTCGATCCTGGCTACTACATCAGCACCTCCTACAGCTCCGTCGGCCCAAAGACTAGCTCCAATATCCACTCCTCCAGCTCCACAGACTTCAGCGAAGCGTTCGCAGATGCAGCCATCTCCACTCCATCGACGCAGACAGAGCCGCCGGCAGAGTCCCGAGTGACGATTAGCTCTATACCTTCGAACTTTTGGTAACTTGTTGCCAAAGGGGAGAAATTGTATAGATCATAGGGCTTCGAGAGAGAGAGTGCTTCGTTTTGCTCTTTCATTTGCGGTTTTCCTTGAGATACTTTTGAGTTCTTTGAGATACTTCGTGTGTTTGATACTACGTTTGCTCTATCTTGATGAGTGCTTGATCATCTGTGCTTAATGTGTGCTTGATGTCTATCATATTTCATTCATATCTTGTATGATCATTTACTCATGTCTTGGTGATTGGGTGCATGATATTCATTCTTATCATTTTGTGCGCTCCACCAAGATGTATGTGACATGGAAGAGTAACCCATGATCCTAATCGATTGTGCATTTGCATTCAAGCGCAAATCTTAAATAATGCACAAATTTAGGGGAGCTCTTGCTTATCACATACTTCTCAAAGCGACGATGTTATTCATTAATTATATCACTTGTCGAAGCTTTGATCTATATGTTGTCATCAATTACCAAAAGGGGAGATTGAAAGTGCAACTAATCCCGGTGGTTTTGGTAATTAATAACAACATATATATCATTGAACTAATCATTTCTTGAGAATATTTGAGAAAGTTCATTGATATGGGTATGGCAATGACCGATGATGTGGACCCTCAAAATGCTAAGGAAAACATTGGCAAAAGCTCAAGACTCCATTTTTGGTTTAGTGATCCAAGATCACATTGAGTCCATAGGAAAGCCAATACTATTAAAAGGGATGAGGTTATGATGATGATCTGGTTGCTCTAAAGTGCTTAATGATTTATCTCTCAAACAATCAGCAATCTTTCATTCCAACATAAACTCATAAGTAATCTCGGTCCCACCGATTCCAAACTCACCACACCGAGATGAACCACCTCACCATATAGCCAAAACCCTAGAATCTCGGATTTTCCGATTCCAAACTCGGTCATTCCGAAAATGGTGTTGCCAAGCTTTTGTAACCTTCTGTACTCAAATCGGTGTCACCGAGATGAGAAAGTCGGTCCCACCGAGATTGGCAAACCCTAGACTTTGGAAGAATCGGTCTAACCGAGATTGTATTTTCGGTCCCACCGAAAATCCCAACGTTCACAAGATTTGAACTTTCGGTCCCACCGAGTTGTCAACTTCGGTCTGACCGAGATTGCTCAAATGTGTGTAACGGTTGGATTTTGTGTGGAGGCTATAAATACCCCTCCACCTCCTCTTCATTCGTGGAGAGAGCCATCGAAAGAACTACCACTCCTACCTTACATTTCGAGAAGAAAACTACCTACCCTTGTGTTGAGATCAAGTTGCTCCACTCCCACCATATGAAACTTGATTTCTAGTCTTTCCAAGTTGCTTTCCACTCAATCCTTCCTCCACCACAGCCAAATCGGTGAGGAGAGTTGAGTGTTGGGGAGATTATCATTTGAAGCACAAGAGCAAGGAGTTCATCATCACCAACCCCATCTATTACCTTTTGGAGGTGGTGCCTCCTAGATTGGTTAGGTGTCGCTTGGGAGCCTCCGTCATGATGTGGAGTTGAACCAAGGAGTTTGTAAGGGCAAGGAGATCGCCTACTTGTGAAGATCTACCCCAGTAAGGCTAGTCCTCCGTGGGCGTAAGCCATGATGGCATAGACAAGGTTGCTTCTTCGTGGACCCTTCGTGGGTGGAGCCCTCCGTGGACTCATGCAGCCGTTACCCTCCGTGGGTTGAAGTCTCCATCAACGTGGATTGACGATAGCACCACCTATCGGAACCACGAGAAAAAATCTCCGTGTCTCCATTGCGTTTGCTCTTCTCCACCTCTCATTTACTATACATGCAACTTACTTTCCGCTGCCATAACTCTAGAATTGCATGTGTAGGGTGATACTTGACTTGGTTATCATTGTGAACTTGCTAAGAAACTACTCAAATCAAAAGGCTAAATTTTAAGTTGTCAAGTAGTCTAATCACCCCCTCTAGACATACTTCCGATCCTACAAGTGGTATCGAGCTTTGGTCTCCATTGGATTGGTTTCCATTGCATTGGACTCCATAAGCTTGGTTTCACAACCTAGGAGAGTATGGCGTCTAGTGAGGTAATTTTCAGAGAGGTCCTTACTTTGATGGTTCAAACTTTGCTAGTTGGAAGCATAAAATGAAAATGCATATTCTTGGACATAACCCCGCCGCATGGGGCATTATTTGTGTTGGCTTGCAAGGTGAGTTCTTCGAGGAAGGAAAAGTTCCGGATCGCGAAGCTCTGCGGATGAGTTGCGGATGTTACAGAACAATGCTCAAGCTTGTGACATTCTCTTCAATGCTTTGTGTCCCGAGGAGTTCAACAAGATCAGCCGTCTTGAGAATGCAAAAGAGATTTGGGATACTTTGGTCGAAATGCACGAAGGTACCGAGTCCGTGAAGGAATCAAAGCTAGATGTTCTTCAAGGTCAGCTTGACAAGTTCAAGATGAAGGAAGGTGAAGGAGTCGCTGAAATGTACTCTAGGCTTGCTCTCATCACCAATGAGATGGCAGGTTTAGGAAGCGAAGAAATGACCGACCGATTCATCATCAAGAAGATCCTCAGAGCTTTGGATGGAAAGTATGACACCGTGTGCACTTTGATCCAAATGATGCCAAACTACAAAGATCTCAAGCCTACCGAAGTCATTGGAAGGATTGTTGCTCATGAGATGACACTTAAAGATAAAGAAGAGCTTCACAACAAGTCAAGCGGTGCTTACAAAGCTGCAGTTGAAGCTCCCACATCCTCAAGTGACAAGCTAGTTTCCAATGAAGAGATAAGCCTAATGGTGAAGAACTTCAACAAATTCTACAAGAGTAGAAGCAAGGAAAGAAGCTCAAAGTCTAGATCATATGATGAAAGGAGATCTTCTAGTCGTGATCGAAACTGCTACAATTGTGGAAGACCCGGACACTACTCAAATGAGTGTTCGACTCCCCACAAGAGAAGAGAAGAATCTCCAAGAAGAAGAAGCTCAAGAGAAGAGTCGCCTCGAAAAGAGAGAAGGAGTAAAGATGATCGTTATGAGCGAAGATCCTCTTGGAGAAGCAAGGATTAGGAAAGGAAGGACAAGTCATCAAGGAGCTACACAAGAAGAAAACATCAAGCTCATGTTGGTGAATGGGTTTCGGCTCCGACTCGACAATCACTCCGAAAGAAGCTATCACTCCAACTCGAATCTGATCAAGATGAAGGTGTTGCCGGTCTTGCTCTCGTATCCTCCAACTCCAACTCCTATGACATATTTGATTCACCAAATGAGGGAATTGGAAGATGCTTCATGGCAAAAGGCCCCAAGGTAACACATCCTGAGTTCATTGACTTTAGTGATGAGGATGACTTGCTTGGTGAAGATGAGCTTTTACATGATAAATCTAGTGAGCTTAGTAATGATGAACATGCTAGTAGTCTTTATAGTCGAGATGAGTCGAATGACAATGCTATGAAGGAGATTGAGCGTCTAACTAAAGAACTAAACACTCTTAAGTTAGCTCATGAAACAACTCAAGAAGATCATAGAGAGCTCCTAAGATCTCATGAGAAGCTACGCTTCGAGAAGCTCAATCTAGAGCAAGAGCATGAGTTTCTAAAAGCTATCAATGACGATCTTCGAAAGAAGAGTTCTTCATATCTTGCCAAACGACTTCTCTTGTCTAATTTCTTGCCACCTATTAAAACTAAGCATGACAAGCATAAGAAAAATTCTTCATCTAGTAGTAACAATAATCATGTTAAATCAAATGTTGTTGCTTCTAGTAATTCTCTTGATTCCACTAACAATGTTTCAAGCCAAGTTTCACTTGAGCAAGAAAATAGTCTTTTGAAAGGGATTATAGAAAGGTGTCTACAAAAGTCTTGCGGAAGCAAGAGCTTTGAGGAAATTGTTCGCAAACAAGGAAGACACCGGAAGAATCAAGGAATTGGTTTTGAGCGAAAGTTCAACGCCGAGGGTGTTGAATGGGAAGAAGGTCAATATCCCACTCCAAAGTTTGTCTCTCAAGAGAAGAAGTATGATCCTACTTCTTCCAATGAGGAACAAGCTCAAGATGACTTTCCACCACAAGACCACAAGCTAAAAGGCAAGGACAAGCTTCAAGAGGAGATTGATGCATTCATTGAAGCACCCAAGGCCATGGTCAAGTGGGTTCCCAAGGCAACTTCAAGTTCTACTTCAACGAGCTCAACTACTACCCCAAGGATTCCCATCAAGATGATGTGGATTCCGAAGAAGAAGAACTAGAAGGTTCTTGAGGGTGACTCCGCCAATATACTTCACTCATATTCATTTTGGCAAGGACTTGTGCAATCAACTTCCACATCTTGCACTAGTTCATGGAGTCACAAACCCTCATGTTGGTAAGTCAAGGGACAAGGTAATCATCGCTTTCATGGACATCATCTATTATGAACTTCAATCTATGTCCATGGATATTCTTGTTTGTTCCTTGTGGGACTAACCCATGTAGGTATTGAAAGTGCCCGAATCCAAAGGATTGCTCCCAACTCTTGATGATCTTCATCAACATTGAGCATCCACATCTTCAACATCTACATGAAGTCTTCAACGACAACCCAAGGTTAGTTTGACCCTTTAAAAGGGGTTCTCACATCAAGGGGGAGCTTTGCTCTAAAGAAATGAGCTAAAGCATCTCCTAATGATGTGAACACATTAATGCTTTATGGAAAAGTGGTAACCCCACTTGTGCTTAAACGATGAGTATGACCTATGATCAAATGTTCTCATTTGACTCCTAAGTCAATATACTCATATATAGATGACCTAGTCATCGCCAAACTGTGTGCTAGCTGTTAGTGTTTTGTCTGTGCATGTTTGACACATATTTCATTTGCTATCTTATTGTGTGAGCATGTTGGATGCATGATTTTATCCATTCGAGGAAAAATCTCCGTGTCTCCATTGCGTTTGCTCTTCTCCACCTCTCATTTACTATACATGCAACTTACTTTCCGCTGCCATAACTCTAGAATTGCATGTGTAGGGTGATACTTGACTTGGTTATCATTGTGAACTTGCTAAGAAACTACTCAAATCAAAAGGCTAAATTTTTAAGTTGTCAAGTAGTCTAATCACCCCCCCTCTAGACATACTTCCGATCCTACACCTACTGGTCCATAGCTAGTAGCTAGATGGCTTCTTCTCTCTCATTTATCTTCAATACAATATTTTCCTTGATGTTCTTTGAGGTCTATTCGATGTAATCTTCTGTGTGTTTGTTGGGATCCAATGAATTGTGTGTTTATGATCGGATTATTCATGAATATTATTTGAGTCTTCTCTGAACTCTTTTATGCATGATTATTATAGCTTTGTATTTCTCTCTGATCTATCTGTTTGGTTTGGCCAACTAGATCGATTTATCTTGAAATGGGAGAGGTGCTTTGTAATGGATTCAATCTTGCAGTGATCTATATCCAAGTGACAGAAAGGGACAAGACACATATCCGTATTGTTTCCATTGAGGATAAAATGATGGGGTTCATTACCAAATTGAGTTTCAACATCAGAAATAGAAACATCATTGTTATTTTTAGAAGGTTATTCTATTTCAAGTTCACTGGAGGCATGCAAAGTCCTATAATTTTTCTTTTTCTTTTTCTTTTTAGAAGGACTAGGTGCATCAGCACTAATTCTCTGAGAGTCTTGTTCAATTCTTTTAGGGTGTCCCTTAGGATAAAGTGGTTCCTGTGTCATTTTGCCTCCTCTAGTTGCTACTCTAACATCATAATCATCAATATTGTTGTTCATTTCACTAAGCAATTCTCTTTGGGATTTAGCAACTTGTTCTAACTAGGTTTGGACCATAAGGCATGTTTTCCCACACTTCTAACATCATTAGTGATTCTAAATAACAAGACACTCAAGCGAGCAATCATATCAGAGTTTTGTTTCAATTGTTTCATAACATTTGCATTGAAGTGATCTTGCTTCACAATGTAATTCTTGAATTCATATAAGCATTGGCTAGGATGATTATTATAAGGGATGACACCTTCATCAAACTTTAATAAATAATTTACCTCTACAACTTGTGGGGATGGTGTATCAAGACCATGTATTTCTTCAATAAGTGGTAAATTCTTAACATCCTCAACTTTAATACCTTTTTCCTTCAAACATTTATTTGCCTGTTGCATATCTTCAGGACTGAGAAATAAAATACCCCTGTTCTTTGGAGTCGATTTAGGCGGCGGTTCAAGAAGAGTCCAATCTTCAAAATTCTTCAATATGTTACTCAATAATTCCTCAGCTTGTTCAATAGTTCGTTCCCTGAAAACACAACCAGCACAACTATCTAGGAAGTCCCTCGAAGCATCAGTTAGTTCATTATAGAAGATATCAAGTATTTCATTTTTCTTAAGAGGATGATTAGGCAAAGCATTAATCAATTGGAGAAGCCTCCCCCAAGCTTGTGGGAGACTCTCTTCTTCAATTTGCACAAAGTTAAATATTTCCTGTAAGGCAGCTTGTTTCTTATGAGCAGGAAAATATTTTTCAAAGAAGTAGTAAATCATATCCCGGGGACTATGCACACAACCAGGAGCAAAAGTATTGTACCAAATCGTAGCACCACCCTTTAATGAGAACATAAATAACTTGATAGCGAATTTTCTCGTCATGAGCAAATAGGGTGGCTATATCATTTAATTTAGTAAGATTTGCCATTACAGTTTCAGTTTCATAGCCATGCGAAGGATCAGATTCAACCAAAGTAATTAACTATGGATCGATAGAGAATTCATAATCCTTATCAATAACAAAGATAGGTGAAGTAGCAAACTTAGGATCACATTTCATTCTAGCATTCAAGGATTTTTCTTTCAACTTGCATAATAATTTCTTAAGATCATCTCTATGTTTACAAGCAAGAGAGCCTCTAGCTACCTCTCCATCCATAACATAACCCTCGGGTATCTTAGGTAATTCAAATATAGGAGAGCTAGGTCTAATAGGTGTTTCATAGTTTTTAGTTTCAAAGACTTCATCAGTTTCAGCATTCTCAATATCTTTAGCTCTAGCAAGTTGTTCATCAAGAAATTCACCTAGTGGCACATTATCATCAAGCAAGGTACTAGAATCATGATAAGAATCATTCATAGCAGAAGTAGCATCATCAATAACTTGCGACATATCAGGATTAATAGCATGTGGTGGTGTTGCAAGTTTGTTGAAAACAGAAGGTGAATCAAGTACAGAGCTAGATGGCAGTTCCTTACCTCCCCTCATCTTAGGGGAAACAATCTTGGTTCTAGTATCTTTCATATTCTTCATAGTGATAAATAGATATAAATCCCAAGTGACTCAACAAATATAGCTATACTCCCCGGCAAGGGCGCCAGAAAAAGGTCTTGATAACCCACAAGTATAGGGAATCACCACAATTTTCGAGGTTAGAGTATTCAAACCAAATTGTAGATTCGACACAAGGGGAGCCAAAGAATATATGTAAGTACTAGTAGTTGAGTTTTCAATTCAACCACACCTGGAGATTAAATATCTGCAGCAAAGTGATCAGTAGCACAATAATATGATAGTTTGATAGTAGTAGTGACGTTAGCAGTGGTAACGGTAACAGCAGTAACAGTTTTGTAGCAGTTGTAACAGTAGCAATAGCAATAGTAGCTTAGCAAGAACATTATTGAAAGCTTGTAGGCATTGGATTGGTGAATTCATTGGATGATATTCATCATATATCAGTCATAACCTAGGGCCACACGGAACTAGCTCCACTTTGTAAATATAATATCGGAATGTATTTCGTAAATAGACATACATGTTTATGGAAAAGAACTTGCATGACATCTTTTGTCCTACCCTCCCGTTGCAGCGGGGTCCATTAGGAAACTAAGGGATATTAAGGCCTCCTTTTAATAGAGAACCGGAACAAAGCATTAACACATAGTGAATACATGAACTCCTCAAACTATGATCATCACCAGAAAGTGCCCCAATTACTTTCACCCTGGGATTTACGGATCATAACACGTAATAGGTGCATATGACTTCCAAGATCGGATCAAGAACATAGATATAATGGTGAAAACATAAATGGTTCAGATATGAAATGATGGGACTCCGGCCCAAGTGACAAGCATTAATCATAGCAAAGTCATAGCAACATCAATCTCAAAACATAGTGGATACTAGGGATCAAGCCCTAACAGAACTAACTTGATTAACTACTGCAGGATGCTGCTAACACGACACTACCATCAGAGACCCTTCGATAAAACTGTGTGCAATGCAATAATCGCAAACGGTCATGTAAAAAACCGTCAAAAAAGGTGCAAAGTGTTTGTGATGACAGATGCATCAAACACGGTTCAGATTTTGGCTGCTTGTGCGATGCAGGGCATACGGTTGATCCGTACAAACTGTTTGTGATGAGATAGAAGAATGGAAACATGCAGCCATATCAAGGTGTGTGCAATATACAGCATACAGTTCGCTCTGATGAATCGTTTGCGTTGATTGAGGTGAACACAAATGATTCGACGTAACAAGATGTGTGTGATACCCGACAAACAGGTCGGTAATCAGAATTGTGTGCGATCATTATAGACAGCTCATGCGGTATTTTTTTGTGAATTGTGTGCTCTTCAGGGCACACAGTTTAACAAACCAACCTGTGGGCGATAATGTAGAAGATCTTTGTCGAGTACATATTACTAACCATCTGCGATAAGATTGACAGGATAAACAGTGATATATACAGTCTACTTAATTTAGTCCTTCTTCTTTGTTCTTGGCCCCGTGACATCATCTTGGCGAGGACACTACTTGCCACTGACCGTTGGCTTTTGATCGCCGCCATCAACGTCATCATCGTCTCGTCCTCCTCGTTTGACCATTCCTCCTCCTCATCATCGTCATCCTCATCTTCGTCCTCCGACGGCTCCTCGTCCGTCTGGTTGTCGTCTGGCGACACTGGAGGCGGCGTACCTTCCATGAACCGGATATAATCGAGGTCTGGGCTCGACGCCATACTCATGGAAGACGAGCGGGATGATTTGGATGTTGACCTATCATCGGGCGCCAGACTGCTGGCCGAACTGTTGTCCTCGGTATCGCTCGACATGGCTGCAGAGTGTGTGCCAATGTGTAGTGTGGCCTGCCGGGGACGATGAAGGTGGTGGACACTTAAGCGGGGTATGCAGAGAAGAGGAACTGCCAATCTAGCCGCTAATATAATCAACCGCAACCAGTGGCTCCAAATTCCTGGGGTTGCACAGGACTCCTATTGGCTATTTGGCTGGTTTCCTTTTTCATGACAAAAACAAGGAACGAGTTTGGGGATTATGCACCGGTAATGGTACGAATGGAGTAGGACAGTTGACAAGCAATACATTGAGCTTTTCTTATTGGTAAAGCCAGTAATAATCAAACTAGAAAGGAAAAGAAAAAAGACAAAGAAAAATATCCGCACGAATCTTCGCGTAACATCAATAGCATAGGACCTAGATGTGCATTACTTAGAGCACATCTAGATGTGCTTTAGCAATACTATCAAACAAAACCCCTAATCATCATTGCAAACAACGCATAGAACATGGCTAATGCGGCAACCACAACTACACATGCTAGTTCCTTCTTGTCTCTTGCTTTCATACATTGCGTGTGATTGATTCTTTCTTGCTTCATCGCACTGATTGTACATTCTAGATCAGCCAGTTTCTTCTTCAGCTTTACATTATCTTCTGTGAGCTTGGTGATAACACTCCGAGCCCTGCCATGCCATTCTTCATCCAGCCAGTTAACAAAGGCACAAGCCTCATATCCCTGCAAATGTTAAATAGCATTCAGGATGAGCGGTGGCATTAACTCAAGTAAAATGATGAACTTAGCACTAACCTCTAAGGGGCAACTGAGAAACCGCCTGCCAATTTTGAATCCCTCCATGCATAAACGTCGAGGGGAGTGTGCCCGTGCACACAACTTAGCTCTTGGTACTTCTCAGTGGTGCAAAAATCAGAGTCGGCTCGTGTTGCGGGTCTGGAGTCATGCTCCGGATTCAGTGGTAGATCGCTTTCCTGGGGGGGGGGGGGGTCATTCAGACGGATTCAGCAAGTTGCTACTTTGGACATGCTAAAAAGATCGGGATAGATTGGAATCTGATAGGATGATTCGGATCCATAGTACACCTACCTTCTGATGACCTTAGGCAAGCACTCAGCGGTGACCGCGTCGTGGCGGCGATACGAACAGGAGCACCGCACTGAAACCATCAGCACCACTCGTCCGCATTCCCCCAATGTCAGCTCCATATGAGGAAATTTGGAGGCTATGTAGGGATTTGGGGGAAATGGGGAAACTATGGGGATAAGCTAACGGTTGGTAACTACTAAAGGCACTATATGTTGGAGTATACGGCACACTGTTTATACATGTCATTTATGTTAGATATTACAACGTCACACACGATTTCCACACCAAACCGTGTGAGAAGACAATGTAGGTGAGACACGGTTGTCGTTACATAACAATATGTGATGTACTACCCTGTACATATAATTGAGTTACAGTGATGCCGTGTAAAGAGCCGCTCTGCGGATATCCATAAAAAAACAGCCGGTCTGCATAAAGAGATGGCGGCGGCGGCCTAAGCAGCGGCTACCGAAGAAGAGGTCAATCCTCGGTCGGTGGGAGGTGGCGGTGTCATAGGAGGTCCATCCTCGGTCTGTAGCAGGAGATAGGAGGAGCTCAACCATTGAGGTCGGCGGTGGTGTGATTCGAGCACATCCATCACAGTCGATGGTAGGATAGTGGAGATCAAACATCAGGCGTCAACCGGAGTAAGCTTTGCTCCTCGACCCTGCTGTCTCGGCGTGCCTCCGCATCACGCTTCTCTGTCTGCTGGGTGGAGGTCGCCGTGCGGCTAATTAATTAAGGTATTCTTTTCGTGAGTGGCTTAATTAAGGTATTCAATACCTAAGGGTAGTGTTATACTAGTACTCTGCGTGTAAATTGACTGGCCATTAATTTTTGTCATTGCACATCTGGATAACAATATGGAGCGCCCTCAGTAATTATGAAAATAAAGCCTTGTGATTTATGCATGCATCATTGGGCAGCAGTTAACCCGTGTATTAATGTTGTTCTTTTGTTTTTAATTCCCATTCATGTGGTGCAGATGGAACGATCTCAATGGATGAAGGATCGGTGTCGTGGGAACGAACACCTATGGGACCGGAGCCCCTTCACGGTTTGGCAAGGGGCGGAGATCGCACGAAGAGCAGATCGAGGCGAAGCACACGAGCGATTTTACCCAGCTTTGGAGCTCTCCGGAGAGATAATACTCCTACTGCTGCTTTGTGGTTTGTATTGAGTTCTTGCTTGAGAGCGTGAGTGTTTTCTGGTTTCGAATGCCTCGAACCCCCCTCTACATTGCGCATGGGCCTCCTTTTATATGCTAAAGGGGTCACCGACATGTGGCAACGTAGGTGAGGGCAAAAATGTAAAAGGAGTTGTGGTTGGTACACCTACTTGTATAGTGTATCCTACCTAACCCTGACGGCAGGGGACAAGGGCATTAAATGCCCGTCTGTGTCGCCCAAACAGTGCATAAAAAGGACCGTCAGGGGCGCCACCGCTTGCCACGATGGCAATCTTGTCAGCGCCGCTTGCCACCTCACACCGCTGGCTGCACAACCTCTCGCCATGCGCGCCTGGAGCGGCCCCAGGGCGACACGTTGGTGGATGCGATGGAGCGCGGGTATAGAGTGGTAGCTTGCATGCAAGCGCCTTTTGATTGTTGGCTTGTCGCGTCCGGAAGCTTGTCGCTCGCGGGCCTTGCCGGACGCGAGGTAGCGTCGCGGCAAGTTCCTTGAGATGCCTCGGTTGGCCTTCCGGCAAGCTCCTCTTGCCGGGTCTTGTCCTTGTCTTGAACACTTTGTTCTTGAATGGCTCCAAAGGAACCACGGAGGACCTTGGCGGTCACCCGGCAAGCCTTCTTCTGGTGTCTGCGATCGCCTGCACAAGTTCGAGATACTAGGGTACCCTACTCTAGTACACCGACAGGAGCCCCCGGGCCTGGGCCACACACGGTGCCGAGCGCTATTGGGCCAGGCCCAAAATAGGGCACGGGCACGCGCGGCCTGGGTCCACGTCGTATCTTACTCCGTATCCACCGCGCCCTCCCCTAACGGCACGCGTTGAATGCGGCGTCGTGGGAGAGATTGTGGGTGGTTCTTTAGTCGGAAAAGCGGAACGTCCGCCCCCTCCCTCTTTATAAGCAGGGGAAACAGGGGCAGTTCCTCCACCTTGCCCGTTGCTGCTTCCAATCTCAGAAATCTCTGCCGCTTCCCCCTTCTTCCAAAGCCAAGAGAGAGCAGGGCTCCGCCCCCCATCGCCGCCGGCGCCACCAACGCCTTCGATCTCCCCCATCACCTCCGCCATGGCTCCGAAAGCCGGGAAGGGTGTGAAGTCGGCCGAGGCGCTACGGCTCGAGGCGCTGCGAAAGGAGCGGGCAACTTTCCCCACCGAGCTCGCCGTGAAGGAGCTGAGGGAGTGGTACTACCTCTTCTGGTCGACGGAGACGCGAGCGCATCCGCGCACGAAGGTACTCTCCGCCGCCGCTTCGGAACGGGCTCCGAACGGATACCCTTTCTTCGCGCTGTTCTTCTACTGCGGGCTCTGCCCGCCTTTCTCCGAATTCTTCTGCGATATCATGAACACCTACGGGTTCCACCTCCTTGACTTCACCCCCAACGCCGTTCTGACCATGGCAGTTTTCGCGCATCTCTGCGAAAACTTTGTCGGAGTCCACCCAAACGTAGCTCTTTTCCGCCACTTCTTCATGCCCCGGGTCGAGAGAGGAGAACCTTTAGCCGGCGGAATCGCCTGGATCTCGAGAGCCGGCAAGAAGGAAGCCTATCTGGAGGGAGAGCTCTGCAGCAAATGGGAGGAATGGAGAGCGGAATGGTGCTGGATCGTCGAGGAGAACCCGCAGCCGTTTACTGCCCTGCGCCAAGCCCCAGCAGTGCGCGGCAACGAATGGAGCGCCCTGGCCGCGGACGACGATAAGCTGAAGATTGCCATCACCCGGATCTTGCGGCTCAGGCTTGCCGGGCTCACTGTAGGCGCTGTTGGCGCGGACTTTCTTCGCCGCCGCATCGCCCCCCTACAAGAGAGGAGGAGACCCGCCTGGGAGTTCGGGGGCCCGGCGGACATCATGAGGCTGCGCCCGGGCCTCAACCTCAACTTCACTGTCTTGGAGTTGGACGCGATGCTCAAGGAGCAGTTCAAGCACGATCCTCAGCATCCCAAATGGTTCAGGCTGCCACAGGGCGTCGTCCCGTTGTGCAACAATTCCTCGCTCGATCGCATCCGCGCAATGATGCCGCAGTGCGATTCGTATGGAATTGTTCCAACTTGGCAAGAGCCTGCGGATGACGTTGTGCAGCAGTTCTTTGATGGCTTGGTGGAGGTGGCGGTCCGTGCCGACGAACAGAAGAGCCTCACCCGCGACACCACCGATGCGGAGATGCGGCGCATCGCCACTAGGGCGGAAGAGGCGGCGGCAGCCGCTGCCGCGGGTGAGTTTGGGTTCACCGTGGAGGAGGTAGAGGCAGCAGAGGCGGCAAGCCTTGCCGATCGAGATGAGCTCGCCGGGGAGATTGCTGGCGAGGGAGAGCTTGCCGAGCCTGAAGCCGAGTCGAGCGAGCCCGCCGAGGGTACGAGCGGCCCGCCAACTTCAAGCAGCTTGCCGCAAGCAGAGCCCCCAGCTCCACCAAGAAGGCGTCTCCGCAGGATTGGGGACGTAGCAGGGCGGCAGACGGGTCAACAGCCGCCGCGCCGCGTGACACGCTCCGCCGCGACAAGCACTGCTGCTGCGGGAGCATCTCACACCGCTGCGGCAACTGGAGCGGGGTCCTCCCGGACCGCCGCTTCTGATCCTGCCGCTGCCCCCGCCAAGCGGTCAAGGGAGCCTACTCCTCCGCCCCGTCGCGCCGAAAGAGGGCCGGACTTCGACCTCTCTGCGCTCAGCTCCGACGAGGAAAAAGAAGAAGAGTAAGATCCTTTGTTGTACTTGTAGTTCTTCAATTTTTGCTGTTTTGTCTTGTGTCTGACTTGCTTTACTCTGAACTCATTCCTTTTTAGGACCCAGGCCCAGAGAGCGGCGAAGAGAGCCAAGGCTCCGGTGATTGTCATCGAGGACGAGCCCACCGCGATAGCAGGGGGCGCGCCCAAGACCACCTTGCCGGACCCGGCAATCCTTCCCCAAAGCAGCCCCCAGCGCAGCCCCCAGCGTAAGTAGATAGTTTACTTCCCGCTGTTATGGCGCGCATGGGTGCTCTTTATTTTGCTGACATATGACTGTTGGTTTGTGTAGGAGCAGAGCAGCCTCACCAGGAGCAACCGGAAGCCGCCCCCGAGATGCTATCCGCTTCAACTACGCCGCCAAGGGAGGATTCCCCGGCAAGGGTGCGTTCTCCGGCAAGGGAGAAGTCTCCGACAAGGGACAGTTCTCCGGCAAGAGACGGCACCAGTGACCCCCCGGTGGTGGAGCCCATGACTGCAGATCCCAGTACAGGTACCCCTTCTTGCTTGAAAACTTCCCTTGTGTTCTTCTTCTGGTTTTCTTTTTGGATATTTGCTTGACTTTTCTCCCTCTTTCGGCCTTCAGATCCACCTTCCACGGAGCCGATGGAGACCGAGGCCACCGGCGAGGAGAACGCGCGCGGCAACACCGACGACACCGCCGCCACCGAAGAAGGAGCTGGCGCTGGTGAGCCTGCCGGCGAAGAGGCCGCCAAAGCTGCCGCCGCAGGAGCTGGCGAGGGATCCGGCGATCGCACTGACGGCCCCGAGGCCGCAGGAGCGCAAGGTGCTACACCGACCGCCGGTCCCTCCACCGCCGCCGCAGGGCCAGGCCCCGAAGAGCCCCAGCCCGGCGCCTATCTGAAGGCCGGCGATGGTGTCTTCATCAAGCTCCCCTGGGCGTCAAGCTCCAGGGCGCCGGTCAAAGGAGAAGTCTTTGACGGAGAAGTGCTCGCCTCCGCTGGGCTGACACTGGTTGACATGCCGAGCAGCAGCGGCGGCGAGCCTGAGGAGGAACAACTGCTGCGGAGGCTGCTGTCGCTCTACTGCGCCCGGCAAGCCAAGCTGGAATCCCGGGAAGCGCTTGTCGCGCAGGCGGGAGTGGATATTGAGAAGTATGCGGAGGAGCTCTGGAGTCGCAACCAGGAAGCCCTCCGGTCCATTGCAGAGGAGCGGGGTAGCTCGTCGAGGCACGGAAAGCCTTCCTTCTGCGTTGGCGCGTTCGGCCTGGCCGTTGCTCCGGGGGTGCGCCACCTAAGTGTAGCAGATCTGCGTTCCAAGGTTAGCACAATACATTTTGAAGAGATTGCTGGTGAACTGTGAACCGTTGTTGGTGATGATGCGGTTGGGGACCCCAAAATGGCTCACGAGGCCCTTGATGAACTTGACTGCAGAGCTGGCTGGGATGGTGCGGACGGCCTCCACCTCTGCCCACTTGGTGAACTTGTTGATGGCGACATAGAGGTAGCGGTAGCCCCCAGGCGCTTGAGGGAACGGGCCTAAGATATCCAGCCCCCAGACCGCAAACGGCCATGAGAGCGGGATGGTCTGCAGGCCCTGAGCGGGCCGATGAATCTGCTTGGCGTGGAATTGGCAGGCCTCGCATGACCTCACCAGCTCGGCCACGTTGTTGAGTGCTGTAGGCCAGTAGAACCCACTGGGAAACACCTTGCCGACGAGGGTCCATGATGATGAGTGGTGTCCGCAATCCCCACCGTGTATGTCAGCTAGCAATTCCATTCCCTGTTCCCTGGAGATGCAACGTAGGGAAACGTCATTTGGCCGCTTCCGGTATAACTCACCATCCTGGACGCAGTAGGCCGTGGCCTGCCGGGCCACGCGTTTCGCGTCCTCCTCTTTCTCTGGTAGTGTCCCTTGCATCAGGTAGTCCTTGAATTCTGTGGTCCAGCATCCCTCCCGAGGTTCCAGTGCCAAGAGTAGGCGCGCTCCCGAGGTCAGGCCACAGTCCGGGGCTCCTGTGGCAGGTGGCTGAGGGATTTCTTCCGAGGCTGCGCTGTGCACGAAAGCGATGGTGCCGCCGATGGCTTGAAGAGCCGTTCCTCGAAAATGCCAGGCTCCTGAGGCAGTCGCCTGGATGCCCTCCTGGCGATGTCATCAGCCTCTTGGTTGGTGTCGTGATATGTCTCCAACGTATCTACTTTTCCAAACACTTTTGCCCTTGTTTTGGACTCTAACTTGCATGATTTGAATGAAACTAACCTGGACTGACGCTGTTTTCAGCAAAACTACCATGATATTGTTTTATGTGTAGAAAAGAAAGTTCTCGGAATGTCCTGTAAATCCACGGAGGCACTTTTCAGAGTTAATAAGAATTTTCTGCGAAAGAATTAGTGCCAGGGGGACCACGGCCTGTCCACGAGACAGGGGGCGCCCCCCAGGGCGTGGCCCCCTATCTCGTGGGCCCCCTGGACACCACCCGACCTCAACTCCAACTCCATATATACCGTCTCGGGGAGAAAAAAATCAAGGAGAAAGTTTCATCGCGTTTCACGACACGGATCCGCCGCCAAGCCCTAATCTCTCTCGGGACGGCTGATCTGGAGTCCGTTCGGGGCTCCGGAGAGGGGGATTCGTCGCCGTCGTCATCATCAACCATCCTCCATCACCAATTTCATGATGCTCACCGCCGTGCGTGAGTAATTCCATCGTAGGCTTGCTGGACGGTGATGGGTTGGATGAGATTTACCATGTAATCAAGTTAGTTTTGTTAGGGTTTGATCCCTAGTATCCACTATGTTCTGAGATTGATGTTGGTATGACTTTGCTATGCTTAATGCTTGTCACTAGGGCCCGAGTGCCATGATTTCAGATCTGAACCTATTATGTTTTCATGAATATATGTGTTTTCTTGATCCTATCTTGCAAGTCTATAGTCACCTATTATGTGTTATGATCCGACAACCCCGAAGTGACAATAATCGAGACACTTCTCGGTGATGACCGTAGTTTGAGGAGTTCATGTATTCACTATGTGTTAATGCTTTGGTCCGGTTCTCTATTAAAAGGAGGCCTTAATATCCCTTAGTTTTCGTAAGGACCCCGCTGCAATGGGAGGGTAGGACAATAGACGTCATGCAAGTTCTTTTCCATAAGCACGTATGACTATTTACGGAATACATGCCTACATTACATTGATGAATTGGAGCTAGTTCTATATCACCCTATGTTATAACTATTGCATGAGGAATCACATCCGACATAATTATCCATCATTGATCCATTGCCTACGAGGTTTTCACATATAGTTCTTCGCTTATTTACTTTTTCGTTGCTACTGCTACAACTACTACAAAAACCCAAAGACATTTATCTTTACTTTTGCTACCGCTACCATTATTATCATACCACTTTTGCTACTAAACACTTTGCTGCAGATACTAAGTTATCCAGGTGTGGTTGAATTGACAACTCAACTGCTAATACTCAAGAATATTCTTTGGCTCCCTTGCGTCGAATCAATAAATTTGGGTTGAATACTCTACCCTCGAAAGTTGTTGCGATCCCCTATACTTGTGGGTTATCAAGACTAATTTCTGGCACCGTTGCTGGGGAGCATAGCTCTATTCTCTGAGTCACTTGGGATTTATATCTGTTGATCACTATGAAGAACTTGAATGATGATCGAACTACTATTTTGCCCTCAACTACGAGGGGAGGTAAGGAACTGCCATCTAGCTCTGCACTAGATTCTCCTTCCGTTATTAGTAAGCTTGCGACACCTAAACCTGCTACTGCTATGAATTCTGATATGTCGCACGTTATTGGTGATGCCACTTCTGCTATGCATTATTAAACTACTTCTGTGCGTGATACTACTTTGCCATTAGGTGAATTTCTAGATGAACAACTTGCTAGATTTGGGGGGAATGAAATTACTGAAGATCCTATTACTGATGATAGTGATGATGAAGGTCCCCCCAATGATTATGTTTTACCTGTTGTTCCTAAGGGTTATGTTATGCATGAAACAGCTGCTATGGAAATTCTTGCTTGCAATGATAGAAATGATCTTAAGAAATTATTAGCTAAATGGAAGCAGCAGTCTCTTAATGCTAGAATGAAACCCGACCCTGCTTTTGCTACTTCACCTATTTGTGTTACTGATAAGGATTATGAATTCTCTGTTGATCCTAATATTATTACTTTAGTTGAATCTGATCCTTTTTATGGCCTTGAATCTGAAACTGTTGTGGCACATCTTACCAAGCTAAATGATATAGCTACGCTGTTTACTAATGATGAGAAGTCTCGCTATTTATATATCCTTAAGATATTTCCGTTCTCATTAAAGGGTGATGCTAAGACTTGGTATAATTCTGTTGCTCCTGGTTGTGTGCGTAGTCCCCAGGATATGATTTATTACTTCTCTGCTAAATATTTTCCTGCTCATAAGAAACAAGCTGCCTTGCGGGAGATATATGATTTTGTGCAAATCAAAGAAGATAGTCTCCCACAAGCTTGGGGGAGGCTTCTCCGATTACTTAATGCTTTGCCTGATCATCCTCTTAAGAAAAATGAAATACTTGATATCTCTTATAATGGACTAACCGATGCTTCCAAGGACTACTTGGATAGTTGTGCTGGTTGTGTTTTCAGGGAAAGAACAGTCGACGAAGCTGAATTACTATTGAATAATATGTTGACTAATGAAAATAATTGGACTCTTCCTGAGCCAATTCTTGAACCAATTGAGCCAACTCCTGAGCTTATTCCTAAACCCATTCCGAAGAAGAGAGGTGTTTTATTTCTCAGTCCTCGAGATATGCAAGAGGCAAAGAAATCAATGAAAGAAAAAGGTATTAAAGCTGAAGATGTTAAGAATTTACCTCCTATTGAAGAAATACATGGTCTTAATTTACCGCCTGAAGAACCACATTGTCTTGATAACCCGACATAGGTAGTAAAGGTAAATTCTCTCTATAGATATGATAAAGTTGAAGTACCCTCTACTAAATTTCAGAGCCCATGCTTAGATGAATTTGATGACTTTATGGCTAGAGAAGAAAGTTTTAATGCTTATGTTGGTAGAGAGTTAAAGAATAATGCTTTCGAGATAGGACGCGTAGGTGATAATTTGGCTAGAGTTAAAGATGAACTTCACCGCGTTAGCAAATATGCTTCTATGGTTGCTACTCAAGCTGAGCAAGTACTCAAAGCTCAAAATGATTTGCTTGATGAATTGAATAATAAGAATGACTTTGCTGTTAGAGTGGCTACTAGAACTGGTAGAATGACTCAGGAACCTTTGTATCCTGAAGGCCACCCTAAGAGAATCGAGCAAGATTCTCAGAGAAATAATTTAGAGGCACCTAGTTCTTCTAAAAAGAAGAAAAAGAAAAACGATAGAACTTTGCATGCTTCTGGTAAACCTACTATAGACACACCTGAGAATCCCAATGATATTACTATCTCTGATGCTGAAACACAATCAGGTGATGAACATGAACCTAGTGATAATGTTAATGATAATGTTCATGTTGATGCTCAACCTAGCAAAGACAATGATGTAGAGATTGAACCTGCTGTTGACCTTGATAACCCACAATCAAAGAATCAATGTTATGATAAGAGAGATTTTGTTGCTAGAAAGCACGGTAAAGAAAGAGAACCATGGGTTCAGAAACCCATGCCCTTTCCTCCTAAACCATCCAAGTCAAAGGGTGATGAGGATTTTGAGCGCTTTGATGAAATGATTAGACCTATTTTCTTACGTATGCGTTTAACTGATATGCTGAAAGTAAATCCTTATGCTAAGTATATGAAGGATATCATCACAAATAAAAGAAAGATACCGGAAGCTGAAATTTCCACCATGCTTGCTAATTACACTTTTAAAGGTGGAATACCAAAGAAACTTGGAGATCCGGGTGTTCCAACTATACCATGCTCCATTAAAAGAAATTATGTTAGAACTGCTTTATGTGATCTTGGAGCCGGTGTTAGTGTTATGCCTCTCTCTTTATATCATAGACTTGAACTGAATAAGTTGACACCTACTGAAATATCTTTGCAAATGGCTGAGAAATCAACTGCTATACCTGTCGGTATTTGTGAGGATGTGCCTGTTGTGGTTGCAAATGTCAATATCTTAGCGGACTTTGTTATTCTTGATATTCCCGAGGATGATAGCATGTCTATTATCCTTGGTAGATATTTTCTTAATACTGCAGGGGCTGTTATTGATTGCAACAAAGGCAATGTCACTTTTCATGTTAATGGTAATGAGCATACGGTACACTTTCCGAGGAAACAATCTCAAGTTCATAGCATCAATTCAATTGAAAAAGTTCCAACCATCATTTTTGGAGGTTTTGGATTTTCCTCTCCCTACTGTCAAGAAAAAGTATGATATTCTTATTGTTGGGGATTTCCATATCCCCGTTGAGGTAACTTAGTGTTATTCGAAATTTCTCCGGTTTCGTGTTATTCGGAATGAGCTTGTTAACAAGACTTGATCAACCTTGTTACTGGGTTCAGTTTTGATGATCACGAGATGGATGAAACTAGAAGGCACAACCTTCTGTACCCTCCTTTACTTTCTGTTATTTAAAATAAATAAAGCAAAAATAGTATTATCAGTCTATTTTCTGAATTATTCGTGCATTAAAAAATAGTCCGAAAATGAAAGTGCTCCAAATGCCCTGCAAATTTAGTATGATTTTTTCTGAATATTTGAGGATTTTAGGCACTGAAAACACTGCAGGAGGGGCAAGCACCATGCCACGAGAGAGGAGGGCGCCCCCCTGTAGGGCACACCCCCTGTCTCGTGGGCCCCTGGTGGCTCCCCTCTACTTATGCCAGCACCTACACACTTCATCTTCTACCCAAAAAATCCCCATCCAGCTCAAGCTCGAGTTCTAGCTCGTTTTGCTGCGATTTTTGATCTCTTAGCTCAAAGCTCCATTCTCAAAACTGCTTTGGGAGATTGTTGCTTGATATGTGACTCCTCCATTGGTCCAATTAGTTTTTGTTCTAGTGCTTTATTCATTGTAAATTTTTGCTGCATAGGTGACCATGTTCTTGAGCTTGCATGTTAAAATTTTGAGGTCCCAAGCAATTCCAATGCATGATATAGGCTCTAGGCACTTGTAGGAGTAGTTGCTATCAATCTTGTTTAATTTTATTCACTTTTATTTTGAAGTTACTAAAATTTCAGAAATTTTCAGAAAATGTTAAGGAGGCTCTTTAAAGGCTCTTCTAGCCAAAGCTCTAAGGAAAAACAAGACAAAGAGAAGGAAAAACCTAAGTATAATCTTCCTCATTTAGTGGAAGTACGGTCATGTGAATGGTCGTGTGAGGATTTCTTGAAGGAAGCCGGAATTCATGAAGACTTTTATGCTTTAATCGGGACTACAGGCCTCACTGGTTCCATGAACGACCGAATCGATCAGTATATCTTACTTACCAATACTTTCGTGCAAAACTTCTATTATTATCCTAAGAAGTCACCGCCTGCAGTATCATTTCATTTATATGATGAATTCAGAGAAATGTCTTTACGTGATTTTTGCGCGGTATGTAGGATACCTTATGAGGGAGAATTAGAGGAACCCCATCATGAAGATGTGGATGGCTTCGTTAAAACTATTGTTGTAGAAGAGCCAAAGAAGGGCTCTGAGGCAAAAGTCTCTAGCATACACTTTCCTGTTTTACGCTACTTTGCTATATTTGCTAGTAGATGCTTGATTGGTCATGGAAATAGTGGAAATTTGAGCGTTCCAGATATTATTATTCTTCAACATGCTTTGCTGGGAGACAATACTTTTAGTATGGGTGTCGTTGCTAAACGGCTAGCCCTGAATCGCATAAAAGGCCCCATATTTGGAGGTATCTATCGCACGACATCTTGAACATTTTCAGATACCCATTAGGCACCATGAGGAGGAGGAGACAAAATTACCTCCTCACATTTTAGATTACAAGAGCATGGTAGCACACAAGTTTATTGTTGACAACGAAAAGAATATGCTCTTATATAGACTTAGATTCAATAAGAAACACTTTGAGTTTATTATTTTGCCTGCACCTCCGTTATTTGACTTGCTTGCAGAAAATCGCCTTGTTACGCTGGAAGGGGTGAACAACCATCTAGCCCAAGCTTTTACTCGAACTCGAACTCGAGCGTAACCCGAGCTGGACCCTTATCGTGCATCATCTCGTCCAATGGGATCCGGAGATGACCAGCCAAGAGTATCTCGATTACACCTCCCACTACACCGGGGAGAGTAGCGGCGGTCCTTGGTATTAAACCAACTTAGGCCAAAAGCCTAAGCTTGGGGGAGTACATATTTCTCACCGACTTTACATTCATGTTCACACACTAGTCGTCGGTACTCACATTCTTTCATTGTATTATCCATGCTAGTTTAAATTTCTTTTTCTAGTTTTCTTCTTGTGTTTAAGAAAAACCCAAAAAATTAGTTAGTTTAATTTCCTTGCCTGCATTAGAAATTAAAATGAAAACCCAAAAAGATTTCTTGTTCTTCTTTTACTTGTTGGGAGCTTTCCCGTGTAAATAGTTTTATTTACTTTTCTTTCTTTTGGGGCTCGAGAAGACTATATTGAAATTCCTTAGTGGCTCTTATATGCATGATTGTTTATTTAATTTAGAGCCCATATTACTTGTCTTCTCTCTTGAGTTGAATGCTTGCAGATTCCATCTTAGTCCAATGCACGTGCACTCTTATTATTATACACATCATTCGGTCGTGCAAGTGAAAGGCAATAATGATGATATATGATGGACTTATTGGGATGAGAAAAGCTGGTATGAACTCGACCTCTCTTGTTTTTGTAAATATGATGAGTTCATCGTTCCTGAGTCAGCTATTATGAAGTAAAGATATTTGCAATGACATTTAGAGATTATAGTTGCTTATGCCATGCTTGATTAGCTATGAGTTATAATGGTTTACCTTGGGTGCCAACTTGCTATTAGAATGATTATGATGTGGTATGATGGGATGGTATCCTCCTTTAAATGAATTGAGTGACTAGACTTGGCACATGTTCACGCATGTAGTTGAATCAAATCAACATAGCCTTCATGATATTTATGTTCATGGTAGATTATATCCTACTCATGCTTGTACTCGGTGTAAATTAATTCTAATGCATGTTTACGATCGTTGTCGCTCTCTCGATTGGTCGCTTCCGGTCTTTTGCTAGCCTTCACATGCACTAAGCGGGAATCTCGCTTGTTTATCCAAACTCCTTAAACCCCAAAGTTGTTCCATATGAGTCCACTATACCTACCTATATGCGGTATTTACTGCGTTCCAAGTAAATTTGTATGTGCCAAACTCCAAACCTTCAAATGAAATTCTGTTTTGTATGCTCGAGCAGCTCATGTTTCAACTAGGGCTGCCTATATCTTCCATGCTAGGTGGGTTATTCTCAACAGGAGTGGACTCCGCTCCTCATTCACGAGAAAGGGCTGGTAACCGGGATGCCCAGTCCCATCATCCGAAAAGATCAAAAAAAATCAAAATAATTAAATAAAACTCCCCCAGGGCTGTTGTATGTTGGAGGCACTTGTTGTTTCGAGCAAGCCATGGATTGATGCTTGTTGGTGGTTGGGGGAGTATAACCTTTACCATTCTGTTTGGGAACTGCCTATAATGCGTGTAGTATGGAAGATACAACCATCTCATAGTTGTTACGTTGACAGCGAAAGTATGCCGCTCAAAATGTTATTCAATCTCTATTTTAAAATCGAGCTCTGGCACCACTACAAATCCCCGCTTCCCTCTGCGAAGGGCCTATCTATTTACTTTTATGTTGAGTCATCACCCTTCTTATTAAAAAGCACCATTTGAGAGCACATCGTCATTTGCATTCATTATTATTGGTTTGTATTGGGTATGACTTGACTGGATCTCTTTTACCATGAATTACAATGTTTAGTCAGTCCTTGATCTTTAAAGGTGCTCTGCATTTATGTTTTGCGGCCTCAGAAAGGGCTAGTGAGATACCATTTTGTTATATCATGTTATGATTATTTTGATAAAGTGTTGTCATCCGAGTTTTATTATTATGGCTCGCTAGTTGATTATGTTATTGATATGAGTAATTGTGAGACCTATGTGTTATTGTTAGTATGGTTAGTTCATAATATTTGCTGAAACTTGAATGCTGGCTTTTCATGTTACAACAACAAGAGCAATAGAGTTTGTAAAAGTTTTTCTTTATCAGTTTCAGTTTTCAACTGAATTTCTTGAGGACAAGCAAAGGTTTAAGCTTGGGGGAGTTGATACATCTCCAACGTATCTACTTTTCCAAACACTTTTGCCCTTGTTTTGGACTCTAACTTGCACGATTTGAATGAAACTAACCCAGACTAACGCTGTTTTCAGCAAAACTACCATGATGTTGTTTTATGTGTAGAAAAGAAAAGTTCTCGGAATGTCCTGGAAATCCACGGAGGCACTTTTCAGATTCAATAAGAATTTTTGGCGAAAGAATTAGTGCCAGGGGGGCCACGGCCTGTCCACGAGACAGGGGGTGCCCCCCCTAGGGCGTGGCCCCCTATCTCGTGGGCCCCCTGGACACTTCCCGACCTCAACTCCAACTCCATATATACCGTCTCGGGGAGAAAAAAATCAAGGAGAAAGTTTCATCGCGTTTCACGACACGCCGCCGCCAAGCCCTAATCTCTCTCGGAGGGCTGATCCGAGTCCGCTCGGGGCTCCGAGAGGGGATTCGTCGCCGTCGTCATCATCAACCATCCTCCATCACCAATTTCATGATGCTCACCGCCGTGCGTGAGTAATTCCATCATAGGCTTGCTGGACGGTGATGGGTTGGATGAGATTTACCATGTAATCAAGTTAGTTTTGTTAGGGTTTGATCCCTAGTATCCACTATGTTCTGAGATTGATGTTGCTATGACTTTGCTATGCTTAATGCTTGTCACTAGGGCCCAAGTGCCATGATTTCAGATCTGAACCTATTATGTTTTCATGAATATATGTGTGTTCTTGATCCTATCTTGCAAGTCTATAGTCACCTATTATGTGTTATGATTTGACAACCCCGAAGTGACAATAATCGGGACACTTCTCGGTGATGACCGTAGTTCGAGGAGTTCATGTATTCACTATGTGTTAATGCTTTGGTCCGGTTCTCTATTAAAAGGAGGCCTTAATATCCCTTAGTTTCCATAAGGACCCCGCTACAACGGGAGGGTAGGACAAAAGACGTCATGCAAGTTCTTTTCCATAAGCACGTATGACTATTTACGGAATACATGCCTACATTACATTGATCAATTGGAGCTAGTTATATATCACCCTATGTTATAACTATTGCATGAGGAATCGCATCCAACATAATTATACATCATTGATCCATTGCCTACGAGCTTTTCACATATTGTTCTTCGCTTATTTACTTTTTCGTTGCTATTGTTACAACTACTACAAAAACCCAAAAACATTTACCTTTACTTTTGCTACCGCTACCATTATTATCATACCACTTTTGCTACTAAACACTTTGCTGCAGATACTAAGTTATCCAGGTGCGGTTGAATTGACAACTCAACTGCTAATACTCAAGAATATTCTTTGGCTCCCCTTGTGTCGAATCAATAAATTTGGGTTGAATACTCTACCCTCGAAAGCTGTTGCGATCCCCTATACTTGTGGGTTATTATGGTGCGGGGCACATGCTACAACTCCAGCCCCCAAAACTGCTTTTCAATCCTACGCACCTCCGCAAGATACGCTTCCATGTGCTCGTCCTTCGGCTCATACACCTTGTTGGAGAAGTTGACGAGGAGCTGTGAATCACCCTTTATGATGAGGCGCTTCACCCCCAATGCCGCTGTAGCCTTCAAGCCTGCTATGAGGCCCTCATATTATGCTATGTTGTTGGAGGCCTTCTCGCCCTGCAGGAAACAGAGCTGCATGGCGTAATAGAGCTTGTCCTGAGTGGGCGATATAAGCACTGCACTAGCCCCCGTGCCATGCCGCGAGAATGCTCCATCGAAGTACATGACCTAGCCATTTGGTGCCTCACTTCCTGTGGAGAGAGTCCGGTCCTCGCTTGCTGCGAGCCCTGGCACCTCTGTCCATTCCGCCACAAAATCTGCAAGTGCGCTCCCTTGACGACCCTGGTTGTGCTGAACTCCAACTGAAATGCTTGCAACTCGACGTTCCATTCGGCGACTCTTCCAGCAGAGTTGGGGCTCCTGAGTACCTTTTCCAATGAGTAGGCCGAGACGACCTTGAAGGGGTGACCTTGAAAGTAGTGCCGCAGCTTACGCGAGTCCACCAAGAGCGCGAGCACGAGCTTCCGAGGCATGGGGTATCGTGCCCTTGCATCCCGCAACACCGTGCTGACGAAGTACATCGGATGCTCGACCAGGGTGGGTGTGCTGACGAGGTATGTGCCCTTCGGAGGGTGAGGAGCCTCTTGAGACGACGGAGCCCCGAGCGCCTGGTTGCCTAGTGCGGCCTCTTCAGCCCTGGGGGCTTCTTCCTGTTGAGGCTAGTCTCCATCTGCCGAGGCCGTTGTCCTCGCGAGGCCTTCTTGGTCTTGTGCCGCCGCGGCCGGGGCCGCGGCCGGTCGTGACGCAGCCTTGACCTGGCGCTCCTCCCGAACCGCCACTAGAGTTGCGATGGCGGAGTAGGGAGTGGCGGCGAGGTAGAACACAAGGGACTCGAGAGGGCGCAGTGCCACCATGACCGGAGGGCTGGTCAGATATTTCTTGAGGTCTTGAAACGCTTGGTTGGCCTCCTGCGTCCACTCAAACGGGCCGTTCCTCTTCATCAGCTTGAAGAACGGTAGGGTGCGTTCCCCCAGCTTGGAGATGAAGCGTCCTAATGCTGTTACACGACCGGCGAGCTTCTGCATTTCCCTGAGGGTTTGCGGTGGACTCATGTCTTCGATTGCCTTGACCTTCTCCGGGTTGGCCTCGATCCCTCTGTGGGACATGAGGAAACCGAGCAACTTGCCGGAAGGGACGCCAAACACGCACTTCTCCGGGTTGAGCCGCAGGTCCACCTTGCGGAGGCTTGCGAAGGTCTCCTCTAGATCCTGGATTAAGGTCTTCGCCTCCCGAGACTTCACCACAATGTCGTCGACGTAAGCCTCAGTGTTTTTCCCGAGCTGCCGGCCTTAGGCGATGTGCATCAGCCGCTGGAAGGTTGTGCCCGCGTTGCGCAACCCGAACGGCATGCAGGTGTAGCAGTACACCCCACACGGGATCAGGAAGGCTGTCTTCTCCACGTCTTCCACCGCCATCTTGATTTGGTGATAACCCAAAAACGCATCCAAGAAACACAGCAGGTCGCACTCGGGAGTGGAGTCGACAATTTCGTCGATGCGGGGGAGCGGGAACGGATCTTGAGGGCAAGCCTTGTTGAGGCTGGTGAAGTCGACGCACATGTGCTCCTTTCCCCCCTTTTTTGGCACGATAACGGGGTTTGCCAGCCATTCGGGGTAGCGGACCTCGCGAATAACACCCGCTGCCTCTAGCTTGCGGGTTTCCTGGACGATGAAGGCCTGCTTCTCAGTGGACTGCCGCCTTGCTTTCTACTTCGTGGTGCGTACATTTTGGCACACGTTAAGATGATGCTCAATCACCCCCCTTGGGACCCCCGCTAGCTGCTTGGGTTCCCATGCGAACACATCCTTGTTCGAGTGCAGGAACTTCACCAACGCCTCTTCTTGGTCGAGGTTGAGGTTGGCACCTATGGTGAAGGTGGCGCCTGAGGACCCGTCCTCCTCAACTGGCACCTGCTTGGTCTCCGCCTTGTCTTGAGTGAAAAGCTGCTTCTTCTTGGTCTATGCAGCCCCCTTGGCCTTGGAGGTGTCCGCGCCAGCAGGCCGTGCTGTGGCGGCGGTCTTGAGGGCGAGCTTGAGCACCAGCAGAGCATCCTCGGTATCTCCAGCTACAGTGAGGACTCCGCTGCTCCCGGGCATCTTCATGAGGTTGTAGGTCGGATGGGTCGCTGCCATGAACTTAGCCAAAGCAGGGTATCCGAGGATGGCGTTGTAGGGCAGGCGGATGTCGGTGACGTCGAAGTCGATGAGCTCAGTGCGGTTGTTGTCATGGGTGCCGAAGGTCACAGGGAGGCGGATCTGCCCCAGGGAGCTGGAGGAACCGCCTCCGACGCCCGAGGAGGGCTTGCTGGGTCAGAGCCGTTCCAGCGGTACATGGAGGAGGCTGAAGGTCTCCACCGAGAGCACGTTGAGGCTGGCGCTGCCGTCGATGAGGGTTTTGGTGACAGCCACCTAGCAGATGGTGGGCGTGCAGAGCATCGGGAGCGCGCCCGAGCAGGCGGTGTTGATGGGGTGATCGTCCGATTTGAAGGTCAGGTTGGCCTTGGGTGCCGTCCAACCCGCGGGAGCTCCTTGCCGCGCGAGGGCGGCGCCGATCTGGCAAAAGAACGGCTCGGCGTGGTGGTATGTGGCTGGCGCCTGCGAGCCGCCCAGGAGAGCTGTGACGACCGGGGGTGCCGGCGCCGCGTAGTGGGTGAGGAAGAGGTCGCGCAGCTCCTCCCAGGAGGCCACACAAGATGCTGGCAGGTTGAGCGGCCAAACGCCCGGGATGCCTATGAGGGCCATGGGAAACTAGTTGTCCATGACCCTGTCGTCGCCTCCGGCCTTGAGGATGTCCTCCTCGTATGCCAGCAGAAAAGCCAGCGGGTCCGCCCCACCGTTGTAGCGCGGCGGCATCTCTTGCTCGAACTTGTGCGGCCACTGCACCTGCCGTAAGGCGGGGGCCAAGGCTCGGAGCCCCCTGGCCCTAGTGCTGGCGCCGGTCGCTGGAGCCGGAGGCGCGTTGTCTGCCATGAGGGCGAAGCGCGGTGTTGGTGGAGAGCGAGTCGACAGAAGGAAGAGCTCCGGCGCACACCTACCTAGCGCGCCAAATGTCGGATATCGGGTTCCTGCAAAACCCTTAAGGTTCGAACTCTGGGGTCCGCACGAAGCTCTCCCTACAAAAACACGCCCTCGGCCTCGCCGCGGTTCTGAGCTAGATCGATGAACAACCCAAGAGACACAAGGTTTATACTGGTTCGGGCCACCGTTGTGGTGTAATACCCTAATCCAGTGTGTGGTGTGGTGGATTGCCTCTTGGGCTGATGATGAACAGTACAGAGGAAGAACAGCCTCGCGAGGAGAGGTGTTCTTATGCTTGGTGGTGTTTAGAGAGGAGTCGATCCGTCTTTGTTGGCTCTAGATGAGATGCTTTCTACTGTGGTGCTAGCCCTATTTATAGAGGCCCTGGTCCTCTTCCCAAATATTGAGCAGGACGGGAGCCAATAACGGCCATTTTGAAAGGGGACAGCAAGTACAAGCTATCCTGACTAAAGGTGGTCTTCGTCTGCCAAAGGCGATGGTGGTGACTGTCTTTGGCTCCATGGTGACCTCCATCCTGCCGTCCTGCTGGTCTTGGTCTCGTTGCACCGATAAGGAAACCTTTGCCTGATGCCTCGGTACTCCGCGCCTGCACTTGCTCCCTTTGCACCAAAGAGGAAACGAGGACACTGCGCAGGCTGGCGCCTGCCTGGTCTTGATCGTCATGGCTTGCATCATGGGCACCTCGCGAGGTACCGCTTGCCTTGATCTCTCCGCCTCCTCGTGAGCCTGCCTGGCGAGGCCGCTCCTGAGGAGGCCTTGTGTCGTCCGCCCCACGAGGCTTGGCCTCTCGCGAGGGTCTTGAGCTTTGATTGATTAAGACGGGCCCTACTGGGCCACTGGTTGAGCCACGCAATAGCCCACAGGTAGGCAAGTCTGGGGACCCCCGTTCCAAGAACGCCGACAGACGCTATAGAAAAGAGAATGCCTACCATGGAACATATTGAAAATCTTGATAAAAAGATCCATAATTATGTCACTCAATTTGGATCAAATGTAGGGAAATCCTTTAAATTCTGAAAGAGAAAGAACTTTTAGCTGATGAAAGGGTAGAAGAAAGTCCTGCTAGGACTGATAAGTTGGAGGAAATTATTAATAATTTGGGATCCGCTTCTTACGTTAAAACTATTGAAAAGACTACACCTAGTAAGAATTGCAAATTTACTTATGTTCCTAGGAACAAGGGTGCCACTTCTAGTAACAATAACGAAGATCTTAAAATGATTATTGTTTACCCAAAATTTGTTGAGTTGATAAAGAAACCTACTTGCAAGAATGAATTCTTTAGCTTTATCCCTAGGAGTGTGATAATTAAGAATATCTCTTAGGAATTATGGGTGTGTGATTGATGAGCTAGAAACCAAAGATGACAACACTTGAAACTATGCATCATGCCTAGCTAAGGGCATAAAACATTAGCGCTCGTTGGGAGGCAACCCAATAGTTATTTAAATTTTTGTTTCTTCTATGTTTTTCACTAAGTATGCAATTATACTATTGTTGAGAGAAGCCACTAGTGAAACCTATGCACCCCTGGTCTATTTTCCATCATATAAGTTTCCTATCTATTTTCTTTTGCAATCTTCACTTTCCAATCTATATCATAAAAATACCAAAAATATTTATCTTATTATCTCTATCAGATCTCACTTTTGCAAGTGGCCGTGAAGGGATTGACAACCCCTTTATCACATTGGTTGCAAGGTTCTTATTTGTTTGTGCAGGTACGAAGGATTTGAGTGTAGCCTCCTACTGGATTGATACCTTGGTTCTCAAAAACTGAGGGAAATACTTATGCTACTTTGCTGCATCACCCTTTCCTCGTCAAGCAAAAACCAACGCATGCCCAAGAGGTAGCAGTATCCGGTTTGTGACTTAGAGTCATCCGGATCAGTGTCAAAGCTATCATCGACGTAACCATTTACGACGAGCTCTTTGTCACCTCCATAAAGGAGAAACATATCCTTGGTCCTTTTCAGGTACTTCAGGATGTTCTTGACCATTGTCCAGTGATCCACTCCTGGATTACTTTGGTACCTTCCTGCCAGACTTATGGCAAGGCACACATCAGGTCTGGTACACAACATAGCATACATGATAGAACCTATGGCTGAGGCATAGGAAATGACTTTAATTTTCTCTCTATCTTCTGCAGTGGTCGGGCTTTGAGTCTGACTCAACTTCACACCTTGTAACACAGGCAAGAACCCTTTCTTTGACTGATCCATTTTTAACTTCTTCAAAACTTCGTCGGTAAGAAATTTAAAATATGTAATATAATACCGCATAGACAGTAGCCCCTGATGCTCGGTTCGGTGTTCAGAAAGAAAAGCCGGACTGGGGATCTTACAAAGATATACGCAGGAGTTCTAAAAAATATGTCAATATGGGATTGCAGGCTGCGTTGCTGACCTCTCCCGCACTGACTGCGGAGTTCGATGCTTTGAAGCAGAACCTCGAGCGGTCCGAGAGCGAGCTCGGCCGTGCCAAGAAGCAGCTCGAGGACAAGGAAGGTGAGTGACACCGTATTGAATTTTTACCTTATAGAAAAGGATTTTGGTTGCAAGAGAAATAACAAGGATAACGTGGGTACTCCAGGGGCCACGAACGAGGTGGCGACCCTGAAGGAGGCCGTGTCCGCGGCCGAACGTAATGCGGCCGCGGAACAAGCTGAGCGAGAGAAGCAGGAGGCGCGGGTGGCGGAGGTGCAGCAAGAGCTCCAGGCTCTCATGGAAAAACATGAGGGTTTGGAGCGTGACTCAAGGACTCGAGAGTCCAAGCTTGCATCGGCTCTTGAGAGCGCCAAAGCCGCTAAGGCCGAAGCCCACAAGGCCCTCCAGGAAATTGAGGCGGTGAAGAAAATAGCGGTGGGTAAGGCATTTTTCATGCAAAGCAAGCATGTGAATGTGAATTACCTATTACTTACCTGAATTCGGAGCTCTCCAGGAGCGTTTGCAGATCTGCCAAGAAGATGTCCGATCTTTGCCGATTCTACCGGGCCGAGGATGGGAGCTCGACGGAGAAGGTGTTTTGGTCTCAAGATGCCGAGGCGGACATCCAGTGCCCCTTAGCGACCAGTGAAGCAGCTGGTCGAGCTCCACAAGGTAGCCGAACAGGCCATGAAGGGCCTCATAGTTCGGTGTGGCCCAAGGAGGCCATGCACAGGAGCTACTTCGACCTGCACGGCGGCTGGTGGATGCGTGTCCTCGGGTGGAGGTCGTCAAGCATTCCTTTGCATTGAAGGTGCCCATCGGGCCTTGCCCGCAAAGGAGCACTGGGCAGGATGGACGCCGAGAAGCTGGCCGACGGACGCGCCCGGTGGGCAAGGAGTATCATACGCCCGAAATGTATTATAAGAGTGTCCTGAAGGGTGCCCGCATGATTGCGGATGAGTGCTCCAAAGATGTAATATTTGAGTAGACTCGCATTTTGTTATCTGTCTGCGCTGAAAACCTTGTTCATATGCGCTAAGCAATGCTTTTAATTTAAAATATTACCTTCAGGCGGCCGCTTATCAAATCGAGAGATGGCAAGTCGTCGGCTTCAGCCCCATGCCACTAGTGCTAGGGTGTTGGGATAAACTTGAGCACTCTTGTTCCCATATTTGGGTCCATCTAGGAAGGCGCCAACACAACGAACAAGGCAACCGGACTTATAATGCTTGAACACTCTCACTTAGCCATAGAATTCTATAATTTTAAATTTCGTGAAGCCCCTAGTGTTGGAAGACCGAGTTCGGGCGCTATCCACGCCTGGGCGGACGGCGGTTCCTCGCTCTAAGCGGCATAAGTCTTTAGGGACTCGAAAAAACCTCTCGAACAGCGACCAGCTCTCGCCCTATCATGACGGTCGGTTTAGCTTTTCCATCGAGGCGCCGCCCAGCTCAACCGGGCGCAATCGCAGTGGTTCTCCCAGTGCTACCTTAGCCGATAAAACGGAACGTAAGGTACCAAAACATGGGAGCCGGGCAAACCCAACTATTGACCCAAGACATGATTCGGAGCCGATGAATATAATGCTATAAGTTCGGGGTGCCGCACTTGTGAAAGTGTTCGGGCTTATCACACCATAATGCGGGGAACTTAAGCCCCTGGTGTATTCGGTCATACCAAAGTGTACGGATGCAACATGTCATAAACGAACATATATAAGAAAGAAATGCAATTATAAGCAAAAGAGCGATGCATTGTTTATTCCAGAAATACTGCCATGAATGCAGACGATACAAATAGTGCGGTAAGCACGGGATTGGACTATTAAACATGTCCCCTCCAGGGGTAGGCTGCGGAATGGTGTATTAGACAGATTTAATGCTCGTAATGGAGACCACCTGAGTGTTCATCGTGGCCTGTCTCCTTCCCTGGTTGTTGCATCGTGAGTTCGGCAGGTCTACTGCCGGATAGGGCCTCTGGTGAACGGAGTCCTGTGGGCAAGAAAAAAGAAAAATAAAAAGAGTCACACACTTGGGATCCCCTGGTGCGGTTAAGCCGCATTCTGGGCCTGTGGTGGCCGTGCCCCTCCCCCTATGCCCATGGTATCTCCAGAGTGTAATGATGTACGCGAAGGACCAATCTTGCAATTTGGCAGGGGCTAGGGTTGGGGCCGCATTGCTACGCGTTCTCGGAACGTGCCAAGTGGTCTTGTTGTAGGTTACTCCGGGTGTGTTTGGCCGTGTCCGGTCGCTTAACGGCCGGACTCGAAAATTGCCTTAAGAGGCTGCTCGTATTTCGCGCGAGCGCTGTGTGTTCCTCCGCTCGAGGGAACGCTCGTGTTTCCATTGACCGTGATGACTCCTTGAGGGCCCGCATCTTGAGCTTGAGGTATGTATACGCGGCACGCGCTGAACTTTTGAACGCGGTCCGCCCAAGCAGGCGTGATAGCCGCTGCAGAACGGGACTATGTCAAGATTAACTCCTCGCTCGAAGTTATCCGGGATTCAAGACCACTTCGGTGTGGTCGAGCTCGCATAATTGGCCTCTACACTGGTATGACGCCTTTGAAGGTCGTCTTTGTAGGTTTAATCCTTGAGGGTCTATGCCCATCTTGCGACCGTGTCCCGATAAAGCAGGTTCAGTTGCTGCCGCCATCCATCGGGACTCGGTGAGGTGAAATCCATCGACGATTGGGTCTAAAACCACGCGCGAATCCGCCATGACGGATATGGTGGGGTGGTCCTTCGATCAAAAGTGATCGGGCAAGAGGACCATGGATTGAACTTTGGGGCGATCGCTCCATCGCATATACGTCCCTTGCGCACTTCCGCTCCCTCTTGGGTATGTGGGTTGCGTATATCATGTTTACCGTCCGCACTTGTGGGGGGAAACCCTTCTGTCCTCTATTGTTCGGCGGCCGGGTTTCTTCCTCGTCATCGCTATGCAGCCCCTTTTCATTGTTTTTGGCGATTAATTTGCCTGCCTGCTTGAATACCCAACAATCCTATTGGTGTGATTGGCTGGCTTTTCAGGGGTGCCGTGTATCTGGCAGGAGCGGTCGAGTATTCGGTCCAAATTGGACGGACCCGGAGTAGTTCTTTTGAATGGCTTTTTCCGCTGACCGGGTTTAGAGCCTCTGATTCCGGCATTGACTGTCGTATCCTCAGTGTTATCGCCGTTAACACGGCATTTGTTTTTGTGTCGACGCGACCTGCCATTGCGGTCCTTGGTATCCGGACAGCCAGAATTTTTGCTGAGGTTGTTACTGCGGGCTAGCCAACTGTCCTCTCCCGCACTGAAGCGGGTCATGAGTGATGTGAGCGCTGCCATGGATTTCGGCTTTTCTGTCCTAGGTGCCGGGCCAGCCACCCGTCGCGGATGTTATGTTTGAAGGCTGCGAGGGCCTCGCATCCGGACGGTCGACGATTTGATTTTTCTTTGTTAAGACCCGTGTCTAGAACTCGTTCGGCCGATTCATCCGGCTGCTGAATTATGTGGCTTAGGTCATCGGCGTCGGTGGTCGCACATATGTGCCCCGAAGTTGTCAAGGAATGCGGCTTCCGTGTCCTCCCAACACCCAATTGACTCTGCTGGCAAGCTGTTAAGCCAATGCCGAGCTAGTCCTTTAAGCTTGAGTGGGAGATATTTGATGGCGTGAAGATCGTCACTGCGGACCATATGGATATGAAGGAGATAGTCTTCAATCTAAACCGCGGGGTCTGTTGTGCCATCGTAGGATTCAATGTTCACGGGTTTAAACCCTTCAGGGATTTGATGATCCATTACTTCATCTGTGAAGCATAGTGGGTGTGCGGCACCTCTATATTGGGCAATATCCCGACGTAGCTCAAGCGAGCTTTGTCTACTGTGTTCGGCCCGGCCGGAGTTGCTATATCCGACGCGAAGGTAGTCGTCGCGCATCGTGGGGTGGCCACGCGATCCGTAGATCGATCTTGACAGTCTTGCCTTGTCCTCCAATATGTCTCGCAAGTCCGGCGCATTCCCCCGTGGCTTCGCACTTTTCGAGCGGTGCCGGGTGCGGTTTCGTGGAGGGCCTAGATGCTCTCTCGTCGCGGCCACAAGGTGGTCGGTCCGCCAGACAGCGTTGGTGATGAGGGTTTATATGCCTCCTCCTCTAATCGGGGGAGCAACTTGCGTTTTGGGTAGCTTTTGGAGGGGCGTTCGAGTTCATGCTCTTCGGCCGCGAGGACTTCGGTCCATTTGTCGGCCAGCAGGTCTTGATCAGCTCGAAGCTGTTGCTAATTTTTCTTTAGGCTATTCGCCGTGGCCATTAGCCTGCGTTTAAAACGCTCTTGTTCGACGGATCCTCGGGCAAGACAAATTCGTCGTCATTGAGGCTTGCCTCGTCTCCGGAGGAAGGCATGTAATTATTGTCCTCTACCTCTTAAATGCGCCGCCTCTCGTGGGGCTGGCTTCTCCGTCCTCTGTCTTTGAATCTTGCAGGAGGGGATTGTCTTCGGCACTCTCTGGGGTGTTATTATTCCCGGTGCCGGAATCTCCATTCTTGCTGTGGCGGGATTTAGAGCGGCGCCGCTGACGCCGGCGCTTGGGCTATTTCTTAGAGGAATCTGCCTCTGCTGCTTCTTCGGCGTTCCCATCCTTTGGGATGTCCACCATGTATATGTCGTATGACGAGGTGGTCTTCCAGTGCCCGTAGGCGCTGGTTCTTGGTCTCTTCGCATCGTCGCCCATACCGTCGATGTCTTCGAGTCGTAGTCTAGCATGTCGGTTAGATCGTCGATGTGGCTACAAAGTGGGTGGTGGGTGGGCTTTGAATTTCTTCGTCGTCCGCATCTCAACCGCCCGGCCATGATCCGCCAGGACTCTCCGATAACGAGAGATACTTTAGCAAATTCAGGATGTCGCCAAAGGGTGAGTCTTTGAAAGATGTCATGGCGGTGAACTCCATGATCGACGCCTAATCGGTGTTGGGGAACGAGCGAAATTCAAAATTTTCCTACGTGTCACCAAGATCTATCTATGGAGAAACCAGCAACGAGGGAAGGAGAGTGCATCTACATACCCTTGTAGATCGCTAAGCGGAAGCGCTCAAGAGAACGGGGTTGAAGGAGTCGACTCGCCGTGATCCAAATCACCGGAGATCCTAGTGCCGAACGGACGGCACCTCCGCGCTCAACACACGCGACAGCCGGTGACGCCTCCCACGCCTTGATCCAGCAAGGAGAGAGGGAGAGGTTGAGGAAGACTCCATCCAGCAGCAGCACAATGGCGTGGTGGTGATGGAGGAGCGTGGCTATCCTGCAGGGCTTCGCCAAGCACCGCGGGAGAGGAGGAGTACTTGGGAGAGGGGAAGGGCTGCGCCAGGGGAAGCGTGTAGCTCCCATGCGCCTCCCCACTATATATAGGGGTGGAGGGGGCTGGTTTCTTTCCCTCCAAGTCCATTGGGGCGTTCACAAAGGTGGGAGGAAAGAAATCCCATCATTTCCTTCCCCACCGATTGTTATCCCCCCTTTTTAGGGATCTCGATCTTATCCCTTCGAGATATGATCTTATTCCTTCTAAGGGGGGATCTTGGTGCGCCTTGACAAGGGGTGTGGGGCCTTCACCCCACTACCCACGTTCATGTGGGTCCCCCATGTAGGTGGGCCCCACTCCGGAATCTTCTAGAACCTTCCCGGTACAATATCGAAAAATCCCGAACATTTTCCGGTGGCCAAAATAGGACTTCCCATATATAAATCTTTACCTCCGGATCATTCCGGAACTCCTCGTGACATCCGGGATCTCATCCGGGACTTCGAACAACATTCGGTAACCACATACAAACTTCCTTTATAACCCTAGCGTCATCGAACTTTAAGTGTGTAGACCCTACGGGTTCGGGAGACATGTAGACATGACCAAGACGTTCTCCGGTCAATAACCAACAGCGGGATCTGGATACCCATGTTGGCTCCCACATGTTCCACGATGATCTCATCAGATGAACCACGATGTCAAGGACTCAATCGATCCCCGTATACAATTCCCTTTGTCTAACGGTATTGTACTTGCCCGAGATTCGATCGTCGGTATACCAATACCTTGTTCAATCTCGTTATCGCAAGTCTCTTTACTCGTTCCGTAACACATCATCCCGTGATCAACCCCTTGGTCACATTGTGCACATTATGATGATGTCCTACCGAGTGGGCCCAGAGATACCTCTCCGTTACACGGAGTGACAAATCGAGCCTCGATCCGTGTCAACCCAACAGACACTTTCGAGATACCGTAGTGCACCTTTATAGTCACCCGCCACGTTGTGACGTTTGATACACCCAAAGCACTCCTACGGTATCCAAGAGTTACACGATCTCATGGTCTAAGGAAGAGATACTTGACATTGGAAAAGCTCTAGCAAACGAACTACACGATCTTTGTGCTATGCTTAGGATTGGGTCTTGTCCATCACATCATTCTCCTAATGATGTGATCCCGTTATCAACGACATCCAATGTCCATAGTCAGAAACCATGACTATCTGCTGATCACAACGAGCTAGTCAACTAGAGGCTCACTAGGGACATATTGTGGTCTATGTATTCACACGTGTATTACGATTTCCGGATAATACAGTTATAGCATGAATAAAAGACAATTATCATGAACAAGGAAATATAATAATACTTTTATTATTGCCTCTATGGCATATTTCCAACAGTCTCCCACTTGCACTAGAGTCAATAATCTAGTTCACATCGCCATGTGATTAACATTCACATGTCACATCGCCATGTGACCAACATCCAAAGAGTTTACTAGTGTCATTAAACTAGTTCACATCATCATGTGATTAAGACTCAATGAGTTCTGGGGTTTGATCATGTTTTGCTTGTGAGAGAGGTTTTAGTCAACGGGTCTGCAACTTTCAGATCCGTATGTACTTCCCAAATCTCTAGGTCATTCTGTAAATGCTGCTTCCACGCTCCACTTGGAGCTATTCCAAATGGTTGCTCCACTATACATATCCGGTTTGCTACTCAGAGTCTAGGTGTTAAAGCTTGCATCGACGTAACCCTTTACGCCGAACTCTTTATCACCTCCATAATCGAGAAACATGTCCTTATTACTCCAAGGACAATTTTGACCGCTATCTGGTGATCCACTCCTTGATCACCTTTGTACCCTCTTGCCAGACATGTGGCAAGGCACACATCAGGTGCGGTACATAGCATACTATAGAGCCTATGTCTGAAGCATAGGGGACGACCTTCATCCTTTCTCTCTATTCTGCCGTGGTCGAGCTTTAAGTCTTAACTTCATACCTTACATCTCAGGCAAGAACTCCTTCTTTGACTGATCCATCTTGAACACCTTCAAGATCATGTCAAGGTACGTGCTCATTTGAAAGTACTTTAAGCATTTTGATCTATCTTATAGATCTTGATGCTTATTGTTCAAGTAGCCTAATCCAGGTTTTCCATTGAAAAACACTTTTCAAATAACCCTATATGCTTTCCAGAAATTCTACATCATTTCGATCAACAATATGTCAATAACATATACTCATCGAAATTTATAGTGCTCCCACTCACTTGTTTGGAAATACAAGTTTCTCATAAACTTTGTATAAACCCAAAATCTTTGATCATCTCATCAAAACGTATATTCCAACTCCGAGATGCTTACTCCGGTCCTTAGAAGGATCATTGGAGCCAAGATACCTTTTAGCATCCTTAGGATCGACAAAAACTTTCGGATTGTATCACATACAACCTTTCCTTACTAAGACCGGTAAGGAAACTCGTTTTGACATCCATCTGCCAGATTTCATAAATGCAGCTAATGCTAACATGATTCCGACGGACTTAAGCATCGCTACGGGTGAGAAAATCTCATCGTAGTAAACTCCTTGAACTTGTGAAAAACTCTTCGCCACAAGTCGAGCTTCATAGACGGTGACATCACCGTCCACGTCCGTCTTCTTCTTAAAGATCCATTTATCTCAATGGCTTGCCGATCATCGGGCAAGTCCACCAAAGTCCATGCTTTGTTCTGATACATGGATCCTATCTCGGATTTCATGGCTTCTAACCATTTGTCGGAATTTTGGGCCCACCACTGCTTCTCCATAGCTCGTAGGTTCATTGTTATCTAGCAACATGACCTTCAAGACAAAATTATTGTACCACTCAAGCAAAGACGCATCCTGTCACCCCACGAGGTACGGTAGTGACTTGATCCAAGTTTCATGATCACTATCATAAGCTTCTACTTCAATTGGTGTAGGTGCCACAGAGCAACTTCCCGTGCCTCGCTACACACTGGTTGAAGTGATGGTTCAATAACCTCATTAAGTCTCCACCATCCTCCCACTCAACTTTTCGAGACAAACTTTTCCTCGAGAAAGGACCCGATTCAAGAAACAATCCCTATTGCTTTCGGATCTAAATTAGGAGGTATACCCAACTATTTTGGGTGTCCTATGAAGATGCATTTTATCCTCTTTGGGTTCGAGCTTATCAACCTGAAACTTTTTCACATAAGCGCCGCAGCCCCAAACCTTTAAGAAATGATAACTTAGGTTTCTCTAAACCATAGTTCATACGGTGTCATCTCAACAGAATTACGTGGTGCCCTATTTAATGTGAATGTGGTTGTCTCTAATGCCTAACCCATAAACGATAGTGGTAATTTGATAAGAGACATCATGGTACGCACCATATCCAATAGGGTGCAACTATGATGTTCGGATACACCATCAAACTATGGTGTTCCAGGCGGTATTAATTGTGAAATAATTTCCACAATGTCTTAATTGCGTGCCAAAACTCATAACTCAGATACTCATCTCTATGATCATATCATAGACATTTTATCCTCTTGTCACGACGATCTTCAACTTCACTCTGAAATTACTTGAACCATTCAATAATTCAGACTTGTGTTTCATCAAGTAAATATACTCTACATCTACGAATCATCTCGTGAAGTAAGAACACAACGATATTCATCAGATGCCTCAAAGACTCATTGGACTGCACACATCAAAATGTGTTACTTCCAACAAGTTGCTATCTTGTTCCATTTCTTTGAAAAACGAGGCTTTTTAGTCATCTTGCCCATGTGGTATGATTTGCATATCTCAAGTGATTCAAAATCAAGTGAGTCCAAACGGTCCATCTGCATGGAGTTTCTTCATGCGATACACCAATAGACATGGTTCGCATGTCTCAAACTTTTCAAAACGAGTGAGTCCAAAGATCCATCAACATGGAGCTTCTTCATGCGTTTACACCAATATGACTTACATGGCGATTGCCACAAGTAAGTGGTACTATCATTACTATCTTATATCTTTTGGCATGAAAATGTGTATCACTACGATCGAGATTCAATAAACCATTCCTTTAGGTGCAAGACCATTGAAGGTATTATTCAAATAAATAGAGTAACCATTATTCTCCTTAAATGAATAACAGTATTGCGATAGACATAATCCAATCATGTCTATGCTCAACGCAAACACCAAATCTCGATGGTAGAGGGAGCGCGATGCTTGATCACATCAACCTTGGAAACACTTCCAACACATATCGTCACTCACCTTTAGCTAGTCTCCGCTTATTCCATAGCTTTTATTTCGAGTTACTAACACTTAGCAACCGAACCGTATCTAATACCACGGTGCTACTAGGAGTACTAGTAAAGTACACATTAACATAATGTATATCCAATATACTTCTATCGACCTTGCCACCTTCTCATCTACCAAGTATCTAGGGTAATTCCGCTCCGTGGTTGTTCCCTTATTACGAAGCACTTAGTCTCGGGTTTGGGTTCAACCTTGGGTTTCTTCACTAGAGCAGCAGCTGATTTGTCGTTTCATGAAGTATCCCTTCTTGCCCTTGCCCTTCTTGAAACTAGTGGTTTCACCATCCATCAACAATTGATGCTCCTTCTTGATTTCTACTTTCGCGGTGTCAAACATCGCGAATACCTCAAGGATCATGATATCTATCCCTGATATGTTATAGCTCATCACGAAGCTCTAGCAGCTTGGTGGCAATGACGTTGGAGAAACATCACTATCTCATCTGGAAGATCAACTCCCACTCGATTCAAGTGATTGTTGCACTCAGACAATCTGAGCACAAGCTCAACGATTGAGCTTTTCTCCCTTAGTTTGCAGGCTAAGAAAATTGTCGGAGGTCTTATACCTCTTGACGTGGGCACGAGCCTGAAATCTCAATTTCAGCCCTCGAAAACATCTCATATGTTCCGCGACATTTCGAAAACGTCTTTGGTGCCCAAATCTAAACCGTTTAACTGAACTATCACGTAGTTATCAAAACGTGTATGTCCGATGTTCGCAACATCCACAAATGACGTTTGGGGTTTAGCACATCGAGGTGCATTAAGGACATAAGCTTTCATCGTCCGCATAATCGCTCTCGTCAACTTTCAACTATATTTTTCTAGGAACATATCTAAACAGTGGAACTAAAGCGCGAGCTTTTACATTATTTGCAAAGATCTTTTGACTATGTTCAGATAATTAAGTTCATCTTATGAACTCCCACGAGATAGACATCCTCCGGTCATCTAAGCGATTACATGATCCGAGTCAACTAGGCCGTGGTCCGATCATCACGTGAGACGGACTAGTCATCATCGGTGAACATCTTCATGTTGATCGTATCTACTATACGACTCATGCTCGACCTTTCGGTCTCGTGTTCCGAGGCCATGTCCGTACATGCTAGGCTCGCAAGTTAACCCTAAGTGTTTGGCGTGTGTAAATCTGTCTTACACCCGTTGTATGTGAACATAAGAATCCATCACAAACGATCATCACGTGGTGCTTAGAAGCGATTTAACTTTAGCAACGGTGCACGCTTAGGGAGAACACTTCTTGAAATTTTTGTAAGGGATCATCTTATTTACTACCGTCGTTCTAAGTAAACAAGATGCATAAACATGATAAACATCACATGCAATCAAATAGTGACATGATATGGCCAATATCATTTTGCTCCTTTGATCTCCATCTTCGGGCTCCATGATCATCATCGTCACCGCATGACACCATGATCTCCATCATCATGATCTCCATCATCGTGTTCCATGAAGTTTTTCGCCAACTTATTACTTCTACTACTATGGCTACCGGTTAGCAATAAAGTAAAGTAATTACATGGCGTTGTTCAATGACACGCAGGTCATACAATAAATTAAGACAACTCCTATGGCTCTCGCCGTTGTCATACTCATCGACATGCAAGTCGTGATTCCTATTACAAGAACATGATCAATATCATACATCACATATCATTCATCACATTCTTCTTGGCCATATCACATCACATAGCATACCCCGCAAAACAAGTTAGACGTCCTCTAATTGTTGTTTGCATGTTTTACGTGGCTGCTATGGGTTTCTAGCAAGAACGCTTTCCTACGCAACACCACAACGTGATATGTCAATTGCTATTTACCCTTCATAAGGACCCTTTTCATCGAATCCGTTCCGACTAAAGTGGGAGAGATCGCCACCCGCTAGCCACCTTATGCACCAAGTGCATGTCAATTGGTGGAACTCGCCTCACGAAGAGTACGTAAGGTCGGTCCGGCCGCTTCATCCCACAATACCGTCAAACAAGATTGGACTAGTAACGGTAAGCATATTGAACAAAATCAACGCCCACAACTACTTTGTGTTCTACTCGTGCCAAGAATCTACGCAATAGACCTAGCTCATGATGCCATCGCTGGGGAACGAGCAGAAATTCAAAATTTTCCCACGTGTCACCAAGATCTATCTATGGAGAAACCAGCAACGAGGGAAGGAGAGTGCATCTACATACCCTTGTAGATCGCTAAGCAGAAGCGTTCAAGAGAACGGGGTTGAAGGAGTCGTACTCGTCGTGATCCAAATCACTGGAGATCCTAGTGCCGAACGGACGGCACCTCTGCGTTCAACACACGTACATCCCGGTGACGTCTCCCACGCCTTGATCCAGCAAGGAGAGAGGGAGAGGTTGAGGAAGACTCCATCCAGCAGCAGCACAACGGCGTGGTGGTGATGGAGGAGCGTGGCTATCCTGCAGGGCTTCGCCAAGCACCGCGGGAGAGGAGGAGTACTTGGGAGAGGGGAAGGGCTGCGCCAGGGGAAGCGTGTAGCTCCCATGCGCCTCCCCACTATATATAGGGATGGAGGGGGCTGGTTTCTTTCCCTCCAAGTCCATTGGGGCGTTCACAAAGGTGGGAGGAAAGAAATCCCATCATTTCCTTCCCCACGGATAGTTATCCCCCCTTTTTAGGGATCTCGATCTTATCCCTTCGGGATATGATCTTATTCCTTCTAAGGGGGGATCTTGGTGCGCCTTGACCAGGGGTGTGGGGCCTTGACTCCACTACCCACGTTCATGTGGGTCCCCCATGTAGGTGGGCCCCACTCCGAACCTTCTAGAACCTTCCGGTACAATATCGAAAAATCCGAACATTTTCCGGTGGCCAAAATAGGACTTCCCATATATAAATCTTTACCTCTGGACCATTCCGAACTCCTCGTGACGTCCGGGATCTCATCCGGACTCAACAACATTCGTAACCACATACAAACTTCCTTTATAACCCTAGCGCCATCGAACCTTAAGTGTGTAGACCCTACGGGTTTGGGAGACATGTAGACATGACCGAGACGTTCTCGGTCAATAACCAACAGCGGATCTGGATACCCATGTTGGCTCCTACATGTTCCACGATGATCTCATCGGATGAACCACGATGTCAAGGACTCAATCGATCCGTATACAATTCCCTTTGTCTAACGGTATTGTACTTGCCCGAGATTCGATCGTCGGTATACCAATACCTTGTTCAATCTCGTTACGGCAAGTCTCTTTACTCGTTCCGTAACACATCATCCCGTGATCAACCCCTTGGTCACATTGTGCACATTATGATGATGTCCTACCGAGTGGCCCAGAGATACCTCTCCGCTTACACGGAGTGACAAATCGAGCCTCGATCCGTGTCAACCCAACAGACACTTTCGGAGATACCGTAGTGCACCTTTATAGTCACCCGCCACGTTGTGACGCTTGATACACCCAAAGCACTCCTACGGTATCCGAGAGTTACACGATCTCATGGTCTAAGGAAGAGATACTTGACATTGGAAAAGCTCTAGCAAACGAACTACACGATCTTTGTGCTATGCTTGGATTGTCTTGTCCATCACATCATTCTCCTAATGATGTGATCCCGTTATCAACTACATCCAATGTCCATAGTCAGAAACCATGACTATCTGCTGATCACAACGAGCTAGTCAACTAGAGGCTCACTAGGGACATATTGTGGTCTATGTATTCACACGTGTATTACGATTTCCGGATAATACGCTTATAGCATGAATAAAAGACAATTATCATGAACAAGGAAATATAATAATACTTTTATTATTGCCTCTAGGCATATTTCCAACATCTCCCACTTGCACTAGAGTCAATAATCTAGTTCACATCGTCATGTGATTAACATTCACATGTCACATCGCCATGTGACCAACATCCAAAGAGTTTACTAGTGTCATTAAACTAGTTCACATCATCATGTGATTAAGACTCAATGAGTTCTGGGGTTTGATCATGTTTTGCTTGTGAGAGAGGTTTTAGTCAACGGGTCTGCAACTTTCAGATCCGTATGTACTTCCCAAATCTCTAGGTCATTCTCAGAATCTGCTTCCACGCTCCACTTGGAGCTATTCCAAATGGTTGCTCCACTATACATATCCGGTTTGCTACTCAGAGTCTAGGTGTTAAAGCTTGCATCGACGTAACCCTTTACGCCGAACTCTTTATCACCTCCATAATCGAGAAACATGTCCTTATTACTCCAAGGACAATTTTGACCGCTATCTGGTGATCCACTCCTTGATCACCTTTGTACCCTCTTGCCAGACATGTGGCAAGGCACACATCAGGTGCGATACATAGCATACTATAGAGCCTATGTCTGAAGCATAGGGGACGACCTTCGTCCTTTCTCTCTATTCTGCCGTGGTCGAGCTTTAAGTCTTAACTTCATACCTTACATCTCAGGCAAGAACTCCTTCTTTGACTGATCCATCTTGAACACCTTCAAGATCATGTCAAGGTACGTGCTCATTTGAAAGTACTATTAAGCATTTTGATCTATCTTATAGATCTTGATGCTTATTGTTCAAGTAGCCTAATCCAGGTTTTCCATTGAAAACACTTTTCAAATAACCCTATATGCTTTCCAGAAATTCTACATCATTTTCGATCAACAATATGTCAATAACATATACTCATCGAAATTCTATAGTGCTCCCACTCACTTGTTTGGAAATACAAGTTTCTCATAAACTTTGTATAAACCCAAAATCTTTGATCATCTCATCAAAACGCACATTCCAACTCCGAGATGCTTACTCCGGTCCTTAGAAGGATCATTGGAGCCAAGATACCTTTTAGCATCCTTAGGATCGACAAAAACTTTCGGATTGTATCACATACAACCTTTCCTTACGAAGACTGGTAAGGAAACTCGTTTTGACATCCATCTGCCAGATTTCATAAATGCAGCTAATGCTAACATGATTCCGACGGACTTAAGCATCGCTACGGATGAGAAAATCTCATCGTAGTAAACTCCTTGAACTTGTGAAAAACTCTTCGCCACAAGTCGAGCTTCATAGACGGTGACATCACCGTCCACGTCCGTCTTCTTCTTAAAGATCCATTTATCTCAATGGCTTGCCGATCATCGGGCAAGTCCACCAAAGTCCATGCTTTGTTCTGATACATGGATCCTATCTCGGATTTCATGGCTTCTAACCATTTGTCGGAATTTTGGGCCCACCACTGCTTCTCCATAGCTCGTAGGTTCATTGTTATCTAGCAACATGACCTTCAAGACAAAATTATTGTACCACTCTGAAGCAGTACGCATCCCTGTCACCCTACGAGGTACGGTAGTGACTTGATCCGAAGTTTATGATCACTATCATAAGCTTCTACTTCAATTGGTGTAGGTGCCACAGGAACAACTTCCGTGCCTCGCTACACATCGTTGAAGTGATGGTTCAATAACCTCATTAAGTCTCCACCATCCTCCCACTCAACTTTTCGAGACAAACTTTTCCTCGAGAAAGGACCCGATTCAAGAAACAATCCCTATTGCTTTCGGATCTGAATTAGGAGGTATACCCAACTATTTTGGGTGTCCTATGAAGATGCATTTTATCCTCTTTGGGTTCGAGCTTATCAACCTGAAACTTTTTCACATAAGCGTCGCAGCCCCAAACCTTTAAGAAATGACAGCTTAGGTTTCTCTAAACCATAGTTCATACGGTGTCATCTCAACGGAATTACGTGGTGCCCTATTTAAAGTGAATGTGGTTGTCTCTAATGCCTAACCCATAAACGATAGTGGTAATTTGATAAGAGACATCATGGTACGCACCATATCCAATAGGGTGCAACTATGATGTTCGCGGATGTCGGCCGTGAAGTTTAGGCTTCCAAATCGACACGAGGGCGGGCGTAGCTTCGATCGCTCCAGATGGCTGCTTAATTGGCCCTGAAGGCAAAGCCGCCGAATGAAGATCTGTCCGGGAGAAAAGTCTCACCTCGATCGTTGTTGTTGATGATTGAAGGAGCCATCAACATATCGGTGGCGACACGGAGGAACTCTCAATGAAAGCACCAATGTCGGTGTCAAAACCGCGGATCTCGGTAGGGGTCCCGAATCGTGCGTCTAGGCGGATGGTAACAGGAGACAAGGGACACGATGTTTTTACCTGTGTTCGGGCCCTCTCGATGGAGGTAAAACCCTACTCCCGCTTGATTGATATTGATGATATGGGTTGTACAAGAGTGGATCTACCACGAGATCAAGGAGGCTAAACCCTAGAAGCTAGCCTATGGTATGATTGTTGTAATGGTTGTTCGTCCTACGGACTAAAGACCCTCTCGTTTATATAGACACCGGAGAGGGCTAGGGTTACACAGAGTCGGTTACAATGGTAGGGGATCTACATATCTGTATTGCCAAGCTTGCCTTCCACACCAAGGAAAGTCCCATCCGGACACGGGACGAAGTCTTCAATCTTGTATCTTCATAGTCTTGGAGTCCGGCCGATGATGATAGTCCGGCTATCCGGACACCCCCTAGTCTAGGACTCCCTCAGTGCCCTAACAAATGTATTTGACCAAATTAGAAGCAATACATGGCAACAGGCTAGAAATAATATGCAATATGCAACGAATAAAGGTGACTCATCGTAAGTGATTGATGCATGATACAGAAGAGAGGTAGTTTCATGTAAGAACAAGGTTAACACATAGATGTAGTGTGTACCAAAAATAGGAAGGCATGTCATATTCACAGGTATAGTGTGTAAACTAAGCAGATGCCATTTACCCTAATTAGAAGCATTACAAGCTAGACACCGTATGCAACATACAACCACATATCACATCTTTGCGAAGTTGGAGCAAGCACTGTGATGGTGGTGTAGGGAAGTTGGTCTTCCCAGTCTGAGCAACGTTCAATATCTTCAATTTAGGCTTGCTGTTTCTTGAGAATCATGTGGAGAGGATGAAATTGCATTCTTTATAAGAGTATTGCGTCTCATATTAACCCACGCGTGTGACTGTCTCATCATAAGCAATAGATGAATGATACACAAGAACAGTAGTTTGATGTAACAACATGGTGTGATAGGCAGATGTAGTATGTACCAAAAATAGGAAGGCATGTCATATTCACATGTATAATGTGTAAGCTAAGGAGATGCAATTTAACAAATTAGGAGCATTGATGAGGGATACACAAGAAAAGTAGTTTGATGTAAGAACATGGTTACTAGAAAGACGTAGTATGTACCAAAAACAGGAAGGCATGTCATATTCATAGGTATAATGTGTTAACTAAGCAGACGCAATTTACCCTAATTAGAAGCATTACAAGGTAGACACCATATGCAACATGCAACCACATATCACACTGCCAAGTAAGAGCAAGCACCTGCGATGGTGGTGTCGGGGAATTGTGGTGATCAACTAGAGAGCTATGTTGAGTATCTTCATTTAGCCTTGCTGTTTCTTGAGAATCATGTGGGGAGGATGACACTGCACACTTTAAACGAGTAGGGCGTCTCACAGTAACCCACTCGGGTGACTGTCTCATCATAAGTGATTGACGAGGATACAAAAGAGCATTAGTTTGATGTACTGAACATGGTTAATAGACATATGTAGTATGTATCAAAAACAGGAAGGCATGTCATTAACAAAGGTATAATGTGTAAAGTAAGTGATGCAATTTAACCAAATTGGAAGCAATACAAGCTAGACACCATATGCAACATGCAACCACATTTGACAGCGCGATGTTAAAGCAAGCACCTGGGATGGTTGTGTGTGGCAATTGAGATCATCAACTGCAGAGCTACATTTACTGTCTCCAACTGCTGACACTTCACCCATTAGAGCGCTGAAACGCTTAGTGCTTATCTTCGAATTACACTGGAGTGACTTTTGTCTTTTCTTTTCTGCATTCATCAACACTGCGTTGGAGTCTGAAATACCCATGCATAAAAAAACAATAGTGTGAGTATGGGTGAAGTGTGCACACAATTAGTACAGTGTAAAGGTAGCAGATAGCAGTTCGGTGAGAAATAAATGATGGGAGACATGTGATAGCTCTACAACATGCATGGCACACTCAATTACTACAGGATTCTATGAAAATAACAGTCGACTGAAAGCAAATAGGTCAGTCCATTTTTTCTGCACCGTCCGATGTACAAAGAACGGGCAGATTGCCTTCATCTACCTCCAGCCAGTCAGTGTTGACGATCTTCCTCGAAACGCCAGCGACCACCAGCCCAGTATTCCTCCCCTGCCTACGCCCTCCCCTCGACCTCACCGCACCGCCGTGCTTGGAACCGCCCGCCGGCCATCCATTCAAGCCCCGCCGACCACCAGATCGTGCGCAAGCAGCTCCTGCGCCCCACACCCCTATTATAGACACCGATGCGCCGCTTCCCTGGGGAACAGGCGGACTAGGTGCTCCGTGCGCCTAAGCGGGTGCTGCTTCTTTTAATTGCAGTTCGACTGACCCTGAATTGAAATCCAAAGCGGCTCTTGGCCTCTAGCAAAGGTGAAATAGTAAAAGGGAGAAACCTTGTGCATTTAGTATCATGAAGAAGATGCAGTAAGAAGCGCTCAACTAGTTTCTTTCATGGGATGAATACGGTGTGAGCGGAGACGTAAGATTTGCACGAATAAGGGAAGAGGAGTACTCTCTTCTGCTGGCAAGATCTTGTGTCCTCCTTACGCTTTTCCGACGATCTTGTTGTTCGCCGGAAACCAGAAGTTGTGGAGGATGGTGCAGCCTTGGACGAACCCATGGCCAAGTTGTTGAGTGTGGTGCGGTGGCCGGCTGTCGGCGGCGGGGAAGCAGATCCGAGGCAGCGAACGATGGCATAGCAGGAACAGCTCCGGTGCGGTGGATGGTTGCGATAGTGGAGCCGCAGCAGTGAGGTGCAGGACGGTGTGGTTGGAGTGGTTCTAGTATGGCGCACGTCGGCATCGGCATCGTGGAGGCAGCTCTGCCTCGGCTTCAACTGCTAAGTCCTTGAGGGTGTTGCGGTTGCGGTAGTGTTGGACGATGACGTCGGGGTACCGGCTCCGGTGTGATGGAGGAGGGCGGCGGTGGATTGGCCGCTATGGGGTGGAGGACTGAGGAGGCTGGGGTTTCGAGGCTGGTGGAGAGGGCGTTTTCGCGCCCACGGAGTATGAATGGGGAAACAAAGGGAGGCGGGGAACTAAGGGGGAACAATGTTTCGGTTTGGGACGCGCTTGTTTGAAATTTGGGGAAAGTTACAAACTTTGCCCCCATCTAAAATTTCGGACATATTGCGGGTTGGGGGTAGGACAGTCCGCCCCAACACGCACCCGCGCCTGAACCAGTCAACCCTCGTACTCCCCTCCGCCTACGACTGGACCGACGCATCTTCAACAGCTCCTGTTTGTTCCATTCGAGGCCTCACCGTCGTCCTCCGCCCTGCGGCCTTGGTTCGCTCGCCGTGCGCGGTGCGCCGCCCTCTTGCGTTGTCAACGTTGTCAACAACCGAGAGGAACAAGGAGATGACTGTATGTGGAGAGGATGACAGTAGGGACCCACCAGCGTAATGGCAGTATGCAAGCAAGTGCCTCTATAGTACAAGCCCAAAAATATGGTTCCTCCTAATGGTTGGACATCTGGGGCTCACGCCATTGTCAATATAGTCAATAAACGAGAGGATTACACTACGAGCGGCTGATACCAGGGACCCAACAAGTCACGCGGTTTTTTTAGGAACAAGCAGTTTTATTTATACTAGTTTTAGCGACGGATCAGGGTAACAACGGGGCTGTGCGGGGGCTGTGGCCTGTCTAGCCAGGGTTTTATTTATGTTTACCACATCATGAGCCCAGTTATTTTTTTTCTTGCTGAAAATGGCTAGCCCAGTTCTATTTTTTAAAAGAAATACCCAAACAAGGCCTACTTGCTTTATCGGCCTTGCTGGGCTACAAATCTTTCAAGACGAGGAGAGTTTCATTCGGTTTGCCCAGAAATGGCCTGTACATTTTTAAAACACATCAAACAGGGAATTAGTTTCAATTTTTTTTCATTACAAGATCTTAAATTCCATTGATTTTTATGGGTGGACAATTATTTGGATTTTATATTTATATAAATTATTTTTTAGAATAGTTTGAATGTGAATCAATACTTCTGGATTAAAAATAGTTGACCGCACAAAAATATGCAAAATTTCGTATACTTTTTAACCATGGCCACAATATGGGGTGTAATGCTAACAAAAACAAGATGGGATCCAAAAAAATATTAAGAATTAGCAAATGGGTTGTACATTATTAGAAATAATGGCAGATGGGCTATATGTTGTTTTCCACAGATTTGAGGCTGACTTGTGCGCCTACTACAGGTTGACGCGTATGCTTTCATAAAAAAAGTTTGACGCACACGCAACGCCCTGTCAACTTAGTCAACACACGAGAGTAGTGACTGTTGGATATCCATCCAACGGCTGTCGTGCTTCTTCAATCTCTCGCTCTTCATGCTCCGGCCGCTCAAACAAGGACCGCGGACTGCTCGCTCCCTCCTCCCATGTCGGCTATCTTTGCCACAAGAGTCCTCACGGCCCCACCGTATTCCCATCGCTGGCCTAGCCATCCTCTACTCACCCACACATGTTGTTATTCTCCGCGACGGCAGACGAACCAATAAACCTCGTACTCTCTCGCGTGGGAAACAATCGCCGAGTATTCCTCGGCTCGTCGCGTTCCTTCCTAGGCCTCGCCGCCCTCTTTATACTGGTGCTCTTGGCGCGGCCTGGTCAACGTGGTCAATGAGCGACATCCATCGAAGTGGACTGTACATGGAGAGGTCGATACTGGGTCCATGACCGCACGCAAGGAAATGCCTCCTTATTACGCCGCAAAATAATGATTCCTCCACCGACAGCTAGGACCCACAGAAGGGCCTCAGATTTCGCAAAAAAATGTTCCCCCATCGGCTGTGTCGGACCCACTAGCTCTGTCTTCGCACGCAAGGAAGTGCCTCCTTATTACGCCCAAAAAAATGAATACCCCCCTGCTAGCTGGGACCCACCATATTGTTTGGCTGACTTGTGGGCCTACTAAGTTGACGGGGACGGAGGGCTTTGTCAACTTAGTCAATACTCCAGTGATCGTGTGATGTCCATCCAACGGCCATAGTGCTTCTTCAACCTCTGGTCTTCTTGCTCCAAATTACCAAAGCAGCGCCCGGTCGTGCCGCTTTCTCCCGCCTCCCATGGCCGGTTGTGCTACCGCTTGCCCGCCTCCCATGGCCGGATCCGTCGTCCCCTTCCTAGGCCTCGCCGTCGTCCACCGCCGTGGTGCTCTTGGCGCGGCGTGGTCAATGTGGTAAACGACCGACTTCCATGGGAAGAGTACTGTACGTGGAGAGGCGGACAGCTGGGTCCACGGCAACTGCAAGGAAGTGCCTCCTTATTACGGGGAAAATAATTATTCCTCCACCTGACAGCGGGGACCCACCAGACGGGCCACCAGTATTTTGCGAAAAAAATCATTTCCCGCTCACTGCTGGGACCCACTGGACGGGCCACTGTACTTCGTGAAAAAAACGTTCCCCCCGCTGTCACCTCGGACCCACTGGAAGTGCCTCCTTATTATGCACAAAAAAATGAATACTCCCCCGGCTAGCTGGGACCCACCTTGGTGGGAGGCTATCTTGTGGGCCTACTAAGTTGAAGGGGACGAAGGGCTTTGTCAACTTAGTCAATATGAACGATTCTAACTCCAGTGACCGTACAATGTCCATCCAACGGCCGTAGTGCTTCTTCAACCTCTGGTCTTCTTGCTCCAGCCGCCCAAAGCAGCGCCGGTCGTGCCGCATGCTCCTACCTCCCATGGCCGGCTGTGCTGCTGCGGAGGCCTCACCGCCCCCTACTATTCCCACCGCTGGCCAGGCCCTGCAGCGACGGAAGCCTCACACCACAGCCAAACTAGTAAACCCTCGTACTCCTCTCTGCGCGGGCTTCCACTGCCGCGTCTTCCCCGGCTCCGCGTCGTTCCCTTCCTAGGCCTCGCCGTCGTCCACCGCCATGGTGCTCTCCGCACGGCGTGGTCAACGTGGTCAAGGAACGACTTCCATCGAAAGAGTACTGTACGTGGAGAGGCTGACAGCTGGGTCCACGGCCACAGCCCAGTTTTTTTGTGATTTGCCAAGTAAGTCGCTTTGTCAGGCATGTTGGGCTGCAAATCTTTCAAGACGAGGAGAGCTTTCATTCGGCTGGCCGAGAAAATGGCCCATCAGTAATGAGAAATGGGTTGTACATTTTTAAAACACATCAAACCGGCAATTAGTTTCAAATATCTTTGAAAGTGCAACTAATCCCCGGGTGGTTTTGGTAATTAATAACAACATATATATCATTGAACTAATTATTTCTTGAGAATATTTGAGAAAGTTCAATTGATATGGGTATGGCAATGACCGATGATGTGGACCCTCAAAATGCTAAGGAAAACATTGGCAAAAGCTCAAGACTCCATTTTTGGTTTAGTGATCCAAGATCACATTGAGTCCATAGGAAAGCCAATACTATTAAAAGGGATGAGGTTATGATGATGATCCGTTGCTCAAAGTGCTTAGTGATTTATCTCTCAAACTATCGGCAATCTTTCATTCCAACATAAACTCATAAGTAATCTCGGTCCCACCGATTCCATAAACTCACCACACCGAGATGAACCACCTCACCATATAGCCAAACCCTAGTAATTTCGGATTTTCCGATTCCAAACTCGGTCTTACGAAATTGGTGTTGCCAAGCTTCAGAAACCTTCAGACTCAAATCGGTGTCACCGAGATGAGAAAGTCGGTCCCACCGAGATTGGCAAACCCTAGACTTTGGAAGAATCGGACTAACCGAGATTGTATTTTCGGTCCCATCGAAAATCCCAACGCTCACAAGATTTGAACTTTCGGTCTCACCGAGTTGTCAACTTCGGTCCGACCGAGATTGGTCAAATGTGTGTAACAGTTGGATTTTGTGTGGAGGCTATAAATACCCTCCACCTCCTCTTCATTCGTGGAGAGAGCCATCGAAAGAACTACCACTCCTACCTTACATTTACGAGAAGAAAACTACCTACCCTTGTGTTGAGATCAAGTTGCTCCATTCCCACCATATGAAACTTGATTTCTAGCCTTCCCAAGTTGCTTTCCACTCAATCCCTTCCTCCACCACAGCCAAATCGGTGAGGAGAGTTGAGTGTTGGGGAGATTATCATTTGAAGCACAAGAGCAAGGAGTTCATCATCACCAACACCATCTATTACCTTTTGGAGGGTGGTGCCTCCTAGATTGGTTAGGTGTCGCTTGGGAGCCTCCGTCAAGATGTGGAGTTGAACCAAGAAGTTTGTAAGGGCAAGGAGATCGCTTACTGTGAAGATCTACCCGTATAAGGCTAGTCCTCCGTGGGCGTAAGCCATGATGGCATAGACAAGGTTGCTTCTTCGTGGACCCTTCGTGGGTGGAGCCCTCCGTGGACTCTCGCAGCCGTTACCCTCCGTGGGTTGAAGTCTCCATCAACGTGGATTGACGATAGCACCACCTATCGGAACCACGAGAAAAATCTCCGTGTCTCCAAACTGTGTTTGCTCTTCTCCACCTCTATTTACTACATGTGCAATTTACTTTCCGCTGCCACTACTCTAGAATTGCATGTGTAGGGTGATACTTGACTTGCTCATCATTGTGAACTTGCTAAAAAACTTGTCCTAATCAAAGGCTAAACTTTTAAATTGTCAAGTAGTCTAATCACCCCCCTCTAGACATACTTCCGATCCTACAATCTTTTTTTCATTTCAAGATTTTAAATTACATTAATTTTTATGCATGGAGAATTTGTTGGATTTTATATTGATATACATTTATTTTTAAAATTAGTTTGAATGTAAGTCGAAATTTCGGGATTACAAACAGTTCGGGCCGCACCAAAATATGCAAAATTTCGTATAATTTTTTAACCGTGGCCACAATATGGACTGTAATGCTAACAAAAAGAATATGGGCTCCAAAAAAACCTTAAGAATTAGCAAATAGGATGTAAATTATTAGAAATAATGGCAGATGGATTGTATTCATTTTCCATGATTTGAGGCTTTCCTAAAAAGGTTGACACAAGCAAAGGATGTTGCATGTCCACCCAAACCGTCGTGCTTCTTCAATCTCTGCTCTTCTGCTCCGGCCGGCCAAACAAGCGCCCGTGGATCGCCTGCTCCCTCCTTCCTTGATCGGCTATGCTACCGCTTGCAGCCTCACCGCCCATCATACTCCCATCGCTGGCCTAGCCATCCCTCTACTCACCCACACCGCTGTTATTCTCCGGCAAAGCGCATTTAACTAATAAACCTCAGACAAATCATACTCCCCTCTGCGTGGGAAACAAGCGCCTAGTCTTCCCTGCCTCCGTGTCGCCCCTTCCTAGGCCTCGTCGTGCGTTCACCGCCGTGGTGCTCTCGGTGGCGTGGTCAATGTGGTCAACGATTGACTTCCATCGAAGAGTATCTTGTGCGTGGAGACGCCGATACCGGGTCCACGGCCGCAGAAGGAAGTGCCTCCTTATTACGCGCAAAATAATTATTCCTCCACGGATGGGACCCCACGGACGGGCCACCGTATTTTGTGAAAAAGTTTCCCCGACCGCTGGGACCCACCACTACACCTTCGCAGTAAGGAAGTGCGTCCCCGCAAAAACGATTAGCCCCTCGATTGCTGGGACCCACCAGCTACATCTTCGCACGCAAGGAAGTGCGTCCGAAAAAAAAACGATTCGCCCCCTGATTGCTGGGACCCACTAGCTACATCTTCGCAGCAAGGAAGTGCTCGCGGTCGGGACCCACTGGTCAAGCGCACGAAGCGTTGTCATTCGGTCACGAACGTACGCATATCTTGGTTGATGTAGAGGCACACACGTGTCGTAGTAGAGGTGCGCACGTGTCGTAGTAGAGGCCCGCACGTAGCATGTACACGTACGTACATCGGCGAGGGTGCAAGAAAGAAAATATGGCCACATACGTACACACGGGCAGGGTCTCGAACGCCTATTGCGCATACGTACATGGCTGGGTCGGAACAGAGAAACAGTGTCGTCATCGTGTTCATGGGGAGCCAACCGGCTGGGTCGGAACGGAATGCGTGGTCATGTTCATCGGGAGGGCTTGGACGGAACAGACGATGGAAACGAGGCCTGGCGTACCACACAACGGAGGAAACGGCCTTGTGTTCTACCGACCATGTTCGAAACGGGATAATGTTGATCGGGTGGGGCCTGGCGTACCGCACAATGGAGGAAACAGACCTCCTACGGTCGAAACAGAGGTCTTGTTGATCAGGAGGGGTGTGGCGTACCGCAAAACGGATTTAAGCAGACCTCCTACGGTCGAAACGGGGTCCTGTTGATCGAGAGGGTGTGGCATCGCAAAACGGATTTAAACGGACTTGTGTTAGAGCGCCACGATCAAACGGGGTCTTGTTCATCGGGAGGGTGTGGCGAGCGCAAAACGGACTCCACAGATCTGCTCATCTCCACCGTCGACCTCCTCCGGCCTCCGTGGGCTACCGTCGACCTCCTCCAGCCTCCACGGGCTCTGCTCATCCGGCCTCCACTGCGCGCTACTCCACTGGCTCCTATTCAACCACCCCTCCACAGCACCCTCCATCGTCTACTATTCATCCAGCCCTCCACACCATGGGGTCCTGTTCAACCACCCCTCCACCATCTATCGCTCATCCAGAGGCAACGCCACCGCCATCGCTCATCCAACCCCCCAATGCTCTTTGCTCATCCAATCGATCGGCTTGATTAGCAGCAGTAGCAAAGGAATCGCCCATCGAAGTTCGATTAATGACCATCGATCGATCGCTTGGGTTCGAGAACGCTGTAGCTCGCAAAGGTAATCGCCGGGTTTAGTTAGAGCCCAACGCCTCGCTCGAGTTCGATTAGAGCTAACGCCGCACACACGCCTTCACGTACGAGAGAAATGCACATCGCCGCCCCGACCTCCCACCGTAACTGCAACTCCCCAAATTTTCCTCCTCGCTTCTACCATGGTTTTTCCGTCATGGACGGCCCAAAGAATGTCAAGCAGCTGCGTCATGCCCGCCTGTGACTTAAAAGCCCATTTTCTCGTCATGATTTTTGTCATAGAAGTAGGAGCCCACCACATCTATGATGATACCGGGTTTTGTCACAATTATTGTCATAGAAGTGTCATATGTATGACATAAAAAAATTCGTTTGGCCCAAAATGTCACGGATGTGTATTTTTTTTGTAGTGATGCGTTACTCTGTTCTTTATGAACTTAATACTCTAGATGCATCTTTGGATAGCGGTCGATGTGTGGAGTAATAGTAGTAGATGCAGAGTGAGTCGGATCTACTTGTCATGGACGTGATGCCTATATACATGATCATGCCTAGATAATCTCATAATTATTCACTTTTCTATCAATTGCTCGACAAGAATTTGTTCACCGATCGTAATACTTATGCTATCTTGAGAGAATCCACTAGTGAAACCTATGGCCCCTGGGTCTATCTTTTATAATATAAGTTTTCAATCTACTTTTATTTGCATCTTTACTTTTCTTATCTATATCATAAAAATACCAAAAATAGTTATCTTGTCAAATGTGTGTAACGGTTGGATTTTGTGTGGAGGCTATAAATACCCCTCCACCTCCTCTTCATTCGTGGAGAGAGCCATCAAGAAAGAACTACCACTCCTACCTTACATTTCGAGAAGAAAACTACCTACCCTTGTGTTGAGATCAAGTTGCTCCATTCCCACCATATGAAACTTGATTTCTAGCCTTCCCAAGTTGCTTTCCACTCAATCCCTTCCTCCACCACAGCCAAATCGGTGAGGAGAGTTGAGTGTTGGGGAGATTATCATTTGAAGCACAAGAGCAAGGAGTTCATCATCACCAACACCATCTATTACCTTTTGGAGGTAGTGCCTCCTAGATTGGTTAGGTGTCGCTTGGGAGCCTCCGTCAAGATGTGGAGTTGAACCAAGAAGTTTGTAAGGGCAAGGAGATCGCCTACTTCGTGAAGATCTACCCCAGTAAGGCTAGTCCTCCGTGGGCGTAAGCCATGATGGCATAGACAAGGTTTCTTCTTCGTGGACCCTTCGTGGGTGGAGCCCTCCGTGGACTCTCATGGCCGTTACCCTCCGTGAGTTGAAGTCTCCATCAACGTGGATTGACGATAGCACCACCTATCGGAACCACGAGAAAAATCTCCGTGTCTCCAAACTGCGTTTGCTCTTCTCCACCTCTATTTACTACATGTGCAATTTACTTTCCGCTGCCACTACTCTAGAATTGCATGTGTAGGGTGATACTTGACTTGCTCATCATTGTGAACTTGCTAAAAACTTGTCCTAATCAAAGGCTAAACTTTTAAATTGTCAAGTAGTCTAATCACCCCCCCTCTAGACATACTTCCGATCCTACAAGTGGTATCAGAGCTTTGGTCTCCATTGGATTGGTTTTCATTGCATTGGATTCCATAAGCTTGGTTTCACAACCTAGGAGAGTATGGCGTCTAGTGAGGGTAATTTTCGTAGAGGTCCTTACTTTGATGGTTCAAACTTTGCTAGTTGGAAGCACAAAATGAAAATGCATATTCTTGGACATAACCCCGCCGATGGGGCATTATTTGTGTTGGCTTGCAAGGTGAGTTCTTCGAGGAAGGAAAAGTTCCGGATCGCGAAGCTCTGCGGATGAGTTGCGGATGTTACGTGAACAATGCTCAAGCTTGTGACATTCTCTTCAATGCTTTGTGTCCCGAGGAGTTCAACAAGATCAGCCGTCTTGAGAATGCAAAAGAGATTTGGGATACTTTGGTGAAATGCACGAAGGTACCGAGTCCGTGAAGGAATCATGATTTTTGTCTTTTCTTTTTCAGATTCATCAACACCGCTGGAGTCTCAAATACCCATGCATAAAAAAACAATAGTGTGAGTATGGGTGAAGTGTGCACACAATTAGTACAAAGGTAAAGGTAGCAGATAGCAGTTCGGTGAGAAATAAATGATGGGAGACATGTGATAGCTCTACAACATGCATGGCACACTCAATTACTACAGATTCTATGAAAATAACAATGATCGAAAGCAAATAGGTCACCCATTTTTTCTGCACCGTCCGATGTACAAAGAACGGGCAGATTGCCTTCATCTACCTCCACTACCAAGTGTCGACGATCTTCCTCGAACGCCAACACCACCAGCCCAAGATTCTCCCCGCCACGCCCTCGACCTCACCGCATCACAGAGCTTGGAACCGCCACCGCCATCCATTCAAGCCTCACGACCACCAGATCAGGCGTAGCAGCCCGCGCCCCACACCCCTATTATAGACACCGGCGCGCCGCCTCTCGGGAACAAAGGACTAGGTGCTCCGTGCGCCTAAGCCGGTGCCGCTCTTTTAATTGTAGTTCGACCGACTCAATTGAAATCCAAAGCGGCTATCGCCTCTAGCAAAGGTGAAATAGTAAAAGGAGAAACCTTGTGCATTTAGTATCATGAAGAAGATGCAGAAGAAGCGCCAACTAGTTTCTTTCATGGGATGAATACGGTGAGCGGAGACGTAAGATTTGCATCTAATAAGGGAAGAGGAGTACTCTTCTCGCCGGCAAAGAAGTCAGGTCCTTCTTCTGCTTTTCCCGACGATCTTGTTGTTCGCCGAAACCGGTTGTGGAGGATGGTGCAGCCTTGGACGAACCCATGGCCAAGTTGTTGAGTGTGGTGCGGTGGCCGGTTGTCGGCGGCGGGGAAGCAGATCCGAGGCAGCGAACGATGGCATAGCAGAACAGTCCGGGCGGTGGATGGTTGCGATAGTGGAGCCGCAGCAGTGAGGTGCGTGACGGTGTGGTTGGAGTGGTTCTAGTATGGCGCACGCCGGCATCGGCATCGTGGAGGCAGCTCGCTCGGCTTCAACCGCTAAGTCCTTGAGGGTGTTGCGGTTATGTAGTGTTGGACGATGACGCTGGGTACTGCCCGTGTGATGGAGGAGGGCGCGTGGATTGGCCGCTATGGGGTGGAGGACCGAGGAGGCCGGGTTTCGAGGCTGGTGGAGAGGGCGCTGCCGCCACGGAGTATGAATGGGGAAACAAAGGAGGCGGGAACTAAGGGGAACAATGTTTCGGTTTGGGACGCGCTTGTTTGAAATTTGGGGAAAGTTACAAACTTTGCCCCCATCTAAAATTTCGACATATTATGGGTTGGGGTAGGACATACCTAACACGCACTACCGAACCAGCCAACCTCAGATTCTCCGCCACGATCGACCGACGATCTTCAACAAAGCCCTGCTTGTTCCATTCGAGGCCTCACTGCCGTCCTCCGCCTGCGGCCTTGGTTCGCTCATTGCGCGCTGTGCGCCGCTTCTTGCGCTTGTCAACGCTTGTCAACAACCGAGAGGAACAAGGAGATGATCAGATGTGGAGAGGATGACAAGAGGGACCCACCAACAGAATGGCAGATGCAAGCAAGTGCCTCTATAGTACAAGCCCAAAAATATGGTTCCTCCTAATGGTTGGACATCCGGGGCTCACGCCATTGTCAATATAGTCAATAAACGAGAGGATTACACTACGAGCGGCCGATACTGTGGACCCAACAAGTCACGCGGTTTTTTAGGAACAAGCGCTTTATTTATACTAGTTTTAGCGACGGATCAGTGGTAACAACGGGCTAAGCGGGGGCTGGGCCTGTCTAGCTGTGGTTTTATTTATGTTTACCACATCATGAGCCCGCTTATTTTTTTTTCTTGCCGAATGGCTAGCCCAGTTCTATTTTTAAAAGAAATACCCAAACAAGGCCTACTTGCTTTATCGGCCTTGTTGGCTACAAATCTTTCAAGACGAGGAGAGTTTCATTCGGTTTGCCTTAAATGGCCTCGTACATTTTAAAACACATCAAACAGGAATTAGTTTCAATTTTTTTCATTACAAGATCTTAAATTCCATTGATTTTTGGGTGGACAATTATTTGGATTTTATATTTATATAAATTATTTTTAGAATAGTTTGAATGTGAATCAATACTTCGATTAAAATAGTCAATCGCATAAAAATATGCAAAATTTCGTGATACTTTTTAACCATGGCCACAATATGGGGTGTAATGCTAACAAAAACAAGATGGGATCCAAAAAATATTAAGAATTAGCAATGGGTTGTACATTATTAGAAATAATGGCAGATGGGCTATATGTTGTTTTTCACAGATTTGAGGCTGACTTGTGCGCTTACTACAGTTGACGCAGTATGCTTTCATAAAAAAGTTTGACGACACGCAACGCCTCACAACTTAGTCAACACACGAGAGTAGTGACGTTGGATATCCATCCAACGGCCGTCAGGCTTCTTCAATCTCTTCTTCATGCTCCAAATTACCAAACAAGGACCGCGGACTCGCTCGCCTTCTCCTCCCAAGGTCGGGTATGTTGCCACAAGAGCCTCACGGCCCCACTGCATTCCCATCGCTGGCCTAGCCATCCTCTACTCACCCACACATGTTGTTATTCTCCGCGACGGCAGACGAACCAAGAACCTCAGATTCTCGCAAGGGAAACAATCGCCGAGTATTCCCTGCTCAGGTCGCTCCCTTCCTAGGCCTCGCCGCCCTCCACCGCCCGGTGTTTTGGCGCGCCTCGGTCAACGTGGTCAATGAGCGACATCCATCGAAGTGGACTGTACATGGAGAGGCCGATACTGGGTCCATGACCGCACGCAAGGAAATGCCTCCTTATTACGCCGCAAAATAATGATTCCTCCACCGACGCCTAGGACCCACAGAAGGGCCTCAGATTTCGAAAAAAATGTTCTCTAATCGGCTGTGTCGGACCCACTAGCTCGTCTTCGCACGCAAGGAAGTGCCTCCTTATTACGCCCAAAAAATGAATACCCCCGCTAGCCGGGACCCACCATATTGTTTGGTCGACTTAGGGCCTACTAAGTTGACGGGACGGAGGGCTTTGTCAACTTAGTCAATACTCCAGTTGATCGTGTGATGTCCATCCAACGGCCATAGTGCTTCTTCAACCTCTCGGTCTTCTTGCTCCACTACCAAAGCAGCGCCGGTCGTGCCGCTTTCTCTCCGCCTCCCATGGCCGGGTTGTGCTACCGCTTCCTCGCCTCCCATGGCTCGGATCCGCTGCCCCTTCCTAGGCTCGCGCCGCCCACCGCCGTGGTGCTCTTGGCGCGGGCGTGGTCAATGTGGTAAACGATCGACTTCCATGGGAAGAGTATCAGACGCGGAGAGGCGGATACGGGTCCACGGCAATCGCAAGGAAGTGCCTCCTTATTACGGGAAAATAATTATTCTCCACTGACAAGCTGGGACCCACCAGACGGGCCACCAGATTTTGCGAAAAAATCATTTCCGCCATCGCCGGGACCCATCGACGGGCCATCAGATTCGTGAAAAAACGCTCTCTCGCTGTCACCTCGACCCACCGAAGTGCCTCCTTATTATGCACAAAAATGAATACTCCCCGGCTAGCTGGGACCCACCTTGGTGGGAGGCTATCTTGTGGGCCTACTAAGTTGAAGGGGACGAAGGGCTTTGTCAACTTAGTCAATATGAACGATTCTAACTCCAAAGGACTGCATAATGTCCATCCAACGGTCAGAGTGCTTCTTCAACCTCCGGTCTTCTTGCTCCAAATACCTAAAGCAAGCGCACGGCCGTGCCGCATGCTCCTACCTCCCATGGCCGGGTCAGGTTGTCATGGAGGCCTCACCGCCTCTACTATTCCCACCACCGCCAGCCCTCGCAATGACGGAAGCCTCACACCACAGCCAAACTAGTAAACCTCAGATTCTCTCGCTGGCTTCCACCGCTGCTTTTCCCGCCTCGCTGCTCCCTTCCTAGGTTCGCTGCCGTCCACCGCCATGGTGCTTCGCACGGCGTGGTCAACGTGGTCAAGGAACGACTTCCATCGAAAGAGTATCAGACGGAGAGGCCGATACCTGGGTCCACGCCACAGCCCAGTTTTTTGTGATTTGCCAAGTAAGTCGCTTTGTCGTGCATGTTGGGCTGCAAATCTTTCAAGACGAGGAGAGCTTATTCGGCTGGCCGAGAAAATGGCCCATCAAGAATGAGAAATGGGTTGTACATTTTAAATGACATCAAACCGCAATTAGTTTCAAATATCTTTGAAAGTGCAACTAATCCCCGGTGGTTTTGGTAATTAATAACAACATATATATCATTGAACTAATTATTTCTTGAGAATATTTCGAAAGTTCAAGGATATGGGTATGGCAATGACCGATGATGTGGACCCTCAAAATGCTAAGGAAAACATTGGCAAAAGCTCAAGACTCCATTTTTGGTTTAGTGATCCAAGATCACATTGAGTCCATAGGAAAGCCAATACTATTAAAAGGGATGAGGTTATGATGATGATCCGTCGCTCAAAGTGCTTAGTGATTTATCTCTCAAACTATCGCAATCTTTCATTCCAACATAAACTCATAAGTAATCTCGGTCCCACCGATTCCATAAACTCACCACACCGAGATGAACCACCTCACCATATAGCCAAACCCTAGTAATTTCGGATTTTCCGATTCCAAACTCGGTCTTATCGAATTGGTGTCGCCAAGCTTCAGAACCTTCAGACTCAAATCGGTGTCACCGAGATGAGAAAGTCGGTCCCACCGAGATTGGCAAACCCTAGACTTTGGAAGAATCGGACTAACCGAGATTGTATTTTCGGTCCCACTGAAAATCCCAACGCTCACAAGATTTGAACTTTCGGTCTCACCGAGTTGTCAACTTCGGTCCGACCGAGATTGGTCAAATGTGTGTAACGTTGGATTTTGTGGAGGCTATAAATACCCCTCCACCTCCTCTTCATTCGTGGAGAGAGCCATCGTAAAGAACTACCACTCCTACCTTACATTTCCGAGAAGAAAACTACCTACCCTTGTGTTGAGACAAGTTGCTCCATTCCCACCATATGAAACTTGATTTCTAGCCTTCCCAAGTTGCTTTCCACTCAATCCCTTCCTCCACCACAGCCAAATCAAGGAGGAGAGTTGAGTGTTGGGGAGATTATCATTTGAAGCACAAGAGCAAGGAGTTCATCATCACCAACACCATCTATTACCTTTTGGAGGGTGGTGCCTCCTAGATTGGTTAGGTGTCGCTTGGGAGCCTCCACAAGATGTGGAGTTGAACCAAGAAGTTTGTAAGGGCAAGGAGATCGCTTACTGTGAAGATCTACCCCAGATAAGGCTAGTCCTCCGTATGAAGCCATGATGGCATAGACAAGGTTGCTTCTTCGTGGACCCTTCGTGGGTGGAGCCTCCGTGGACTCTCGCAGCTGCTACCTCCGTGGGTTGAAGTCTCCATCAACGTGATTGACGATAGCACCACCTATCGGAACCACGAGAAAATCTCCGTGTCTCCAAACCTGTTTGCTCTTCTCCACCTCTATTTACTACATGTGCAATTTACTTTCCGCTGCCACTACTCTAGAATTGCATGTGTAGGGTGATACTTGACTTGCTCATCATTGTGAACTTGCTAAAAACTTGTCCTAATCAAAGGCTAAACTTTTAAATTGTCAAGTAGTCTAATCACCCCTCTAGACATACTTCCGATCCTACAATCTTTTTTTTCATTTCAAGATTTTAAATTACATTAATTTTTATGCATGGAGAATTTGTTGGATTTTATATTGATATACATTTATTTTAAAATTAGTTTGAATGTAAGTCTAAATTTCGATTACAAACAGTTCGGCCGCACTAAAATATGCAAAATTTCAGATAATTTTTAACCGTGGCCACAATATGGACCTGAATGCTAACAAAAAGAATATGGGCTCCAAAAACCTTAAGAATTAGCAAATAGGATGTAAATTATTAGAAATAATGGCAGATGGATTGTATTCTGCTTTCCAGATTTGAGGCTTTCCTAAAAAGGTTGACACAAGCAAAGGATCACTGTATGTCCACCCAACGGCCGTGTTTCTTCAATCTCTCGCTTTCTGCCCAAATACCAAACAAGCGCCATGGATCGCCGCTCCCTCCTTCCCGCAATCGGTTATGCTACCGCAAGCAGCCTCACCGCCCATCATACTCCCATCGCCGCCTAGCCATCCTCTACTCACCCACACCGCTGTTATTCTCCGACAAAGGCATTTAACTAATAAACCTCAGATACCATACTCCTCTGGGAAACAATCGCTTAGTCTTCCTCGCCCTGTCGCCCCTTCCTAGGCCTCGCTGCCGCTCACCGCCGTGGTGCTCTCGGCGCCGGGCGTGGTCAATGTGGTCAACGACGACTTCCATCGAAGAGTATCAGGCGCGGAGACGCCGATACCGGGTCCACGGCCGCAGAAGGAAGTGCCTCCTTATTACGCTGCAAAATAATTATTTCTCCACCGACAATGGGACCCACCGGACGGGCCACCGATTTTGTGAAAAAAGCTCGATCTGGGACCCACCACCTACACCTTCGCAGTAAGGAAGTGCGCCCGCAAAAACGATTAGCCTCTCGACCGCTGGACCCACTAGCTTACATCTTCGCACGCAAGGAAGTGCGTCCAAAAAACGATTCGCCTTCGATTGCCGGGACCCACTAGCTACATCTTCGCAGTAAGGAAGTGCCCGCCACCGACCCACTCGGTCAAGCGCACGAAGCGTTGTCATTCTGGTCACGAACGTGTACGTACATACTCGTTGATGTAGAGGCACACACGTGTCGTAGTAGAGGTGCGCACGTGTCGTAGTAGAGGCCCGCACGTAGCATGTACACGTACGTACATCGGCGAGGGTGCAAGAAAGAAAATATGGCCACATACGTACACACGGGCAGGGTCTCGAACGCCTATTGCGCATACGTACATGGCTGGGTCGGAACAGAGAAACAAAGTGTCGTCATCGTGTTCATGGGGAGCCAACCGCTGGGTCGGAACGGAATGCGTGGTCATGTTCATCGGGAGGGCTTGGACGGAATGACGATGGAACGAGGCCTCGGCGCATCACACAACGGAGGAAACGGCCTTGTGTTCTACCGACCATGTTCAAACGGGATAATGTTGATCGGTGGGCCCGCGCATCAAGACAATGGAGGAAACAGACTTCCTACGGTCGAAACAGAGGTCTTGTTGATCAGAGGGTGTGGCGCATCGCAAAACGATTTAAACAGACTTCCCACGGCCAAACGGGGTCCCGCTGATCGAGAGGGTGTATGCATCGCAAAACGGATTTAAACGGACTTGTGTTAGAGCGCCACGATCAAACGGGGTCTTGTTCATCGGAGGGTGTGGCGAGCGCAAAACGGACTCCACAGATACTGCTCATCTCCACCGCCGACCTCCTCCGCCCTGTGGGCTACCGTCGACCTCCTCCACCTCCACGGGCTCCTCGCTCATCCACCTCCATCGCGCGCTACTCCACCGCTCCTATTCAACCACCCTCCACAGCACCCTCCATCGCCTACTATTCATCCAGCCCTCCACACCATGGGGTCCTGCTCAACCACCCTCCACCATCTAATCGCTCATCCAGAGGCAACGCCACCGCCAATCGCTCATCCAACCCCCCAATGCTCACTGCTCATCCAATCGATCGGCTTCGCTTAGCAGCAGAGCAAAGGAATCGCCCATCGAAGTTCGCTAATGTACCATCGATCGATCGCTGGTTCAAGAACGCCAGAGCTCGCAGGTAATCGCCGGGTTTAGTTAGAGCCCAACGCCGCCGAAGTTCGCTAGAGCTAACGCCGCACACACGCTCGTGACGTACGAGAGAAATGCACATCGCCGCCCCGACCTCCCACCGTGAACTGCAACTCCCCAAATTTTCTCCTCGCTTCTACTATGGTTTTTCCGTCATGGACGGCCCAAAGAATGTCAAGTAGCTGCTCATGTTCGCCTGTGACTTAAAAGCCCATTTTCCGTCATGATTTTTGTCATAGAAGTAGGAGCCCACCACATCTATGATGATACCGGTTTTGTCACAATTATTGTCATAGAAGTGTCATATGTATGACATAAAAAATCTGCTTGGCCCAAAATGTCACTTGGATGTGTATTTTTTTTGTAGTGATGCTACTGCTTTTTATGAACTTAATACTCTAGATGCATGCCGGATAGCGGTCGATGTGTGGAGTAATAGTAGTAGATGCAAAGTGTGAGTCGGTCTACTTGTCATGGACGTGATGCCTATATACATGATCATGCCTAGATAATCTCATAATTATTCACTTTTCTATCAATTGCTCGACAGTAATTTGTTCACCGACCGTAATACTTATGCTATCTTGAGAGAATCCACTAGTGAAACCTATGGCCCCTGGGTCTATCTTTTATAATATAAGTTTTCAATCTACTTTTATTTGCATCTTTACTTTTCTTATCTATATCATAAAAATACCAAAAATAGTTATCTTGTCAAATGTGTGTAACGGTTGGATTTTGTGTGGAGGCTATAAATACCCCTCCACCTCCTCTTCATTCGTGGAGAGAGCCATCGTAAAGAACTACCACTCCTACCTTACATTTCTCGAGAAGAAAACTACCTACCCTTGTGTTGAGATCAAGTTGCTCCATTCCCACCATATGAAACTTGATTTCTAGCCTTCCCAAGTTGCTTTCCACTCAATCCCTTCCTCCACCACAGCCAAATCAGTGAGGAGAGTTGAGTGTTGGGGAGATTATCATTTGAAGCACAAGAGCAAGGAGTTCATCATCACCAACACCATCTATTACCTTTTGGAGGGTGGTGCCTCCTAGATTGGTTAGGTGTCGCTTGGGAGCCTCCACAAGATGTGGAGTTGAACCAAGAAGTTTGTAAGGGCAAGGAGATCGCTTACTCGTGAAGATCTACCCCAGTAAGGCTAGTCCTCCGTGGGCGAAGCCATGATGGCATAGACAAGGTTGCTTCTTCGTGGACCCTTCGTGGGTGGAGCCTCCGTGGACTCTCGCAGCTGCTACCTCCGTGAGTTGAAGTCTCCATCAACGTGGATTGACGATAGCACCACCTATCGGAACCACGAGAAAAATCTCCGTGTTCCAAACTGCGCTTGCTCTTCTCCACCTCTATTTACTACATGTGCAATTTACTTTCCGCTGCCACTACTCTAGAATTGCATGTGTAGGGTGATACTTGACTTGCTCATCATTGTGAACTTGCTAAAAACTTGTCCTAATCAAAGGCTAAACTTTTAAATTGTCAAGTAGTCTAATCACCCCCTCTAGACATACTTCCGATCCTACAAGTGGTATCGAGCTTTGGTCTCCATTGGATTGGTTTTCATTGCATTGATTCCATAAGCTTGGTTTCACAACCTAGGAGAGTATGGCGCCTAGTGAGGGTAATTTTCGAGAGGTCCTTACTTTGATGGTTCAAACTTTGCTAGTTGGAAGCACAAAATGAAAATGCATATTCTTGACATAACCCCGCCGATGGGGCATTATTTGTGTTGGCTTGCAAGGTGAGTTCTTCGAGGAAGGAAAAGTTCCGGATCGCGGGTTATCATGGATGAGTTATGGATGTTACGTAACAATGCTCAAGCTTGTGACATTCTCTTCAATGCTTTGTGTCCCGAGGAGTTCAACAAGATCAGCCGCCTTGAGAATGCAAAAGAGATTTGGGATACTTTGGTCGAAATGCACGAAGGTACCGAGTCCGTGAAGGAATCAAAGCTAGATGTTCTTCAAGGTCAGCTTGACAAGTTCAAGATGAAGGAAGGTGAAGGAGTCGCTGAAATGTACTCTAGGCTTGCTCTCATCACAAATGAGATGGCAGGCTTAGGAAGCGAAGAAATGACCGATCGATTCATCATCAAGAAGATTCTCGAGCTTTGATGGAAAGTATGACACCGTGTGCACTTTGATCCAAATGATGCCAAACTACAAGGATCTCAAGCCCACCAAGTCATTGGAAGAATTGTTGCTCATGAGATGACACTTAAAGACAAGGAAGAGCTTCACAACAAGTCAAGTGGTGCTTATAAAGCTGCAGCTTGAAGCTCCCACAACCTCAAGTGACAAGCTAGTTTCCAATGAAGAGATAAGCCTAATGGTGAAGAACTTCAACAAATTCAACAAGAGTAGAAGCAAGGAAAGAAGCTCAAAGTCTAGATCATATGATGAAAAGAGATCTTCTAGTCATGATCGAATTGCTATAATTGTGGAAGACCCGACACTACTCAAATGAGTGTTCGACTCCCCACAAGAGAAGAGAAGAATCTCCAAGAAGAAGAAGCTCAAGAGAAGAGTCGCCAAAAGAGAGAGGAGTAGAGATGATCGTTATGAACGAAGATCCTCTCGGAGAAGCAAGGATTCGAAAGGAAAGACAAGTCATCAAGGAGCTACACAAGAAGAAAACATCAAGCTCATGTTGGTGAATGGGTTTCCGCCCGACCGACAATCACTCCAAAGAAGCTATCACTCCAACTCCAATACAAACAAGATGAAGGTGTTGCCGGTCTTGCTTCTCGTGTCCTCCAACTCCAACTCCTATGACATATTTGATTCACCAAATGAAGGAATTGGAAGATGCTTCATGGCAAAAGGCCCCAAGGTATCACACCCTGAATTCATTGACTTTGATAGTGATGAGGATGACTTGCTTGGTGAAGATGAGCTTTACATGATAAATCTAGTGAGCTTAGTAATGATGAACATGCTAATAGTCTTTATAGTCGAGAAGAGTCGAATGACAATGCTATGAAGGAGATTGAGCGCCTAACTAAAGAACTAAACACTCTTAAGTTAGCTCATGAAACAACTCAAGAAGATCATAGAGAGCTCCTAAGATCTCATGAGAAGCTACGCTCGAGAAGCTCAATCTAGAGCAAGAACATGAGTTTCTAAAAGCTATCAATGACGATCTTCAAAGAAGAGTTCTTCATATCTTGCCAAACGACTTCTCTTGTCTAATTTCTTGCCACCTATTAAAACTAAGCATGACAAGCATAAGAAAAATTCTTCATCTAGAAGCAACATAATTGGTTCTAGTAGTTCTCTTGATTCCACTAACAATGTTTCAAGCCAAGTTTCACTTGAGCAAGAAAATAGTTTATTGAAAGGGATTATAGAGAAAGGTGTCTACAAGAGTCTTGCCGAAGCAAGAGCTTTGAGGAAATTGTTCGCAAACAAGGAAGACACCGAAGAATCAAGGAATTGGTTTTGAGCGAAAGTTCAACGCCGAGGGTGTTGAATGGGAAGAAGGTCAATATCCCACTCCAAAGTTTGTTTCTCAAAAGGAGAAGTATGATCCTATTTCTTCCAATGTGGAACAAGCTCAAGATGATCTTCCACCACAAGACCACAAGCTAAAAGGCAAGGACAAGCTTCAAGAGGAGATTGATGCATTCATTGAAGCACCCAAGGCCATGGTCAAGTGGGTTCCCAAGGCAACTTCAAGTTCTACTTCGACAAGCTCAACTACTACCCCAAGGATTCCCATCAAGATGATGTGGATCCCGAAGAAGAAGAACTAGAGAGTTCTTGAGGGTGACTCCGCCAACATACTTCACTCACATTCATTTTGGCAAAGAACTTGTGCAATCAACTTCCACATCTTGCACTAGTTCATGGAGTCACAAACCCTCATGTTGGTAAGTCAAGGGACAAGGTAATCATTGCTTTCATGGACATCATCTATTGTGTACTTCAATCTATGTCCATGGATATCCTTGTTTGTTCCTTGTGGGACTAACCCATGTAGGTATTGAAAGTGCCCGAATCCAAAGGATTGCTCCCAACTCTTGATGATCTTCATCAACATTGAGCATCCACATCTTCAACATCTACATGAAGTCTTCAACGACAACCCAAGGTTAGTTTGACCTTTAAAAGGGTTCTCACATCAAGGGGAGCTTTGCTTTAAAGAATTGAGCTAAAGCATCTTCTAATGATGTGAACACATTAATGTTTTATGGAAAAGTGGTAACCCCACTTGAGCTTAAACGATGAGTATGACCTATGATCAAATGTTCTCATTTGACTCCTAAGTCAATATACTCATATATAGATGACCTAGTCATCGCCAAATTGTGTGCTAGTTGCTAGTGTTTTGTTTGTGCATGTTTGACACATATTTCATTTGATATCTTATTGTGTGAGCATGTTGGATGCATGTCTTTATCCATTCGAGGACATCCATTTGTTGCTTTGGTCTTTTGGATTTTTCTTTTTGACCAAATGGATGGACAAGAATGCCTAAGTTCCTCCCCTAGCTATCTATGCTTTCTTGTCTCAAACTCTATTCATGCTTATATCACAAACTTTGAACAAGACTTTTTTGGATGCATCGAGTGAGGAGCACTCGAGCCACCGATCCGTCAAAAGCCTAAATTCCAAAACCTTCTAAGTACTTTCGGTCAAACCAATATACTCAAATCGGACAGATCAAATCACTTGATTGATCTAGGTTTTCACCTCGTGAAACCGAAGGTAAATCTCGGCGTGATCGATGTGTAATCGCAGCTAACCATCTCGGTGCCACCGAAGTTTTCCAACTCGGTCCCACCGACACCGAAGGGTATATATACCCGAGGGCAGCGCGCATTGATTATTCCTTCAAAACGCCTCGCCCCAAACCCATCGCCGCCGCCGTGGTCTCCGGATCGCCTCCGCCGCCGCTCAGGCACCTCGCCGCTGGTCTCCATCGCCAACGGTCAATCTCATCGCTGTTGTCAGCCAGAGTGAAACTTCACCAAGTTGGGTGAGTTTCATCCTCTCGTGCTTCAACCTCCGATTCAATGCACGATAGGTTTTGCCTAGTTTCTTGCCAAGTTTGAAATCTTCCTATCCAGCAGATTAGATCTTAGAACAAAATTCGAGTGAAAATTTTAGGTTAGGTTTCCACCAACACATCTCGTGTGACCGATTCTACATTCTCGATCGACCGATTTGGCCTCCCGCCATTGACCGCACTTTTCGCTAAACCGAAGTTGTGCAAATCGGTAAGACCAAATGAGGACTTAGTGAAACCCTAGTGCTCTCGGCTAGACTGAAACCCATTTCGTCCAACCGAAAGTGGTGTGATAGGTTCTGTTTAGACACTTCGGATTCACCGAATTTTAGACTCCTACGACCAAATGCATTCTCAGGAAAACCTAAAACTGAAGTTTGAACTCATTTATTTTGCAAAATCCTCTCGCAGTTTGTGATAACTCTTCTATTCTCGCCTATACCTATTCTATTCACAGTTGTCAATATGTCCGATGCAAGTGACAGCTGTAACAGGTCTGAATCACCGCTTGAGATTCCAGAGGCGCCACAAGTCCCAAGCCAAGCAGTTTTTCCGATGATGGAGAAAGAAGCACCCCAAGTGGTTTGCTCCGCCGCCACTGTGGCCAGGAAGAAGAGGACTTCGATGAGGAAGACTCGACTTTGTTGTCGAGGAGGAGATTACTTCCAAGCCTAAGAGGAAAGTGGTTGCCAAGGGCTATCAAGGGCAACAAACAAAGAAAGGCACCAAGAAAGAGAAGAAATCCACAGCTGCAAAGAAGCGAGCATGGAAGAAGAAACTCCAAAGAAGATCAAGAAAACTTCCAAGAGGAAGAGGCTAGTTCATGATGAAGCCGATGATGATTCTCGATGAGGAAGCACCCCAGCCTCCTCGTAAGCAAAAGTTGATGGAGATGCCATCAGGCAGGAGCACCCACAAAATCTAAGCCATCAGCTCCAAAGAAAGGCAGCCCAAGCCAAACTCGCCGCCAAGCCAAAGAAAACAAGAAGAAATATTCCGCTTCAGAGAAGAAGAAGGACAATGTGCCACCGCTGAATCTGATGAAGAGGCACATGTTTTGGTCAAGCTCGCATGTAAACTTCCAGCTCATAATGATGCTCATCCTCGAGCTGAAAATATGAAGGAAAGGAAGGACAAAGGTCTCGTGCTATGGAGGCAAGTTGATCCATATGCCACCAGGAGAAGGACAGCTGTTGACTCAAGGTTCCACACCCGAGAGCAACAAGATTTCTATGAGATGCTGCTCATGGACAAGAAGCCAATTGTTGCCGACACGTGATACGCTGACCGGGAATACATCGACAAGTGAAGAGCACAGAGACTACTTCCCACATGTGCATGAGAGCTTCACCGCATGTGGAGTTGCTGAGTTTGTTGGTCGAAGTCGATCGCTTGGAATGATGAAATGATCATGCGCTTCTATGCCACAAAGACATTTCTATCCAGATGGCGAATTGTATGGATGATGTATGACGTAGATTCTCTTCAACTGCTGAAGAATGGAGAGCGCTGCTGAATGCTCCAAAGATCAAGAGATGATGATGTAGATGTTTATGGCATTCCAAAGAAGAATCACGAGTCTATGAAGAACATGTACAATGAGGTACCGCATAAGGATGTTGAGATATGGAAGCTTGATCAAGATATCATCTTCGTGCAAGTCTCCCAACCACTAACACCATTCTCGAGGCATACTTTGATGCCCAAGTCGAGACCACCGCATGATAAGAGGCTATTCTATCAACATGCTGCACATTCTCGATCGAAGACACCTTTAAGGTGATGGACCCGATAGTAGAGACTATCAAGAGGATAGCAGCAGCACTGTAAGAGGTCATGTGGGTTTGCTCCGCACATTCAGATGCTCATCAATGCCAAGTTTGGCACGGACACCTACCGTTGGATAGACCCCACTTGCCACCGCAGCCCTAACATGAAGATAATGAAGTTGTGATGACCGAGGATGCTCCCACATCCGCTGAAGGACACGCTAAGTCCTGAAGTTGCCAAACAAGCTAAAGCTGAGAAGGAAGCAGAAGAAGCCCAAGAGCGTTGGAGAACAACTTTTGAAGCCACTCAGAGAATTGAACTACGCCTGCCAAAGATAGTGCAGCCTGTGGAGAGTCTTGAGAGGATAGTTGAAGATAAGTTCCATGCTCGATGTCAAGTCGATCAAGTATGTGTCACCGCCAACAAGCTTGAGGCGACATTGAGGAAGCGAAGAGGAGAAGGCAGAGCTCATGAAGGAGATGGAAGATGATCTAGTCCAGATGACTATGAGCAGCCTGCCGCAAGGCTCACAAAGCCCAGATCACCTGCTATTCCAAAGGATGCACCCTGTGGCTACAAAGATCAAGACCTCCTACAGCTCCATCGGCCCAAGACCAGCTGAGTGTCACTCCTCCAGCTCCATGCACTTCAGCAGGCTTTGCAGATGCAGCTATCTCCACTCCATCGACGCAGACAGAGCCACCAGCAGAGTCCCTAGTGACGATTAGCTCTATACCTTTCAACTTTTGGTAACTTGTTGCCAAAGGGGAGAAATTGTATAGATCATAGGACTTCGAGAGAGAGTGCTCGCTTTTTGCTCTTTCGCTTATGCGGTTTTCCTTGAGATACTTTTGAGTTCTTCGAGACATTTCGTGTGTTTGATACTACGCTTGTTTCTATCTTTGATGAGTGCTTGATCATACTATGCTTAATGAGTGCTTAATGATTATCATATTCTATCCATATCTTGTATGATCACTTACTCATGTCTTGGTGATTGGGTGCATGCTATTCATTCTTATCATTTTGTGCGCTTCCACCAAGATGTATGTGACATGGAAGAGTGACCCATGATCCTAATCGATTGTGCATTTGCATTCAAACGCAAATCTTAAATAATGCACAAATTTAGGGGAGCTCTTGCTTATCACATACTTCTCAAAGCTTATTTATGTTATTCATTGATTATATCATTTGTCGAAGTTTGATCTATATGTTGTCATCAATTACCAAAAAGGGGAGATTGAAAGTGCAACTAATCCCCGGTGGTTTTGGTAATTAATAACAACATATATATCATTGAACTAATTATTTCTTGAGAATATTTCGTAAAGTTCAGTGATATGGGTATGGCAATGACCGATGATGTGGACCCTCAAAATGCTAAGGAAAACATTGGCAAAAGCTCAAGACTCTATTTTGGTTTAGTGATCCAAGATCACATTGAGTCCATAGGAAAGCCAATACTATTAAAAGGGATGAGGTTATGATGATGATCCGTTGCTCAAAGTGCTTAGTGATTTATCTCTCAAACTATCAGCAATCTTTCATTCCAACATAAACTCATAAGTAATCTCGGTCCCACCGATTCCATAAACTCACCACACCGAGATGAACCACCTCAGCCATATAGCCAAACCCTAGTAATTTCGGATTTTCCGATTCCAAACTCGGTCTTATCGAATTGGTGTTGCCAAGCTTCAGAACCTTCAGACTCAAATCGGTGTCACCGAGATGAGAAAGTCGGTCCCACCGAGATTGGCAAACCCTAGACTTTGGAAGAATCGGACTAACCGAGATTGTATTTTCGGTCCCATCGAAAATCCCAACGCTCACAAGATTTGAACTTTCGGTCTCACCGAGTTGTCAACTTCGGTCCGACCGAGATTGGTCAAATGTGTAACGGTTGGATTTTGTGTGGAGGCTATAAATACCCCTCCACCTCCTCTTCATTCGTGGAGAGAGCCATCGAAAGAACTACCACTCCTACCTTACATTTCGAGAAGAAAACTACCTACCCTTGTGTTGAGATCAAGTTGCTCCATTCCCACCATATGAAACTTGATTTCTAGCCTTCCCAAGTTGCTTTCCACTCAATCCTTCCTCCACCACAGCCAAATCAGGAGGAGAGTTGAGTGTTGGGGAGATTATCATTTGAAGCACAAGAGCAAGGAGTTCATCATCACCAACACCATCTATTACCTTTTGGAGGGTGGTGCCTCCTAGATTGGTTAGGTGTCGCTGGGAGCCTCCGCCAAGATGTGGAGTTGAACCAAGAAGTTTGTAAGGGCAAGGAGATCGCCTACTTTGTGAAGATCTACCCCGAGTAAGGCTAGTCCTCCGTGGGCGAAGCCATGATGGCATAGACAAGGTTGCTTCTTCGTGGACCCTTCGTGGGTGGAGCCTCCGTGGACTCTCGCAGCTGCTACCTCCGTGGGTTGAAGTCTCCATCAACGTGATTGACGATAGCACCACCTATCGGAACCACGAGAAAAATCTCCGTGTTCCAAACTGTGTTTGCTCTTCTCCACCTCTATTTACTACATGTGCAATTTACTTTCCGCTGCCATTACTCTAGAATTGCATGTGTAGGGTGATACTTGACTTGCTCATCATTGTGAACTTGCTAAAAACTTGTCCTAATCAAAGGCTAAACTTTTAAATTGTCAAGTAGTCTAATCACCCCCCCATACTAGACATACTTTTTTTCATTTCGATTACCATGGAGAATTTGTTGATTTTATATTGATATACATTTATTTCTAAAATTAGTTTGAATGTAAGTCTAAATTTCGGATTACAAACAGTTCGGGCCGCACCAAAATATGCAAAATTTCAGATAATTTTTAACCGTGGGCCAATATGGACTGTAATGCTAACAAAAAGAATATGGGCTCCAAAAAACCTTAAGAATTAGCAAATAGGATGTAAATTATTAGAAATAATGGCGATGGATTGTATTCTGCTTTCCACAGATTTGAGGCTTTCTAAAAAGGTTGACACAAGCAAAGGATCGCAGATGTCCACCCAACGGCTGTCAGGCTTCTTCAATCTATGCTCTTTTCCCGCCCAACCGCCAAACAAGCGCCGCGGGCTCGCTTCGCCTCCTTCCCCGCAATGCCGGTTATACAGCAAGCAGCCTCACCGCCCCATCATACTCCCATCGCTGGCCTAGCCATCCTCTACTCACCCACACCGCCGTTATTCTCCGACAAAGGCATTTAACTAATAAACCTCAGATACCATACTCCCTCTCGGGGAAACAATCGCCTAGTCTTCCTCGCCCCTGTCGCCCCTTCCTAGGCCTCGTTGTTGCTCACCGTGGTGTTCTCGACGCGGGCGTGGTCAATGTGGTCAACGATCGACTTCCATCGAAGAGTATCGGCGTGGAGACGCCGATATTGGGTCCACGGCCGCAGAAGGAAGTGCCTCCTTATTACGCCGCAAAATAATTATTCCTCCACTGACATGGGACCCACCGGACGGGCCACCGATTTTGTGAAAAAGCTCGACCGCTGGGACCCACCAGCTACACCTTCGCAGTAAGGAAGTGCGGCCCGCAAAAAACGATTCGCTTCTCGATCGCCGACCCACTAGTTACATCTTCGCACGCAAGGAAGTGCGTCCAAAAAACGATTCTACCGATTGCCGGGACCCACTAGCTACATCTTCGCAGTAAGGAAGTGCTCGCTACCGACCCACCGGTCAAGCGCACGAAGCGTTGTTATTCGGGTCACGAACGGTACGCATATACCGTTGATGTAGAGGCACACACGGTCGTAGTAGAGGTGCGCACGCGTCGTAGTAGAGGCGCCGCACGTAGCATGTACACGCACGACATCGCGAGGGTGCAAGAAAGAAAATATGGCCACATACGCATAACACGGGCAGGTCTCAATGCCTATTGCGATACGCATATGGCTGGGTCAAACAGAAACAAAGGTCGCCATCGTGTTCATGGGGAGCCAACCGCTGGTCGGAACTAATGCGTGGTCATGTTCATCGGGAGGGCTTGGACGGAACAGCGATGGAACGAGGCCCGGCGTATCACACAACGGAGGAAACGGCCTTGTGTTCTACCGACCATGTTCAAACGGGATAATGTTGATCGGTGGGGCCCGCGCATCAAGACAATGGAGGAAACAGACCTCCTACGGTCGAAACGGAGGTCTTGTTGATCAGAGGTGTGGCGCATCAAAACGGACGAAATGCACTCTCCTACGGTCGAAACGGGGTCCCGCTGATCGAGAGGGTGTGGCGCATCGCAAAACGGATTTAAACGGACTTGTGTTAGAGCGCCACGATCAAACGGGGTCTTGTTCATCGGAGGGGTGTGGCGAGCAAAACGGACTCCACAGATACCGCTCATCTCCACCGCCGACCTCCTCCCCTCCAGGCTACCGTCGACCTCCTCCACCTCCACGGCTCCTCGCTCATCCAGCCTCCATCGCGCGCTACTCCACCGCTCCTATTCAACCACCCTCCACAGCACCCTCCATCGCCTACTATTCATCCAAATTCTCCACACCATGGGGTCCTGCTCAACCACCCTCCACCATCTACCTGCTCATCCAGAGGCAACGCCACCGCCATCGCTCATCCAACCCCCCAATGCTCACTGCTCATCCAATCGATCGGCTTCAGCTTAGCAGCAGAGTAAAGGAATCGCCCATCGAAGTTCGGGCCATCACCATCGATCGATCGCCGGGTTCAAGAACGCAGAGTCGCAGCAGGCAATCGCCGGGTTCGCTAGAGCCCAACGCCGCCGAAGTTCGCTAGAGCCAACGCCGCACACGCGCTCAGACGTACGAGAGAAATGCACATCGCCGCCCCGACCTCCCACCGTGAACCGCAACTCCCTCAAATTTTCCTCCTCGCTTCTACTATGGTTTTTCCGCCATGGACGGCCCAAAGAATGTCAAGCAGTCGCTGCCTCCGCCCGCCTGTGACGAAAAGCCCATTTTCTCGTCATGATTTTTGTCATAGAAGTAGGAGCCCACCACATCTATGATGATACCGGTTTTGTCACAATTATTGTCATAGAAGTGTCATATGTATGACATAAAAAATTCGCTTGGCCCAAAATGTCACTTGATGTGTCTTTTTGTAGTGATGCTACTCGCTTTTATGAACTTAATACTCTAGATGCATGCCGGATAGCGGTCGATGTGTGGAGTAATAGTAGTAGATGCAGCAGAGTCGGCCTACTTGTCATGGACGTGATGCCTATATACATGATCATGCCTAGATAATCTCATAATTATTCACTTTTCTATCAATTGCTCGACAAGAATTTGTTCACCGAATCGTAATACTTATGCTATCTTGAGAGAATCCACTAGTGAAACCTATGGCCCCCGGTCTATCTTTTATAATATAAGTTTTCAATCTACTTTTATTTGCATCTTTACTTTTCTTATCTATATCATAAAAATACCAAAAATAGTTATCTTGTCATATTATTCTATCGATCTCACTTTTGCAATCGGCCGTGAAGGGATTGACTACCCTTTATTGCGTTGGTTGTGAGTTCTTGTTTGTTTGTGTAGGTGCATGGGACTTTTGAGGAGCCTCCTACCGATTGATACCTTGGTTCTAAAAATCGAGGGAAATACTTACGCTACTTTGTCAGATCACCCTTTCCTCTTCAAGGAAAACCAACGCAGCTCAAGACGAGCACAACGAGCTCTGATGGAGTTCGCTCATAGCTTTCGGTCCCGACATGGTTATATTTGTCATGTCCGCCGGGTGGCCATCATCGCAAGATCGGGCACGCCCGCCGATCCATAGATCGATCCGGTCCGACCGATCTGTTTCCGTGTCATGTCAGAGGTCATATGTATATCCCCGAGCTGTTGTGTCTCTGCTTACGGTGAGGTAGTGCGGCTGGTGTTCGCTTGAGTTGCCGGGTTTGTCCCACCATGTGGTGGTTGGTCACCGCATTATGCGCTGGTAGGACAGGCTCCAAAGGCTCGCCATCGAATTGGGGTAACAACTTGTGCTTCGGGTAACTTTTGTTTGGGCGGTCGAGGCCAGATTCTTCGCCGCTATGACATTAGTCCATCTATCATTGGGCGATCTGATCAGCTTGAAGTCGCCGCCTTCTTTTTCGTGCTCCTTGTAGTGGCTATTAGCCGACGCTTAAATTGCTCCTCGATTGACGGCCCTCAGCACGATAAAGCCTTTGTCGCCGAGGCTCACCTCGCCCCTGAGAGCGTAAGGTAGTTACCGCCCTTCGAGTCTTCATTCATGGCATGTTCATCGTATTAACTCGCCCATCTTCCAGCTCATTCCCTGCTCGGAGGATGGCTCAATGGGGTCTTCATTGTCTTCGGCATCGTCTAGAGTGTTATTTTCTCCTGTGCCGGTACTGTTGTTTTTTCCATGGCATGGTTTTGAGTGGCGCCACTGACGTCGGTGCTTTGGCTATATCTCAGGAGGTTTATCCTCGACTGGATCCTCCTCATTGTCGTTGTTGTTCTCTTTGGGTGTATCCACCATGTATACGTCATACGAGGAGGTGGTTGTCCAAATCGTAGGCAGTGGTTTCGCGCATCGTCAGTTCATACGAGGATGGCTCAATGGGGTCTTCATTGTCTCTCGCATCGCCGCCCATACCGCCAATGTTTTCGAGTCGACGAGCATGTCGGTTAAAGTTTGTGGTGGTGGAAGCGGAATTCTCCGCCATTAGCTTCTAATCCAGGCCGGATATAGTTCGGTTGGCAGGCTCCTGATAAGAGAAGGCTTTTAATGAGTTTAGCACATCGCTAAAAGGTGAGCACTAGAAGATGTCCACGGAGCTGAACTCAACGATCGGCGCCTGATCAGGTTCGATGGGTGCGGATGCACACAGTTCGGAACCTATGGCTGGAGATGAATCCGAGGTTCCGGTGACACATGCCCCGCTCGAGGTTGGATCTGTAGGCGGGTTTATCGCCGCAGAGTCTCGCGCTTCCACGACGGGTTGAGCTTCCGCCCCTGGACAGCATAACCGCCCGGATCTAGGACCAGAGCCGTTATAGGCGCTATCTCCGGGCACGGCCGATGACAGATTGGTCATGTTCATCGTGGTGGCAGGAGCGGCCGTCGGGCTCGAATCCGCAAAGATCATGTCTCCGCGATATTGGCAACATAATTCAAGATTCCAAACTCGACCGATGGCTAGGGCGAGTGCCGATCTGCTTCTAGATGGCCAAACGGGTTGGCCCACAAGGCGAAACCGCCAATATTTAAGATCTGTCCCGGAGGAAAACCTCCCTGGACTGCATTGTTGTAGATGATCGACGGAGCCATCAAACCTTCTAATGACGATGCAATGGAACTCAATGAAAGCACCAATGTCGGTGTCAAACCGCGGATCTCGGTAGGGGTCCCGAATCAAGGCCTAAGGTCGATGGTAACAAGAGGCGGGGACACGATGTTTACCTGTGTTCGGCCCCTCTCGTGGAGGTAATACCCTACTTCTCGCTTGATTGATCTTGATGACTATGAGTATTACACGAGTTGATCAAGGAAAAATATGCCCTAGAGGCAATAATAAAGTTATTATTTATTTCCTTATTTCATGATAAATGTTTATTATTCATGCTAGAATTGTATTAACCGAAACATAATACATGTGTGAATACATAGACAAACATAGTGTCACTAGTATGCCTCTACTTGACTAGCTCATTGATCAAAGATGGTTGTGTTTCTAGCCATAGACATGAGTTGTCATTTTATTAACGGATCACATCATTAGTATGTTGCTATTGCTTTCTTCATGACTTATACATGTCCCTACAACTATGAGATTATGCAACTCCCGCTATGTGAGGAACACTTTGTGTGCTACCAAACGTCACAATGTAACTAGGTGATTACAAAGGAGCTCTACAGTGTCTCCGAAGGTACATGTTGAGTTGGCGATTTCGAGATTAAGATTTGTCACTCCAATTGCTCTGGAGAGGTATCTCGGCCCTCTCGGTAATGCACATCACTATAAGCCTTACAAGCAATGTAGATAATGAGTTAGTTACGAGATGATGCATTACGAACGAGTAAAGAGATTTTGCCGGTAACGAGATTGAACTAGGTATTGAGATACCGATTTAACAAATCTCGGAAAGTAACATACCGATGACAAAGGGAACAACGATGTTGTTATGAAGTTTTACCGATAAATATCTTCAGAGAATATGGGAGCCAATATGAGCATCCGTGTTCCGCTATTGGTTATTGATCAAGAAGTGTTTCGGTCATGTCTACATAGTTCTTGAACCCGTAGGGTCCGCACGCTTAAAGTTAGATGATGGTTATATTATGAGTTTATATGTTTTGATGTACCAAGATAGTTCGAGTCCCTGACGTGATCACACATTATGACGATTTAGTCTCAAACAATGAGACATGAAGATTGATATATTGGACGACTATATTCGGACACTCAAATGGTTTTGGGGTTATCGGATGTATACCAGAGTACCGGGTTACCGAACCCTCGGGGGTTAATGGGCCTCATGGGCCCAAAGTGGAGCAGAGGAGGGCGGCTGCAGGCAGGCCGCACGCCTCCCCTCTAGTCCTAATAGTACAAGGAGGGGTGGCGCCTTCCTTCCTCCCCTCTCCCCTTCCTTCCCCTCTCCTACTTGGACAAGGAGGAGGAGTCCTACTCCCGGCGAGAGTAGACTCTCTCGGCGCGGGCCTCCCGCCGGCCGCCTCCCCTTGATCCTTTATATACGGAGGAAGGGGTACCTCTAGACACAACAATTGATCCTTGAGATCTATTAGCTGCAGCGGTGCCCCCTCCACCATAATCCACCTCGATAATATGGTAGGTGCTTAGGCGAAGCCCCGTGATCGGTAGAACATCATCATCGCCACCATGCCGTCAGGTCGACGGAACTCTCCTCAAAGCTCGGCAGATCGGAGTTCGAGGGACGCCATCGAGCTGAATGTGTGCTGAACTCGGAGGTGCCGTATGCTCGTACTTGATCGGTCGGATCGTGAAGACGCATGACTACATAAACCACGCAGCTAATGCTTCCGCTTTCGGTTCACGAGGGTACGTGGACACACTCTCCCGCCTCGCTATGCATCACCATGATCTTGCGCGGTGCATAGGAATTTTTTGAAATTACTACGCTCCCCAACAAAGGGCATCCGAGCCAGGTTTTATGCGTAGATGTTATATGCACGAGTAGAACACAAGTGAGTTGTGGGCGATATAAGTCATACCGCTACCAAAGATATCATACTTTGGTCTGGCGGTATTGTTGGATGAAGCGCCCGACCTACATTACGATACTTCACACGAGACCGGTTCTACCGACATGCTTTGCACATGTGGCTGGCGGTGTCACTTTCTCCAACTTTAGTTGAACTGAAAAGGCTACGCCTCGTCCTTGAGAAGGTTAAAACAGCACTAACTTGACAAACTATCGCTGTGGTTTTGATGTGTAGGTAAGAACGGTTCTTGCTCAGCCCGTAGCAGCCACGTAAAACTTGCAACAACAAAGTAGAGGACGCCTAACTTGTTTTTGCAGGCATGTTGTGATGTGATATGGTCAAGACGTGATGCTATATTTTATTGTATGAGATGATCATGTTTTGTAACCAAGTTATCGGCGATCGGCAGAGCCATATGGTTGTCGATTTATTGTATGCAATGCAATCGCCTCAGTAATTGCTTTTACTTTATCACTAAGCGTGTCGATAGTCGAGAAGCAATAGGTGGCTAAACGACAACGATGCTACGATGGAGATCAAGGTGTCGTCGGTGACGTATGGTGATCATGACGATGCTTTTGAGATGGAGATCACAAGCACAAGATGATGATGACCATATCATATCACTTATATTGATTGCATGTGATGTTTATCCTTTATGCATCTTATTTTGCTTTGATTGATAGTAGCATTATAAGATGATCTCTCACTAAATTTCAAGGTATAAGTGTTCTCCCGAGTATGCACCGCTATGAAAGTTCTTCGGCCGAGACGCCACGTGATGATCGGGTGTGATAGCTCTACGCTCAAATACAACGGTGCAAAACAATTGCACACACGGAATACTCAGGTTAAACTTGACGAGCCTAGCATATACAGATATGGCCTCTAACATTGAGACCGAAGGTCGAGCGTGAATCATATAGTAGATATGATCAACATAGTGATGTTCACCATTGAAAACTACTCCATCTCACGTGATGATCGGACATGGTTTAGTTGATTTTGATCACGGATCACTTAGATGATTAGAGGGATGTCTATCTAAGTGGGAGTTCTAAGTAATATGATTAATCGAACTTTAATTTATCATGAACTTAGTCCCGATAGTATTTTGCAAATTATGTTGTAGATCAATAGCTTGCGTTGTTGCTTCCCTATGTTTATTCTTGATATGATCCTAGAGAAAACTATGTTGAAAGATATTAGTAGCGATGATGTGGATTAGAACCATGATCTGAGTTTTATCCTCATTGTCGCACGTAAGAATTATGTCCTTGATACACCGCTAGGTGACGTAATCTATTGCAGAGCAGATGCAGACGTTATCAATGTTTGGCTAGCTCAATATGATGACTAGATAGTTTAGTGCACCATGCTTAACGGCTTAGAATCGGACTTCAAAGACTTTTTGAACGCCATGGACCATATGAGATGTTCCAGAGTTGAGTTAATATTACAAGCAAATACCCGAGTTGAGAGATATGAAGTCTCCAACAAGTTCTATAGCTAAAAGATGGAGGAGAATTGCTCAACTAGTGAGCATGTGATCGATTGTATGGGTACTACAATCGCTTGAATCAAGTGGGAGTTAATCTTCCGTATAAGATAGTGATTGATAGAGTTCTTTCAGTCACCATCACCAAGTTACTAGAACTTCGTGATGAACAATAGTATGCAAGGGATGACGAAAATGATTCCCGAGCTTTTCGTGATGTTGAAATCGATGAAGGTAGAAATCAAGAAAAGAGTGATACGCCTCCAACGATCTATAATTTTTGATTGTTCCATGCTATTATATTACCCCTTTGGATGTTTATGGGCTTTATTTTACACATTTATATCATTTTGGGACTAACCTACTAACCGGAGGCCCAGCCCATATTGCTGTTTTTTTGTCTATTTCAAGATTTCAATAAAAGGAATATCAAACGGAGTCCAAACGGAATGAAACCTTCGAGGGCGTTATTTTGGAACAAATCTGATCCAGAGCCCGAGTGCAAGTCAAGAAAGTCCGAGGTCCCCACGAGATAGGAGGGCGCCTCCTCCTCAGAGGGCGCTACCGCCTCATGGGCCCCAAGGCCCACCGACGATTTCTTCCTCCTATATTTACCCACGCACTCCAAAACATCTAGGAGCACCACTAAACACAATTTCCACCGTCAGAACCTCTATATCCGCGAGATCCCATCTTGAGCCCTTGCCGCACTCGCCGAGGGGGAAGCAACCACGGAGGGCCTCTACATCAACATCCTTGCCCTCCGATGAGTTGTGAGTAGTTTACCATGCACTACGGGTCCATAGTTATTAGCTAGATGGCTTCTTCTCTCTTTGGATCTCAATACAATGTTCTCCCTCCCTTGTGGAGATCTATTTGATGTAATCTCTTTTATGTGTGTTTGTCGAGATCCGATGAATTGTGGGTTTATGATCAAGTTTATCTATGAATAATATTTGAATCTTCTCTGAATTCTTTTATGTATGATTGAGTTATCTTTGCAAGTCTCTTCAATTATCGTTTGGTTTGGCCTACTAGATTGATCTTTCTTGCCATGGGAGAAGTGTTTAGCTTTGGGTTCAATCTTATGTGTGTTCTTACCCAAAGAATGTAAAGGGTTGCAAGACACGATTGTATTGTTGCCATCGAGGATAACAAGATGGGGTTTATATCATATTGCATGTGTTTATCCTCTACATCATGTCATCTTGCTTAATGCATTGCTCGTTTTATGAACTTAATACTCTAGATGCATGCCGGATAGCAATGATTTGTGGAGTAATAGTAGTAGATGCAGCAAGAGTCGGTTCACTTGTTGTGGACATGATGCCTATATACATGATCATGCCTAGATAATCTCATAACTATGCGCTTTTCTATCAATTGCTCGACAAGAATTTGTTCACCCACCCTAATACTTATGCTATCTTGAGAGAAGCCTCTAGTGAAACCTATGGCCCCGGTCTATCTCTTATCATATTTGCTTTTCCATCTACTTTATTTGCATCTTTAATTTTTGCATCTATATCAAAAATACCAAAAATATATCTATCTTATCATACTATCTTTATTAGATCTCACTTTCAAGTGGTCGTGAAGGGATTGACAACCCCTCTATTATGCTGGTTATGTAGTTCTCACTTTGTTTGTGTAGGTGCGTGGGACTTTTGAGGATCCTCCCACGGATTGATACCTTGGTTCTCAAAACCGAGGGAAATACTTACGCTACACTTTGTCTGCATCACCCTCTCCTCTTCGAGGAAAACCAACGCAAGCTCAAGACGAGCAAGAAGGATTTCGCGCCGCTGCCGGGAGGTCTTCGCCAAGTCAAGACATACCAAGTACCCATCACAAACCCATCTCCTCGTGATTTACATTATTTGCCATTTGCCTCTCGTTGCCTCCCCCACTTCACCCTTGCCGCTTTATTCGCCTCTCTTTCCCAATCTCCTCCTCTTTTCGCTTGCCATTTTTTTGTTTGTTTGTGTGTTGATTACTTGTTGCCATGGCACAAGATAATACCAAGTTGTGTGACTTCTCAATACCAATAATAATGATTTCCTTAGTAATTCGATTGCTCCTCTTAATGATGTTGAGTCTTGTGAAATCAATACCGCTTTGTGAATCTTGTCATGAAAGATCAATTTGCCGCCTTCCTAGTGAAGATGCCGCTACTCATCTAAACAATTTTGTTGATTTGTGTGATATGCAAAAGAAGAAAGATACGGATAATGATATTGTTAAATTGAAGTTAATTCCGCTTTCACTTAGAGGTCGTGCTAAAGTTTGGTTTTCGTGTTTGCCTAAAAATAGTATTGATTCTTGGAACAAGTGCAAAGATGCTTTTATCTCAAGTATTTTCCTCCCGCTAAGATCATCACTCTTAGGAATGATATTATGAATTTTAAACAACTTGATCATGAGTATGTTGCCCAATCTTGGGAAATAATGAAATTGATGCTTCGAATCGCCCTACTCATGGTTTGAATTTATGGATGATCATACAAAATTTTTATGCCGCTTTGAACTTTGCTTCTAGAAATCTCTTAGATTCGGCCGCAGGAGGCACCTTTATGGAAATCACGTTAGAGATGCTACAAAATTGCTTGATAGTATTATGGCTAATTATTCTCAATGGCACAATCGAAAGATCTTCTAGTAAAAAGTGCATGCTATAGAAGAAATCAATGTTTTGAGGAAAGATGGATGAACTTATGAAGATGTTTGCTACTAAAAATACTCCTCTTGATCCTAATGATATGCATTTTTCTTCCTTGATTGAGAATAATAATGAATCTATGGATGTGAATTTTGTTGGTAGGAATAGTTTTGGAAACAATGCTTATAGAGGAAATTTTAATGCTAGACCGCTCCCTAGTAATCCCTCTAATAATTATGGAAATTCCTACAATAATTTTATGGTAATTTTAATAAGATGCCTCTGATTTTGAGAATAGTGTGAAAGAATTTATGATTTCTCAAAAGAATTTTAATGCTTTGCTTGAAGAAAAATTGCTCAAAGTTGATGATTTGGCTAGAACATTGATAGATTTTCGCTTGATGTTAATTTCTTAAACTTGGATCTTCTTCTCCTAAGGATGATATCAATGAGTCTCTCAAAGTAATGAGAATTTCCATTGACGAGTGCAAGGAAAGAACCGCTAGATTGCGTGCTAAAAAAGAAAGCTTTATAAAAGAGTGTTCCTCTAGTCTCCATGAAAATAATGATGAGGATCTTAAAGTTATTGATGCGCTCCGATTAGATCTATGTTTTGCATATGAATTTTGATGATTATGGAGTGATGATGAATCAACTTTGCCTAGAAGGCGCCCCAAAATTCGAGTCTTTAGATCTTGATCTAAATTCGGTAAAAGCGAGATTGGAGAATCCTCTACTTCTAATAATATTGAACTTACTATCTCGGATTTCAAGGAATTTGATTATGATAATTGCTCATTAAAAGGTTGTATTTCCTTGTTGCAATCCGTTGTTAATTCTCCTCATGCTTATAGTCAAAATAAAGCTTTTACCAAACATATTGTTGATGCCTTGATGCAATCTTATGATGAAAAAATTAATTTGGAAGTTTCTATACCTAGAAAACTTAATGATGACTGGGAACCTACTATAAAGATTATAATTAAAGATTTTGAGTGTTTTGCTTTGTGTGATTTGGGTGCTAGTGTTTCCACGATTCGAAAACTTTATGTGATATTCTAGGTTTCCATGATCTTGATGATTGCTCTTAAATTTGCACCTTGTGGATTCCACCATTAAAAAGCCTATGGAAGGATCAATGATGTTCTTATTATTGCAAATAGAAATTTGGTGCTCAGAGATTTTATCGTTTTGATATAGATTGCAATCTTTCTTGCCCTATTATTCTTGTTAGACCTTTCCTTAAAACGATTGGTGCGATTATTGATATGAAGGAAGGAACATTGATTCCAATTTCCATTAAAGAAAGGCATGGAGCACTTTCCAAGAAAAAGTCAAATTACCTTATGAATCTATCATGCGTTACATTTATGAACCTAGTGCCAAAGATGGCACTCGTTAGATCTATCTTTGTTTTATGCCTAGCTAGGGCGTTAAACGATAGCGCTTAGTTGGGAGGCAACCCAATTTTTCTTTATGTTTTTAGTTTTTGCCCTGTTTAGTAATAAATCTTGCATCTACCTTCTGGATAGATGTGTTTTATCTTTTAATTAGTGTTTGTGCCAAGTAGAACCTATAAGATAACCTACGATGATAGTTGATTTGATTCTGCTGAAAACAGAAACTTTGCGCATTTAATATAATTTTTTAAATCACAGGAACGAGATTTTATGCTGATTCTTTTTGCTGCTGTTCAATAGACAAATTTTCCAGGACTTCCTAATTTGATAGGATTTCTAGAGTTCCAGAAGTTTGCGTTAGTTACATATTTCTACAGACTGTTCTGTTTTTGACAGATTCTGTTTTTCGTGTGTTGTTTGCTTATTTCAATGCATCTATGCTAGTAAATTAGTTTATAAATCATAAAGAAGTTGAATACAGTAGGTTTAACACCAATATAAATAAATAATGAGTTCATTACAGTACCTTATGTGGTGTTTTGTTTTTTTCACTAACGGAGCTTATAAGATTTCGCTGAGTTTTGTGTTGTGAAGTTTTCAAGTTTTGATAAAGCTTTTATGGACTATGGAATAAAGGGTTGTAAGAGTTTGCTTGGGGATGCCCATGGCACCCTTTGGTCTCCATTGGATTGGTTTTCATTGCATTGGATTCCATAAGCTTGGTTTCACAACCTAGGAGAGTATGGCGTCTAGTGAGGGTAATTTTCAGTGAGGTCCTTACTTTGATGGTTCAAACTTTGCTAGTTGGAAGCACAAAATGAAAATGCATATTCTTGGACATAACCGCCGCATGGGGCATTATTTGTGTTGGCTTGCAAGGTGAGTTCTTGAGGAAGGAAAAGTTCGGATCGCGAAGCTCTGCGGATGAGTTGCGATGTTCTGAACAATGCTCAAGCTTGTGACATTCTCTTCAATGCTTTGTGTCGAGGAGTTCAACAAGATCAGCCGTCTTGAGAATGCAAAGAGATTTGGGATACTTTGGTGAAATGCACGAAGGTACCGAGTCCGTGAAGGAATCAAAGCTAGATGTTCTTCAAGGTCAACTTGACAAGTTCAAGATGAAGGAAGGTGAAGAAGTCGCTGAAATGTACTCTAGGCTTGCTCTCATCACAAATGAGATGGCAGGCTTAGGAAGCGAAGAAATGACCGACCGATTCATCATCAAGAAGATTCTCGAGCTTTGGATGGAAAGTATGACACCGTGTGCACTTTGATCCAAATGATGCCAAACTACAAGGATCTCAAGCCTACCGAAGTCATTGGAAGAATTGTTGCTCATGAGATGACACTTAAAGACAAGGAAGAGCTTCACAACAAGTCAAGTGGTGCTTACAAAGCTGCAGTTGAAGCTCCCACAACCTCAAGTGACAAGCTAGTTTCCAATGAAGAGATAAGCCTAATGGTGAAGAACTTCAACAAATTCAACAAGAGTAGAAGCAAGGAAAGAAGCTCAAAGTCTAGATCATATGATGAAAAGAGATCTTCCAGTCATGATCGAAATTGCTACAATTGTGGAAGACCCGGACACTACTCAAATGAGTGTTCGACTCCCCACAAGAGAAGAGAAGAATCTCCAAGAAGAAGAAGCTCAAGAGAAGAGTCGCCTCGAAAAGAGAGGAGGAGTAGAGATGATCGTTATGAACGAAGATCCTCTCGGAGAAGCAAGGATTCGGAAAGGAAAGACAAGTCATCAAGGAGCTACACAAGAAGAAAACATCAAGCTCATGTTGGTGAATGGGTTTCGGCTCCGACTCGACAATCACTCGAAAGAAGCTATCACTCCAACTCGAATCTGATCAAGATGAAGGTGTTGCGGTCTTGCTCTCGTGTCCTCCAACTCCAACTCCTATGACATATTTGATTCACCAAATGAAGGAATTGGACGATGCTTCATGGCAAAAGGCCCCAAGGTATCACACCTGAATTCATTGACTTTGATAGTGATGAGGATGACTTGCTTGGTGAAGATGAGCTTTTACATGATAAATCTAGTGAGCTTAGTAATGATGAACATGCTAATAGTCTTTATAGTCGAGAAGAGTCGAATGACAATGCTATGAAGGAGATTGAGCGTCTAACTAAAGAACTAAACACTCTTAAGTTAGCTCATGAAACAACTCAAGAAGATCATAGAGAGCTCCTAAGATCTCATGAGAAGCTACGCGCGAGAAGCTCAATCTAGAGCAAGAACATGAGTTTCTAAAAGCTATCAATGACGATCTTGAAAGAAGAGTTCTTCATATCTTGCCAAGCGACTTCTCTTGTCTAATTTCTTGCCACCTATTAAAACTAAGCATGACAAGCATAAGAAAAATTCTTCATCTAGAAGCAACATAATTGGTTCTAGTAGTTCTCTTGATTCCACTAACAATGTTTCAAGCCAAGTTTCACTTGAGCAAGAAAATAGTTTATTGAAAGGGATTATAGAGAAAGGTGTCTACAAGAGTCTTGCGGAAGCAAGAGCTTTGAGAAATTGTTCGCAAGCAAGGAAGACAGGAAGAATCAAGGAATTGGTTTTGAGCGAAAGTTCAACGCCGAGGGTGTTGAATGGGAAGAAGGTCAATATCCCACTCCAAAGTTTGTTTCTCAAAAGGAGAAGTATGATCCTACTTCTTCCAATGTGGAACAAGCTCAAGATGATCTTCCACCACAAGACCACAAGCTAAAAGGCAAGGACAAGCTTCAAGAGGAGATTGATGCATTCATTGAAGCACCCAAGGCCATGGTCAAGTGGGTTCCCAAGGCTACTTCAAGTTCTACTTGACAAGCTCAACTACTACCCCAAGGATTCCCATCAAGATGATGTGGATCCGAAGAAGAAGAACTAGAGAGTTCTTGAGGGTGACTCGCCAACATACTTCACTCACATTCATTTTGGCAAAGAACTTGTGCAATCAACTTCCACATCTTGCACTAGTTCATGGAGTCACAAACCCTCATGTTGGTAAGTCAAGGGACAAGGTAATCATTGCTTTCATGGACATCATCTATTGTGTACTTCAATCTATGTCCATGGATATCCTTGTTTGTTCCTTGTGGGACTAACCCATGAAGGTATTGAAAGTGCCCGAATCCAAAGGATTGCTCCCAACTCTTGATGATCTTCATCAACATTGAGCATCCACATCTTCAACATCTACATGAAGTCTTCAACGACAACCCAAGGTTAGTTTGACCCTTTAAAAGGGTTCTCACATCAAGGGGAGCTTTGCTCTAAAGAATTGAGCTAAAGCATCTTCTAATGATGTGAACACATTAATCTTTATGGAAAAGTGGTAACCCCACTTGAGCTTAAGCGATGAGTATGACCTATGATCAAATGTTCTCATTTGACTCCTAAGTCAATATACTCATATATAGATGACCTAGTCATCGCCAAATTGTGTGCTAGTTGCTAGTGTTTTGTTTGTGCATGTTTGACACATATTTCATTTGATATCTTATTGTGTGAGCATGTTGGATGCATGTCTTTATCCATTCGAGGACATCCATTTGTTGCTTTGGTCTTTTGGATTTTCTTTTTGACCAAATGGATGGACAAGAATGCCTAAGTTCCTCCCTAGCTATCTATGCTTTCTTGTCTCAAACTCTATTCATGCTTATATCACAAACTTTGAACAAGACTTTTTCGGACAGACCGAGTGAGGAGCACTCGGAGCCACCGATCCGTCAAAAGCCTAAATTCCAAAACCTTCTAAGTACTTTCGGTCAAACCAATACACTCAAATCGGACAGACCGAAATCACTTGGATTGATCTAGGTTTCCACCTCGGTGAAACCGAGTTGCAAATCTCGGCGTGACCGATGTGTGTAACTGCTTGCAGTTAACCATCTCGGTGCCACCGAGTTTTCCAACTCGGTCCCACCGACAGCTGAAGGGTATATATACCCGAGGGCAGCGCGCATTGATTATTCCTTCAAAACGTCTCCCCCCCAAACCCATCGCTGCCGTCGCCGTGGTCTCCGGATCGTCTCCGCCGTCGCCTGTGCACCCTCGCCGCGGGTCTCCATCGCCGTCAACGGTCAATCTCATCGCGCCGTTGCCGCCGTAGTGAAACTTCACCAAGTTGGGTGAGTTTCATCCTCTCGTGCTTCAACCTCGATTCAATGCACGATAGGTTTTGCCTAGTTTCTTGCCATGTTTGAAATCTTCCTATCCGTGATTAGATCTTAGAACAAAATTGAGTGAAAATTTTAGGGTTAGGTTTCCGCCGAACACATCTCGGTGTGACCGATTCTACATTCTCGGACTGACCGATTTGGCCTCTGGCCATTGCACTGCACTTTTCGGCTAAACCGAGTTGTGCAAATCGGTAAGACCGAAATGAGGACTTAGTGAAACCCTAGTGCTCTCGGCTAGACCGAAACCCATTTCGGTCCAACCGAAAGTGGTGTGATAGGTTCTGTTTAGACACTCCGGATTCACCGAATTTTAGACTCGGTCAGACCGAAATGCATTCTGTGAAAACCTAAAACTGAAGTTTGAACTCATTTATTTTGCAAAATCCTCTGCAGTTTGTGATAACTCTTCTATTACGCCTATACCTATTCTATTCACGGGTTGTCGGTCATATGCGATGCAAGTGACAGCCGAACAGGTCTGAATCACGGTTGAGATTCAGAGGCGGTCACAAGTCCGAAGCAAGCAGTTTTTCGATGATGGAGAAAAAGCACCCCAAGTGGTTTGCTGCTGCTGCCACTGGGGCCAGGAAGAAGAGGACTTCGATGAGGAAGACTCGACTTTGTTCTTGGAGGAGATTACTTCCAAGCCTAAGAGGAAAGTGGTTGCCAAGGGCTATCAAGGGCAACAAACAAAGAAAGGCACCAGAAAGAGAAGAAATCCACAGTTGCAAAGAAGCTGAGCATGGAAGAAGAAACCTCCGGCAAGATCAAGAAAACTTCCAAGAGGAAGAGGCTAGTTCATGATGAAGGCGATGATGATTACGATGAGGAAGCACCCCAGCCTCCTCGAAGCAAAAGTTGATGGGAGATGCCATCGAGCAGGAGCACCCACAAAATCTAAGCCATCGGCTCCAAAGAAAGGCAGCCCAAGCCAAACCTCTTTGCCAAGCCAAAGAAAGCAAGAAGAAATATTCTGCTTGAGAGAAGAAGAAGGACAATGTGCCACTGCTGAATCGATGAAGAGGCACATGTTTTTTCAAGCTCGAGACGAAACTTCCAGTTCATAATGATGCTCATCCTCGAGCTGAAAATATGAAGGAAAGGAAGGACAAAGGTCTCGAGCTATGGAGGCAAGTTGATCCATATGCCACCGGAGAAGGACATTTGTTGACTCAAGGTTCCACACCCGAGAGCAACAAGATTTCTATGAGGCAGTGCTCATGGACAAGAAGCCAATTATTCTTGACACAGATCGTTGGTCGGGAATACATCGGCGGTGAAGAGCACAGAGACTACTTCCCACATGTGCATGAGAGCTTCACTTGCATGTGGAGTTCTTGAGTTTGTTGGTCGGTATCGCTTGGAATGATGAAATGATCATGCGGTTCTATGCCACAACACATTTCTATCCGGATGGCGAATTGTATGGATGATGAAGGCGAGATTCTCTTCAACTGTTGAAGAATGGAGAGCGTTCTTGAATGCTCGATATCAAGAGATGATGATGTAGATGTTTATGGCATTCCAAAGAAGAATCACGAGTCTATGAAGAACATGTACAATGAGGTACCGGACAAGGATGTTGAGATATGGAAGCTTGGATCAAGTATATCATCTTGAGCAGGTCTCCCAACCACTAACACCATTACGAGGCATACTTTGATGCCCAAGTCGAGACCACCGCATGATAAGAGGCTATTCTATCAACATCTGCACATTCGGATCGAAGACACCTTTTAAGGTGATGGACACGATAGTAGAGACTATCAAGAGGACAATGCAGACTGAAGAGGTCATGTGGGTTTGCTCGCACATTCAGATGCTCATCAATGCCAAGTTTGGCACGGACACCTACCCGTTGGATAGACCCCACTTGCCACTGCAGCTGAACATGAAGATAATGAAGTTGTGATGGTGAGGATGCTCCCACATCCGTTGAAGGACACGCTAAGTGCGAAGCTGCCAAACAAGCTAAAGCTGAGAAGGAAGCGGCAGCAAAGCCCAAGAGCGTTGGAGAACAACTTCTTGAAGCCACTCAGAGAATTGAACTACGCTGGCCAGCATAGTGCGATCTCGGGAGAGTCTTGAGAGGATAGTTGAAGATAAGTTCCATGCTCGGATGTCAAGTCGGTGAAATACAGTCACCGTCAACAAGCTTGAGGCGGACATTGAGGAAGCGAAGAGGAGAAGGCAGAGCTCATGAAGGAGATGGAAGATGATCTAGTCGGGATGACTATGAGCAGCTGCTGCAGTGCTCACAAAGCCCAGATCATTTGCAATTCGATGGAGACCCTGTGGCTACTGACATCGGCACCTCCTACAGCTCCATCGGTTCGGCACCAGCTCAGTGTCTACTCCTCCAGCTCCACAGACTTCAGCAGAAGCCTTTGCAGATGCAGCTATCTCCACTCCATCGGCGCAGACAGAGCCACCAGCAGAGTCCCTAGTGACGATTAGCTCTATACCTTCGAACTTTTGGTAACTTGTTGCCAAAGGGGAGAAAGTGTATAGATCATAGGACTTCGAGAGAGAGTGCTCGTTTTGCTCTTTCGTTTGCGGTTTTCCTTGAGATACTTTTGAGTTCTTCGAGACATTTCGTGTGTTTGATACTACGTTTGCTCTATCTTTGATGAGTGCTTGATCATACTATGCTTAATGAGTGCTTAATGATTATCATATTCTATCCATATCTTGTATGATCACTTACTCATGTCTTGGTGATTGGGTGCATGCTATTCATTCTTATCATTTTGTGCGCTCCACCAAGATGTATGTGACATGGAAGAGTGACCCATGATCCTAATCGATTGTGCATTTGCATTCAAACGCAAATCTTAAATAATGCACAAATTTAGGGGGAGCTCTTGCTTATCACATACTTCTCAAAGCGACGATGTTATTCATTGATTATATCATTTGTCGAAGCTTTGATCTATATGTTGTCATCAATTACCAAAAAGGGGGAGATTGAAAGTGCAACTAATCCCCGGGTGGTTTTGGTAATTAATAACAACATATATATCATTGAACTAATTATTTCTTGAGAATATTTGAAAGTTCATTGATATGGGTATGGCAATGGTGATGATGTGGACCCCTCAAAATGCTAAGGAAAACATTGGCAAAAGCTCAAGACTCCATTTTGGTTTAGTGATCCAAGATCACATTGAGTCCATAGGAAAGCCAATACTATTAAAAGGGATGAGGTTATGATGATGATCTGGTTGCTCAAAGTGCTTAGTGATTTATCTCTCAAACTATCAGCAATCTTTCATTCCAACATAAACTCATAAGTAATCTCGGTCCCACCGATTCCATAAACTCACCACACCGAGATGAACCACCTCACCATATAGCCAAACCCTAGTAATTTGGATTTTCGATTCCAAACTCGGTCTTACGAAATTGGTGTTGCCAAGCTTCAGAACATACGTACTCAAATCGGTGTCACCGAGATGAGAAAGTCGGTCCCACCGAGATTGGCAAACCCTAGACTTTGGAAGAATCGGACTAACCGAGATTGTATTTTCGGTCCCACGAAAATCCCAACGTTCTAAGATTTGAACTTTCGGTCTCACCGAGTTGTCAACTTCGGTCCGACCGAGATTGGTCAAATGTGTGTAGCAGTTGGATTTTGTGTGGAGGCTATAAATACCCTCCACCTCCTCTTCATTCGTGGAGAGAGCCATCGAAAGAACTACCACTCCTACCTTACATTTACGAGAAGAAAACTACCTACCCTTGTGTTGAGATCAAGTTGCTCCATTCCCACCATATGAAACTTGATTTCTAGCCTTCCCAAGTTGCTTTCCACTCAATCCCTTCCTCCACCACAGCCAAATCGGTGAGGAGAGTTGAGTGTTGGGGAGATATCATTTGAAGCACAAGAGCAAGGAGTTCATCATCACCAACACCATCTATTACCTTTTGGAGGTGGTGCCTCCTAGATTGGTTAGGTGTCGCTTGGGAGCCTCCGTCAAGATGTGGAGTTGAACCAAGAAGTTTGTAAGGGCAAGGAGATCGCCTACTTTGTGAAGATCTACCCCGAGTAAGGCTAGTCCTCCGTGGGCGTAAGCCATGATGGCATAGACAAGGTTGCTTCTTCGTGGACCCTTCGTGGGTGGAGCCCTCCATGGACTCTCGCAGCCGTTACCCTCCGTGGGTTGAAGTCTCCATCAACGTGGATTGACGATAGCACCACCTATCGGAACCACGAGAAAAATCTCCGTGTCTCCAAACTGCGTTTGCTCTTCTCCACCTCTATTTACTACATGTGCAATTTACTTTCCGCTGCCACTACTCTAGAATTGCATGTGTAGGGTGATACTTGACTTGCTCATCATTGTGAACTTGCTAAAAAACTTGTCCTAATCAAAGGCTAAACTTTTAAATTGTCAAGTAGTCTAATCACCCCCCCTCTAGACATACTTCCGATCCTACAATCTTTTTTTCATTTCAAGATTTTAAATTACATTAATTTTTATGCATGGAGAATTTGTTGGATTTTATATTGATATACATTTATTTCTAAAATTAGTTTGAATGTAAGTCGAAATTTCGGGATTACAAACAGTTCGGGCCGCACCAAAATATGCAAAATTTCGTATAATTTTTTAACCGTGGCCACAATATGGACTGTAATGCTAACAAAAAGAATATGGGCTCCAAAAAAAACCTTAAGAATTAGCAAATAGGATGTAAATTATTAGAAATAATGGCAGATGGATTGTATTCTGTTTTCCACAGATTTGAGGCTTTCCTAAAAAAGGTTGACACAAGCAGTGACTGTTGCATGTCCACCCAACGGCCGTCGTGCTTCTTCAATCTATGCTCTTCCTGCTCCAGCCGCTCAAACAAGCGCCGGCGGGACTGCCTGCTCCCTCCTTCCCGCAGTCGGCTATGCTACCGCGCAGGCCTCACCGCCCCATCATACTCCCATCGCTGGCCTAGCCATCCCTCTACTCACCCACACCTGCTGTTATTCTCCGACAAAGGCAGACGAACTAATAAACCCTCGTACAGTCATACTCCCCTCTGCGTGGGAAACAACTGCCTAGTCTTCCCTGCCTCCGTGTCGTCCCCTTCCTAGGCCTCGTCGTCGTTCACCGCCGTGGTGCTCTCGACGCGGCGTGGTCAATGTGGTCAACGATTGACTTCCATCAGAAGAGTACTGTGCGTGGAGACGCTGACAGCTGGGTCCACGGCCGCAGCAAGGAAGTGCCTCCTTATTACGCGCAAAATAATTATTCCTCCACCTGACAGCGGGGACCCACCGGACGGGCCACCGTATTTTGTGAAAAAAAGTTTCCCCCTGACTGCTGGGACCCACCAGCTACACCTTCGCAGGCAAGGAAGTGCGTCCGGGCAAAAAAACGATTCGCCCCCCTGACTGCTGGGACCCACCAGCTACATCTTCGCACGCAAGGAAGTGCGTCCGAAAAAAAAACGATTCGCCCCCTGATTGCTGGGACCCACTAGCTACATCTTCGCAGGCAAGGAAGTGCCTGCCAGTCGGGACCCACCTGGTCGAAGCGTACGTAGCGTTGTCATTCTGGTCACGAACGTGTACGTACATACTGGTTGATGTAGAGGCACACACGTGTCGTAGTAGAGGTGCGCACGTGTCGTAGTAGAGGCGCGCACGTAGCATGTACACGTACGTACATCGGCGAGGGTGCAAGAAAGAAAATATGGCCACATACGTACACACGGGCAGGGTCTCGAATGCCTATTGCGCATACGTACATGGCTGGGTCGGAACGGAGAAAGATGTAAATCATCGTGTTCATGGGGAGCCAACCGGCTGGGTCGGAACGGAATGCGTGGTCATGTTCATCGGGAGGGCTTGGACGGAACAGGCGATGGAAACGAGGCCTGGCGTACCACACAACGGAGGAAACGGCCTTGTGTTCTACCGACCATGTTCGAAACGGGATAATGTTGATCGGGTGGGGCCTGGCGTACCGCACAATGGAGGAAACAGACCTCCTACGGTCGAAACGGAGGTCTTGTTGATCAGGAGGGGTGTGGCGTACCGCAAAACGGACGAAACAGACCTCCTACGGTCGAAACGGGGGTCCTGTTGATCGAGAGGGGTGTGGCGTACCGCAAAACGGACGAAACGGACTTGTGTTAGAGCGCTACGATCGAAACGGGGGTCTTGTTCGCCGGGAGGGTGTGGCGAAGCGCAAAAGCAGGACTCCACAGATCTGTTCATCTCCACCGTCGACCTCCTCCGGCCTCCGGGGGCTACCGTCGACCTCCTCCGGCCTCCACGGGCTCCTGTTCATCCGGCCTCCCTGCGCGCTACTCCACCGGCTCCTATTCAACCACCCTCCACAGGCACCCTCCATCGTCTACTATTCATCCGACCCTCCACACCATGGGGTCTGTTCAACCACCCTCCACCATCTCTGTTCATCCAGAGGCAACGCCACCGCTCCTTTATTCATCAACCCCCCAATGCTCTTTGTTCATCCAATCGATCGGCTTGATTAGCGGCGGTAGCAAAGAATCGCTCCATCGAGTTCGATTAACGACCATCGATCGATCGCTCGGGTTCGAGAACGCGTAGCTGCGGGCAATCGCTCGGGTTCGATTAGAGCCCAACGCCTCGCTTCGAGTTGATTAGAGCCAACGCCGCACACACACTTTTACGCCCGTCGTGTACGAGAAATGCACATCGCTCGGCCCCCGACCTCCCACCGTAACCGGCAACTCCCCGAAATTTTCCTCCCCCTCGCTTCTACCATGGTTTTTTCCGTCATGGACGGCCCAAAGAATGTCAAGCAGCTGCGTCTCCGGCCCGCCCAGGACGAAAAGCCCATTTTCTGTCATGATTTTTGTCATAGAAGTAGGAGCCCACCACATCTATGATGATACCGGGTTTTGTCACAATTATTGTCATAGAAGTGTCATATGTATGACATAAAAAAATTCGTTTGGCCCAAAATGTCACGGATGTGTCTTTTTTTGTAGTGATGCGTTACTCTGTTCTTTATGAACTTAATACTCTAGATGCATGCTGGATAGCGGTCGATGTGTGGAGTAATAGTAGTAGATGCAGGCAGGAGTCGGTCTACTTGTCATGGACGTGATGCCTATATACATGATCATGCCTAGATAATCTCATAATTATTCACTTTTCTATCAATTGCTCGACAGTAATTTGTTCACCGACCGTAATACTTATGCTATCTTGAGAGAATCCACTAGTGAAACCTATGGCCCCTGGGTCTATCTTTTATAATATAAGTTTTCAATCTACTTTTATTTGCATCTTTACTTTTCTTATCTATATCATAAAAATACCAAAAATAGTTATCTTGTCATATTATCTCTATCAGATCTCACTTTTGCAACTGGCCGTGAAGGGATTGACTACCCCTTTATTGCGTTGGTTGTGAGTTCTTGTTTGTTTGTGTAGGTGCATGGGACTTTTGAGGAGCCTCCTACTGGATTGATACCTTGGTTCTAAAAAACTGAGGGAAATACTTACGCTACTTTGCTGCATCACCCTTTCCTCTTCAAGGAAAACCAACGCAAGCTCAAGACGTAGCACAACGTAGCTCGGATGGAGTTCGTCTGCAGTTTTCGGTCCGGACATGGTTATATTTGTCATGTCCGGCCGGGTGGCCATCATCGCGCATCGGGGCACGCCCCCGCGATCCATAGATCGATCTGGTCTGACCTGATCTGTTTTCCAGGTCATGCTGTAGGTCATATGTATATCCCCGAGCTGTTGTGTCTCTGTTTTTACGGTGAGGTAGTGCGGGCTGGTGTTCGGCTTGAGTTGCCGGTTTGTCCCGACCATGTGGTGGTTGGTCAGCTGCATTATGCGCTGGTAGGACAGGCTCCAGTGCCTCGTCATCGAATTGGGGTAACAACTTGTGCTTCGGGTAACTTTTGTTTGGGCGGTCGAGGCCGTATTCTTCGGCTGCTATGACATTAGTCCATCTATCATTGGGCAGATCTTGATCAGCTTGAAGCTGCTGCTGCTTCTTTTTCAGGCTCCTTGTAGTGGCTATTAGCCGACGCTTAAATTGCTCCTGATTGACGGGCTCCTCAGGCACGATAAAGCCTTTGTCGCCGAGGCTCACCTCGTCCTCGGAGAGCAGAAGGTAGTTACTGTCCTTCGAGTCTTCATTCATGGCATGTTCATCAGGGCTAACTCGCCCATCTTCCAGTTCGTCCTGTTCGGAGGATGGCTCAATGGGGTCTTCATTGTCTTCGGCATCGTCTAGAGTGTTATTTTCTCCTGTGCCGGTACTGTTGTTTTTTCCATGGCATGGTTTTGAGTGGCGCCACTGACGTCGGTGCTTTGGCTATATCTCAGGAGGTTTATCCTCGACTGGATCCTCCTCATTGTCGTTGTTGTTCTCTTTGGGTGTATCCACCATGTATACGTCATACGAGGAGGTGGTTGTCCAGCGCCCTGTAGGCAGTGGTTTCGTGCATCGTCGTCCATACGAGGATGGCTCAATGGGGTCTTCATTGTCTCTGGCATCGTCGTCCATACTGTCAATGTTTTCGGAGTCGTATCGAGCATGTCGGTTAAAGTTTGTGGTGGGTGGGAAGCGGAATTCTCCGCCATTAGCTTCTAATCCAGGCCGGATATAGTTCGGTTGGCAGTCTCCTGATAAGAGAAGGCTTTTAATGAGTTTAGCACATCGCTAAAAGGTGAGCACTAGAAGATGTCCACGGAGCTGAACTCAACGATCGGCGCCTGATCAGGTTCGATGGGTGCGGATGCACACAGTTCGGAACCTATGGCTGGAGATGAATCCGAGGTTCCGGTGACACATGCCCCGCTCGAGGTTGGATCTGTGTGCGGCTCTATCGCCGCAGAGTCTGCGGCTTCCACGACGGGGTTGAGCTTCCCGTCCTCGGACAGCGCAATCTGCTCCGGATCTAGGACCAGAGCTGTTATAGGCGCTATCTCCTGGGCACGGTCAGATGACAGATTTAAGTCATGTTCATCGTGGTGGCAGGGAGCGGCTGTCGTGGGCTCGAATCCGGCAAAGATCATGTCTCCGCGATATTGGCAACATAATTCAAGATTCCAAACCTGACCTGATGGCTAGGGGCGTAGCTGTCGATCTGCTCTAGATGGCCAAACGGGTTGGCCCACAGTGCGAAACCGCCGAATACGAAGATCTGTCCGGGGAGGAAAACCTCCCCCTGGACTGCATTGTTGTAGATGATTGACGGAGCCATCAAACCTTCTAATGACGATGCAATGGAACTCTCAATGAAAGCACCAATGTCGGTGTCAAAACCGGCGGATCTCGGGTAGGGGGTCCCGAACTGCGCGTCTAAGGTCGATGGTAACAAGAGGCAGGGGACACGATGTTTACCCAGGTTCGGGCCCTCTCTGTGGAGGTAATACCCTACTTCCTGCTTGATTGATCTTGATGACTATGAGTATTACACGAGTTGATTGAAGGAAAAAATATGCCCTAGAGGCAATAATAAAGTTATTATTTATTTCCTTATTTCATGATAAATGTTTATTATTCATGCTAGAATTGTATTAACCGGAAACATAATACATGTGTGAATACATAGACAAACATAGTGTCACTAGTATGCCTCTACTTGACTAGCTCATTGATCAAAGATGGTTGTGTTTCCTAGCCATAGACATGAGTTGTCATTTTATTAACGGGATCACATCATTAGTATGTTGCTATTGCTTTCTTCATGACTTATACATGTCCCTACAACTATGAGATTATGCAACTCCCGTTTACAGGAGGAACACTTTGTGTGCTACCAAACGTCACAATGTAACTAGGTGATTACAAAGGAGCTCTACAGGTGTCTCCGAAGGTACATGTTGAGTTGGCGTATTTCGAGATTAAGATTTGTCACTCCAATTGTCGGAGAGGTATCTCTGGGCCCTCTCGGTAATGCACATCACTATAAGCCTTACAAGCAATGTAGATAATGAGTTAGTTACGAGATGATGCATTACGTAACGAGTAAAGAGACTTGCCGGTAACGAGATTGAACTAGGTATTGAGATACCGACGAACAAATCTCGGGAAAGTAACATACCGATGACAAAGGGAACAACGTATGTTGTTATGAAGTTTTACCGATAAATATCTTCGTAGAATATGTGGGAGCCAATATGAGCATCCAGGTTCCGCTATTGGTTATTGACTGAAGAAGTGTTTCGGTCATGTCTACATAGTTCTTGAACCCGTAGGGTCCGCACGCTTAAAGTTAGATGATGGTTATATTATGAGTTTATATGTTTTGATGTACCGAAGATAGTTCGGAGTCCCGGACGTGATCACACACATGACGACGAGTCTCGAAACAGTCGAGACATGAAGATTGATATATTGGACGACTATATTCGGACACTCAAATGGTTTTGGGGGTTATCGGATGTATACCAGAGTACCGGGGGGTTACCGGAACCCCTCGGGGGGTTAATGGGCCTCATGGGCCCAAAGTGGAGCAGAGGAGGGGCGGCCAGGGCAGGCCGCACGCCCCCTCCCCCTCTAGTCCGAATAGTACAAGGAGGGGGTGGCGCCCCCCTTTCCTTCCTCCCCTCTCTCCCCTTCCTTCCCCCTCTCCTACTTGGACAAGGAAAGGAGGGAGTCCTACTCCCGATGAGAGTAGGACTCCTCCCTGGCGCGCCTCCTCCTGGCCGGCCGCCCCCTCCCCCTTGATCCTTTATATACGGAGGAAGGGGGTACCTCTAGACACAACAATTGATCCTTGAGATCTATTAGCCGTGTGCGGTGCCCCCCTCCACCATAATCCACCTCGATAATATGGTAGCGGTGCTTAGGCGAAGCCCTGCATCGGTAGAACATCATCATCGTCACCATGCCGTCGTGCTGACGGAACTCTCCCTCAAAGCTCGGCAGGATCGGAGTTCGAGGGACGTCATCGAGCTGAATGTGTGCTGAACTCGGAGGTGCCGTGCGTTCGGTACTTGATCGGTCGGATCGTGAAGACGCATGACTACATAAACCACGTTGTGCTAATGCTTCCGCTTTCGGTCTACGAGGGTACGTGGACACACTCTCCCGTCTCGTTGCTATGCATCACCATGATCTTGCGTGTGCATAGGAATTTTTTTGAAATTACTACGTTCCCCAACAGTGGCATCCGAGCCAGGTTTTATGCGTAGATGTTATATGCACGAGTAGAACACAAGTGAGTTGTGGGCGATACAAGTCATACTGCTTACCAGCATATCATACTTTGGTTCGGCGGTATTGTTGGATGAAGCGGCCCGGACCTACATTACGCATACTCTTACACGAGACTGGTTCTACCGACATGCTTTGCACACAGGTGGCTGGCGGGTGTCACTTTCTCCAACTTTAGTTGAACCGAGTGTGGCTACGCCCGGTCCTTGAGAAGGTTAAAACAGCACTAACTTGACAAACTATCGTTGTGGTTTTGATGTGTAGGTAAGAACGGTTCTTGCTCAGCCCGTAGCAGCCACGTAAAACTTGCAACAACAAAGTAGAGGACGTCTAACTTGTTTTTGCAGGGCATGTTGTGATGTGATATGGTCAAGACGTGATGCTATATTTTATTGTATGAGATGATCATGTTTTGTAACCAAGTTATCGGCGACTGGCAGGAGCCATATGGTTGTCGATTTATTGTATGCAATGCAATCGCCCTGTAATTGCTTTACTTTATCACTAAGCGGTGTCGATAGTCGTAGAAGCAATAGGTGGCGAAACGACAACGATGCTACGATGGAGATCAAGGTGTCGCGTCGGTGACGATGGTGATCATGACGATGCTTTGGAGATGGAGATCACAAGCACAAGATGATGATGACCATATCATATCACTTATATTGATTGCATGTGATGTTTATCCTTTATGCATCTTATTTTGCTTTGATTGATAGTAGCATTATAAGATGATCTCTCACTAAATTTCAAGGTATAAGTGTTCTCCCTGAGTATGCACCGTTGCGAAAGTTCTTCGTGCTGAGACGCCACGTGATGATCGGGTGTGATAGCTCTACGTTCAAATACAACGGGTGCAAAACAGTTGCACACACGGAATACTCAGGTTAAACTTGACGAGCCTAGCATATACAGATATGGCCTCGGAACATTGAGACCGAAAGGTCGAGCGTGAATCATATAGTAGATATGATCAACATAGTGATGTTCACCATTGAAAACTACTCCATCTCACGTGATGATCGGACATGGTTTAGTTGATTTTGATCACGTGATCACTTAGATGATTAGAGGGATGTCTATCTAAGTGGGAGTTCTTAAGTAATATGATTAACTGAACTTTAATTTATCATGAACTTAGTCCTGATAGTATTTTGCAAATTATGTTGTAGATCAATAGCTTGCGTTGTTGCTTCCCTATGTTTATTCTTGATATGATCCTAGAGAAAAACTATGTTGAAAGATATTAGTAGCGATGATGTGGATTAGAACCATGATCTGAGTTTTATCCTCATTGCTGCACAGAAGAATTATGTCCTTGATACACCGCTAGGTGACAGACCTATTGCAGGAGCAGATGCAGACGTTATCAATGTTTGGCTAGCTCAATATGATGACTAGATAGTTTAGTGCACCATGCTTAACGGCTTAGAATCGGGACTTCAAAGACTTTTTGAACGTCATGGACCATATGAGATGTTCCAGGAGTTGGAGTTAATATTACAAGCAAATACCCGAGTTGAGAGATATGAAGTCTCCAACAAGTTCTATAGCTAAAAGATGGAGGAGAATTGCTCAACTAGTGAGCATGTGATCAGATTGTATGGGTACTACAATCGCTTGAATCAAGTGGGAGTTAATCTTCCAGATAAGATAGTGATTGATAGAGTTCTCTAGTCACCATCACCAAGTTACTAGAACTTCGTGATGAACAATAGTATGCAAGGGATGACGAAAATGATTCCCGAGCTTTTCGTGATGTTGAAATCGATGAAGGTAGAAATCAAGAAAAGAGTGATACGTCTCCAACGTATCTATAATTTTTGATTGTTCCATGCTATTATATTACCCCTTTTGGATGTTTATGGGCTTTATTTTACACATTTATATCATTTTTGGGACTAACCTACTAACCGGAGGCCCAGCCCATATTGCTGTTTTTTTTGTCTATTTCAGTATTTCGAATAAAAGGAATATCAAACGGAGTCCAAACGGAATGAAACCTTCGAGGGCGTTATTTTTGGAACAAATCTGATCCAGAGAGCCTGGAGTGCAAGTCAAGAAAGCTCCGAGGTCCCCACGAGATAGGAGGGCGCCCCCCTCCCCCCCTGTAGGGCGCGCCCCCTGTCTCATGGGCCCCTCGGGCGTCCACCGACGTACTTCTTCCTCCTATATTTACCTACGTACCCCGAAAACATCTAGGAGCACCACGAAACACAATTTCCACCGTCGTAACCTCTATATCCGCGAGATCCCATCTTGGAGCCCTTGCCGGCACTCTGCCGGAGGGGGAAGCAACCACGGAGGGCCTCTACATCAACATCCTTGCCCCTCCGATGAGTTGTGAGTAGTTTACCACAGACCTACGGGTCCATAGTTATTAGCTAGATGGCTTCTTCTCTCTTTTGGATCTCAATACAATGTTCTCCCCCTCCCTTGTGGAGATCTATTTGATGTAATCTCTTTTTGCGGTGTGTTTGTCGAGATCCGATGAATTGTGGGTTTATGATCAAGTTTATCTATGAATAATATTTGAATCTTCTCTGAATTCTTTTATGTATGATTGAGTTATCTTTGCAAGTCTCTTCGAATTATCAGTTTGGTTTGGCCTACTAGATTGATCTTTCTTGCCATGGGAGAAGTGTTTAGCTTTGGGTTCAATCTTGCGGTGTTCTTACCCAGTAACAGAAAGGGTTGCAAGACACGTATTGTATTGTTGCCATCGAGGATAACAAGATGGGGTTTATATCATATTGCATGTGTTTATCCCTCTACATCATGTCATCTTGCTTAATGCATTGCTCTGTTCTTATGAACTTAATACTCTAGATGCATGCTGGATAGCAGTCGATTTGTGGAGTAATAGTAGTAGATGCAGGCAGGAGTCGGTCTACTTGTTGTGGACATGATGCCTATATACATGATCATGCCTAGATAATCTCATAACTATGCGCTTTTCTATCAATTGCTCGACAGTAATTTGTTCACCCACCCTAATACTTATGCTATCTTGAGAGAAGCCTCTAGTGAAACCTATGGCCCCCGGGTCTATCTCTTATCATATTTGCTTTTCCATCTACTTTATTTGCATCTTTAATTTTTGCATCTATATCAAAAATACCAAAAATATATCTATCTTATCATACTATCTTTATTAGATCTCACTTTCGCAAGTGGCCGTGAAGGGATTGACAACCCCTCTATTGCGTTGGTTGCGAGTTCTCACTTTGTTTGTGTAGGTGCGTGTGACTTTTGAGGATCCTCCTACTGGATTGATACCTTGGTTCTCAAAACTGAGGGAAATACTTACGCTACACTTTGCTGCATCACCCTCTCCTCTTCGAGGAAAACCAACGCAAGCTCAAGACGTAGCAAGAAGGATTTACGCGCCGTTGCCGGGAGGTCTTCGCTCAAGTCAAGACATACCAAGTACCCATCACAAACCCATCTCCCTCGCATTTACATTATTTGCCATTTGCCTCTCGTTTTCGTCTCCCCCACTTCACCCTTGCCGTTTTATTCGCCCTCTCTTTCCCAATCTCCTCCTCTCTTTTCGCTTGCCATTTTTTTGTTTGCTTGTGTGTTGGATTACTTGTTGCCATGGCACAAGATAATACCAAGTTGTGTGACTTCTCGAATACCAATAATAATGATTTCCTTAGTACTCCGATTGCTCCTCTTAATGATGTTGAGTCTTGTGAAATCAATACCGCTTTGCTGAATCTTGTCATGAAAGATCAATTTGCCGGCCTTCCTAGTGAAGATGCCGCTACTCATCTAAACAATTTTGTTGATTTGTGTGATATGCAAAAGAAGAAAGATACGGATAATGATATTGTTAAATTGAAGTTAATTCCGTTTTCACTTAGAGGTCGTGCTAAAGTTTGGTTTTCGTGTTTGCCTAAAAATAGTATTGATTCTTGGAACAAGTGCAAAGATGCTTTTATCTCGAAGTATTTTCCTCCCGCTAAGATCATCACTCTTAGGAATGATATTATGAATTTTAAACAACTTGATCATGAGTATGTTGCCCAATCTTGGGAAATAATGAAATTGATGCTTCGCAATTGCCCTACTCATGGTTTGAATTTATGGATGATCATACAAAATTTTTATGCCGTTTTGAACTTTGCTTCTAGAAATCTCTTAGATTCGGCCGCAGGAGGCACCTTTATGGAAATCACGTTAGGAGATGCTACAAAATTGCTTGATAGTATTATGGCTAATTATTCTCAATGGCACACCGAAAGATCTTCTAGTAAAAAAGTGCATGCTATAGAAGAAATCAATGTTTTGAGTGGAAAGATGGATGAACTTATGAAGATGTTTGCTACTAAAAATACTCCTCTTGATCCTAATGATATGCATTTTTCTTCCTTGATTGAGAATAATAATGAATCTATGGATGTGAATTTTGTTGGTAGGAATAGTTTTGGAAACAATGCTTATAGAGGAAATTTTAATGCTAGACCGTTCCCTAGTAATCCCTCTAATAATTATGGAAATTCCTACAATAATTCTTATGGTAATTTTAATAAGATGCCCTCTGATTTTGAGAATAGTGTGAAAGAATTTATGATTTCTCAAAAGAATTTTAATGCTTTGCTTGAAGAAAAATTGCTCAAAGTTGATGATTTGGCTAGGAACATTGATAGATTTTCGCTTGATGTTAATTCTCTTAAACTTGGATCTTCTTCTCCTAAGGATGATATCAATGAGTCTCTCAAAGTAATGAGAATTTCCATTGACGAGTGCAAGGAAAGAACCGCTAGATTGCGTGCTAAAAAAGAAAGCTTTATAAAAGAGTGTTCCTCTAGTCTCCATGAAAATAATGATGAGGATCTTAAAGTTATTGATGCGTCTCCGATTAGATCTATGTTTTGCATATGAATTTTGATGATTATGGGAGTGATGATGAATCAACTTTGCCTAGAAGGCGTCCCAAAAATTCGGAGTCTTTAGATCTTGATCTAAATTCGGTAAAAGCGAGATTGGAGAATCCTCTACTTCTAATAATATTGAACTTACTATCTCGGATTTCAAGGAATTTGATTATGATAATTGCTCATTAAAAGGTTGTATTTCCTTGTTGCAATCCGTTGTTAATTCTCCTCATGCTTATAGTCAAAATAAAGCTTTTACCAAACATATTGTTGATGCCTTGATGCAATCTTATGATGAAAAAATTAATTTGGAAGTTTCTATACCTAGAAAACTTAATGATGACTGGGAACCTACTATAAAGATTATAATTAAAGATTTTGAGTGTTTTGCTTTGTGTGATTTGGGTGCTAGTGTTTCCGCGATTCTGAAAACTTTATGTGATATTCTAGGTTTCCATGATCTTGATGATTGCTCTTTAAATTTGCACCTTGTGGATTCCACCATTAAAAAGCCTATGGGAAGGATCAATGATGTTCTTATTATTGCAAATAGAAATTTGGTGCCCGTAGATTTTATCGTTCTTGATATAGATTGCAATCTTTCTTGCCCTATTATTCTTGTTAGACCTTTCCTTAAAACGATTGGTGCGATTATTGATATGAAGGAAGGGAACATTGGATTCCAATTTCCATTAAAGAAAGGCATGGAGCACTTTCCAAGAAAAAAGTCAAATTACCTTATGAATCTATCATGCGTGCTACTTATGAACCTAGTGCCAAAGATGGCACTCGTTAGATCTATCTTTGTTTTTATGCCTAGCTAGGGGCGTTAAACGATAGCGCTAGTTGGGAGGCAACCCAATTTTTCTTTATGTTTTTAGTTTTTGCTCCTGTTTAGTAATAAATCTTGCATCTACCTTCTGGATAGATGTGTTTTTATCTTTTAATTAGTGTTTGTGCCAAGTAGAACCTATAAGATAACCTACGATGATAGTTGATTTGATTCTGCTGAAAAACAGAAACTTTGCGCGCACGAATATAATTTTTTTAAATCACAGGAACGAGATTTTGCGTTGATTCTTTTTGCTGCTGTTCAATAGACAAATTTTCCAGGACTTCCTAATTTGATAGGATTTCTAGAGTTCCAGAAGTTTGCGTTAGTTACATATTTCTACAGACTGTTCTGTTTTTGACAGATTCTGTTTTTCGTGTGTTGTTTGCTTATTTCAATGCATCTATGCCTAGTAAATTAGTTTATAAATCATAAAGAAGTTGGAATACAGTAGGTTTAACACCAATATAAATAAATAATGAGTTCATTACAGTACCTTATGTGGTGTTTTGTTTTCTTTCACTAACGGAGCTTATAAGATTTCCCGTTGAGTTTTGTGTTGTGAAGTTTTCAAGTTTTGGATAAAGCTTTTATGGACTATGGAATAAAGGGTTGCAAGAGCCTAAGCTTGGGGATGCCCATGGCACCCCAATATATTCAAGAATAGCCAAAAGCCTAAGCTTGGGGATGCCCCGGGAAGGCATCCCCTCTTTCGTCTTCGTTCATTGGTAACTTTACTTGGAGCTATATTTTTATTCGCTACATGATATGTGATTTGCTTGGAGTGTCGTGTATTATATTAGTATTTGCTTTTTAGTTTACCACAATCATCCTTGCTGTACACACCTTTTGGGAGAAGCCTATTTGATTAGAATTTGCTAGAATACTCTATGTGCTTCACTTATATCTTTTGAGCTTGATAGTTTTTGCTCTAGTGCTTCACTTATATCTTTTAGAGCACGGTGGTGTCTTAATTTTGAAGAAATTGTCAGTCTCTCATGCTTCACTTATATCATTTTGAGAGTCTTTTAGAACAGCATGGTATTTGCTATGATCATAAAGTTGGTCCTAGAATGATGAGCATCCAAGTTGGGTATAATAAAAACTATCATAGAAAGTGAATTGGATGCTATGATCAATTTGATGCTTGATGATTGTTTTGTGATATGGAGGTAGTGATATTAAAGTCATGCTAGTTGGGTGATTATGAATTTAAAGAATGCTTGTGTTGAAGCTTGTGATTCACGTAGCATGCACATATGGTGAACTGCTTTGTGATGAAGTCGGCGCACAATTTTATTTATTGATTGTCTTCCTTATGAGTGGTGGTCGGGGACGAGCGATGGTCTTTTCCTACCAATCTATCCCCCGAGGAGCATGCGCGTAGTACTTTGGTTTTTGATGACTTCTAAATTTTTGCAACAAGTATATGAGTTCTTTTGATTAATGTTGAGTCCATGGATTATACGCACTCTTTCACCCTTCCACCATTGCTAGCCTCTCTTGTACCGCGCAACTTTCGCCTGTACCATACACCCACCATACTCCTTCCTCAAAACAGCCACCATACCTACCTATTATGGCATTTCCATAGCCATTCCGAGATATATTGCCATGCAACTTTCCACCGTTCCGTTCATATGACACGCATTACTTTTTTCATATTGCTTTTTGCGTGATCATGTTGTTGACATTGTATTTGTGGCAAGGCCACCTTCATAATTTTCATACATGTCGCTCTTGATTCATTGCATATCCCAAAGACATCACGGAGGCATTCATATAGAGTCATATCTTGTTCTAGCTTTGAGTTGTAAATCCATAAAAGTGTGATGATCTTCATTATTAGAGCATTGTCCTAGTGAGGAAAGGATGACGAAGACTATGATTCCCCCAAAAGTCGGGATGAGACTTCGGACTTTACAAAAAGAAAAAAATATTAAAAAAAGAAAAAAAGAAAAAGGCCAAAAAGAAAAAGAAAAAGGCCAAAAAGAAAAAGAAAAAAAAGAAGGCCAAAGAAAAAAAGAAAGAAAAAATAAAATGAGAGAAAAAGAGAGAAGGGACAATGCTACTATCCCTTTTTCCACACTTGTGCTTCAAAATAGCACCATGATCTTCATGATAGAGAGTCTCATATATTGTCACTTTCATATACTAGTGGGAATCTTCCATTATAGAACTTGGCTTGTATATTCCAATGATGGGCTTCCTCAAAAGTGCCCTAGGTCTTCGTGAGCAAGCTAGTTGGATGCACCCACTTAGTTTCTTTTATTGAGCTTTCATATATTTATAGCTCTAGTGCATCCGTTGCATGGCAATCCCTACTCACTCACATTGATATCTATTAATGGGCATCTCCATAGCCCGTTGATACGCCTAGTTGATGTGAGACTATCTTCTCCTTTTTTTGTCTTCTCCACAACCACCATTCTATTCCACATATAGTGCTATGTCCATGGCTCACGCTCATGTATTGCGTGAAAGTTGAAAAAGTTTGAGATTATTAAAGTATGAAACAATTGCTTGGCTTGTCATCGGGGTTGTGCATGATTAAATACTTTGTGTGATGAAGATAGAGCATAGCCATACTATATGATTTTGTAGGGATAACTTTCTTTAGCCATGTTATTTTGAGAAGACATGATTACTTTGATTAGTATGCTTGAAGTATTACTATTTCTTATGTCAATATGAACTTTTATTTTGTATTCATTTGGATCTGAACATTCATGCCACAATAAAGAAAATTACATTATGAATTATGCTAGGTAGAATTCTACATCAAAAATTTCTTTTTTATCATTTACCTACTCGAGGACAAGCAGGAATTAAGCTTGGGGATGCTTGATACATCTCCAACGTATCTATAATTTTTTATTGTTCCATGCTATTATATTACCCCTTTTGGATGTTTATGGGCTTTATTTTACACATTTATATCATTTTTGGGACTAACCTACTAACCGGAGGCCCAACCCATATTGTTGTTTTATTGCCTATTTCAGTATTTCGAAGAAAAGGAATATCAAACGGAGTCCAAACGGAATGAAACCTTCGGGAGCGTTATTTTTGGAACAAATCTGATCCGGAGAGCCTGGAGTGCAAGTCAAGAAAGCTCTGAGGGCCCCACAAGATAGGAGGGCGCCCCCCCCCCCCTGTAGGGCGTGCCCCCCTGTCTCGTGGGCCCTCGGGCGTCCACCAACATACTTCTTCCTCCTATATATACCTATGTGCCCTGAAAACATCCAGGAGCACCACGAAACACAATTTCCACCGTCGTAACCTTCTGTATCTGCGAGATCCCATCTTGGAGCCCTCGCCGGCACTCTGCCGGAGGGGGAAGCAACCACGGAGGGCCTCTAAATCAACATCATTGCCCCTCCGATGAGTTGTGAGTAGTTTACCATAGACCTACGGGTCCATAGTTATTAGCTAGATGGCTTCTTCTCTCTTTTTGGATCTCAATACAATGTTCTCCCCCTCTCTTGTGGAGATCTATTCAATGTAATCTCTTTTTGCTGTGTGTTTGTCGAGATCCCATGAATTGTGGGTTTATGTTCAAGTTTATCTATGAATAATATTTGAATCTTCTCTGAATTCTTTTATGTATGATTGAGTTATCTTTGCAAGTCTCTTCGAATTATCAGTTTGGTTTGGCCTACTAGATTGATCTTTCTTGCCATGGGAGAAGTGTTTAGCTTTGGGTTCAATCTTGCGGTGTTCTTACCCAGTGACAGAAAGGGTTGCAAGACACGTATTGTATTGTTGCCATCGAGGATAACAAGATGGGGTTTATATCATATTGCATGTGTTTATCCCTCTACATCATGTCATCTTGCTTAATGCGTTGCTCTGTTCTTATGAACTCAATACTCTAGATGCATGCTGGATAGCGGTCGATGTGTGGAGTAATAGTAGTAGATGCAGGCAGGAGTCGGTCTACTTGTTATGGACGTGATGCCTATATACATGATCATGCCTAGATAATCTCATAACTATGCGCTTTTCTATCAATTGCTCGACAGTAATTTGTTCACCCACCGTAATACTTATGCTATCTTGAGAGAAGCCTCTAGTGAAACCTATGGCCCCCGGGTCTATCTCTTATCATATTTTCTTTTCCATCTACTTTATTTGCATCTTTACTTTTTGCATCTATATCAAAAATACCAAACATATATCTATCTTATCATACTATCTTTATTAGATCTCACTTTCGCAAGTGGCCATGAAGGGATTGACAACCCCTTTATTGTGTTGGTTGCGAGTTCTCAGTTTGTTTGTGTAGGTGCGTGGGACTTTTGAGGAGCCTCCTACTGGATTGATACCTTGGTTCTCAAAACTGAGGGAAATACTTATGCTACACTTTGCTGCATCACCCTCTCCTCTTCGAGGAAAACCAACGCAAGCTCAAGACGTAGCAAATAGCATCAAGTGTTCATGATTGACAAGACCACTAGTTTCAAGAAAAGGGCAAAGGGAAAGAAAGGGAACTTCGAGTAGAATGACAAGCAAGTTGTCACTCCTGCGAAGAATCCCAAAGCTTGATCAAAGCCTGAAACTGAGTGCTTACACTGCAAAGGAAATGGTAACTGGAAGCAGAAATGCCCTGAATATTTGGTGGATAAGAAGGATGGCAAAGTGAACAAGGGTATATTTGATATATAGGTTATTGATATGTGTCTTACTAGTGTATATAGTAGCCCCTGATTAGTTGATACTTGTTCGGTTGCTAAGATTAGTAACTCAAAACAGGAGTTACAGAATAAACAGAGACTAGTTGAAGGGGAAGTGATGATGAGTGTTGGAATTAGTTCCAAGATTGATATGATCATCATCACACACTCCCTATACTTTCGGGATTAGTGTTAAACCTAAATAAATGTTATTTGGCGTTTGCGTTGAGCATGAATATGATTTGATCATGTTTATTGCAATAAGGTTATTCATTTAAAGTCAGAGAATAATCGTTCTTCTGTTTACATGAATAAAACCTTCAATGGACATACACCCAATGAAAATAGTTTGTTGGATCTCTATCGTAGTGATACACATATTCATAATATTGATGCCAAAAGATGCAAAGTTAATAATGATAGTGCAACTTATTTGTGGCACTGCCGTTTGGGTCATATCGATGTAAAGCGCATGAAGAAACTCCATAAAGATGGATTTTCGGAATCACTTGGTTATGAATCATTTGATGCTTGCGAACCGTGCCTTTTGGGCAAGATGACTAAAACTCCGTTCTCCGGAACAATGGAACGAGCTACTGACTTGTTGGAAATAATACATACTAATGTATGCAGACCAATGAGTATTAAGGCTCGTGGCGGGTATCGTTATTTTCTGACCTTCACAAATGATTTGAGCAGATATGGGTATATCTACTTGATGAAACATAAGTCTGAAACAGTTGAAAGGTTCAAAGAATTTCAGAGTGAAGTGGAAAATCATCGTAACTAGAAAATAAAGTTTCTATGATCCGATCGTGGAGATGAATATTTGAGTTACGAGTTTGGCCTTCAGTTAAAATAATGTGGAATAGTTTCACAAACTCATGCCACCTGGAACACCACAGCATAACGGTGTGTCTGAACATCATAACAGCACTTTATTTGATATGGTGCGATCAATGATGTCTCTTACCAATTTAAGAATATCATTTTGGGGTTATGCATTAGAGATAGCTGCATTCACGTTAAAATAGGGCACCATCTAAATCCGTTGAGACGACACCGTATGAACTATGGTTTAGCAATAAACCTAAGCTGTCGTTTCTTAAAGTTTGGAGTTATGATGCTTATGTGAAAAAGTTTCAACCTGATAAGCTCGAACCCAAATCGGAGAAATGCGTCTTCATAGGATACCCAAAGGAGACTGTTGGGTACACCTTCTAATCATAGATCCAAAGGAAAAATATTCGGTTCTAGGAATGGATCCTTTCTAGAGAAGGAGTTTCTCTCGAAAGAAGTGAGTGGGAGGAAAGAAGAACTTGATGAGGTAGCTGTACATGCTCCCTTATTGGAAAGAAGTTCATCACAGAAACCGGTTCCTGTGACGCCTACACCAATTAGTGAGGAAGCTAATGATATTGATCATGAAACTTCAGATCAAGTTACTACCAAACATCGTAGGTCAACCAGAGTAAGATCCGCACCAGAGTGGTACGGTAATCCTATTCTGGAGGTCATGTTACTTGACCATGGCGAACCTATGAACTATGAGGAAGCGATGATGAGCCCAGACTCCGCAAAATGGCTTGAGGCCATGAAATCTGAGATGGGATCCATGTATGAGAACAAAGTGTGGACTTTGGTGGACTTGCCCGATGATCGGCAAGCCATAGAGAATAAATGGATCTTCAAGAGGAAGACGGACACTGATAGTAGTGTTACTATATACAAAGCTCGACTTGTTGCGAAAAGTTTTCGACAAGTTCAAGGGGTTGACTACGATGAGACCTTCTCACCCGTAGCGATGCTTAAGTCTGTCCGAATCATGTTAGCAATTGCCGCATTTTATGATTATGAAATTTGGCAAATGGATGTCAAAACTGCATTCTTGAATGGATTTCTGGAAGAAGATTTATATATGATGCAACCAGAAGGTTTTGTCAATCCTAAAGGTGCTAACAAAATGTGCAAGCTCCAGCGATCCATCTATGGACTGGTGCAAGCATCTCAGAGTTGGAATATACGCTTTGATGAGTTGATCAAAGCATATGGTTTTATACAGACTTTTGGAGAAGCATGTATTTACAAGAAAGTGAGTGGGAGCACTACAGCATTTCTGATAAGTATATGTGAATAACATATTGTTGATCAGAAATAATGTAGAATTTTTCTGGAAAGCATAAAAGGATACTTGAATAAGAGTTTTGCAAAGAAAGACCTCGGTGAAGCTGCTTACACATTGAGCATCAAAGATCTATAGAGATAGATTAAGACGCTTGATAAGATTTTTCAATGAGTACATACCTTGATAAGATTTTGAAGTAGTTCAAAATGGAACAGTCAAAGAAGGAGTTCTTGCATGTGTTCCAAGGTGTTAAGTTGAGTAAGACTCAAAACCCGACCATGGCAGAAAATAGAAAGAGAATGAAAAGTCATTCCCTATGCCTCAGTCATAGGTTCTATAAAGTACAGACCTATTGTATACCTTGCTCAGAGTTTGGCAAGGGAGTACAATTTTGATCTAAGAGTAGATCACTGGACAGCGGTCAAGAATATCCTTAGTCGGGACTAAGGAAATATTTCTCCATAATGGAAGTGATAAAAGAGCTCGTCGTAAAAAGTTACAACGATGCAAGCTTTTACACCAATCCAGATGATCTAAGTCTCAATCTGGATACATATTGAAAGTGGGAGCAATTAGCTAGAGTAGCTCCGTGCAGAGCAATGTAGACATAGAATATTTGCAAAATACATACGGCTCTGAATGTGACAGACCCGTTGACTAAACTTCACTCATGAGCAAAACATGATCATACCTTAGTACTCTTTGGTTGTTAATCACATAATGATGTGAACTAGATTATTGACTCTAGTAAACCCTTTGGGTGTTGATCACATGACGATGTGAACTATGGGTATTAATCACATACAGATGTGAATATTGGTGTTAAATCACATGGCGATGTGAACTAGATTATTGACTCTAGTGCAAGTGGGAGACTGAAGGAAATATGCCCTAGAGGCAATAATAAAGTTATTATTTATTTCCTTATTTCATGATAAATGTTTATTATTCATGCTAGAACCGGAAACATAATACATGTGTGAATACATAGACAAACATAGTGTCACTAGTATGCCTCTACTTGACTAGCTCGTTGATCAAAGATGGTTGTGTTTCCTAGCCATAGACATGAGTTGTCATTTGATTAATGGGATCACATCATTAGGAGAATGATGTGATTGACTTGACCCATTCCGTTAGCTTAGCACTTGATCATTAGTATGTTGCTATTGCATTCTCCATGACTTATACATGTTCCTACAACTATGAGATTATGCAACTCCCGTTTACCGGAGGAACACTTTGTGTGCTACAAAACATCACAACGTAACTGGGTGATCATAAAGGAGCTATACAGGTGTCTTCGAAGGTACATGTTGAGTTGGCGTATTTCGAGATTAGGATTTGTCACTCCAATTGTCGGAGAGGTATCTCTGGGCCCTCTCGGTAATGCACATCACTATAAGCCTTGCAAGCAATGTAGCAAATGAGTTAGTTACGAGATGATGCATTACGTAACGAGTAAAGAGACTTGCCGGTAACGAGATTGGACTAGGTATTGAGATACCGATGACCAAATCTCGGGCAAGTAACATACCGATGACAAAGGGAACAATGTATGTTGTTATGCGGTTTGACCGATAAAGATCTTCGTAGAATATGTGGGAGCCAATATGAGCATCCAGGTTCCGCTATTGGTTATTGATCGTAGACGTGTCTCGGTCATGTCTACATAGTTCTCGAACCCGTAGGGTCCGCACGCTTAAAGTTAGATGATGGTTATATTATGAGTTTATATGTTTTGATGTACCGAAGATAGTTCGGAGTCCCATATGTGATCATGGACATGACGAGGAGTCTTGAAATGGTTGAGACATGAATATTGATATATTGGATGACTATATTTGGACACCGGAATGGTTCCAGGGGTTATCGGATGTATACCGGAGTACCGGGGGGGTACCGGAACCCCCCGGGGGGTTAATGGGCCTCATGGGCCCAAAGTGGAGCATAGGAGGGGTGGCCATGGCAGGCCGCACGCCCCCTCCCCCTCTAGTCCGAATAGGACAAGGAGGGGGGCAGCGCCCCCCTTTCCTTCCTCTCCTCTCTCCCCTTCCTTCCCCCTCTCCTACTTGGACAAGGAAAGGAGGGAGTCCTACTCCCGGTGGGAGTAGGACTCCTCCCTGGCGCGCCTCCTCCTGGCCGGCCACCCCCTCCCCCTTGTTCCTTTATATACGGGGGCAGGGGGCACCTCTAGATACAACAATTGATCCTTGAGATCTATTAGCCGTGTGCGGTGCCCCCCTCCACCATAATCTACCTCGATAATATCATAGCGGTGCTTAGGCGAAGCCCTGCGTCGGTAGAACATCATCATCGCCACCACGCCGTTGTGCTAACAAATCTCTCCCTCAATGCTTGGCTGGATCGGAGTTCAAGGGACGTCATCGAGCTGAACGTGTGCTGAACTCGAAGGTGTCGTGCGTTCAGTACTTGATCGGTCGGATCATGAAGACGTACGACTACATCAACCGCGTTGTGCTAACGCTTCCGCTTTCAGTCTACGAGGGTACGTGGACACACTCTCCCCTTTCGTTGCTATGCATCACCATGATCTTGCGTGTGCGTAGATTTTTTTTTGAAATTACTACGTTCCCCAACATTGATCTACCACGAGATCGTAATGGCTAAACCCTGGAAGTCTAGCCTATATGATTATGATTGTCTCTATGGACTAAACCCTCCGGTTTATATAGACAACGGAGGGGACTAGGGTTGTACAAAGTTGGTTATAGAGAAAGGAATCTACATATCCGAACGCCAAGCTTGCCTTCCACGCCAAGGAGAGTCCCATCCGGACACAGGTGAGAGTCTTCGGTCTTGTATCTTCACAGCCCATCAGTCTGGCCCATGTCAATAGGAAGGCCGCCCAAGGACCCCTTAATCCAGGACTCCCTCACCTACCGCGCGGGAAAAGCCCCACCCTCAACTTTTAAATAGCATAGTATACTAATTTTGTATCCATGGATTGCGCCATGGAGCAAAGCCTCAATAAAACGGCGGTACACATGTATGGAGTATACGGCACGCCCGTCGCATTCGCGTCGCACCCCAGACAGTCGGTCGGTCTGGCACGCCGCTCTCTGAATGGCACGTGTCATATTGCGTTTGCACACACATGTGGGACAGCAATTGAGAACTGACCATAGGCACACTCCCCGGCCCCGCAAGTCGGGTGAGTTAATAGAAGAGAGAGACGAGCGATAGTACTAGAGAAGTGTTGTACATACGTTGGTGCCTAGACGATCCCTGCAAGACACAGAAGATCAGTTCATCCATGCATGTGACCAGACTCCAGCAGACACGCCTGGATTGGCTATTGTCTACATATCGTACATGCTATGTTGTACAGGGCTGTAGTTCTGGTGAGAAATCTAAAAAAGGTTTCTTGTAATCTCGCAAAATTAGGTGCTTCGGATCACTGCGAGGGTTAAACAGCAACAATTGAGTTCCTACAAGGGGCTAGTAATTGGGGGCACATGCACTAAGACTACTCGGCTGCCATCTAGGTCAAGCCTGCTATGTTAATTAGGACATCTATCGATGGACCCCTTTTCTATGAGTTTATCTTTAATTTGACCTTTGATCCTCGTCTAATTTGTCCGTCGGGATTCATGTTGTCTCCTTTGGGCAGTGAGGTTATGATTTCCTATCATGTGGCATTTTTTTGTGTTATATGTTATAATTCGGTTCTTCAGATCAAAATGACGACAACTGCGCCTCCGGGGCACGTGCATGAAGACCTCTCGACAGTCATTGACGAGGTCAAGATGGCTCCAGTAGACAAAAGAAAACTAGTACTCCACTATATAGGCAGGAGCCTCTGCGCTTGCTTACTAGTGTTCCTCTCTTCACACTGTCTCGTCCTCTCCAGATCTAAACACGACAGCGGTGGCCACACTCTCTCTCTCTGCTCACCGCTGGTCACAGATCCAGCCGGATCCTCTCTGCCGGGGAAGGTGAGAAGGCGCAACATTCACGCGGTCATCCTCGGCGACGGCTCTTACCCACTGCCGGTGCATCCCGATCAGCGTGCCTTGCCATTCTCTCCCAAGCACCGCTGGTAGGGAGGGCCTCCGACCCCTTCTTCCTCGCTACCATAGTGTGGGCAGATCCGGCCTCTCGCCGCCCACCTAGCGACATCCCGACGACCCTCAGGTATAACTTCCTTCAAAACTGGCCTTGCTCTACTTCCCGAGCTCCTGACGTCACTACATTTGTATCTTTTACTATTTCTCAGGCCCCCTCGTAGATAGGATCGATCGACTGTTCAAAAACCACCTAAATTTTTACTGTTAAGAGGTAAAACTAGTTCATGAACTCGAATCTAGTACTACTTGGTTCAAACAAGGAAGAAAGGGGGTGGGGTGGGGGAAGATTTGTTACCTGAATCTAGGACTTGGTCGAAAGAGGAAATAATGGGGGCAAAAAGTAGCAGAGACTGGCTATCCAACTGGTCTCTAGGTCTGATAGGGAAATAAAGGGAAACGCAGTACAAACTCAATATAAACCTGATCGATTGGTTGAAAAAGGAAAGAAAGTGGGGACTGGGGGACAAGTCAACAGAGTAAGTCCAACACTAGATTTGCTAGCCTCACACAGTATAAGGTGGCTATACCAAACAAAAATGGGACCAACCCAAATATCATGTTCTGATGTTTGTTGCGCCGAGCCACTCTTATGTAATGCCACTGGTAAAATGTAGCAGTCGCACTGTTAAAAGTAAGGGACACGTTAAACCAATGTTGTTTTCCCAGTAATATGAATCAATGGCACTTTTTTTCATGTCCTGCTAAATTTGCCATTAAGATAAGTTGCTTCTTTTCATTAAAAATGCAACTGTCCTGGTCCATCTACTCTCCCGTGCCCAAATACCGACTCTGTAGCAGCTATTAATGTAATGTTGCTGGTAAATGAAGCAATGCACCATTAAGGTAATGTCATATTTAACAGTTGACATAGTTAATCCTAATGCCCACACTAATATCTAGCAATGTTGCTGCTTTAGAAATTGCTATTGTCCTTGTAGGATTGCCATTCAGATAAGGAACATGCTTCTTTTTAATTTGATGCATGTTTCATCACTTGTTAGTCACCCTCCTTTCCGCCTTTTTTGTGCAAACAGAGATATACATTTCTCGCTTGATCTTAGTTGAACTGCACAAATGATACCCAAATTATAGTTGAACAGTCTAGGAGCTTCACAACCAACCTTAATGTTACTCAATTTTATTGCAACTAATGAAGAAGAAGCTCTGTGGGTTTCGTTTTCTGATGGAAATGGAACCAGGGCTGGAGCCCTTTTCTTAAAATAGAAGAAGAAGCTACTAGCTCATGGGACATTGCTTCATTTTAGGTGAACTACACCAAAAGGTCCCATGAATTGAATCATCCTTGTTGGTGACTGGTGTCATCCCTTCTACGATGGTGTTGACTGCAGATATGGTTCCCATCACGAGGTATGTTCCTTTTTGGTCTGACCATTTGCCAAAGATCCTGCATGTTGAGTCTGCTCTTGTGCTTCTGTTTTGGCACTGCCATGATAAAGTAGTAATGTTATTATTTTGCACCTAATCTAGTGGCACTATTAATTTGAGGCAATGTTTTGGCACCGCTAGTGCCACTGATTTTTTTATATATCGAAAGAGGGGGTTTCCTCTGATTTAATTAAAGAAACCCAACCATAGAGAACCATTATCCGACAACATCTCAGTGTAAACGGGCAGTTATGCAACTACTACTAGAACGGACAGAGTACTAGCAGGAGACAAGTTCGCCACATAAGCTAGGCAGGTAGGGGGGCGCAGCACTAGCTCGACCAAGTTTGGATTACAACCCAAATGCTACCACAGAAACATCGGGGAGATAGGGTGAAGAGCCGACCAAAGATCCCAAAGGTAAGCAGCCCCGGCCTCCATCCTTGCGATGCACGGTACACCTCGTTTGCCACCTGCTCGACCCTAGTGTCACTGATAAAATGAAGTAATAATATAGTTAAAATAGAGTGAGTGTCCTCTCCATCATTTCATTTCCAATGTAGATAAAGAAAGTTCGTCACTTTGTTAGTATATGTTTCATCAACTAGTCCCATTGTTAATGTTTAAGCGTTTATGCAAACTGGGGTGCTTAATTCTAGTTGATCTGCACAAAAATAGAGACTGGAATGTCTCAAGGCCCCTTCTTGTACTACCGTTGTACACTGATGTTCATCACTGGCAGAAGGTGTACCGGGGAGACTTGGGTCGATTTACAGTATGAGGTGTATCGATGAGGCGTCGCAGGCGATCTCGCCTCATGACATGGCATACTATGATACTATCGCAATATTTTCTTCTATTTATTATTGTATGTTTCATCAACTAGTGCCATTATAATGTAATCACGCTTTTTCATTATCTGTGCAAATAGGGTTATTCAGTTGCATTTTGGTGGAACTGCAGAAATGTACGGATGGAACCGGCATATATGCAGAGTGCGAGGTGTGCTAAGTAAAAATTACCAACACCAACCATGCTCCATGCACGCATTGGCATCCACCACCACCAGTGGGATGTGTGGCACTCTTTGTGGACGGATATTTCTCGGCAGCGAATCCTCTAACCAAATACTAGTAGCTTATATTGGCAGTTTTCTAGGGAGTACTCTTTTCTGAAAGAAGCACCAATCTATTTTTCTTTATTTGTACACAGTGTCACAACTTTGACCCAAAGGTTTAGAGCTATTTTAGGGTGATTGGCGTAGTACTCGAAGACTGATTGTAATCATGATTTTCATTAGCTGTCACACTGATTGTAAGCATGAGCAGATGGAAGATTAGGTTAGTGCGAAGCTTACCTTAAACCCTACCGCCGCCATTGAAACGAGACGAGCGTCGACTGAACCATGGAGAACGGCAGGGAAGCGACGTCGTGCCATCCGGCCTCCTCTTTTAGTGGTAGAACGAATACTCCTGTGGCTCCGGCTGGCTCTGCACCCTCACAAACGGTACACCGTACTCGATCGATTCATTATCCTCTGGGTGCTCGACCTTCGACCTGTACACCCACCACCTCCGCCTTACTTTCGCCTCGGGCGAATCTGTCTACTCCATCGCCCAGAGGATATACTCGATGAACTCGAAGGACTGCAGCATGACTGCCACCGAGGAGTACATCGCCGCCCTCATCACCGTCGTCTCGCTCTTTCGCATACGTTGCCACATGGCCCTCACCGTCATCGAAATCTCCCACTCATTGTCAAACCAAGTAAGGATCTCCTTCAACCTGGCTAACTTTGCCTGATCGCCGCCGGTGATCTGCCTGATTCGCTGCTGCATCCTCTCCATAGATGTCCTTCTGAGTGGTCCCGTGCTAGCTTTGGAAGATGGGAGGGGAGACGGTGGACTTAGAGAAGAGGGGGAGGCGAGACGCTGGTTTTGGAATGGAGTTGATGGAGAGGAGAGGGGGTGGTTTTGCAATGGAGAAGTGGGAGAGGCGAGGAGGAGGTTTTGCAATGGTGATGGAGAGGAGAGGAGGTGGTTTTGCAATGGAGAAGAGGGAGAGGAGCGTGCGACAGCGATTTAGGATTGGACGAGAGGGCCGGCGCACTGTGACTAGATCAAAATCAAAATCAATTTACCCTTCAATTAAGAAAGCGTCCTCACATTAACTAGTCTCCCTTTTATTCTGGGTCATAATTAACCATGATTTTCACAAATAAAATATATGTTACATTGAGAAATAATATAATTTGAAAGTACATTCAGATACGAACCAAACGATACAATTTTTGGTGACATGCATTCACATTTTGCTTGTCAAATACAGTATGCGGTCAAACTTTGACCCAAAATACGCAAAACAAAAAAATACTTCCAAGACCAGCGCCGCTCTTCTCCTCTTAAACCACCGCCCCTCCTCTCATCTTCCAATCTAAATCCAACGCCGCTCCTCTCCTCTTCCATTTCAAATCCACCGCCCCTCCTCACTTGTTCCGATCCAAAATCAGTGTTGCTCCGCTCCCGTTCTAATCCAAAACCAGCGCTGCTCCTCCCCTCTTCCATTCAAAAACCACCGCCGGTGAGTGAAGGTGTTGTGGAGAAGTAGATCGATGGAGGAGTACAATCGATACGTGAGGATCGCAGATGGCGACCCTGTGAATCTAGCTAGGATGTTGGAGATACAGTCTTGGTTTCACAACAAGGACCAACTAGCGGCGACGATGACATCCATGGCGAAATATCTGCAACAGGGCGAAAAAGGTAGCGATACTCCGAAGGGAGTCGCGCTGGAGTACATAGAGCTGCTCCTCTGGGCCATGGAGCAAACAGATTCACCGAATCCTATCGTGAGGGAGCGGTGGTGGGAGTATCAATCCCAAATGGATCATCCACCAGAGATTGAAGGATCGAGCATCTACAAGGTGCCGTTTGTGCGGGTGTCGTGCCAGAGCGAGCCAGTGGAGTCTTCGTCGACCGAACCCAACTACAAGAGGAGAAACGCAGTTGGCCCGATGATGCTTCCCCGCCATCCTCTCCCTCGCCGTTCACATCGTCTCACGGGGCGGCTATCTGCCGACGAGGAATAGGAGGGGACTGCCCCCCCCCAAAGCCCAATAGTCGGGCAGGTTGTGAATTTTCAGGAGGAGCTTAGGGTTGTCAGTATTTGTAGGTTGTGAATTGTGTTTTGTGTTGTGTATTTTGAGAGTACTTTCATATATGAATGTATTTTGAATTTCAGATTTGCAGTATTGAGCATATGAAGTATTTTATGAATTCTAGAGATCTATTTTAGCACTTTAAAATGTAGTTTCATAGGAGTATAAAAGTGCAGACAATGTGATTCTCACAGAAGAAACTGCAAGTTTCAATTTCCGATAAGAAACTGCAAGTTCAGTTTCAGATAAGAAACTGCAACTTTCAGAGGCAGAGCATTTATATTAACATGGCCTTTTCAAACATGGTTAACATCATGTTGGAAGTTTTATTCATGGTCCCAATTTGAAATACCAGTCAGTTAACATCATGCTGATCAACATTCATGCATAGCACATCTTCATATGATGCACAGTCAAAAAGATTGCTATTTTCAAAATGTCCACACAATGTTGAGTGTGCGAAAAACAGAGAAAACGAGGGGACGAAGTTTTGGCAAGTGTTGGACATGGTGTGCGTAGATGATAATGGGGACCCACATGTCAATAATGGCAGAGGCAAAAAATTTGGAGATATTTTCCCTGCATCAGGTGGAATCGAACTCGGGCCGAACAGCTGTGGGTAGTGTCACTTGGCCACTGGGCTAGTTCAGTACTTTCATTACAAATAAGGCACTTCCTCGGGTGGTCGGACCTCCTTCTGTGCCTTTGTGCGCTTGCTGCGGCGCCGCTGTCTGCCCTTGTGAACATGCTGAACAAATAAGAGGAATCTGGAGAGGATTGTACGTGGAGAGGCGGACAGTCAGGACCCACCGTGTCTATGGCCGTATGCAAGCAAGTGCCTCGTCAAAAAAATACTTCCTCCTAATGCTATACTGACGTTGGGGCCCACGGGTTTGTCAACATAGTTACATTTTTTTAGCTGCTTCAACGTAGTTACTATAGGAGATAAATTCACAATGAAGCCGGGGAGCTGGCACGTATCATTTATTATCACTGGGGCAGCAAGTATCAGTTGGATTTTGGGGTTGCCCCGTCTAGGCTTTCTTTTTTAACATGTGAAGCCCACGACATGCCGGTTTGTATTTTCTTTAGGGCCGTCATCTATGGATCGGCCTATGGACCTCCCACCCGAGGTTTTACTTTTCCTGAAACATCGGTAACCCAATTTATTTTTTTTTTTGAAGAAAACGTAGAGGTCTATTCTATTTTTCTATATAAGAATAGGAACGCGTGGTCCAACTTATGTTTCCCTTCTAACTATATTATATATATTTAAATTATTTTATATGTTATTATATATTATTGTTATTGTCATCATATATTTAACAAATACTTACATATGTAAGAAAACAATATCCCACATCTTATTAACTTATAAAAATTATTTCTTAACAATAAAATCCTAGATTTTTGGCAACGAAAATCCTGGTAATTGTGTACAAAAGCTTGGTAAGATTTAAGGACCAATGTAATAATAAATCACTTATTATTTAAATATATTTATAACAAAATGCTCAGCCCCTGTTTATTTTTTGATAACATTGTTGCGCCCAACCCAACAATATAATTAGAATCAGCCCAGGAAAATCATGTATTTCAAGAAAGTGCAAATAGCCTGTAATTTTTTAGGAAAAAATAAATGGGCCGCATGGACGCTACATTATTTGTTCACCCGGCCCAGCTAATTGATTGTAATTCTAAAAAAAAGAGATCAAATTGACTGTAAATTCTAAATGGGTTGAATATGTGCCACATTTTTGGAGGCTGAAATGTGGGCCAATAGGTCGATGCCAACGCAAGTCCTTGTCAACTTAGTCAACAAATGATTCTGACATTGTTAGTCATTGGATTTACATCCCACGACCGACATCCATCTTCAATCTCTCGTCTTCTTCCTCCAGCGCCGCCGGGACCACCTGTTCCCGCCTCCTGCTGCTAGCAGCTCTGCTTAGCACGCTTCGCTGTGAAGCACTACCCCACCGTTGGCCAGGCCATCCCTCCACCCCACCACACCTCCTGCTCTTCTCCATCGATTGCCGAGCCACACCACACCAGAACCAGTTGACCCTCGTACACCTCTCCGTCTGTGACTCTACTCCCGCGTCTTCCCATCTCCGAATCATTGTTGTCCGGGGCCTCGCCGTCGTGCACCACCTTGGATGCGCTTGGCGCGGAGTGGTCAACGAACGACATCCATCGGAAGTAGACTATGCGTGGAGAGGCTGGCATCTGGGTCCACGGCCGCACGCAAGGAAATGCCTCCTTATTACACCCAAAATAATGATTCCTCCACCTGACAGCTGGGACCCACCGGAAGGGCCTCTGTATTTCACGAAAAAATGTTCCCCCCGCTGACAGGTTGGACCCACCAGCTATATCTTCGCACGCAAGGAAGTGCCTCCTTATTACGCACAAAAAATGAATACCCCCTACTAGCTGGGACCCACCATAGTGGGAGGCTGACTTGTGGGCCTACTAACTTGACGGGGATGGAGGGCTTTGTCAACTTAGTCAATATGAACGATTCTAGCTCCATTGACCGTATGATGTCCATCCAACGGCCGTAGTGCTTCTTCAACATCTGGTCTTCTTGCTCCAGCCGCCCAAGCTAGCGTCGGTCGTGCCGCGTCCTCCTGCCTCCCATCGCAGGTTGTGATGTCGCGGAGGCCTCACCGCCCCCTACTACTCCCACCGTTGGCCAGGCCATCCCTCTACTCACCCACACCCCCTGTTATTCTGCGGTAATGGCAGCCTCACACCGCAGCCGAACCAGTGAACCCTGGTACTCCTCTCCGCGTGGGCATCCACTGTCGCGTCTTCCTGGGCTCTGCGTCATCACCTTCCTAGGCCTCGCCTTCGTCCACCGCCCTGGTGCTCTCGGCGCGGCGTGGTCGATGTGGTCAAGGAATGACTGCCATCGGAAGAGTACTGTATGTAGAGAGGCTGACAGCTGGGTCCATGGCAGCTGCAAGGAAGTGCCTCCTTATTACGCGCATAATAATTATTCGTCCACCTGACAATAGGGACCCACCGGACAGGCCACCGTATTTTGCGAAAAAAATGCCCCCCCTCCCGACTGCTGGGACCCACCAGCTACATCTTCGCACGCAACAAAGTGTGTCCATATTACGGGCAAAAAACGATTCGCCCCCTGACTGACTGCTGGGACCCACCAGCTACATCTTCGCATGCAAGGAAGTGCCTGACAGTCGGGACCCACCTGGACGAAGCATACGTAGCGTTGTCATTCTGGTCGAGAACGTGTACGTACATACTGGTCGATGTAGAGGCGTGCACGTGTCATAGTAAAGGCGCGCATGTAGCATGTACATGTATGTACATCGGCATGGTGAAAGAAAGTAAATACAGCCACATACGTACATACGGGCGGGGTCTCGAACGCCTAATCGCAGATACGTACGGCCAGGGCTCCTGTACATGGCTGGGTCGGAACGGAGAAATTGCATCATCGTCGTGTTCATGGGGAGGCAACAGAATGAGTCGTGTTCATTGTCGGTGTCAAAACCGGCGGATCTCGGGTAGGGGGTCTCGAACTGTGCGTCTAAAATGGTAATAGGAGGCGGGGGGCACAATGTTTACCCAGGTTTGGGCCCTCTCGATGGAGGTAATACCCTACTTCCTGCTTGATTGATCTTGATGATATGAGAATTACAAGAGTTGATCTACCACGAGATCGTAGAGGCTAAATCCTAGAAGCTAGCCTATGATTATGATTGTTGTTCTCGTCTTACGGACTAAACCCTCCGGTTTATATAGACACTGGTGGGGGCTAGGGTTACACAGAGTCAGTTACAGAGAAGGAGATCTACATATCCGAACTGCCAAGCTTGCCTTCCACGCAGAGGAGAGTCCCACCCGGACACGGGACGAAGTCTTCAATCTTGTATCTTCATAGTCCAACAGTCCGGCCAAAGTATCTGATCCGGCGGTCCAAGGACCCCTAATCCAGACTACCTCAAGAGTCTCGAACCAGCTTCAATGACGATGAGTCCGGTAGCAGATTGTCTTCGCATTGCAAGGCGGGTTCTTCTCCAAATCCAGTGTACCTGTAGTAACCGGTACTGTCCGGCTTCCCGTTAATGTTGCACTCCTCGGCTTCTGTTCCCTAATAATGGCAGTCTCCACGTGTCGAGCGAATGCGAGAAGTCGGGGCATTTTTACATTTGCCACCCTAACCATGTAAGTAAATCGTCTATTTAAAGAGACGGGGATCCTCAGATCCAAATCATACCATCCTCTCCCAGCGAGTATCCATCAGAGCGCGTCCGAAAAAAACCACCCCATCATGGTCGGCCGCCGCAGCTCCTCCTCTTGCTCCCGTTGCACTAAGCCAGGCGATTGGGAGAAGTGTTCCGTCCCCCACAATCGATTGGTGGAGTTGCAGACCCAGGAGTTTCTCCTGCCTGCGTATATGGTCCCCGTCCGAGCCGAACTTGCCACTTACAATGGCGGAGAGCAAGCGGAGAGATTTCCCAACCCATCCAGGGGGAGCGGGTATGCCTTGTACCTTACTTGCTGAGGGGACTTGGATTTCCAATCCATCCGTTCCTCCGTGGGCTCCTGGAGTTCTATGGCCTCCAGCTGCATAACTTCACTCCTGCCCCCATACTACACATCACAGGCTATGTCGCCTTTTGTGAGCTATTTCTGGGCTGCGAAGCTCATTTCAAGCTATGGAAGAGGCTATTCTGCCTCGTACCCCGCACTCAGGAGGGGTCAATATATCAAGTGGGCGGAGCCAAAATATGGCGCATCACCGGGACCGGATACCTGTCCGGTACCCCGAAGAAGACATCCGAAGACTGGCCTTCGGAGTGATTTTATATGGAGGACGTCCCCCTTCCGGACCCTATTCGGATGGGCCTTCCTGAGTTTGCAAATGCCCTGCTGAAGAAATGCCACAGCTGGCGCCCCCGGAGCCACCAGGAGGAAAACAACAGAGAGGTCCTTTACCTGATGGGCAGGATAAAAACGCTGGCCAAATCAGGACTGACAATAATCGAGGATATGTCAATATGTATAATGCGGGGGGTATAGACACTTCAGTATTGGGGAAAACCCATGTGGCACTTCAATGGAGAAGACGATGCCACCCACTGCGGTCGTAAAGGTCCGGACTCCGTCGCCGCTCTGGCGAAAATACTATCCAATTTGTACAAAGGAGAAGAAGAGGAGTTCATCCATATTAAGCCACGGGATGGATTCTCCATGTACAACCCCCCCCCCCCCAAAGTTGGGTGAGCTGCTATCTTTTACTCCAGCCCTTCCTGCATTCTTCATTGCAAATATTTACCTTGCCAATTCATAGCAGGAACTGCGAAAAGCTGTGAGGGAGGTCCACAGCCCGTCTCCACAGCCAGAGGACCCCGACCGGGCCCTCGACCCCGGACTTGAAGAAGATCCGGACATATATGTGGAGCTCTTTGATAGTACATTTTACGAGTTAAGCTGTGACGGTGCCTTGGTGGCCATCATAGCTGATTATCCTGGCCTACTCACTGCATCACATGTAAGTAAAACCGGAGTCCCAACTTCTGATAAGAATCCCCTCTTTGTGCCTTACCCACTGCACATGCATTGCGTTTTACAAGGAAGGCCATCGGGACGCCGTGCCGAACCCGCAGTGACTCGTCAACAAGGGGCACCGAAGTCGGGTAGGCTTAAAAGGAAGGCAGTCAGGACCGGGACGCAATCGCAGAGGTATGATTAAAAACCTGCTATGTAATTATCGTCTTTTAAAATATAACAATATCCGTGGTTCCCTGGCAGAAAAAGCGCTCGCCGGACTGTATCCGGAGAGCCTGTCGGCTACGCCTCCACCAGCCGAACTCCGAGGCCGGACTCAAGGGTGGAGGTCAATGGGGGGACAACGTCGGACGGTCCTCCTACAGAGGATACGGATAGATTATCCGCTACAAACTCCGAAGTGGAGAGCACCATGAATCAAAGGCGCCGACGGGCCACACTAGGCGACCCTAATTTCTCTGAAGAGGCGTTCAATGCCTTCAACTTAGGGGACGCGTACATCCGAGCTGCTCAAGATGGCTTCGCTAGAGCCACTGACCAGTATGTAAAGGACATACGGGTAAGGAAATCTGATAAGTATGTATATCAGTAGCCCCTGAGACTTGAAACAGTTGGCACAACTGATTTAAGGATCATTGTATGCATAGGTTCTTACAAAGAGGAATACCCATTTGTCTCAAGAGCTGGAGGAGTGCAAAGCCTAGCTGCGGGCCGCAGTTGCCGGAATGGAGAAGTCCAAGAAGGCCTCATCTGGTAATACTTGTCTTGATCAGAACGAATGTAATGACATGTACCTGTTAGTATTCGGCATGAATGATTCTGCAGACAATCCCGGAGGTAATCCGGAGATCATACCGGGGGATGAGCAATATGCTGAACGACGGCTAAAGGCTGGCGAGCGCGTTCTTACAAAGGTTATACGAGAGAAAAATGATCTCCAGGATGCCCATACCCGACTGGGCATTGAACTAAAAGATGTTCGAGCCCAACTTGTTGACTCCGTGAAGGAGAATAAGAGGCTTCGATGTGGCATTTTTATTAAGTGCTCGAACGAACCTTTATAAAGTTCGGCGAAGAAGCGGGCTAACTGAATTATGTCTGTAGGTATGCTGTAGGTCATCCCGAAGAGGAGATGCCCGGTTCTGCAGGCAATCTTCTGCAAGAGCTCTCACAACTGCACGGACAAATTCGGCAGGTGATGCAGGGTATTGCCCAGGCCTTGTGGCCGTCCGCCTCCCTGCCAGGAGGCATGGGAGAGCTTGTAGAGATGCTCAAGGGAGTGCGGCGGCGCTTCCGATTATGGAAGATATCGGCCTGCCGACAAGGTGCAAGGGAAGCCTAGGCCATGGTGAAGACGCGATACACCAAGGCTGACCCGAACCACATGGCCGAGGTCGGACCTGTAGGGTCAGATGGGGAAGAGATCCCCGTTAGTCTGGTATATGAATAGGTAGCATTAGCTGCAAAGTATTCCCAATAGGATTGTAGGCTAGACAGCCTGTTGGATGGTATAGAAGAAGAATTTAGTCAGTCTAAGTGACTGTGTACTTCAAATGACATATTTTGTCCCTAGCCGGATTGTAAATCATTTGTCATGGCGGACCTTTTCGCTTCAACCTCCAGACCCGACAGTTCGGAGTGTATCCGAATACCCGCTGAGTTATGTAAAAACCGGGGTACGCGTGGAAACCAGGCGTAGGGGTCATAAGTGCTTGAATAGACAAGTACCCAACTAGCTATGTTATATTACATGGATAGTAAGAAACATCTTCCAGGGAGAACAGCTCCGTTAAGGGTTCCTTTCCCTGGGTACGCATGGATTAATGTGCATGTCCGAACTGCAAAAAGCGACGCAGGACATAAACATATGGGGGCATGTATTGCAATAAGTAAGAAACATCTTTTGTTCACGGACCGAATATTCCCTTAAGAACGCTAGCTTTCGGCTTTACCCAGTCTGAGGTACACATCCGGCTGACCCGGCAGTAGCAATCACAGAGGTGCTCCCCTTATGCACTAGCCGAACTAACGGGAACGTAGGGCATAAACACAGGAGTCAGGCAACCCAGCTTGGCCAAAACTTAAGTCATATCGATGCATATAATGGCGAAAAAAGGTACATGTGGAGAAGCGACCCATATGTAGTGGGCATAAAGCCCAGGAGATAATTATATTAAGCTTCTGTATAAGAAGCCCCCAGGTATAGTGAGCGCGTGTAGTGCATCAAGATCGTGTGGTCAAGACACACTTCCAGCTTTTAAGGCCATAAAAAGGAAGGAAGAAAAAGAGGATATAACTTGCAAAAGAAAGGCGGAGGTAAGGAGACAAACACAGAGTTCGACACTAGGCATAGAATCTTCGGAGTCTGGCCGCGTTCCATGGGTTTGGCTCGAGCCGATTATCAGATGCATCATGCAGATGGTATGCCCCTCCGGTGAGAACTTTATCAATGATGAAGGGACCCTCCCACTTGGGCTTGAGCTTGTCCTTTTTCTTCTCCGGTAGGCGTAGAACGAGTTCGCCAACGTTATAAGTTTTGGCCCGTACTTCTCTGCTTTGATACCTGCGAGCCTGTTGCTGACAGAATGTCGAACGGGCTTTAGCAACGTCGCGCTCCTCCTCCAGGGCATCTAAACTGTCCTGCCGATCAAGCTCAGCTTCTTTCTCTTCGTACATGCGCACTCGAGGTGAGTCATGAATGATATCGCAGGGCAATACCGCCTCTGCGCCGTACACCATAAAAAATGGTGTGTATCTGGTAGTGCGATTCAGCGTGGTCCACAACCCCCATAGTACGGAGTCGAGCTCATAGACCCAGTGCGTATCTGATTCCTTCCGGGATTGCACTAGTCTGGGTTTGATGCTGCTCATAATAAGACCATTTTCTCATTCGACTTGATTGTTCGTTTGGGGGTGATAGATGGAGGCGTAATCAAGCTTAATGCCCATGTTGGCGCACCAAGTTTTCACCTTGTCAGCTGTGAAGTTCGAGCCGTTATCGGTGATGATGCTGTGGGGGACACTGTAACGGTGTACGCCCCCGGATATGAAGTCTATCACTGGTCCGAACTCGGCCGTTTTAACTGGTTTGCCTTCTATCCATTTGGTGAATTTATCCACCATGACCAACGAGTATTTTTTCTTTTTGCTTCCTCCTTTAAGGGGTCCAACCATATAAGCCCCTAGACCGCAAAGGGCCAAGTTATGGGGATTGTTTGGAGAGCGGTAGGTGGCATATAGCTTTGATTTGCAAAAATTTGGCAACCGATGCAATGTTGGATGAGGTCCTGTGCGTCTGCTCGGGCTGTCGGCCAATAGAAACCTGTACAGAAGGCTTTGCTTACAAGGGCCCGAGCTGCAGCGTGGTGGCCGCCGAGTCCAGCATGAATTTCTGCCAAAAGTTGTCATCCTTCCTCTTCGGAGATGCACCTTTGGAGTACTCCGGTAGCGCTTTTCTTAAAGCTCTCCCTCGTGGACCTTGTAGGCTTTAGAGCGCCGCACAATGCAACGTGCCTCATTTTGGTCCTCAGGGAGTTCTTGCTTATTTAAGTAGGCTAAGGAGGGTTCCGTCCACGGGGCGATGACAGCCATAATCACGTGGGCCGAAGGTGTTATTTCGGTGGCGGAGCCTCCAATTATGTCAAAGTGTTCGGGATCTGGGTTTGTGTTCGGATCTGGACTGGTATTGCCGGTCTCCCCTTCCCACACCACTGAGGTCTTGAACAGCCTTTCCAAGAAAATATTAGGTGGGAGGGGGTCGCGTTTAGCACCGATGCGGGCGAGGATATCTGCCGCTTGATTGTTCTCTCAGACCACATGGTGGAATTCGAGCCCCTCGAACTGAGCTGACATTTTGAGGACGGCATTATGGTAAGCCGCCATTTTTGGGTCCTTGGCGTCAAAGTCTCCATTTATTTGAGATATTGCAAGGTTCAAGTCCCAACGCCACTACTAGAAAAACCCCTACTAATGGCGCACCTAAAATGGCCATTAATGGCGCATCTGTGATGCGCCATTGATAGCACGCCATTAGTAATTTTTACTAATGGCGCACCACCTAGTGCGCCATTAGTATCTGGTATACTAATGGCGCACCGCTGGTGCGCCATTAGTATAGGCCGTGTGCGCCATTAGTATGCCTCCCAGGCCATGTATACCAGTGCTTTGGCATACTAATGGCGCACCACCACTGATGCGCCATTAGTAATCGCGGCATACTAATGGCGCCGCTTGCTGATGCGCCATTAGTAGATCGTCATACTAATGGCGCCATCGTCATGTGATGCGCCATTAGTATGAATATTAGGTTTTTTTTATTTTTTATTTTCTGTTTTTTGCACAGGTTACAAAATGTATAATTTGACAAAATATAGACAGCACACATAAACAACAGATTCATCGAATACAATAGAAGATTAGTCTGCTTGAGAACCAGACTAACTCAAGTTGATCCATCTTGGCTTTCTCTCGGGCGGGAGCTCTTGCGTTATCCGTCTGCTTGAGAAGCAGCTCTTGAATATGAGGGTCCTGCACCCAGCCCATCGATGGTCCAGCGTCGTCGCTCCGCCGACATCATCATCATGTCTCGTGCATCTTCTACATGATGATCGTACAAGATCACCATCGTGATCATCTCACGGGATTCTTCGTCTTTCGCCCCGAGCCGCGGTGGTTGTCTTGTCGCCCTTCCTCATTTCTTGCTCGCCCCCATGGACGACTTCGTAGTCATCTTCATCACCTTGCCACCGATAGCCATCCATGAAACCACGCAAGAGCAGGTGGTCCCCACTGCCGGAATCTGGGTCCGCAATAAGGCTATTCAGCTTGCATCTTCGACACGGACATCTTATCTCCGTCTCGTTCTTTTGAAGCATCTCGCCTTCGCGGACCTCAAAAACCTATTCACGATGCCTTCGGTCATCGTATGCGGACCATGGTCGTCTGGGTAGAGCAAAACGATATTTTAGAACCAAGAAAAATTTGGCATGACATTCCCTAAAAATAGGACCAAAAGAATGCTTAATGCCAAAATTTCGCTAAACGGAAATGAATCAACATTCCGCAAAATATTGGCAACTATCGCATTTCAAATACCAATACACCTCCAAACACAAACACATATGCAACACCACAAACATATGCAACACCACGAACATACATAGATCTAGCTAGGCCATAAAAAGTGCATGTGCACATTGTTGTAGGGAGAACAACATAAATATAGCTTCCCCCCTTACTTACCTAGCAAAACAAGGTAACTTAACCACTTAATTTGAATGAATCTATGGTGGAAATGAGGTGAAAAAGAGGAGGCACCCGAGACAAGGAGGAGGCGGTGGAGAGAATGAAGTGGGGAGAAAGTGAGTGTGGGAGGAGAGGTTGTCCAAAATATCTTGTTGCTGCCCACTTACTAATGGCGCACCAGCAACAAATGCGCCATTAGTAATCCAGCTTACTAATGGCGCACTTCGTGTGGTGCGCCATTAGTAGTTTTGCAAAAAAACATACTAATGGCGATCTCGCCATGCGGCGCCATTACTAGTTTGAACTAGTAATGGCGCACCGCGTGTGAGTGCGCCATTAGTACTTTTGCAAAAAAAGGAATAAAAACAACAATAAAAAAATAACTTTAGTGGCGCACCCTCTGGCTGGTGCGCCATTACTAGTTACAACTAGTAATGGCGCACCATCAGCGGATGCGCCATTAGTATGTTTGGACAGGCGCACTAGTTCAAAAAAAAATTGGTACTAATGGCGCACCGTTGGCAGGGTGCGCCATTAGTAATTTCAACACTAATGGTGCACCACATGTATGGTGCGCCATTAGTGTCAATTCCATCTATAGCCCTTTTCCTAGTAGTGCGCACTTCTAGGCGTTGAATGCCCATGGAGACTGCCATCCGAAGACCATGCAACAGAGCCTCATATTTGGCTGCATTGTTGGAGTCTGTGTATAGTATTTGGAGTACGTATTGGACTGTATCTCCGGTGGGGGATGTTAGTACAATGCCTGCCCCCAGACCAGCCAGCATCTTAGAGCCGTCAAAGTGCATGATCCAATTGGAGTATGCGCCGTACTCTTTAGGGAGTTCGGCTTCTGTCCATTCGGTGATGAAGTCAGCCACTACTTGCGACTTAATGGCTCGTCGTGGTTTGTATGTGATGTCGAACGGGGGAGCTCAATATCCCACTTAGCAATCTGGCCCGTGGCATTGCGGTTATTGATTATATCATTGAGTGGTACACTCTTGAAAGTAGTGTCGTATTTTCCGGGATGCCATGAAGACCGCATATGCTATCTTTTGATAATGTGGGTACAGTGACTTGCATGGAGTGAGGACAGTGGATAGTAGTATACCGGCTTTTGAAGCGGAAACTTATGTCTAAACGTCTCTTGTTCGACGACGAGCATTGCGCTTACAACTTGGTGTGTTGCAGCTATATATAACAGCATAGGTTCGCTGATATTTGGCGCAGCCAGGATTTGATTGCTGGCCAAGAGGGCCTTTCTTTCTTCCAGTCCGGCGGTAGCCGCATCCGTCCACTCAAAGTGTTTGGTGCGTCGAAGAAGGCGATAGAGAGGTTGTTGGAAATATGCCCTAGAGGCAATAATAAATTAGTTATTATTATATTTCCTTGTTCATGATAATCGTTTATTATCCATGCTATAATTGTATTGATAGGAAACTCCGATACATGTGTGGATACATAGACAACACCATGTCCCTAGTAAGCCTCTAGTTGACTAGCTCGTTGATCAATAGATGGTTACGGTTTCCTGACCATGGACATTGGATGTCGTTGATAACGGGATCACATCATTAGGAGAATGATGTGATGGACAAGACCCAATCCTAAGCCTAGCACAAAGATCGTGTAGTTCGTATGCTAAAGCTTTTCTAATGTCAAGTATCATTTCCTTAGACCAGGAGATTGTGCAACTCCCGGATACCGTAGGAATGCTTTGGGTGTACCAAACGTCACAATGTAACTGGGTGGCTATAAAGGTGCACTACGGGTATCTTTGAAAGTGTCTGTTGGGTTGGCACGAATCGAGACTGGGATTTGTCACTCCGTGTGACGGAGATGTATCTCTGGGCCCACTCGGTAGGACATCATCATAATGTGCACAATGTGACCAAGGGGTTGATCACGGGATGATGTGTTGCGGAACGAGTAAAGAGACTTGCCGGTAACGAGATTGAACAAGGTATCGGGATACCGACGATCGAATCTCGGGCAAGTACTATACCGCTAGACAAAGGGAATTGAATACGGGATTGATTGAATCCTCGACATCGTGGTTCATCCGATGAGATCATCGTGGAACATGTGGGAGCCAACATGGGTATCCATATCCCGCTGTTGGTTATTGGCCGGAGAGTTGTCTCGGTCATGTCTACGTGTCTCCCGAACCCGTATGGTCTACACACTTAAGGTTCGATGACGCTAGGGTTATAGGGAATAGATGTACGTGGTTATCGAATGTTGTTCGGAGTCCCGGATGAGATCTCGGACGTCACGAGGAGTTCCGGAATGGTCCGGAGGTAAAGATTTATATATGCGAAGTCCTACTTTGGTCACCGGGAAAGTTTCGGGTGATATCGGTAATGTACCGGGACCACCGGGAGGGTCCCGGGTCCACCAGTGGGGCCACCAGCCCTGAAGGCTGTGTGGGCCAAGTGTGGGAGGGGACCAGCTCCAGGTGGGCTGGTGCGCCCCCCACCAAGGCCCAAGGCGCAGGGAAGAGTGGGAGGGGGCAAACCCTAGGGCAGATGGGCCCTAAGGCCCACCCCAGGTGCGCCTCCCGCTCTCCCCCTTGTGGTCGCCACCCCTGATGGGATCTGGGGCTGCCGCACCCCTTGGGTGGGAACCCTAGAGGGGGCGCAGCCCCCTCCCCTTCCCCTATATATAGTTGAGGTCTAGGGGCTTCCCAACACATGAGTTTCTCTCCCTCTTGGCGCAGCCCTACCTCTCTCCCTCCTCGTCTCTTGCGGTGCTTGGCGAAGCCCTACAGGATTGCCACGCTCCTCCACCACCACCACGCCATCGTGCTGCTGCTGGACGGAGTCTTCCTCAACCTCTCCCTCTCTCTTTGCTGGATCAAGGCATGGGAGACGTCACCGGGCTGCATGTGTGTTGAATGCGAAGGTGCCGTCCGTTCGGCACTAGGATCATAGCTGATTTGGATCATGACGAGTACGACTCCATCAACCCCATTCACTTGAATGCTTCCGCTTAGCGATCTACAAGGGTATGTAGATGCACTCTCCTTCCCCTCGTTGCTAGATTACTCCATAGATTGATCTTGGTGATGCGTAGAAATTTTTTGATTTCTGCTACGTTCCCCAACAGTGGCATCATGATCTAGGTCTATGCGTAGTTACTATGCACGAGTAGAACACAAAGCAGTTGTGGGCATAGATGTTGTTAATTTTCTTGCCACTACTAGTCTTATCTTGCTTCGGCGGCATCGTGGGATGAAGCGGCCCGGACCGACCTTACACGTACGCTTACGTGAGACAGGTTCCACCGACTGACATGCACTAGTTGCATAAGGTGGCTAGCAGGTGTCTATCTCTCCCACTTTAGTTGGAGCGGATTCGATGAAAAGGGTCCTTATGAAGGCTAAATAGAAATTGGCATATCACGTTGTGGTTTTACGTAGGTAAGAAACGTTCTTGCTAGAACACCTATAGAAGCCACGTAAAAACTTGCAACAACAATTAGAGGACGTCTAACTTGTTTTTGCAGCAAGTGTTTTGTGATGTGATATGGCCAAAGGATGTGATGAATGATATATGTGATGTATGAGATGATCATGTTCTTGTAATAGGAATCACGACTTGCATGTCAATGAGTATGACAACCGGTAGGAGCCATAGGAGTTGTCTTTATTTTTTGTATGACCTGCGTGTCATTGAAGAACGCCATGTAAATTACTTTACTTGCTAAACGCGTTAGCCATAGAAGTAGAAGTAGTCATTGGCGTGACAACTTCATGAAGACACAATGATGGAGATCATGATGATGGAGATCATGGTGTCATGCCGGTGACGATGATGATCATGGAGCCCCGAAGATGGAGATCAAAAGGAGCAAAATGATATTGGCCATATCATGTCACTTTTTGATTGCATGTGATGTTTATCATGTTTTTCATCTTATTTGCTTAGAACGACGGTAGTAAATAATATGATCCCTCATAATAATTTCAAGAAAGTGTTCACCCTAACTGTGCACCGTTGCGAAAGTTCGTCGTTTCGAAGCACCACATGATGATCGGGTGTGATAGATTCTAACGTTCACATACAACGGGTGTAAGCCAGATTTACACACGCGATACACTTAGGTTGACTTGACGAGCCTAGCATGTACAAACATGGCCTCGGAACACGGAAGACCGAAAGGTCGAGCATGAGTCGTATAGAAGATACGATCAACATGAAGATGTTCACCGATGTTGACTAGTCCGTCTCACGTGATGATCGGACACGGCCTAGTTGACTCGGATCATGTAATCACTTGGATGACTAGAGGGATGTCTATCTGAGTGGGAGTTCATAAGATGAACTTAATTACCCTGAACATAGTCAAAAGTTCTTTGCAAATTATGTCGTAAGCTCACGCTTTCGTTCTACTGTTTAGATATGTTCCTAGAGAAAATTTAGTTGAAAGTTGATAGTAGCAATTATGCGGACTAGGTCCGTAAACTGAGGATTGTCCTCGTTGCTTCGTAGAAGGCTTATGTCCTTAATGCACCGCTCGGTGTGCTGAAACTTGAACGTCGTCTGTGGATGTTGCGAATATTTGGCATACACGCTTTGATAACTACGTGATAGTTCAGTAATATTAAACGGTTTAGAGTTGAGGCACCGAAGACGATTTCGAAACGTCGCGGAACATATGAGATGTTTCGAGGGCTGAAATTGGGATTTCAGGCTCGTGCCCTTGTCAAGAGGTATAAGACCTCCGACGAGTCTCTTAGCCTGCAAACTAAAGGAGAAAAGCTCAATCGTTGAGCTTGTGCTCAAATTGTCTGAGTACCACAATCACTTGTATCGAGTGGGGGTTAATCTTCCAGATGAGATAGTGATGTTTCTCCAAAGTCATTGCCACCAAGCTGCTAGAGCTTCGTGATGAACTATAACATATCAGGGATAGATATGATGATATTTGAGATATTCGCGATGTTTGACACCGCGAAAGTAGAAATCAAGAAAGAGCATCAATTGTTGATGGTTAGTGAAACCACTAGTTTCAGGAAGGGCAAGGGCAAGAAGGGATAGTTCATGAAACGGCAAATCAGCTGCTGCTCTAGTGGAGAAACCCGAGGTTGAACCCAAACCCGAGACTAAGTGCTTCTATAATAAGCGAGCAACCTTTGAGCGAATTACCCTAGATACTTGGTAGATGAGAAGGTGGCAAGGTCGATAGAAGTATATTGGATATACATTATGTTAATGTGTACTTTACTAGTACTCCTAGTAGCACCAGGGTATTAGATACCGGTTCGGTTGCTAAGTGTTAGTAACTCGAAATAAAAGCTACGGAATAAACGGAGACTAGCTAAAGGTGAGCTGACGATATGTGTTGGAAGTGTTTCCAAGCTTGATTTGATCAAGCATCGCACGCTCCCTCTACCATCGAGATTGGTGTTAGACCTAAATAATTGTTATTTGGTGTTGGCGTTGAGCATAGACATAATTGGATTATGTCTATCGCAATACGGTTATTCATTTAAGGAGAATAATGGTTACTCTGTTTATTTGAGTAATACCTTCGACGGTCTTGCACCTAAGATTAATGGTTTATTGAATCTCGATCGTAGTGATACACATGTTCATGCCAAAAGATATAAGATAGTAATGATAGTACCACCTACTTGTGGCACTGCCATGTAAGTCATATTGGTATAAAACGCATGAAGAAGCTCCATGTTGATGGATCTTTGACTCACTCGTTTTTGAAAAGTTTGAGACATGCGAACCATGTCTATTGATGTATATGCATGAAGAAACTCCATGCAAATGAACCATTTTGGACTCACTTGATTTTGAATCACTTGAGACATGCAAATCATACCACATGGGCAAGATGACTGAAAGCCTTGTTTTCAGTAAAATGGAACAAGAAAGCAACTTGTTGGAAGTAATACATTTTGATGTGTGCAGTCCAATGAGTGCTGAGGCACGTAGTGGATATCGTTATGTTCTTACTTCACAGATGATTTGAGTAGGTACTGAGAATATTTACTTGATGAAACACAAGTCTGAATTATTGAATGGTTCAAGTAATTTCAGAGTGAAGTTGAAGATCATCATGACAAGAGGATAAAATGTCTATGTTATGATCATAGAGATGAGTATCTGAGTTACGAGCTTTGGCACGCAATTAAGACATTGTGGAAATTGTTTCACAATTAATACCGCCTGGAACACCATAATGTGATGGTGTGTCCGAACATCATAGTTGCACCCTATTGGATACGGTGCGTACCATGATGTCTCTTATCGAATTACCACTATCGTTCATGGGTTAGGCATTAGAGACAACCGCACTCACTTTAGTAGGGCACCACGTAATTCCGTTGAGACGACACCGTTTGAACTATGGTTTGGAGAAACCTAAGTTGTCGTTCCTTAAAAGTTTGGGGCTGCGACGCTTATGTGAAAAAGTTTCAGGTTGATAAGCTCGAACCCAAAGTGGATAAAATACATCTTCATAGGACACCCAAAACAGTTGGGTATACCTCCTAATTCAGATCCGAAAGCAATAGGGATTGTTTCTTGAATCGGGTCCTTTCTCGAGGAAAAGTTTGTCTCGGAAAGTTAAGTGGGAGCATGGTGGAGACTTGATGAGGTTATTGAACCGTCACTTCAACTAGTGTGTAGCAAGGCACAGGAAGTTGTTCCTGTGGCGCCCACACCAATTGAAGTAGAAGCTTATGATAGTGATCATGAAGTTTCCGATCAAGTCACTACCATACCTCGTAGGGTGACAAGGATGCATACTACTTCAGAGTGGTACAGCAATCATGTCTTGAAGGTCATGTTGCTAGACAACAATGAGCCTACGAGCTATGGAGAAGCGATGGTGGGCCCATATTCCGACAAATGGTTAGAAGCCATGAAATCCGAGATAGGATCCATGTATCAGAACAAAGCATGGACTTTGGTGGACTTGCCCGATGATTGGCAAGCCATTGAGATAAATGGATCTTTAAGAAGAAGCCGGACGTGGACGATAATGTCACCGTCTATGAAGCTCGACTTTTGGCAAAGAGTTTTTCACAAGTTCAAGGAGTTGACTACGATGAGATTTTCTCATCCGTAGCGATGCTTAAGTCCGTCGGAATCATGTTAGCGTTAGCTGCATTTATGAAATCTGGCAGATGGATGTCAAAACGAGTTTCCTTACCAGTTTTCGTAAGGAAAGGTTGTATGTGATACAATCAGAAAGGTTTTGTCGATCCTAAGGATGCAAAAAGGTATGCTAGCTCCAACGATCCTTCTAAGGACTGGGGTAAGCATCTCGGAGTTGGAATATGCGCTTTGATGAGATGATCAAAGATTTTGGGTTTATACAAAGTTTATGAGAAACTTGTATTTCCAAAGAAGTGAGTGGGAGCTCTATAGAATTTTTGATGAGTATATGTTGCTAACATATTGTTGATCAGAAATGATGTAGAGTTTCTGGAAAGCATATAGGGTTATTTGAAAAGTGTTTTTCAATAGAAAACCTGGATTAAGCTGCTTGAACATTGAGCATCAAGATCTATAAGGATAGATCAAAAACGCTTAATGGTACTTTCGAATGAGCACATACCTTGACATGATCTTGAAGGTGTTCAAGATGGATCAGTCAAAGAAGGAGGTCTTTCCTGAGTTGTAAGGTATGAAGTTAAGACTTAAAGCTCGACCACGGTAGAAGAGAGAGAAAGGACGAAGGTCGTCCCCTATGCTTAGACGTAGGCTCCATAGTATGCTATGATGTGTACCGCACCTGATGTGTGCCTTGCCACATGTCTGGCAAGAGGGTACAAAGGTGATCAAGGAGTGGATCACCAGATAGCGGTCAAAATTGTCCTTGGAGTAATAAGGACATGTTTCTTGATTATGGAGGTGATAAAGAGTTAGGCGTAAAGGGTTACGTCGATCCAAGCTTTAACACCTATCCGAATGACTCTGAGTAGCAAAACGGATACGTATAGTGGAGCAACCATTTGGAATAGCTCCAAGTGGAACGTGGAAGCAGCATTTACAATATGATCTAGAGATTTGCAAAGTACATACGGATCTGAATGTTGCAGACCCATTGACTAAAACCTCTCTCACAAGCAAAACATGATCAAACCCCAGAACTCATTGAGTCTTAATCACATGATGATGTGAACTAGTTTAGTGACACTAGTAAACTCTTTGGATGTTGGTCACATGGCGATGTGACCTGTAACTGTTAATCGCATGGCGATGTGAACTAGATTATTGACTCTAGTGCAAGTGGGAGACTGTTGGAAATATGCCCTAGAGGCAATAATAAATTAGTTATTATTATATTTTCTTGTTCATGATAATCGTTTATTATCCATGCTATAATTGTATTGATAGGAAACTCCGATACATGTGTGGATACATAGACAACACCATGTCCCTAGTAAGCCTCTAGTTGACTAGCTCGTTGATCAATAGATGGTTACGGTTTCTCGACCATGGACATTGGATGTCGTTGATAACGGATCACATCATTAGGAGAATGATGTGATGGACAAGACCCAATCCTAAGCCTAGCACAAAGATCGTAGTTCAGTATGCTAAAGCTTTTCTAATGTCAAGTATCATTTCCTTAGACCAGAGATTGTGCAACTCCGGATACCGTAGGAATGCTTTGGGTGTACCAAAGCGTCACAACGAATCGGGTGGCTATAAAGGTGCACTAAGGGTATCTCCGAAAGTGTCATTGGGTTGGCACGAATCGAGGCGGGATTTGTCACTCCGTGTGACGGAGAGGTATCTCTGGGCCCACTCGGTAGGACATAATCATAATGTGCACAATGTGACCAAGGGGTTGATCACGGGATGATGTGTTGCGGAACGAGTAAAGAGACTTGCCGGTAACGAGATTGAACAAGGTATCGGGATACCGATGATCGAATCTCGGGCAAGTACTATACCGCTAGACAAAGGGAATTGAATACAGGATTGATTGAATCCTCGACATCATGGTTCATCCGATGAGATCATCGTGGAACATGTGGGAGCCAACATGGGTATCCAGATCCTGCTGTTGGTTATTGGCCGGAGAGTTGTCTCAGTCATGTCTACGTGTCTCCCGAACCCGTAGGGTCTACACACTTAAGGTTCGATGACGCTAGGGTTATAGGGAATAGATGTACGTGGTTACCGAATGTTGTTCGGAGTCCCGGATGAGATCCCGGACGTCACGAGGAGTTCCGGTATGGTCTGGAGGTAAAGATTTATATATGGGGAGTCCTACTTTGGTCACTGGGAAAGTTTCGGGTGATATCGGTAATGTACCGGGACCACCGGGAGGGTCCCGGGGGTCCACCAGGTGGGGCCACCAGCCCTGGAAGGCTGCGTGGGCCAAGTGTGGGAGGGGACCAGCTCCAGGTGGGCTGGTGCGCCCCCCACCAAGGCCCAAGGCGCATGGAAGAGTGGGAGGGGGCAATCCCTAGGGAAGATGGTCCCTAAGGCCCACCCCAGGTGTGCCTCCCCCTCTCCCCCTTGTGGCCGCCACCCTAGATGGGATCTGGGGCTGCCGCACCCCTTGGGGTGGGAACCCTAGAGGGGGCGCAACCCCCTCCCCTTCCCCTATATATAGTTGAGGTCTAGGGGCTGCCCAACACATGAGTTTCTCTCCCTCTTGGCGCAGCCCTACCTCTCTCCCTCCTCGTCTCTTGCGGTGCTTGGCGAAGCCCTGCAGGATTGCCACGCTCCTCCACCACCACCACACCGTCGTGCTGCTGCTGGACGGAGTCTTCCTCAACCTCTCCCTCTCTGTTTGCTGGATCAAGGCATGGGAGACGTCACCGGGCTGCATGTGTGTTGAACGCGGAGGTGTCGTCCGTTCAGCACTAGGATCATCGGTGATTTGGATGACGACGAGTACGACTCCATCAACCCCATTCACTTGAATGCTTCTGCTTAGCGATCTACAAGGGTATGTAGATGCACACTCCTTCCCCTCGTTGCTAGATTACTCCATAGATTGATCTTGGTGATGCATAGAAATTTTTTGATTTCTGCTACGTTCCCCAGCAGAGGTAGTGCCTTTTCTCCCAATCGGGAGATAAAGCGGCTTAGGGCAGCCACGCATCCAGTTAATTTCTGGATTTGCTTGAGGTCTATTGGGGTAGCCAACTGTGACAGAGCTCGGATTTTAGCCGGATTTGCTTCAATTCCTCTATTGGAAACAATGAAGCCCAAGAGCTTTCCGGCAGGTACGCCGAAGACGCATTTTTCCGGATTGAGCTTGATGTCATATGTTCGGAGATTGTTGAATATAAGCCTCAAGTCGTCTATTAAAGATTCGACGTGTCTGGTTTTGATGACCACGTCATCTACGTATGCCACCACTTTTTTGCCGATTTGTGTTTCCAGGCATGTCTGAATCATGCGTTGATAGGTTGCACCGGCGTTTTTTAGCCCAAAAGGCATGGTGTTAAAACAGAAGGGGCCGTATGGAGTGATAAATGCCGTTGCGGCTTGATCGGACTCCGCCATCTTGATTTGATGGTATCCGGAGTATGCGTCGAGGAAGCACAATGAGTCGTGTCCTGCAGTAGCGTCGATGATTTGATCAATGCAGGGGACGGGGAAGGGATCCTTAGGGCAAGCCTTATTGAGGTCCTTGAAATCGACACATAGGCTCCAGGATTTGTCCTTCTTAGGTACCATCACAGGTTTGCTAGCCAGTCCGCGTGTTTTATTTCTCTGATGAATCCGGCCTCGAGTAACTTGGCTAGCTCTTCTCCCATGGCTTGTCGTTTAGGTTCTGAAAAGCGCCGAAGAGTCTGCTTGACCGGCTTGTATCCCTTCAGTATGTTTAGGCCATGCTCGGCTAGCCTGCGTGGGATACCTGGCATGTCTGAAGGATGCCAGGCAAAGATGTCCCAATTCTCACGCAAGAACTCTCGCAGTGCGGCGTCTATTGTGGGGTTCAGCTGTGCCCCGATGGATGTTCTTTCTGTAGGGTCCGTAAGGCGGACCTAGAATTTGACTATTTCGTCCGCTTGTTTGAAAGAGGTGGACTTGGGACATTTGTCGTATCACGTCGTCCCTGTCCACCATGGAGCGCAGCGCAGTTAGTTCTTCGGCCGCGAGGGCTTTGGATAATGCCTCAAGGGCCAGTGCGGCGGTTTTATTTTCGGCGCGGAGTGCCACGTCTGGATCACTAGCTAGAGTGATGATTCCATTGGGCCCGGGCATCTTGAGCTTCATGTAACCATAATGGGGTATAGCTTGGAAGCTCGTGAATGCATCCCGCCCTAAAAGGGTGTGGTATCCGCTACTGAACGGGGGCCACTTGGAATGTGATTTCTTTGGACCTATAATTCTCCGGCGTGCCGAATACCACATCTAGTGTGATTTTTCCCGCACATCGTGCCTCCCGACTAGGGATGATTCCTCTAAAGGTCGTGTTGCTTTGCTCAATCCGGCTCTTGTCTATTTCCATTTTGTTGAGAGTTTCCTCGTAGATGAGGTTTAATCCGCTGTCGCCGTCCATGAGCACTTTAGTAAGCCAGAAGCCGTCCACAATTGGACTGAGGACCAAAGCGGCTGGTGCTCGGATTGTTCGGAATTGAGGTTCGTCACTGGCATTGAAGGTTATGGCCGTGTCGTTCCATGGATTTGTTGCTGCAACGTGGCAGACTTCAGCAAGGCTGCGGAGTGCTCGCTTACGCCTATTATTTGAGGCGAAAGTCTCGAAGGTTGTCAGTACTGTATTGATATTTTCCGAGGGATGGTGCTCTACGGTATTGTTGATGAGGAGATCCTCGCCGCTCTTGGCCACCTGCTGGAGTATCCAACATGCTCTAAGGCTGTGTGTTGGTATGGTATCCGATGTACTGTGAATTTTGCATGGCCCATTGAGTCATCCCTCCAATATGGTTCCACACCCTGTGGTGGGCTTTGGTTTCTTTGTAATTGGATCGGGTGACTTGTGAGAGTGCACCCTTTTAGTTCGGACGAGGGGTTTAGTGAGAGCTGGAGGATCCCAGAATCTTGTTTGGGTTTTCCAGGCGCTTTCCATCGCACAGTACTTCTGTTCTATGGCTGCCAAGTCAGCAAAGTGTGCTATGTCACGGCGACTTATGGCGTTGAGGATTCCCTTGTCTGTGCAATTTTTGCAAAAGAATGAGATTGCGTCCTCCTCACGATAGTCCTTAACCCTGCTCATTACAAGGAGGAATCTGGCCCAGAAGTGATGTGCTGTCTCTTGGAGCTCTTGTCTAATGTGGGAAAGATCACTTGTGTCTGGGTGGTTGGGTAGATTTAAGTCCAAACCCTGACCCGATCTGAGACCCAGGGGTAGAGGAGCTTCCAGGCTTGGCAGCTTGGACTCCGGGATGTTGCCCAATTTTTCTGGCCCGCCGTCCGATTCTAGGTTTGGAATCTGGGCCATGTCCTCCCGTAGACGGGTATCCAGCTCAAAGAGCTCAGGAATCCGGACATAGTTCGTCCTCAAAATAGAGAAGAATTGCTACATTGTTCCTCCACCACCGCTATCTGATGGATGACAGGCGGAGAGTTAATCTCCCTTTGGTCGGGTTTAAGCCCGATCCGATCATAGTCCGTAGCGACTCCCAGGGCGGCGATGTGATCCAAGAGCTCGTTCAGGGAGGAGAGCTCCATTGGATCCATCTGCTCGGTGAATTCTGAGCTGACGTGGAGGCTGTTCTTGATGACCTGAGAAGTCATCGTCGGCGCGGCGGCCGAACGAGCGGTCATGACAAAGCCGCCCAGCCGGAGAGTCTGGCCTATAGCCAGGGCTCCCCTAGAGGTGATGTTGTCCTTGACAACAAGACGAGCCATCAAGCCTTACCTGACGGCACAGTGGAACTCTCAATGAAAGCACCAATGCCGGTGTCAAAACCGGTGGATCTTGGGTACGGGTCCCGAACTATGTGTCTAAGGCTAATGGTAAGAGGAGGCGGGGGCACAATGTTTACCCAGGTTCGGGCCCTCTCGATGGAGGTAATACCCTACTTCCTACTTGATTGATATTGATGATATGAGTATTAAAAGAGTTGATCTACCACGAGATCGTAGAGGCTAAACCCTAGAAGCTCGCCTATGATTATGATTGTTGTTCTTGTCCTAGGAACTAAACCCTCCAGTTTATATAGACACCGGTGGGGGCTAGGGTTACACAGAGTCGGTTACAGAGAAGGAGATCTACATATCCGGATTGCCAAGCTTGCCTTCCACGCAAAGGAGAGTCCCACCCGGACATGGGACGAAGTCTTCAATCTTGTATCTTCATAGTCCAACAGTCCGGCCAAACTTTATAGTTCGGCTGTCCGAGGACCCCCTAATCCAGGACTCTCTCATTCATCGGGAGGCAACGGAATGCATGTTGTTCATCGGGAGCCAACCGGCTTGGACGGAACAGCCAATGGAAACAAGGCCTGGTGTACCGCAGAACGAAGGAAAAGCCTTGTGTTCGACCGGCCACGGTCGAAACGGGATCCTATTCATCGGGAGGGGTATGGTGTACAGCAAAACGGAGGAAACAGACTTCTGTTGAACCTCCTACGGTCGAAACGGGGAACCGTTGATTGGGAGGGGTGTGGCGTATAGCAAAACAGAGGAAACGGACTTGTGTTGGAGCACTATGGTCGAAACATGGGTCATGTTCATCGGGAGGGGTGTGGCATACAGAAAACGGGACTCCACGAGATACTGTTCATCTCCACCGTCGACCTCCTCCAGCCTCCACGGGCTATTGTTCATCCACCGTCGACCTCCTCCAGCCTCCACCTCCGACTGTTCGTCCACGGGCTCCTGTTCATCCAGCCTCCACCGCTCCTCCACCGGCTACTGTTCAACCAGCTCTCTCCACGGGGTCTAATACGTCCATTTTGCATCATGCTTTTATATCAATATTTATTGCATTATCGGCTGTTATTCCACATTATATCTCAATACTTATGGCTATTCTCCCTTATTTTACAAGGTTTACCATGAAGAGGGGGGATGTCGGCAGCTGGAATTCTGGCTGGAAAAGGAGCAAACGTTGAAACCTATTTCGCACAACTCCAAAAGACACGAGACTCCACGAAACAACTTTTTAGATTTAATAAGAATTTTGGGCAAAAGAAATAGGCTAGGGGCCCACGCCTGTCCAGAGGCAGGGCGCCCCTAAGTGCACCCCTATCTCCTGGGCTCCCTGGTGGGCTTCCGGCGTCCATCTTCTACTATATGAAGGGTTTTCCCCTGGAAAAAAATCGTGGGCAAGCTTACGGGACGAAACTCCGCCGCCACGAGGCGGAACCTTGGCGGAATCAATCTAGGGCTCTGGCAGAGCTGTTCTGCCGGGAAAACTTCCCTCCGGGAGGGCAAAGTCATCACCAACGATCCTCTCATCGGGAGGGGGTCAATCTCCATCAACATCTTCACCAGTACCATCTCATCTCAAAACCCTAGTTAATCTCTTGTATCCAATCTTGTATCAAAACCACAAATTGGTACCTGTGGGTTGCTAGTACTGTTGGTTACTCCTTGTAGTTGATGCTATTTGGTTTACTTGGTGGAAGATCATATGTTCAGATCCTTTATGCATATTATTACCCCTCTGATTATGAACATGAATATGCTTTGTGAGTAGTTACGTTTGTTCCTGAGGACATGGGTGAAGTCTTGCTATTAGTAGTCATGTGAATTTGGTATTAGATTCGATATTTTGATGAGATGTATGTTGTCTTTCCTCTAGTGGTGTTATGTGAGCGTCGACTACATGACACTTCACCATTATTTGGGCCTAGAGGAAGGCACAGGAAGTAATAAGTAGATGATGGGTTGCTAGAGTGATGAAGCTTAAACCCTAGTTTATCGTTGCTTCGTTAGGGGTTGATATGGACCCATATGTTTAATGTTGTGGTTAGGTTTACCTTAATACTCCTTTTGTAGTTGTGGATGCTTGCAATAGGGTTAATCATAAGTGGGATGCTTGTCCATGTTAGGGCAGTACCCAAGTGCGGTCCACCCACATATCAAATTATCAAAGTACCGAACGCGAATCTTATGAGCGTGATGAAAACTAGCTTGACGATAATTCCCAATGTGTCCTCGGGAGCTCCTTCTTCATTATTAGAATTTGTCCAGGCTTATCCTTTGCTACATAAAGGATTGGGCCACCTTGCTGCACTTTATTTACTTTATTTACTTTTTGCTCGTTACTATTTATCTTATCACAAAACCATCTATCACCTACTATTTCAGTGCTTGCAGAGAAAACCTTACTGAAAACCGCTTATCATTTCCTTCTGCTCCTCGTTGGGTTCGACACTCTTACTTATCGAAAGGAATACGATAGATCCCATATACTTGTGGGTCATCAAGACTCTTTTCTGGCATCGTTGTCGGGGAGCGTAGCGCTCTTGGTGACTGGAACTTGGTAAGGAAACATTTATATAGTGTGCTGAAATTTTCTGTTACTTGTCACTATGGAAACTAGTCCTTTGAGGGGCTTGTTTGGGGTATCTTCACCCCAACCAGAAGAGCAAAGATATGCTCCTCAACCTACTGAACCTTATGAAAATATTCACTTTGAGATTCCTTCGGGTATGATAGAAAAACTGCTAGCTAATCCTTTTGCACTAGACGGTTGCATCCCGACTTACACCTCATCTTTGTGGATGAAGTTTGTGGATTATTTAAGCTTGCAGGTATTCCCGATGATGTTGTCAAAAGGAAGGTCTTCCCTTTATCTTTTAAGGGAGATGCAATAACATGGCATAGGCTATGTGATGATACGAGATATTGGAATTATAAGCGATTGAAGTTGGAATTTCACCAGAAGTTCTATCCTATGCATCTTGTTCATCGTGATTGTAATTACATATATAGTTTCTGGCCTCGCGAAGGAGAAAGCATCGCTCAAGCTTGGGGGAGGCTTAAGTCCATGTTGTATTCATTCCCCAATCATGAGCTCTCTCGGGAAATGATTATTCAGAATTTTTATGCTCGGCTTTCTCTTGATAATCGCAACCTGCTTGATACTTCTGTCTTTGGTTCCTATATCTTTCAAGACTGTTGATTTCAAATGGGACTTATTGGAAAGAATTAAACGCAACTCTGAAGATTGGGGTTCCGACGATGGTAAGGAGTCAGGTATGATACCTAAGTTTGATTGTGTTAAATCTTTTATGGATACCGATACTTTCCGTGGATTTATCTCTAAGTATGGACTTGACTCTGAGATAGTAGCTACTTTTTGTGAAACTTTTGCTACTCACGTTGATCTCCCTAAAGAGAAGTGCTTTAAATATAATCCTCCTGTTGAAGTGAAAGTAGTTGCACCTATTACAGTTGAAGAGAAGACTATTACATATAGTGATCCTATTATTCCTACTGCTTATGTTGAAAAACCTCCTTTTCCTGTTAGGATAAAAGATCATGCTAAAGCTTATTTGTTGTTCGTAAGAGCAATGTTAGAACTTATACACCTCTGAGCAAATCAAAGTTGAACCTAATGTTGCTATTGTTAAAGATCTCTTGTCTGATAATATTGATGGGCATGTTATTTATTTCTGTGATGAAACTGCTAGAATTGCCAAACCTTGTGCTAAAGATAAACATAGACTTGTGGTAGGCATGTCTGTTATTTCTGTTAAAATAGGAGATCATTGTTATCATGGCTTGTGTGATATGGGTGCTAGTGCTAGTGCAATACCTATTGACTTATACAAAGAAATTAAGCATGATATTGCACCTGCTGAGTTAGAGGATATTGATGTCACAATTAAACTTGCCAATAGAGATACTATTTCACCAATGGGAATTGTTAGAGATGTTGAAGTCTTGTGTGGGAAAACCAAATATCCTGCTGATTTTCTTGTTCTTGGCTCCCCACAAGATAGCTTTTGTCCCATTATATTTCGTAGACCCTTCTTGAACACCGTTAATGCAAGGATAGATTGCGAAAAGGATGTAGTTACTATTGGTCTAGGTGATATGTCTCATGAGTTCAACTTTTCTAAATTTCGTTGACAACACCGTGAAGAGGAACCATCTAGTAAGGATGAAATTATTGGTCTTGCTTCCATTGTTGTTCCTTCAACTGATCCGTTAGAACGATATTTGCTAGACCATGAAAATGATATGTTTATGAAGGAAAGGGAAGAAATAGATGAAGTGTTCCTTAAACAAGAACCTATGCTGAAATATAACCTTCCCGTTGAAATTCTTGGGGATCCCCCTCCACCCAAGGGTGATCCCGTGTTTGAACTCAAACCATTACCTGACAATCTTAAGTACGCTTATCTTGATGAAAAGGAAATATATCCTGTTATTATTAGTGCTAACCTTTTAGAGAAAGAAGGAGAAAGATTATTGAAAACTCTGAAGAAGCACCGAGCTGCTATTGGATATACTCTGGATGATCTTAAGGGCATTAGTCCCACATTATGTCAACACAAAATCTCAGTGGAAAAATATGCCAAACCAGTTAGAGATCCTCAAAGACGATTAAATCCCAAAATGAAGGAAGTAGTAAGAAAGGAGATACTAAAACTCCGTGAGGCAGGTATTATTTATCCCGTTGTTGATAGTGAATGGGTAAGCCCTGTCCATTGTGTCCCCAAAAAGGGAGGTATTACCGTTGTTCCTAATGATAAAGATGAATTGATCCCGCAAAGAATTATTACAGGTTATAGGATGGTAATTGATTTCGTAAGTTAAATAAAGCCACTAAGAAAGATCATTACCCTTTACCTTTTATTGATCAAATGCTAGAAAGGCTATCCAAACACACACATTTTGCTTCCTAGATGGTTATTCGGCTTCTCTCGGATACTGTTTAATGGGGATCAATCTAAAACTACTTTTACTTGCCCTTTTGGTACTTTTGCTTATAGACGTATGCCTTTTGGTTTATGTAATGCACCTGCTGCCTTTCAAACATGCATGATGGCTATATTTCCAATTTTTGTGAAAAGATTTGTGAGGTATTCATGGATGACTTCTCCGTCTATGGATCCTCTTTTGATGATTGTTTGAGCAATCTTGATCGAGTTTTGCAGAGATGCGAAGACACTAGTCTAAATCTGAATTGGGAAAAGTGTCACTTTATGGTTAATGAAGGCATTGTCTTGGGGCACAAGATCTCCGAGAGAGGTATTGAAGTTGATAAAGCCAAAGTTGATGCTATTGAAAAGATGCCATGTCCCAAGGACATAAAAGGTATAAGAAGTTTCCTTGGTCATCTGGTTTTATAGGAGGTTCATTAAGGACTTTTCTAAAATCTCTAGGCCTCGACTAATTTATTGCAAAAGATATTCCTTTTGTCTTTCATGATGATTGTGTAGAAGCATTTGAAACGCTTAAGAAGGCTTTGATCATCGCACCTATTGTTCAGCCACCGATTGGAATTTACCTTTTGAAATTATATGCGATGCTAGTGATTATGTTGTAGGTCTTGTTTTAGGGCAAAGAGTCGATAAGAAATTGAATGTTATCCATTATGCTAGCAAGACTCTTGATCTTGCCGGAGAAATTATGCTACCACTGAAAAAGAATTCTTAGCAGTTGTGTTTGCATGTGATAAGTTTAGACCTTATATTGTTGATTCCAAAGTTACTATTCACTTGATCATCTTTGCTATTAAATACCTTATGGAAAAGAAAGATGATAAGCCTAGACTCATTAGATGGGTTCTCTTGCTCCAAGAATTTGACTTGCATATTGTTGATAGAAAGGGAGCTGAGAACCCCGTTGCAGACAACTTGTCTAGGCTAGAGAATGTTCTTGATGACCCACAGCCTATTAATGATAGCTTTCCTGATGAACAATTATCGGTTGTCAATGCTTCTCGTACTGCTCCTTGGTAGCTGATTATGATAATTACATTGTTGCTAAATATATACCGCCTAGTTTCACATACCAGCAAAAGAAAAAGTTCTTTTATGATTTAAGACATTACTTCTGGGATGATCCACACCTTTATAAAGATGGAGTAGATGGTATTATTAGACGTTGTGTGCCTGAGCATGAACAGGAACAAATCCTATGCAAGTGTCACTCCGAATCCTATGGAGGACACCACGCTGGAGATAGAACTGCACATAAGGTACTACAATCTGGTTTTTATTGGCCTACTCTTTTCAAAGATGCTCGTAAGTTTGTCGTATCTTGTGATGAATGTCAAAGAATAGGTAACATTAGTAGACGTCAAGAAATGCCTATGAATTATTCTCTTGTTATTGAACCGTTTGATGTATGGGGCTTTGATTATATGGGACCTTTTACTGCCTCCAATGGTTATACACATATTTTAGTTGTTGTTGATTACGTTACTAAGTGGGTAGAAGCTATTACAACTAGTAGTGTTGATAATAACACTTCTATTAAAATGCTTAAAGAAGTTATTTTTCCGAGGTTTGGAGTCCCTAGATATCTTCTGACTGATGGGGGTTCACACTTTATTCATGGTGCTTTCCGTAAGATGCTTGCTAAGTATGATGTCAATCATAGAATCGCATCTCCTTATCACCCGCAGTCTAGTGGTCAAGTAGAGTTGAGCAATAGAGAGCTCAAATTAATTTTGCAAAAGACTGTGAATAGATCTAGAGAGAATTGGTCCAAAAAACTTGATGATGCATTATGGGCCTATAGAACTGCATACAAAAACCCTATGGGTATGTCTCCATATAAGATGGTTTATGGAAAAGCATGTCATTTACCTCTTGAACTTGAACATAAAGCATATTGGGCTGTTAAAGAGCTCAATTATGAATTCAAACTTGCCGGTGAGAAAAGGTTATTTGATATTAGCTCACTTGATGAATGGAGAACCCAAGCATATGAGAATGCTAAACTTTTCAAAGAAAAAGTCAAACGCTGGCATGATAAGAGGATACAGAAGCGTGAGTTTAATGTAGGAGATTATGTGTTATTGTTCAACCCTCGTTTAAGATTTTTTGCAAGAAAACTTCTCTCAAAATGGGAAGGTCCCTACGTTATCGAGGAGGTCTATCGTTCTGGTGCTATAAAAATCAACAACTTCGAAGGCACAAACCCGAGGGTGGTAAATGGTCAAAGAATTAAACATTATATTTCAGGTAATCATATCAATGTTGAAACTAATGTTATTGAAACCATAACCCCTGAGGAATACATAAGAGACACTTTCCAGAACGTTCTAGACTCCGAAAAGGCATAGGTATGTGGTACGGTAAGTGAACCGACTCCAAAACAACTCTAATGGCAATTTTTATCAGTTTTGGATTATTTAAGGATTTTAGGAAGAAAGAAGTAGTCCGAAAGAGACACGAGGCTCCCACGAGAGAGGAGGGCCCCCCCCCTATAGGGCGCGCCCCCTGTCTCGTGGGCACCTCGTGTGCCTCCCGGACTCCGTTTTCTTGTATGTTACGTATTTTGGTTGGTAAAAATTCATTATATATACTCCCGAAGGTTTTGACCACCGTATCATGCAATTATCCTCTGTTTTCGTTTCGAGCTGTTCCTGTTGCAGAATAAAGCAAGATGTCTTCTCGTGAATCAGTTGGGGAGAGCCGGGTGTCTCACCCAACGCTAGGTCCAGGAGAAAATAGCGAAACCTATCACTTTGGACCATCAACGGAGGACGAGATGGAGGCTGATTTGAAAAGGATAGATGCCATGGAGGAAGATCAAGAAGTTACCTCTCGCCTCCAAGCAGAATTCACTATGGGGGAACTACCTAGCCTGGTTGTCCCTACTTCGGTCACTCCTTTGAACTCCCGATTTCTTTCTTATGAAAATATGAAAAAAGAGTTTCACTTGTTCTCCAGAAGCTATGCAACATTCTTGGGTAAAAGGAGCTTTGTCTGTCACGGGCAAGCTCCGTAAAGAAAATATGGACCTCAAGCAACAAGTCAATAAGCTCGAGGAGGAGAACCGTATCTTGAAGGGCATAATTGCCAAGAAGATCATAACACCAACCATGAAGAAGGAGAAATAATCACATGGGTATGGGCACTACCCTTGGCAACTGCCAAGCTTGGGGGAGGTGCCCCGGTATCATATCACCATCACACTCCTATCTTTACCGCTTTATTTAGTCCGGTCCTTTTAGTAGTATCTTGATCTATTAGTAATTGAAGTTTTGATATCAAGTAGTTTTGAGTTTTTCATTGTGATCTCTTTTTGTAATCGAGTCCGTGTGCTATCTATAATAAAGATTAGTGTTGAGTCAAGGGCTTTGCTATGTTGCTATGATCTTGAAAAAGTAGAAAGAACAAAAGAGTTCATATTGATCTTATGGATAGTGATAACTTCACACATAGAAAGTATGAGGCATAAAAATTGTTGAGAGTTGATGAACGTAGCCTTGGTCATCGTTGCAATTAATAGGAAGTGATAAGGAAAGAGGGGTCACATATAAATATATTATCTTGGACATCTTTTATGATTTTGAAGCACTCATTAAGTATGACATGCTAAACGAGTTGACGTTGGACAAGGAAGACAACATAATGGTTTATGTTTTCCGACATCTCAATTAAAGTATATTGTCATTGACCTTCCAAACATGTTGAGCTTGCTTTTCCCCCTCATGCTAGCCAAATTCCTTGCACCAAGTAGAGATACTACTTGTGCTTCCAAATATCCTTAAACCCAGTTTTGCCATGAGAGTCCACCATACCTACCTATGGATTGAGTAAGATCCTTCAAGTAAGTTGTCATCGGTGCAAGCAATAAAAATTGCTCCCTAAATATGTATGACTTATTAGTGCAGAGAAAATAAGCTTTGTACGAACTTGTTGTGGAAGTAATAAAAGCGACGGATTGCATAATAAAGGTCCACATACAAGGGGCAATATAAAGTGACGTTCTTTTGCAATAAGATTTTGTGCATCAACCCAAAACGCACATGACAACCTCTGCTTCCCTCTGCGAAGGGCCTATCTTTTACTTTATGTTTCACTTTACGCTTGAGTCAAGGTGATCCTCACCTTTCCCTTTTTCATTTTATCCTTTGGCAAGCTCCTCGTGTTTGAAAGATCATGATGCATATATCCAATTGGATGTAAGTTGGCATAGGCTATTATTGTTGACATCACCTAAAGGTGAATATGTTGGGAGGCAACACAATAAGCCCCTATCTTTCTTAGTGTCCGGCTGAAACTCTATAACCACAAGTATTGCATGAGTGTGAACAATTATAGGGGACTACGAGATAGTTGAGTGTGTGAACCTGCTGAAAGGCTCTATTATTGACTCTTTCTGATGTTACGATAAATTGCAATTGCTTCAATGACTGAGATTATAGTTTGTTAGTTCCCAATGAAGTTTTTGAACCATACTTGACATTGTGAATTGCTTATTACTTGAACATAGGAAATCATATGACAAAATCCATATATGTTGCTGTTATTAGAATGATCATGATGCCCTCATGTCCGTATTTTATTTTTATCGACACCTCTATCTCTAAACATGTGGACATATTTTTCGATTTCGGCTTCCACTTGAGGACAAGCAAGGTCTAAGCTTGGGGGAGTTGATACATCCATTTTGCATCATGATTTTATATCAATATTTATTGCATTATGGGGTGTTATTACACATTATATCTCAATACTTATGGCTATTCTCCCTTATTTTACAAGGTTTACCATGAAGAGGGGGATGCCGGCAGCTAGAATTCTGGCTGGAAAAGGAGCAAACGTTGGAAATCTATTCTGTACAACTCCAAAAGACCTGAGACTCCACGAAACAACTTTTTAGATTTAATAAGAATTTTTGGGCAAAAGAAATAGGCCAGGGGGCCCACACCCTGTCTAGGAGGCAGGCGCTCCCCTAGGCGCGCCCCTATCTCCTAGGCTCCCTGGTGGGCCTCCGGCGTCCATCTTCTGCTATATGAAGGGTTTTCCCCTGGAAAAAAATCGTGGGCAAGCTTACAGGACGAAACTCCGCCGCCACGAGGCGGAACCTTGGCGGAATCAATCTAGGGCTCTGGCAGAGCTGTTCTACCGGGGAAACTTCCCTCCGGGAGGGGAAAGTTATCACCAACGATCCTCTCATCGGGAGGGGGTCAATCTCCATCAACATCTTCACCAGTACCATCTCATCTCAAAACCCTAGTTCATCTCTTGTATCCAATCTTGTATCAAAACCACAAATTGGTACCTGTGGGTTGCTAGTAGTGTTGATTACTCCTTGTAGTTGATGCTATTTGGTTTACTTGGTGGAAGATCATATGTTCAGGTCCTTTATGCATATTATTATCCCTCTGATTATGAACATGAATATGCTTTGTGAGTAGTTACGTTTGTTCCTGAGGATATGGGTGAAGTCTTGCTATTAGTAGTCATGTGAATTTGGTATTCGTTCGATATTTTGATGAGATGTATGTTGTCTTTCCTCTAGTGGTGTTATGTGAACTCGACTACATAACACTTCACCATTATTTGGGCCTAGAGGAAGGCATAGGGAAGTAATAAGTAGATGATGGGTTGCTAGAGTGACAGAAGCTTAAACCCTAGTTTATGCGTTGCTTCGTTAGGGGTTGATATGGACCCATATGTTTAATATTGTGGTTAGGTTTACCTTAATACTCCTTTTTGTAGTTGCGGATGCTTGCAATAGGGGTTAATAATAAGTGGGATGATTGTCCATGTTAGGGCAGTACCCAAGTGCCGGTCCACCCACATATCAAATTATCAAAGTACCGAACGCGAATCTTATGAACATGATGAAAACTAGCTTGACGATAATTCCCAATGTGTCCTTAGGAGCTCCTTCTTCATTATTAGAATTTGTCCGGGCTTATCCTTTGCTACATAAAGGATTGGGCCACCTTGCTGCACTTTATTTACTTTATTTACTTTTTGCTCGTTACTATTTATCTTATCACAAAACTATTTATCACCTACTATTTCAGTGCTTGCAGAGAAAACCTTACTGAAAACCGCTTATCATTTCCTTCTGCTCCTCGTTGGGTTCGACACTCTTACTTATCGAAAGGACTACGATAGATCCCCTATACTTGTGGGTCATCAGGGTCCTGTTCAACCACCCCTCCCCGGGCTACTGTTCATCCAGCCCTCCACCGGCTACTATTCAACTAGCCCTCCACCGTCTACTATTCAACCTTCCCTCCATGGGGTCCTGTTCATCCACGCCCAACTGGCTCGATCGATTAGGGTCATGTTCATCCAGCAGAAACACCACGGGGTCCTGTTCATCCAACCCCCACCAGGAACTGTTCATCCACCACCCCCCCCCCAACAACACTCACTATTCATCCAGAGGCAGCATCGATCGGCTTCAGTTAGCAGCAGTAGCGAAGGAATCGCTCGATCGGGTTCAGTTAGTAGCCATTGATCGATCGCTCGGCTTCAGTAACGCGTAGCCTGCAGTGCAATCGCCCGGGTTCAGTTAGGCGATGCCTTTCTCGGGTTCAGTTAGAGCCCAACGCCTCGCACCCATGCGCGTATGTGTATGAGAGAAATGCGCATCGCTCGGCCCCTGACCACCTACCATAACCGGGAACTCCCTGATATTTTCCTCGCCCTCGCTTCTACCACGGTTTTTTCCGTCATGCACGGCCCAAAGAATGTCATGCAGCTATGTCTCTGGGCTGCCCAGGACGAAAAACCCATTTTCTGTCATGATTTTTTGTCATAGAAGTAGGAGCCCACCATATCTATGATGATACCGGGTTTTGTCACAATTATCGTCATAGAAGTGTCATAAGTATGACAGAAAAAAAATTCGTTCGGCCCAAAATGTCGCAGATGTGTCTTTTTTTGTAGTGAAGACTCAAATAAATTTCATGGATAAAAAGATAGATCTGATCATAAAATCAAAGTTCATCGGATCCCAATAAAAACACAGCAAAAAGAGTTACATCATATGGATCTCCAAGAGACCATTGTATTGAGAATCAAACGAGAGAGAGGAAGCCATATAGCTACTAACTATGGACCCTTAGGTCTACAAAGAACTACCCATGCATCATCAGAGAGGCACCAATGGACATGATGCACCCCTCCGTGATGGTGTCTAGATTGGATCTAGTGGTTCTGGATTCTGCGGCGACTGGAATTGATTTTCGTCGATTCCCCTAGGGTTTCTGGAATATTGGGGTATTTATAGAGCAAAGAGGCGGTGCAGGAGGCCACCGAGGTGGGAACTACCCACCAGGGCACGCCTGGGCCTCCAGGCGTTCCCTAGTGTCATGTGCTCACCTCGGGCTCCCTCCTTGGTACTTCTTTGGCCCACTGGATGTCTTCTGGACTCTGTTTAGTATTGATTTCCCGCGATGTAAAAAACATGCAAAAAACAGTAACTGGCACTTGGCACTATGTCAATAGGTTAGTACCAAAAAATGATATAAAATAACTATAGAATGATTGTAAAACATCCAAGAATGATAATATAACAACATGGAACAATCAAAAATTATAGATACGTTGGAGACGTATCAGCATCCCCAAGCTTCATTCATGTTCATCCTCGAGTACGTAAATGATAAAAACAGAATTTTTGATGTGGAATGATGCCTAACATGTCATCTCATATTCTTTTCTATATAGCATGGACGTTTGGACTTTTATATGATTCAAAGCAATAGTCTAGTTTTGACATGAGACTTAAATACTCAAGCATATCAACAAGCAACCATGTCTTTCAAAATATCAACGCTAAAATAAGTTATCCCTAGCCCATCATGCTCAATCATTGATCCATTCATGAAACACACTCGCATATTAGCTACAACCAATGCTCAAGTACGATCGTAGTGCCCCCTAGTTGGTGCTTTATAAGAGAAGATGGAGACTCAAATTAAAAATAAAAATTGCATAAAGTAAAAGAAAGGCCCTTTGCAGAGTGAAGTAGGGATTTGTAGACGTGCCAGAGCTCAAAGCAAAAAACTTAGAGATAAAAACATTTTGAGAGGCATACTTTTCCCACCAACAAAAACAACTTCGAGCTCCCAACACTTTCGATGCTAGATATATCATAGGCGGTTCCCAAACAGAAAATAAAGTTATTCCTTTTTCAACCATACTTTCACTTTCCATGGCTAGCCGTATCCACAGTTGCCCTCCATACCAACACTTTCCAAGGAATTTATTATTTGACAACATAAAGTAAATTCATTTTTCATTTTGGGATTGGGCATCTCTAATACCTTTGCCTTACTCTCATGCAATGACAAGGAATAAACACTCGTCGTGAGAATAATGCATCTAGCATGGAAAATATTGGCCACCCCTCACCGCTTCGCGAGCGGTACGAGCACACAAAAGAGAAATTTATTTTGAAAATTAGATATGTCACATACAAATTTGCTTAGAACGGCAAAAATAATACCGCATATAGGTAGGTAGAGTGGACTCATGTGGCAAAACTGGTTTAAAGGATTTTGGATGCACAAGTAGTGGTCATACTTAGTGCAAAATGAAAAGTAGCAAAAGATTGAAAATCGGCCAACCAAGAAACGAATAATCTCAAAAGTGAGCATTAAGCAATATTAACACCGAATAATGCACCACAAGTAGGGTGTAATTTCATTGCATGACTATTGACTTTTGTGCTTGCATAGGGAATCACAAACCTTTACACCAATATTCTTACTAAAGCACAATTACTCATCAACATGACTCACATATAACATCATCATATCTCAAAACTTTTAATAGGAATCAAGTTTATTTTGTCCAATGATCTTCATGAAAGTTTTTATTATATCCTTTCTTGGATATCTATCACTTTGGGACTAATTTTCATGTGTTTCTTTTGATAAGCTCAAACAAATATAAGTGAAGATCATGAGCATAATATTTCTTTCTCTTAGATTAATTTAAGTGAAGCAAGAGAGAAATTCTTCAAAATTTTACTAACTCTCAAATAAATCTAAGTGAAGCATGAGAGCATTTCTTCAAAAATACTAAAGCACACCGTGCTCAAAAAGATATAAGTGAAGCACTAGAGCAATTCCATAGCTCATAAAAAATTAAGTGAAGCATAGAAAGCAGTTCTAACAAGTCATGGCATAATTTTGGCTCTCTCAAATAGGTGTGTCCAGAAAGGATTCATGACTTATAACACGAAGCAAAACAAGCAAAGACTCATATCATACAAGATGCTCCAAGAAAAACTCATAGTATGTGACGAATAAAAATATAGCTTCGAGTAAAATACCGATGGTCGTTAGAAGAAAGAGGGGATGCCACTCGGGGCATCCCCAAGCTTAGTTGCTTGCTTCTCTTTGGATAATAGCTTGGGATGCCATGGGCATCCCCAAGCTTAGGCTCTTCTTACTCCTTATTTCTTCATCCATTGTAACATCACCCAAAACTTGAAAACTTCAATCACACAAAAATCAACAGAACCTTCGTGAGATCCGTTAGTATAAGAAGACAAATCACTACTATAAGTACTATTGCAAACCAATTCATGTTTTATTCTTGCATTATATCTATTGTATTCAAACTTTATGGCAAAAACTCATCAAAGAAAACCATAGAATCATCAAAACAAGCACACAACGCAAAGAAAATAGAATCTGTCAAAAACAGAACAGTCTGTAGCAATCTGGATATTTTGAATACTTATGAAACTCCAACAATTCTGAAAAAATTAGGACCAGGTGAGCAATTTGTATATTAATCTTATTCAAAAGTAATTGGTATTTTATCACGCTTCTGTAAAAAATGAGAATTATTTTATCACGCTTTATATCAATTGCCCAACCGTAATTTGCTTACCCATCATATGCTATTTTCTCGAGAGAAGTCTCTAGTGAAAACTATGGACCACGAGTCTCCGATATGCCCGCCTCACCATTCTGAGTGCTACAGGCTACCCAACTATCCTCACCCGTGCAAAAGCAGCTCATGAGAGAGGTGAGGACGGCCATGGTGCTCGGCTTGTCTTGCCCGAGCTGTCGAGCGAGCCATTCATCTCTAATATTATTTTTGAACGCCGCAATGGCCTCGGTGTCGGAGTAGTTTATGATCTGATTCTTTTCGGTGAGGAACCTATTCCAGAACTTCCGGGCTGATTCGCTCGATTGCTCGATGACGCGGCTAAGGTCTTCGGCGTCCGGAGGTCGAACGTAGGTCCTTGGAAATTTTCCCTAAAGGCATCCTTGAGGGCTTCCCAGCTCCCGATGGAGTGAGGAGGTGGGTTGTTGAGCCAATACCTTGTCGGCCCCTTTAGCTTGAGCGACAGATACTTGATGTCCTAGAGGTCATCTCCATTGGCCATGTGTATGTGCAGGAGGAAATCCTCGACCCACACAGCTAGATCAGTTGTGCCATCGTATGATTCTATGTTGATGTATTTAAACCCGTCCGGGAATTGATGTTCGATTACCCTGTCTGTAAAACGGATAGGGTGAGCGGGACCTCGGTCTGAGTAGTGTCACATTGAATATCGGGGAGATCCGAGTGTAGGCCTGGTCCAGAGCTCGGTTGTTCCTGTCCATCCATGCATCGTAGCGGTCGCGTCCTGTGGGTTCGCGCCTTCTGGATCCATGAAAGTGCGTTTATCGACTAGAGGGGGGTGAATAGGCGATTTTTATGAATTCTTCACTGAGGAATTTGATGGTGAGGAAATTCCTTAGCGAAGAACTACTTGCAGCGGAATAAGTACTCAGAAGTAAGCATAACAGAAGACATGCACAGTCATCATGATGAAATGAAGACAATCACAGAGTACAGGAAGCGTAAACACGATTATAACACAAGGCGAAGACAAACGGTGAAGAAATTGGGCTGAGGAAATTGAGAAAGTCTTTAGTCAAAGTCTTCAAACACGAATATGAACAACTACTCAACACGAATGAGGAAATGAAAGAGTTGAGGAAATAGAACCGATAAGGTTGGTGAAGACAATGATTTGGTAGACCAGTTCAAGCGCTGTCTCGGTTATGCGTCTGGTTGGAGCGGTGAGTATTTAAACTCGAGGACACAGTCCGGACACCCGATCCTTGAGCACGCAGCTCAGGACACCAAGTACTCACCGTATTCTCCTTGAACTAAGGTCACACAGACCCCGTCCAATCACTCGTGGTAAGTCTTCAGGCGACTTCCAAACCTTTACAGACTTTGGTCACTCGACGATCCACAATTCCTCTTGGATACTCTAGACCATGACGCCTAACCGTCTAGAAGAAGCACAGTCTTCAAAGGTAACAAGCATTGGATCCACGCAGGATCAATCTCTTCAGTGATGCTCAATCACTTTGGGTTTGTGGGTGTTTGGTTTGGATTTTCCTCACTCGATGATTTTCACTCAAAGTCCTCGGAGGATGGGTTGCTCTCAAATGACAGGTGTCAGTTTCTCTCGGAGCAGCCAACCGGCTAGTGGTTGTAGGGGGCGGCTATTTATAGCCTAGGGAGCAGCCCGACATGATAAGACATAAATGCCCTTCAATGATATGACCATTAGGTGGATAAGATATTTGGGACAGCTAGCGCGTAGCATAGCAACGGTTGGAAATTTGACTCTCAAATTCCTCAGGGCTATCATGTTCCTCACTGTGTAGGCAATCTGCACTGGCGAATTCCTAACTCCTCAGTCAGAACAAATTCCTCAGCGACCAGAAGAACTTCGTCTCTGTCTCTGAAGAAATTGGTGAAGCGTATGAGATTTCAATGGCTTCACTCGAAGGGATTGGTAGGTGTAGGATTTTGAGTTGAGCATCACATGGAAATTTTTCCTTAGTATTTCCTCGACCCCTTTAACGAAAGACGGTGTTTCCTATGACTCAAGAAAGAGAAAACAAAACTATGAAAGCGAAAAACTTCAAGCTTCATATTCCTCGCATGAATATCAAGTCTTCTGGACACACCAATTTCTTCACTTTCAAAGTCTTCATGAAAGTCTTGAGAATACCAAAATCTTGATCGAAGATATTCATTTTAGGGTCGACTTTCTCTGTAAATATCAAACTCCTCATAGACTTATAGACCTGTGTACACTCATAAACACATTAGTCCCTTAACCTATAAGTCTTCAATACACCAAAATCACTAAGGGGCACTAGATGCACTTACAATCCATAAATGGATCGAGGCGGCGCCCGGTTTGCTTCTATTCGACGTCGAACGTCATGAGGGTCTAGGTAGTCCACAGGGTCCTTGCCATGACGGGGTGGAGCCGGTTGGGTGTGGAAATTTTCTCGCACTAGTCTGTCACGCCCTCTAGGGGGGGCGATCGGGCACGTCGGAGGTTATCTCGTCATCAAACTCAGGCAATAGACGCCTGCACGGATAAGATTTGGGCCCGCTACGGCGTCGCTCTTTGAGATCTTGTTCGGCCGAGAGTACTTCAATCCACTTTTTGTTCAGCGCATCTGTATTGGCCTGCAGCAGCTGCTGCTTGCGTTTCATACTTCGAGCAGTGGTGACAAGGCGCTGCTGGAAGCGCTCTTGCTCAAAGGGGTCTACGGGGACGATATAGTCCTCGGTGTTGAGGCTCGTGTCTTCCTCGGACGCAGGCATATAGTTGTTGTCAGCCCCTTCAAAGAGGTCATCGGGGTCTAGGTCCTCAGGGATTCCTTCCGGGGTGGCGTGACGTTTTGGGGAAGCTTGAAGATCTTCCCCTAGGTCATCGGCCTCATCTGCCGCCGTTGTTCCTGCTGGGTTCCCCATTGGTGCCCCGCCCGCTTCTGCGTTGACGCCTGGGGGGTCTAGGTGTGTCGACCATGTATACATCATAGGTAGATGTTGCGGTCCACTTGCCAGTACTTACTAACGACGAACTGTTTTTAGTGGGGCCATCGGCATCTTCATCCATGTCTGTGGCCTTGTCATAGTCTAGCACGTTGGTTAAGTCATTGACCGTGGTGACAGGGTGGGTGGTGGGTGGGATGTAAATTCCCGATCGTCGGCTTTAAGTCCGATCTTGTTGTAAACCGAAGTCTTGCCATTCGAGATTGACATGCTCTGCATACTGTCAAGCATCTCGTTCACGTGAAATAGCTCTTCGGAGTTTGGTTGTAAGAGGGGCTAACTCGAAGTATGCCTGGCGTATAACTCAACGTGTTTTCAGCGAGGTGAGGATCTGAGGGCAATTCCAGATCCTATGCCAGGGTCGGTTCTAAATATGACGTGGCTTCAGAGATGGGGACCGGACTAGCGTTTGGGCTAGGAGTCGAGGGGAGATCTCCTGGGGCCACCAGGCTAGGCACCTCTGGTGGTGCCAAGGAGCCTGATTTGATTTCCTCGAAGGAGATCGGTTCCGGAGTCGAGCCTCCGATGCTTGGTAAACCCTCAACCCGGTCTGGCGTCCAGCCTGATAGGAAAAGCTCGCCGCGGGAGTCCACAGTGTACTCCAGGCCTCCGAAGGTCACGATCTGACCTGGGGCATAGTTCTTGATGGAGGCTAGATTTCCTGTCGAGTCGGCGCATAAGATCATGCTTCCGAACACAAAGAGTTGGTCAGGGACGTAAACGTCTCTGTGGCCGGTGCCGTAGTTGATTTGTAGATGAGTCATCGATCTTTTTGTTGATCTCACAGCAGAACTCTCAATGAAAGCACTAGTGTCGATGTGAAATCCGGCAGACCTCGGGGTAGGGGTTCTCGAGCTGTGGATCTCGGATCGATGGTAACAGGAACATGAGAGACAATGTTTACCCAGGTTAGGGCCCTCTTAATGGAGGTAAAACCCTACGTCCTGCTCTTTTTGTATTGATGGAGATGTATAAAGTACATAGTTGATCCACCTCGAGATCGTAAGTTGTGTTCTATCTCAAGGGCTAGGCGAATGTAATTGTGATTTGGTCCCCTCAACGGGCTAAACCCCTTGGCTTATATACACAGGCCCATTAGCCTGGCCCGGAGACTATGCGCCGACTAGGTTAGTACCCCCTAGTCCAGGACACCGTCTCCTCATGGCTGAGGTGATAAGGCCTCTTCCAATGCACGTGTGCTTAGATGGAGTGCTAGGTGCTTTAACGAGTTTAGCAACTAAAGCCCTCGATGCATAGGTGCTTAGTTTCTTGTTGCTAAGCTTATTTCATTTAATTGTTTAATAACTAAACTCTTTCATGCATAGGGCAAACTTCTTTCATTTAAGTGTCTTGCATAGGTCCGCGCGCTTGGTATTCGTTCTTCCTGGGGTCATCAAACTCATCTCTCTCCTCTTGCATTATCAGATTTTTTTTTCTATGTGGCATGCTTAGCACCCATACACAGTGGAGCACAGGAAAGGGCCTAAGGGAGCATTCACGTAAGGCATTGCTGTATGTAATGGGTGCGGCCGCTAACGTGTCAAGATTCGCACAGGCCATCTGATGGCAACAAACACGTTCGCTCCGATCAGACATATATTTTGCCATTTTGAAAGAAAAAGAACAGTAGTCTACCACCATAAGGGCATGAACTATGGTGACACTACATATCTACTGCCTCACCATTGCCACATAGAAAAATAACATGGAAACCACCGTCCCAAAATCCAATGCCCAACACAGCACTATCCTCAAGCCGACCTTTTTTACTTCTCACATTTCTCTCTCGTGTTTTACCCAAATCACAGCCCAACACTCCGTTCATCCTCTCTATTTTCTCTTCCCTTCTCTTGTCTTTCATTGACTCGCCGCACTTTTGTCGGGGAGGAGACGACCTCCTCTGCAAGATCCCCTTTACTCTGCAAGCAGCACAAACAACAATCAAGGACCGCCCAAACCTATGTGGAGCGTTGAGGCATCTGCCTACCGCGTAGTGTTTGCCATACCTGAAGTAAGGAAGTCTCCTTGATAAGTTCCTCGCTTTCCCCACACAAAAAAAGTTCATCCTTTCCAATTCATAATTTTTTGGGGGCTTTTCCCATATACTGTGGCTTCATCAGCCTTGAAACAATAATGAAAATGGCTCAGTTGGAGCATCTTCAATAGACGGTCCAAATGTAAAAATACCTAACTTTTGGACCGTATGAGGCAAAAAAAAAACGCTTCTCCAGCAGACGGTTCATATGTAAAAAAATTTGGACCGCGACCTCCTCGTGATGTAAAACTCAACACCTCGCGGTGCAAATTTACATCACGAGGTGCATCTGGTCCAAAACCAGCCGCCGCCCGCGAACGCCCAACCGCCACTTCATTTCCCTTCCTGCCCGCCCGCCCGCTTCGTGCCCGGCCGCTGCCGTCCGGCGCTACCATGGCCGAAGGCGACGACCCTGTCGCCTTCTCCGCTGCCGCCGCAGCCGGTGGGCTGACCCACATGGCCGCTGCCGTTGCCATGCCGCCGCCCCCCGCCCGCCGGCCCAGATTAGCATCGTCCCGGCGGCGAAGCCGACGAAGGGACGAGGCGGAGGAAAACGGACGGCCAACCACAGCCGCAACCTGACCGACAATTTTACGCGGCCAGTGCAGCTCTCCAAGGCGGCCACGGCGGCTCGGCGTGATGAATGGCAGCCAATGCGGCCGAGGACCTCCTCCAGCAGCCCTACATCCATTCCTCAACCTCCCCCGCCGCCACCATCGGTTGTGGAGGACGATGTGGCCACGCTGACGGCCACCGACGAAATGTCGCAACGGTATAAATTTTCCGGTTGTCCTCTTGTTTGTTGTTTCAAATTGTATGTGTTTTTGATTGTTTGTGCGTACAATTGTAGTCTTGATGATGAAGCTTTCATGCACGCGATAAATGTGGCAAATGATGATTACATGTATGCGTCACAAGAATATGAAACCCAATATGATGATGACAATCTTGATGTGGACGATGAGGGCTTTGTTGTCAAGGGAAGAAGTGGAAATTATACCACCGCGGAGGATGTGTTGATATGCACCGCTTGGAAGAAAATCTCTCAAGATGCAAGCGCTGGAAGCGACCAAACGATGAACACTTATTAGCAACACATCAAGGAGTACTTCGATGAGCGCAACACAAGTGGTCACTTCCGTTCGAGCGACTCTCTACGCCAACGTTGGTCCACCATCAACGCCGAATGCCAAAAGTGGTCCGGTTGCTTGTCAAACGTTGCTCACATGAACCCAAGTGGTTGCGGTGAAAGTGACTTGGTAAATATTCCCTCTTCGTGCGTGCTTTGTCAAATATTTCCTCTTTGTTCCACATGTTGATGATGATGTGTTGCTTGTTTTATTGTAGAAAATGATTGCACAAGATGGTTGAACTACAGGAGAAGAAGGCTGCGGCCGACGAGAGGAAGATGGTTGAGGAGAGGACACTCAAGTTTATGTTTATGGACATATCAACTCTTGATGCCAAGGAAAAGGCATATGTTGAACTTTGTCACGATGAAATGCTCATGAGGCAAATGATGATGGGAGGAGGCATGGGAGGTGCCATGGACATGATGGGGGGAGGCATGAATGGTGCATTTGGTGGAAACATGGGAGGTGGCTTCGGTGGCAACATGGAAGGTGACTTTAGCGGCATGGGAGGTGGCTTTGGCGGCATGGGAGGTGGCTTTGGCGGCAACATGATGGGTGGCTTGGGAGGTGGCTATGGCGGTAACATGAGTGGCGTTGGAGTTGGCTTCGTCGGCAACATGACCGGTATGAGGCGCAATGAAGATGCTTCAGGTGGTTCTCATGGCAACGAGAGCTCACTGCTTTTTGAGAACGTCGACAAAGACGGTGGTGAAGATGATGATCCTACCACGGTTCACAAGGCCGGTGGTGTTGATGACCCGCATGAGTAATATTCATGTGCATTTCAATTTCTAGGGCGAAAAAACTTTGATTGAGGCGATGCTCTTTTTTTTGCGGAAAAACTTCCAATCTATTCATCTTGATCATGGCGATCTGTGAACACCGAAATAAAAATTACATCGGATCCGTAGACCACCTAGCGGCGACTACAAGCAAGAAGCGAGCGAAGGCACGCCGCCGTCATCGCCCTCCATCACCGGAGCGAGCACAACTTGTTGTAGTAGCGGTCGGAAAGTCGTCGTGCTAAGGCCCCATAGGACCAAAGACCCGAGCAGCAACCACCGCCGATGAAAAATAACGTAGATCGGAAGGATCCAAACCGAAGACACACGAACATAGACAAACAACGACGAGATCCGTGCAAATCCACCAAAGATAGATCTGCCGGAGACACACCTCCACACGCCCACCAAAGATGCTAGACGCACCGCCGAAACGGGGGCTAGGCAGGGAGACCTTTATTCCATCTTCCGGGAGCCGCCGTCGTCTCGCCTTCCTGAATAAGACACAAACCCTAACAAGATTGAAAAAAACGACTAAAAACGGAGCCCTCCCGCCGGCCCTTGCCAGGATCTACCGCGCCTCCATGGCCCTAGGGCCACGGAGACGAGGCAGACCTACGCCGGCGCCGGCGAGAGGCACGAACCCTAACTTTCTTTCTTGAAGAAGGAGGAGGAGGCGGAGCCCTGGCTCTAGGTACGTGAGACGATGCTCTTTTGGTAGAGGGATTTGATACTATGATGGTGATGCACTTTTGATTGAAACTATGATGATGATGCACTTTATTTTCACATTTTTTATGCTAGTTCAATGCAAAACCGCTTGGTGAACAGTTGGTGGCGGCAATGCCATGTGGCCGCTTTCAGATTTTTTACATCTTTGGTTTGGACCATCTATTGGAGTTGCTCTTTTGGACCATCAATTTGGACCATCTGTTGGAGTTGAGCGTTTTTCGGAGCTCCAAAATGCACTTTTTGACGGTCCAAATTTTACATCTCCGGTTTTGGACCGCCAAAATTTAGGGACTGAGATCAAGTGACTTCACTTGGTGAAGTCATGTTGCAACTTTAGGCTCTTCATCTCCATCCAAAACAGATCCAATGGTCCATATCACACAAAGGCAAAAGCCCTCAGCACTTAGCCGCTTTGGACGAGTGCAAGCTGAAGAAAACATTAGTGGGAATCGCCCGCTCTCCCACCTTTGGCCGGCGTCTCAGACGGGAGGCAGTCTTTGCTCCATATATCGAGAGGAAGGGCAAGCGCACCACACCGCAGTATCTGGGAGAGAGAGCAAGGGACTCGCGCCGACCAAATTTTGTTTTATAGTCTACTCATGAGTATATGTAGTCTTTATTTTTTGGGTTTCAGTCTGTTCAATATAAAACTGAGTTCAAGTGCCACTGCGTCGTTGTTTGCAGCTAGTCTGTATTGATGTTTGCTGCTATGCTGAAAATTGCTAAGTGTTGAGAGCCTTTCCCCTTGTGCGATTTGGACCGTAGGATGTGGATTGGATGAAGATTAGAAGGGTAAAGTTGCAGCGTGACTTCACTTGATAAAGATACTGGATCTCAGTCCAAAATTTAGACCATCTAGTATTGAAGATGCTCTTATTATACGATCCAGACTTGTTCGGTGAAGGAAGGCCGGCGCGGCTTTGCAGAGGTTGATCCGGTGGTTTGATTGCATAGTACCAAGAACTGCGCGGACGTGGTATAGTCAACAGTAATCGGCGGGACATGAGGGAAAATGCTCAACAGTGCTTCGCGGAAGGTCGCTGTCGTGGTCCAGCGCGGCGCCTCTTCACCTCAAAATCCCAACCGTCCCTTAAAATTGACGTGACATTCAAATGCTCGCAATTCCTTTTTTGTAAGTGGTGCGGAGGAGAGGAGCAGTGGAGGGGTGTCGTTGGCAGGCCACGATCGATGGGATCGATCGAGAGAGCAGCGCCTCGGTCGAAGCCGTGGCCGGAGTAGACGAGATGGAGATGGGATCATGGGGAGGACTTTTGTTTGGGCGGTCGGCCAGTGGCGCACGCACGGGCGGCCTCGGGCCGCGGAGGCATCCATCGCCCCAAACCCCGCGCACGGCGCCTCCTCCCGCTCCCTTTTCTTGGATCCAACGGCGACGAGAGAAAACAAGGACAGCCTTTTCACGGCGCTCCACCAAGAGTTGGCACGTCACAGAACCCATTTTTCCTTCAGTTCACGGGTTGATATAGATGTAGTATGTGGTGTGGTTGGCCTGACTGCGGACCAACGCCATACGGTGGAGAAACTTTCAGTGACCATATACTACTACCAAGTTGCAAGCCTATTGGGTTTCAAGTGTGGAAAAAAAGTAGGAAGCCATGCAGATGCGGTCCGTGGCCAGCTGCAGTGGCGCAAAAGAGGGTATAGGGAGAGCAGCCGCTGCGGCGCGACATGTCCCAATCGGTGTTCCGTGGGTCGGTTGCCCTGGCTCTGAATTCCCGGCGATCGGTTCGCCCCCGCGCCGGAAAGGGAGGACACAGGAGTTGAGACGAACAAGGCACAAGATTCGCCCATTTCCGGATCATGCAATCAGTCGCTGCCAACACCAACTTATTACGGCCGCGGCGCACAAATGCTTTCTTGTCCTCTCCTCTCTCCCAAACAACCGAATTTCGACAGCTTATTACTATCATGTGTCGTGGCCTCACAGCAGATGAGACGAGGATATATATACATGCATCGCGTCGCATCGCACGCGTGACAAAACTGTTTTTTTTTTGTTTTCTTTTCACCCCGGTCCCACCCACCCCAACCAACAAAACGCTGCGAGCTTCGCAAGAGCGAGCGGCGAGACCAAATAAATGGGTTGAGATCTGAGATAATCTAGCTGTTTGTTGAGTTTTAAAAACATTTCCCCCTCTTTTCAGATTCAGAAACACTAAAAACAAGACGAAAACCCTCGGCTCTTGTCGCCACTCCCTCTACTTCCTAGTCCGGGCCATCAAGGCCGCGGCCCACCGACAGCACAAAAGGCAGCCACATGGCCCCACATCCTTTATCACCGACACGCCGGCCCCACGAGCCCCGGCCCCGCCAGTCATCTACGGTTGGTGGAGGCCGCTGTTGGCTGTGCGAGCCAGCGCAGGCGATCCGGTGGGCCCGCGGCTCCACTGGGGCGCCCGGCTACTGCAGCAGCCAAGCCAAGCCAAGCCAAGCCAAGCGAGCGCCTCTCCCCTATCTCTATCTATCTAATGGCCGGGAAGACATCCAAAGAACTCGCCATAATTCCAAACCACTGTGCCGCTGTAGCGCAGCGCTCCCTCCTCGTCCTCCCTCAAGAACACGGAAAAAGATCGGGGCTTTTGGGTTCCGGACACCAAGGATTGGATATTTATTCTGTTTTGCTCTGCTTTGCTTTGACCGGCGCGGCGGTTCTTCAACTTGGGATGGAGTTGCAGGGGCCGGGCGAGGGGAGGGGAGGCGCCGTCGCCTGATGTAGATTTCCCTTTTCCCTTTGCCTGCTTTGTTTATTCCGGCTCTGGGCGTTCACATCTCTCGCAGAGCTTTCGTGATCTGCCAATTGGAGGCCATGCGCGCGGGCCAAACAGGTGCTTGCCTTTCTTGCTTTTCATGATGTTGATTTGCTCTTTTCATGGCTGTGCTCGCCATGGATTGATTGCGTGTGGAGTTGGTTTGTTTGCGAATTTGACGGAGGGCAATTTCATGCCAGGTTTGCTGTGCGGCAACAAGTGATCGCATTTCGAGGCGGTGGTTTTAGGTGGAGATGAAGGAGGTGGGCGAGGAGAGGTGCCTGGACCCGCAGCTGTGGCACGCCTGCGCGGGCGGCATGGTGCAGATGCCGCCGGCGCGCTCGCGCGTCTACTACTTCCCCCAGGGGCACGCCGAGCACGCCAACGGCGGCGGCGGCAGCGCGGCCGCCGAGCTCGCGGCGGCGGTCGGACCGCGTCCGCTGCCCGCGCTCGTGCTCTGCTGCGTCGCAGGGGTGCGCTTCCTGGCTGATCCGGAGACGGACGAGGTGTTCGCCAAGATCCGGCTGGTGCCCGTCGGCCCCGGCGAGGCGGGGTTCCGGGAGCCGGAGGGGCTCGGCCCGCTCGGGGGCGACCCGGCGGAGGCGCGCGACAAGCTGGCCTCCTTCGCCAAGACGCTGACGCAGTCCGACGCCAACAACGGCGGCGGCTTCTCGGTGCCGCGCTACTGCGCCGAGACCATCTTCCCCAAGCTTGACTACAGGGCTGACCCGCCGGTGCAGACGGTGCTCGCCAAGGACGTGCACGGGGAGGTGTGGAAGTTCCGCCACATCTACCGGGGCACGCCGCGCCGGCATTTGCTCACCACGGGCTGGAGCACCTTCGTGAACCAGAAGAAGCTCGTCGCGGGGGACTCCATCGTCTTCCTGCGCACCGAGCACGGAGAGCTCTGCGTCGGGATACGCCGGGCCAAGCGGGTCACCTGCGGGGGCATGGAGTGCATATCCGGCTGGAACGCGCCAGGGTATGGGGGCTTCTCGGCCTTCCTCAAGGACGAGGAGAACAAGATGATGAATGGTGGCCCCGCCGGTTACGTCAAGGGCAGGGGGAAGGTGAAGATCGCCGATGTCGTCGAGGCGGCCACCCTTGCGGCCAACAGCCAGCCATTTGAGGTGGTGTACTACCCGAGAGCTAGCACGCCGGAGTTTGTTGTCAAGGCCGCCGCGATGCAGGCTGCCATGAGGATCCACTGGTGCCCTGGCATGAGGTTCAAGATGGCCTTTGAGACCGAGGATTCCTCAAGAATCAGCTGGTTTATGGGGACCATATCTTCGGTTCAGGTTGCCGATCCACTCAGATGGCCGAATTCACCATGGAGACTTCTTCAGGTTTGCCCGATCTGATGATATCCATAGTTGCACTCCATCCTTTCTTCTCAATAAAGATGCATAGTTACATGACATGCAACTGCAAGGTATGAATGCAGCGCACCATTTACACAACACTTCTCATTCAGATGCCTTGAATGGTAGTAGTAGAACTTAAGGTACACTACTAGCATGCAAAACATGACCAGCTTTCCGCACAATGTTGCCAAATTAATAGTACTAATTGGTAATAATAATGATCCCGAACCCCCTGATATGAACAAATCATCCTATTAATTAGTTCAACAACTGGCGTAGATTTACTGGAGTAAAATGTCACATCCTCCTTCGATTCCTTCTGACTTTGTATGAATTAGTGGAACAATCAATAAAGCTGTTGTACATAATTCACAATTGCATAGTAGTTATGGAAGAAAAGGCTTGTGGTCCTTTAGTAGCTTTGCTGGTTTCCAAATTTGGATTATCAGTTTGCACGTTCTTCTAAGTAGCTCTCTTCTTTGTCAGTAGGCAGCTCCTAAACTTATGTATTCCTTTTAGTTCCCCTAAAAAAATGTATTCATTTTAGTATAATAGTATCCAAATTTCTTGAATTAGTACGCCACCATCAGTTGCTCAAATGTCACAGCTTGATGTTCGGTCTTTAGCACCCAACGTGGAGCTTCCAAAGGGCACGGGAATGCTTGGCAAACTTCTAACTAGAAGCAGAATCGTTTAGCATGGTGCCATGGTTAGATGTGACTAATGTAGATGAGAAGCTATTTGTCTAATTACCTTAACCTGGGACAGGGAAAATTGTACACAAATCTAATGAAATGCCGTACACAGTAGAAGGGTCAAACTTTTATGTGCAAGAATCTACAAGCTACATCATCTGTCAGATTTGTTCAGTTTCTCTCATGGAAGTTGTCCCTGTACAAATAGTAAGAGTGCAGCAGAGAATTGAAATAGGAGTCTTCATTGCCAACAGCTTCGTTTCTAGGCATTCGTTAGTTTCAAAGCCCATCTATCAGGGCTCCATGCTAGTTCTTTCAAAGTTTTTTATCTTACTGGCACCTCATAAACAAATGCAATAAAGTTTGGTGTAGAATACTGCATGTTCCTGTAATAAATACCGGATGTTGGTACTACAACTATTAAACTTCAAATATGGGCAGTGAATTAATATGATCATGTAGTATGACGAAGATCCATGTATAAACTGTTCGTGCCGAAGGTATTTGATCCTCCCTCTAGTTGAAGGTCCTACCGCACATTTGTCTTATCTGATCAGTCCCGTACTCCAACCATAAGGTTTCTGTCTGTACCTTGGGTAACAGATGCTGAACATCTGAAATTGGTACATTTGGCAGTTGAACATAACATGCTAGCTCTGTGTATCTATTGTTTTTAGCTCTCTCGGCCGTTTATGCATATTGCTACTTCATGGAATCTTATCTCAATGTTTATGTTATCCACCTACGTAGGATAGTGAAGGGTGTCTTACTAGTAATAGTGAGATATTAGAGGTTTATGTTTTCATCATTATTATCAGTTATATATCAGATTTAATACGAAAATGAGCCATCAATTTTAGTTGGTGTTGTGATACTTTGCGCATTTTAGTTCTACAAGCACCGGGGTACTTTTTGTTTAGTCGATTACAGTAAGTCTCTTTATTAACATGTTTCATGGTTGCAAAATCCTTGCAGGTCACATGGGATGAGCCAGACTTGTTACAGAATGTGAAATGCGTGAGCCCATGGCTTGTGGAACTTGTATCAAGCATTCCACCAATCCATTTGGGACCATTTTCTCCACCACGAAAGAAGTTACGGGTTCCCCAACATCCTGATTTTCCATTGGATGGTCATCTGTTTAATCCAATTTTCCATGGGAACCCACTTGGTCCTAGCAACAGCCCCCTATGCTGTTACTCGGACAACAACTCTCCTGCAGGCATACAGGGAGCCAGGCATGCTCAATTTGGTTTACCATTAACAGACCATCAGCTTAATAAGCTGCACCTTGGTCTGTTCCACGGCGGCGGTTTTAACCGGCTTGACGCTCTAACCCCGTCTTCCCGGATACCTAAGGGCTTTGTGCTCAGCAGCGCACCAGCCCACGACAGCGTCTCTTGCTTGTTGACAATCGGTACACCACAGAGCACAGAAAAATCTGTTGACAGAAAGACCCCACATATAATGTTGTTTGGAAAGGCTATTCTTACGGAGCAGCAGATGACTTCAAGTGGATCAAGGGAAACACTCTCCTCTGGGGCTACTGGAAATAGTTCACCTATCAGTACTGGGCTGAAGGCAGGAAATACGTCTGATGGTTCTGGTTCATCAATCTGCATTGGATTCTCATCGCAAGGTCATGAGGCTTCTGACCTCGGACTGGAAGCTGGGCACTGCAAGGTATTTATGGAATCGGAGGATGTTGGTCGCACCATCGACTTGTCTGTCTTTGGGTCATACGACGAGTTGTATGGCCGTCTGGCTGACATGTTTGGGATCGAGAAGGAAGAAATCATAAGCCATCTTCGTTACCGTGACACAGCTGGTGCCGTCATGCACACTGGAGGATTACCATTCAGGTGAGAAGTCCCTTATAGTATGCACAGTATTCTTTAACTCGTTGCGCGATAGTATCTTCTTCTTCATCTTCCAATATTGTAGTAATGTTGTAGTGATATATATCTAATTCATTCTGTTCATGTTAACAGCGACTTCATGAAAGTGGCACGGAGGCTGACGATAGTAAGTGGCGAAAAGGGAGGGCTGGCGAAACCTCTCATTGAATGCATGGTTCAGCGGGTGTGATATCTTGATGAGCTCCAGCACGAGTTTCATTGAGAAATATTAAACCTAGAGTGAAGGACTACTCTCTATATGCATGCGTTTTATTAGCGTTTGTTTACCTGTGCTGTCAAGCGGAACTGCGTCATCGTTAGTACTACAATCTTGTGGATTGCTTTTTATTATGTACTCACTGTATTTGTCTGTTGGCTGTTTGTTCAGCGCTGTTGATCGCCCAAGTTAAGGGCTGGTCATCCGGCGGCTGAGTTGGAAGTGTGCTTCTCAACGAACTCTTGGACGGATTTGCTTTGCTTGGAATAAAGTTTGAGTTGGGTCTTTGGAAATTAATTAAAGCTGGCGCTGCCTGGGTAGATGAAATTTCTGAGGTTTTGATGAGAATTTCTTGGTGTTTTTTCTTACCTTGGGACGTGTTGTTTCTTGGTCATTGTTGTGTCTTTTCCTGGACTGTTGTGTTCTTTTCCTGGAAAGCGAGAAGGTCTTGCCGGGCTTGATGAACAAGTTGCGATGGTGGTGGCACGAGACTACGAGAGGGAGGCTAGGGTGGCGTAGACGCTATAGGCGTGACCCATCCATCGCCGCACGGGGTTGTCATGCGCGTTCCGACGTCGCGATCTTTCCGTGAGAGAGACACGACCCTCCTTTTTGTTTTGTTTTGTTTTGTTTTGTTTTGGGCGGGTAGTTTGGCCGAGCCGAACCTCGGTCGGAGCCGTGACGCGAGAAAAACGGCGCGAGGAGGAAGAGGGAGGGGGCCACCCTCGACTGGACTAGGCTGGACACGCCTACCGGATGCTTAAAATTGGGTGTGGCAGGCTGCAACGTCGTCCTAGTGTGGTGTTGGTGCTACACCGTCGTGTGGTGGCCTGTCACGCTAGGGACGGTACCGGTTATGATCGAGGCCGTCCTAGGTTGAGCTGTTTAACTGACACTATTGCTCTGTACCACCGTGTCCGTGATGATGACCATGACCATGACGCCGGCCCCATACTCGCATAGCTCTAGCGTTCCATAAATTCCTAGGGCCTATGTAGGATGTAAACGGCGTTTAGCCCTCTTTTTTTTTAGGATTGTTTCGCCTATTTATTATTACTGTCTAACAGTTCAAGGAAGGTTTTCTTCCTGGAAAAACAAACTAGAGTATCAATCGAGTTAACTAAAGAGCCTTGCCGCTGTTTATCGCGTCATTGACATCCTGGGTTCATGGTTACTTTTCTGCCTCTTTTTTCTTTTTCATGACGCAGGGTTACAATTCTGATTTATTTTTTTTCGTTTAGCATGGAGCATGGATGCTGTCTCCCAAAGTATTGAGTATTGCTCATGGCGATCAGTTAGACCCCACTCGCTAACAGCAATCCCATGTGGGACGGCCTATTAACGTTGGGCTTCGTTTCCTGAGCAAGTGGTTAACGGAAGGATCCTAGGAACTTATAAACCAGTTTTGGAGGGAACTCCTATTGGACGCTCGCTGCGTCAAGCAGTCGGCGTTTCGCATAGGGGGGTCGCGAGACTGGGCCGGCCCATCTTTCTCGCGAACAGTAGCAAACGCTGAAATTAAAAAAAATGAGTTGCCAGGAATCGAACACTAGACCTTCTGCTTCCGAACAACGATTCAAACCACTTGAGCTAGCTAGCTTTGTTGGTCATAGAACATTGCGAGACCTTAAGAAAACTCAAACGACGATCCGAACATTTTTCAAAAATTCGAACGTTTTATCAAACGCGAACATCATATTTTTTTCACAAATTTTGAGAAAACTCAAACAATTTTTGAATGTTGAGAACAAATTTTGAAATGGAGAATAAATTTGGAAGCTCGAACAATTTTTGAAAGCACGAACAATTGAATGTTGAGAACAAATTTTGAAATGAAGAACAAATTTGGAAGCTCGACCAATTTTTTAAAGCACGAACAATTTTTGAATGTTGAGAACAATTTTGAAATGGAGAACAAATTTGGAAGCTCGACCAATTTTTGAAAGCACGAACAATTTTTGAATGTTGAGAACAGATTTTGAAATGGAGAACAAATTTGGAAGCTCGAACATTTTTTGAAAGCACGAACAATTATTGAATGTTGAGAACAAATTTTGAAATGGAGAACAAATTTGGAAGCTCGAACAATTTTTGAAAGCACGAACAATTTTTGAATGTTGAGAACAAATTTTGAAATGGAGAACAAATTTGGAAGCGCGAACAATTTTTGAAAGCACGAACAAATTTTGAATGTTGAGAACAATTTTCGAAATGGAGAAAAAATTTAGAAGCGCGAACAATTTTTTAAAGCACGAACAATTTTTGAATGTTGAGAACAAATTTTGAAATGGAGAACAAATTTGGAAGCGCGAATTTGAAATGGGAAGATTTTTGAAACTCCCAAACATAATTTGAAATGTGAACAAAAAGAAAAAAAAGAGAAGAAAAAGGAATTGAAAGATGAAATAAAGAAACAGAAAAACAAAGAAAGAAAAAGAAAAAAACAGGAAAAATAACAAAGAAAAAGCAAACAGGAAAAACCAGTGAAAACCCGGTTCAGGAACCTTCTGGAAGGTTCTCAAAACCGTTCAGGAACCCTCCGGAAGGTTCCCAAAACCGGACGCTGCAGCGCTAGCGCTACCTCCTAACTGGGCCGGCCCATCTAGATCGCTATCGCCAGCTCTCTCTGTGCGAAGCCTCGACAAGTCGACGCAGCGAGCGTCCAATAGGATTTTCCAGTTTTGGAAGCTTTCAAGCCGGCTTTCTTCCTGTTTTTTTTTTGCTCATTTTCTTTCTCTGCTGGTTTTCTATTTCTTTCTTCCTGTTTTTTTCTCTCATTTTCTTTTTCTGCCGGTTTTCTATTTCTTTTTTCCTGTTTTTTTCTCTCATTTTCTTCCTCTGCCTGTTTTCTATTTTATTTTTCTTTCTTCATTTCCCTTTTTCTTTTCATCGTTTTTTCTCTGTGGTTCAATTTGGGAATAGTTTTAACAGTTGAAAATATTTTAAACTCATACACTTTTTCAAAATCATGAAAAAAGATTAAAAATATTGAAACCTTCAACATTTTTCGATTGCACAAACATTTCTGAAATCAAAACATTTTTCGAATTCACAAGTTTTTTAATTCATGATTTTCTTTCAATTTAGTTTCGTTAATATTGTCCGATTTTTTTAAAAAATGAACAGTTTTTATAGACTTTTTTGAATTTGTGAATATTTTATGAATTCATAATTTCTTTGAATTTGTGATCATTGTTTGAATTTGATTTCATGAACATTTTATGAATTCGTGAATACTTGTTGAATTGCAAACATTTATTGAACTCACTAACATTTTTTGAATTTATGATATATATACTTTCAAAATTTATGACATTTTTAAAATTTGTGAACATCTTATTGTTTTTTCTTAAATAAATAAAATTTTAAACCGATAAAAATGAAATGGAAAATAGAGGAAATACGTACTCGAATGAGCATCCGCACATGCATGAACGGAGCTAATGGCCGCTTCTGCGTTCACCCTTGGCCTAGCCCATTAATTGCATCTTGTTCGCGATCGCTCCATCTTGGGGGCGTTGTTAACCTTCACACGAGAACGGGGAAGCGTCCGCCCGAAAATGTACGACGTGTATGAAAAAAGGTCATCAAACATAAATATTAAAAAAAGTTAAACATGTATAGTTTTTTTAGGATGTATACATAAAATGTAAAAATATGCATGAAAATGTAGACATGTGTTAAGAGAATGATGAAAACCGAAGAAATGTTAGAAAGAAACACCTAAAGTATGAAAAACCCAAAGAAAACTCATGAGAAAACAATGAAAAACCAAGAAAAACAAAATATAACTAAAGAAAAACAAGAAAAAACTGATGCAATCTAAGAAACAAACGAAATAACCAAATAACATAGAATATAAATAAAATAATAATAAAACCGAGAAATTAACAAAAGGAAAACCGAAGAAAAAGGAAAGAAAAACTTGTAAAAACCGAAATAAAATGATAAAAAAAAGGAAAAACCCATGAAGAAACAAAAAAAGAATGAGAAAGAAACAAAAAAGAAAATAGCATGAGGAAAATGCAATGAGCGAGCGAGCGAGCATAAACGGGCTGGCTCATTATTGTACAGAGCACGGGAAACCTTCAACGAGGCACAAGCTAGTCTTGCTACAAGTAATATATAGCTGTCGCGCCATCTGGAATCGCTACATGCGTTATATGGGACTGAATAGCTAGCGGTTACCCCTGCATCGGCCTCATGCATGCGGCGCGGGGTACACAGGCAACTGACACATCGTGAGCCCAGTCACCTCCATGTGTCACGTGTTGGACGCACCCATCACAGCACTATTTCTTTTCTTTTTCTGCACGTGTTTTTCTAAATTTTACTTGGTTTTTTTTTTTCTGGTTTTTTAAGATTATTTTTGTATTTCATTTCTCACGTGAAGCACAGCGTGTGAAAAGGCAAAGTTGTGCTTCACGGTGAAGCATAGTGATCCTTCCGAAAAGTGGAAAACACGTGCGAGCTTCTTGAAAAATTAAAAGCATACTTCATGGTGAAGCACAACTGTGCTTACTGAATAGTGAAAGCATATTTGCGCATCGTGTGAAGTGCTTTCATGTGAAAAAGTTGTGCTTCTAAAAAAAGTGAAGCACAATATTGCTCCTTGGTTTCCATTTTTTTTGGATTTTTTTGTCCAAACCTTATAATATGGGACCTAGTCTCGAAGATCTCGATGCGAGAAATGCAACAGTGAAAATGGTTTATGATTTGAACACATTGTTCAAGAGATAAAACATGTAAAAAATGAATCTACGCAAAAAAATACAAAACTATCAGGATGTGACAAGGGTCGCACATGCAGTGTGTCATTTGTTATCACCGGAAAAACATCAAAATAACCTTTGCAGGGAGTATCCTTAACTAGTGATTTTGATGATATATATACCAGCTCCCTTACAATTCCGATGATCCTATGGTTCACGCTCCGGCCTACGGAATGATTGAACGTGACTATGCCTTTGGCGAATCCTATTTGGCGCTGCCGTGCTGGGCCGGCTCATATTGTCTGTTTTCCAAAAAACAAAAAAGGTGCGGGAAAAAGGTATCGAACCCACAACCACATCATGGCGAGAGTTTTGCTCCAACCAATCGGCTATGCCTGGCCAATTCAATGAATTTTCTCTTTCCCTCTTCTTCTTTAGTTCCGTTTGTTTTTTCTTTTTTCTTTTACTGTTTTTCTTATCCTTTTCTGTTTCTTCTTTTAGTTTTCTTTACTGAGCGTTTTTTAAAAAAAATCTTGAACCTTGTGTTCTAAATTGATAAACTTTTAATATTGTTTTTTTCAAATTCGATGAACTCTTTTCAATTTTGATGAAGTTTTTTCAATTTCGACGAACTTTTTTAAAACTTGATGATCTTTTTACAAATTAGAACTTTTTAAATATTCAATTAAAAATTCGATAAACTTTTTTCAAAAGTTCATGAACTTTTTAAATATTCGATTAACTTTTTAAAAATTCGATGAAATTTTCCCAACATCAGTAAACTTTTTTCAAATCCGATGAACTTTTTTGAAATGTTGATGAGCTATTTGGAAATTCAATGAACTTTTTAAAATTCGATGAACTTTTTAAAATCCGATGAACTTTCTTGAAAAGTTGATGATCTTTTTTAGAATTCGATGATTTTTTCAAAATTCAGTGAACTTTTTTCAGATACGATGAATTTTTCGAAAAGTTGATGAACTTTTGCGAAATTCAGTGAACTTTTTTTCAAATTCAATGATATTTTTCCAAATCGTTTAACTTTTTTATAATTTCTGATGTTTTTTAAATCTGTGGACATTAAAATACTGTTCACGTTTATGCTTGAAAAGAAATCAATTTTTTCTGAATATCGCGGGTATTCTTTTGTTCTTAAGATGTACACGCACCTAATTTAACACTAAGGCGTTGTGTCACAAGTGGTTAACCAACCGCGCGATGTTGTGAATGGCGGCGGTTCGATTCCTTGCAATAGCGGCATGTCACTAGCCTGTACCATCTTCTCGATTGAATAGAAGATTTGAAAGAGATCTCATCGTTGTTTTGTGTATGCAGCTGCTGCTACGAGCTTGCTCTAGCCGGGAGAGGACAGGAGGAGGAAGCGCGGGTGGAGGATCTTGTCCAGTCTGGAGCAAGAAAAGAAGAAGATTGCTAGGAATTGAGTTCTTCCGTGTGCCGCTATTTTTGCTCTTTGCTTAGTGCATTCATGTTGAATCTAGCAAGACGAGCACAAGTTGGAGCGTTGCCGTTGCTTTGGTCACGGTGTCACTAAAGTTTTGTTGGCTTGTAATATAGTCTAATTGCACATACATTGATATTTAGTTGACAGAAAAATTAGTTGCACACATATATGCTTAGTTTGGCTTGTAATTTAGTCTAGTTGCACATATATTGATGTTTAATTGGCAGGACACTAGTTGCACACACATATGCGCAATTTGACGCGGCAATGTAGTCTAGTTGCACACATATTGATATTTATTTGGCAGGACTAGTTACACATATATGCTCAGTTGGCGCAGCAATATAGTCTAGTTGCACACATATTGATGTTTAGCTGGCAGGACTATTGAAACATCCATATGCTCAGTTGGCGCGACAATGTAGTCTACTTGGGCACACATTGATGTTTACTTGGCAGGACTTTTTTTGGCACACACATATGCTCAGTTGGCTTGTAATTTTGTCTAATTACACACACATTGATATTTAGTTGGCAGGACTATTTGACACACACATATACTCAGTTGGCTTGTAATTTTGTCTAGTTGCACACACATTGATTTTTAGTTGGCAGGACTATTGGCACACACATATGTTCAGTTGGCTTGTAATTTTGTCTAGTTGCACGCACATTTGATGTTTCGTTGTCAGAAGGACTATTGACATACACATATGCTTAGTTGGCGCGACATGTAGTTTAGTTGCACATATATTGATATTTAGTTGGCAGGAAGACTAGTTCGTCGAAACATCCCCATATGAGATCTACTTTTGAAGAGCACGTCACGAAGGTTCCAAGGGTGAAAACAGATCTTAAATCTGAAGCGCGATCTAAAAGTTATGACTTTTTAAAAATTTAAAAATCCAAAATAAATGCGTTCATATCTGTTCACCTGTTTGCCTTTGTAGTACTTTTCTAGTACGTGGTACTTTTTCTAATTAGAATTGTTTTACCAATTGGAAGGGACAATTTATTACCTTTTATGGATTAGGGATCAAAATTGTCTGCTTTTAGACCGGCCGTTCGGGACGACTAGCGAGCAGCCGGCCGCTCGCTAGATCGGTCCTTGTTTTTTCACGCTATATTCAATACTTTTCGATTCCTTGCAATAGCGATCGTCTGTTTGTTTTTTCACGCTATTCAATACTTTTTGCACTCCTGTTCATCGGCCGGCCCACTGGCGTGCGCAGTGAGCGCTAGTTGGCTCAACTGGCGCCTGAAGCTCTGATTAGGAGGTCCCTGCGGCATATTGTTGGTCGCACGCACAGGCGGTGCCCTGACTGGGTCGGCCTATTTAGGAATTGTAGGGGGTGTAAAAATTCATTAAACAAGGCAGCACGAAAACTGAAGAACTAAGTGAAGCAGCATATCCGATTTTTCCGAAGTGTTTCGGTAATTTATTGCTAATTTTGATTTTTCTAAAATGTGAATAATCTATATTGTGAACAAATTTCGAAAATCAAAAACATTTGAAAAACATGAAGAAAAAAAAGAAATTCTGAACAATTTTTGAATTTTTGAAACATGTTTTTTAAAATCAAACAAAACTTAAAAACGCGAACAATTTTTGGAAAAAAGGAAAACCGTGAACAAAAATAGGAAATTTGTAATAATTTTTGAATTTGTGAACAAAATTTGAAAACAGGAACCATTTCAGAACTTTTGAATATATTCACCAAATTGTTTTAAATTTGAGAAGACAAATTGGAAACATGAATATTTTTTGAAGGTTTGAATATTTTCGGAAAAATGAAGACATTTCCTAAAATTTTGAACATTTTTGTAAAATAAAAGAATTATATTCGAAGGAATAAACAAAAAACTGAAAAGCAAAAACTAAAAAAAATATAAAACTAGAGTAAGAATAGCATAAATCAATAAAGAAAAATAGGGAAACGGTTTAGGAGTATTCTAGATGGTCCTAAAACCGGGTACTATATAGTGCTGCTAGAATGGGCCGGCCTGTTTACTCGTCATGATCAAGCCTGATGGCATCCAGAGGCCCAAATTTATATAGTTCAATCGCAAATGCTCACATACACTCCCTATGAATGCAAACACGTACACACTATCCATATGATTACCTCTGAGATACGGAACTGGCATAACATCTTGAGATTGACGAAGTCACCACAGGTGCCTTGTAATCGATGGGAATGTTTCCTCCCATTGAACGAACATCACCGAAAAGGCTAAAAAATCCAGAAAAATGCGAGAATCAATGCCAACTCTAAGACTTGAACCGTGGTGAGCTGACTTTCTGCTTGCCGGTAATGTCGGGTACAACAGACTTTTGGTTGAATCAGATTGTACCGGGATTGTCGATACCATAAAAAACATATGGAACTCTTTTTTCTTCATATACATTGGATTGCTTTCCTAGCAACCTAATTCACATCTCCTTCAAACCGTTACTCCCTTGCCTCATCAGTCTTACATTATGGCCCCACTGGTCCTAATGGATGTCAACTCGCTTTACTTATGGATTCGTGGTATATGTAAAGAGACTCGTGATTTATTTATTTATTTAGAAGGTGAAAATTGATGTTTTTATGAAAAACTAACCCTAATTGTGGTGGTTTTGCATAATCAACTCCGTGCAACGACAATGATCAGAAGAAGAATTGTGCAACCACAAGTAAAAATAAGACCATCTACTTTCGACGAGGGACAAAAGAGTAAGCTCGCCATTGCAAGTGATAAGGGAAAAAACCACCCTGTTGAGGCTAGGGTTCATCCTAGCTAGTGAGAGCATCTCCAACCGAGGTCCCCAAATCCTCCCTATATGTCCAGCGGACAGCTCGTACAGTGTCTGGACGGAAGAGAGAGAAAAAAGTCCATTCAATCAAGGCCCTCATATCTTCTCTATTTGTCTGGACGTCCGCAAACCTCATACTCAACCCATCTTCGGGAACGAAATGGCGTGTCCGGATAAGCCGCCACGTCAGGTATTGCCCACCCCAAATCACTTTCTTCCCTTTCGTTTTGTTTTCTCTTCTCGCTCTTCAACAAATGGTAGCTCGAAGCGGACACGGCCTTAGACACGGTCAAACAGAGTCCCACCTATCCATGAACAAATACAGGGTTAAATGAGCCCAGCCCAGTTTAAGATGATCTGAAGGGCCGACGGCAGAAAAACGAATACAATGGCATAGAGAGCAATTGATTTTGGTTGATAGGGGGTGCGGAGTAGCAAGCAGACTATTATTGATCGTACTGGTTTTCATACAAAGTGTCACCGGTGCTTCAGGGACAAATGGAATGATCACCGAAAAGTTCCTCGATTTTGTACCGACGAGACAAATGACAAACTGGCAGACGACGCAAGCCATCATGGCCCTTTGCCTTTGGCCTTGGCTTAGCTCACGGTTCGTTATGCGTCGTCTTCAGCAACACATGTTTCAGCTACATGCCTCCGCTGGAATATATACCTCGACTCGTGCCATGGGAGAGGCGAGCTGTGTCTCAACCGGCGTGCTGTGAAAAGGGCAGGCAGTTGTCGACCTTGACGTCGCCTTCACTGTTCCAGTCCAGCATCGCGAGATGCATCTCTACTCACTGTTTGTATTGTCTGCATACACGAACACGACCAGTTCGGTTCAAAAAAAAAAGAAGAAAGTAGGCGACCAGTTAGTTTCTTCATTTAGTTGGACGCATGTTGCTTACAAACTTGTAGAGTAAAATACTACCACTACCTGTTAAAAATATGCACAAGTGTGTACCTTCTCTCCCTTTTTTTGCGTATATAAAGTGTGTACCTTCTCATGCTTAGAATTAGAAACATTCTTGGCTCCCAAGGCTCGAGTTAGCCATGGATGGATGGGCATGCGTGGATGGGTCCTACGATTTTTTGGCATGGCTAGCTATAGCTGCGTGCCTGCACCACTCGATCGGTCTATCGCCATGGATGCGTGCATAACAATCAAAGGTGAGGCATGCCTGCGTACGTGGGGCAGCCAAGAGAAGACAAAACGTATCACTTGCCGAGTAGGCGAAGAGCATATAGTACTACTAGACCCATGTCTTGTAATTTCAAAACGTATCTCTTATAGTCTTATACTAGCAAAAGGGCCCGTGCGTTGCAACGGGAGAAAAGAATACCACACGCTCTTAATTTATAAAAAATGGTCAATATAATCTGAGTATTTGTAGCTACGGCCCAAGGAAAGATGATCTTTGCCTACAAAAATGCAAGTTCAAGATTTCACATGCATGTCTTCTATTTAAACACGACTTGCATGTAGATTTAATACGTACAAAAAAAGGGGCAAATGATCTTCAATTTCGTTTTCAATCTTGATTTTGCTGAGATGTTCATCAACAATCCGGATCAGTACTGATATGAAAGAAAGAAGGAATAATGCATTATTGATTAAGATTGCACCCTAGACAGTATTTAAACACGACTTGCATGTAGATTTAATACGTACAAAGAAACGGGCAAATGACCTTCAATTTCGTTTCAATCCTGATTTTGCTGAGATGTTCATCAACAATCCGGATCAATACTGGTATGAAAGAAAGACGGATAATGCATTATTGATTAAGATTGCACCCTAGACAGTAATTTTTTAAGGTTAACGGGTAAAATAACATCATATTCAGATTCTATATATTTTTCTAGTCAAATTCCATATATAACGTGTTAAATTTGGAGTTACGGTTTAGAAGTTATGACTATTTTTAAAAACATTTAATATGTACTGCAGGTTTAATGTCAGAAATATTAGGGGATTTTCTATAAAATAGCATGACTGGTTAAGAATACCTATTTCTTTTATTGGTAGGTATAGATTCCTGAAAAAAAACATTTTTAAAAGGATAGGGATAGGGAGACATCTCCCTCTCCCTCCTCTCCGGTTTATAGGTCCACTCATGCGCGTATTTCTAGATTGTCAATTTTACTGATGGTATATGAATTATGTATAAAAATGCTATGTTATTAGAAAATATAACACTTGAAGTTTCTAATGTCATAATTTTTGTAATGTATATATATACTCCCTCCATTCCCTAATACAAGCCCACTTCATATTTTTTATGTCTAACTTTGACCATTGGTCTTATCAACGAAAAGTGAGTTATATGCCACGAAAAGTATTTCATTGGATGCACATTTCGAAGAACATTCCAATGATATATTTTTTATGACATAAAATATATATTTTGTTGACCAAAATTACAAGTCAAAATTTGACATGAAAAATGAAGTGACCTTATATAAGAAAATGGAGGGAGTGGGAGTAACTCATATCATGTAGATCTTGTCAATCTAGGGACACTGTGAGCCTAATAAGCCAGAAAAGTGGTACTCTCTCCGTTCCTTTATATAAGGTGTATTTGTTTTTTATAAAAAATTCACAATAAAATATACGATGTATTTCTCATTTTTCACTCATTTTTTCTTTTTACCCCTCCACCATCCAGTATATGTCTTTCATAAAAACAAATACATGATCCATAGTTGGAAGGTAATAAAAATAGAATATCTCTCCCTGATTGCGTGCACCACATTTCTCTCTCTCTCCCATCTCACTGATTGATTTTATTCCCGTGAAGCGAGATTCAGTTGCATGTTATTAGGTCGATGGTTATTAGTTGATGCTAATTAAGATGCTAAATGCCTAAATAGTGTGCCGCCCCCGACTCAATCGTGCACTAATCATACACGCAAATATATACGATCAAGATCAAAGACTCACGGAAAGATATCACACACAACTCTAGACACAAATTAAAATAATACAAGCTTTATATTACAAGCCAGGGGCCTCAAGGGCTCGAATACATAAGCTCGAGTTACACAAGAGTCAGCAGAAGCAACAATATCTGAGTACAAACATAAGTAAACAAGCTTGCCTTAAGAATGCTAGCAAAACAAAGATAACCGATCAAAAGGGCGCATGCCTCCTGCCTGGGAGTCTCCTATGTACTCCTGGTCGTCGGCGGTCTCCACGTAGTAGTAGGCACCGCCGGGGTAGTAGTAGTAGTAGTCGGTGGGGTCGGCTGGCTCCTGGGCTTCATCGTCTGATCGCAACAATCGGGTATAGGGGAAAAGAGGCAGCAAAGCAACCATGAGTACTCATCCAAAGTACTTGCAAGACTTATATCAGATCTATACTAAGTATGCATCAGTATCAAAGGAATGTGGCTATATCTTTTTACTGAACTGCGGAAATGCCAGGATAGAATGGGAAGGCCTAGCCTATCAAAGACATCTTGCAGCATTAGAAGAGTGCAGATTAGCATATTACAAAGTAACATGTATATTCTAGTAACGCCCAGAGATCCTTCCTCGACTCCCTACGAGAAAGCAATCCCGGAGCCATCATATCCATCTCATGTCTCCAGCATCCAGTTCTAGTTGTATAGATTGGGATACAACTTCGAGCGTCTGTTACCGTGGACACGGCTATTCGGATAGATAAACTTCCCTGCAGGGGTGCACAAACTTACCCAACATGCTCGATTAACGCTGGCCGGGCACACCTTCAGATCATGCCCAGCCTCGGCTCATCGACACACCGTAATCCTACCTAGACTCAATAGAGAGGCCTGCACGCTTGTCTACACCCTAAGTGCTCACGGGTCTGAGGACCATCGCCCTTTGCACTCTGCATGTTGCGAGGACGGTCGAGATCAGTCCTGGCTACCTCTTTATACAAAGCAGGTGCTTACACGGACCATCCAGGCGCGTCCCGCTCCATCACTGAGGTCTGAGAACTTTCGGAAGAACGTACGACGCAGAGTGCCCATACTTATTCCCGCGTGGTGGTTAGTGCGAAAAGGCCAGAGGCCTACTCGGATCACATATCCAAACCGATAATATCTTGGGAGCGCGCGGAGATGATCAATGATCCATGATCTGTGGTCCCGTCGCCCCATCTCACGGACTTTTGCCAAGGGCTAAGAATGCTTGGCCGTGCCGCGTATTTATCTCGCGGGTACCCTCCAGGTCAACCCGACTCCACATCACTCGCGGGTACCCTCACGGTCAACCCGACTTCACATTTCTCTCGCGGGTACCCCTCAGGGCCGACCCGACTTCAACATAGTTCTGGGGTAAAGTCAAAGTAACCGTGTGTCCATAACATCAAGGGAGAAAATCCGAGGTATCACCCTCGATGGATTACCACTCAATGCAACCGTCAAGGTCACCTTAGAGAATCACCCTCGAAGGGTTCACACTTGAGGTGTTGCACGACAGAGTCGTTATCAGAAGTGGTGAAGGAGGAATCACCCTTCGTGGACCACTACCGATTAGCTACACTACGGAGATATCATCAGAAGTGCGTTATGAGGTATCACCCTCGACACTTGATAGTAACTCTACAGAGTCGTACAACTAAGGGGGTGTTGAGGAACATTTCATGGGAAACAAAAAATCCTACGCTCACCAAGATCAATCTAGGAGATTCACATCTACGAGAGGAGAGTGGTGTCTACATACCCTTCTAGACCGAAAGCGTTAACGATCTAGAGATCATGGTTGGCGTAGTCGTACTCGTGTCGAGATCCAACCCAATCCAAGTACCGCACGTGCGACACCTCCAAGTTTAGCACGCGTACAGCTTGACAACATCCTCTCCTTCTTGATCCAGCAAGGGAGGGAGAGGAGATAGATGAGATCTGAACCAACACGACGACGTGGCGGCGGTGGTGGCAGCGAAACTCCGGCAAGGCTTCGCCAAGCGCGTATCGGTGAAACGTGGGAGGAGTTGGGAGAGGTAACGGGCAAGGGTCGAAGGGCGACTGCTCCCAGCGCCTCCCCACCTTTATATAGGTGTGGAGGGGCTGGTGGCTTGCCCTCCAAGGCCCTAGGGTCGTTGGTCAAAGTGGGAGGAAGGAAATCCCTCCTTTCCTTCCCCATCGATCGCTATCCCCCCTTTTTAGGGATCCCGATCTTATCCCTTTGGGATATGATACTATTCCTTTTAAGGGAGGATCTTGGTGCACCTAGACCAGGGTTGTGGGGACTTTCCCCACTACCCACATTCATGTGGGTCCCTGATACGTCCATTTTGCATCGTGTTTTCCTACTGTTATTTATAATGTTTTTATGCATAATAGTGCTTTTGGGAATAATTCTAATGCCTTTTCTATCATAATTTGCAAGGTTTACACAAGAGGAGAATATCGGCATTGGAATTACGGACTGAAAAAGCACGTCCTGACTACTAATACGCACAACTCCAAATAAGTGAAACTTCATGGAGATTTTTTATGGATTATTTAAGAATTATTGGAGCAAATAACTATCAGAGGGGGCCCACCATGGGGGCACAACCCACTTGGGCGCGCCAGGGAGCCCAGGCGCGCCCTAGTGGGTTGTGCCCTCCTCGGCCCACCTCCGGTGCCCCTCTTCTGCTATATAAGTCATTTTGACCTAGAAAAAATATGGAGAGAACTTTAGGGATGAATCACCGCCGTCTTGAGGCGGAACTTGGGCAAGAGCACTTTTGCCCTCCGGTGGAGAGATTCCGCCAGGGGAACTTCCCTCCCGGAGGGGGAAATCATCGTCATCATCATCACCAACAACTCTCCCATCTTTGGGAGGGCCATCTCCATCAATATCTTCAACAACACCATCTCCTCTCAAACCCTAGTTCATCTCTTGTGTTCAATCTTTGTACCAAAACCTTAGATTGGTGCTTGTGGGTGACAAGTAGTGTTGATTACATCTTGTAGTTGATTACTATATGGTTTATTTGGTGGAAGATTATATGTTCAGATCCATTATGCTATTTAATACCCCTCTAATCTTGAGCATGGTTATTATTTGTGAGTAGTTACTTTTGTTCTTGAGATCACGGGAGAAGTCACGTTGCAAGTAATCATGTGAACTTGATATGTGTTCAATATTTTGATGGTATGTGTGTTGTTATTCCCTTAGTGGTGTCATGTGAACATCGACTACATGGCACTTCACCATATTTGGGCCTCAGGGAATGCATTGTGGAGTAGTTATTAGATGATGGGTTTCTGGAGTGACAGAAGCTTAAATCGTAGTTTATGCGCTACTTCGTAAGGGAGTGATTTGGATCCAAAAGTTTAATGCTTTGGTTAGATTTTATCTTAATACTTTTCTCGTAGTTGCGGATGCTTGCGAGGGGGTTAATCATAAGTAGGAGGTTTGTTCAAGTAATAACAACACCTAAGAACCGATCCACCCACATATCAAATTATCAAAGTAGCAACCACGAATCAAACCAACATGATGAAAGTGATATGATGAAATCACGATGAGCTAGAAGCATAGGATTTTTTTTGGTGAAATCACTTTCATCATGTTGGCTTGATTCGTGTTCGCTACTTTCATAATTCGATATGTGGGTGGACCGGTGCTTAGGTGCTGTTCTTACTTGAAGAAACCTCCTACTTATGATTAACCCCATCGCAAGCATCCGCAACTACGAGAAACGTGTTAAGATAAAATCAAACCATAGCATTAAACTTTTGGATCCAAATCAGTCCCTTACGAAGTAGTGCATAAACTAGGGTTTAAGCTCCTATCACTCGAGCAACCCATCATCTAATAACTACTCCACAATGCATTCCCTTAGGCCCAAATATGGTGAAGTGCCATGTAGTCGACGTTCACATGACACCACTAAGGGAATAACAACATACATATCATCAAAATATCAAACACATATCAAGTTCACATGATTACTTGCAACATGACTTCTCCCGTGACCTCAAGAACAAAATTAACTACTCACAAATAATAATCATGCTCAAGATTAGAGGGTATTAAGTAGGATAATAGATCTGAATATATAATCTTCCACCAAATAAACCATATACTAATCAACTACAAGATGTAATCAACACTACTAGTCACCCACAAGCACCAAAATCTAACATTCCAGTACAAAGACTGAACACAAGAGATGAACTAAGGTTTGAAAGGAGATGGTGCTGTTGAAGATGTTGATGGAGATGGCCCTCCCAAAGATGGGAAAGTTTTTGGTGATGACAATGACGATGATTTCCCCCTTCGGGAGGGAAGTTCCCCCGGCGGAATTGCTCTGCCGGAGGGCAAAAGTTCTCCTCCCCAAGTTCTGCCTCGAGACAGTGGCACTTCGTCCCGAAAGTCCTCTCATTATTTTTTCTAGGTCAAAATGACTTATATACCAGAAGAGGAGCACCAGAGGTGGGCCGAGGAGGGCACAACCCACCAGGGCGCGCCTAGGCTCCCTAGCGCACCCAGGTGGGTTGTGCCCACCTGGTGGGCCCCATCTGGTAGTTATTTTCTCCAATAATTCTTAAATAACCCATAAAAATCACCGTGAAGTTTCAGCTTATTTGGAGTTGTGCGGAATAGGTAGCTCCGACGTGCTTTTTCAGGTCCAGAATTCCAGCTCCCGATATTCCCCCTCTTTGTGTAAACCTTGCAAATTATGAGAGAAAAGGCATTATAATTACTCCAAAAAGCATTATTATGCATAAAAACATTATAAATAATAGTAGTAAATCATGATGCAAAGTGGACGTATCAACTCCCCCAAGCTTAGACCTCGCTTGTCCTCGAGCGAAAACCGAAATCGAAAAACATGTCCACATGCTTAGAGAGAGAGGTGTCGATAAAAACAAAATATGGACATAGAAGCAACATGCATATTATTATAACAACAAAGAACTTTAACATAAAACTTTATCAAATAACTTTTACCACATAACTTTTATCATATAACTTCCCATGAACACATAACAATTCATCACAACATTGAAGTATAAAGCATAAACCTTATTGAAAACCAACAAACTATGTTCTCAGTCAACTTTGCAACTATAATTCATCATATTTTTAGGAAAGGTCACGTATCGGAGCCTTTAGGCAAGTCCACATACTGAACCATCATTTAATCTTCTGTGATTGCTAACACTCACAGCATACCCATGAACAGAAGTTTCAACCAGATACATAGAAAGATAGGGGCTTATAGTTTCTCCTCCCAACGTATTCGCCTTAAGGGTGATGTCGACAATAATAACTCATGCATACTCATATCCAACTGGATATATGTGCCTAGATCTTTCCTCGCCATATGTTGCTTGCAAAAAGAGAAAATAAAAAGGAATAGGGAAGAATACTTTGACTCCTCCATAAAAGTAAATGCATAAGAGTAAAAGATAGGCCCTTCACAGAGGGAAGCAGAGGTTGTCATGCACTTATTTGTTTGTATGCCAAATCCCTTAATGCAAAGGAATGTCACATTATATTGCCCCTTATGATAGCAACCTTTATTATGCAGGTTGTCGCTTTTATTCTTTGCCATCACAAGTTCGTACAACACTCAGTTTTCTCTTACACTAAATTTTCACTACCCATACCTTTAAACCTTGCCTCATATTCAAAGACTTGGTTTTGGAGATCATAGATTTGGCTTTGTAGAAAGTTGATTTGCTCGTTGAAGGTGAAGATGATGTCATTCATGGATTTTCCATCCACCTTGAGATCACGGGTATAATCCGCGATCATGAGGTGATTGGCATTGAGTCCACGTTCCACCATCCCCTTGCACTTGAAGACCTCGTCCTCCATAGCTTCGAGCCTGGCCTCCACGGTCCCCTTCCCCTTGGGACCCTGGACGTCCCGGATATGGAGCAACCCCTCACACATCTCAATGGCTTGAGGTTGTTGCATCACCTCCCGCAAATGCGGTTTGATGACATTCTCGAAGAACTTGTCCTTGGAGGAGCAAGCGGCAATGGCGATCTAGATCTGTCAGAAAACAACAAGAAAGTAGAACAGAAGATTTCTCCGTGATACGGTTACCAATACGTTCGGGGGGTATATAAAGATTTTTTATCTTGGGAAACAAGCAAACGGGAGGAAAACGGAGTCGTGAAGGTTTCAGAGGTGGGCACAACCCACCTGGGTGCGCCAGGGGGCCCTGGCGCGCCCTGGTGTCTTGTGCCCTCCCTGCCCTCCTGGTTGTTTCCTATTTTCCTAATTTTTAATATATTCCAACTGACAGAAAATATTTTTGCGGATTTTTTGGAGTCTGTTTACTTACCGTATCACGTACCTCCTCTTTTTTAATTATTCCGGAGTGTCCTGGAAGGTCTCCTTTATGTGTTCCTCAGTGTCATAGTTTGAATAATATTGCTTTCAACATTAATAGGTGTACCTGAGATATAGTATTTAATTCTTTGCCCATTGACCACCTTCGGGTTAGTACCTTCGGCATTACTTATTTTGATAGCTCCAGAGCGGTAAACCTCTTCGATGATATATAGTCCTTCCCATTTAGAGAGAAGTTTCCCCGCAAAGAACCTGAAACGAGAGTTGTACAATAGAACATATTCTCCAACTTTGTTCTCTTTTGGATTCTTTTCTCATGCCATCTTTTAACCTTTTATTTAAATAACTTGGCATTTCCATAAACTTGGGTTCTCCATTCATCAAGTGAGCTAATATCAAATAACGTCTTTTCATCGGCAAGTTTTAAATCATAGTTGACTTCTTTAATTGCCCAATATGCTTTATGTACTAACTCAAGAGGCCAATGACAAGTTTTTCCATAGACCATTTTGTAGGGAGACATACCCATAGGATTTTTATATGCTGTTCGGTAGGCCCAAAGTGCATCATCTAATTTCTTCGACCAATTCTTTCGGGACCTATTAACGGTTTTTGAAGTATTAGTTTTATTTCCCTATTGCTAAGTTCAACTTGACCACTAGATTGAGGATGATAGGGTGATGCAATTCAATGGTTAACATTGTACTTAGCAAGCATTTTACGGAAAGCACCATGAATAAAGTGTGAACCACCATCAGTCATTAAATATCTAGGGACTCCAAACCTCGGGAAAATAACTTCTTTAAGCATTTTAATGGAAGTGTTATGATCAGCAGTACTAGTTGGAATAACTTCTACCCACTTAGTAACGTAACCAACATCAACCAAAATATGTGTATACCCATTAGAGGAAGGAAAAGGTCCCATATAGTCAAAACTCTAAAGATAAAATGGTTCAAGAGCAAGTGAATAATTCAAGGCATTTCTTGATGCTTACCAATATTACCAATTCATTGACATTCATCACAAGATAAAACAAACTTACGGACATCCTTGAAGAGGGTAGGCCAATAAAAACCAGATTGCAATACCTTGTGAGCAGTTCTATCTCCCGCATGATGCCCTCCATAAGCTTCAGAGTGACATTTCTATAGGATTTGTTCTTGTTCATGCTCAGGTACACAATGTGTAATAATATCATCTACTCCTTCTATATAAAGATGTGGGTCATCCCAAAAGTAATGTCTTAAATCATAGAAGAACTTTTTCTTTTGTTGGTATGTGAAACTAGGTGGTATGTATTTAGCAACAATATAATTAGCATAGTCAGGATACCAAGGAGTGTTATGAGAAACATTTATTGCAGCTAGTTGTTCATCAGGGAAGCTATCATCAATGGGTAGTGGGTCATCAAGGATATTCTCTAACCTAGACAAGTTATCAGCTACGGGGTTCTCAGCTCCTTTTCTACCAGTTATATGTAAATCAAATTCTTGTAGCAAGAGAACCCACCTAATGAGTGTAGGTTTAGCATCTTTCTTTTCCATAAGATATTTAATAGGACATGATCGTTGTGAACAATAACTTCAGAATAAAAAATGTAAGATCTGAATTTGTCACAAGAAAACACAACTGCTGAAAATTCTTTTTTAGTAGTAGCATAATTTATTTGGGCACCGTCTAGAGTTTTGCTAGCATAATGAATAACATTTAGTTTCTTATCAACTCTTTGTACTAGAACAACACCAACAACATAATCACTAGCATCACATATAATTTCAAAAGGCAAGTTCCAATCAGGTGGCTGAACAATAGGTGCAGAAGTTAAGGCCTTCTTAAGTGTTTCAAAGGCTTCTACACAATCATCATAAAAAACAAGTAGAACATCCTTTTGTAAAAGATTTGTAAGAGGCCTAGAAATTTTAGAGAAGTCTTTAATAAAACTCCTATAGAAACCAGCATGACCGAGGAAACTACGAATACCTTTAACATCTTTAGGACATGGCATTTTCTAAATTGCATCAACTTTAGCTTTATCCACTTCAATACCTCGTTCAGAAATTTTATTCCACAAGACAATACCTTCATTAACCATAAAATGGCACTTCTCCCAATTCAAGACAAGATAGTTTGCTCACATCTTTGCAAAACTCTATCAAGGTTGCTTAAGCAATCATCAAAAGAAGATCCATATACAGAAAAATCATCCATGAAAACCTCAACAATCTTTTCACAAAAATCAGAGAATATAGCAGTCATACATCTTTGAAATGTAGCAGGTGCATTGCATAAACCAAAAGGCATACGTCTATAAGGATAAGTCCCAAAAGGGCAAGTAAAGGTGGTTTTCTCTGATCAGGTTGTGAAACAGGTATTTGAGAAAAACCAGAATATCCATCAAGGAAGCAAAAGTGTGTGTGCTTTGATAACCTTTCTAACATTTGATCTATAAAAGGCAAGGGGTAATGATCTTTTCTAGTTGCTTTATTTAATTTTGTAAAAGCAATTACCATCCTATAACCACTAACAATTCTTTGTGGAATAAGTTCATTTTTATCATTAGGAACAATGGTAATACGTCCTTTCTTAGGGACACAATGAATGGGGCTCACCCATCTACTATTAGCTATGGGATAGATTATACCTGCTTCCAGAAGCTTTAATATTTCAGTCCTTACCACTTCTTTCATCTTAGGATTCAATCGTCGTTGATGATTAACAACGGGTTTAGCATCAAGTTTCATATTAATCTTGTGCTGACAGAGAGTGGGACAAATGCCTTTAAGATCATCAAGAGTATATCCAATAGCAGCTCGATGCTTCTTCAGAACTTTCAATAATATCTCTTCTTCATGTTTTGAAAGGTTAGCACTAATAATAACATGATATATCTTTTTCTCATCAAGATAAGCATATTTCAGAGTGTCAGGCGATTGTTTAATTCAAACACAGGATCACCTTTAGGTGGAGGAGGACCTCCTAGAGTTTCAATAGGTAAATTATGTTTGAGCAAAGGTCGTTGTTCAAAGAAAATTTTATCTATCGCATTTCTTTCATTCATATGCATATCATTTTCATGGTCTAGCAGATATTGTTCTAGTGGACCAGTAGGAGGAACGACAATAGAAGTAAGACCAATTATTTCATCCTTCCTAGGTAATTATTTCTTGTGAGGTTGTCTATTAAACTTTGAAAAATTAAACTCATGAAACTCATCACCAAAGCTAACACTGACAGTTTGTTTATGACAATCTATAGTAGCATTGACAGTGTTTAAGAAAGGTCTACCAAAGATAATGGGATAGAAGTCATCTTGTGGGGAACCAAGAACTAGAAAATCAGTAGGGTATTTTGTTTTCCCACACAAGACTTCAACATATCTAACTATCCCAAGTGGTGTGCTGGTGTCTCTATTAGCAAGTTTAATAGTAACATCTATGTCTTCTATTTCAGTGAGTGCTACATCATTCATAATTTCTTTGTATAAGGTAAAAGTAATAGCACTCACGCTAGCACCTAAATCACATAAACCATGATAACAGTGATCTCCTATTTTAACTAAGACAACAAGCATGCCAACTACAGGTCTATGTTTATCTTTTTCATCGGGTTTGGCAATTCTAGTAGCTTCATCACAGAAGTAAATAACATGCCCATCAATATTTTGTACTAGGAGATCTTTAACCATAGCAACACTAGGTTCTACTTTAATTTTTTCAGCAGGTTTAGGTGCTCTAATATGAATTTTGCGAACCACAATTGAAACCTTAGCATGTTCCTTTATCCTAACAGGGAAAGGTGGTTTTTCAATATAAGCAGTAGGCACAACTAGATCAACATTGTAAATGATACTTTCATCTTTAGCTATGTCGGGTTCTTTAATTTATTCTTTAATAGGTGGGTGATATTTAAACCACTTCTCCTTAGAGAGATCAACATGAGTAGAAAATGATTCACAAAAGGAGGCTACTATCTCAGAATCAAGTCCATATTTAGTGCTAAACTTGTGAAAAGCATCGGTATTCATAGAAGATTTAACACAACCAAATTCAAGTTTAATAGCTGACTCTTTACCTTCGTCGAGTTCCCAATCTTTAGAGTTGCATTTAATTCTTTCTAAAAGATCCCACCTGAATTCAATAGTCTTCTTCATAAAAGAACCAGTACAAGAAGTATCGAGCATGGATCGATCATCATGTGAAAGCCGGGCATAAACATTCTGAATAATAATTTCTCTTGAGAGCTCATGATTGGGGCATGAATATAACATTGAATTAGGCCTCCTCCAAGCTAGAGCGATACTTTCTCCTTCACAAGGCCAAAAATTATATATATAATTCCAACCACGATGAACTAGATGCATAGGATAATTTTTTTTGGTGAAATTCCAATTTCAATCGATTCCAATTCCAAGATCTAATATCATCACATAGCCTATACCATGCCAATGCTTTTCCCTTCAAAGATAAAGGGAAAACCTTCTTCTTTGCTTCATCTCTGGGCAAACCTGCAAGCTTAAATAATCCACAAATTTCATCCACATATATCAAGTGCATATTAGGATGTACAGTTCCATATCCCGCATAAGGATTAGCTAGCAGTTGTTCTATCATACCTAAAGGAATTTCATAACCAATATTTTCAGTAGGCGCAGTATGTTGAGGAGCAACTAATTGTGGTTCCGGTCAAGGTGAAGATACCCCAAACAAACCCCTCAAAGGATGATTCTTCATAGTAACAAGTGACAATAAATTTCAGCATGTAGTAATAATTTTCCCTTACCAATTTCCACTTACCAAGAGCGCTTCACTCCCCGGCAATGGCGCCAGAAAAGAGCCTTGATGACCCACAAGTATAGGGGATCAATCGTAGTCCTTTCAATAAGTAAGAGTGTCGAACCCAAGGTGGAGCACAAGGAAATGACAAGTGGTTTTCAGCAAGGTAATATCTGCAAGCACTAAAATTGTAGGTAACAAGTTGTTTGATAGCAAGATAATACGTAACAAGCAAGTAACTGTAACGGTAACAAAATTGCAGCAAGGTATCCCAATCCTTTTGAGGCAAAGGGCATGCCAAAACAGTCTCTTATGATAAGCAAATCGTTCTTGAGGGTACACGGGGATTTCATCATATCACTTTCATCATGTTGGCTTGATTCGTGTTCGCTACTTTGGTAATTTGATATGTGGGTGGACTGGTGCTTAGGTGTTGTTCTTACTTGAACAAACCTCCTACTTATGATTAACCCCCTCGCAAGCATCCACAACTATGAGAAAAAGATAAAATCTAACCATAACATTAAACTTTTGTATCCAAATCAGTCCCTTATGAACTAGCGTATAAACTAGGGTTTAAGCTTCTGTCACTCTAGCAATCCATCATCTAATAACTACTCCACAATGCATTCCCTTAGGCCTAAATATGGTGAAGTGCCATGTAGTCGACGTTCACATGACACCACTAAGGGAATAACAACATACATATCATCAAAATATCAAACACATATCAAGTTCACATGATTACTTGCAACATGACTTCTCCCGTGACCTCAAGAACAAAAGTAAGTACTCACGAATAATAATTATGCTCAAGATCAGAGGGGTATTAAATAGCATAAATGGATCTGAACATATAATCTTCCACCAAATAAATCATATAGTAATCAACTACAAGATGTAATCAACACTACTAGTCACCCACAAGCACCAATCTAAGGTTCCGGTACAAAGATTGAAAACAAGAGATGAACTAGGGTTTGAGAGGAGATGGTGCTGTTGAAGATGTTGATGGAGATGGCCCTCCCAAAGATGGGAGAGTTGTTGGTGATGATGATGACAATGATTTCCCCCTTCAGGAGGGAAGTTCTCCCGGCGGAATCGCTCCGCCGGAGGGCAAAAGTGCTCTTGCCCAAGTTCCGCCTTGAGACTGCGACGCTTCATCCCGAAAGTCCTCTTCTTACTTTATCTAGGTCAAAATGACTTATATACTAGAAGAGGAGCACCGGAGGTGGGCCGAGGAGGGCACAACCGACCAGGGCGCGCCTGGGCTCCCTAGCGCTCCCAAGTGGTTGTGCCCACCTGGTGGGCCCCCTCTGGTAGTTATTTGCTACCACAATTCTTAAATAATCCATAAAAAATCTCCGTGAAGTTTCAGCTTATTTAGAGTTGTGCAGAATAGGTAGCTCTAACGTGCTTTTTCAGGTCCAGAATTCCAGCTGCCGGTATTCTCCCTCTTTGTGTAAACATTGCAAGAGAAAAGGCATTAGAATTACTCCCAAAAGCATTATTATGCATAAAAACATTATAAATAACAGTAGGAAAGCATGATGCAAAATGGATGTATCATATAATTATCAACTCTACATCTTTTGGCATTAATGTTATGAACATGTATATCATCACTATCGAGATTCAATAAGAATAAACCCCTCACAATGGGTGCATAACCATAAAAGCTATTACCCATATAAATAGAATAACCATTATTCTCTGATTTAAATGAGTAACCATCCTGCATTAAACAAGATCCAGATATAATGTTCATGCTCAATGCAGGCACTAAATAACAATTATTTGGGTTCATCACTAATCCCGATGGTAATCAAAGAGGGAGCGTGCCGACGGCGATCACGTCAACCTTGGAACCATTTCCCACACGCATTGTCACTTCGTCCTTCGCCAGCCTTCGACTATTCCATAGTTCATGTTTTGAGTTGCAAATGTGAGCAACTGCACCAGTATCAAATACTCAGGCACTACAACGAGAGCTGGTAAGGTACACATCAATAACATGTATATCATATATACCTTTGTTGGCGTTGGCCCCCTTCTTGTCGGCCAGATACTTGGGGCAATTCCGCTTCCAGTGGCCAGTTCCTTGCAATAGAATCACTCAGTTTTAGGCTTGGGTCCAGCCTTGGTTTTCTTCACGGGAGGAGCAACTGCTTTGCCACTCTTCTTAAAGTTTCCCTTCTTTGCCTTGCACTTCTTGAAACTAGTGGTTTTATTGACCATCAACACTTGATGCTCCTTCTGATGTCTGATTCAGCGACCTTCAGCATCACGAACAACTCGAAGACTGACTTGTTCATCCCTTGCATGTTATAGTTCAACACAAAGCTCTTGTAGCTAGGTGGTAGCGATTGAAGAACTCTATCAGTGACCGCCTCAGGCAGGAGCTCAACTCCCAACTCAGCCATACGGTTGTAATACCGGACATTCTGAGTATGTGCTCACTGACAGAGTTGTTCTCCATTTTGCAGGCATATAACTTATCAGAGGTCTCATACCTCTCGATCCGGGCATTCTTCTTAAAAATAAACTTCAACTCCTGGAACATCTCATATGCTCCATGACGTTCAAAATGCCTTTGAAGTCCCGGTTCTAAGCCATACAACGTGGCTCATTGAACTATTGAGTAGTCATCAACACGCGACTGCTAGGCGTTCACAATGTCTAGAGTTGTTGGAGGGGGTGGCGCACCAAGCGGTGCATCAAGGACATAAGACTTCTGGGCAGCGGTGAGGATAATCCTCAGATTACGGGCCCAGTCCACAAAGTTGCTTCCATCATCTTTCAACTTAGCTTTCTCTAGGAACGCACTGAAATTCAGGGGAGCTACTGCACGAGCCATTGATCTACAACATAATTTTGCAAAGGTAACTTAGACTATTGTTCAAGATAATGAGTTCAGTTAATCATATTATCTAAGAACTCCCACTCAAATCGACATCCCTCCAGTTGTCCGAGTGTAACATGATCCAAATTCACCAACCCAAGTCCCATCATCACATGAGATGAGGTGGTTTCAATGGTGAACATCTCCATGTTGATCATATCTACTATATGACTCATGTTCGACCTTTTGATCTCTTGTGTTCTAAGGCCATGTCTGTACATGCTAGGATAGTCAAGTTTAACCCAAGTGTTCCGCATGTGCAAAACTGGCTTGCACCCGTTGTATGCGAACGTAGAGTCTATCACACCCGGTCATCACGTGGTGCTTCGAAACGATGAACTTTCGCAATGGTGCACACTTGGGGAGAACACAACTTTATCTTCAAATTTTAGTGAGGGATCACCTTATAATGCTACCGCCGTGCTAAGCAAAATAAGATGCGTAAAAGGATTAACATCACATGCAAATCATAAGTGACATGATATGGCCATCATCTTGTGCTTTCGATCTCCATCTTCAAAGCACCGACATGATCTCCATCGTCAGCGGCATGACACCGTGATATCCATCATCATGATCTCCATCATCATGATCTCCATCATTGTGTCACCATCGTGGTTGTCATGCCAACCATGCTTCTACAACTATTGCTACCGCTTAGCGATAAAGTAAAGCATTACATAGCGCTTAACGATTGACACGCATGTCATACAATAATTGAAGACAACCCTATGGCTCCTGCCGGTTGCCGTATTCATTGACATGCAAGTCGTGATAATCTATACAATCATCTCATACATCAATTATATCTCATCATGTCTTTGGCCATATCATATCACAACATGCCCTGCAAAAACAAGTTAGACTTCCTCTACTTGGTTGTTGCATGTTTTACGTGGCTGCTATGGGTAACTATAAGAACCATTCTTACCTACGCAAAGCCACAACGGTGATATTAAAGTTGCTATTTAACCTTCTACAAGGACTGTCTTTGTCGAATCCGATTCAACTAAGGTGGGAGAGACAGACACATGCCAGCCATCTTTATGCAACAAGTTGCATGTCAGTCGATAGAACTGGTCTCATGTACGTGGACATGTAAAGTTGGTCTAGGCCGCTTCATCCCACAATACCACTGAATCAAGATAACACTAAGGAAGTAGGCAATCTGAACATCAGCCCACAAACTCCTTTGTGTTCTACTCGTGATGTCATCTACGCATAGACCTAGCTCATGATGCCACTGTTGGGGAACGTTGCATGGGAAACAAAAAAATTCCTGCGCTCACCAAGATCAATCTAGGAGATGCACATCTACGAGAGGAGAGTGATGTCTACATAACCTTGTAGACCGGAAGTGTTAATGATCTAGAGATCGTGGTTGGCGTAGTCGCGTACTCGCGTCGAGATCCAATCCGATCCAAGTACTGCACGTGCGGCACCTCCGAGTTTAGCACACGTACGACTCGGCAACGTCCTCTTCTTTTTAATACAGCAAGGGAGGGAGATGAGGTAGATGAGATCTGAACCAACATGATGGCGTGGTGGTGGTGGTGGCAGCGGAACTCTGGCAGGGCTTCGCCAAGCGCGTACCGGTGAAACGTGGGAGGAGTTGGGAGAGGTAACGGGCAAGGGTCGAAGGGCGGCTTCCCCCAATGCCTCCTCATGTTTATATAGGCGTGGATGGGGATGGTGGCTTGCCCTACAAGGCCCTGGGATCGTTGGTCAAATGGGGAGGAAGGAAATCTCTCCTTTCCTTCCCCACCAATCGCTATCCCCCCCTTTTAGGGATGCTGATCTTATCCCTTCGGGATATGATACTATTCCTTTTAAGGGAGGATCTTGGTGCGCCTAGACCAGGGTTGTGGAGACTTTCCCCACTACCCATGTTCATGTGGGTCCCCCATGCATGTGGCCCCACTCCAGAACCTTCCTTGTATAATACCGAAAAAAGTCGAACCTTTTCCCACTACAAAAAAATACACTTCCGTGATGATACGTGTTTGTCACAGTAGGTCACATTTTCTGTCATGCATGTACAACCATGACGATTTTATGACAGAATCAAGATAGTCATACCTGTGTTGTCGTAGAAGTGTTCCATGACATTACCAAAATTATCATCACGGAAGTGTCCACTTCCATGACGATAAAATGCGCGTCACAGAAGTGCTTTCGTCAAGGGTGACTGACACGTGGTATCCACCGTAACGAAACATCGTTAAGCTATCGGGTCCGGTTTTGGATCCGATATCCCGTTAACAGCCCCGACCAATGGGGATTTCCACGTGTAAAATCATCATTGGCTGGAGGAAACACGTGTCAGCTCACCGATGGGACAGATGTCATCCACTCATTGGATAGAAGGTGCCTATGATACGTCGACACGTGGAACGACCCAACAGAGGCCCATTCCTGTGAAAAGGCCAGCGTGTTTGACTTGGTCAAAAGGTGGCGGTCTGGCCCATGGAAAGCCTATTAATGGCCTGTTTGCATATAGCCCATTTACAGCCCGCTAACCCAGGGCCCGTTACGACCTATCCGAATTAGGCCTAGTAGAGTCATCTGGGCCGTCCAATATGATTCCACCCCGTTTTAACTTCTGGCCCATGTATGGCCCATGACATCTTTCGGCTCATATGAGGCCCTTTGTAACTCTTGGCCCATTAACGGCCCGTGGTGAAACTGGCCCGTATTGAACAGCGTATCACTTTATATCCATTAACGACCCGTGGTGAAACTGGCCCGTAATGAACATTGTATCACTTTATACCCATTAACGACCCGTTATTCCATTGGGCCGTTTCCAGCCCATGTTATCTTTCGGCCTTCTCAGAGCCCATTTATTCTTGGGCTCATTTCCAACATTCGTTTACTTACGACCCGTTACTGTCATTTTCTGCTTGTGGGCCAAATTCAGCCCAAGGTTACAGTCGGCCCATTTGTGGCCCGTTAATATGTTGGGCCGTTTTCATAGCATCATCAAATACGGCTGATTAACGACGGCCCGTTATGGTCGGCCCACGAACGGACGATTCCAACTGTAGCCCGTTTACGGCCATAATGCGGTCTGTTATTGGCAAATGGTAACTACATTAAATATGTAGCCCATGGTTATTGTGGCCTAGTTTTAAAAAATAGGTTATTGCGGCCATTAGCAAACCATGGAAAAAGAACTGCACTGACTACAAGCAATGAAATAAACAAGACAATAAGGAAATAAATAAGCAAGCAACTTACGCTGCGCTATGATGGCTATTACACATATTACATCTACTGGGCATCAAAGTTCGCCACCAATGCAAATATAGGGAACACAGCAGCATATAAACGTCGTAGCAAAACAAGTCCGAATCGAAACCACTTGAAGAGCTCAAGAAATAATATCACGGTACCCATAATGCGGCAAGATGCTTAGTAAGCTTATTAACTTTCTCTTGTTTGGCGCTTAAATCCTCCAAAGACTTGTCGTTGCACCAGAAAGTATGCATCTGAATTCTGCAGGGACTTCCTCAGTCCTTCGGCTTCCTGTCCGTAACATCTGATCGATGTCTTTCAACTTGAAGTTGAGACTCAAGAAGCCGAACTGATTCAGGCAACGAGTTCGAAGAGCTGGTGCCAGCAGTAGTAGCCAGTAACGTGAACACTACATCAAGACAGGACTTTGGGGTTGTCTCAGTGTCTTCAATATAGTTTTTATCAGCTTTCTTGGAGACCAACAGGGATGTCTCACTATCTTGAACCTTATCTGGATTACTTCCTTTACCATTGCATAACAGGGTACTCTTCTCCAATATTTTATCCGTGTTCTAAAAGAGAAACAAACAAACACATCATAGGTTTACAATGTAGTATATGAAACTCATTTTGGTAAACTAGTTCAGTAGTAAGGTGGACAGGATAACAACATGAAACAAACATATATCTATGTAGTATGGTCACTGTATGGTCTATATCATTCTAGTTTATGTTGCCAAATCAAGATAGATACAGTTCGAATCATATCTATTTAAGACAAAGCAGCATAGACAGAATATAAGTGTGGGAAACTACACAACAATAACAACACTTGTAATGTGCATGGCATGAGAACATAACTGTTTATTCAATTGAAACTGAAATCAACATAGAGCAAGTTACAATAGCAAACACGTTAAAGAAACAGGTTTAAAACATACCTGTTGCACCATTGGAGTTGCAATTGCATCCTTCAAATTTGAAATTAGTTGGTATGAGTAAATACAGTGATGCAAGAGCAAAGTAGTATGAACCATAGCTACGGAACCCGACCTGGGAGCAATTCTTCTTCTGCTTTAAGCGTTGACTTGGGGTTTAGAGTGGTGGTCCTCGTGCTTTGGGCACTGCAGTTGCCTTACTAACTGCTCGTGTTTGGGTGCTCTGTGGTGGAGACGGTGTTGTGTCAACGAGAACTGGGTTACTATCTGCTGGGGTTGGGGTTAGAAGGGGTGTAGCTCTGTCCAACTTGGTAGGGGTACAATCTGCGTGAGTCTGGGTTATGTGTAGTGGGGCTGGTTCTTGGGAAAGTACAACCGTGGTTCTATCTGCATCGACAGGTAGCAGGATCTTTTCTGAAGACCATGTTTTTACTCCCACAGATACTGCCATAACCCCCTCCAATTGAAATGGCTGATAAACAAGAAAAGTAATTGAATGTACAGACATTGTAAGATAGACATGTGCAATGGATAGTAGGGAAGAAAACATGGCATGAAATAATTCACATTTATGTTGTCTAACCAAACAGAATAGCAGGACATAATTTCACATATATGATGGCTAATTAAATAGGATAGCATGACACAATTTCACATGTATGATGGCTAACTAAACAGGATAGAATGACATACTTCAAAATATGATGACTATGTAAACAGGATGACATGATATAACTATACAATGTGTCCATTAAAGTGGTTGGCATGCCATAAATCATAAACATGCCATCGTTGGAAACATGATGGCATGATATAATTCACGGATAGATTGACATAATTTAAAATATGATGACTATGTAAATAGGATGATATGATATAACTATATTATGTCTTTAGAAAATGGGTTGGCATGCCATAATTCAAACACATGCTGTCTATGTAAACATCATGGCATGATATAATTCAAATAAATGATTATATACTAAGGAAGTGAGCAGAGGGCAATCGCATATATGATGTGTCAACTAAGGAGATGGCATTCAATATTGTGTATATGATGTAAAAACTAAGTATTGCAATACAACATATGCATGATATGAGTAATATAACCCTGCCAAGTTTGAGCATACACCTCAGGGGGATAATAGGACTGGTCATCTGCCTCTGAATCCTCCTCTGAAGAGCTATCTGTAACCAGCAAGATATGTAGCGACCAGACCTCAAACAGTCTAGTCTCTGTGCATCAGTGTGAAAGGATCGAGAAGAGGTGTCTAGAGGGGGAGTGAATAGACACTAAGTGAGAAAAGTTGCAGTTTTTAAATTCTTTAAGTTGAAGTGGAGTTTGGCACAAGTTTCTACATTCACAATACATATCAAGCAAGCATGATAAGAGTATGTGAGCAGCGGAAAGTAAAGCATGCAAATTGCAAGAATGTAAAGGGATGGGATTGGAGTGAGCAAACACAATTTGGAGAGACGGAGATTTTTTTATCCGTGGTTCCGATAGGTGGTGCTATCGTACATCCACGTTGATGGAGACTTCAACCCACGAAGGGTAGCAGTTGTGCGAGTCCATGGAGGGCTCCAACCACGAAGGGTCCACGAAGAAGCAACCTTGTCTATCCCACCATGGCTGTCGCCCACGAAGGACTTGCCTCACTAGGGTAGATCTTCACGAAGTAGGCGATCTCCTTGCCCTTACAAACTCCTTGGTTCAACTCCACAATCTTGTCAGAGGCTCACAAGTGACACCTAGCCAATCTAGGAGACAACACTCTCCAAGAAGTAACAAATGGTGTGTTGATGATGAACTCCTTGCTCTTGTGCTTCAGATGATAGTCTCGCCAACACTCAACTCTCTCTCACAGGATTTGGATTTGGTGGAAAGAATATTTGAGTGGAAAGCAACTTGGAGAAGGCTAGAGATCAATATTTATGTGGTAGGAATGGAATATCTTGACCTCAACACAAGTGTAGGTGGTTCTCTCTCAGAAAATGTATGTTGGAAGTGTAAGAATGTTCTGATGGCTCTCTGCACGAATGAAGAGTGGTTGGAGGGGTATATATAGCCTCCACACAAAATCTAACCGTTACACACAACTTACCAAACTCGGTGGGACCGAATCGTGAAACTCGGTCGGACCGATTTAGTAAATAATGTGACCGTTTGGAATTTCGGTGGGACCGACGCGTCAACTCGGTGGGACCAATATGGTTAGGGTTAGGGCATAACATAATCTCGGTGAGACCGATTACACAAACTCGGTGAGACCGATTTTGGTAATAGACACACAGAGAGTTGGTCAGGCAAACTCGGTGGGACCGATTCGCTCATCTCGGTTAGACCGAAACGTTACGAAGGGGAACAGAGAGTTTGCATTGCAATCTCGGTTGGACCGACGCTTATCTCGGTTTGACTGAAATGTTACAAAGGGCAACAGAGAGATTACAATCCCATCTCGGTGAGACCGAGATCCCTATCGATGAGACCGAAAAGACTAGGGTTTCTGGCAGTGGCTATGTCAAGAGAACTCGGTGGCGCTGGATAGAAAGATTCGGTAGGGCCGAGTTTGACTTTTGGTTTGGGACATATGTGGATGTGAGAAAGTGGTTGAGGGCCGTGGAGCATATCACTAAGCACTTTGAGCAAGCAAGCCATTAAGCAACACCTCATCCCCTCTTAATAGTATTGGCTTTCCTATGGACTCAATGTGATCTTGGATCACTAAAAGTAAAATGTAGAGTCTTGTGCTTTGAGCTTGAGCCAATCCTTTGTCCTTACCATCTTGAAGGAGTTCCACATCCTCTAGTCCATGCCACTCCATTGTTGAACTTATCTGAAACATACTAGGTAAAAGTATTAGCCCAACAAGAGATATGTTGACATTAATTACCAACATCACCCAGGGAGCACTTGCTTTCAATCTCCCCCTTTTTGGTAATTGATGACAATATCATCAAAGCTTTAGATAAAGATATAGAGAGAATAATAGGTAAAGCTTTGGAAAGACATGTAACATGCATAGGATCCCCCTACATGTATGTAATCATGTAAATATGGAATATAGGAGCATGTGAATGCATAAGCATGACAGAGTAAGCAATGTGTTACATGTATCTTGGCTATATGCGTCAGAGCAAATGATGTGAGTAAGGGAAATGTACCTTCATGCTCATGAGTCCTTCTTGCAAATAGTATGTACATCAGCAAGAAGTCCTCATACACATGACTGCGACGCATATACTTACGTTGTGGTCTTGAGTTGGCTTAGGAAGGAATGAACCTATGTAAACAAGGTTAGATAACACAGACACACCTACTAGCCAGAGAAAACAAAGAAACCACAAGAGTACAAAGACTGGGATGACATGTAGAGAGTGAGTACTGAGTACTCCATTGGATATAGACATGTCCCCAAAGGTAAAGATGTGCAATGAATTCAAGGATTTCCTTCCCTTAGAAGTCTTGCTCCCCCTGAATCTAGCATGGGATACTGGGAGAAGATAGGGAACAGAAAATCAGAGCAAAGAAAAGAAACAGAGCTAATGCAAACAATCAAATATGAACATGTCTTTCCCCTCTTAAAGACATGTGACTTCTCTCCTCTTGAACACCAAGCATCTGGGGTCTCTCTCTCTCTCTCTCCTGAGTATTCTCTCCCCCTATAGAAATGATTAAGCTTTGATGTGATCTCTCTCTCTACCCCTTTGACATCAATTTCCAAGAAGGGTTCTTCTGGATTTTTTTTACAAATGGGTTTGGTCCTTGAGTCACAGAACAAAGCAGCAAGTCGAATGTGATGCTGGTTGAGGACAAGAATCATTGAGTGGAGCTGGATCAAAAGGAATACATGAACAAATGGCAAGTTGTCTTTCCTGCAGTGAAACCGGTGGCACCGAGTTGTGTGCTTCAATTGTACTGAAAGGATTTGGTTGGACCGAAAACAACATACCGGTGTGACCAGTTCATCACAGATAAAACATTTGTCACCTCAGCTCACCAGACAAGTAAGATCTCACAAGGATTTGCAAGGAATTAACTAAAAGATTTGCAAGGAATTGGATGCAGGGAATGCAGAGCATAAAAGAAATCTAGATAAAGTTTTTTTTGAAAGGGGAAACAAATATGCATGAGACAAATGCAAGAGCACAGAAAAGAACACAAGATAACTTCATGTAGAATTGGTCGGCGACAAAGTCACTTGTGTTAGAGTATATTGACTTAGGAGTCAAGTGAGATCACTTGATCATAGGTCATTCTCATCGTTTAAGCTCAAAATGGGGTTACCATTTTTCGTTTAGGCATCTTGATGTTTTCACATCTTGTTGAGTCACTTTGACTCATGACTTGGAGTAAAGCTTCTCTAAGATGGAATAACACACCTTGGGTGGTGGTGTTGATCGTGATCATGCAGTTGAACTTGTGTGGGTTGCTCAAGGTTGATGTAGCTCATCAAGAGTTGGGAGCACCACTTGGAATTTGAGTTCATCTACCTACATTAATTAGCTTTTGCAAGGAAAAGCACTTGTGTATCCAAAATGACAATCATAAAGCTCAATATAGAATTTGTCAAAGGATATGTTTAAAGGGTTTCATGCTTCCTTGTCTTCAATCACCATTGTTTAGAGACTTGGTGATGTAGAGATTTTCTCAAGATGTGAGTGGGTTGCAATCTCATAGATTTAGATTCATCCAAGTACCTACATGGGTTAGATAACATGCAAGGTGAAAATATATCCAAGACATAAGATTTTCATCATAAGAGATATATCAAGGATTAGTCATAGGCTCATGTCTTGCATGTATCCAAATGGAGTTCCTACTCCAAGTTTGAAGCATCAATGATGTTCAATTCACCTCTCAACCTGCAAAACACTTTCTCATCAAGTGGTTTGGTGAATATATTCACTAATTGCTTATCGGTGCGAACATGCTTAAGATTAATGTCCCCTTTGGTAACGTGATCTCGAACAAAATGACGATGAACTTCAATATGCTTAGTTCGAGAGTGTTGCATGGGATTGTGAGCAATCTTGATAGCACTTTCATTGTCACAAAGCAATGGAACATGTTTCACATATATCCCATAATCCTTAAGAATTTGGGTCATCCAAAGTAATTGAGCACAACATGAACTAGCGGCAATGTATTCTGCTTCGGCGGTGGATAAGGATACAGAGTTTTGTTTCTTGGAGGACCAAGACACAAGAGATCTACCAAGAAGTTGACAAGTACCCGAAGTGGACTTTCTATCAACCTTGTCACCGGCATAGTCCGAGTTGGAGTAGCCAACAAGATTAAAAGAGGCCCTCTTAGGATACCAAATGCCAAAATTTGGTGTATGTATTTAGTATCTCACTATCCTTTTCACAGCCTTAAGATGACATTCTTTAGGAGCCGCTTGATATCGTGCATACATGCACACACTTAGCATAATATCGGGACGAGAGGCACATAGGTATAACAATGAACCAATCATGGAGCGGTAAACCTTTTGATCAACCGGTTCACCATCTTTGCTCAAATCAAGATGTCCACTAGTAGGCATGGGTGTAGTCATACCTTTGCATTCTTGCATATTGAACTTCTATCTTATATTGTTTCTGCTAAGTTACTACTGCTATCGTTACTGTTGCACCTGCAACAAAATCACTGTTATCATCATTACCGTTATTATTTCTGCTGCTACTATTATCAAAACTATCATACTACTTTGATACTGATCACCTTGCTACAGATAATTAATCTCTAGGTGTGGTTGAATTGATAACTCAACTGCTAATACTTACAAATATTCTTTGGCTCCCCTTGTGTCGAATCTATAAATTTGGGTTGAACACTCTACCCTCGAAAACTGTTGCGATCCCCTATACTTGTTGGTTATCAGTATACCCATGAGGTTTTTGCTGAATTTCAACATCAGGTGTTGGCTGCAAGGGATTATTGTCATGTTAAATCCATTGTGCAGGTTGGTGAGGTCCGGACCACTGGTATTAGCAGCAAGAGTGGCACAGTTAGAGTAGTTAGTTTCAACACTAGTACTAAGGCAGCACACTGTTCTTGTCGGATGTTTGAATCACTAGGTATCATTTGCGGTCACATCATTGTTGTCCTAAAGAATGAGGGGTGTAATGAAATTCCTAGTCAATATGTGCTGCATAAGTGGACTAAAATGGTTGCACGTCAGCTATCCTATGATGCCAACGAACATGAGATAGAAGGGCCATCTCCATGCCTTTCACCTACTGTCAGTGTCAAAACCGGCAGACCTCGGGGTAGGGGGTCCCGAGCTGTGGATCTAGGATCGATGGGGAACAAGGGACGACGAACACATTGTTTATCTAGGTTCGGGCCCTCTCAAAGAGGTAAAAGCATACATCCTACTTGATTGTATTGGATGTATGATATGGTTTACAAAGTAGATCTACATCGAGATCAGTATGAGCTAAACCCTAAGGCGATGAGGTGATGAATGTAGCTCTAGCCCTAAAGACTTAAAAACACTCAGTTTATATAGATACTGGCAGGGTTAGGGTTACCGAATATAGATTACAATAAGGGTTTAAAGAGATCCTCCGCCTTCTTGACTTGGAGGGCACACCACAACTTCATAGATCTCCTATCACTATACAGATCCACCAGTCCGGCTGATGTTCAATGGGCTGTCACCCTGAGTACCCCTTAGTCCATGACTCCCTCAGTAGCCCCCGGACTTGCCTCCAATGCTAAGACCTGTATCCGGTATCCATTCATCCGACCAGTATTTTGCTTGTGAGGCGAGTTCTTTAGTATGTCTCTCCCTATTCGGAACCAGGCGATGTCCGGAATCTGAAACGACAGTTTTGCTTAGATAGAAGGTAATAATAAAAAATGACACTCAAGCGCAGATGGTGCCTCTGTCTAACAACTTTTTCTCTTTGAACAAAGAGTCGCGTCTGGCCATAACGCCGAGCAGTTACTATTTCTCAAAGCATGGCTCGAGGCCAACACCATGTTCGACACGTCCCCTTGAGGTGGAGGTCATGTCCCGCTTTTTGGGGGATATGGTTAATGATTTCGATTCCCCTCCCCACTCATAATGTCATGGGCATATCGGGAAGTGGAGAAGCCATCGGTGTGGAAAAAGGAAACCCCAGGCCTATCATCGGCCTATAAAGGGGGGCTGCTACAGTCTGCATCTCACGCCCTCTTCCACCTCTCACTTACACAGACCTTCAAAGCTCCAACACGCTTTCTCTCTGCTTCCACAGCGAATCCCTCTTTGCTTCCTTCGACCATGGCTGGATCCGGAGCCAATGGGAAGTGGGAGGCCTCCAGCGTCACCAAGGGGGACATTTTGAAGCTGAAGGAGGCCGGCTATTTGCCGACCAATGTTGCTCATTGGGCCCTCGAAGAAGGCCAGACCATCCCCACGCCCTAGCCGGGCGAGAGGGTCGTGTTTCTTCCCCATTTTCTTAGAGGGCTAGGATTTCCCATGGACCCCTTTGTGCGGGGGTTGATGTTCTCCTACGAGCTAGATTTCCACGATCAAGCCCCCAATTCCCTCCTCCACATCTCGACCTTCATTGTTGTCTGTGAGGCGCTCCTTTAAGTTCAGCCGCATTTTGGTTTGTGGCTAAAGGTTTTCAATGTCAAGCCTAAGGTGGTTGGCGGCGAGCATGCGGACTGCGGAGGGGCCATGGTCAGTAAACTGACAAGGGTCCAGTGGCCGGACGACCACTTTGTCGACACTATCCGGATGTGGCAAAAGGAGTGGTTCTACATCACCAAGCCGAGGGAGGCCGCATGGGGAGTGACTCCTGCATTTAGGTCCGAACTCCCTACTAGGATGACCTCATGGACCACCAAGGCTCCGGACTAGGGGTGTGTTGCACACATGAAGTCATTGCAGAAATGCATCAACAACATAATAGATACCGATGTGAAGCTGGTTAATGCGGTCCAGATCATGCTCCACCGCCGGCTCCTCCCTTGCCAAGAGAGGGCCAAGCCTATGTGGGAGCATGAGCCCGAGGATCCGGCCACCATGCTACACCTCGATGGCATGACCCCTAACAAAATATGGAGTCAATTATTCCAGCCCTAGAAGGAGTGTCCGGTCGAGGGGAAGGACATCAACCTTGATGCCGTGAACCCCCCAAAGGAGGTGAGTGGCATTTTTCCTCGAGGAGTGTTCGGATATTCATGCCATGTTCAATTCGGTCTAACCTTGTATGCAGATTTTTGCAGGGCTAGCTTGCCAAGGCCACGAAGATTAGTGGCCCGAAACCTCTGCCGGAAGGGCCCTGAAAAGAGTAGCTGGAGAAGCTGCTGGTTGTGGTGCCCTACAAGGTGACCGCCACGAAGGGCAAGAATAAAGAAGTGCCAAAGGCCAGGGAAGGCCTTCGCCGCAGGGTTCATCTGGGCAATCAGTCCGGAGATGCTTTGGCCTCATCCGTACAGGACGGGGACGAGGATGAAGACAAGGAGGAAAGTGCCTCCTCACATTCAAAAAAGAGGCCGGCGTCCGAGGACGCCAAGGAGGTCCAACCTTCTCCGCCTCCGAAGAGACGATGCCGACGTAAGCTGGTCTTGTCCGACAGGTCAGGCTCTAACAAGGAGTCCGAGGCGTCAGAGGAGCTCCCGAAGAAGGGATCTGATACGTCTCCAACATATCTATAATTTTTGATTGTTCCATGCTATTATATTACCCATTTTGGATGTTTATGGGCTTTACTTTACACTTTTATATCATTTTTGGGACTAACCTACTAACCGGAGGCCCAGTGTGAATTGATGTTTTTTTTGCCTATTTCAGTGTTTCGAAGAAAAGGAATATCAAACAGAGTCCAAACGGAATGAAACCTTCGGGAGCGATCTTTTTCGAACAAACGCAATCCAGGAGACTTGGAGTGGGCGTCAAGAAGCATCCGAGGCGGCCACGAGGCAGGAGGGCGCGCCCTAGGGGGGTGGACGCGCCCCCACCCTCGTGGGCCCCTCTGGCTCAACCGACCTACTTCTTCCTCCTATATATATCCACGTACCCCGAGAACATCCAGGAGCACCACGAAAAACTATTTCCATCGCCGCAACCATCTGTATCTGCGAGATCCCATCTTGGAGCCTTCGCCGGTGCTCCGCCGGAGGGGGAATCGACCATGGAGGGCCTCTACATCATCTCCAAGGCCTCTCCGATGAGTTGTGAGTAGTTTATCACAGACCTTCGGGTCCATAGTTATTAGCTAGATGGCTTCTTCTCCCTCTTTGAATCTCAATACAAAGTTCTCCTCGATCTTCTTGGAGATCTATTCGATGTAACTCTTTTTGCGGTGTGTTTGTCGAGATCCGATGAATTGTGGGTTTATGATCAAGGTTATCTATGATAAATATTTGGATCTCCTCTAAATTCTTTTATGTGTGATTAGTTATCTTTGCAAGTCTATTCGAATTATCAGTTTGGTTTGGCCTACTAGATTGATCTTTCTTGCAATGGAGAAGTTCTTAGCTTTGGGTTCAATCTTGTGGTGTCCTTTCCGGTGGATGTTAGGGCAGCAAGGCACGTATTGCATTGTTGCCATCGAGGATAAAAAGATGGGGTTTATATCATATTGCTTGAGTTTATCCCTCTACATCATGTCATCTTTCTTAATGCGTTACTCTGTTCTTATGAACTTAATACTCTAGATGCAGGCAGGAGTCGATCGATGTGTGCAGTAATAGTAGTAGATGGAGAATTGTTTCGATCTACTTGTTGCGGATGTGATGCCTATATACATGATCATGCCTAGATAATCTCATAACTATGCACTTTTCTATTAATTGCTCGACAGTAATTTGTTCACCCACCGTAATACTTATGCTATCTTGGGAGAATCCACTAGTGAAACCTATGGCCCCCGGGTCTATCTTTTATCATATAAGTTTCCAATCTACTTTTATTTGCAATCTTTACTTTTCAATCTATATCATAAAAATACCAAAAATATTTATCTTATCTTATTATCTCTATCAGATCTCACTTTTGCAAGTTACCGTGAAGGGATTGACAACCCCTTTATCGCGTTGGTTGCGAGGTTCTTGTTTTTTGTGTAGGTACGAGGGGCTTTTGAGGAGCCTCCTACTGGATTGATACCTTGGTTCTTAAAAACTGAGGGAAATACTTATGCTACTTTGCTGCATCACCCTTTCCTCTTCAAGGGAAAACCAACACAGTGCTCAAGAGGTAGCAAGAAGGATTTCTGGCGTCGTTGCCAGGGAGGTCTTCGCTCAAGTCAAGACATACCAAGTACCCATCAAAACTCATCCCCCTCGCATTACATTATTTGCCATTTGCCTCTCGTTTTCCTCTCCCCCACTTCACCCTTGCCGTTTTATTCGCTCTCTCTTTCCCGTTCGCCTCTCTTTTTCGCTTGCCTTTTTTTGTGCTTGTGTGTTGGATTGCTTGTCACGATGGCTCAAGATAATACTAAATTGTGATACTTTTCCAATACCAATAATAATGCTTTCCTTAGCACTCTGATTGCTCCTCTTAATGATGCTGAATCTTGTGAAATCAATGCTGCTTTGTTGAATCTTGTTATGAAAGATCAATTCTCCGGCCTTCCTAGTGAAGATGCCGCTACTCATCTAAATAACTTTGTTGATTTGTGTGATATGCAAAAGAAGAAAGATATGGATAATGATATTGTTAAACTGAAGTTATTTCCGTTTTCACTTAGAGATCGCGCTAAAACTTGGTTTTCGTCTTTACCTAAAATAGTATTGATTCATGGAATAAGTGCAAAGATGCTTTTATCTCTAAGTATTTACCAAAAATATTTATCTTATCTTATTATCTCTATCAGATCTCACTTTCGCAAGTTACCGTGAAGGGATTGACAACCCCTTTATCGCATTGGTTGTGAGGTTCTTGTTTGTTTGTGTAGGTACGAGGGACTTTTGAGGAGCCTCCTACTGGATTGATACCTTGGTTCTCAAAAATTGAGGGAAATACTTATGCAACTTTCCTGCATCACCCTTTCCTCTTCAAGGGAAAACCAACGCTGTGCTCAAGAGGTAGCAGGATCTATGGTCAAGCCCGTCGGAAATATGCCCTAGAGGCAATAATAAAATAGTTATTATTATATTTACTTGTTCATGATAATTGTCTATTGTTCATGCTATAATTATATTAACTGGAAACCGTAATACATGTGTGAATACATAGACCACAACATGTCCCTAGTGAGCCTCTAGTTGACTAGCGAGTTGATCAGTAGATGGTTGTGGTTTCCTAACCATGGACATTGGATGTCGTTGATAACGGGATCACATCATTAGGATAATGATGTGATGGACAAGACCCAATCCAAAGCATAGCACAAGATCGCGTAGTTCGTTAGCTAGAGCTTTTCTAATGTCAAGTATCATTTGCTTAGACCATGAGATTGTACAACTCCCGGATACCGTAGGAATGCTTTGGGTGTATCAAACGTCACAACGTAACTGGGTGGCTATAAAGGTGCACTATAGGTATCTCCGAAAGTGTCTGTTAGGTTGGCACAAATCGAGACTGGGATTTGTCACTCCGTATGACGGACAGGTATCTCTGGGCCTACTTGATAATGCATCATCATAATGAGCTCAATGTGACTAAGGAGTTAGCCACAGTGCCGTGGACTTAACATGGCGGATGTCCTAGCAGAAGGACTTAGTCATGGATCCATCGCAACTAGGTTACTTTAAGGGGTTAATCAAGACAAAGGACACAGAGAGTTTATACTGGTTCGGCCCCTCACGGTGGAGGTAAAGGCCTACTCCAGTTTGGGGTTGTATTGCTTGGGTTTTGATTACCAGGGAGCGAATACGCTTGACCTAGTTATCGATCTCTTGTTTCTTTCCCTTAACTAGCCGTCGAGTCACCCCTTTATATACATAGGTTGATGCCCGACGGCTTACAGAGTCCCGGCCGGCTCATACACAACGTGTCCGGCTCGGTGACTAACTAAGCTTGCCTTACAAAACAAGTTATACATATGGCGGTTCATCCTCTTGGACCTCAAGTCGCCTATGGGTGTTGGGCCGTCAATAGGCTTGCTATGACCCACCATCTTCATTGATAAGTCGCCAGTGGTACGACCCAGCCCCTTCTGGGCGGTTCATACCCAGTAGTTATATCCCCAACATTAGGCCCCAGGTTGATTGTTCATATCAATCTTCAATGCCTGACTTGTCAAAATCTTGCATCGCCTGTTTAACAAATTTCCTGTGACCCACCATGATGTCAGCTCACAGAATTATGTTAACCCGCCATGATGTCAGCTCACAGAATTATGTTAACCCGCCATGACGTCATTTCGCTTTAATTTCGCACGAAGCCTAGAACATCTTTAACTGATCCTTAACTTAATGATCCTCCCAAAAATCGAGGCGTCCATATAGCCACATGATGATTTTGGCTCCTCGAGTCCCACGCATGCGTTGTATCCGTCCTCTTATAAATAGGGACGTGGGTCTTTATCATTTCCCCCTTGCCTCCTCGTCTTCATCTTCATCTCGCGACTCCTATGCAGCTTCGAGCTCCGCCGCCGTCGTCCTCCGTCCGTTGCACCAACTCAGGCTGCTGCATCGACCTGACGGGACCAGAGAACGCCGGCGCTCCACCGCAGTCCATCTGCATCCGTAAGTATTCATCACCTTATACTTCAGATTTGCATTAGGGTTAGCCTTGTTCATCGGCGTTCTTTGCTGTTCTTTGTTTTCTCCTTTAGTTCAAGTAGCTTTTGATCTGAACATGATATGAAACTTGTGCGGTAGTAGTTTAGCATCAGAATGCCTCCTCTCCATAGAAAATCTCATTGGAGCACACAAACTTTTCTACTTCCGCCACCTTAGGTTTAGAAATTTACTGCTTTTTCTGAACCGCGGTAGATCCAAAATTATTGCTCCAGTCTACAAAATCTGTTTAGCCAACACTTCACCAAATTTTCACCGATAGATTTGAAGTACCATAACTGCTATGGCGGCTTATATCATAAACCGTGACCCACCATACAACATTAGGCCCCGTTTAAGCCGCCATCATACTCTTCATGGCTTGTATAATCCAGCAATGTTCTCTGGCGTAACCATGCTTGCTTATTCATCTTCATAATTTGGTTCTCATTGTTCATCTTCCGGCTTAACACATTGGTTGTTTATAGCTCTTTACTCTTGAATCATTGGCCCGGCTTACCAGTTTAATCTTAAACCGGCAATATTTCTCTCTTTAAGGCCTTTTTCCTCAAAATGGGCAAAACTGTCACTGCCTGCAACTGGGTCGTTTCCCGAGTCACCGAGGAAGACTTGAATGAATATGTTCAGATTGGCGTCCTAGCCAAAAAAGATGTCATCCATTGGAGGGTCCCATGCACTGAAACTCCCCCCGAGCCCAAGGATGGTGAAGTAATTGTCTTCACTGATCATATGCTCCGGGGCTTCAGCCCTCCCGGCTCAAAATTCTTTCGCGATGTGCTACACTTTTTCAAGCTCCATCCTCAAGACATCGGACCAAATTCTGTTTCGAACATCTGCAACTTTGAAGTATTCTGCGAGGTGTACCTTCAACAAGAGCCCACCATAGAACTATTAAGGGAGATTTATTACTTAAACCGGCAAAACGAGTTCACAGACGGGCCCAGCCTAGAGTTAGGCGGCATCTCTATACAGTGGCGGAAAGAAGCCACTTTTCCAGCTGCCACTCTGCCTAGTCATCCCAAAGACTGGAACCAAACCTTGGTTTTATTGTTAAGACACTTCTCCAGAAGGGGAAAATCCTCTACCGGGTTATCGCACCAACCGGCTTAGCAACAGGCATCATCTTCCAGATTGCATCAGTACAACAGAATGGAAGAAATATATGCCAGTTTTTTCAAAGGTTTGGGCCTTAATGGCTAATGGCTTGACTGGAATTGATCTGGTTTGATGCTGGGTCGCCTGGAGAGTATTGCCTTTAAGCCGCCGACCCGGCTTAATGTGCGAGTACACCAGCGAGTTAAAAGATCCTTAGCGCCACTGTCAGATTGAAATGACTGACGAAAACATCACTAATATGATCAAATCTCTGTTAAATGAGAGCTTGGAAGACTGCAGTAAAGTCGGAATCCTTTCTGCGTCCTTAACAAACCGCCAGCTGTAAGCTTTTAACCAATTTCACAATTGAATCATACCTTCCCTTAAATTGTCTTTTCATACCCATTTAATTTTTGCAGGCCAATTCACACTTTTGGACTAAGAAGCTGCAGGATAAGCTAGCCAAGAAAACCCGGACGAAGTGCATAGCTATCAAAAAGCCTGCTAAGAAGAAGACCAATCCTGCCGAGTTATTCAACATGGATGATAAAGATGATGATGACGAGTCGAAGGTAGAACTTGATTCCCTTGGCTCATTATTTGTACATCTTATTGACAATGACCATTATCAGGATGGCGCAGAGGCCAGCCGTGCAGATGATGAAGAGGTAATTATCCTTTCCTCCGACTCTGAACCTTTGCCAAGACAGAAAGTTCGTCAAGCAAGCCAGAAAGTAAGGTTTTCTCATTGTTTAGCTTATATGGATCCCAACTTTATATTGAAGAAGCAGCAACACGAAGCTCGCCGCACAACCCGGAATAGTGGTGACGGAGTCCTTTCCTCCGGCTTACCAAACACACTAGCACCTCGCAAACGTCGACCAGAGGTCTCAAATATTCCTAACTTAACTTATCCCAAGGCGGGTCTATTTCGACAACCTCTTAACCCGTCTGATTGAAATTATCAGGGAACATCTCATTCCTCCTCCGGCGACTCAACTGGGACTCAAATCCCGGCTTTCAAAACCGTTCCTGGGTGAGAATATTAAAGCTATCCGCTTTGAATCATGGACTTAATTGTCATATTAACTCTGTCTTATGCTTCCTTTTCAGTGCTATGGCAAAGCCCAGCAAAAAGCAGAAAATTGACATACCGGCTGAAGAGCCCAAAAATATCGATCCGGAACAACATGCCACAACTGAGACTTTGCATCAAGTGTCAGAAGCTTATATGGATGATCCTCCTCCAGAAGACCAACCCGTTACCCAAGATGCCATGGATGCTGATCCAGAAAATGATAAACCGCCCGGTCCTGCTCAACCGGCTCAGGAGTCTGATGATATAATAATCACTGGGACGGCTTATTATGCCCCAGGCAACCCCATTGCCCTGTCCAAACACAACGCCAAGGAGGAGTTCTCTGCTATTGACAAGGGAAAATGGAAAGTTGACTTGGAAGGCTATGCTCAATTTAGCAATTTAATGCTCAAGAGATTCACTCTGGTTATTTGAACCGTCTTCACACCAGCCGTGACTTCGAAGCCGGCTTGGTCAACTTGATGATGGAGCGCTCTGAGGTAATCCAGCACAATCCTCCTCATAAATATACCTCTATTAGCCGCCAAGTCTATAGAACATAATAGCATTGAATGTAATGTAGACTTTTAGATAGTTATAAATACGTGAAGATCAAACTAGTAGCCTCCAAGGGCCGACTTAAGCTAGGAAGTTAAGCCAGGACATCAATTAGCAGTGATCAACTTTGCACCTATAGCCCCCCAAGGGCCGGTTTAATCAGTATGAATAAGTCAGGACTTATTACCATGGCTGAAAATAAACTCCAAGCTTGTAGCTTTATAAGCCGGATCATATCATTTTGCCCGGATCATCATAAAAACTTCTCTTGAAAAAAGAGCAATAGGCATTAGCCCCAAGTGCCAAGGAAAATACTTGTATTATGCTTGGGACTTCAAAAATAATCATGACGTAGGCTGAACTAAATCAGAAGGAATCCCAAGTCAAAGATCTGAGGGCCAATATTCAAACTCAACAATCTGATACTTCAAAAGCCAAATTAGAATTAAAGACTGCATTGGAAAACATTGAGCAGTATAAATGGAGCCTCAGTACTGATAGAAACGGCTGGGAGATTGAGAAAGCAGCTTTACTAAAAAGAGCAGAGGATGCCGAAGCAGCCCTTAAACCGGTAACTAACGAGTTGTCCGGTTTAAAGCATCAAATAAATAGCATGACATCGGCCATCTTCGGTAAGTAACAAAAAATACTTTCCTTTGCACCAACAGTATATTTACCAATAATTTCGCTCATGTAGGCTCCCGAAGCGCCAAGTTGGGGTAAGACATGCACATCAAGCTCAAAGCTATCTATACTCTGGTAGAGCAGCTATACACTGGTGCTCAACGATCAATGTGTGCTGCTATTCATAAGAAACAACCGTCCTCCCTCATCAAGGAAACACTTGAAAAGCTATCAGTGCCGCCCCGAAGGATTGAAGAATTAAAGTGATCAGCTACCAGAGCCGGCGCCATGACTACCCTAAGACGGGCAAAGGCATGGCAAGCATATCTTGATCTAGAAGATTTGGCTAATGGCTGCCCAGGTGTAAAAGAAGACAGGTCTCCCTCCAGCGCTGATGACTTTGCAAAAATAGCAAGGGAAATGCATCGAGTAGCAAGGAAACTGGTTGAAGACACATATCTATCCCAATATCAGGCAGCTTAGGATGCTGATAACAAGAAGGTGAAGGCGTCGGTTCATCAAGAGGTGGATCTCATCCTGCCGACTCGTAATCACACCTTCGCTCCTGACATTGATCCATCAAGGCTTATAGATGACGAGGTTGTGTTTAGAGCTTTGACATGTATCAACTGGGCTTTGCCTGACTTCCAGCCAATGGATAACCAAGGAGAAGAAGAAGCAGCGCAGGATGACCTGGAGGCTTCGATCCGCCAAGACTAGAAGTCTTAATTTATGAGCCGGTTTACCAGTCATAGCATTTGGATGCTATGTCTCAAAAAACACTTATCCTTTTGGGCCTTCAGATGCCTTGTAATAGGCTAGTTAAACAATTCTGATATGTCACACCATTGCGCGTGTTTATTTGCATAACACAGCCGATCCATCATTTGAAGATCTGCCACTTATGCTTACAATATCATCAATTATGCATACCATGCTTATCATTTTTTCCTGCACATAAGTAGATAATATGTGCCCTGGCAGTTTACCCCAGGGCAGGTCACAATACCCCATATAAAAACCACTGATGACTAAATAGTCCATAACCAAGGCCGGTTAGTCAAAACCTCAAATAATCACAGCAAAATAAGTATCATACCTGTGCTATTTGTTCATACTGCCGGCTTATCATACATCGTGCAGTAAGGGGTAACATCCCAAAGACAGAGCACAACGCCCTGTTCAATTTATTCATACCACCGCCTTATAACGATATATGCAGCAAGCGGTAACATCCCAAAGCTTAGAGCACAACACTCCAAGCACATGATCATCATACCTTGGCGACTTAAAGTCCAAACCAGGCCAGGTTCATAAAACTCCGCATAGATTCATATATGAACCATAAGGCAACATGGCCCTCATCGGTTTTCAACCATGTAACAACAAGTCACAATAGATGAACCTCAAAAAATGTTGCCTTAATGTCAAGCGTTATTCAAGGGCCACGCAGCCGCTGAGTTAAACCTTAATTCAAACCCGTAAGCTGGACCTCACATGACCAATCGCCATTTTAACTTTGAAAAATTCAGGGTCTTTACAAGATTGAATGTCAAGAGTATGGCGAGTCATTCCAGGATTACCTGGTCGGAGTGGCAGGCAAATAAAGGCAGGATAACCCGGATTTTTTGGTGAATACACCTGGCATCCAAGCCTATTACATGGGTCAACGAAGCTTTGTTCATTAACAAGGAGCCCCCAAGTAATATTTCATTCCAGGCGTATAAGCCGGATCAGCAGGGTAGTCATAGCTATGCTCAATGAGTAGGAATCCCCCAAGTATTTTGTAATCATGGCGTACAAGCCGGATCAAGAGGGTAATCATAGCTATGCTCAATAAGCAGGAAGCCCCCAAGTGATCATATGAAGTGACAATAAAGACTCATATTCTCATAAATGAAACAATAGAGGCCCTGAATTATCAGGGATGTCGGCTTTATTATATTCATCTTAATATATACATTAACAAAGTATGTACATCACAAGAGCCGGTGGCTCAGGTGTAATAAGGCCGAAGATGAGCAATGTTCCACGGCCGGCGGGTCTCCTCCATCGACGTGCGTGAGTCCTTGTGGTCTGGAACATCGATAAGGTAGTATGACCTGTTGTTCATATTTTTACTGACCACAAAGGGCCCTTCCCAAGGTGGGGATAACTTGTGCATGTCAGTTTGATCCTGTATGAGCCGGAGCACCAAATCTCCTTCTTGAAAGGTCCTGGTTTTAACCTGGAGGCTATGATAATGACACAGATCTTGCTGGTAAATCACCGAATGAGCCGCCGCATAGTCACGCTCCTCATCCAACAGGTCAAGAGCATCCTGACGTGCTTTTTCATTACCAGCTTCAATATAAGCCGCCACACGGGGCGAGTCGTGACGGATGTCACTAGGGAGAACGGCCTCTACTCTGTAAACCATGAAGAAAGGCGTGTAACCTGTAGATCTGTTGGGGGTAGTATTGATACTCCATAACACTGAGGGCAATTCCTCCACCCAATAACCCAGCGTCCTCTCAAAGTGACCATAAGCCCGGGCTTGTTGCCTCTCAAAATTTCTTGATTGGCTCTTGCAGTTTGGCCATTGGATTGGAGGTGAGCCACTGATGATACATCAAGACGAATATGCTCTCGTTGAGAGAACTCTTTCATAGCACCCTTGGACAGATTAGTGCCATTATCAGTTATACTGTTGTGGGGATAACTGAGGGAGTCCTGGATTAGGGGGTATCCGGACAGCCGGACTGTGTACAACGTCCGGACTATTGAAGCGTGAAGATACAAGACTCAAGACTTCGGCCCGTGTCTGGATGGGACTTTCCTTGGCATGGAAGGCAAGCTTGGCGATCCGGATATTATATTTCCTTCCTTGGAACCGACTCCATGTAAACCCTAGCCCTCTCCGGTGTCTATATAAACCGAAGAGGTTGGTCCTTAGAAGGCCGATCACAATTACATTCATACCATCATAGGCTAGCTCCTAGGGTTTAGCCTCTACGATCTCGTGGTAGATCTACTCTTGTATTACCCATATCATCAATATTAATCAAGTAGGAAGTCGGGTTTTACCTCCATCGAGAGGGCCCGAACCTGGGTAAACATCCGTGTCCCTTACTTCTCGTTACCATCAGCCTTGATGCACAGATCGGGACCCCCTACCCAAGATCCGCCGGTTTTGACACCGACATTGGTGCTTTCATTGAGAGTTCCTCTGTGACGTCGCCGTCAGGCTCGATGGCTCCTTCAATCATCATTAACGACGCTGTCCAGGGTGAGACTTTCCTCCCCGGACAGATCTTCGTGTTTGGCGGCTTTGCGCTGCGGGCCAATTCGCTTGGACACTTGGAGCAGATCGATAGCTATGCCCCCAACCATCAAATAAGGTTCGGAAACCTGAACTACACGACGGATATCCGTGGAGACTTGATCCTCGACGGATTCGGGCCAGCGCCAGAAGCGCCGAATAGTCGCGATGAGCATGGCTTAGACCTGCTATCAGAAGTCGCTCAGGATATCGTCTCGGCAGAAGCCCCGAATATAAATCCGGGACAGGTTGCTTCGCCTAAGGACGGAGGGCTGGACCCCGCCCCGCAGGCCGTACCTTCATCGGCGATGGAGCCGAACACAGGTTTCACCTCTGAGGGAACCTGTGACTCCGGACCCTCGGATTCATATCCGGACGCAGGTTCCAGTCCGCGCGCCCCCGTGCCCGCCGATCCTGGTTGGGCCCCGGTGATGGAGTTCACCGCGGCAGACGTTTTTCAGCACTCGCCCTTTGGTGACATGCTGGACTTATTGAAGTATCCTCCTTGTCAGGAGACTCCGGGCCAAACTATGTCCGGCTCAAGTGGGAAGCAGACAACGACAGAATTCGTTGCCCACCCACCACCCACTTCATTGCCACGATCGATGATCTAACTGACGTGGTTGACTTCGACTCCGAAGACATCGACGGTATGGACGACGATGTAGGAGAATCACAGGAGCCACCGCTCACCGGGCGGTGGACGACCACCTCCTCATATGATATATATATGGTGGATACTCCGAATAATGGTGACGAGGCAACGGAGGACAACCCCTCAGGAAGAAATGCACAACATGTGCGTTATCGGTACCACTCCAAACCCCGCCGCACCAAAAATGGCCCCGGAAACGAGAGCAGTCCGGACAGTGCCAAAAAGGAATACAACCCGAGTCAGTCTACACTTAAGCAGGCCAGACCAATGATGACGGGATACTGGGAGAGGGACAATCACACACCCCCTCCGACGATGAGGAAAGCCTCGGCAACGATGAATTCGGCGTACCAGAGGACCCAGTGGAACAAGTTTGCTTCAAGCGACGGCTCATGGCTACAGCAAGGAGCCTGCAAAGGAAACAAGAGCAGCTCACAGCTACGCTAGAGGATAGGTGGACCAAGATACTGGCCGCCGAAAAATACGAACTCGAAAGCCCCAATAAAGGGCACATACGGCACAACTAGCTACCTCAACTCGAGCAGAAAAACCACGGGCATGCACGCAGATGCCCACGCATCACTATGGTCCAAGGCGGCAAGCAACAGATACGAAGAGGCACCCTCAGACCTCGGTATAAAGGTCATAAACATCAAGACAAGGAAGCTGGCGCCAAGTCCGGCAATGCTCAGTCCGACAAACAGGCAAAGAGCAGCACAAGCCTACTCGACCGAAGATACACGCTGGATCAGCCGTGCGAAATTCACGGTACCCCGAGAAGGACGGCAAAGCACACCAATAGAGAATGCAGGATTCTCAAAACAAAGCGACTGGTCGCACGCCGGAAGCAATAAAGGGGAGATGCCTCATCAAGAACCCCCCCAGAGCGTAACAGTACGGCCGACCACCCAGGACCACCTAAACCATGGCAAGTTAATTGCAGTGCCTCTAGACCTAGTAATCTAGGGGCTCCATAACACACAAAGCCCACAAGGGTATGACGCCACGGAAAAATCCTAAAAGATGTAAGGCGCAAAGGCCAAGTTCTGTTGGCCCACCACTCTAAACGGTTGCCTTCGGACCATCCAAAAATGCTACGCCAAAGAATAAATCCTCGGCACCTTCCCATACGATAGCCATCAGATGCTAACGGAAAACCACGCCAACTAGATTCTACGTGGTAAATTACCCAGCCAACCATCCGGACATCCATCATGAGTCGGCACTACCTCACGGTCTAACGACTGGGCACACCAGGGCCCGATTAGGGACCCTGGGAGCAACAACAAGAGGACACCTAGCTGTCTTCAAGCATCTCGCATTTGCAAACTAATGATTGACGCAGAACAGAACTGGCGGCATGGAATTATCCCGGACACACAAAGGAAGGAACATGCAGGTAGAAGGCAGTTCGGATTCATTCTCGACCCGCTCACAGCCCCCTCCAGTCCGGCCATAACAGGTTCCGTCAAACAACACCTCTTTCCATACATCATACTAATATGCATAGACATAAAATTCTACTACAATGCGTAAATAGCAATTACAGGCTGTCGTTTATCGCCGACGCCTCTTTGCCGAAAATGAAAGCCACGCTCCGCATTCTCCTGGTTGCACCAGGGGCTCCACAGTACGGCAAGCAAGTCCGACCACCTTTTCGGTCGTTCGGCACCCCGAACTTATAGCACTATATGCATCTGCTCCGAATCATGTCTTGGGTCATTGGTTGGGTTTGCTCGGCTCCCATGTTTTGGTACCTTACGTTCCATTCTATCGGCTAAGGTAGTGCTAGGAGAACTACTGCGATTCTGTCCCGGTTCAGCCGGATGAGCACCTTAGTAGAGAAAGCCGAAAACCGACTGTCATGATGAAGCGAGAGCCGGTCCGCTGTTCGAGAGGTCATAAAATCCTTAAAGATTTATTCCGCACAATGCCATCATAAATGCTAAGTGCGACGGATTGGTCTTCTGATCAGGCGCCAATAGAGCCCCTACTTCGGCCTTCCGAACACTAGGGGATGCGCCGAAGATACTCAAATTCCTATGGCTTAGTGAGAGTAATAAAGCCCTATAGTCCGATTGCCTGGTTCGCGGAAAGATACACGTCCTTAAAAGGACCCAACTATGGGATAAAGAGCGTTCAGATATAACCCGAACACCCCCATATCCTTTTTACGAGGGGGCAGAAGCCGACGACTAGCCAACTCCCAGAATTTTCATACAATAAACAGCCGCACAGGAAGAACATATGTTCAAATAAAACAGGCAATATATAACAAACATGCCATTATCCCATATTACAACAAGTGGCATAGATGCCCTCAGGGAAAAATGATGTCTTTAGTACACTTGTCCGCCACAAGGCGGGCCCCTTTCATCACACCTTCATAATACAGCTCGGGCTTGCGGTGTTCCTTACCCTCCGGCGGCCCCTCGGTGATCAGCTTTTCCGCGTCAAGCCTCCCCCAATGCAATTCGCATGGGCAAACGCCATATGCACGCCTTCTATGCAGACTGATCGCTTTATAGCATCTAGCCGAGGACAGGCGCCCACGATCCGCTTGACGAGTGCGAAGTAGCTGCTTGGAATCAGATCCGCAGGCCACATGTAACGCCCCAGATCCGATGCGCCAGGTGTCTGCCAGTTATTCATCGTTGTTGCCATGTCATTTGCTTGCGTGTTGCACTTTGCCATGTCATCATCTGCATTTTATCATGTCATCATGTGTATTTCATTTTGCATACATGTTCGTCTCATGCATCCGAGCATTTTCCCCGTTGTCCGTTTTGCAATCCGGCGCTCCTATGTCCTCCGGCGTCTCCCTCTTCTCCCTTCTCTTTTGTGGGTATTAAACTTTCTCGGAATGGCCCGAGGTTTGTCAAGCGGCCTTGGTATAGCACCGGTAGACCGCTTGTCAAGTTTCGTGCCATTTGGAGGTCGTTTGATACTCCAACGGTTAACCGGGTAACCGCAAAGGCCTCTTTTGTTTCCAGCCAAACACCCCTTCCAAAGTGGCCCAAAACCCACCAAACCCCCCTCCATGCTCTCGGTCGTTCGATCACGATCGCGTGGCCGAAAACCGCACCTCATTTGGACACTCCTAGCTCCCTCTACCTATAAATAACCCCTCCCCTCTCAAATTCGCGGATATTTTCCCCCAAACCCTAGCTTTCGTCCTCCTCCCATGGGACATGTCATGTCCGGCCCGCCGGACATGTCCGCCGCCACGCCTAATCGGGCTCGACACTGTCGCCGCCGCCTCCCACCTCCCATGACTCGCTGGGGCCCGGATCTGGCCCACAGAAGCCCAGATCTGCCGCCCGCCGTGGTCCCCGCCCATGCCAGATCCGCCGCCGTCGCCGTGTGTGGCCGCCATGCCTGCAGTGCCATGCATGCGCCTAGTCTCGCCGCCGGTGTCTCGCCGCGCCGCCCGCCCGCCGCTTTCTCCGCTTGCCCGTGCCGCACAGCCTCGCCGCCCGCCGGCCAAGCCGCTGGCCGCCATGGCCGGCCAAGACCTCCGGCCGCCAGGCTCCCCTCGCTGCGGCCTCTCCGGGCCATCCTCCGGCCAGATCCGGCCGCGGAAGGGCCGGATCCGGCTTCCCCGCGCTCCGGTGAGCCCTTCCCCGTGCTCCGGCGGCCTTCCCACGCGAACTCCGGCGAACTCCCCGGCGGACCTCGAGAACCGTGCCCGCAGGTTGACCCCCCCGTTTCACTAAGTCCCAGATTTCTGTAAATTTCATGCCATATTCATTGCATCACATCTTCGCACCCGTGGCTCCGTTTTGGACGTATAATATGTCAAATTGTTCGTCTCGAAGAGTACATCATTTCATTCCATTGCATCATTTGCTTTTGAGCTCATCTTGATGCCCGAAATGCTGTTGGAAGTAGGCTTCAGATCGTTAGTTTCAGAATCTTATCAGCTCGAGCTCTTTTGTCATTTTTGCCATGAATTATGTGTGCACCTTATGAACTTGAGTCCTACATGTGAGTTGAACATTGCCATGCCATCTTTCCAGGGGTGTTTGCCATGTATTTTTGTGAGTTATGTGTTGACTAGAACAAGCATGCAAAGTAGGGATGATGATGTTGCTGATTTCAGGAACTTAGTGATTTCACCAAGTCTTGTCCTGCTGTTATTTTTATGCCATATGTTCATGTTGTTACAGAGAGATTTATGCCCTTTTTGAGCATGGTCAGTAAGGGTGTTTTGAACATATGGATGTGCTATATCCATCCATGCCTTTGTTGGCATTTATGGAGTAGTCTAGCATGTCATTTTTGTGCTCTACTTTTGCTTGAAAATGTTTCCTGGCAGATTGTTTGCATGAGATTCAATTTCCACGAGGTCGTTGTAGTTGATCCGTGTATGCTATGACTTTGCTCTTGCCATGCTTAGCTTCATAATCATGCCTTCTTACTGTTGGTTGCCTTGCCATGCCATGTATTGCTCTGTAGTGAGTGCATCGAGCTCACGAACATGCCTACTCGTTAACTGTTTTTGCCATGCCCAGTTTTTCTGCTAAGTCTGAAATCTGTAATAAAACTTGCTATGTTTACATGGGTGCCATCATTTCTTAAGGTCCTTTTTGGCTTATGGTCAGTAAGGGACTATTGATATATGCTTTGAGTAGAATCATGTCATGCCTTGTTTTGCAATTATAAGTTCCTGTAGCATGTTGTTTGCTTGCTCTAAACATGCCTTCCTGATGTTAATTCCTGGCATGTTAGTAATTTCACTAAGTGTGTGAACCTGATATTTTTAGCACTTTCACCATGCTTGTTTGAACATGTTATGATGTGATTTAGCCGTAGCTCAGTGTTTCTCTTTTGTTAAGCATCTCCTGTAGTTCGCTGCCATATGCTTTGTTTTTATGTTGGGGTGCTGTAGCATAGTTTCTTGTTGCTTGCTAAGTGGCATCGGGCTGTTAAACGCAGATTTGCGTCATTCCTGTTTTGCTTGTCATTTGCAAACCGTGCATCCGATTCCGGTGATCTTTATATCGATTTCAACCGAAATCATCTCATCTTTCCAGCGGCATACTTGGTTTGCCAAGTTGATGCCCGGTTCATCATTTTCCTTCCGGAGCACACATATGCATTGCATATCACATCTCGCATAGCATGTCATGTTTTGCATCATATTGCTTGTGCATTGTTCCTTGTTTGATTGTGGTTCCGTTGCTTGTGTTCTTGCTTTGGGTAGAGCCAGGAGACGAGTACGTGAACAAGGAACCTGTTGAGAACGCCTACGAGGATCAAGCCTTCGACAACTCTGAGAACCTTGCAGGCAAGATGATCATACCCTCGAAATCACTACTATCTTTGCTATGCTAGTTTGCTCGCTCTTTTGCTATGCCAATGCTACGATGCCTACCATTTGCTTGTCAGCCTCCCAAATTGCCATGAACCCCTAACCTTTGACACCTTTCCTAGGCAAACCGTTGTTTGGCTATGTTACCGCTTTGCTCAGCCCCTCTTATAGCGTTGTTAGTTGCAGGTGAAGATTGAAGTTTGTTCCTTGTTGGAACATGGAGATGTTGTTCCTTGTTGGAACATGTTTACTTGTTGGGATATCACAATATCTCTTATTTAATTAATGCATCTATATACTTGGTAAAGGGTGGAAGGCTCGGCCTTATGCAGTGTTTTGTTCCACTCTTGCCGCCCTAGTTTCCGTCATATCGGTGTTATGTTCCCGGATTTTGCGTTCCTTACGGTTGGGCTATAATGGGAACCCCTTGACGATTCGCCTTAAGTAAAGCTTCTCCGGCAATGCCCAACATTGGTTTTACCATTTGCTCTAACAACCTACCACCTTCCCTTGGGTTCTGCAGACTCAAGGGTCATCTTTATTTTAACCCCGGGCGGTGCTCCTCCGAGTGTTGGTCCGAACGAGATATCTGCGGGGCCACCTCGGGAAACTTGAGGGTTGGTTTTACTCGTAGCTAGACTCATCCGAGTGTGCCCCGAGAAAGAGATATGTGCAGCTCCTATCGGGATTTGTCGGCACATTCGAGGCGGTGTTCTTGGTTTAGTTTTACCTGTCGAAATGTCTTGTTGTACCGGGATACCGAGTCGATCGGAGTGTCTTGGGTGGAGGTCTATTCCTCTGTTGACCGTGAGAGCTTGTCATGGGCTAAGTTGGGACACCCGCAGGATTTGAACTTTCAAAGCCGTGCCGCGGTTATGTGGCAGATGGGAATTTGTTAACGTCCGGTTGTAGAAGACCTGAAGTTGACCTTAATTAAAATACATCAACCATGTGTGTAACCGTGATGGTCTCTTTCCGGCGGAGTCCGGGAAGTGAACACGGTGTTGGAGTTATTTTTGACGCAGGTTGCTATAGGATCACTTCTTGATCATACTTTTGTCGACCGTGCTTTGCCTTCTCTTCTCGCTCTCATTGCGTATGTTAACCACCATTTATGCTAGTCGCTTGCTGCAGCTCCACCTCATGCCTTTACCTTACCTATAAGCTTAAATAGTCTTGATCTCGCGGGTGCGAGATTGCTGAGTCCTCGTGACTCACCAGATACTTCCAAAACCAGTTTGCAGGTGCCTATGTTACCGAGCAGATGACGCAACCAAGCTCAAGGAGGAGCCCGATGAAGATCTTGCCCTTTGTGTTGTTTCGTTCTAGTTGATCAGTAGTGGAGCCCAGTTGGGGTCGATCGAGGACTTTTGTCGCATTTGGGGTTCTTCTTTTATTTTGGTTCCGTAGTCGGACCTTGAGTGTATCTGGATGGTTTATTGCTTCATTCATGTAATTGTGTGAAGTGGCGATTGTAAGCCAACTATGTATCTCTTTCCCTTATGTATTACATGGGTTGTGAAGATTACCTCACTTGCGACATTGCTTTCAATGCGGTTATGCCTCTAAGTCGTGCTTCGACACGTGGGAGATATAGCCGCATCGAGGGCGCTAAGTTGGTAATCGAGCCTTCCCGACCTTAGGAGCCCCACCGCTTGATCGCTTTTAGTGGCGAGTTGTGTCTAGAAAAATGTTTTGAGTCATTTAGGATTATATATATCGGAGAGTTTAGGAATTCTTTTTACTCCCGGTCCTTCGACCTTACGGTGAGGTATCCCGACGAGAGTTTTGACTCTTCTCTTCTTAAATTTCACTAAAAAATTTTAGGATCACGCTGGTATCTTGGAATCGTTCGATATTCTTATGACGAGAACATTGTCTTGGTTGCCTCGACATTTAGGGGTTGTGGCGGTGTCGTGGAGTTGAGCTCCGAGGTGTTGTCGTCATAATTTTATCGTTGCGATTCTGGAATACCGAGTTTAGTACGCCGACATTGAAAATCTCTTTTATGCAGTTGTTGGTGAGATAACCCGCTAACCCAAAGATCGAGGTGAGTACGGGAGTATTGCCATGACTCGTATAACGGATGCTTTTGAAGGTTGAGGTAGACGATTTCGAAGGTTTCTTGGTTATGTGTTGACGGATGGATACAAATGGATGTAGGGATTGTTAGTTTGGGTGAGATATATTGCTTCCTGTATCGCCAACACCAGATTGCATAACCGAAAGTTTCGGAGTTTTATAGGTGGGAATTCAAGTAGCTCTTAGGATATCTTTCCGACGGATGTATGATATGAAATTGGGGTTCGATGTCTAGTGGTCCGCCTATTCACGGTTGGTTTTCTGATGGTCTCGTTGTGTCTTAAAGAGTCCTTGGCTATGCCGACTGGGACACTTCAGTATGTCATGTGCCTTGCCTTGTACATGATGGTGCTGTCACGATTGAGCCCGTGTAGGCCCCACCACGAAAACTTTGGACTAAATCATATCATATGTTTGTTCCGCTTATTCGCAAGCCAGTCCTTTGTTTTTGCTTTGAGTTGTGGTATTCGAGTTGCTTCAATGCCAAGTGTTGATTCCATACCTTTCCGAAATGGTGTTCTCATACTCCGATGTGAATACCAATCCTTCTCGACAATTGGGATTGTCATGTCAATCCTGTTCAACCGGCGTGTTTCTCTTCAAGTGGATCCGATCACTTCAACATCAGCAAGACAAATTATCATTTCTTCTCAACGGTGTTTGTTTCATCCGTCTCCAAGTTGCTTTTGTTTTTCCCGCCCACCCACCCTTTTTCCTCAAGGACTAAGATTTCTTTACCAAGTATCCTTTTATTTTGTGAAGTTTCTTCATTCTTTTCTTTCGATGTTCTTACCCGGTGGTTCTCAAGAAGATGTTCTACTAGTTCATCATCCTCCGTTCTCTTTTCTTCTCCGGTGGATTCAAGTCAAGTTTTGTTGATCATACCTTTTTCCTCATTTCAATGTCTTCTCATACCGGTGCACCTCATTATCATTCTTCTTCTTGCTATTTGCTATTCCGGAGTGCTCAAGATTTTCTCAGGAAGATTCGTGTTTCCACTCTGCATTCGTTCAAGCTCTTTCGAGATTGGTATCTCATTCAAGCCATTTAATTCAACCGGTGCAATCTCTCTTTAAAATCTTTTCAACGATGTTCTTTTGAGTGGGCCCTAACCCACGTGTCTTTTCGAGTGATCTTACGACTCTTCTATTTTCCCGAGCTATCCTAAATTCTTCTCCAAGTTTGACGAAGAATGAGTTATCATCACCAAATGCTTTTCTCCAAGATCTTTCAAATTCTTTTCATAGTTGGCTCAACCTCTTCGCTTTTGATTCTTCCGGTGTGCCTCAATAATTCTTGGTGGTGTTTCTCGTTGTCATTCTCATCATTTGAAGACCGAAGAAGAGTTTCTCTTAAATCTTGGTCCATTCTCTTGAAGATTCATGGTGCTAGCTTGTTGCCATCCTCTCATAATTGTTTTCGATTGTGAGAATCTTTTTCACCCATCCGGAGCATTTTAGGAGTCTTTTCAGTTTAATTCTTTGAAGCCCATCATCTCAGGTTTATTCATTCAAGCTTTCAGCCCTCGCTCTCCAAATCATACCGGTGCATCATTCAAGTATTCTCTAATCAACTCGTGATCTATTCGTTCATTTGTATCCAAATACCCTCAAGTATCTTCTTTCATTTTTAAATTCTTCCCGGTGAATTGTGCCTTTGCTACTTTCATTTTCAATTCTTACGGTGGTTTGTTCAAGATTCCTCTTCCTATGTTCTCATATTAATTTATTCGTTGTTCCAATCCTACTGGTTCGTTGAAGACCTTCTCAAGTTTTGATATATCTCTTTTAATCCTTTCTACGAGAATAAGTAGTATGCCAAATCCGTTGCTTGTCATCAATTTAAATTGGTGAAGGATACGCATAACATAATTCTTATTCTTGTTTCATCCAAGTGATTAATCCTTTCCTTCGGAGTTTGTTCAGGAGTAATAAATTCTTGGCTTCTTGTTGTTCATCTTTCTTCCGGAGTTCTAAGTTTTCCGCATTATCTTGTCGCAAAGCTCCATCTAAATCATCGCAAGGCTTCACCTTGTGTTTTCAACTTCTCTTTCTTTTTATCATCCGTTTATTACCGGAGTGGTGGGTCGTCAAGGATTCTTTTCATTCTTCAATTGTTCTTCAAGATTTCTCTTGAAGTTAAGATTCGTCAAGTCATACTTCAAAATAAACAGGGTGCCCAACACATGTTTTGTTGTGAGGCGTTCAAGTATTCTTCATCTTGCATTCCAAAGGGCAATTCTTTCTACCTTATCTCTTGAGATGGTGTTATGTCACTCTTGATAATTTCTCCTCGTGTTTCATGATTGACAGGTTGTCAGGAATGAGATATTTTAAATCCATCATTTTCTCTTTGTTCAAGAGATCTTTTCGACCAATCAACTTCTTCATTGGAGTTAACTTGGGTTATATTTCACCTAAAGCCTTTCCTTAAGGGATGTTGCTATTTGTGGTGCATATCAATGATCCGAGTTTTCTCCTATCCTCTCGGTGAAGAAGTTTTTCATCTCTTTGGTGTTCTCAACCAATCAATTGTTTCCATTAGTGGCAGGTTGTCACCTCATCATTTTGAGATGTTTTCCATAAGCCCACTGCAAACTTATTCTTTTCGTTGTTGGTCTTCCAACAACTCTATTCTAACCTTCGTGCAAGGATGCCTTCCAAATTCAATTGTGGTAGAAGTTGTCATTTTCTTCTCCGTCCCTTTATTCCAATGATCTACTTCTATTCTTTCTTACGGAGGCATTGTGATGTTGCTCTTTTCACTCATCATCTCGATTGTGAGGATCGTCTTCTTTTCTGGCTTATCCATTTAACCGGAGTGTTGTATCATCTCTTCAATATCTTTTCATCTCATCAAGTCTTGCATCTCTTTTCAGTCGGTGTGCTGCCCAAATTATATCAATCTTTTTTTCCTCCTCTATCTAGTTTAACCGGAGTGGTTTCAATATCTATCTTATCACTAAACCTCTTGGTTCTCATAATGTTCCTTGTTCCTCTTTTCTAACGGATTGTTTGCAATCTCGTTCATCTCTGTTGTACTCTTTCTTTTAAATTGCTCAACCCCTCAAGGTTCGTGGTTTCACTCGTTCGTCAAAGAAGTAATTAGTTTTACCTCTCCTCTTCCTCTTCTGTTTTCCCTCCGGTGCCATTCTAGATCTCGGGACGAGATCCTCTCGTAGTGGTGGAGTGTTGTAACGCCCCGGATCCGATGCGCCAGGTGTGTGCCAGTTATTCATCGTTGTTGCCATGTCATTTGCTTGCGTGTTGCACTTTGCCATGTCATCATCTGCATTTTATCATGTCATCATGTGTATTTCATTTTGCATACATGTTCGTCTCATGCATCCGAGCATTTTCCCCGTTGTCCGTTTTGCAATCCGGCGCTCCTATGTCCTCCGGCGTCTCCCTCTTCTCCCTTCTCTTGTGTGGGTATTAAACTTTCTCGGAATGGCCCGAGGTTTGTCAAGCGGCCTTGGTATAGCACCGGTAGACCGCTTGTCAAGTTTCGTGCCATTTGGAGGTCGTTTGATACTCCAACGGTTAACCGGGTAACCGCAAAGGCCTCTTTTGTTTCCAGCCAAACACCCCTTCCAAAGTGGCCCAAAACCCACCAAACTCCCCTCTATGCTCTCGGTCGTTCGATCACGATCGCGTGGCCGAAAACTGCACCTCATTTGGACACTCCTAGCTCCCTCTACCTATAAATAACCCCTCCCCTCTCAAATTCGCGGATATTTTCCCCCGAAACCCTAGCTTTCGTCCTCCTCCCGCAGCCGGACATGTCCGTCAACCACGGACATGTCCGCCGCCGCGCTTAATCGGGCTCGACACTGTCGCCGCCGCCTCCCACCTCCTGCTGGTTCCCGCGGGCCGGATCTGGCCTGCGGGCCCAGATCCGCCCGCCTCCATGCCTCCCGCCGCGCCAGATCATGCGCCCGTCGCCGTGCCGCCGCCATGGCTGCTGTGCCTGCGCCGCGCCATTGGTCTCGCCGCCGGTGTCCTCGCCCGCGCCGCCGCCGCCGCTTTCTCCGCTAGCCCGTGCCGCCCTACAGACTCGCCCGCCGCCCGCGGCCGGCCACACGGTGGCTGCCCTGCCAGCGGGCCGGCACCTCGGCCGCCCAGGCTCCCATGGCCTCTCCGGCCATCCTCCGGCCAGATCCGGCCGCGGAAGGGCGGATCCGCTTCCAGCGCCCGGTGAGCCCTTCCCGCGCTCGGCGGCCTTCCCTCGCGAACTCCGGCGAACTCCCCGCGGACCTCGAGAACCGTGCCTGTGAGTTGACACCCCGTTCACAAAGTCCCAGATTTCTGTAAATTTCATGCCATATTCATTGCATCACATCTTCGCACCCGTGGCTCCGTTTTGGGCGTATAATATGTCAAATTGTTCGTCTCGAAGAGTACATCATTTCATTCCATTGCATCATTTGCATTTGAGCTCATCTTGATGCCCGAAATGCTGTTGGAAGAAGGCTTCAGATTGTTAGTTTCAGAATCTTATCAGCTCGAGCTCTTTTGTCATTTTTGCCATGAATTATGTGTGCACCTTATGAACTTGAGTCCTACATGTGAGTTGAACATTGCCATGCCATATTTCCAGGGGTGTTTGCCATGTATTTTTGTGAGTTATGTGTTGACTAGAACAAGCATGCAAAGTAGGGATGATGATGTTGCTGATTTCAGGAACTTAGTGATTTCACTAAGTCTTGTCCTGCTGTTATTTTTATGCCATATGTTAATGTTGTTACAGAGAGATCTATGCCCTTTTTGAGCATGGTCAGTAAGGGTGTTTTGAACATATAGATGTGCTCTATCCATCCATGCCTTTGTTGGCATTTATGGAGTAGTCTAGCATGTCATTTTCGTGCTCTACTTTTGCTTGAAAATGTTTCCTGGCAGATTGTTTGCATGAGATTCAATTTCCACGAGGTCGTTGTAGTTGATCCGTGTATGCTATGACCTTGCTCTTGCCATGCTTAGCTTCATAATCATGCCTTCATACTGTTGGTTGCCTTGCCATGCCATTTATTGCTCTGTAGTGAGTGCATCGAGCTCACGAACATGCCTACTCGTTAACTGTTTTTGCCATGCCCAGTTTTTCTGCTAAGTCTGAAATCTGTAATAAAACTTGCTATGTTTACATGGGTGCCATCATTTCTTAAGGTCCTTTTTGGCTTATGGTCAGTAAGGGACTATTGATATATGCTTTGAGTAGAATCATGTCATGCCTTGTTTTGCAATTATAAGTTCCTGTAGCATGTTGTTTGCTTGCTCTAAACATGCCTTCTGATGTTAATTCCGGCATGTTAGTAATTTCACTAAGTGTGTGAACCTGATATTTTTAGCACTTTCACCATGCTTGTTTGAACATGTTATGATGTGATTTAGCCGTAGCTCAGTGTTTCTCTTTTGTTAAGCATCTCCTGTAGTTCGCTGCCATATGCTTTGTTTTTATGTTGGGGTGCTGTAGCATAGTTTCTTGTTGCTTGCTAAGTGGCATCGGGCTGTTAAACGCAGATTTGCGTCATTCCTGTTTTGTTTGTCATTTGCAAACCGTGCATCCGATTCCGGTGATCTTTATATCGATTTCAACCGAAATCATCTCATCTTTCCAGCGGCATACTTGGTTTGCCAAGTTGATGCCCGGTTCATCATTTTCCTTCCGGAGCACACATATGCATTGCATATCACATCTCGCATAGCATGTCATGTTTTGCATCATATTGCTTGTGCATTGTTCCTTGTTTGATTGTGGTTCCGTTGCTTGTGTTCTTGCTTTGGGTAGAGCCAGGAGACGAGTACGTGAACAAGGAACCTGTTGAGAACGCCTACGAGGATCAAGCCTTCGACAACTCTGAGAACCTTGCAGGCAAGATGATCATACCCTCGAAATCACTACTATCTTTGCTATGCTAGTTTGCTCGCTCTTTTGCTATGCCAATGCTACGATGCCTACCATTTGCTTGTCAGCCTCCCAAATTGCCATGAACCCCTAACCTTTGACACCTTTCCTAAGCAAACCGTTGTTTGGCTATGTTACCGCTTTGCTCGGCCCTCTTATAGCGTTGTTAGTTGCGGTGAAGATTGAAGTTTGTTCCTTGTTGGAACATGGAGATGTTGTTCCTTGTTGGAACATGTTTACTTGTTGGGATATCACAATATCTCTTATTTAATTAATGCATCTATATACTTGGTAAAGGGTGGAAGGCTCGGCCTTATGCCCGGTGTTTTGTTCCACTCTTGCCGCCTAGTTTCCGTCATATCGGTGTTATGTTCCCGGATTTTATGTTCCTTACACGGTTGGGCTATAATGGGAACCCCTTGACGATTCGCCTTAAGTAAAGCTTCTCCAAAGCAATGCCCAACATTGGTTTTACCATTTGCTCTAACAACCTACCACCTTCCCTTGGGTTCTGCAGACTCAAGGGTCATCTTTATTTTAACCCCGGGCGGTGCTCCTCGAGTGTTGGTCCGAACCGAGATACCATGGGGCCACCTCGGGAAACTTGAGGGTTGGTTTTACTCGTAGCTAGACTCATCCGAGTGTGCCCCGAGAAAGAGATATGTGCAGCTCCTATTGGGATTTGTCGGCACATTCGAGCGGTGTTGCTGGTTTAGTTTTACCTGTCGAAATGTCTTGTTGTACCGGGATACCGAGTCCGATCGGAGTGTCTTGGGTGGAGGTCTATTCTCTCGTTGACCGTGAGAGCTTGTCATGGGCTAAGTTGGGACACCCCGCAGGATTTGAACTTTCAAAGCCGTGCCGCGGTTATGTGGCAGATGGGAATTTGTTAACGTCCGGTTGTAGAAGACCTGAAGTTGACCTTAATTAAAATACATCAACCATGTGTGTAACCGTGATGGTCTCTTTCCGCGGAGTCCGGAAGTGAACACGATGTTGGAGTTATTTTTGACGAGGTTGCTATAGGATCACTTCTTGATCATACTTTTGTCGACCGTGCTTTGCCTTCTCTTCTCGCTCTCATTGCGTATGTTAACCACCATTTATGCTAGTCGCTTGCTGCAGCTCCACCTCATGCCTTTACCTTACCTATAAGCTTAAATAGTCTTGATCTCATGGTGCGAGATTGCTGAGTCCTCGTGACTCACCGTGATACTTCCAAAACCAGTTTGCAGGTGCCTATGTTACCGAGCAGATGACGCAACCAAGCTCAAGGAGGAGCCCGATGAAGATCTTGCCCTTTGTGTTGTTTCGTTCTAGTTGATCAGTAGTGGAGCCCAGTTGGGGTCGATCAAGGACTTTTGTCGCATTTGGGGTTCTTCTTTTATTTTGGTTCCGTAGTCGGACCTTGAGTGTATCTGGATGATGTATTGCTTTATTCATGTAATTGTGTGAAGTGGCGATTGTAAGCCAACTATGTATCTCTTTCCCTTATGTATTACATGGGTTGTGAAGATTACCTCACTTGCGACATTGCTTTCAATGCGGTTATGCCTCTAAGTCGTGCTTCGACACGTGGGAGATATAGCCGCATCGAGGGCGTTACACCACAGCCGGACAACTAAGTCCTTCATGGCTAGTTTGGCCGCCTGGTGTAGTTCGATCAGCTGTTTCATCTGATCGATAAATGGCACCGGATAGTTCGACTCCAGATACTGCGACCAGAAATCCCTCTCTGCAGTCTTCTTCTCCTCGGTGCGATAGAATTGAGCAGCATCTGATATGCTGCCAGGAAGATCCGCAAAAGCCCCTGGAAAAATAAGAATTCAACCTGCCGCTTGGATTCTTCACATTCTAACATACATGAAGCTAAGAATACAGAAGGCCTTACCAGCCACCACTTTTCGGGCCTCCTAAATGTCCCGTGCAGCACCTCGGGCTTCTTCCCGAACACCTTCTGCATCCTCGAGAGCTTGGGCGAGTTCGGATTCTTTCCCTTTTAGACTCTGCTCCAAGCTCTCACTTCTCTCCACAGCTTCCTGGAGCTCCCGCTCAACGGTCATAACCCTGGCCTCATGTTTTTCATGAAGAGCATGTTCGGCCTCAGCCTTCTTGTTGGCATCAGCCAAAGATTTCTTTAGTGCCTCGTATTCGGCACACGCTCCTAGAGCACACAATACTAAAATTTTTATTCTGCATAACCATTCGTTCATGCCAACTCCAAGACTAATGTTTTCAACATACCTTGCTTGTCTTCCAGTTGCTTCCTCACACGGCCGAGTTCTTCCTCAGACCGTGCAAGGTTCTGCTTCAGTTCGGAAACTTCCGCCTTGAAAGCGGAAGTCCTCTCGGCGGATGCCTGTTTTCACACCAAAGGGTATACGTCATTTACACAGGCTCCTGCGAAGGCAGGGGGTTTGATCGCCTGCCCGACTCTGTCTCCTTCGCCGGACAGTGTATCAGGGGCTACTACTTATATTATGACAATTCCTTAAGGGTTTCCTAGGAGAAATACCTCAAAAGCCTTTATAAGACTAAGGGAGGACGCGTTCGCCCCGCTCTCGGCGGACTGAATCCTTTCAACCACCTCGCCCACAAGGGCCCGATGCTCGTCGACAGTAGACGCGTTCTTCAACGCTGTCAATAGACCGCCAGGCAGCTTTGCTTGAACAGAGTACGCCGGCGGCTTCGGCTGAACCCCCGCCATCAAGGAGGGCTGCTTGCTCGATCCCAGGACCCTAGAGGTCCCGGGGGCCGTATCCATCCCTGCGTGTTCGGCACCAGGGATATGTCCTCCCTGGTCTGGGTCTTGCCGAGACGACACCTCGGTGTCGCGCCCAGACTTGGGGGAAGGGGCCTGCAGAGGTGTCTTGCTTGCCAAAGCGTTTGAGTCCGGTGAATCCTCCGACGAGGACTGGCCGGCGCAGGACCTTGCCGGACTGTGCAATATGTAGGCAACAGTCAAAACCACTATACCCAAAAAACGATCCCGGACGCATATGCGTGTTCGGATACTTACGACTTCTCCAGGGGCTGGGCCCTGGGATCCCACTCCGGGCTGCTATCGGCAGCCGTGGGGGATGCCTCTAGGAGGGAATGTTTCCCCCTCTTGGGCGATCCGGCCTCCAGAGATGCGGAGGCCGTCCTCTTCCTCCCACCATCAGAGTGAGGCTCATCCTCCTTTGCTTCCTCCTCTTTGTCCTCGGACAAAGGATCGTCGCTGGAGTCTTCGGATTTGGCGTCCGAAACCTCGCGACGGCGAAGGCCACCCCGGGTCTTCTTGACCTTCTTGGAGGCCTCCTTCTTTGGCACCTTGTAAGGCGCGGGGACCAACATCTTTGTCAGAAGAGGTCCGGCCAGTTCCTCCGGTAGGGGGGCTGGACAATGTAGCCGCTCCACCTTCTTTACCCATCCCTGGAGTTGCAATGAAACACGATTAGGGTGTCTCCCGCATGATGTGCTAATTAAAGCACGAATAGACAGAGTGTGGCTGTGACTTACCGAGATGGGAGAATGGGATGATTGATACCCACGGTCCTCGGCGGGGCCTGGCCACGATTTGCCGGACTTGAAGAGCACCTTCCATATATCCTTGTGGGTGGAGTCATAAAGCTCCTGAAGGGTCTGGTGCTCGGCCGGATCGAACTCCCACAGGGTACAAGCTCGGCGCTGACAAGGGAGAACCAGGCGAACTAGCATCACCTGGACTACGTCGACGAGTTTGACGTCCCTATCAATCACGCCCTGGATGTGTGTCTGGAGCAGTAACAGCTTGTCAGACGAGCACTAGTTCGGGCCCTTCTCGGGCCAGGACGTAAGCAGCAGTGGTGCTCCGGATCTAAACTCTAGAGCTGCCGCCCACTTCTTGCCGCGTGGTTCGATGATATAGAACCACTGCTGCTGCCACTCCTTGACGGAGTCATTGAAAGCGCCTTTCGGCCAGATAGCCTTGGGCATCTTGCTTACCATGGAGCTGCCGCACTCGGCGTGTTCGCTAATCACCACCTTGGGCTTCACGTTGAAAATCTTCAGCCATAGGCTGAAGTGAGGTGGGATCCGAAGAAAGGCCTCGCACACGACAATGAATGTCGAGATATTGAGGAAGGAGTTGGGGGAAAGATCATGAAAATCGATCCCGTAGTAATACATGACTCTCCGAACGAGCGGGTGAAGGGGAAACCCGAGCCCACGGACGAAATGGGGAAGGAACACGACTCTCTCATGAGATTCCGGAGTAGGGACGACCTGTCCCGCCGGGGTAAGACGGTGGCCGATCTTTTGGGCCAGATACACGGCTCCCCGGAGCTTCTTAATGTCCTTCTCCTGGATAGTTGAGCCATCCATTTGCCTCCTGCTCCAGACATCTTCAGAAAACTTCCCTTCGGTGGGGGAGAAGAGTGCTTGGGCGTTAGGGCTCGCACAAAGGGGAATGAGCTAGCAGGAGAAAAGAGGCGTGGGTAAAAGAGAAAGGAACCTGACCTCCTTATAAAGGTGATAAAGGCTTTTTGTGCTTCCCCACTTGCCTGGTGGAACCCGTCCGCCTCCCACTCACCGCGATTAGTGGCATGGTTAGATTACCAATGCCCGTATTGATGAGAATCCAGTAATAAGGGGACACGATCTCTGCTTTGACAAGACGTGTCACAGAAACCGCCTCGTGATATGCGTTGTAGCTGGTTGGGTGGAAACGGTTTGAATAATGGATCCGATCATAATAACGTGTCACGTAATCGGGAAAAGTTGTTAGCAGACTGCATTTGTGAAATATCCTCCTCTCTATGGTGGTATGCGAAGATCATTTTTTCAGACCCGGACACGATTTGGGTGTTCGGTGAGTACTTTGGAGTATTCGGTGGAGGAACCCGCCTTGCAATGCCGAAGACAATACTACGCGCCGGACTCATCGTCATTGAAGCCTGGTTCAGGGGCTACTGAGGGAGTCCTCGATTAGGGGGTATCCGGACAGCTGGACTGTGTACAACGTCCGGACTATTGAAGCGTGAAGATACAAGACTCAAGACTTCGGCCCGTGTCCGGATGGGACTTTCCATTGACAACAGTCATTGACTTAGACTGACGGGTTATCTGCCTGGCCAAAGTTTCATCCTCAGGTAACTCACCCCGGGACATATAAGCCAAATATGGAACTGTCCAATCAGAAATAGCATGAAGAGCCGCCACCAACTGCACCTCTGGGTCAGGAATAGCAAGATCTTCCTCCATAGGCAATTTGACTGAAGGATTATGCAGAATATCAAGGAAAACATTAGGTGGTACCGACATACGCTGGGACCCTAGCCGGCTTAAAGCATCAGCCGCCTCATTTTTCCTGCGATCAACATGTTCCACTTGATAACCCTTGAAATGACCAGCAATAGCATCGACCTCTCGGCGGTAAGCCACCCTGAGTGGATCCTTAGAATCCCAAGTGCCTGAAACTTGCCGAGCCACCAGATCTGAGTCGCCAAAATACCTCACCCGGCTTAGAATCATCTCTTCGGCCATCCGAAGACCATGGAGCAAGGCCTCATACTCAGCTGCATTGTTAGTACAAGGTAACATCAACCTTAAAACATAACAAAATTTATCACCTCGTGGGGAAGTCAATATAACTCCAGCCCCCGAGCCTTCCAACTGTCTGGACCCATCGAAGTGAATAGTCCAATATGTGCTATCTGGCTTCTCCTCAGGCCTCTGTAGCTCAGTCCAGTCATTGATAAAATCCACAAGTGCTTGTGACTTGATAGTAGTCCGAGGCATATACTTCAAACCATGGGGTCCAAGCTCAATGGCCTATTTGGCTACCCAACCTATGGCTTCTCCGTTTTGAATAATATCCCCCAAGGGAGCAGAACTCACCACAGTGATGGGATGACCAAGGAAATACTGCTTTAGATTATGACTAGCCATGAACACTCCATATACCAGATTCTGCCAATGTGGATATCTCTGCTTGGATTCAATGAGTACCTCACTGATATAATAAAACAGCCGCTGAACCGGATATTCCTTGCCTGATTCCTTCCTTTCCACGACAATCGCCATGCTGACAGCTCGGCTATTAGCAACCACATATAACAACAAGGGTTCCTTATCAATAGGAGCAACAAGGACCGGTGGTTCAGCTAACTGTTTCTTCAAGGCTTCAAACGCTTGATAAGCAGCATCACTCCAGGCAAAGCGCTATGTTTTCCTCATCATCTGGTACAGAGGGATAGCTTTTTCTCCCATCCGGCTTATGAACTGGCTTAAAGCCACAATACAACCCGCCAGACATTGAACATCATTAATACACACCGGTTTAGCCAAGGAAGTAATAGCCTTGATTTTCTCCAGGTTAGCTTCAATGCCCCATTCAGAAACCAGAAAACCCAAGAGTTTGCCTGCTGGTACACCAAAGACAAATTTGGCCGGGTTAAGCATCCTCTTGTAGACCTGGAGATTGTCAAAGGTCTCTTTCAAATCATCTATCAAAGTTTCCTTCTTCCTAGATTTCACAACAATATCGTCCACATAAGCATGAACATTGCATCCAATCTGACCATGAAGGCAATTTTGAACACACTGCCGGTAAGTCGCCTGGGCACTCTTGAGCCCAAAAGGCGTAGACACATAGCAGAAGGCCCCAAAGGGAGTGATGAAGGTTGTCTTCTCATGGTCCTTAACTGCCATCTTGATCTGATGATACCCAGAATAAGCATCCAAAAAACTAAAATGCTCACAACCCGCCATAACATCAATAATCTGATCAATACATGGAAGAGAAAAAGGATCAGCTGGGCAGGCTTTATTAAGGTCTGTGTAATCCACACACATGCGCCAAGTACCATTTTTCTTAAGCACCAGCACCGGGTTAGCCAACCATTCAGGATGAAAAACTTCAACAATGAACCCAACTACCAAGAGTCGGGCCACTTCTTCACCAATGGCCTTACACCTCTCTTCATTAAAGCGACGAAGGAATTGCTTGACCGGCTTAAACTTTGGATCAATATTGAGAGTGTGCTCAGCGAGTTCCCTCGGTACACCTGACATGTCTGAAGGCTCCCACGCAAAGATGTCCCGGTTCTCACGGATGAACTCGATGAGCACGCTTTCCTATTTCGGATCCAGATTAGCACTAATACTGAACTGCTTGGATGAATCGTCAGGAACAAATTCAGCCAACTTAGTGTCATCTACTGAATTAAACTTCAACCAAGGGTCATGCTTTGTGGTTGGCTTCTTCAGAGGTGTCATATCCGCCAGGTGAACATTATCTTTGTAAAAATTCAATTCTTCTGTTGCACAAATAGACTCAGCATAAGCAACATCACCCTCTTCACATTCCAAGGCTATCTTCTGGTTCCCATGCACTGTGATGGTACCCATCTATATATATCTACACATCTATACACCTATATAGTGTGCAAATAACTTTGAAAGTTGGTCGTTGGATGAAGCCAATCCGGCGGTACAGAGATGGCAAATCCGAGCACTACTGCCGTTGGATATCATCTACATTCCACCAGATACTGCCACATGTATAATCTAGAAGACTCCATGGTTGAACTTAAGCATAATGCACAAACCTCAAAACAGAAGCACTTCTCCTTTGTTCTCTAGAATCTTCGATATCTTAATTACCCAGACTTTTTTTCTAAATGAATTGTCACTTTTTGTTTTTACCTTTACAATGCACAATTCCATGAATCTTAAAATAGATTTTATTATAAAACTAATTGATTTTTGATGAGATGAACTATAAGAATTAAAGGAACATCTACATCATGCATATATTACTCAAAGCTTACATGCTATAGTGTGGTATTTATTCATAATTTGGTTACCAAATCTCATGCGTGCACTGCACATGTACCTTACTAGTATGAAAAGGAAACCATCATGGTCAAACCCTTCTCGTTGTTGGGTCAAAGGGATAGATTGTGTGGGCCCCCTAATTTTCGGTAAAGGATAGTATATATACCTCGGGGAGCGCACAGATATGTGCCGCGTCTATAAGCCGCAAAAGGGAGACATGCTCGAGTCAATAAGCAGAACATGACAGGTCAAGTCAATCATTCTTTAATTTTTTGGAGGAATAAATAACCCATAGAAACATAGTAGGTTTATATAATCGCCATGATAGGTGAAGTCAATCATTCTTTAATTTTTTAGAGCAAAAAATAACCCATAAAAACATAGTCTACAAATTAGCAAAACATGGATCCCAAGGTTTATATAATTGCCATGATAGGTCACTATAGAGATATAATATATCTCTATAATGACCGTGTCATGGCATTTAAATGAAGCTTGAGATATGCAACTTCCCACCGTGGCGGGGATATCGTGCGGCATATGCCAGGGAATGGCTTATCATGGATGGGGACAAGAGTACGTCGCCGAGCTCTAGAAGCGAGAGTGAGCAAGAACGCATGCGCCTGCGAATCTTACCCAAGTTTGGGGCTCTCCTTGGAGATAACACCCCTAGTCCTGCTCTGTGGGGTCTTCGCATGATCAGTATCTCAACAAGGTAGCTACAAGCTTGCTCCTTGAGCTGTTTTGCTAGAGGAGGAAGAAGAACAAGGCTAGCCCTACTTCACTCTCTCTATGTGGGTGCATGGTAACTGAGGTCCTCAACCCTCGGCATGGGGTGACTTGGGGGGTTTATATAGGCCTACCCCCTACAATGGTAATCTGGCCGGGTGTAGGACCCGGCCGTCAGTGTCTCTGGTCGCCGGCTTCTCCGCTGGCTGTTGGGGTCCGCCACCTGGTGGGTCCCGCCGACTGCCATGATCTCGACCGACAGGTACGGCCCGCCGCCTGCGGGTGATGCTGACTGCTTTATACTATAGCCTCACCCCTGATGACGGAGGCTTTGTTGGGGAAAGCATAGCTACAGTCCCGCTGCCTGGCGGGCGCTCACTGTAGCCACTCCCTGTCTTATTTGGTTAATGGCGCACAGAGTCCAATGGAGGGGGAGGGCCACTTGCTAGGAGTCGGCCCACCCCCATGTCGCCTGCTCAAGGCTCGCTGCCTTCTGGTATCTCACGGACAGGTAGGGCCCATCGTCTGCAGGCAGTATCTACCGCCCGTCATGGGAGCATGGCTCCCTCCGGCGTGGGTGATGTCATGGGCTGCGCGGAAACAGTGTCGCGCCGGGCGTGGGGTGTCTGTATGGAACACTGCACTACGGCAATGACCTGCCCTTGATTCGAGGGTGATAGGCTGCACTATAGCCACGCCCAGTCTCATCGTGGTAATGAGGCGTTAACTTCGAGGGGACAAGGGGCCGCCTACTAGGAGTCAGCCCCCTCGTGGACGCCTTTTGGGGTTCCGCTGCCTTCTAGCAGCCGACTGCTCAGACAAGCCAGCCCAAGAAGATGGTCGTTCATCTTGGAGGTGTGAGGGGCGCAACTAGCCCCGATGTCTTGAAATACCATGGGGGCTGATGAGGCTACCCGTGGTCATTTACTCTGACAGTAGTCCTCGAAGTTGGTGGGGCGCCGCAGCTGAAAAGGCGAGAAGCCTCAGCAGCTTCCTACTCCGAGTGGTCTGTTGAAGTTCCTTCATCCGCCTTCTGGAGGCGCCGATAGCTAGGAGCCGGCCGTGGCCAGGCTGGCCGCCTGGTGAATTCGAAGTGTCGTGGTGGGGGCCTGGTGGCATGCCAGCCGGATGACAGGCTTGCCGCCCGTTGCTCGCCTGCCATGCAGTGCCACCAGGCCAGGCTGGCTTGCCAGCCCACGCGCGTGACGGGACGTCGCCGTAGGCCTGGGCCCGCCGCTATAGGGCCTCGGCACACACGCGGATCCGCTGCGGCCGAGGCGGGCGGTTGGGCTTCTGCGGCGCATTAACTGCACACCGTTAAGGCACGAGGTCGTGGGGGCAGTGTGCGCAGTTAATCCCATGACCCCCCACGTCTCGCCCCCTTGGCTCTGCCACCAGGGGGCTATAAGTAGGGGGAGGAGGGGGCGACAGAACGCACGTGCGTCCTCCTCGCCCTTTGTCTTTGCCTTTCTCCTTGCTCTTCTCCTTGCTGCCGCCGCGCCCCTTCCTCTTGCCGAGGCGCTGGAGCAGCTTGCAGTCACCGGGCCTCCTCACGCCGTGGCTTCCTCGCTCTACCGTGGATTCGCCCGCTCGTCGCTGAGGGAGTCCTGGATTAGGGGGTATCCGGACAGCTGGACTGTGTACAACGTCCGGACTATTGAAACATGAAGGTACAAGACTCAAGACTTCGGCCCGTGTCCGGATGGGACTTTCCTTGGCGTGGAAGGCAAGCTTGGTGATCCGGATATTATATTTCCTTCCTTGTAACCGACTCCATGTAAACCCTAGCCCTCTCCGGTGTCTATATAAACCGGAGAGGTTGGTCCTTAAAAGGCCGATCACAATTACAATCATACCATCATAGGCTAGCTCCTAGGGCTTAGCCTCTACGATCTCGTGGTAGATCTACTGTTGTACTACCCATATCATCAATATTAATCAAGTAGGAAGTAGGGTTTTACCTCCATCAAGAGCGCCCGGAACTGGGTAAACATCTGTGTCCCTTGCCTCCTGTTACCATCAGCCTTGACGCATAGATCGGGACCTTGTACCCGAGATCCGCCGGTTTTGACACCGACATTGGTGCTTTCATTGAGAGTTCCTCTGTGACATCGCTGCAAGGCTCGATGGCTCGTCTCGTCATCAAGGACGACATTACCTCAGAGGGGGCTCTGGCTGTAGGCCAGACGCTCCGACTCGGCGGCTTTATCATGACCGCCCCATCGGTGGAGGCGCTGATGATGGCCTCTCGGGTCATCAATCATAACCTACACGTCTGTTTGGAACTTGCCGAACAGATGGATCCAATGGAGCTTTCCTCCCTCAATGAACTCTTGGATTGCATCGCCGCTCTGGGAGTCGCTACGAACTATGACCGGATTGGGCTTAGACCCGACCGTAGGGACATCAGGTCCCCGCCGGCCACCCACGAGGTAGCGATAGTGGAGGAATCACACGCGGATTATCCCTCGACTTTGAGGACGAATTATGTTCGAATTGCTGAACTCCTCAAGCCGGAAACCTGCTCAAAGGAAAACATGACCCAGGCCCCGGGCTTAGAATCAGGCATAAGGCCAAAGAAATCAAGCGATATTCCTTATCTTGAGCTGTTGAGCTCGGAACCGCCCGCGCCCTTGGGCGTTGGATCAGATCAAAATCCGGATTCTGCTAACAACACCTATCTGGACTTAAACTGTCTCTCCCGCATCAGGCAAGAGCCCCAGGAAACGGACATCATTACTGGGCCAAATTCCTCCTTGCGCTTAGCAAGGTCAAGGACTGCCGCGAGGAGAATGTGGTCTCGCTCTTCTGCAAAAACTGCACGGACGAAGGGCTCCTCAATGCTATAAGCCGCCGTGACATAGTACGCTTCACGGACTTGGCAATCATAGTACGGAAGTACTGTGCGATGGAGAGCGCTTGGAAGACCCAAACAGAATTTTGGGATAGTACCGCTCTCGCCAAGACCTTTGTCCGAACTAAACGGACGAACTCTCATAGGTCGTCCGATCCAAATCCGAAGAAACCGAAGCCCACCCCAGGGCGGGGATCCGTATTGGAAGAATGGCTGGACGGGCCATGTAAGCTCCACAGTACGCCGGATACAATGCCAACTCATAGCCTTAGGGCATGTTGGATACTTCGGCAGGTGGCAAAAAGTGGCGAGGATCTTCTTGTAAGCCATAAAGCGGAACAATATCCTGCCAGCGGACACAATATGGTACTCACAGTCTTTGAGACTTTCGCCTCGAACAACAGGTGCAAGCGAGCTCACCGAAGCTCTGTGGAAATTTGCCATGTGGCAAAAATAAACCCCTGGAACGACACTACTATAACTTTCAATGCTAGTGATGAACCTCGATTCCAGACTGTCCGGGCACCGGCCGCTCTGGTCCTTAGCCCAATCGTGGACGGCTTTCGGCTTACCAAAGTACTCATGGACGGCGGAAGCGGGTTAAAATTGATTTATGAAGAAATGCTCAGCAAAATGGAGATTGATAAAGGCCGCATTGAGCAAAGCGGCACCACCTTCAGGGGAATCATCCCTACTCAGGAAGCGCGGTGCGCGGGAAAAATCACACTCGATGTGGTATTCGGCACCCCGGAGAATTATAGGTCTAAAGAAATCACATTCCAGGTGGCTCCCTTCAGCAGCGGATACCACGCCCTTCTAGGGCAGGACGCGTTTACAAGCTTTCAAGCTGTACCCCATTACGGGTACATGAAGCTTAAAATGCCCGGGCCCAACGGAATCATCACTCTAGCCAGTGATCCGGACGTCGCACTTCGCACCAAAAACAAAACCGCAACACTAGCCCTGGAAGCATTATCTGAAGCCCTAGCAGCTGAAGAGTTAACAACACTGCGGGCCACCGTGGGCAGGGACGACACGATACTCGACAAACGACCCAAGTCCACCTCATTTAAACCTGCAGATGAGATAGTCAAATTCCAGGTCCATCCAATGGACCCCGCAAAGACAACATCCATTGGGACGCAGTTGAGCCCCGTGATGAATTGCTGCACTGCGAGATTTCTTACGCGAGAATTGGGACATTTTGGCCTGGCACCCTTCGGACATGTCGGGCATCCCACGCCGGCTGGACGAACACAACCTCAATGTACTAAAGGAATACAAAACGGTCAAACAGACCCTAAGGCGGTTTTCAGAGCCCAAACGGCAAGCCATGGGGGAAGAGCTAGCCAAGCTGGTTGAGGCCGGATTCATCAGAGATATTAAACATCCGGATTGGCTGGCGAATTTGGTAATGGTGCCAAAAAAGGACAAATCTTGGCACTTATGCGTCGACTTCAAAGACCTCAATAAAGCTTGCCCCAAGGATCCCTTTCCCCTCCCTCACATCGACCAAATCATCGATGCCACAGCTGGACACGACTCGCTGTGTTTTCTCGACGCATACTCCGGATACCATCAGATAAATATGACAGAGTCTGACCAAGCTGCAACAGCTTTTATAACGCCATATGGCCCTTTTTGCTTCAATACTATGCCCTTCGTGCTCAAAAATGCCGGCGCAACCTATCAACGCATGATTCAAACATGTCTAGACAAATAAATCGGCAAAACAGTGGAAGCATATGTGGACGACGTGGTCATAAAAACTAGACACGTCAAAACCCTAATAGATGACTTGAGGCTCACATTCGATAACCTCCGGACATACGACATCAAGTTGAATCCGGAAAATGCGCCAAGCGCCCCTTAGGGAAGCTGATGGGCTTCATTGTTTCCAATAGAGGAATCGAAGCAAATCCAGCAAAAATCCGAGCTCTGTCGCAATTGGCTATACCAACAGACCTCAAGCACATCTAGAAGCTAGCCAGATGCGTGGCCGCTTTGAGCCATTTTATATCCAGGCTAGGAGAGAAGGCATTGCCTCTTTACCGCCTCCTTCGGCGCACTGAACACTTTGTATGGACGGATGCAGCCGTGGCTGGACTTGACGAGATAAAGACCATATTGGCCAGTAATCCAGGCCTAACAGCGCCAAACAGGCGAACCCATGCTACTGTACATAGCTGCAACACATCAAGTGGTAAGCGCAGTGCTCGTCGTCGAACGAGAGGTGGACGGACACAAATTCCCGCTTCAAAAGCTAGTTTATTATGTATCCAAGGTCCTCACCCCATGCAAATCCCGATACCCACACTATCAAAAAATAGCATACGCGGTCTTCATGGCATCCCGGAAGCTAAGACACTACTTTCAAGAGTGTTCGATTACCGTCGTCTCCGAAGTACCACTCATCGACATAATTAATAACCGCGACGCTACGGGCCGGATTGCTAAATGGGCCATCGAGCTCCTCCTGTTCGACATAATATATAAACCACGACGGGCCATTAAGTCGCAAGTCCTGGCTGACTTCGTCGCCGAATGGACAGAAGCCAAACTCCCTAAAGAGTACGACACGTACTCCAATTGGATCATGCACTTTGACGGCTCCAAAATGCTTGCCGGACTAGGAGCAGGGGTAGTCCTGACGTCTCCCACTGGGGACACGGTCCAGTATGTCCTACAAATATTATACATAGACTCCAACAATGCAACCGAATATGAGGCTCTGGTGCATGGTCTTCATATGGCGGTCTCTATGGGCATCCAACGCCTGGAAGTGTGCGGGGATTCAAACCTCGCAATATCACAAATAAATGGAGACTTTGATGCCAAGGATCCGAAAATTGCAGCCTACCGTAATGCTGTCCTCAAAATGTCAGCTCGGTTCGAGGGGCTCGAATTCCACCAGATGGCTCCAGAAAACAATCAAGTGGCAGACGTCCTTGCCTGCATCGGCGCCAAACGCGACCCTGTCCCACCTAATATATTCCTAGAATCAAGCCATCCATGGTATGGGAAGGGGGTCCAGCAATACCAGCACGGATCCGAATACACCCCCAGACACCGAACCATCAGACACAATCGGAGGCTCTGCCACCAAAATAACTTCTTCGGCCCACGAGATCATGGCCATAATTGCCCCGTGGACCGAGCCTTTCTTGGCCTACCTAAATAGGCAGGAGCTCCCCGAAGACCAAAATGAAGCACGCGGAATAGTTCGGCGCTCTAAAGCTTAAAAGGTCCACGAAGGGGAACTCTATAAGAAAACTGCAACCGGAGTGCTCCAAAGGTGCATCTCCGAAGAGGAAGGGCGGCAACTCCTGGCTGAAATCCATGCCGGACTGGGCAGACACCATGCTGCAGCTCGAGCGCTAGTCAGCAAAGCCTTCCGTACAGGATTCTATTGGCCAACAGCTGAGCAGACGCACAGGACCTTGTCCAACATTGCGTCAGCTACCAGCTCTTCGCCAATCAGAGTCATATGCCCCCTACCGCTCTCCAAACAATCCCCATAACTTGGCCCTTCACGGTCTGGGGGCTGGATATGGTCGGACTTCTTAAAGGGGGAAGCCATAAGAAAAAATACTTATTGGTCATGGTGGACAAATTCACCAAATGGATCGAAGCCAAACCTGTTAAAATGGCCGAATCCGGACTAGTAATAGACTTCTTATCCGGGGTCGTACACCGATACGGTGTCCCCCACAGCATCAGCACTGATAATGGCTCAAATTTCGCAGCTGATGAAGTGAAAACTTGGTGCGGCAAAATGGGCATTAAGCTCGACTACGCTTCCGTCTACCACCTTCAAACAAATGGCCAGGTCGAACAGGCAAACGGTCTCATTATGAGCGGCATCAAACCCAGACTAGTGCAATCTTTAATGTAATCGCATACACACCGGGTAGAGGAGCTCGACAGACTGGGGCTGCGGACCACACCAAATCGAACCACCGGATATACACCATTTTTTATGGTGTACGGCGCGGAAGCAGTACTACCCTGCGACATAATACATGATTCGCCACGCGTACGCATGCACGAAGAGAAGGAAGCCGAGTTAGATCGGCAGGATAACTTGGATGCCCTAGAGGAGGAGCGCGATGTCGCAAAAGCCCATTCCGCTTTCTATCAGCAGCAGGCTTGGCGATATCAAAGCAGATAAGTGCGGGCCAAAACTTACAATATTGGCGAACTTGTTCTACGCCTACCGGAGAACAAGAAGGACAAACTCAAACCCAGATGGGAAGGTCCCTTCGTCATTGACAAATTTCTCACCGGAGGAGCGTACCGTCTACGTAATGCATCTGATAACAGACTCGAGCCGAACCCATGGAATGTGGCTAGACGTCGGAGATTCTACGCCTAACGCCGAACGTAGTGTTCGTCTCCTCACCCCTCCTTTTTCATTATGCTCCACCTCTGTCTCTCTCCTTTCTCGCCCCTTTTTCTCTTCACACAAAGTGTTTAATACAGTGCGTATTTTCGGACCATCCCGGCCGTACTATGTGTGCAAGTTGCACCCGGGGGCTTCCTATTCGGAAGCTAGAAATAATTACTTTAATGGCTTTTTGCCCATCGCATATGCGTTCCTTTTCCATATGCGCCTTTTCTTCACCATTGTATGCATCAATATGACTTAAGATGTGGCCAAGTTGGGTTGCCTGGCTCTTGTGTTTATGCCCTATGTTCCCGTTAATTCGGCTAGGGCATAAGGGGAGCACCTCTGCGATTGTTACTGCCGGTTGAGCCGGATGTGTACCTCAGACTGGGTGAAGCCGAAAGCTAGTTTCCTTAAGAGAATATTCGATCGGTGAACAAAGGATGTATTCGTTGGTTACAAAAAAAAAACCAGAAGCTTTGTATCCTGCGCCATCGCACGTAGTCCAGACATGTGCATCGACACATGGATACCTAGGGAAAGGAACCCCTAACGGAACTATTCTCCCTCGAAGATGTTTCTTGCTACCCATGCAATATAACATAACTAGTTGGGTACTTGTCTGTTCAAGCACCTATGACCCTACGTCTGGTCTCCACGCATACCCCGGTTTTTGTATAACTGAGCGGGTATACGGACACACCCCGGACTATAGGATCCGGGGGATGAAGCAAAAATGTCCGCCATGACAAATGATTTCAATCTGGCTAGGGCTACTTATGCCAATTAAATTACACAGTCACTGAGACTGACTATATTCCTACTATATACCATCTAACAGGCTATCTAGCCTACAATCCTGCTGAGAATACTTAGCGGCTAACGCTACCTGGTCATATACCAGGCTCACAGGAATTTCTTGCCCATCGGGCCCCGCCGGTCCCACTTCGGCCATATGGTCTGGGTCCAGCTTGGTGTAGCGCGTCTTCACCATTGCCTAGGCTTCTCTTGCTCCTTGCCGGCAGGTTGATATCTTCCAAAGACGGAAGCGCCACCGGGCTCCTTGAAGCAGGTCCACAAGCTCCCCAATGCCATTCGGCAGAAGGCTTGAGGGCCACAAGGCTTGAGCAACACCGTGCATCACCTGTCGAGCACGTTCATGCATCTACGACAGTTCTTGCAGCAAATCACCTGCAGATGAGGGCATCTCCTCTTCAGGGCGACCCGTTAACATTCCTACAAGGAAAAATCCTTTCAATAAAACTTCCTCCCCGAACTATCAAACAGTTCGCCTTGGCTCTTACCATAAATGCCCCGTCAAAGCTTTTTGTTCTCCTTCACGGAGTCCGCCAGTTGCGTGCGGACGTCCTTTAATTCCACGTCTAGACAAATATTGGCATCGTGAAGCTTGTTCTTCTCTCGCGTCACCTGCGTAAGGATGCGCTCGCCAGCCTTTAGCTGCCGTTGGAGATCTGAGTCGTCACCCATTACGCCCTCCGGATTCACCCCAGGATTGTCTGCATAATTTAATGTTAGACTAACTGCACCAGCCATTTATTAACTGGTACATCTGCATATAATGGGGACACATATTACCAGAGGGGGCCTTTCAGGATCCCTCTAACTTGGATACTGCATCAGACAACTGGGCCTTGCACGCCTCCAGCTCCCGCGCCAATTGTTCATTTTTATCCATAAGGACCTGCGGATATATTGATCCTTCAAAACAGTTGTCCCAACCATTTTAAGTCTCAGGGGCTACTGCTATGCATACTTATCAAAATTTCTTACCCGTATGTCTTTGGTATACTGGTTCGTCGCTTGGGCAAGCCCGCCTTGAGCAGCTCGGATATATGCGTCCGCCGAATGGAAGGCGTCAAAAGCCTCTTCGGAAAAGATGTTGTTCCGGAGCACGGCCCTCCGGCGCCGGTGATTCATGGCGCTCTCCACTTCAGAGTTCGTGGCCAGACACGTATCCGCATCCTTCGTCGGGGAGCTATGCGGTGCAGGCCCCATGGCCGCCTCCACCCCCGAAGCCGGTTCTGGAACCCGGCTGGTGGAGGCGTGATTGGTGGGGTCTCTGGATATAGCCCGGTTATTCCTCTTCTTGCCAGACACAAAGGGCGCGGTCATATTTGAAATTCTATAATTACAGGACAGGTTATTACTTTACCTCTATAGCGGTGTGTCCCATCTCACCGCCTTCCTCTTGAGCCTGCCCGATCCAGACGCCCGTGGTTGACGAGTCCCTAGGGGCTCGGCCCCTTGCTCCGACCGTCGTTTCTGCAAATAGAACGACGCCTCAAAGGTAAGTTATAATACCTGGGGGGAGTCCTCTTCGGAGGAAAGGGTTTTTTCGCTCGGATTACACGCGACGTGGGGAGCAGTCCAGGGGAGTCGGCCGTAATAGCCACTAGGGCACCGTCCTAGCTCGCCTGATAAAATACTCCGTTGACAAGCTCCACAGTAATATCCAGATCTACTTTGAGTCTCGGATCTAGGGCCCTTCCAGGGTCCTCTGGTTGCGGGGAGGGGCTGAAGATTACTTCCATGGCCCTCCTCAGTTCCTGCTCAGAAGCATTGATGCAAGTAATCTTAGCAGAAGAACGATAGAGTAAATGAAGCTGGGAAAAGAATGGCAACTTACCCACTCTGGGGGGTTGTACATGGAGAATCCGTCCCGCATTTTTATGTGAAGGAACTCCTCCTCTTCCCCTTTGTACAAATCGTACAATACCCTTGCCAAAGCGGCAGCGGAGTCCGGACCCTTATGACCACAGCGGGTGGCGTCGTCTTCCCCGTTGAAATGCCACATGGGCTTCCCCCGATATTGGAGTGGTTGCACTCCCTCCCTTATGCATATTGCCATGACCTCAACTATCGTCAGTCCGGACTTGGCCAGCAACTTTATCCTGTTCATCAGGAGGAATATCTCCCTTGTGTCCTCTTCTTGAGGGCCCCGGGGGTGCCAGCTTAAGCGTGCCCTCGGCGAGGCGTTGCTGAACTTGGGAAGACCTATCCGGACTGGATCCGGAAGGGGAACATCATTTATATAGAACCACTCTGAGGGCCAGTTTTCTGGTGCCTTCTCAGGGGTGCCGGACAGGTATCCGGTCTCGGCGATGCGCCATACTTCGGCCCCGCCCACTTGACATAGGGACTCCCCGTGGGTGCGGGGGACAAGGCAGAACAGCTTCCTCCATAATCCGAAGTGTGGTTCGCAGCCTAAAAATAGCTCGCAAAGGGCAACATACCCCGCTATGTGCAGAATAGAGGCTTGGGTAAGATTGTGTAACTGGAGGCCGTAGAACTCCAGGAGCCCGCGGAGAAATGGGTGGATAGGAAACCCGATGCCCCTCAGTCGATGCAAGATGAGGCATATCCGCTCCTCCGGGGATGGGTTAGGAGACCCCTCAGCTTGTTCCCCTCCGTCATAAGTGGCTATTCCAGCTCGGACGGGGACCATGAATGCCGGTGGGAGAAACCCTTGGGTTTGTAACTCCACCAAACGGCTGTGGGGAACTGAGCACTCTCCCCAATTCCCCGACTTAGAGCGAGGAGGGTAAGCAGAAGAGCTGCGACGACCGGCCATGTTGGAATGGTTTTTCGCGGAGCGCTCTAGGATGCTAGCTCGAGGGAGGAGAGTGAGGTTTGGATCTGAGAATCCCTTCAAATAGACGGTTGGCCCGGAGGATCGAGGGTAGCAACTGCAAAAATGCCACGACTCCTCGCATTCGCTCGACACGTGGAGATGGTCATTACTGAGGAGCAGAAGCCGAGGAGAACAACATGGTCTGTACTCATCGTCATCGAAGCCTAGTTCAGGGGCTACTGAGGGAGTCCTGGATTAGGGGGTATCCGGACAGCTGGACTGTGTACAATGCCCGGACTATTGAAACATGAAGGTACAAGACTCAAGACATCGGCCCGTATCCGGATGGGACTTTCCTTGGCGTGGAAGGCTAGCTTGGTGATCCGGATATTATATTTCCTTCCTTGTAACCGACTCCATGTAAACCCTAGCCCTCTCCGGTGTCTATATAAACCGGAGAGGTTGGTCCTTAGAAGGCCGATCACAATTACAATCATACCATCATAGGGTTTAGCCTCTACGATCTCGTGGTAGATCTACTGTTGTACTACCCATATCATCAATATTAATCAACCGGGAAGTAGGGTTTTACCTCCATCGAGAGGGCCCGAACCTGGGTAAACATCTGTGTCCCTTGCTTCCTGTTACCATCAGCCTTGACGCACAGATCGGGACCCCCTACTCGAGATCCGCCGAGTTTGACACCGACAGTCGCTGCGCCGCGCCTCCGTCGAGCATCCACATCCATGGCACGCGAATGGGCCATTGATTGGGATGGCTCCAATGTTCATGAAGACCACCTCACTTTCCTTCTCCAGATGCGGTGGCTGCCTCGCGAGATGCATGTGAAGGTGCGTGTCCCTCCCGAGGCGGAGATCTTCTCAGCGCCGGAGGACGGCGAACACGTGTCTTCCGGCCCAATTTCCTTCGCGGCTTTGACCTGCTGGCGAGCGGCTTCTTCCGCTTGTTCCTCACTTTCTACCATGTCCAGCCGCACCACCTCATGCCGAATATGGTGGTGCCGCTGGCCGCCTTCGTCACCCTCTGCGAGGGCAACCTTGGCACGCTTCCCACCCTCGAGCTCTGGGGGGAGTTCTTCTACCTCAAACTCGGCACCGCCATCAAGAACAAGGCGGCACAATGCGGAGCCTGCGCCAGAGTGTGGCGTTTGGGTTTCGTGGTCCGCTTCCCAGCCCTCGCCTTGCTGCAATAGGCCAAGCTGTGGCAGAAGTCTTATTTTTACGTCAAGAATATCTACCCGATGATGGACTATGTCAACCTGCCGGCTTATGCAGCCGGCCCGCCGGTCGAGCCCCGCACCAACTGGCAGTTCCGGCCCAAGAACCCATCGGCCGCCTCCTCCGTTGCTCTTGCCCGACTTGAGGTGATGACGGAGTCGGAGGGCCTCAAGGCCTCGGATCTGCTGACCGCCTTCGTGGCGCGCCGAGTGCTCCCCCTCCAAGCCCGGCCCCACATCATCAACCGCATGAGCGGGAACCGGGACCCATGCCGGATGTGCACCAAGGAGCTGCCAGACGTGGAGGTGGTCCGGCTGGTGAATTACTTCTCCAACTAGAAGCTCTTGGAGAAGGAGTAGCGGTTCGGCAAGCCGCTGTACAGCTGCACACACCCGCCGCCCGCGGTATGTCTTTTAATTCTTTTTTCCTTCGTTTATCCGGGTTCTTCTTTGCCGCCTGACCAGTCGGCCATGATGTAGATCTTCTCGACCCAGTCGGCGGCCGACGCCCTGGCGTCGGGCCTGGAGTACCTGCCGAACCGGTCAGTGAGCGACTTAAGGGCGGCCGCCATTGAAGAGGACGACACCATAGGCAGTGGTGGTGATGGAGCAGGCGGCTCCTCAGGAGGCGGCCTCGGGGACTGGTCGGACGATGATGGGGAGGACAACGGGCGCGCCACAACCGCGACACCAACAGGGCGGGCGCCAGCTCCTCGGTTGCGCCGACTGCACTAGGCGGCACACCGAAGCATCGAGCTGACACCGGGTTGTACGGCAGCCGGTCCAAGAAGCCCAAGAACAGGGCTGCCGCGAAGGCGACCCATTTCCAGAAGGCCTCGAAGCAGCGCCTGATTGTGTCCGAGTGAGTACTCCAATCTTTCTGCTGTTGCTTTGCATTTCACTTTTCTTATTTCTTGTAGTCTTCTTACCAGCTTCTTGTTGTCGTGTCTTAATAGGGCCTGCTCTCTCTCATGGGCCCCATCTTCCTCGGTGATTGGGATGGCGGACGGCTCTACAGAGCCCCGTCGTGTGTACCCGCTCACCGACCTCCAGGAGGCGACAGAGAGAAACGCGCGGTAGGCGCGGGAAGAGCAGGAGGCCACGGCCCGGGAGAAGGCGGCGGCAGCCAAAGCGACACGGGCGAAGGACGATGTGGTGGCCAAGGCTCAGGCCGACGCTGCGGCCAAGGAGCAGGCGGACGCGGCCGCCATGGCGTAGGAGGAGGAGGAGGCTCGCAGCCGGGCCTCGGAGCCCACCGGTCCGCAGCATGCGAAGCCGCAGGTGGCGGATGGCCAGACACCAACTGGAGGGGCCGGCGGTTACCAGCCGGTCTTGGTGAGGGGAGGGGGTGACCCCATAATCTTGGAGGCAGAGGTACCCGCGCATACGCTGACTGCCGGTGCCCAGAGCAGTCGGCCTGACGTGCCGCTGGTGCCGCCAGTCGGTGGCGAGTTGGTGGTGGGCTCGACCCACGTGGTCCGCACTCTGGCGCGCCGTCGTGCGGAGAAGGCGGCCTCAACACTATGGTCGCTAGAGATCAGGGCCGCTAGCTCATCGGCCGCCGATGTCGAGGCTACTAGTGCTGCCCCACTGGAGTGGACACCTGGGGGCGGAACGGGTGTTCTGAACACGGCGCGCAGGACGTCCAAGCCCGTTTCCAGGCCCAAGGTGCCACTCTCCAGTAGTACACACAAGCGTTCTTGGCAACGCGGATGGCCGTTCGGGTATGTTTATTACTTCTCGTTATTTATCCTTGTAATCTTCTATGGGGGCGCGCCAGTGCACCCACTCGGTGTAGCCCCCGAGTTCCGGGCCGACTGCTGAGCAGGCGGCTTGGAACTCCAAGGTAAGTTCCGAGTGCTAACTTATTTTTCCTCTGTTTTCTTCGTTGCAGGATTACCACAACATCCGTGCAGCCGCCTTCAACTCCCATGTCCAGGAGCTGGCCAAGCGGACCACTGACTTGACCAAAAGCTGTAGTAAGCACTCCGTATTATCTCTTGTCGGGGTGCGTCAGCGCACCCGCTGGGTGTAGCCCGAGATTCGGGCCGACTGCTGAGCAGTCGGGCCGAATCTTTCGGCAACCACTTATCTTCTTTGTTGATTGTTGATGTCCTTTCTTTCTTATCTCTGTAGGGGCAGCCGCCAACCTACAACAGCGCCTGGGCGAGGTCCAAACCGAGCTGCGCACCTAGGAGGAGGAGCGTAGCAGGGCGGCTCAGGAGTGCGACCACCTGGCCAAGGAGTTGGCGGGCTAGGCGGAGCGGCACAAGGCGGAGCTTCGGAAGCTGAAGGAGGCGGAGGACTCCCTCAAGGCTGAGTTCGAGACTCAACGCTCGAACTGGGTCAAGAAGGAGAAATTCCTCACCAACGGCTATGGCGATATTGAGGGCATGTTGGATGGTAAGGTCCTTTTTTCCCTTGAACGGCCGCCGACTGCTGCAAGAGTCGGCTTCCGGCTTCTAATCCTTGATCTTCTTTTGTGCAGAATACTTTCCTGGTCACTCCGTCGCTGTTAGCCAGGCCATCAAGGTGCGACGCGAGCAGCGTAGGAGGCTTGGACTAGAGATTCCGCCCAACGCGCCTCAGAATCTCAATGAGCAGCTTCTGGCCGTCAGGATGCGCCTGCAGCTGGCCCATAACCTGCTCTGCCGCCTACAGCGAGCCAGAGCTCCGGTGTTGACCGCCCTCTGGCAGAATGCCCAAGTGTCGTGCACCCCTAGTCGAACTGTTGACTGGCTGGAGGTAGCAGTCAGCAGCTTCGATGCTTGGAAGGGCGCCGCGCCTCGGGCGGGTGCGTGGACGGCCTTGGAGTTCGTCAAGGCGTGGTATCCTGGGCTGAACCTGGCTTGGCTAGCCACCTTCCGCCAAGAGGCCGGGCCGGAGCTAGCGGCGGTGGACCGCGCACTCTCTCAACGCGCGGCGGCGCTTGCCAAGTACGCCAACACCAACGTCTTCATCCCCGAACTAGATGAGCGGGGCGCCGAGGTGCCGCTCGACTGGTTCGGGCTGAACCCGGACGATGGGGAAGACTCGGCGGAGGAGATCGTCTCCAACAACGAGGGCAAGGACGAAGAGGACGAGGATGGCGAAGACGATGCACCGGAGGACGGAGCGGATGGCCAGCCTTAGCCCGATCGAGCCTCGAGCAACGAGCTGCGTGTGGCTGCACCGACTACTGCTGATGCTGACCAGGCTGAGACTTACCAGTTGGCCACTCCACCAACCTGCGCCACTGCCTCCACTAACCTGCCTGACCCGCCTGCTGCTCCTCTGGCCTAGGCGGCCAATTTTATCTTGTCTTTTCTTGCTCTTGTGATCTTTTGGACAAGCTTGTTAAATTCGCGCAGTTCCACCCGCTGGGGGTGTATTCAAACCTTGTTGAATTCTGGCCATGAGCCTTGCTATGTAAATTAATTATTGCACAAGTCGTGCTCTGCCAGGTTCTAACTTAGTCTTGCTTCTCTGCTCTTCTTTGCCTTTTTCCTTTGCTGCCTTCCTTAGGTTGCCATCCTACCAGCCAGACAGCCGCTCTGCGGTCTGTGGTTGGGTCGGGTTCTTGGTTGTTTGGGAAGACAAGTACTTTGGCCTCTTAGATCGTAGCAAGTTAAGTGAGAAGCTGGACGGCCGGCTGCTCAGCAGCCGGACGGTGAGGCGAGGAGCCGACTTGGCCTATTTTTCGTGTGGACACCATTTCCTGCCTTTAGCTCTCGCCAGCCGGACAGTCACTCTGTGAGCTTCGGCTTAAGGCAAGGGAGGGCTTAGATGCCGACACACTACTTGCCTGACTACAGGTAGCATCAACATAGGACAAGGCGGCGAGCCCCGGGGACAACTGCTCGGACCCGGTGCCGGGCGAAGGAAAGAAATAACACATTCACAGGCATAAAACTTATCATATAAATAAAGAGGGTAGCCCCGAGTGCTCCTCGGGGGTCCCGATGTCTTTGTGCTTAATACAAAAGGTAGTGTGGTACATACTGCATTAACTGTAAAATCTTCAGAGGAAATTTGCGTTCCATGGGCGCTCTGTTTCCTTGCCGGAATCATTAGGAGTCGTTGCCCAAGGCTTTGCTGATGATGAAGGGCCCTTCCCAAGGGGCCGAGAGCTTGTGCTAGCCGGCTATTCGCTGGATTAGCCGGAGCACAAGGTACCCCTCTTGGAAGGATCGTGGCTTGACCTTCCGATTGTGGTAGAGGTGCACGCTCTGCTGGTAGATGGCGGACTGGCTGAGTGCCAACAGCCGGCCCTCTTCCAGCAGATCGACGCTGTCTTCTCGTGCTTCCTTAGCCTCCACCTCCGTGTACATGGTGACGCGAGGCGAGTCAAACTCTATGTCGGTTGGGATGACGGGCTCAGCCCCGTACACGAGGAAGAAGGGAGTGAGCTGGTTGATTTGTTCGGCGTGGTCCACGGACTCCAAAGGACGGCAGGCAGCTCTTCGATCCAGCAGTCGGCGGAGCGCTCCAGTGGCTCAACCTGTCAGGGCTTGATGCCAGACAAGATGAGGTTGTTTTCTTGCTCGACTTGGCCATTTGACTGCAGATGGGCAACAGACGCTAAGTCCGGCCGGATGCCCTGCGTCACGCTGAAAAGGGCCAAAGCGCCCTTGGCAAAGTTTGTGCCATTGTCGGTGATGATGCTGTGTGGTATACCGTATTGGACGGTGATATCTGCGATGAAGGTCACAACAGTCGGACCATTCAGCTTCTTGATTGGCTTCGCTTCACTCCACTTGATAAATTTGTCCATGGCGACTAGCAGATGGGTCATGCCCCCGCGTGCTGTCTTGAACGGGCCCACCATGTCCTCCCCCCATACAGCAAATGGCCAAGTGAGGGGGATGGTCTTGAGTGTGGAAGCCGGCAAATGATGCTTGGAGCTGAACTTTTGGCATCCTTTGCACTTCTTTACTAAGTCCTTGGCGTTGTCCAAAGCAGTCGGCCAGAAGAAGCCATGGCGGAAAGCTTTGGCGACAAGGGATCTTGAGGCCGCATGGTGGCCACACTCGCCATGGTCGATGTCTTTGAGGATTGCTTTGCCCTTCTCTGGCTCTATGCAGCACTGAAAAACACCGGTGACACTGCACCTAACCAGCTCTCTGTTTACTATGGTGTATGATGCTGCCCAACATTGCACCTGCCGGGCCAAGATCTCGTCCGCTGGTAGCTCTTCACCCACCAGGAAGTTGAGGATGGGCTGCGCCCATGATGGTGCTTCGACCACTGTCATCAGGGTCATTGGAACCAGGGCGGTTGAGTTGGGAGTCGGTGGGATGGAGTCGGCCGCCACTTGTTGCGTTGTTAGAGTCCCTGGGCCGGCTGCTGCAGCCCTCGGGCCGGGTTCTGAAGTCCCCGGGCCAGGTGCGACTGCTGCAGTCCCCAAGCCGCCTGCCGAAGTCCCCGAGCCGACTGTTGCAGCCCTCGGGCCGGGTTCTGAAGTCCCCGGGCCAGGTGCGATTGCTGCAGTCCCTGGGCCACCTGCCGAAGTCCCTAGGCTGGCTACTGCGGTCCCCAAGCCGGATCCGGCTGTTCTGGGGGCAGCTAGCAGGAAGATAGACTCTGATTCCGGCAAAGGCTTGATAGACAACTTGCGGAGGCATTGAAGGAAGACGCCGGCTGGTATGGCTTGCCGAGTGGAGCTGATCCGGGCCAGGGCATCTGCTTGCTCGTTGTCGGCCCATGGCATGTGAAGAAACTCGCACCCGTCAAAATATCCACTGATCTACTAGACGAGGAAGCGGTAGCTTGCCATGTTTGCATCCTTGGCATCCCAGTCGCCGGACAACTGCTGGACCACCAAGTCTGAATCGCCGTAGCACAGAATCCGGTGGATGCCAATCTCCTTGGCTAGTCAGAGTCCATGTACGAGTGCCTCGTACTCGGCCACATTGTTGGAGGCGACAAAGTGGATTTGTAATGTGTATCTGAGCTTGTCGCCTTTGCGAGAGGTGAGGACGATGCCAGCTCCTAGACCAGTGCGCATCTTCGAGCCATCAAAGTGCATCTGCTAATGGGAGGAGTCCGGCGCTGGCGGCAGGTACTGGGTCTCGGCCCGGTCAATGAGGAAGTCGGCCAATGATTGGGACTTGATGGCAGTGCGAGGCTGGTAGAAGATGGTGTAGGGGGCTAGCTCGATGGCCCACTTCACCACCCATCCTGACACATCTCTGTTGCCTACGATCTCGGCAAGTGGGGCAGTGCAGACAACCGTGATGGAGTGCTCTTGGAAATACTTCTTGAGCTTCTTGACGGCAAAGTACATGCCATATCACATCTTCTGGTAGTGGGGGTAGTTCTGCTTGGAGGCTGACAGCAGCTCACTCAGGTAGTAAACGGGCCTCTGGACCAGCTATGCCTTGCCGTCTTCTGGTCGCTCAACCACGATCATAGTGCTGACAAACCGACTGGTGGCGGCGATGTAGAGGAGCATGGGATCCTTGGCAGCCGGGGCCGCCAGGATAGGCGGCGTGGGGTCAGCATCTTCTTGAGCTGGAGGAAGGCCTCGTCCACCTTGTCATTCCACTCGAAGTGAGTGGTTTTCTTCATTAAGTGGTAGAGGGGAAGAGCCTTCTTGCCCAGCCGACTGATGAAGCGGCTGATGGATGCCAAGCACTCGGTGAACTTCTAGACGTCTCGCAGTCGGGTAGGTCTCTCCATCCGCTCGATGGCCTTAATCTTCACAGGGTTGCACTCGATGCCACGTTCTAAGACAAGGAAACCAAGGAGCTGGCCGGCTGGGATTCTGAAGACACACTTCTTTGGGTTGAGGTTGATTTGAAAATGGCGCAGATTATCAAAAGTCTCCTTGAGATCTTCCAGGAGGGTGCCACGCTTCTCCGTCTTCACCACAATATCATCTACATAGACGTGGGCATTTCTACTGAGTTGCTTGAGGAGGCACTTTTGCATGCAATGCTGAAAAGTGGCACCGACATTTCTCAAGCCGAATGTCATAGTCAGGTAGCAGAAGGATCCAAATGGTGTGATGAAGGCAGTCTTCATCCGATCGGTCGGGTTCAGCTTGATCTGGTGGTAGCCAGAGTAGGTGTCAAGGAAAGACAGCAGCTCGCGTCCGGCTGTAGAGTGAATCACTTGATCAATACGGGGCAGATCAAATAGATCTTTGGGGCAGGCTTTGTTGAGGCTGGTGTAAACAATGCACATGTGCCACTTGTTGTTCTTCTTCAGTACAAGGACTGGATTGGCAAGCCACTCTGGAAAAAACACTTCCATAATGAAGCCGACTGCTAGCAGGTGGGCGATCTCTTCACAAACAATCCTTCTCTTCTCTTCTATAGGCGACGGAGGGGTTGCTTGACTGGTTTTCCATCTAATCTGACATGTAGCTTGTGCTTGGCGAAATCCGTCGGAACACCCGGCATGTCTTTGGGAGACCATGCAAAGATGTCCTGATTCTCACAGAGGAAATCGACGAGCTCGCTTTCCTATTTGCTATCGAGGTTGGTCCCCACGATAGCGTGCCTCTCCAGGTGATCTGGGTACAAGGGGATCTTGGTTTCTTTGGTAAGCTGGAAGGAGCCCTGGGTCTCTGACTCGTTGGGGTCTGGCGACAGGTCCGGCTGCTTGCTGGCCATGGACACTACCCAGTAAAGGAGCTTCTTCTCGGCAGCAATCACGAGGGACTTGGCCAGCCGACTGGTAGCAGCAGCATAGGCGGCCGACTTCTTGTAGTCGCCGGCTATGGTGATAATGCCCATGGCACCCGACATGTTCATCTTGAGGTAGGCATAGTGCGGCACTACCATGAAGTTTGCTAGAGCTGGCCAGCCTAAGAGCATGTGGTATGGGCTCTCCAGGTCAACCACCCCAAACCAAATTGGTTCTCTGTGGAAGTGATCTTTGTCTCCGAAGAGGACATCTATCTTGATCTTGCCGATTGGCGAGCAGGAAAGGCCTGGTGCAATGCCATGGAAGATAGTCCGACTAGGCTGCAACTGTCTCTCTCTGATGCCCAACTTCTCCATGGTGTCGCGGTAAAGGATGTTGATGCTGCTGCCACTGTCTATCAGGACTTGGGAGAAGCGATTAGCTCGCCTCTCTGTTGAAAAGGTGGCATCCAGTACCAGGGCGTAGGAACCCGGAGAAGGCATCACGTTCGGGTGGTCGGCGCGGCTCCAGCTGATGGGCCTCTCGGACCAGTGCATGAACTCTGGGACTTCATAAGCGACGGCATTCACCTCACGATACTGCTGACGCCGGTTGTGCCTATCGTCGGCCACACTGGTGAAGAAGACGTAGGCTCCGTGTTCTTTAGGGAATTCATCTTGGATGGCGGCGACCGGATAGGCCACCGGCTGCTGAGGAGGAGGCGGCACCGGCTGGCCAGCAGGCGCAGGCGGCAATCCTTCGCCCTTGGTGATTCGGGTGAGCTAGTGGCATTTCCGAGTGGTGTGGTTGGATGGCTTCGCGCTGCTATGGAACTTGCAGGGAGCATCGAGGGTTTGCTCATAGGAGAAGGCGGGCAACCAAGCACGCTTGCCGCCCTTCTGACGTTCGGGGCCGGGCTGCCCCTCTGGCTACTGGTCTTCAACTATTGCCACCTGCCGGCTGGTGGAAGCCGGCTGCGGGGCCTTGCGCTTATTGTCGTTCTGCTGCTGGCGCTGACTGGAGTCACCAGCCAGTGTTCGAGGAGCCGGAGGGAGCACCTTCTCGGACGCGTCCACCTGAAGCTCCGACTTCATGGAGGAGTCGGCGGTGGCGTACTTGTCTGCTATGATCAGCAGCTCGTCCAGTGTAGCCAGCTCGTGGTAGAGGAGTTGATGCTTGAGCAGGGTGCCTTCTCTGCACCCGGCGGTGAAGTACTCTATGTCTTGCACCTCATGCACCCCTTCGCAGGAGTTGCGAAGTTCGTCCCACCATGTCAAGTAATCGCGGGTGGACTCGGTGGGGCCTTGGTCGCACAGAGAGAGCTGGCAGGGCTTGGGCGGCCACTTGTAGGTGCTGGTGAATTTGCGGATGAAGACTTCAGTGAAGTCCAACCAACTGTTGATGCTGTAGGGCTTGAGACTGTTTAGCCATGTCCGGTCCGTGCCCTGAAGCATGAGGGGGACGTACTTCATGGCAATGCGCTTGTTGTCATTTGCTATCTTGACTGTGGTTGAGTAATCAACCAGCCAATCTTCCGGCTTCACGGAGCCGTTGTACTTGGGAGTATCTCGAGGGAGCGAGAACCCTTTGGGGAAGGGCTCGTCGTGAATGCGGGGGCCGAAACAAGGTCGGCCGATCGCATCTTCTTCTTCTACCGCCAGGGACCGAGCCAGGCGGCCGATCCGATGGCAGGCATCATTCTCTCGGACTTCTTCACGGTGGCCCAGCCGGCCGCTGAGAGTCGGATGCTCAACAGGCGGCGGGGAAGCACACCTCTCCCTGCAAGGAGGAGGAGGCGGACGATCGTCCCACCGTTCCACTACTAGTGGGCGGCCATCTTGGTCGCGCTCGATGGTGATGCGTGTGCGGCTACGGCTAGCAGCCGGCTCTTGTTCTAGTCTATCGCGGGCGCCGCCTGCTGTCGGTGTCCGGGAGGTCGCACCGTGTTCTCAGCGAGGAGGGAGGTTCTTAGCTTGTTGGCCGGGTTCCACCACGCGGCGGCCGGCTTCTTGCTGCGCGGTGGCCGCATCGATGAGCTACTGGACGCGCTCCGTCATGTAGCAGCACTCGTCGCCGTCCAGGTGATCCAGCTCATCTGCTGCCGCCTGGGCAGCGCATAGGTTCCCCATAGGGGTGGCGTAAATGGGACGGTCGGCCTCAAAGATGTTTGGCGATGGCGGGGCGCGTTGCTGACCGCGCCCATGCGGTTGGGCCCGCCAAAGAGCCGGGCGTGCAGACGGCGCTTGATCGATCTCACTGGTAGTCTTCGGTGAGGTGTCTCATGGTCGCCAACTTGTTGGCGCTCTCGAGGAGTGCGGTGCTACTTGTTTCCAAGACCACGCCGCTATGGGCACAAACAAGTCCCGCATCCCTGCCTGCAGCAGTCCCGTCCGGCCTTTTCGGAGGCTCCGTCGTGGCTGTTGACCAGCACCTCCGTGATGGTGCTGGTGCTGGTGTCGCTGGTCGTAGAAGGAAGCGGATCATTGAAGGTCACCACGTTGGTGGGGAAAGCATCAGAGGATGTCGTGTCGAGGTCGACGAGCATCGGGTCTATGGAGCCAACAGACTCCAAGTTAGAGGGGGCTCGCTGGCGATGTGGAGCTTACCAAGGAGGTCAACAAGACAGCTCTCAGAGTTGGCTGCCCCTACGTCGGGCGCAGGCTCGTCGGAGAGGCGGATCCCGCCGATGAGATCAGTGAGGTAGCTCGCCGCGCAAGCGACTTCCGCACCATGCAGCGCATCAGCGCAAACGCCATCGGGCGTGCCGGACTGGCTGCGCTCGCCAGGAAGGAAAAGGGTTCCCGTCTAGAACATGTTTCCAAACAATGGTGCACCTTGCCCCATGGTGGGCGCCAAATGTCGGGGATATCGTGCGACATATGCCGGGGGTGGCTTATCATGGATGGGGACAAGAGTACGTTACCGGGTTCTAGAAGTGAGAGTGAGCGAGACCGCATGCACCTGCGAATCCTAGCCAGGTTCGGGGCTCTCCTAGGAGTCAACACCCCTAGTCCTGCTCTATGGGGTCTCCGCGTGATCACTATCTCAACAAGGTAGCTACAAGCTTGCTCCTTGAGCTGTTTTGCTAGAGGAGGAAGAAGAACAAGGCTAGCCCTACTTCACTCTCTCTATGTGGGTGCGTGGTAACTAAGGTCCTCAACCCTCTACATGGGGTGACCTAGGGGGTTTATATAGGCCTACCCCCAGGGGTACAATGGTAATCCAGCCGGGTGTAGGACCCGACCGTCAGTGTCTTTGGTCGCCGGCTTCTTTGCCGACTGTTGGGGCCCGCTGCCTGGTCGGTCCCGCCGACTTCCATGATATCGACCGACAGGTATAGACCACCGCCTGCGGGCCATGCTGACTAATTTATACTGTAGCCTCGCCCGTGATGATGGAGGCTATGTTGAGGAGAGCGTGGCTACAGTCCTGCCGCCTAGCGGGCGCTCACAGTAGCCACTCCCCGTCTTATCTGGTTAATGGTGCACATACTCCAATGGAGGGGAAGGGCCGCCTGCTAGGAGTCAGCCCACCCCCATGTTGCCTACTCAGGGCTCGCCGCCTTCTGGTATCTCACGGACAGCTAGGGCCCGCCGTGTGCAGGCCGTACCGACCGCCCGTCGTGGGAGCATGGCTCCGTCCAGTGTGGGTGATGTCATGGGCTGCGTGGCAATAGTGCCGCGCCAGGAGTGGAGTGTCCGTCTGGTACGCCGCACAGTGGCCACGACCTGTCCTGGATTTGAGGGTGATAGGCTGCACTGTAGCCACGCCCAGTCTCGTCATGGTAATGAGGTGCTAACATTGAGGGGACAAGGGGCCTCCTGCTAGGAGTCGGGCCCCCTCGTGGTCGCCTTTTGGGGTTCCGCCGCCTTCTAGCAGCCGGCCACTCGGACCAGCTGACCCAAGAAGATGGTCGTTCGTCTTGGAGGTGTGAGGGGCGCAGCTCGCCCCGATGTCTTAAATACCATGGGGGGATGATTAGGCTACCCGTGGTCATTTACTCCGACACACCGGGTCTTCCATCCTTGGACTACTCCAGCCCGAGCACGCTTAACTTCTGCGTTCTATTCGACTAGGCTAGCGGATGGGAAGCCGACCCTAGCTGATAAGAATTGCCTCCTTGCCATTAAGGCATTTCACGCTGGTCACCCTATGGGACATACTCCCTCCTATCACACATATTTGTGCTTTTAGAAACTGTGTGGGATATTTTACATGGCCGGTGTGTCGCCGCTAGCCTTCAATGAGCACTGACACTGGTAGTAGGAAAACTATGGGAGAAGAGGCGGGAAACCGGTGAGAGGAGTGGCGAGAAATGGTAGCCTGTTTTGAAAACCTCGTAGAGAAGGAAGCATGAGTTACCACGGCGCATGCGCACAATGCTTACCCATGTACTACATGTGCTGTCAAAAGGGCTCAAGGTTGTCGTTCGATCTGGGAGCATCCAACGGTGTACATGTACGATCCATGGGGTTTGGGTTCTGGCCAATCAGAACGCACGACTCAGGTCGCGCGCGCAGCAGGGGGGAAGAATACGTAAACCAACATTCGGTGGAAACCGGTGAAAACCACGAGAAAAAGATGTTTTGAAGGTTCAAATTTTTTTTGAAAAAAATGCAGGATGTTAAGAGGATGATCTTTTATTGCCACACAAAATTTCAAGTTGAAACACATTATGAGATGTGAGCTATGAAAAAAGATAAAATCAGCGTTGAATAGTGCCGAATAGTAATGTTACTATTTAGGGCTGAATTTGTCTTTTTATAGCTCACATCTCGTAATGTTTTTCAACTTGAAATTTTGTGTCGCGATAAAACATCACCTTCTTAACATCCACATTTTTTTTAGATTTTTATGAAACTTTAAAATATGGTTTCCACGAAGTTTTCATTGAATATCAGCTTTCATTAGTGAACCATGTGCTATTTGAAAACATTTCGTGAGAAGAATCTCGGTTTTTAAATCCCCATAAATCCAAAACTGAGCCAAAAATCGTGAAACTTGGCATGGTGTCACGACATGGCACTTATATGTCGAGGAATTTTTTCGTCCATTGTGGCGCAAGTTTTATTACAAGCCTCTTACAAACCGGAGCTTCTCTCAAATAAGCCGCATGGTTCCAACAGGGAAACGTGTCCCCCTTGTGGGCGAAACGTAATCACTACCTCTTTTCGCCTTGTATTTTCTTCTATGGGCAACATGGAACAGCAGGATATCCGTGCTGAAATTTAAACTTATTCAGGGTTCGTTTGGCCTTTTTATACACTAATTGAGTTTCCTAGGCATTTAATGTCCATAATTCAAATCTGAACTTCAACATGCTCCAGTTCACCAAAATGGCTAGAAAATTTATACATGTGTCCTTGGGTGCATTTTAGGTCCCATGCGAGGAATTAGAATGAATTATAACCGTACCCGCATCCTGACTCGTCCTCAAACATTTGAAATCTTGGTTTTTAAATCCCCTAAATCCTAAACTCACCAGAAAGTCATCAAAGGTGGCATGGTGTCACTTCATGGCACATATATGTCATGGTAAAAACATTATCCAACTTGGGACAAGCTTTATTACAAACCTCTTACAAAAAGCAGAGCTTCTCTAAATGAAGCTCGTTGTTCCGATAGGGAAACGTGTTCCCCTAGTGGGCGAAACATAATCACTGCCTCTTTTCGCCTTGTATTTTCTTCCACGGGGAAAATGGAATGACATGATATCCGTGCCGAAATTTAAAATTATTCAAGGTCTGTTTGGCCTTTTTATACACTAATTGAGTTTCCTAGGCATTTAATGTCCATAATTTAAATCTGAACTACAAATACATGCTCCAGTTCACCAAAATGGCTAGAAAATTTTTACATGTGTCCTTGGGTGCATGTTTAGGTCCCATGCCAGGAATGGGAACGAATTACAACCGTATTGGTGTCCTGGCTCGTCCTCAAACATTTCGAATCTCAGTTTTGAAGTGCCCATAAATCCAAAACTCACCAGAAAGTCATCAAAGGTGGCATGGTGTCACGTAATGGCACATATATGTCGTGGTAAAAACATTGCCAATTTGGGCGAAGCTTTATTACAAACATGTTACAAACCAGAGCCTATCGCAAGACCCCTCGTGGTTTCGATAGGGAAATGTGTCCCCTTGTGGGCCAAACGATAATCGCTCACTATTCTAGCCTTGTATTTTCTTCTACACGCGACACGGAACAACGGGGAGATTCACGCTGAACTTTGAAATTATTCAGGGTACATTTGACCTTTTTTACTCATTAATTGAGTTTTCTAGGCATTTAGTGTCCATAATTCAAATCCGAACTACAAATACATGCTCCAGTGCACCAAAATGGCTACAAAAAACGTACATGTTTCCTTGGGGTGCATGTTTAGGTCCCATGGAACGAATGGGAACGAATTCAACCGTCTCGCCGTCCTGGCTTGGCCACAAACATTGCGAATCTGGGTTTTTAAATCTCTGTAAATCCAAAACTCACCCGGAAATCATGAAACTTGGCATGGTGTCACTACTTGGTACATACAATTGTCCAATTTGGGCGAAGCTATATTACAAGCCTCTTACAAACCGGAGCCTGTCGCAACCCTCGTGGTTCCGGTAGGGAAACATGCCCCTCTTGTGGGCGAAACGATAATCGCTGCCTCTTCTCGCCTTGAACTTTGTTTTCTACAGGAAACATAGAACAGCAGGAGTGTCGGGCTGAAATTTGAAACTGTTCAGGGTTCGTTTGGCCATTGTATATATATTACTAATTACTAAGTTTTCTACGCATTTAATGTAGTCCATAATTCAAATTTGAACTACAAGCACATGCTCCAGTGAAGCAAAATGGGTGGGAAATCGTACATGTGTCATTGGGTGCATGTTTAGGTCTCATAGGAGTGGGAATGAATTAGAAACTTGTCGTCGTCCTGAAACATTGAGAATCTCAGTTTTTAAATCTGAGTAAATCAAAAACTCACCCAAAAAACACGAAACTTGGCATGGTTTCATGACATGGCACATATATGCCATGGTAAAAGATCGTCCAGTTTAAGAATAGGCGCACACATTATTAGCCAACGAAGTCCTTTTTGAAACAAAAAGCTAACACGTTAATATCACAAGCAGTTGTATTATATTAACCGTGTCGAAATTTAACCATACTCGGTGGTGTGCGTGCAGTTGTTTGATTAGACGGGACGAGCACGAGAAGTCCGCCTTGCAGGCTCGACGGGACGCATGCGAGCAGTCCGCCGCGCAGGCTCGACGGGACGCGTGCATCCTGTCCACCTCGCAGTCGTAGGCTCGACGGGACACGTGCGAGTAGCAAGGCTGCCCATGCTAACCGGGGAGCGAGCTCTTTGACCTCCATGCACCAACGTCGCCCGCCTCGCTCACAAGTTCTCCGTTAATGGGTTAATTAAAGCACCTAGACGGAGGGTGTTGGCTTGTGATCCCATTGCAGCATTTGCTTTGTTCGTGTTTTCAACTCGTATTCCGCCCTAATTTAAATTGCCACATAGGGCAACGGATAATACGACCACAAATGAAATGGCAATGGATAATACGACGACAAATTTACAATGGCGCAGATAATAATTGTCTTACACATTCTGGATAATTTAAAATGCCACATGCGGCAAAGCCCAGAAGACACGGGGGCAAGAGAAGAAGGAAATTGCAGACTACGATCTGGGTTGCTACTGTCTCTACTCGTTGATGGATCGCCGGGCGATGACATCCTCTAGCTCCTTCTTCAATTCCTCACGACTTTGCTTGAAAGCAGCCACGAATTCATCTACCTCCTGCTCGCAGTCGATCCGGAGCTTCCTCAAGTCACCCATCAGTTCCTCGACGACCGCTACCAGCATCATCCCCGAGGCACTACTCTGCTCATGCAGCATCTTCCAGCCGGTGGCCGCCTCCTCCTTCTCGGCGAGCGCCTTGAGGATCTTCACATTTTCACCCATGAGTTGCTTGACGAGGCTCGTCACCTTGTCAACCAAGGCATCGCTGAAATTGAGCAGCTTCATCAAGCTGTCGACCAGCTCCTGCTGCGTAGTGACGACAGCGAGAATGTCATCATCGCCGGCGAAGGACTTCAGGAACGCTGGCTCGTCGCGATGGCTGACGCCGCAAATGCGCTTGCGAGAGCCCTCGCGTGCCCGTGAGAGATCATTCGAGGGCTCCGCGGCGCGCCGGGACATCTCTGTTGCGGCTGCGGCTTTGCGGCGGGACCTCTCTAGTGCTTCCACGACCTTGGTCTTTGCTGCCTGGTTATATGTCCACCCTAAACTCCTCCTACCGGTCATGGCAGAATGACTTGATAGGAAAAACCAGTTTTGTGGGTGATGAGGAGAGGAACTGTGAAGTAATTTTCGAGTGGGTAGTTTTTATAGCCCGGTGCTAAGTGTGAACACATATTAGTCTGATAGGTGTGAACAGATTTGCAATTACTTATTGCGTTGTAATCTGCAATGTGACGAGAAACAAGGTCAAAATTTATTGATGGTAGAATGTTGACCACGTGGTTGCTCGCCATTGACTCAGCTGTTTGCCATGTATCACACACATCTTGTTAACCTGAACCGTTTCTGTTGTGTTCGCTAATAGAAAATAGTTCATCCGAGTGAACCGTATGCCCTTTATCACACACACCTTGATCTGGCTAACCATTTCTGTTGCACTCCCTAATAGCAAACAGTTCATCGGAGCGAACTATATGTCGTATATCGCATGCACATTGATCTGGCTACCCGTTTCTGTTGTTCTCCCTGATCGCAAACAGTTCGAACGGGTCAACCGTGTGCCCTGGATCGCACACGCAACTAAAATCTGAACCGTGTTTGATGTATCATTCATCGCAAACACTTTGCACCTTTTTTGATAGTTTTTTACATCCCCGTTTGTGATTAATGCATCACACATAGTTTCCTCAAAGGGTCCCTGATCGTAGTGTTGCGTTAGCAGCATCCTGCATTAGTGCATGCTTATCATCGTTCCCTACACAAAAGCAGATAACAAGTGCCCTGGCGGTTTACCCCAGGGCGGGTCATAATACCCATATAAAAACCACTGATGACTAAATAGTCCATAATCAGGGCCGGTTTATCAAAACCTCATATAATCATAATAAAATAAATAACATACCTATGGTATTTGTTCACACTGCTGACTTATCATATGTCGTGTGGTAAGGGTAATAGCCCAAAGACAGGAGCACAACACCCTGTTCAATTTATTCATACCGTCGGCTTACAACGCCGTATGCAGCAAGGGGTAGCATCCCAAAACTTAGAGCACAACACTCTAAGCACATAATCATCATACCCTGGCGACTTAAAGTCCACAACCAGGCCGGGTTAATAAAACTCCGGATAAATTCATATACGAACCATAAGGCAACATGGCCCTCATCGGTTTTCAACCATGTATTAACATGTCACGAGAGATGAACCTCAAAAAATGTTCACATCAAATATAAATCAGAAAAGAAGGCTTTCATAGGCTGCCAAGCCTCAATGTCAAGTGGTATTCAAGGGCCGCACAGCCACTGAGTTAAACCTTAATTCAAACACATAAGTCGGGCCTCACATGACCAATCATCATTTTAACTTTGACAAATTCAGGGTCTTTACATGATTGATTGTCAAGAGTACGGCGAGTCATTCCAGGATTACCTAGTCGGAGTGGCAAGCAAACAAAGGAAGGATAACCCAGATTTTTTGGTGAATACACCTGGCGTCCAAGCCTATTACAAGGTCAACAAAGCTCTATTCATTAACAAGGAGCCCCCAAGTAATATTTCATTCTAGGCGTACAAGCCGGATCAGCAGGGTAGTCCTAGCAATGCTCAATGAGCAGGAAGCCCCCAAGTATTTTGTAATCATGGCGTACAAGCCGGATCAAGAGGGTAATCATAGCTACGCTCAATAAGAAGGAAGCCCCCAAGCGACCATACGAAGTGACAATAAAGACTCACATTCTCATAAATGAAACGACAGAGGCCCTGAATTCAGGGATGCCGGCTTTATTATATTCATCATAATATATACATTGACAAAGTATGTACATCACAAGAGCCAGTGGCCCCGGTGCAATAAGGTTGAAGATGAGCAATATTCCACGGCCGGCGGGTCTCCTCCTCCGGCGTGTGTGAATCCTTATGGTCTCAAACATCAATAAGGTAGTATGATCCGTTGTACAGATTTTTGCTGACCACAAAGGGCCCTTCCCAAGGTGGGGATAACTTGTGCATGTCACTTTGATCCTGGATGGGCTAGAGCACCAAATCTCCTTCTTGAAAGGTTCTGGTTTTAACCCGACGGCTCTGATAACGACACAGATCTTGCTGCTAAATCGCCGAACGAGCCACTGCACAATCACACTCCTCATCTAAGAGGTCAATAGCATCCTGACATGCTTTTTCATTATCAGCTTCAACATAAGATGCCACATGGGGCGAGTCGTGACGGATGTCACTAGGGAGAACCGCCTCTGCTTCGTAAACCATGAAGAAAGGCGTGTAACCCGTAGATCTGTTGGGGGTAGTATTGATACTCCATAGTACTGAGGGCAATTCCTCCACCCAACAACCCGGTGTCCTCTGCAAAGGGACCATAAGCCGGGGCTTGATGCCTCCCAAAATTTCTTGATTGGCTCTTTCAGCTTGGCCATTGGACCGGGGGTGAGCCACTGATGATACATCAAGACGAATATGCTCTTGTTAACAGAACTCTTTCATAGCACCCTTGGACAGATTAGTGCCATTACCAATTATAATGTGGTGGGGATAACTAAAATGGAAAATCAACTTTTTGATGAATGGAACCGCTGTCGCCGCATCACACTTACTGATCGGCTATGCCTCAATCCAATTTGTAAATTTGTCAACCGCCACCAAAAGGTGGGTCTTTTTACCCTTGGATCTTTTGAAAGGTCCAACCATATCAAGCCCCCAGAGTGCAAATGGCCAAGTAATTGGAATCATCCTCAACTCTTGAGCCGGCATATGAGCTCATCTTGAAAATTTCTGACAACCATCACATTTACTGACCAAATCCTCTGCATCAGCATGAGCCGTCAGCCAATAAAATCCATGACGGAAAGCCTTGGCTATGAGGGACTTAGAGACGACATGATGACCATAATCTCCTTCATGAATCTCTCGTAGAATCTCACAGCCTTCCTCAGGAGAAACACAATGTTGAAACACTCCTGTGACACTACAGCGGTGCAACTCTCCATTAACAATAGTCATTGACTTAGACCGCCGGGTTATCTGTCTGGACAAAGTTTCATCCTCAGGTAACTCGCCCCGGGTCATATAAGCCAAATATGGAACTGCCCAATCAGGAATAGTATGAAGAGCCGCCACTAGTTGCGCCTCCGGGTCAAGAATAACAAGATCTTCCTCTGTAGGCAATTTGACTGATGGGTTATGCAAAATAGCAAGGAAAACGTTAGGTGGCACCGGCTTATGCTGGGACCCTAACCGGCTCAAAGCATCAGTCGCCTCGTTTTTCTTGCGATCAACATGTTCCACTTGATAATCTTTGAAATGACCAGCAATAGAATCAACCTCGCGGCGGTAAGGCGCCATGAGTGGGTCCTTAGAATCCCAAGTCCCTGAAACTTGCTGAGCCACCAAATCTGAGTCACCAAAACACCTCACCTAGCTTAGATTCATCTCCTTAGCCATCCGAAGACCATGGAGTAAGGCCTCATACTCAGCTGCATTGTTAGTACAAGGGAACATCAACCTTAAAACATAGCAAAATTTATCACCTCTTGGGGAAGTCAAAACAACTCCAGCCCCCAAGACCTCCAACTGCCTAGATCCATCAAAGTGAATAGTCCGATATGTGCTATTCGGCTTCTCCTCAGGCATCTGCAGCTCAGTCCAGTCATTTATATAATCCACAAGTGATTGAGTCTTGATAGCTGTCCGATGCATATATTTCAAACCATGGGGTCCAAGTTCAATGTCCCACTTAGCTACCCGACCTGTGGCCTCTCTGTTTTGAATAATATCTCATAAAGGAGGAGAACTAACCACAGTGATGGGATGACCAAGGAAATATTGCTTGAGCTTTCGACAAGCCATGAACACCCCACATACCAGCTTCTGCCAATGTGGATACCTCTGCTTGGATTCAATGAGAACCTCACTGATATAATAAACCGACCACTGAACCGAAAATTCCATGCCTGCTTCTTTCCGTTCCACCACAATCGCTAGACAAACGGCTCGGCCATTGGCAGCCACGTATAACAACAAGGGCTCTTTATCAGTGGGAGCGGCAAGGACTAGCGGCTCAACTAACTGTTTCTTCAAGGCTTCAAACGCCTGATCAGCAGCATCACTCCAGACAAAGTGATCTATCATCTTCATCATCTGGTATAGAGGAATAGCTTTTTCACCCAACCGGCTTATGAACCGGCTTAAGGCTGCAATACGACCCGCCAGACGCTTGTAATAGCCTGGCTTAATAGGGATGATAGACTACTCATATCAATAAGGAATTCCTTCTTTTCCGGGAGCCCATTGGACGAGAACTCCAAAGTTAAGCGTGCTCGGCTTGGAGTAGTCCAGGATGGGTGACCGGCCGAAGTTGCTCCGGAGTGCGCATGAGTGAGGACAAAGTGCGCGAAAAAGACTAGTATTGATCTGTGGGGCCATCTAGATCCCGCCAGAATGCGACCACCGGCGGGTGTGTCCGGCGTTACAAGTTGGTATCGAGCCGACCCTTGCGATTACGGATGGTTGCGGACATGTGCGCGGTCATGTTGTTCATGGCGTTTGTGACCCGTCGTGGCACACGGCATGGCACATGTACCGGACTGGATGCACAGACGGTTGTGCCAAGAGGGAACGTTTCGTGGCCCGACGAGGGCGTCGGTTCCTCTGAGTGGGGGTGTATGTAATATCCTGGCTTAATAGGGATGATAGACTACTCATATCAATAAGGAATTCCTTCTTTTCCGGGAGCCCATTCGGACAGAACTCCAAAGTTAAGCGTGCTCAGCTTGGAACAGTCTCAGGATGGGTGACCGACCGGGAAGTTGCTCCCGGGTGCGCATGAGTGAGGACAAAGTGCGCAGAAAAGACTAGTATTGATCTGTGGGGCCAGTCTAGATCCCGCCAGGAGTAACGACCACCGACGGGTGTGTCCGGGGCGTTACAACGCTGAACATCATTAATACACGCCGACTTAGCCAAGGAAGTGATAGCCTTGATTTTCTCCGGGTTAGCTTCAATGCCCCGTTCAGAAACCAAAAACCCAAGAGCTTGCCTGCTGGCACACAAAAAACACACTTGGCTGGGTTAAGCATCATCTTATAAACCCAGAGGTTGTCAAAGGTCTCTTTCAAATCATCTATCAAGGTTTCCTTCTTCCTGGATTTCACAACAATATCATTCACATAAGCATGCACATTACGTCTAATCTGACCGTGAAGGCAATTTTGAACACACGACTGTTAAGTCGCCTCGACACTCCTGTTCCCAAAAGGCATAGACACATAGCAGAAGGCTCCAAAGGGAGTGATGAAAGTTGTCTTGTCCTGGTCCTTAACTGCCATCTTGATCTGCTGATACCCAAAATAAGCATCCAAAAAACTCAAACGCTCGCAACCCGTCGTAGCATCAATAATCTGATCAATACGAGGGAGAGCGAAAGGATCAGCCGGACATGCCTTATTAAGGTCTGTGTAATCCACACACATGCGCCAAGTACCATTTTTCTTAAGTACCAGCACCGGGTTAGCCAACCATTCAGGATGAAAAACTTCAATAATGAACCCGTCTGCTAAGAGCCGGGCCACTTCTTCACCAATGGCTTTGCATCTTTTTTCATTAAAGCGACGAAGGAATTGCTTGACCGGTTTAAACTTTGAATCAATATTGAGAGTGTGCTCAGCGAGTTCCCTCGGTACACCTGGCATATCTGAAGACTTCCATGCAAAGATGTCCTGATTCTCATAGATGAATTCGATAAGCGTGCTTTCCTATTTCGTATCCAGATTAGCATTGATACTAAACTGCTTAAATGAATCGCCAGGAACAAAATCAACCAGCTTAGTGTCATCTGCCGACTTAAAACTTCAACAGAGGGTCATGCTCTGTGGTTGGCTTTTTCAAAAGTGTCATATCTGCCGGATCAACATTATCTTTGTAAAACTTCAGCTCCTCAGTTGCACAAATAGACTCAGCATAGGCAACATCACCCTCTTCACATTCCAATCCTATCTTCCGGCTCCCAAGTACTGTGATGGTACCCTTATAACCTGGCATCTTAAGCTGCAGATAAACATAATAAGGCCTCGCCATAAACTTAGCATAAGTCGCCCGCCCAAACAAAGCGTAATAAGGGATCTTAATCTTGACTACCTCAAAGGTCAATGTCTCAACTCTGGAATCATGATCATCAACGAAAGCCACGTCCAAAGCTATGTTACCCACTAGATATGCCGACTTACCAGGCACCACACCATGGAAAATAGTGTAAGACGACTTAAGATCCTTGTCAGTCAAACTCATACGACGAAAAAGTTTCGTAGTAAAGGATATTGATACTACTGCCTCCATCCATGAGCACCTTAGTGAACCTGTAACCTCCAACCTGAGGCGCCACCACTAAGGCCAAGTGACCCGGATTGTCAACCCGGGGTGAGTGATCCTCCCCACTCCAAAGAACAGGGTGTTCAGACCATCGCAAATAACGAGGAATCGCCGGCTCAACTGTGTTTACCGCCCTTTTATGAATCTTCTGGTCTCGTTTACGTAAACACGTGGTGAACACATGATACTGTCCACTATTCAAATGCTTCGGATTACTCTGATAACCAGATTGCTGCTGCTGATTCCCTTGACCAGACTGTTGATTAAAACCACCTTGACTGCCTTGGCCCTGGAAACGAGAGTTTGAACCGCCACCACCAAAGCCTAGACCATGAGAACCGGATCCTGAACCGCCATTCGGGCCATGATTGTTCGGGAAAAAAATTGGAACTCCTATATTCCCTCATGATGAAGCAATCCTTTCGCAGATGAGTAGCCGGTTTCTCGTGCGTACCATGCTTTGGACAAGGCTGATTCATCATCACCTCAAGGTTAAATTTTGGCCCTCCAAGCCAGGGCAGCTTTCCCTTGCGATGCTGATTATTATTTTGCGTATTGGTGTTAGCCACAAAGTCTAAATTACCATCAGCCTTGCGCTTACCATTGCCGCTTTGACCTGCCGTGTTATGTTGCTGTCCCTTCGCACAGCCACTCTTCTTCCCTTTTCCCGTCTTCACCTCATCAGAGTCGGGGACTTTGGTACTATCAGCGTCGGCATATTTGACGAGAGCCGCCATGAGCTCCCCCATGTCATTGCAGTGGCGCTTAAGCCACCCCAGTTTCTGCTTAAGGGAGAGGAAATGACAATTCTTCTCCAACATCAGGACTGCTAAACCGGCATTGATACTGTCCGATGAGTGTATAATTGCTGAGATTCGGCGCACCCAATTGGTTGTTGACTCGCCCTCACCTTGGACAAAAGAATCCAAATCCAGGATTGACATAGGCTGCTTACACGTGTCATTAATTTTTTTGGATAAAACAAGCTTTCAACTCTGCCCATGATCTAATGGAGTCAGCGGGCATTGATAACCCACAAGTATAGGGGATCGCAACAACTTTCGAGGGTAGAGTATTCAACCCAAATTTATTGATTCGACACAAGGGGAGCCAAAGAATATTCTTGAGTATTAGCAGTTGAGTTGTCAATTCAACCACACCTGGATAACTTAGTATCTGCAGCAAAGTGTTTAGTAGCAAAAGTGGTATGATAATAATAGTAACGGTAGCAAAAGTAAAGATAAATGTTTTTGGGTTTTTAGTAGTTGTAACAGTAGCAACGGAAAAGTAAATAAGCGAAGAACAATATATGAAAAGCTCGTAGGCAAAGGATCAGTGATGGATAATTATGCCGGATGCGATTCCGCGTGCAATAGTTATAACATAGGGTGATATAGACCTAGCTCCAATTCATAAATGTAATGTAGGCATGTATTCCGTAAATAGTCATACGTGCTTATTGAAAAGAACTTGTATGACATCTTTTGTCCTACCCTCCCATTGCAGCGGGTTCCTTACGGAAACTAAGGGATATTAAGGCCTCCTTGAGAGCCGGAACAAAGCATTAACACATAGTGAATACATGAACTCCTCAAACTACAGTCATCACCGAGAAGTATCTCGATTATTGTCACTTCGGGGTTGTCGGATCATAACACATAATAGGTGACTATAGACTTGCAAGATAGGATCAAGAACACACATATATTCATGAAAACATAATAGGTTCAGATCTGAAATCATGATACTCGGGCCATAGTGACAAGCATTAAGCATAGCAAAGTCATAGCAACATCAATCTCAGAACATAGTGGATACTAGGGATCAAACCCTAACTAACGAACTTGATTACATGGTAAATCTCATCCAACCCATCACCGTCCAGCAAGCCTACGATGGAATTACTCACGCACGGCGGTGAGCATCATGAAATTGGTGATGGAGGATGGTTGGTGATGACGACGGCGACGAATCCCCCTCTCTGGAGCCCCGAACGGACTCCAGATCAGCCCTCCCGAGAGAGATTAGGGCTTGGCGGCGGCTCCATGTCGTAAAACGCGATGAAACATTCTCCTTGATTTTTTCTCCCGAGGCGGTATATATGCAGTTGGAGTTGAGGTCGGGGAGGTGTCGGGGCCCACGAGATAGGAGGGCGCGCCTAGGGGCGCCTGTCTCGTGGACAGCCCCTGGGCCCCCTGGCCTTGATTCTTTCGCCAAAAACTCTTATTAATTCTGAAAAGTGCCTCCGTGGATTTCCAGGACATTCCGAGAACTTTTCTTTTCTACACATAAAATAACATCATGGTAGTTCTGCTGAAAATAGCGTCAATTCGGGTTAGTTTCATTCAAATCATGCAAGTTAGGGTCCAAAACAAGGGCAAAAGTGTTTGGAAAAGTACATACGTTGGAGACGTATCAACTCCCCCAAGCTTAAACCTTTGCTTGTCCTCAAGCAATTCAGTTGATAAACTGAAAGTGATAAAGAAAAACTTTTACAAACTCTGTTGCTCTTGTTGTTGTAAACATGAAAAGCCAGCATTCAAGTTTCAGCAAATATTATGAACTAACCATACTAACAATAACACATAGGTCTCACAATTACTCATATCAATAACATAATCAGCTAGCGAGCTATAATAATAAAACTCAGATGACAACACTTTCTCAAAATAATCATAACATGATATGACAAAATGGTATCTCGTTAGCCCTTTTTGAGACCGCAAAACATAAATGCAGAGCACCTTTAAAGATCAAGGACTGACTAAACATTGTAATTCATGGTAAAAGACACCCAGTCAAGTCATACCCAATATAAACCAATAATAATGAATGCAAATGACAGTGTGCTCTCCAGCGGGTGCTTTTAATAAGAAGGGTGATGACTCAACATAAAAGTAAATAGATAGGCCCTTCGCAGAGGGAAGCAAGGATTTGTAGAGGTGCCAGAGCTCGATTTTAAAATAGAGATTGGATAACATTTTGAGCGACATACTTTTGCTGTCAACGCAACAACTATGAGATGGATGTATCTTCCATACCACATGTATTATAGGCAGTTCCCAAACAGAATGGTAAAGGTTTATACTCCCCCAACCACCAACAAGCATCAATCCATGGCTTGCTCGGAACAACGAGTGCCTCCAACATACAATAGCCCTGGGGGAGTTTTGTTTAATTATTTTGATTTGCTTCGATCTTTTTGGATCATGGGACTGGGCATCCCGGTTACCGGCCCTTTCTCGTGAATGAGGAGCGGAATCCACTCCTCTTGAGAATAACCCACCTAGCATGGAAGATATAGGCAGCCCTAGTTGAAACATGAGCTGCTCGAGCATACAAAACAGAATTTCATTTGAAGGTTTGGAGTTTGGCACATACAAATTTACTTGGAACGGCAGGTAAATACCGCATATAGGTAGGTATAGTGGACTCATATGGAACAACTTTGGGTTTTAAGGAGTTTGGATGCACAATCAGTATTCCGCTTAGTGCGGTGAAGGCTAGCAAAAGGCGGGAAGCGACCAAGCGAGACAGCGACAACGATCGTAAACATGCATTAAAATTAATTTACACCGAGTACAAGCATGAGTAGGATATAATCTACCATGAACATAAATATCATGAAGGCTATGTTGATTTGATTCAACTACATGCGTGAACATGTGCCAAGTCGAGTCACTTAATACATTCAAAGGAGGATACCATCCCATCATATCACATCATAATGATTCTAATAGCATGTTGGCACGCATGGTAAACCATTATAACTCATAGCTAATCAAGCATGGCACAAGCAACTATAATCTCTAAATGTCATTGCAAATATGTTTACTTCAAAATAGTTGACTCAGGAACGATGAATCATCATATTTACAAAAACAAGAGAGGTCGAGTTCATACCAGCTTTTCTCATACCAATAAGTCCATCATATATCGTCATTATTGCCTTTAACTTGCACGACCGAACGATGTGTATAATAATAAGAGTGCACGTGCATTGGACTAAGCTGGAATCTGCAAGCATTCAACTCAAGAGAGAAGACAAGTAATATGGGCTCTAAATTAATAAACAATCATGCATATGAGAGCCACTAAGCACTTTCAATAAGGTCTTCTCGACCCCCAAAAGAAAGAAAAGAAAATAAAACTATTTACACGGGAAAGCTCCCAACAAGTAAGAAGAAGAACGAGAAATCTTTTTGGGTTTTCATTTTAATTTATACTACAAGCAAGGAAATTAAACTAACTATTTTTTTTGGTTTTTCTAAAGGTTTATCAAACACACAAGAAGAAAACTAGAAAAAGAAATTTAAACTAGCATGGATAATACAATGAAAGAGTATGAGCACGGACGACTAGTGTGTGAACATGAATGTAAAGTCGGTGAGAAATACGTACTCCCCCAAGCTTAGGCTTTTGGCCTAAGTTGGTCTAATACCAGTGACCGCCTGGCGGATATCCATAAGTGAAACTGGGGTAGTACTGAGATGAAGAGGCGACCGCCTCCTGAGCAGCAGCATGTTGGTGAGCTAACTCCATTCCCCTCTCATAATCAGTTGCTTCTTCCCTGGTGACGACATATCTTCCTTTTGCCTGATAATCAAAAAGGTAGGGAGCAGGAAGAGTAACAGGGACGACGTTGCGTCTATTATAGGTTAGTCGATAATCGAGGAATTGTTCATTCCTCTCAAGAAAATGATGATCAAACATAGCTTCTTTATCCAAATAAACAGGAGGTACAAGCATATCCCCCTCTCATGGAGCTATATTAAGAAAATTAGCCATACGGGTTGCATAAATCCCTCCAAAGAAATCTCCCTTTTTATTATTATTATGCAGCCTACGTGCAACTATTGCCCCCAAGTTATAACCTCTATAACCTGACACATCACTCTTGAGGACACAAAGATCAGGGGCACACATGTGACATACTTCGTCCTTACCGTTAATGCATCTACCAATAAAGAGAGCAAAGTAATGTATAGTAGGAAAATGGATGCTCCCTATGGTAGCTTGTGTTACGTCCCTAGATTCTCCCACAGTAATACTAGCAAGAAAATCTCTAACTTCAGATTTGGAAGGATTATTAATATTACCCCACTGCGGGAGTTTGCAGGCAGTTGTGAAATCCTCTAAATCCATGGTATAAGATGTATCATAAATGTCAAACACACCACTAGGAGAATTACGCGAAGAAATATATTCGAACCTCCGCACAAAGGAATCAGTCAATTGATAATATTGAGGACACTTATCTTGTAAGAAGTCCTCCAGCTCGGCATTACGCACATACGTGTCAAATTAATCCTTGAAACCTGCTTCGGCCATAAAATCATCGGATGGCCACTCACAAGCCCGAACATTTGCGTCCCTTGGCAAATTAACATCTTGTTCACGTATAGCAACTTGGCCCTTTCTTTGCCGAGGAACCACCTTGGTACATTCTTCTAAGCATATTTCTTTTTCTGAAAATTTCTGAAATTTTAGTAACTTCAAAATAAAAGTGAATAAAACTAAACAAGATTGATAGCAACTACTCCTACAAGTGCCTAGAGCCTTTATCATGCATTGGAATTACTTGGGACCTCAAAAATTTAACATGCAAGCTCAAGAACATGGCAACCTATGCAGCAAAAAATTGCAATGAATAAAGCACTAGAACAAAAACTAATTGGACCAATGGAGGAGTCACATACCAAGCAACAATCTCCCAAAGCAGTTTCGCGAATGGAGCTTTGAGCTAAGAGATCAAAAATCGCAGCAAAACGAGCTAGAACTCGGGCTTGAGCTGGATGGGGATTTTTTTGGGTAGAATATGAAGTGTGTGGGTGCTGGCATAAGTGGAGGGGGCCGCCAGGGGCCCACGAGGCAGGGGGCGCACCCTACAGGGGGGGCGCGCCCTCCTCTCTCGTGGCCTGGTGCTTGCCCCTCCTGCAGTGTTTTTAGTGCCTAAAATCCTCAAATATTCCAGAAAAAATACTAAATTTGCAGGGCATTTGGAGCACTTTTATTTTCGGACTATTTTTTAATGCACGGATAATTCAGAAAACAGACGGATAATACTATTTTTGCTTTATTTAATCTAAATAACAGAAAGTAAAAAGAGGGTACAGAAGGTTGTGCCTTCTAGTTTCATCCATCTCGTGATCATCAAAATGAACCCACTAACAAGGTTGATCAAGTCTTGTTAACAAACTCATTCCGAATAACACGGAACCGGAGAAATTTCGAATAACACTAAGTTACCTCAACGGGGATATGAAAATCCCCAACAATAAGAATATCATACTTTTTCTTGACAGTAGGGAGAGGAAATTCAAAACCTCCAAAAATAATAGTTGGAACTTTTTCAATAGAGTTGATGCTATGAACTTGAGGTTGTTTCCTCGGAAAGTGTACCGTATGCTCATTACCATTAACATGAAAAGTGACATTGCCTTTGTTGCAATCAATAACAGCCCCTGCAGTATTAAGAAAAGGTCTACCAAGGATAATAGACATACTATCGTCCTCAGGAATATCAAGAATAACAAAGTCCGTTAAGATAGTGACATTTGCAACCACAACAGGCACATCCTCACAAATACCGACAGGTATAGCAGTTGATTTATCAACCATTTGCAAATATATTTCAGTAGGTGTCAACTTATTCAATTCAAGTCTACGATATAAAGAGAGAGGCATAACACTAACACCGGCTCCAAGATCACATAAAGCAGTTCTAACATAATTTCTTTTAATAGAGCATGGTATAGTTGGTACACCCGGATCTCCAAGTTTCTTTGGTATTCCACCCTTAAAGTGTAATTAGCAAGCTTGGTGGAAATTTCAGCTTTCGGTATCTTTCTTTTATTTGTAATGATATCCTTCATATACTTAGCATAAGGATTTACTTTGAGCATATCAGTTAAGCGCATACGTAAGAAAATAGGTCTGATCATTTCAGCAAAGCGCTCAAAATCCTCATCATCATTTGACTTGGATGGTTTAGGAGGAAAGGGCATGGGTTTCTGAACCCATGGTTCTCTTTCTTTACCGTGCTTCCTAGCAACAAAATCTCTCTTATCATAACATTGATTCTTTGATTGTGGGTTATCAAGATCAATAGCAGGTTCAATCTCTACATAATTCTCTTTGCTAGGTTGAGCATCTACATGAACATTATCATTAACATTATCACTAGGTTCATGTTCATCACCGATTGTGTTTGACATCGAAATAGAAATATCATTGGGATTCTCGGGTGTGTCTGATGAGGTTCACTAGAAGCATGGAAAGTTCTATTGTTTTTCTTTTTCTTCTTTTTAGAAGAACTAGGTGCCTCTAAATTATTTCTCTGAGAATCTTGCTCGATTCTCTTAGGGTGGCCTTCAGGATACAAAGGTTCCTGAGTCATTCTACCAGTTCTAGTAGCCACTCTAACAGCAAAGTCATTTTTATTATTTAATTCATCAAGTAATTCATTTTGAGCTTTAAGTACTTGCTCAGCTTGAGTAGCAACCATAGAAGCATATTTCCTAACACGGTGAAGTTCATCTTTAACTCTAGCCAGATTATCACCTACGTGTCCTATCTCGAAAGCATTATTCTTTAACTCTCTACCAACATAAGCATTAAAACTTTCTTGTCTAGCCATAAAGTCATCAAATTCATCTAAGCATGGGCTATGAAATTTAGTAGAGGGTATTTCAACTTTATCATATCTATAGAGAGAATTTACCTTTACTACCTGTGTCGGGTTATCAAGACAATGTAATTCTTCAGGCGGTATATTAAGACCATGTATTTCTTCAATAGGTGGTAAATTCTTAACATCTTCAGCTTTAATACCTTTTTCTTTCATTTATTTCTTTGCCTCTTGCATATCTTCAGGACTGAGAAATAAAACACCTCTCTTCTTTGGAGTGTGTTTAGGAATAGGCTCAGGAGTTGGCTCAATCAGTTCAGGAACTAGCTCGGGAAGAGTGCAATTATTTTCATTAGTCAACATATTATTCAATAGTATTTCAGCTTCGTCGACTGTTCTTTCCCTGAAAACACAACCAGCACAACTATCCAAGTAGTCCTTGGAAGCATCGGTTAGTCCATTATAAAAGATATCAAGTATTTCATTATTCTTAAGAGGATGATCAGGCAAAGCATTAAGTAACCGGAGAAGCCTCCCCCAAGCTTGTGGGAGACTCTCTTCTTTGATTTGCACAAAATTATATATTTCCCACAAGGCAGCTTGTTTCTTATGAGCAAGGAAATATTTAGCAGAGAAGTAATAAATCATATCCTGGGGACTACGCACACAACCAAGAGCAAGAGAATTATACCAAGTCTTAGCATCACCCTTTAATGAGAACGGAAATATCTTAAGGATATATAAATAGCGAGACTTCTCATCATTAGTAAACAGGGTGGCTATATCATTCAACTTGGTAAGATGTGCCACAACAGTTTTAGATTCAAGGCCATAAAAAGGATCAGATTCAACTAAAGTAATAATATCAGGATCAACAGAGAATTCATAATCCTTATCAGTAACACAGATAGGTGAAGTAGCAAAAGCAGGATCGGGTTTCATTCTAGCATTAAGAGACTGCTGCTTCCATTTAGCTAATAATTTCTTAAGATCATTTCTATCATTGCAAGCAAGAATTTCCATAGCATCTGTTTCATGCATAACATAACCCTTAGGGATAACATGTAATACATAATCATTGGGGGGACCTTCATCATCACTATCATCAGTAATAGGATCTTCAGTAATTTCATTCCCCCTAAATCTAGCAAGTTGTTCATCAAGAAATTCACCTAATGGCAAAGTAGTATCACGCAAATAAGTAGTTTCATCATGCATAGCAGAAGTGGCATCATCAATAGCATGCGACATATCAGAATTCATAGCAATAGCTAGTTTAGGTGTCGCAAGCCTACTAATAACGGAAGGAGAATCTAGTGCAGAGCTAGATGGCAGTTCCTTACCTCCCCTCATAGTTGAGGGCAAAATCTTGGTCTTAGCGTCTTTCAAGTTCTTCAAAGTGATCAACAGATATAAATCCCAAGTGACTCAGAGAATAGAGCTATGCTCCCCGACAACGGCGCCAGAAATTAGTCTTGATAACCCACAAATATAGGGGATCGCAACAGCTTTCGAGGGTAGAGTATTCAACCCAAATTTATTGATTTGACATAAGGGGAGCCAAAGAATATTCTTGAGTATTAGCAGTTGAGTTGTCAATTCAACCACACCTGGATAACTTAGTATCTGCAGCAAAGTGTTTAGTAGCAAAAGTGGTATGATAATAATAGTAACGGTAGCAAAAGTAAAGATAAATGTTTTTGGGTTTTGTAGTAGTTATAACAAAGAGTAACGGAAAAGTAAATAAGCGAAGAACAATATATGAAAAGCTCGTAGGCAATGGATCAGTGATGGATAATTATGCCGGATGCGATTCCTCATGCAATAGTTATAACATAGGGTGATATAGAACTAGCTCCAATTCATCAATGTCATGTAGGCATGTAATCCGTAAATAGTCATACGTGCTTATGAAGAACTTGTATGACATCTTTTGTCCTACCCTCCGTTGCAGCGGGGTCCTTACAGAGACTAAGGGATATTAAGGCCTCCTTTTAATAGAGAGCCGGAACAAAGCATTAACACATAGTGAATACATGAACTCCTCAAACTACGGTCTTGATCGAGAAGTATCCCGATTATTGTCACTTCGGGGTTGTCGGATCATAACACATAATAGGTGACTATAGACTTGCAAGATAGGATCAAGAACACACATATATTCATGAAAACATAATAGGTTCAGATCTTAAATCATGGCACTCGGGCCCTAGTGACAAGCATTAAGCATAGCAAAGTCATAGCAACATCAATCTCAGAACATAGTGGATACTAGGGATCAAACCCTAACAAAACTAACATGATTACATGGTAAATCTCATCCAACCCATCACCGTCCAGCAAGCCTACGATGGAATTACTCACACACAGGAGCGAGCATCATGAAATTGGTGATGGAGGATGGTTGTTGATGACGACGGCAACGAATCCCCCTCTCCGGAGCCCCGAACAGACTCCAGATCAGCCCTCCTGAGAGAGATTAGGGCTTGGCGGCGGCTCCATGTCGTAAAACGCGATGAAACTTTCTCCTTGGTTTTTTTCTCCCCGAGACGGTATATATGGAGTTGGAGTTGAGGTTAGGAGGTGTCTAGGGGGCCCACGAGATAGGAGGGCGCGCCCTAGCAGGGGGGGGTGCCCCTGTCTCGTGGACAGCCCGTGGGCCCCCTGGCCTTGATTCTTTCGCCAAAAATTCTTATTAATTCTGAAAAGTGACTCCGTGGATTTCCAGGACATTCCGAGAACTTTTCTTTTCTACACATAAAACAACATCATGGCAGTTCTGCTGAAAACAACGTCAGTCCCGGTTAGTTTCATTCAAATCATGCAAGTTAGAGTCCAAAACAAGGGCAAAAGTGTTTGGAAAAGTAGATACGTTGGAGACGTATCAGGCATCCCTTTTAACCAAGTACGAGCCGGCCCATCCAACATCATGGTGAAATACTTAGCACATGCAGCATCACTAACATCTAGCATCTCCATGGCCATCTCATAGCTCTCAATCCAAGCCTCAGGGGGCTGATCCGCTATGTAATTAGGCACCTTACGAGGACCCTTGAAATCCTTAGGTAAACGCTCATTACATAGAGCCGGCACTAAACATGGCACACCCAAGGTTCTAGAGGTCACTCCTGCCTCCACCAATGTGGATGGATAAACCGGAGATTGTTGTTGAGCTGCCAGCTCAGCCGCCAGCTCATCCACGGAGGGAGTCCTAGATTAAGGGGTCCTCGGCCGTCCGGCCTATTGACATGGGCCGGACTGATGGGCTGTGAAGATACAAGACCGAAGAATCTCACCTGTGTCTGAATGGGACTCTCCTTGGCGTGGAAGGCATGCTTGGTGCCCGGATATGAAGATTCCTTTCTTTGTAACCGACTTTGTACAACCCTAGTCCCCTCCAGTGTCTATATGAACCGGAGGGTTTAGTCCGTAGAGGCAATCATAATCATACAGGCTAGACTTCTAGGGTTTTAGCCATTATGATCTCGTGGTAGATCAACTCTTGTAACACTCATATTTATCAAGATCAATCAAGCAGGAAGTAGGGTATTACCTCCATAGTGAGGGCCCGAACCTGGGTAAACATCATGTCCCCGCCTCCTGTTACCATCAATCTTGGACGCACAGTTCGGGACCCCCAACCCGAGATCCGCCGGTTTTGACACCGACATTGGTGCTTTCATTTAGAGTTCCGCTGTGACGTCTAAGACGGGATTGATGGCTCGCCTTGTTGTCAAAGAAAGTATCACCTCCAGATGAGCCCTGGCCCAGGTCAAACCCTCCGGCTGGGCGGCTTTACCATGACCGCCCAATCGGCCGTCGAGCCAACGATGACTTCTTGGGACATCGAGAATCGCCTCTATGTTGACTCCGAACACTCCAAACGGATGGATCCGACGAAGTTGTCATCTTTAAACGAACTCCTTGATCGCATCGCCACCCTGGGGGTCGCTACAGACTACGATCGGATTGGGCTTAAACCTGATCAGAGAGAAATCAAATCTCCACTGATCACCCATCAGGTAGCGGTTATCGACGAGCGAAACAACAACTCTCCCTCTATATTGAGGACGAACTATGTTTGGATTTTGGGCTGGAAGAGCCGGATACCCGTCTACGAAACAACACGCCCTGCCCTCCGAACCTAGAATCGGATGACGGGCCTAAAAAATCAGTTGATATCCCGGAGCCCGAACTATTAAGTTCGGAAGTTTCTCAAACTCCGGATCCCAAATTGGGTCAGGGTTCAGACTTAGATCCACCCACCCAGATACACGTGATCTTATGTACATACGACAACAGTCTCAAGAAATGGTCCATCACTTTTGGGCCAGATTCTGTCGGCGTTCTAGGAACGGGGGTCCCCAGACTTGCCTGCCTGTGGCCTGCGGCGTGGCTCAAGTAGCGGCCGGTACGACCCGTCTTCATCAACCCAAGATCAAGACCCTCGCGAGGGGCCAAGCCTCACAGGGCGGACGACGCAGGGTTTCCTCAGGGGCGGCCTCATCAGGCTGGCTCGCGAGGAGGCGGAGAGATCAAGGCAGGGGTACCTCGCGAGGTGCTTGTGACGCAAGCCATGACGATCAAGACCAGGCGGGCGCCGGCCTACGCAGTGTCCTTGTTTCCCCTTTGGTGCAAAGAGGGCAAGTGCAGGCGCGGAGTACCGAGGCATCAAGCAAAGTTTACCATTTTGGTGCAACGAGACCAAGACCAGCAGAGCGGCAGGACGGAGGTCACCGTGAAGCCCAAGACGGCGTCATCGCCATTGCCTTTGGCAGCCGAAGACCAACTTTAGTCAGGATAACTTGTACTAGATGTTCCCCTTCAAAATGGCCGTTGTTGGCTCCCTTCCCGCTCAATATTTGGGGAGAGGACCAGGGCCTCTATATATAGAGATAGCCACCACAGTAGAGGGGAGGGAGTTCTCATCTGATCCAGAGGTGATCGAACCCAACTAAGTAGAACACCACACCAGCTCAAGAACAGCTCTCGCGAGGCTGTTCTTCCTCTGTACTGTTCATCATCAGCCCGTGAAGGAATCCACCACACCACAAACTAGAGTAGGGTCTTACACCACAACGGTGGCCCGAACTAGTATAAACCACGTGTCCCTTGTGTCGTTCATCATGTATCTTAGATTTGTAGTGAGGCGTTAGGACGTGGATCAGTAGCGGAAAGATCTTCGCGCACACCCCAGAGTTCGAACCTTAAGGGTTTTGCCGGAACCTGATATCTGGCAGATTCCTCCTTGTCAATGACAAGATCAAAGATTGCCGCGACGAAGACGCGATCTCACTATTCTGGGATGTTGGGTTCCGGCAGACCCTTAAGGTTCGAACTCTGCGGTGCACGTGAAGATCTTCCCCCTACCAATCCACGTCCAATCGCTTCGCGAGAATCTAAACTAAACGATGAACAAAACGAGAGACACAAGATTTATACTGGTTCGGGCCACCGTTGTGGTGTAATACCCTACTCCAGTGTGTGGTGTGGTAGATTGCCTCAGGGGCTAATGATGAACAATACAAGGGGAAGAACAGCCTCGCGAGAGGTGTTCTTGGGGTGGTGCGATGAACTACTTGGGAGAGTTCGATCGCCTCTCGATCTGATGGGGACTTTATGAGATTCTAGATTCTCCCCTTTCTACTATGGTGGCTAGCTCTATATATAGAAGCCCTGGTCCTCTTCCCAAATATTGAGCGGGAGGGGCGCCGACAACGGCCATTTAAGGGGAACATCTAGTACAAGTTATCCTGACTAAAGTTGGTCTTCGGCTGCCAAAGGCACTGGCGATGACGCTGCCTTGGGCTCCACGGTGACCTCCATCCCGCCGCTCGCTGGTCTTGGTCTCACAGTAATCAAATGGTAACCTTTGCTCGACACTGTACTCCACGCCTGCTTGCCCTTTGCACCAAAGAGGAAACAAGGACATCGACAGCCGGGCGCCCGCCTGGTCTCGATCGTCATGGCTTGCGTCACGAGCACCTCGCGAGGTACCCTTGCCTTGATCTCTCCGCCTCCTCGTGAGCCTGCCTGGCGAGGCTGCTCTTGAGGAAGCCTTGCGTCGTCCGCCCCGCTAGGCTTGGCCCCTCGCGAGGGTCTTGAGTTTGCGTAGATGAAGATGGGCCGCACTGGGCCACTACTTGAGCCACGCCGCAGGCCGCAGGCAGGCAAGTCTGGGGACCCCTGCTCCTTAACGCCGACAAGAGCCCCCGCCCAAGGCTTCGGACATGGCTTAGCAGAGAAGTGAAGGGGCAAGTGCGGAGCGCCACGAGCTCCAATAGCCTGCGGCCTTGGGTGCCGCGTGGCGGTTGATTAGACGCGGGCGTCTCCGCTTCCCCACGCTGCCTCGGCAACTGACCGACTTGACAAGTCCCTTCATGCAAAAATGAGTCATGATTACCTGCGATCGTGGAGGCCGACGGTTGGCCTCCTCCGGACTATAAGTACGGACGGGCGAGAGCCCCCGCAGTCCATATCTTCTTGCTTCACTCCTTCTTCCTCGCCCCTCCTCCATCTTCACGCCAATGGCGCCGATCCGCCGGTTCACAGCAGAAGAGAAAGGGAAGGCCCCCCGAGAGGGTCCCGACCCACTCCCGCCGAAGAAGCAGCCGGTCCCGGCTGCCGCGATGAGGTCGCACGGCAGGTGACGTCGAGGCCTTGGTATGAGCGGCCACCGCCTGGGTTTCCGCTACCATTGCACGCCCGGGCGGAAGGCCCTAAAGAAGAGGACGCCGAGCGGCACCGCCCGCGCCGCCGGCGACGTCGGCGAATCACGGCGGTGCGTGTCGTCGCCCCTGGAGTCCATGCCGAGGGCTCTTCTTGCGAGCTCGTGCTTCATGCCGCCATGCCTCCAAGCTCTTGGATTCGCCTTCCTCTCTCCTTCGCCTTCGAGATGCCACCGAGAGGGCCTCTTGAGCTCTGGCTGCAGCATGCTGACTGTGGTACCCCTGCGACCGGAGCGAAGGTTGAGGTTGTCGCTCCGAGCAAGGTCTACATGAACCGGGGCTGGGGCGAGATCGCCCGGGTCTGCCGAATTGGAGGTGCCTTCGTGATTCATTTCAAATACAATGGCGTCTCCTTGATGTTCTTCAAGGTCTTCAACGCGGAAGGATGCCGACTGGAGTGCTGCCCCAGGGAAGGCGGCCGGGGCATCGGAGTGGCGAGGGCTAGGCCTGCCAACCTCTTCCTCAGCAGCTCCTCTGGTAGCAGCGGAGAAGCCGGAGGGTCCAGCGACTCTCCCGAGCTTCTCGTGACTCCAGAGATGAGCGACGACAGCTATGAGCCCCCGAGCTTGCGTCGCGCTCGGAGCAGAGCAGCTGCATCAGGCCGCCGGCGCCGCTGATCTGGATGGGGTTGGCACCGGCGCTTGGTGGCCCACTGTTGATGATGGCGTCGACCATGGAGGCGCGCGTAGTTAGCGTCCCTTAGGATTAGCACCTTTTGTTCCCTGCGAGGAATCAAGGAAACACCCCGTGGGGGTATGTAAAGCGTCTGCTATGTCTTTTATGATTATCATCCTTATTACGGAGGGTGCGAGATGCTCGTTCTGTCTCGGCTCGGTTCCCCCTTTCTTTCCTCACGAGGGCTTGATGCTCTACGCAGACAGGTCCCGATCCCCAGGCAGGCTTCAGCCTTCGCTGGTATTCTAGGTCGCGATGCCGTGGTCAAGGCCAGGAGGTGAGCGGCCCGAGGTCCAGTAAGATCCCCCGAGGCGCGATGCTCAGGAGGTCCCCTTTAGCGCTCAAGCAGCCTCCGCTAGGCGAGAAAGGAAGGCAACATCACCGCGACAGGACCGCATTAGGCGAGGGTTTGGTGTCGCGCTAATTTAGCTTTTCCAGGAGCATGACTTATCTCGGGAGCTTGGATTTGTTCCTTGGCGAGGTGCCGGACCTGCGCGTCGGCAGCTGGGATGTCCCTGGGTCAGGCCCTCATGAGCTTTTCCCCTCTTCCCCGCACTTTCTTTCATGCTCTACATCCTCAGGTTCCTTGCCCTCGAGCGAGCTCAGCCGCCGCTAGTATGACAGGTCGTGATGCCGTGGGTCAGGGCCAGGGGGTGAGGGCTAGAGAGCCAGTAAGAGCCCCTGAGTAGCGATGCTCAAGCACCCCCCTTTTAACGCGAGCGGATTGCATGGGAGAGAGGGAGAGAGAGCTCACACCACCCCCCATGTTATTCCTTAGGTGGACCATGTAAACCAACGCGAGGAAAACAAGGACAGCCATTACGATCACCAGCCAGCCATTGGTTGCTCCGTGGGAGTGATTGAGGCACTGAGGGCCTGGTGAGGTAGCTCTTTGCGTGGCCGCGGCCAGAGCTCGACCACTCAGATTTGTCAACATTGCTGGGATGGACCCATGCACAAGCGCCGTGCCAGAGCGAGTGGCTCCAAAGGTAGGTGTCAATCGAGTAGGCGATTATCACTGGCAGGTTAAGCATGAAACGGCAATCCAACTTAGATAGATGCAAGGAAAGGCACACGTCACTGGGTCAGGCCCGAGAGGCTTGTGGATGATGCAGCCCGAGGGGCGCCCCCAACAAGGTAAGCTAAAGACAAAAGCAAAATGGATACACGCCGCGGGGATGGACCCACGCGACCTGGGAATGATGCAGCCCTGAGGGCGCTCCCAGCTGAAATGAAACTCGAAGGATGTCACCTGGTATCATTGCAGAGCAATTGTTGGAGTAGCCGATGGTGCGTGGTGAAGAAGCCAATCCTTATGAGCCTTCGGGACCCTAAGCCTCGGGAGGCTCTGGATGTCCGGGCGGCACGGCAAGGTCCATCTCCACTTCCTCCAGGAAGGCGCGGTGCCTGGCCACCTGAGCCTCCAGAATGCTCCTCATCAGGCGCTGGTGGGCAGGAGCCACGTTCGGCAGGCCGAAAGGCATGCGAACATAGCTGTGAGGTGGACCCTCGCAACGCCCCATGCACGAAGGCCAGAAGTGCTCCTGAGACGCGACTCGATTGAGCCCTGGGTAGTCGATGCAGACGCGCAGCCCGCCATACTTGCCCTGATGGGGAGCTACGCTGGGTAGGCGGCGGTTGCCGCGCATGACTCTCGATTCCTATAGCTCCTGAGTAACCTTGGTGATGAACTCCTGAGGGTTGGGCCCTCCTTGCCCTATGCCTTCCTGAGGGAAGCGTGCTAAGAAGCACGCCTCCAAGTGGTGCCCGAGCGCCTCCCTCATGATCTTGGCAAAGTCTGTGACCCTCCAGGAGAGAGCCCCCGAGCCCTGCCCGAGGAGGGCGCTGGGCGCGCCTTCCTGTGCAACGGAAGGCGGCGCCCCTTGTCGGTGTCAAAACCAGCGGATCTCGGGTAGGGGGTCCTGATCTGTGCGTCTTAGGCTAATAGTAACAGGAGGCAAGGGACACAATGTTTACCCAGGTTTGGACCCTCTTGATGGAGGTAAAACCCTACTTCCTGCTTGATTGATATTGATGATATGGGTATTACAAGAGTTGATCTACCACGAGATCGTAGAGGCTAAACCCTAGAAGCTAGCCTATGATGATTATGATTCTGTCTCTAAGGACTAAACCCTCCGGTTTATATAGACACAGGAGAGGGCTAGGGTTTACATGGAGTCGGTTACAAAGAAGGAAATATAATATCCGAATCACCAAGCTTGTCTTCGACGCAAAGGAGAGTCCCATCCGGACACGGGACGAAGTCTTGAGTCTTGTATCTTCACGGTCCAACAGTCCGGCCAAAGTATATAGTCCGGCTATCCGGATACCCCCTAATCCAGGACTCCCTCAGTAGCCCCTGAACCAGGCTTCAATGACGATGAGTCCGACGCGCAGTTTGTCTTCGTCATTACAAGGCGGGTTCCTTCTCCGAATACTCCAAAATAATTATCGAACACTTGGATCGTGTCCGGATCTGCAAGATGATCTTCATACACCACCGTAGAGAGAATAACACTTCATAAATCTGATCTGCTGGCAATTTTAGACAAAGTGACATGGCACTACGGTCGGGTCAGTATTCGAACCGTTTTCCCACAACCGGCCATAGCGCATATTGCGAGGCGGTTTCCTTGGCATGTCTTGTCACAGCAGAGATCATGTCCCCTTATTACGGGATTTCCATCAATACGGGTATGGGTAACCCAACCGCGCAATCAATCGTGGCTCTTGGGAAATAAGCGATTCTCAACAAGAAAGTGGGGAGGCGCACCGTTCTCGTCGCCTCTATAAAGGGATAAGGATTCCCCATTTTCACCCACGCCTTCTTCCTCCTCTGCTTATCCATTCCCACAACCTCGAGCTCCAGCGCCCTAGTTCACGCTTTCTCCGCACAGCCAAACATGTCCGGAGAAGGAGGCAAGTGGGTGGCTTCCACCGTGAAGGAGGAGCATATTGTGAAGCTCCGGGCGGCCGGATACTTGGCCGCAGACATCGCGCACCGGCTACCAGACGAAGGGCAGATCATTCCAACTCCGGAACCCCACGAGAGGGTCGTGTTTCTCGCCCACTTCGTCCGTGGACTGGGATTTCCACTTCATCCCTTCGTCCGTGGTCTCATGTTCTACTACGGGCTAGATTTCCATGATCTAGCCCCATATTTCGTCCTCAACATCTCGGCGTTTATCATTGTGTGCAAGGCCTTCCTCCGCATCAAGACTCACTTCGGCTTGTGGCTACTAATCTTCTGCGTCAAGACGAAGATCGTGAGCAGCCAACAAGCAGAGTGCGGAGGTGCCATGGTGGGCAAGATGCCCAACGTTACCTGGCTCGACGGCTCCTTTGCGGAGACCGTGAAAGGGTGGCAATCGGGGTGGTTCTACATCACCAAGCCGCGTGACGCCAACTGGACGGCGGCCCCCGAATTTCGATCCGGAATCCCCATGCGGCTCACCTCCTCGGAAAAGAAGGGCCTGGCCTAGGGAGAACCTGCGGAGCTGACTGGACTTCAGAACTGTATCAAGAACATGAAGGACAAGAAAATCAAGCTTGTCAACATGGTCCAGGTCATGCTTGTCCGCCGGATCCTTCCGTGCCAAAGACGGGCATTTAATCTGTGGGAGTTCGTCCCGACCGAACACCAGACACTTCAAAAGCTCTACGACATGACACATAAGGGCGCATGGAAGGCGCTATTCAAGGCCTCTGAAGTACCTCCTCCCACATCCGAGGATCGCGGACTTCACGCCACGCGGCTCCCCCGTCCGGTGAGTTTTCTCACTACCACCAGATTTAGTTTTTCCCAATGTACTCATGGGGGAATCCTAAGTCATTGTATGTATTTGATCAGGAATATGTGGAGACGGCGGAGCGGATTGACTGTCCGGCTCCACTGCCAGAAGGTCCAGCAGATGCTCTCCTAACGGAGATACTAGTCCCGGCGCCCTACAAGGCGCCGGAAAAGAAGGCCGAAAAGAAGGCCCCATGGACCAGGAAGGGTCTCCGTCGCAAGGTCGTACCGGATTCCTCGTCCGAAGATGACGAGGCACACTCCTCCCTTGAAGGGGAGGAAGAAGAGGAAAGGGCCGCCCATCCGGAGAGGATGGGGGGCCTAAGAAGGCAGGCCAGGGGACCGGGAAGAGTCCTCGGCGCAAGGCCGTCATACCCTCGTCGTCCGAAGACGACGAGGAAGATTCCTCCCGCGGAGGCGGGGGAAAACATGAAGAAACTCTGCCTCCCCGCACTGGGGAGGAGAAGAAGAGGAAATCTGCTCCAGAGGGGGAGGCTAGGACGCCCAAGAAGGGGAAGGCGTCCCTTCCGGATTACTCCACCACGGCCGCCTATAGCGAGGAGGAGTGGCTGCCCAGGGGGAAGCCCCTGGTGAGATCGTAAGTATCCGCACTCTGTTATACTTTAGTGCGACTTCGCTTCATAGTCTATTATAACGCTGAACACATATATGCAGTCCGGCTAGGGTCCATCCCGAGGTATCATCTTCGGATGGGTCCTTGAGTGATTCGGCGATGAACTCGCTTCCGACGGCCACTACCCCTCGGCCTGCGAATGACACGGAGGTGTTGTCCCAAAGGCTCCCAGAGCAGGGGGAGGTGGCTCTTCAGACGCCCCAGGGTGAAATTCCAGACGCCAGGCACACGGGGTATAAGATCCCCGCGGATCGTGCCGACGAGAGCCGCAGCTAGCCGGGCTCTCAATCGGTTACTGTACCGGAACCTCCAATGGTTCCGGACTCGGGCAGGCGGCCCCTCGCTAGGGAGGGCGAGCCGTCCATGCCGATGACTTCCGTTACGCCAGGGGCGTCAGATAGTCTGCTGGAAGCGCTTCGCGGAGCTTCCATGGATGAAGAGCACCATACTCTTATGAGTGCGGTGATTCAAAAGGTTTGGTCTGCCAAGAGCGGACTAACCGAAGCCTGCACTAGTCTCCTGACGGGCTTTGAGGTAAGTGAAAAAACGTGTGAAATAATCACCCGATAGGTAGTAGCCCATGATACTCTGTTTGGTGTTCGGAACGAAAAACCAAATGGAGGGTCGATTATAATCCAGAGGAGTATAATAGTAGGTTTGCATGTGAACAAGTAGGCGGTGCTGCTTGCCGCTGCTTCCCGCACGGCCGAGGTCGCCGGACTTAAACGGGACCTGGAGCAGGTACAAGGAGAGCTTGGCCTCACGAAGAGGCAGCTCGAAGAGAACATAGGTGAGTGGTACCCCATTCGCGTATTATAAAGAATAGACAAAATTTGTGATTCTAACGACAAAGTGTCGTGACTTTGTAATAGGGGCCACAACTGAAGTGGCGTCCTTGAAGAAAGCGTTGTCCGAGGCTGAAGACAAGGAGGCCATGGAGCGCATTGAGCGCGAACAGCAGAATGCAAGGTTGGGCGAGGTACAACAAGAGCTCCAGGAGCTCGGCAAGAAGTTCGAGTCCTTAGAGCGTGACCTCAAGACAAAGGATTCTGAGCTTGCGAAGGCCCTTGTGAGTATGAAAGACGCCAAGGCCGAAGCCGAGAAGGCCCAGCAGGAAATCCAGGCGGCCAAGAAGATAGCGACGGGTAAGACATTTTTTATGCAAAGCAAGCATATGGAGGAGGCGTTTCTCTTACTTACCTGAATTCGGAGCTCTCTAGGAGCATTCGCAGATCTGCCACGCAGCGCATCCGATGCCGCGGAGTTCCACCGTGCTGAGGAGGGGAGCTCGACGGAGAAGCTGTTCTGGTCCCAATATGCTGGAGCCGAACATCTGATGCCTCTGAGTGACCAATTGAAGCAATTGGTTGAACTCCACAGGGCGGCCGAAGTGGCTATGAAAGATTTCATAGTCCAGATGTGGCCTGGTGAGCCCTTGCCTGCCAGCTAATTCGGCCTGATAAAGCGGATGGTAAACGCCTGTCTGTGGCTTGAGGTGATCAAGTGATCCATTTGCATTGAGGGCGCTAAACCCGATATGACGGAACATAAGGTACCTTTGCACGGGCCGCATCCCTGCACTACCTTAGCCGATATGACGGAACATAAGGTACCAAAACAAGGGAGCCGGGCAAACCCAATTATTGACCCAAGACATGATTCAGAGCTGATGCATATAGTGCTATAAGTTCGGGGTGCCGCACTATTGAAAGTGTCCGGACTTGCCTTGCCGTGTTATGAGGTGCCATAAGGAGCCCCTGGCAAAATAAACATACCAAGGTGTACGGATGCAATATTAAATAAACACTTATAGAAAAAATGTGCCAATAGAAATAATAAGCTGACGCTATATATTATCTCCCATTCATAAATAATACGTCTAAGCGTATGTTTACAATGAATGCGTTAAGCAGAAGTAAATAGGACTATTTGACATGTCCCATCCAAGGGCAGGCTGCATGTAGGTATATAAAACAGGTATAATGATCGTAAACAGATTCCACCTAGGTATTCCCTTTGTGCGCAAAGCCTTTTGCCTCCTTAGTTTTCTCTCCTATGGAAGTTCGATAATCCGGCTCTTCTGAAGAGGCTGCCCGAAAGCGGTATCCTGAAAGGTAAAATGGGGGTTATTAAGGTATGTTGTGGCTGAGCTGCGCTGTTTGATTGAGTCACTGTTGCGCCTCCGCCTATGCCCATGGTATTTTGAGTGCGTAATTGTGTACGCGCAGCACGAATGCTGCTTTGATGGGGCTTGAGCGGAGGCCGGACTGCTAGTCGCACTCTTGGCGTGCCTGGCGATCCTGTTGTAGGGTGCTCTGGACTCGCTTGACGGTGTTCGGGGTTGTTGCCACCGGATTGGTGGTTTGCCGGAGAAGGCTGCATTGTACTTCTGCTGCGAGGGCTGCCGTATGCTCTTTTGTACGGAGAGAGCGGTCCATGTTACCACTGACTGTTATGACCCCGCGAGGTCCTGGCATCTTGAGCTTGAGGTATGAATAGTGTGGTACCGCATTGAATCGAGCGAATGCGGTTCGTCAAGCAGTGCATGATAACCACTGCGAAAAGGGACGATATCGAAGATTAACTCCTTGCTTCGGAAGTAATCCGGAGATCCGAAGACCACTTCTAGTGTTATGGAGCCTGTGCAACGGGCCTCTACTCTTGGGATTACACCTTTGAACGTGGTTTTGGTGGGCTTGATCCTCGAAGGGTCGATGCCCATTTTGTGCAGTATGTCCTAATAAAGCAGGTTGAAGCTGCTGCCGCCATCCATAAGGACTCGCGTGAGGTGGAATCCGTCGATAATTGGGTCTAGGACCAATGCGGCTGAACCGCCATGACGGATGCTGGTAGGGTGATCCCTACGATCGAAGGTGATCGGACAGGCTGACCGTGGGTTGAATTTTGGGGCGACTGGCTCCATCGCATAGACGTCCCGTAGTGCTCGCTTCCGTTCCCGTTTGGGAATATGGGTGGCGTAGATCATGTCGACTGTTTTCACCTGGGGAGGAAATTTCTTCTATCCTCCTGTGTTCGGACGCTGGGGCTCCTCATCATCATTGTTGTGCAGCCCCTTGTCCTTGTTTTCAGTGTTTATTTTGCCGGCCTGTTTGAACAACCAGCAGTCTCTGTTAGTGTGATTTGCCGGCTTATCCGGGGTGCCATGAATTTGGCACGAGCGTTCGAGTATGCGGTCCAGACTGCACGGTCCCTGATTGTTTCTTTTGAATGGCTTTTTCCGCTGACCGGATTTCGAGCCATTGAATCCGGTGTGACTGCCGTGTCTTCAGTGTTGTCGCCATTGTTCCGTCGCTTATGTCTGTTGCGCCGCGGCTTGCCATTATTGTCGCGGACATCTGAGGTGCCAGAATTTATAGGCGTGGTGCTACTGCGAGCCAACCTGCTGTCCTCGCCCGCGCAAAAGTGGGTCATGAGTGTCGTGAGGGACGCCATGGACTTAGGTTTTTCCTGGCCGATGTGTCGGGTGAGCCACTCGTCACGGATATTATGCTTAAAGGCTGCCAGGGCTTTGGCGTCCGGACAATCGACTATTTGGTTCTTTTTAGTTAGGAACCGAGTCCAGAATTTCCTGGCTGACTCTCCGGGCTGTTGGATAATGTGGCTCAAGTCATCGACGTCCGGTGGTCGCACGTATGTGCCCTGGAAGTTGTCGAGGAACGCGTCCTCCAGGTTTTCTCAACTGCCGATGGAATTTGCCGGCAGGCTGTTTAGCCAATGCCGGGCCGGTCCTTTGAGTTTAAGGGGGAGATACTTGATAGCGTGTAGATCGTCTCCGCGGGCCATGTGAATGTGGAGAAGGAAATCTTTGATCCATATTGCGGGGTCTATTGTGCCATCGTATGATTCGATGTTTACGGGTTTAAACCCTTCTGGGAATTCATGATCCATCACTTCGTCAGTGAAGTAGAGGGGGTGTGCGGCGCCTCTATGCCGGGCTATGTGGCTATGCAGTTTGAATTAGTCTGGGTGGCTATATTCGGCCCGGCCGGACTTGTTCATAGTGTATCCGGCGTGACGATCCTCGTCACGTGTTGGGGCGTGCCCTCGTGATCTGTAGATCGATCTTGGCTGTCCTGCCTTGTTTTCCAGTATATCTTGCAGGTCTTGCCTATTGCCCCGGGCCGTAGTGTATTGGCGTGGGGGTGCGGGCTGGTATTTGGGCTGATATGCCATTTTATCCAGGCCACGAGGTGGCCGTCAGCCGTGTGGCGCTCGAGTTCGTATTCCTCAGCTGCCAGGACTTCGGTCCATCTGTCTGTGAGCTGGTCTTGATCAGCTTGGAGCTGTTGCTGCTTCTTTTTCAGGCTCCTCGCAGTGGCCATAAGCCGGCGCTTGAAGCGCTCCTGCTCCACGGGGTCCTCAGGCACGCCGAACTCGTTGTCGCCGAGGCTAATCTCATCTTCGGAGGGGGAATGTAGTTGTCCTCCTCCGGATATCCGGCTGTTGCCTGTTCGTCTGGACTGACCTGCCCGTCTTCCTGCTCGGCCTGCTTGAAGGCAGACTTATCGGGGTTGTATTCATCTTCGGCACGATCCGGATTGTTTTCGTCTCCTGTGCCGGTATTGCTGTGGCGGGGCTTGGAGCGGCGCTGACGACTCCCATGCTTTGCTTTCTTCCCTGAGGGGTTATCCTCCATTGCCTCATCGCCATTGGTTTCTTTCGGAGTGTCCACTATATATATATATATATATATATATATATATATATATATATATATATATATATATATATATATATATATATATATATATATATCATATGAGGAGGTGGTTGTCCACCGCCCCGTGAGCGGTGGTTCCTGATCTTCTCCTGCATCATCGTCCATACCGTCGATGTCTTCGGAGTCGAAGTCCAGCACGTCGGTTAAATCATCGACCGTGGCAATGAAGTGGGTGGTGGGTGGGCAACGAATTCCTTCATCGCCTGCTTCCCACTCGAGCCGGACATAGTTCGGCCGAGAGTCTCCTGACAAAGAGAGGGACTTTAAAGAGTTCAGCATGTCGCCAAAGGGCGAGTGCTGGAAGATGTCCGCAGCGGTGAACTCCAATACCAGAGCCCAACCAGATTCGGCGGGCTTGGGGGCGCGCGGACTGGAACCTTGAAAGTGCAACTAGCCCTAGGTGGTTTTGGTAATTCCTAACAACATATAGCTCATTGAGCTAACATCATTCCAAGATGAACATTTCAGGAAAAGCTCAATGAATGGCATGGCATGGATGAGAAAAGTGGATCCCTCAAAATGCTAAGGATAAAAGGATTGGCTCAAGCTCAAAAGCTCAAGACTCTACATTTTATATTTTAGTGATCCAAGATCACATTGAATCTATAGGAAAAGCCAATACTATCAAGGAGGGATTAGGTGTTACTTAATGAGTTTCTTGCTCCACAGTGCTTAGTGATATGCTCCAAAACCCTCAACTACTTTCTCACATCCATATATGACCTAAACCAAAAGTCAAACTCAGCCCCACCGATTCTCTCTATCCGGCGCCACCGAGTTTAGATGTCATAGCCACTGCCACAAACCCTAGGCAAATACGTCTCACTGATAGGGATCTCGGTATCACCAAGATGGGATTGTAATCTCTCTGTTTCCCTTCGTAACGTTTCGGTTCCACCGAGATGAGCGATCGGTCCCACCAAGATTGCAATGTAAACTCCATGTTTCCTTTTCGTGACATTTCAGTCCCAACGAAATGAGCGAATCGGTCCCACCGAGTTTACCTGACCAACTCTCTAGTTAGCTTATTACCAAAATCGGTCCCACCGATTTCGTGTAATCGGTCTCACCGAGATTACGTTATGCCCTAACCCTAACCATATTGGTCCTACCGAGTTGCATGTCGGTCCCACCGAAAATCCTAACGGTCACTAGATTTGCTGAATTGGTCCGATCGAGTTTATCAATTCGGTCCCATCGAGTTTGGCAAGTTGTGTGTAACGGTTAGATTTTGTGTGGAGGCTATATATATACCCCTCCACCTCCTCTTCATTCGTGGAGAGAGCCATCAGAACAAACCTACACTTCCAACTTGCTGTTTCTGAGAGAGAACCACCTACTCATGTGTTGAGGCCAAGATATTCCATTCCTACCATATGAATCTTTATCTCTAGCCTTCCCCAAGTTGCTTTCCACTCAAATCTTCTTTCCACCAAATCCAAATCCTGTGAGAGAGAGTTGAGTGTTTGGGAGACTATCATTCGAAGCACAAGAGCAAGGAGTTCATCATCAACACACCATTTATTACTTCTTGGAGAGTGGTGTCCTCTAGATTGGCTAGGTGTCACTTGGGAGCCTCCAACAAGATTGTGGAGTTGAACCAAGGAGTTTGTAAGGGCAAAGAGATCGCCTACTTCGTGAAGATCTATCGCTCGTGAGGCAAGTCCTTCGTGGGCGACGGCCATGGTGGGATATACAAGGTTGCTTCTTCGTGGACCCTTCGTGGGTGGAGCCCTCCGTGGACTCGCACAACCGTTACCCTTCGTGGGTTGAAGTCTCCATCAACATGGATGTACGATAGCACCACCTATCGGAACCACGACAAAAACATCCGTGTATCCAATTGCGTTTGAATCCTCCAAACCCTTCCCTTTACATTCTTGCAAGTTGCATGCTTTACTTTCCGCTGCTCATATACTCTTTGCATGCTTGCTTGAATTGTGTTAAGATTGCTTGACTTGTGCTAAGATAGCTAAAATCTGCCAAAGACTAAAATTGGGAAAAGGACAAGTTTTTTTTGGTCAAGTAGTCTAATCACCCCCCTCTAGACATACTTTTGATCCTACAAGTGGTATCAGAGCTTTGGTCTCCATTTGCTTTGATTTCCATAGCTTTTGGTGGTCATAGCCTTGGTTTCCCAACCTAGGAGAGTATGGCGTCTAGCGAGGGAAATTATCACCGTAGAGGTCCTTACTTTGATGGTACTAATTTTGCTAGTTGGAAGCATAAGATGAAAATGCATGTTCTTGGACATAACCCTGCCGTTTGGGCTATTTGGTGTATTGGCTTGCAAGGTGAATTCTTTGATGGGAGAGAACCGAACCGTGAAGCTAGCGCAGAAGAGTTGAAGATGCTGTAATACAACGCTCAAGCTTGTGAGTCCTCTTCAACGGATTGTGCCCCAAAGAATTCAACAAAATTAGCCGTCTTGAAAATGCAAAGGAAATTTGGGATACTTTGATTGATATGCATGAAGGTACCGACTCCGTCAAGGAATTCAAGTTGGACGTGCTCTAAAGTCAACTTCGCAAGTTCGAAATGAAAGATGGTGAAGGTGTCGCTGAAATGTACTCTAGGCTTGCTCTTATCACAAATGAGATTGCCTGCTTAGGAAGTGAAGAGATGACCGACAAATTCATCATCAAGAAGATCTGAAGAGCTTTGGACAGAAAATATGATACCGTGTGCACATTGATCCAAATTATGCCCAATTACAAAGATCTCAAGCCAAGGGAAGTCATTGGAAGAATTGTTGCTCATGAGATGTCACTCAAGGATAAGGAGGATCTTCACAACAATTCAAGTGATGCTTACAAAGCCTCATGTGAAGCCCCTACATCATCAAGTGAGAAACAAACCTTCAATGAAGAATTGAGCTTAATGGTGAAGAACTTCAACAAGTTCTACAAGAATAGAAGCAAAGAAAGAAGCTCCAAGTCAAGGTCCTACAATGACAAAAGATCTTCTAGTCGAGAGCGCAATTGCTACAATTGTGGGAGACCCGGACACTATTCCAATGAGTGTACGGCACCCTACAAAAGAAGAGAAGAATCACCCAAGAGGAGAAGTAGAAGAGAAGAATCACCACTGAGGGAGTCCTGGACTAGGGGATGTCCGGATAGCCGAACTATCATCATCGGCCGGACTCCAAGACTATGAAGATACAAGATTGAAGACTTCGTCCTGTGTCCGGATGGGACTTTCCTTGGCGTGGAAGGCAAGCTTGGCAATACGGATATGTAAATATCCTACCATTGTAACCGACTCTGTGTAACCCTAGCCCTCTCCGGTGTCTATATAAACCGGAGGGTTTTAGTCCGTAGGACGAACAACCATTAGAACAATCATACCATAGGCTAGCTTCTAGGGTTTAGCCTCCTTGATCTCGTGGTAGATCCACTCCTGTACTACCCATATCATCAATATTAATCAAGCAGGAGTAGGGTTTTACCTCCATCGAGAGGGTCCGAACCTGGCTAAAAACATCGTGTCCCTTGTCTCCTGTTACCATCCGCCTAGACGCACACTTCGGGACCCCCTACCCGAGATCCGCCGGTTTTGACACCGACAACCACCAAGAGAGAGGAGGAGTAGAGATGATCATTATGAACGAAGAACATCCCGGAGAAGCAAGGATTCGGAAAGGAAGGACAAGTCATCAAGGACCTACACAAAATGAAGACATCAAGCTCATGTTGGTGAATGGGTATCCGGCTCTGACTCTGACAATCACTCCGAGAGAAGCTATCACTCCGACTCCGAATATATTCAAGATGAAGGTGTTGCCGGTCTAGCACTTGTGTCAACCAACTCCTACGACATATTTGATTCACCAAAGGAAGGACTTGGAAGATGCTTCATGGCTAGAGGCCCAAAGGTAACACACCCCGAGTATGCTGATTTCAATAGTGATGAAGATGACTTGTTAGGTGATGATGATTTACTTGTTGACAACTCTAGTGATGAATACTATGATGAAACGTCAATTAATCATGCTAATCAAGATAAAACGAATGACAATTATAAGGAGAAGATTGAGCTTCTAACTAAATAACTAAACACTCTTAAGTTACCTCATGAAACTATCTTAGAAGATCATCGAGAACTTTTAAGGACTCATGAGAAGTTACGCTTTGAAAAGCTCAACCTTGAGCAAGAGCATGAGTTCTTAAAAGCAATCAATGATGATCTCCGTAAGAAAAGTTCTTCTTACATTGCCAAGCGTTTACTCTTATCTACTTACATGCCTCAAGTCAAGTCCACTAACAAGAACAAGAAGGATTCTTCCTCTAGTAGTAACAATAATCATGCTAAATCCAATGTTGTTGCTTCTAGTAGTTCTCTTGATTCCACTAATGATTCTCTTAGCCAAGTTACACTTGCGCAAGAAAATAGCTTACTGAAGGGAATTATAGAGAAAGGTGTTTACAAGAGCCTTGCTGGGAGTAAGCAATTTGAGGAAATTGTACGCAAGCAAGGAAGGCACTGGAAGAACTAAGGTGTTGGTTTTGAATGAAAGTTCAATGACAATGGAGTTGAGTGGGAAGAAGATCAATACCCCAAGACAAAGTTTGTTCCTCAACAAGAGAAGTATGATCCTACTTCCTTCAAGGGGACACAATCTCAAGATGATCTTCCACCACAAGACCACAAGCAAAAAGGCAAGGAAAAGCTTCAAGAGGAGATTGATGCATTTGAAGAAGCTCCTAAGGCTTTGGTCAAGTGGGTTCCCAAGACTACATCAAGTTCTACTTCATCAAGTACGACTACAACTCCAAGGATTCCCATCAAGATGATGTGGATCCCGAAGAAGAAGAACTAGAGAGTTCTTCAGGGTGACTCCGCCAACATACCTCACTCATATCATTTTGGCAACAACAAGTGCAATCAACTTTCACATCTTGCACTAGTTCAAGGAGTCACAAACCCTCTTGTTGGTAAGACAAGGGACAAGGTAACCTAATGCTTTCATAGACATCATCTTATGTGTGCATCACTCTATGTCTATGGATATCCTTCTTAGTTCCTTGTGGGACTAACCCGTATAGGTATTGAAAGTGCAACTCACTCCAAAGGATTGCTCCAAATGATCTACATCAACATTGAGCATCCACATCTTCAACACCTACATGAATTCATCATCGACAAAACCCAAGGTTAGTTCATCCCTCTAAGGGGGGATCTCACATCTAGGGGGAGCTTAACTCTAAGAATTGAGTCAAAGCAACTCTAATGGTGTGAACACATCAATGCATTATGTAAAAGTGGTAACCCCACTTGAGCTTAAACGATGAGTATGACCTATGATCAAATGTCCTCATTTGACTCCTAAGTCAATATACTCATATATAGATGACCTAGTCATCGCCAATTGTTTGATAGATGCTAGAATTGGTTGTGCATGCTTTGCCACATATTTCATTTGCCATTTTATTGTGTGAGCATGTTGGTTGCATATTCCACTCATTCGAGGACATCCACTTGTTGCTTTGATTGATTGGTTTCTTTTTCCTCTGCCAAGTGGATGTACAAGAATGCCTAAGAACCTTCTCTAGCTATCATGCTTTTCTTGTCTCAAACTCTATTCATGCTACATCACAAAATTTGATCAAGTCAGATTCGAACCACTCTGTGTGAGGAGCACTCGGTCCCCGATTCGTCATAGACTTAAACTTCCAAAACTTCTTTGTGTGTTTCGGTCTGACCGATTCTTCCATTTCGGTCATACCGAGATCACTAAGTCGATCTAGGTTTTCAATCTCGGTGCATCCGATTTGAACTTTTCGGTCACACCGAGTTGTTGTAACTATCAACAGTTATGCATCTTGGTGCCACCGAGTTGTTCCACTCGGTCACACCGACAGGGTCGGGCTATATATATCGACGGGCAAAAATTTGGACACTTTCTCCAAACTCTTACGCCCACGCATAGCTCGCTCTGCCTCCAAGGTCTCCAAATCGTCCTCCTCGCCGCCAGCCGCCTCCAGTCGCTGGTCCCCGCCGCCGTCAACGGAAATCTTCCCCGCCGTTATCGCCGTAGCGAGTTCATCGCCGAACTAGGGTATGGACTCGATCACTGTGCTATCCCCGCCCGATTCCTAGCACATTGTGTTTGTCATGAATCTTGCCACGATTGAAACTATTCTATCCAGTCAAAACACTCAATAGATTAGAGGTGAATTGAAAATTTAGGGTTAGGTTTCCGTCGAAACCATCTCGGACCCACCGAGTTGTAGAACTCGGTTCCACCGATTCGGCTAAGGCCATTTCACAAGTGATTCTCGGTCTGACCGAGAATTGCAAATCGGTGTGACCGAGTTCAGGACTTTGTGAAACCCTAGCAGCCTCGGTGCCACTGGACTGTGACTCGGTCTGACCGAGTTCACTAGTTTAGGTTCCAAAAGCTTCTTCGATATCACCGAGTTTACAAACTGGTTGATCCGAAATGCTTTCTGTGGAAAACTAAAACTAAGTTTTTGAATCATTCTTTTGCAAAAACCTCTATATTTTGTGATGCTCATCCACTCTATCTCATCTATATCTATTCACAGGGTCTGCAGTCAGTGTTTGTAACATGTCTGATCAAAGTGACAGCCAGAGCAAGGAAGAGGAGCAAATTCAGATGAGTTAGGGACTAGTCCCTCTAGCACCTCTGATGAGGGTAGCAGGAGCACCCCAAGCAACCTGCCCAAAGCTGCCACCAGGGCCAGAAAGAAGAAAACCTCAGAATCTGAGGATGAAGACTATGTGGGAGTTGAGGATGAGGCCACTTCCAAGAAGAAAGTGCTCAAAAAGGAGTATGGCACAGCTGCTGCCACTAAGCCAGGAGTGCAGAAGAAGGCACCTGCAAGAAGGATTCCCACTTCCAAACCCAGGAAGGTTGCCACTAGAGAAACCATGAAGTTTACTATTGAGTCAGAAGATGAAGTTGTTGGTCAAGACAAAAAGAAAAAGAGAGTCAGAACCACTACTGCCAAAGTTCTTGGCAATCCCTCTATGAGGAGAGACTCTGAAGAGGAGGAAGAAGAAGAGGTTGCTGCACCAGCACCCAAGGCTCATAAGCTTATGGGTGATGCTATTAGGTCAGGGGCTGCATCATCAAAGCCCAAAGAAGCACCCAAAGATGCCTCCAAGCCCAAGATTGCACCAAAGAGGAATACCAGAAACATATCTACTGCTGAGAAGAACAAGGCCCCGGTGCCTGAGACTGTTGCTGAAGAGGAAGATGATGAAGATCATGTCTTGAGAAAGTTGAAGCCAAAGATTCTAGATCATAATGATGCTCATCCTGTGGCTGAGAACATGAAGCTGAGAAAGGATGAAGGCCTCAGACAGTGGAGGTTGTCTGATCCTTATGCTATCAGGAGAAGGACTGCTGTTGACTACAGGTTCCATACTAAGGCACAGTAGGATTTCTATGAGACAGTGTTGTTGGACAAGAAGCCTATAGTGTGTGACATGAGCTGGGTGGACTGGACCTACATGAAGGATAATGAGGAACACTATCCTGGTGTGTATGACAGTTTTAGTGCTTGTGGAGTTGCAGACTTTGTTGGGCAGAAGCTCACAAAGTGGAATGATGACCTCATATTGCAATTCTACTCCACAACACACTTCTATCCAGATGGCAGGATAATATGGATGTCTGAAGGTACTAGGTACCAATCAACAATTGAAGAATGGGAAAATTTGATCAATGCACCTAAGGAGATAGAAGATGACTTGGATGTCTATGCCAAGAAGAAGATGGATCACAACTCTATGACACATATGTACAAGGAGATCCCAGATGCTGCTGTTGAGACACATAAGTTTGGATCAGTACATTATCTTCTGTCAAGACTGCCAACCATCAACTGGATCCTCAGGCATACTCTCTTGCCCAAGTTAGGTGACCACAACATGATCAGAGGTTGCTACACTTATTTGATGTGCCACATAAGTTCAAGGTCATGAGCCTCATAGTTGAGACTATCAAGAGGACAGCAGCTGACCAGAAGAGAAGTTGTGGGTATGCCCCACAGATCCAAGAGCCGATCAACTCCAAGATGGTCACAGGCACATACTTGTTGGACAAGGATCACACACCTATCTATCCAGACTTTGAGGATAACCAAGTGATTATGGATGAAGATGAACCATCTTCTGTGCATGCTCAAGCAAAGAAGGAGAAGGCAAGGACAGAGAAGGCTACCAAGATGCCAAAAATGGAAGAGGCATCTCAGTACTTTCCGAAGATCAAACAAGATCAACTAGGCTACTTGATTGCGTCCACTCTGAGGATTGAGAAGGGGTTGGCCACCTTGACTCAAAACCAGGAGAGCCTGGAGAGGATCATGGAGCAGAAGTTCTATGACTTGGATGTGAAGGTGACTGAGATCCTGTCTGTTGTTGAGCAGCTTCATGATGGTATGCAGGAGAGGAAGGGCAAGACAACCACTGATGCATTTGCCAGAGTGCCTAGAGCTCAGAGATCAGTTGCAGTGCCAGTGACAGACACCAGAGCCACTTCATCTGCACCAGCTACAGCTCCTACAGCTCCAATGCAACCAGCTCCAGCTCCTACACCTCCATCTCCATCCACATCTACTGAAGTCTTCGTCCAAGGAGCCATCTCTACACCACCACCTGAGATCAAGCCTGAGAGATGATTTAGTGCTATGCATTTTCTATGAACTTTTTGGTAACTTGTTGCCAAAGGGGGAGAAAAATGTATAGATCATAGGCTTCGAGAGAGAGTGTTGCTTTTTATTCTCTCTCGCTTTGGTGGTTGACATTATTTGCTTGTTTGAGATACTTTATGTTTGTGTGATACTTGGATGATCATGTGTTTGATCATATGCTACATTTATGATTGTTGGATGACATTATCCCTTTATCTCTATATGATCATTCACTTCGCTTGGTGATGAGTGCATGTATTTAGTCATTATCATTTTGAGTGCTCCACCAAGATGTATGTGACATGGAAGAGTTACCCATGAGCCTAACTCTTTGTGCATTTGCAGTCCAAAGCAAATCTTAAACTATGCACAAATTTAGGGGGAGCTCTTGCTTATCACATACTTCTCAAAGCGACAATGTTTTTCACTCTTATTATCATTTGTCGAAGCTTTGGTCTATATGTTGTCATCAATTACCAAAAAGGGGGAGATTGAAAGTGCAACTATCCCTAGGTGGTTTTGGTAATTCCTAACAACATATAGCTCATTGAGCTAACATCATTCCAAGATGAACATTTCAGGAAAAGCTCAATGAATGGCATGGCATGGATGAGAAAAGTGGATCCCTCAAAATGCTAAGGATAAAAGGATTGGCTCAAGTTCAAAAGCTCAAGACTCTACATTTTATATTTTAGTGATCCAAGATCACATTGAGTTTATAGGAAATGCCAATACTATCAAGGAGGGACGAGGTGTTGCTTAATGAGTTTCTTGCTCCACAGTGCTTAGTGATATGCTCCAAAACCGTCAACTACTTTCTCACATCCATATATGACCTAAACCAAAAGTCAAACTCGGCCCCACCGATTCTTTCTATCCGGCGCCACCGAGTTCAGATGTCATAGCCACTGCCACAAACCCTAGGCAAATCGGTCTCACCGATAGGGATCTCGATCTCACCGAGATGGGATTGTAATCTCTCTGTTTCCCTTCGTAACGTTTCGGTTCCACCGAGATGAGCGATTGGTCCCACCGAGATTGCAATGTAAACTCCCTGTTTCCTTTTCATAACATTTCGGTCCCACCGAAATGAGCGAATCGGTCCCACCGAGTTTACATGACCAACTCTCTGGTTAGCTTATTACCAAAATCGGTCCCACCGAGTTTGTGTATGTCGGTCTCTCGAGATTACGTTATGCCTAACCCTAACCATATCGGTCCTACCGAGTTGCATGTCGGTCCCACCGAAAATCCTAACGGTCACTAGATTTGCTGAATCGGTCCGACCGAGTTTATCAATTCGGTCCCATCGAGTTTGGCAAGTTGTGTGTAACTGTTAGATTTTGTGTGGAGGCTATATATATACCCCTCCACCTCCTCTTCATTCATGCAGAGAGCCATCAGAACAAACCTACACTTCCAACTTGGTGTTTCTGAGAGAGAACCACCTACTCATGTGTTGAGGCCAAGATATTCCATTCCTACCATATGAATCTTGATCTCTAGCCTTCCCCAAGTTGCTTTCCACTCAAATCTTCTTTCCACCAAATCCAAATCCTGTGAGAGAGAGTTGAGTGTTGGGGAGACTATCATTTGAAGCACAAGAGCAAGGAGTTCATCATCAACACACCGTTTGTTACTTCTTGGAGAGAGGTGTCTCCTAGATTGGCTAGGTGTCACTTGGGAGCCTCCGACAAGATTGTGGAGTTGAACCAAGGAGTTTGTAAGGGCAAGGAGATCACCTACTTCGTGAAGATCTACCGCTAGTGAGGCAAGTCCTTCGTGGGCGACGGCCATGGTGGGATAGACAAGGTTGCTTCTTCGTGGACCCTTCGTGGGTGGAGCCCTCCGTGGACTCGCGCAACCGTTATCCTTCGTGGGTTGAAGTCTCCATCAACGTGGATGTACGATAGCACCACCTATCCGAACCACGACAAAAACATCTGTGTCTCTAATTGCGTTTGAATCCTCCAAACCCTTCCCTTTACATTCTTGCAAGTTCCATGCTTTACTTTCCGCTGCTCATATACTCTTCGCACGCTTGCTTGAATTGTGTTAAGATTGCTTGACTTGTGCTAAGATAGCTAAAATCTGCCAAAGACTAAAATTGGGAAAAGGACAAGTTTCTATTTGGTCAAGTAGTCTAATCAACCCCCCTCCTCTAGACATACTTTCGATCCTACAAACCTACAACCGGATATGAGTCCGGGGGTCCGGTGTCACAGGCTTCCTTGGGGGTGAAGTCTTTGTTTGGCTCTACTGCCGATGAGTGTGCGGCCTCTAGGGCGGGGTCCATCCACCCGTCCTCGGGCGACGCAATCTGCTCCGGATTTAGGTCCGGGGCTCCTGCAGGGGCGGTATCCCGAGCATTATCCGACAGCAGGTCTAAGCCGCGTTCATTGTGACTGTCTGGTGCTCCTGGCGCAGGCCCGAATCCATTGAAGATCAAGTCTCCGCGGATATCGGCCGTGTAGTTCAAGTTTCCGAACCTAACCTGCTGGCCAGGGGCATAGCTGTCGATCTGCTCCAAATGGCCAGGCAAATTGGCCCGCAGTACGAAGCCGACGAACACAAAGATCTGTCCGGGGAGAAAAGTCTCACCCTGGACCATGCTGTTGTTGATCGAAGGCCATCAAGCCTTGCAGCGACGACACAGAGGAAGTCTCAATGAAAGCACCAATGTCGGTGTCAAAACCGGCGGATCTCGAGTAGGGGGTCCCGATCTGTGCGTCTTAGGCTAATGGTAACAGGAGGCAAGGGACACAATGTTTACCCAGGTTTGGGCCCTCTTGATGGAGGTAAAACCCTACTTCCTGCTTGATTGATATTGATGATATGGGTATTACAAGAGTTGATCTACCATGAGATCGTAGAGGCTAAACCCTAGATGCTAGCCTATGATGATTATGATTCTGTCTCTAAGGACTAAACCCTCCGGTTTATATAGACACCGGAGAGGGCTAGGGTTTACATGGAGTCGGTTACAAAGAAGGAAATATAATATCCGGATTGCCAAGCTTGTCTTCCACGCAAAGGAGAGTCCCATCCGGACATGGACGAAGTCTTGAGTCTTGTATCTTCACGGTCCAACAGTCCGGCCAAAGTATATAGTCCGGCTGTCCAGATACCCCCTAATCCAGGACTCTCTCACCCCTTGGATGGGCGCAGATCCTGGCGCGGTGCCATCGGAGGTGCCTGCCTCCTGAGGCCTTGAGCTGGGTGATGTCTTCTTCTTCTTGGGAGCTGCTTCAGGGAGGCCTACACTCTTGCTGTCTGGGTCCTCGATCAACCCGGCTTGGAAGGCGCGCTCAAGAGAAGACACTGCATCCTTCTCTTCACAGGGGACCGTGATGACTCCGCCACTTCCTGGCATCTTGAGGACGTTGTAGCCACGGTGAGTCACTGCCATGAACTTGGCCAGGGCTGGATATCCGAGGATGGCATTGTATGGCAGGCGAATGTGGGCAACGTCGAAGTCAATGAGCTTGGTACGGTAGTTCTTGCGCTGTCCAAAGGTGACAGGGAGGCGGACCTGTCCTATCGGGACAGTGGAACCATCAGTTACTCCTGAGAAAGGCTTGGTCGGCTGAAGCTGATCGTATGGCACTTGGAGATTGTTGAACGTCTCGACGGACAGGACGTTGAGCCCTGCTCTACCGTCGATGAGGGTCCTGGTAACTTGCACATTGCTGATGACTGGGAAACAGAGCATTGGGAGGACACTGGCTGTTGCCGCGCACTTGAGCTGATCCACTAAGCTGAACATGATGGCGCATGCGGACCACATGAGAGGGCGCGTGGCCTCGAGCTTGGGAAGGACTGCATTCCCCTCGCGAGCAAACTGCTTGAAGATGCGCTGAGAGGCTAGGGCCTGGGCACCACCCAAGATGTAGGCAATAGTACGCGGCTCCTGGAAGCCCCCATCCCCCTTGTCCGGATGATGACCGTCATTCCTTCTTGGCTGTGGTGGCAGAGGAGGAAGGCTTGCGTTGCCTTGTGGGCGATCCTCACGAGGCTGATTTCTCCAAGCCCCCATGCGAGGCTGGTCATGCCAGCGGTCCTCGCGAGGCCGGTCACGCCACCCTTGGCGAGGGTCACGGTGGTCCCATCGTCCTCCACCTCTAACTCCGCCTCGGTCGTAGCCCCGATCGTTGCGCTCGGGGCGTCGGCCAACACAGCCTTCTTGCACGGCTCTGAGCTCTTGGCATTCGTTGGTCTTGTGGGTATGGAGATCGTGGTACACGCAGTACCGGTTGCCCTTGGACGACTCCGGCTGGTCCCTGCCGTGCTTTGTGTCCGGCTCTGCTGCGAGCACAGCTACTCCTTTGCGCTTCACATCCTTGGCCTTGGCTTTCTTCTCTTCTGGATCTGTAGCTGGGAGCTCGAGAAGGGAGAGGCGTCCCTCCTCAGCCCTTGCGCACTTGGTCGCCAGGTTGAACAGCTCCAGAGACGTGCACAGATCTTCATGGATCGCTAGTTCCTCCTTCATCTTGACGTTGCGGACACCGTCAGAGAACGCCAAGATGATGGCCTCCTCGGTCACCTTGGGAATCTTGAGGCGAGCGTTGTTGAAACGCTGGATGTACTTCTACAGGGTCTCTTCGGGTTGCTACTTGATGCGGCGCAGGTCACCCACGACTGGCGGACGGTCGCGAGTGCCCTAAAAGTTGGCGATGAAGCGGGTGCGCATCTCGTCCCAGGAGGAGATCGTGCCAGGAGGCAGGTTTAGGAGCCAGGTGCGGGCACCGTCCTTCAGTGCCATGGGAAACCAGTTTGCCATGACCTTTTCGTCCCCGTTGGCGGCTTCGATGCCCAGCTCGTAGAGCTGCAGGAACTCCGCGGGGTCGGCAGTGCCATCATAGCGAGGAGGCAGGTCCGGCTTGAACTTGCCCGGCCAGGCGACACTGCATAGCTCGGTGGTGAAGGCGCGGCAGCCTGCGGTGGCCACCGGAGCTCTCTGCTGACGCGGGGCTTGCTCCTGGGGATCCCCATGCACCGCTGCCTGGAGAAACACGGGGTCTTGATGTGCCGGCGCAGGGATGTGGTCATGGCGTGCTGGTGCAGGAAGCACGTGAGCACCTTCTTGGGGACGAGGGATTTCTTGGCAGCTCTTTTCTTGCCGCGCGGGCGCCGTACACGGTGAATCTCATCCAGGGGCCGCGCGCCTTGGAGCCAGGGTGCCTTCTTGGGGAGGGGTGGCGGAGGCACCTCCTGGGCTACATCACTCGCGCAGGACGGAGGGCGAGGCAGCAAGAGGGACGGCGCAGGGGAGCCCCCTGCGGCGCTGACAAGCTCGGTGATGCGAGCGAGCCACTCCTCGTAGAGGTCGTCGACGGGAAGGTAGTGCAGGAGCTCACGCACCAGGAGCAACGCGGCGTGCGCGTCCGTGGGAGCGTGGCGTGCGTGGGACGACGAACCAGCTGGAGTCAACGACGGGGTGGTGGTGCGGCCTTCCCGCCGCACCGAGGGATGCAGCGATGAGGCCTGCTACTCATTCCCCGCCGGGCCGGTGGCAACGTTGGTGGCTGGCGACGGGGAACGACGGGGACATCCGCCGACGGGAGCCGTCTGGACGACGCGGGCGGCTAGAGCAGCCCGACACTCGGCGCGAGCCCGACGAGCATCCGCCATGGACACGACGGATGATCGAACGCGGAACAGCGGAAGAAAGATTCCGGCGCACCCCTACCTAGCGCGCCAAATGTCGGATGTTGGGTTCCGGCAGACCCTTAAGGTTTGAACCCTGGCGTGTGCGCGAAGATCTTCCCCTACCAATCTACGTCCAATCGCTTCGTGAGAATCTAAGCCAAACGATGAACAACACGAGAGACACAAGATTTATACTGGTTCGGGCCACCGTTGTGGTGTAATACCCTACTCCAGTGTGTGGTGTGGTGGATTGCCTCAGGGGCTGATGATGAACAATACAAGGGGAAGAACAGCCTCGAGAGAGGTGTTCATGAACTACTTGGGAGAGATCGATCGCCTATCAATCTGATGGGGACTCTATGAGATTCTAGATTCTCCCCTTTCTACTGTGGTAGCTAGCTCTATATAGAGAGGCCCTGGTCCTCTTCCCAAATATTGATCGGGAGGGGCGCCAACAACGGCCATTCTGAAGGGGAACATCTAGTACAAGCTATCCTGACTAAAGTTGGTCTTCGGCTGCCAAAGGCACTAGCGATGACGCTGCCTTGGGCTCCACGGTGACCTCCATCCTGCTGCTCTGCTGGTCTTGGTCTTGTTGCACTAAAATGGTAACCTTTTCTTGATGCCTCGGTACTCCACGCCTGTGCTTGCCCCCTTTGCACCAAAGAGGAAACAAGGACACTGCACAGGCCGGCGCCCGCGTGGCGCCCGCCTGGTCTCGATCGTCATGGCTTTCATCACGAGCACCTCGCGAGGTACCGTTGCCTTGATCTCTCCGCCTCCTCGCGAGCCTGCCTGGCGAGGCCGCTCTTGAGGAAGCCTTGCGTCGTCCACCCCATGAGGCTTGGCCCCTCGTGAGGGTCTTGAGTTTGCGTTGATGAAGATGGGCCGCACTGGGCCACTACTTGAGCCACGCCGCAGGCCGCAGGCAGGCAAGTCTGGGGACCCCCGTTCCCAGAATGCCGACAGAATCCACCACACCACAAACTAGAGTAGGGTATTACACCACAACGGTGGCCCAAACTAGTATAAACCCCGTGTCCCTTGTGTTGTTCATCGTGTAGCTTAGATTCGCATCGAGGCGTTGGGACGTGGATCGGTAGGGGAAAGATCTTCGTGCACACCCCAGAGTTCGAACCTTAAGGGTTTTGCCGGAACCCGATATCTAACAGATTCCTCCTTGTCAAAGACAAGATCAAAGATTTCTGCGACGAAGACGTGATCTCACTATTCTGCAACAATTGCATGGACGAGGGAATCCTCAATGCCATTAACCGCCGTTGTGTATTACACTTTGCTGACTTGGCAATCAAAGTACAGAAGTATTGCGCAATGGAAAGCGCTTGGAAAACTCAGGCAGCTCCTTGGGAGCCACCAGTTTCCATTCAACCCCTCGTCCAGGCAAAAAGGATGCACCCTCGTCGGTCGCCTGATCCAATAGTAAATAAATCGAAGACCATTACAGGGCGTGGAACCGTTCTGGAGGGATGGCTCGATAGGCCATGCAAAATACACACAACACCGGATACCATACCAACGCACAGCCTTATAACATGTTGGATACTCCGGCAAGTGGACAAGAGCAACGAGGATCTCCTCACCAAAAATACCGCAGAGCAACACCCCACAATAGATGACAACCTCAAAGTATTGACGGTCTTTGAGACTTTTGCCTCAAACAATAGGTGCAAAAGGGCACTCCGCAGCCTCGCTGAAGTCTGCCAAGTCGCAGCAATAAACCCCTGGAATGACACGGCGATAACTTACAATGCCAGTGGCGAACCAAAATTCAGGATAGTCTGAGCACCAGCTGCCTTGTTCCTCAGTCCGATCGTGGTTTTCAGTGTACCAAAGTGCTCATGGACGGCGGCAGCGGACTAAACCTTATTTACGAGGAAACTCTCAACAAAATGGAAATAGACATGAGTCGCATTGAGCAAAGTAGCATGACCTTTCGAGGAATCATTCCCAGTCGGGAGGCGCGATGCGCGGGAAAAATCACACTCGACGTGGTATTCGGCACGCCAGAGAATTATCGGTTCGAAGAGATAACCTTCCAAGTGACCCCTTTCAACAGTGGATATCACGCGTTATTTGGGCAAGATGCATTTACATGCTTCCAAGCTATACCTCATTAAGGGTATACGAAGCTCAAAATGCCCGGGCCCAATGGTATTATCACTCTTGCCAGTGATCCGAACATAGCCTCCGAGCCGAAAACAAAACCACAGCACTGGCCCTCGAGGCATTGTCTGAAGCCCTCGCAGCCGAAGAGTTAACTGCACAACACTCCACCGTGGATAGGGACGAAGTGATCCTGGACAAGCGACCCAAATCCACCTCCTTTAAACCAGTAGATGAGATAGTCAAATTTCAAGTCCACCCGACGGACCCCAAGAAGACAGCATCCATTGGGGCACAGCTAGACCCAATGGTTGACGTCGCGCTACCAGAGTTCCTGCGCGAGAACTGGGACATATTCGCCTGGCACCCTTCTGATATGCCGGGAATCCCACGCAGGTTGGCTGAACACAGCCTCAACATACTGAAGGGATATAAACCAGTCAAGCAAACACTTCGGCGCTTTTCAAACCCAAACGACAAGCTATGGGGGAGGAGCTAGCGAAGTTAATCGAGGCCGGATTCATCAGAGAAATAAAACACCCGGACTGGCTGGCAAACTTGGTGATGGTACACAGCCGAGATAATGGGCCACGGTAGGCCGACCGGGACCAGGATCTTCGAGGACATCGGGGCAAGCCGCGCCCCTCTTGCAGCGTCGGTGGCGACCTTGGGAGGCGAGTCAGTGGCGACCTTGGGCCGAGTCAGGGCCGGCGACTCGGGCGCGCCGACTCGAGCTTGCGACCTTGGGGGGCCGACTATGGGAGTCGGCCCGCGACCTTTCACGAAGACCGATGCGAGGCACGGCCCGGCGTGGCCGTCCCCTCCGACCCACGAGGCGGGCGTGGCTCTGATGAGCCGTATCACCGGAGATCTCCGGTGAGTGCGGCCTTGTTGCCATGCCTCCCTAACCTCGGCCACGGTCGTGATGCCTTTGTGCCCACGACGGCGCCTGTCACGGCCGAAGATCGCCGGGCCACTGTCGATGGGAGACTTCGAAGGCGGCGAGGCGCCCGAAGGCGGCCACGAGGAGTCGGCCTCCATGAGTCGGCCGCCTCCCTTGAGGCCCCACCAGCCATAAACCAGATTGGATGGGGAGTGGCGGCGATGATCGCTGACAGAGCGGCGGCCTTTGTTCCCCGACCCCATGGCCGAGCCTCGTCATCGAAGTGCTGCCTGGCGTTCTGCATGTTCGCGGGACCCACCGGTTGGCGGGCCCTAAAGCGGCGGGAAGGACAGCAGCGTGAGGCAGACGGCTGGGGCCGCCTTGATCAGTTACTATTGTACCCCGAAGTAGGCCTATAAACCCCGGGGCACCCATGCAAAGGTTGGCCTTGGATAGATTTAGACACACGAAGCGAGAGGAGAGCCAGCCTCGCTCCTTTGCTTCGATACAGCTCGGGGCGCCTTTGTAACCATCTCACCATAGTGATCATGCGGAGACCCTTGAGCAGCGATGAGGGGTGTTATCTCCCGGAGAGCCCGAAGCTGGGTAAGATTCGCCGGCGCATGTCTGCGCCTCATCCGTTCTAGGCACGGCGGACGTTCTACTCGCCCCCACCATGATAAGCCACCCGTTGGCATATGTCGCACCCAACCCCCGACATTTGGCGCCCACCGTGGGGCGAGGTGCACCGTCGTCCGGAGATCTGTTCTGGACAGGAACCCTTTTCCTCCCTAGCGAGCGCAGCCAGCCAGGCTCGCCAGACGGAGTCTGCATCGACACACTGTGCGGCGCCGAAGCCGCCTGCGCTGCGAGCGGCCTCGCCGAACTCATCGGCGAGGTGCGCCTCTCCGACGAGCCTGCGCCAAGTGCAGGCGCGGGTGGCCCCGAGAACTTTCTCGCGGGCCTCCTCGACCAACTCCATGTCGCCGGCGAGCCTGCCGTAGACTTGGAGTCCATAGGCTCCTCCGACCCGATGCTGGTCGACTCCGACGCCGTATCGCTCGATATATTCCCCACCAACGTGGTGGTCTACGACGAGCCGCTTACGTACGAGGAGAGTGACGGAAGCGCCGTCACGGAGGTGCTCGTCATCAACCACGGCGAGCACTCCGGCGAAGATGCCCAGGACCCGCGCGGCGGTCTGCAAGAACTGACGCGCCCATTCCGGAGGGCCTTGGGCGCCGAGCAGCTGGAAACGCCGCCTTCAGATCGCCGAAGCGCCAAGAAGTTAGCAAGCATGAGGCGCAGCGAAACATACCAGCGCGAGATGGATCGCGCCGTAGGCGGCTCGCCGGCTCCGACTGGGCCAAGCCGTCTGGGTGCGGTCCGACAGCGTGGCGCAGCCATTGCCGACTTGCTCGGGGCAAAACGCCCCGTGTAAGCCACCCCTGCGGAAAATATCCGCGCCGCCCAAGCGGCGACCGAAGAGATGAAGAACTTTGAGGGCGAAGAACGCCGTGTGATGATGGAGCGAGTCCAGCAACTCCTCGATCACGATTGCTGCGCAAAAGCAGCGGCGGCGGCAGCAGAATCTTATTGCGGCAGCAAATGATGATTTACCCCTCGCAAAGATCAAAGCGCAACCTCCGGACGCCCGGTGGCGAGTCCATGGAAGGAAGAAGGAGCCATCGTCGATCCTGGCGGACTCGCCTCACCATCGGCGCGACCAAGGCGGCCGCCCAAGAAGCGATGGAGCAGCGGGATGATTATCTGCCTCCCGCCCGAAAAGGCGGCGAGTTTCCCGTCGCTGTTGAGCATCCGACTCTCGGAGTCGCCTTGTCCGCCGAGAAGAGTCGGAGAGAATAGCGCCCGCCATCGGATCGACCGACTCCACCGATCCTGGGCTGGAAGAAGAAGATGAGTTAGGTCCGCCTTGCTTGGGCCCGCATCGAGATGAGCCCTTCCCCAAAGGGTTCACGCTCCCCGAGACACACCTAAGTACACGGCTCCATGAAGCGGAGGACTGGCTGATAGACTACTCCACAGGCGTCAACATAGCAAGCGGCAACAAGCGAGTTGCGGGAAGTATGTTCCCCTCATGCTCGAGGCATGGCCGGACATGGCTGAACAACTGAAGCCCGACATCAATAGCTGGGTCGACTTCACGAAGCCTTCATTAAGTAACTTCACCGGCACGTACAAGCGACCTCCCAAGCCGCGCCCGGCTCTCCTTGTGCGTGCAAGGCCTGAAGAATCAACAGCGATTACCTCACACGTTGGGCGAACTTGAAACTCCTGTGAGGCGTGCGAGTGCGAGCCATCGAGTACTTCATTCTTTGGGTGCCGAGAGGGCACCCTCCTCAACATAAGCTCCTCTGCGGCAGAGCCGAAACCCTTGACGATCTGCTAGTCATAGCTGATAAATGCACGCCACGGCCGACTCTTCCATGAAGGCGGAGATTCAAGTCAGCCTTGGTGGCAAAGTGACTCCCGGGCTCCCAGAACCCGGTGGAGGCGCCCGGCGGCAGCAACAAAAGCGACAACAAGCGCAAGGCCCAGACCGACTTCTTGATCGGCGGTGTAATAGTAGAAGATCGGCGATCGGAGGGCAGCCTCGTGGCCAGCGGCGAAAGGCGGCAAGTCCAATTGGTTGCCAGCTTTCTCCTATGAGCAGACTTTGGATGGTCCTTGCAAGTTCCACAGCAGCGCGAAGCCTTCAAACCACACCACAAGAAAGTGCCACTGGCTCGCCAGAATCGCCAAGGGAGACGGCCTTACTCCTCCGCCACCTGCAGGGCCGCTGCCTCCGCCGCCGCCCGGCAGCGGCGACCCGGCGATCGGCGCCCGTCAGAGGCAATTCCCGGAAAACCGCAGAGCCTCGTAGTGTTCACCAGCGTGGCGGATGACCCGCACTTGGCGCCAACAATAGCAAGAAGTAAATGCAATAGCAGCGGATGCTCGAGTTCATGCATTGGTCAGAAGCCTATCGGTTGGAGTCGGGCGGATCACCAGGTGATGCGAGTCGAGCTCCTCGCCTGGTCTTAAGCGCAACCTTGGCCAGCGATAGGTGGGCGCCCGTTTCTCGTGGGTCGATAGGCGGAGGCAGCAGCATAAACATCTGTACAAGGACACCATGGGCTTCGGAATCGGCGAAGGCAGCTGCGGAGCAGCCGCCTGATGTTCCATGGATTTGTACCCGGCCTCTCCTGCTCACCAATCGGCAAGATCTGATAGGCGTCCTCTTCGGAGAGAAAGATCACTTCGCCGAGCGGTCTGGTTCGGTGGTGGACTTGGAGAGTCCATACCATCGTTGCGGCGGCCTGCCTTAGCCAAGTTCATGGCGATTCCCCTCGCCTACCTCAAGATGAAGATGCGAGCTCAAGGGATCGACCATCGCGGTGACTACAAGAAGTCGTCGCTTGCGGCGAAAGCGATCGGCTGGCGAGTCTTTGGTGATCGCGGCGAAGCGGCTCCTTGACGAGTCGTGGCGATGGCTGAAAGCAGCCGGAGATGTCGCCCGACCCCAAGGAGTCGGAGGCGGAAGGATCATTCAAGCGGCTAAAGAAACCAAGAAGATACCCTTGGACCGGAGCACCCGGAGAGATCTGCTGTCGTGAGGCACAGGCCTTGACAGCAAATAGGAAAAGCGAGCTCGTCGATTTCCTCCGTGAGAATCGGGACATCTTCGCATGGTCCCCAAGGACATGCGGGTGTCTTGCGCCAGGTCGCCGAGCACAAGTTACGTCGGGCGGATGTGAAGCCCGTCGGGCAGCCCTTGCACCGCTGTCGGAAGAAGAGAAGGGTTGTTGGAGAAGAGATAGCCCGGCTCCTGGCAGCCGGATTCATTATGGAAGTGTTTTTGCCAAAGTGGCTAGCAAACCCAGTGCTGGTACTGAAGACAAACAAGCAGTGGCGGATGTGTATCGACTACACAAGCCTCAATGAAGCCTGCCCAAAGGACCCGTTTGCTCTGCCAAGGATTGATCAGGTGATAGACTCACTGGCGGATCGAGCTGTTGAGTTTCCTAGAGCGCATACTCGGGATATCACCGGATCAAGCTGAATCCGCGAACAGGCGAAGACCGCATTCATCACGCCATTTGGAATATACGCTGCGACAATGATGTTCGGCAGGAATGCGGCGCCACCTTTCAGCGTTGCATGCGAAGTGCCTCCTCAAGAAACTTCGGCGAGAGCATGCGTCTATGTGGATGATGTGGTGGTGAAGACGAGCGTGGGGCGCTTTGGAAGACCTCAAAGAGACCTTGAAAATTTGCGCGATTCTAATCAAGCTCAACCACGAAGTGCGTGTTGGTCCCACGGCCAGCTCCTTAGCTTCTGGTCTCGGAGCGGCATAGAGTGCAACCCGTGAAGATCAAGGCCATCGAGAGGATGGAGGTACCAACCATTGTTGGATGTCTGAAGTTCACCGGCTGCTGGCGTCCGTCGGCCGATTTATCGATTGGCTGGGAAAGCTCGCCTTTGTATCAAGCGATGAAAGACCACCTTTTGAGTGGAGCCATAAAGGCGGATGAGGCATTCTCCAAGCGAAGAAGATGTTGGCGACTCCCCTGTGTTGGCGGCTCCGACTCCCAAGAGCCCATGCTCTTGTACATCGCCGCCACCAACGAGTAGTCGCCACCAGATCATCGTGGTCGGCGCAAGGAGGAAGGCAAAGCGCTCCAAGTCCAAAGACCGGTATATTACACGGCGAGTCTTGTCGACCTCCAAGCAAAACTACCCTCACTATCGAGAAGATGTGTTACTGGCGTGCATTTGCGCCAAGAAGCTGAAACCCTATTTTCAAGAGCCCTCGATCCTTTGTGGTTTGCCTTTGCCCCACTCTTGAGATCATTGGGCCGAGAGGCGCCTCCGGCGAGTGGCCAAGTGGGCTATCGATCTAGCCCTTACACCATCTACTACCAACCTCGCACCGCCATCAAGTCATGTTGGCGACTTCCTCGTCGTGGGCGAGACCCGATACCTGCCGGCCTTGACTCCACTCATTGGCGGATGCGCTTGGCGGCTCCAAGATGCGCACGGCCTTGGAGCGGCGTCGTCCTCACCTCCCCAAAGGCGACAAGCTCAAATCGTCTGCAAATCCGCCGCCGCCTCCAACAACGTCGCCCGAATATGAAGCGCTCGTCCATGGGCTCCGGCTCGTAAAGAACTCGGCATTCGCGGATCACGTGCTATGGCGACTCCGACTTGGTGGTTCAACAATCATCCGGCCGGGGCGCCAAAGGCATAAACATGGCAAGCTACCGCTTCTGGTGCAACAACTTCGGCGGATATTTGAGAGTGCGAATTCCTTCACATACCAAAAGCGACAACGATCAAGCTGATGCCTTGCGCGAGTCGGCTCCACCGCCAAGCAATACCTTACGGCGTCACCGTTCAGCGCCTCCTCAAGCCGTCTATCAAGCCTTCACGGTCGAGACTCCATCTTCGTGCCGGCTCCGCCAGAAATAGTTGGATCCGACTCCAAGGCCCCAGCAAGCGACCTCAAGAAAGCCACAGCTGAAACAAGCCCGGGGACTGCGCCTGTCGGCCTAGGGACTTCAGAGCCCAGCCCGAGGACTGCGCCAGTCGGCCCGGGGACTTCAGAGCCCGGCCCGGGGACTGCGCCCGATTGGCCGGAGCTGATCGGCCAGAGATTCCCCAATCCAGCAAGCGGCGGAGACTCCAACCGCCGCCTCCCAGCCCAGCCACCCTTGTCCAAGTCGGCTGTGGTAGCGATCGAAGAGATAGCGGCACCTTGGCGGGCTGGCCCATCCTCAAGTTCCTAGTGAACAAAGAATTACCATGAGGCGAGACCTTGGCTCGGCAAGTGCAGCCTTGACGATAGCTTACACCATAGTCAGCGAGAGAGCTAGTCGGTAGCGGTGTCACTGGTGTCCTGCAGCTGCGTAGAATCAGAACAAGGCCAAGCGATCCTCAGAGACATCCATCAGGGCGAGTGCGGCCACCATGCGGCTTCAAGGGCACTCGTGGCAAAAGCCTTTCGGCACAGCTTCTTTTAGCCGACTGCCCTGGAAGAAGCTAAAGAGCTAGTCAAAAATGCAAGGGGTGCCAGATCTTCCGCTCCAAGCCCCTTGGCCCGGCTTCATCATGAAGGCAGTCCCCATTGCTGGCCCTTCGCAGTTTGGGGCCTGGACATGGTGGGACCATTCAAGACGGCCCGAGGCGGCCTAACCCATTTGCTTGTCACGGTGGACAAGTTCACCAAGTGGGTGGAGGCAAGGCCTATCAAGAAATTGAACGGACCTACTGCAGTAACCTTCATTGCCGACATCACAGTGCGGTACGGCATACCGCACAGCATCATCACCGACAATGGCACCAACTTTGCCAAGGGCGCCTTGGCTCGTTTTCTGCGACTTGAGAACATCCATTGGACTTAGCGTCCGTTGCCCATCCGCAGTCAAACGGCCAAGTGGAACGAACCAATGGCCTCATCCTGTCCGGCATCAAGCCTCGATTGGTCGAACCACTGAAGCGCTGGGCCGGCTGTTGGGTCGAAGAGCTGCCTGCCGTCCTCTGGAGTCTGCGCACAACCCCGAACAAGTCAACCGGCTTCATGCCTTTCTTCCTCGTCTACGGTGCCGAAGCCGTCATCCCAACGGATATAGAGTTCGACTCTCCGTGAGTCTCCATGTAAACCGAGGAGGAAGCTGAAGAAGCACGCCAAGACGGCGTCGATCTGCTGGAAGAAGGCCGACTGTTGGCACTCAGTCGGTCTGGCATCTACCAGCAGAATCTGCGCCGATACTACAATCGCAAGGTCAAGCCAAGATCGTTCCAAGAGGGCGACCTTGTGCTCCGGCTGATTCGAAGAACAGCCGGCCGGCCTAAGTTATCGGCGCCTTAGGGAAGATCCCTTCATCATCGGCAAGGTGCTAGGAAGCAGCGCCTACTATCGATCGGCCTTCGAAGCCTCGGCGCGCAAGAGGGCGACTCGGCAAAAGAAATAGGCGCCCGTGGAGCATAAATCTTCTTGAAGATTTTACGATTAAATCGTTATGTATCACACTACCCTCTTTGTATTAAAAGTACTATGACCTCAGGACCCCGGGACGAGCTCGGGGACTGCCTTTTTGATTATCTGTATGATAAAAACCACGCTTCCGAATGTGCTGCTCCTTTTATCATCTTTATGCGGCACCGAGTCCGACTAGTCGGCCGAGGATTCGCAAATCTTCGCTATGAAATGCTCCTACTTGATCGGACAAGTAATGTGTTGCGCTCAAAGCCATCTCAATCAGCCGCAGCTCGCGAGAAGCGGCTAGCCGATGGCGGGGACAAGCAAGAATGGCGCACATATGAAAAATGGCTAAGGACCTAAGAGCTACGCATAGCCCAAGCCGGCTACCAGCCTCCCCCTATCGAGCCGACTCGTGAGCAGTCGGCTCGCCGTCTCAATTTTTATCAAGGACAGCCGACTCTCGAATAGTCGGCCTGTCGCCTTCTAGCCGATTTTGCTGGAGAAACTCTAAACGACTAAGTACTTGCCTTCCTAAAGTAGCCAAGCACTCGGCCTGGCGACAGTCCGTAGAGCGGCTGCCCGGCCGGCGAGGCGGCAACTAAGGGAAGGCCGCAAAGGAAAAAAGTCTAAGGAGTAATAAGCAAGTAAAGGCAGAGATTTGATAAATATTTACATAAGGCCATCGGCCGAATCTATGAATAAGAATTCAGGATACACCCAGTGGGTGGAATTGTTCGAATCTAACAAGTCTTGCAAAAAGATAATAAAGACAGGAAAACAGAAGCACTCTAGGAGGCGGCCTCCGGAGCCAGAGGATCGGAGGTGACGGCGGTGTCGGATGCAGGCGATCGGTGGCGGTCTCAGCTTGAGTCGCCTCGGCGGCAGTCGCTTGTCCTTGTGCGGCTCATTGCTGGAGGCGTGATCGGGCTGAGGCTGGCTACCTGCTTCGTCTTCTGGCGCCTCCTCCTCGCTTCCGTCCTCCGACTCGTCCTCCTCCTCGGCACTGGAGCCAATCACCTCCTTGAGTCCTCCTCCTCTCGGGTGCATCCCGAACCAGTCAGCGGTGCCTCCTCGCCGCCTTGGTCTGCTTTCGGGCACAAAGACATTGGTGTCCGTGTATTGGCGATAGCGCGCTGCGCTTTCGACAAGGCGCCTTCTCGACCTCGGCTCGGCTGGGCCTCGGCCGGAATGAGGCAGACGGTCAGGTCAGCCCGGATACCACCCTTTGGCGAACTCCAAGGCTCGGCGTGCTCGGCCCGAGCCGAGAGCCCTTCAAGCCTCAAGCGGCCGGTGGCGACCTCCGGCCGGTCAGTGATCTGGTGGCGGTCTGAGTCGGCACTTCCGGCCTGCAGGCGGCAACCACTTGGGCAGCGGCATGTTGAAGGCGGCGCAGCGAGCGATGGCGGGGCGAAGGCGAGCCCGATGCTCGAAGCTGCTCGTCGATGGTTGAGGCGTTGGCGGCAATCACCTCGCCCTTCGCCGCCGCTCCTCCGAGCCGCCTCGATGGCGGAGCGGCTGCGAATGGCGGGAAAGAAGTCTGCCAAGGCGAGAAAAGAAGACGGTCGGAAAAATCAGAAATCAGCCCGACCGCAGTCGGAAGACCAAAGAAGAAAAAAGACTTACCATCGGCGATGTCCTCGAGCTCGTGGTAGCCGGAGGTCAGCATCGCCTCCCGGTCGGTCCAGGCGGAGCGCTCGACCTCGAACTCGGCCATGAGGGCATCCTCCCGCTACTTGGCGTCGTCCTGAGCCTTCCGAAGCAGCTCCTTCTGCTCGGCCAGCTGCGCCGCCAGCAGGTCGCGCTCTTGGACGAGCTTGTCGCACTCCTCCTCCTTGGCACGGCGAGCGGTGTTGGCCTCGCCCAGCTGCTCCTGGAGGGCGGCATTGGCGCCTGAAGATCGAAGAAGAAGACAAGAAGGTCATCAGTTAGAAAGATCGCCGGGGAGATCCGGCCCGACTACTCAGCAGTCGGCCTGAATCTCGGGGACTATAGCCCTTGGTAGCGTATCAATGCCTTGTGGAGAAGAAGGAAGAAAGATCGCCAGGGAGATCCGGCCCGACTGCTCAGCAGTCGGCCCGAATCTCGGGGACTACAGCCCGCGGGTGCGCCAGCGCGGCCCCGTGAAGAAGGAAGAAATAACTCACCTCGGCTTTCCGTCAGATCGGCGGTCCGCTTCTTCAGCTCCTCAACGTTGCGGTTGAAGGCAGTGGCGCGGAGATTGTGGTATTCCTGCAAAGCCGGCGAAAGCAAAGTTAGTCCTCGAGCTCACGGAGGAGTTGAACCGCTGCTTCAGCAGCCGGCCCCGAACTTCGGGGACTACACCCGATGGGTGCTGTTGGCGCGCCCATAGGAAAAACGAAATTAAAAAGAAAGCGAAAACATACCGGACGAGAGGTCCGCAAGGCGAATGGGCTCTGGTGCGAGTTGGGCGTCCCTCCTCGCGCAACCTCGGCTGGGCGTCGGGGAGGGGCCTGGTTCAGCGGGCGGTGCCGCCTCCGCGCCAGCCGGCCCGGTGGCGGCGGACCGCTGGAGGCCTCGGCGTCGGTCGCCCGAACTTGTGGCGCCCGATCTCCCGAGCTTCGTGGCGCTGAGCTCGTCCTCTCAAGACGGCGGCGCGTCGGCACGGCGACCTGAAGAAGCAGCCGCGCCTTGGCGTCGTCCGCAATCGGAGGATCCTGCGAGTCCACCGGCTGTTTGCCATCTTGACCTCGAGGCCAGGCGGCGGAGGCGGCGGAGGCGGGCGTGAGTGTCCCGAGCACGAGCGTCGCCGCCCTCCTCCACGAGAGGTTCTCGGCGCCGACCTCTCGGTCTGCCCGTGAACTTCGAGGCAGCGGCGCCCGCGGCAGCGGGGACAAGCATCGCCGATCGGCGACATGCGACCTCCTCGGCGTGTCGTTTCGTCGCGGCGGCAGTCTCGGCCTCCTCCAGCCTCCTCTGGGCATTGGCGGCCGCCTTGTCAGCTTCCGCCTTCTCCAGGCGGTCGGCCTCCTCCTCCTCGCGCTTCTCCCGCCCGTTCCGTTCCGTCGCCTCCCGAAGGTCGGCGGCGAGATCAATTCGCCGGGTGTTGGCAGATGTCTCCACCGACCCCATGACGGAGGGGACGGCGGCTCTCTCAAGGGAGAGGGGAGCTCTGGAGAAGATCGGAGGGAAAATCAGAGAAGACTCAAATAAGATCCAACAAAGAAATGAAGGAGTAAAGAAGACTCACGAACAAACTAGCGGCGGCCTTCTCACTTCCATTGAGCGGTTGGCCTTGCGCCGCCTCCTCCCGCTTGAGTGGCGGCGGCCTTGAACTTCTTTGCTTCCGCTTGGCCTTTCGGCCCGGCGTGGCGTCTCTTCGTGCCGGCTTGGCGGGAGCGGCCCTTGGCTGGCGGCGGGGCGACTTCCGCGTCGGCGTCTTCCTCGGGCGGTCGGCGAAGGTGCATCAGCGGCTGAGCCGCCGTCCGCCCTTCTCCGCCGCCTTGGCGTCGGCCTCTAAGCGCCGCCGCCCCAAGTCGGGAATTCGTCGACATCGGCCGACCTCGCGATCTAGGGCGTGTCGCGAGGCTCTCTTGTGGTGCGGCTATAGGCGCCGTGAGGATTCTGCTCAGAAGAAGCCAACGATGATTAGAGTTGGTCAGGCGCAAAGAAGATCGAACTATAGACGGATGCGACTTACCATTGGAGGGGGGTTGTCATGCGAATACGGCTCCTTGCCGAACTGCCAGTCCTCCGTGAACTTGCAGTGGGCGATGTGGTTCACCAAGTTCGCCACCTCCCCGCGCAGCATGTCCTTGGTGCACAGCCGGCTCGGATCATGGCGGCGCTCATCAGCGAGATGAGGTGAGGCGGCCTGGAGGCGAAGGACTCGGGCGCCACGGCGGCGAGAAGATCGGGGCGGCGAGCCCTCGGCTGCTGCAGCAGAACTTCGGGTCGCGCCCGCGCCCGGCTCGAAGGCGAAAGTGATTTGGACGGTGGGACCAGCTGGCCAGCCGGCGGTCGAGCTTCGGGGTCGAAAGGCGGCGAGTTGACCTAGTCGCCGTCGATGGAGATGTTCTTCCGTAGAAGTAGGACTTCTGCCACATCTTCACCGACTTCACCAGCATGAATGGGAGGAAAAGAGTTGTCGGCCGTCGGCGCCCGCGACCATGATGTAGGTGCCGCCTGAGCGGTGTGCGGCGGCTGTAGTTTTGAAGAAAAAATCCCCCACAGTTCAAGGGTGGGGAGAAGCGCCCGATGTAGCCCGCGCAGTGGCGAAAGCGAGCACCACCGCGTTGGGGTGAGGTGGTGCGGCTACAGCTTGTGAAACTCGAGGAGCGAGAAGAATCCGCTCGCCGGAAGCCCCAGCCAGCGCATTAGGTGCGGCGGAAGATGACCCTTCGCCCTCCTCGGCGCTGGGCGGATCTCTCCCTTGACGCAGGCGGGCGTGCACCAGTCGCGCTCGGGAGGCGGCGGTCTGGCGGAGAAAGTCGATGTGCTCCGCCTCCGCGTGAACCATCCCACACGGGCGGAGCGCGAGGTGGGGGGGCGGCGGAGAAGAACTCATCGCCCGGCGAGGAAAAACGCCTTGGCTCATGGCGAAGAAGAAGAAAGCGAGGAGGCGGGGAGAGGTGCGCGTGCGGTGCGCCCGCTCCTCCCGCCTATTTATAGCCTGCGGGTGAGAGGCGCGGCGGGCGTGGGATTGCTGCGCCGAGGCCCCACGCCGCCCGATAACTACAAGATTCTGCGTGCGGTAACGTGCGATGAGATACTGTATCATGACCCACAGTGGATCCGCTTTCGAGGGAGGCGCGTAGTGGCGGGCCCCACTGGCGGCCCGTCACGTCCGCAGCGTGGGTAGGCGAACTATCGCCCCATGTGGCGCCCGCGATAGGACCGTCTCAATGATGGCGAGAAGCGTATCCGATCGCCGCCCGTTTCCCGCGCGACTTGCGAACAGCGGCCCCTCATTGGCGAGTCGATTCGGCGAGGCGGCCCAAAAAAACAGCCAAGTCTCGAGTCGGCCTTTGGGAAAATTAAGCTGTTGAAGCCCCACGAGGCGGCGCCCGCAGGCTTCACCGGCTCGAGGACTCTTGTCGGAGTAATGGGTAAACCAACCGGGACCCGAGATCTTCGGGACATCGGGGCAAGCCGCCCCTCTTGCGCGTCGGTGGCGACCTTCGGGAGGCCGAGTCCGGTAGCAACCTTCGAGGCCGAGTCAGGGCGGCGACTCGGTAGCGCCGACTCGGGCTTGCGACCTTGGGGGCGGTATGGCGGTCGGCCGTGACCTTTCACGAAGACCGATCGAGCACGGCCCGATGTAGCCGTCCCTCCGACCCACGAGGGTGGGCGTGGCTACGATGAGCCGTATCACGGGAGATCTCGGTGAGGCGCGGCTTGTTGCCATGCCTCCCGACCTCCGCCACAAGTCGCGATGCTGTGCCACGACAGCGGCTCTGACGGCCCGAAGATCGCCGAGCCACTGTTAGTGGGAGACTCGAAGGCGGCAGGCGCTCAAGGCGGCCACGAGGAGTCGGCCTCCATGGTCGGCCGCCTCCCCCGAGGCCCCACCAGCCATAAACCAGATTGGATGGGGAGTGGCGGCGATGTCGCTGACAGGCGGCAACCTTGTTCCCACGACCCCATGACCGAAACTGCGTCATCGAAGTCTTGCTGGCGTTCTACATGTCCATGGGACCCACCGGTCGGCGGGCCCGAGCGGCGGGAAGGACAGCAGCGTGAGAGGCAGACGGTGGGGCCACGCCCGATCAGATTACTATTGTACCCCGAGTAGGCCTATCTAAACCCCGGGGCACCCATGCAAAGGTTGACCTTGGATAGATTTAGAGACACGAAGCGAGAGGAGAGAGCCAGCCTCGCTCCCTCTTGCTTCCCCGATACAACTCGGGGCGCCTTTGTAACCATCTCACCATAGTGATCATGCGGAGACCCATGAGCAGCGATAGGGTGTTATCTCCCGGAGAACCCGAAGCTGGGTAAGATTCGGCCGGCGCATGTCTGCGCCTCATCCCGTTTCTAGGCACCGGCGACGTTCTACTCGCCCCCACCATGATAAGCCACCCGTTGGCATATGTCGCACCCAACCCCTGACAGTACCAAAGAAAGATAAATCCTGGCGCTTATGCGTCGATTTCAAAGACCTCAACAAGGCTTGCCCTAAGGATCCATTTCCCCTCCCTCGCATCTATCAGATTATTGATGCTACAGCCGGACGACAGAGGCCGAACTCCCTAAAGAGTATAGCACATATTCCAACTGGGTCATGCACTTCGACGGCTCCAAAATCTTTGGCGGGCTTAGGGCGGCACTTGTCCTAACATCCCCACTAGAATCTGATTCGTATGTCTTCCAAATATTATACACAGACTCCAACAATGCAGCCGAATACGAGGTGCATGGTCTTTGGATGGCTGTCTCCATGGGTATACAATGCCTGGAAGTGCACGGGAATTCAAACCTCGCAATATCTCAAATAAATGGATACTTCGATGCCAAAGATCCGAAGATGGCGGCTTATCATAACGCTGTTCTCAAAATGTCGGCTCGATTCGAGGGGCTCGAGTTTCATCATGTGGCTCAAGAAAGTAATCAAGCGGCGGATGTCCTTGCTCGCATAAGCGCCAAGCACGACCCCGTCCCACCTAACATCTTTCTGGAAAGGCTCTTCAAGCCATCTATGGTGTGGCAAGGGGAGAGCGGCAATACCAGTCCGGATCCGACTATAACCCCAGATTCCAAACACACCGATATCATTAGGGGCAGCCACCGAAATAACACCGTCGGCCCATCTTATCATGGCAGTCATTTCCCCATGGACCGAACCCTTCTTGGCCTACCTTAATAGGCGAGAACTCCCTGAGGATCAGAATGAGGCACGTCGCATTATCCAGCGCTCGAAAGCCTAGAAGGTTTACGATGAAGAACTCTACAAGAAAAGCGCTACCAGAGTACTTCATAGATGTATCTCCGAGGAAGAGGGGCGGCATCTCTTGGATGAAATTCATGCCGGTCTCGGTGGTCACCACGCCATGGATTGGGCCCTTGTAAGCAAGCCCTTCCGTACAGGTTTCTATTGGTCGACGGCCCGAGCAGATGCACAGGACCTTGTCCAACGTTGCGTCGGATGCCAGCTTTTCACCAACCAAAGCCATATGCCACCCACCGCTCTACAAACAATCCCCATCACTTGGCCTTTCGCGGTCTGGGGGCTTGATATGGTCGGACCCCTTAAAGGAGGAAGCCATAAGAAAAAATACTTGTTGTTCATGGTGGATAAATTCACTAAGTGGATAGAGGCCAAACCAGTTAAAACGGCCAAAGACAGACCAGTGATAGACTTCATATCCGGTGTTGTGCACCATTATGGTGTTCCATGCAGCATCATCACCGATAACGGCTCCAATTTCACAGCCGATGAGGTGAAAACCTGGTGTGTTAATCTGGGCATTAAGCTCGATTATGCCTCCATCTATCACCCGCATACAAACGGTCAAGTCGAATGAGCCAATGGTCTTATTATGAGCGGCATTAAGCCCAGACTAGTGCGGTCTTTGAAAGAATCAGACAAGCACTGGGTCGAGGAGCTCGACTCCGTACTCTGGGGGCTATGGACCACACCCAATCCACTACCGGATATACACCTTTCTTCATGGTGTACGGCGCAGAGGCTGTGCTACCCTGCGACATTATTCATGACTCACCTCGAGTGTGCATGTATGAAGAGAGAGAGGCCGAGCTTGATCGGCGGGACAGCTTAGATGCCCTGGAGGAGGAGCGCGATGTTGCAAAAGCCCGTTCCGCATTTTATCAACAACAGGCCCGCAGATATCAAAGAAGAGAAGTGCGGGCCAAGACTTATAATGTTGGCGAACTCGTTCTACGCTTGCCGGAGAAGAAAAAGGACAAACTCAAGCCCAAGTGGGAGGGTCCCTTCATCATTGATGAAGTTCTCACTGGAGGAGCGTACCGCGTGCATGATGCATCAGACAAACGCCTAGAGTCAAATCCATGGAACGCGGCCAGACTCCGAAGATTCTATGCCTAGCGCCGAATTCTTTGTTCGTCTCCTTCTCCCTTTTGTTTCCATTATATTTTTCCTCTCTTTTCACTTTTTTCTTTTTTGTTTAGCCTTAAAGCTTTCGTGCGGCTAAACCATGCACCTACGACGTACACATCCTCAAATATGTACGTCCATTATACCTGGGGGCTTCTTGTACATAAGCTTAGTATTATTATTTTCCGAGCATTAAGCTCACCACATATGTATCTCTTCCTCATATGTACCTTTTCTTCGCCATTATATGCATCGATATGACTTAAATTTTGGCCAAGCTGGGTTTCCTGGCTCCTGTGCTTATGACCTACGTTCCCGTTAGTTTGGCTAGGGCATAAAGGGAGCACCTCTATGATTTTAACTGTCGGGTCATCCGGATGTGTACCTCAGACTGGGTGAAGCCGAAAGCTAGCATTCTTAAGGGAATATTCGGTCGGCGGACAAAAGATGTTTTTACTCATTACACTATGAACCCCCAGTTGTTACATATGTTGCAATATTTCAATCACAGTTTGGACATGCACGTTAACGCATGCTCACCTAGGGAAAGGAACCCTTAACGGAACTATTTTCTATGGAAGATGTTTCTTACAATCACAATGTAATATAACATAGCTAGCCGGATACAATTTGTGTGTTCAAGCAACTATGACCCCTACGCCTGGTTTCCACGCATACCCCGGTTTATTTTGCCGCTCAGGTATTCGGAAACATTCCGCACCTTCGGGTCCAGAGGTCGAAGCGAAAAGGTCTGCCATGACAATCGTTTTACAATCCGGCTAGGGACAAATATGTCAAGGAAAGTACATAGTCACTTAGACTCAAAAATTTCCTCTTCTATGCCGTCAAACAGGTTGTCTAGCTTACAATCTTGTTGAGAATATTTTGCGGCTACTTTTACCTGGTCATATACCAAACTAACAGGAATTTATTTTCCATCTGACCCTAAAGGTCCGACTCGGGCCATATGTTTCGGATCAAGCTTTGTATACTGTGTTTTCACCATGGCCCAGGCCTCTCGTGCACCTTCCAGCAGGCCGATATCTTCCACAATCGGAAATGCCGTCGCGCTCCCTTGAATAGTTGTACAAGCTCCTCCATACTTCCTAGAGGGGAGGCGGATGGCCATAAGGCCTTGGAAACACTTTGCATCGCATGCTGAGCTCGCTCGTGCATTTGCGACAGCTCTTGTAGCAGATCGCCAGAAGATCCGGACATCTCCTCTTCGAGACGGCCAGTCAACATACCTACAGACATAACTCTGCCAGTTCCTTTCCTCGCCGAATTGTGCGGAGGTAAGTTTGAACACAAACTAAATATGCCACCTCGCAGCCTCTTATGTTCCTTCATGGAGTCTGCCAGCTAGGCCCCCACATCTTTCAGTTCTTCGCCCAGCTGGGTGTTGGAATCCTGGAGTTTGTTTTCCTCCTCCCTGACCTATGTAAGTATATGTTCGCCCGTGGCCAGTTGCCTTTTGGCTTCTTGTTCACCCGCTCGTGCGACTTCTGGTGCCTCTCCCGGATGATCTGATGATCCTGCCATAAGATATGCAACTGTGTTAGCATTGCTAGTATATAATTCTGTTTTTCTCAATGGAGGGACACATTACCAGGCGATGCATTCTTGGATTTCTCCAGTTCGGCTGTCACAGAAGCTAGCTGGGTCCGACACTTTTCCAGCTGTTGAAACAACATGTTGTTCTTCTCCATAAGCACCTGGTTTTACAAATGATCCTTAAATCAGCTGAATCAACTACTTCAAGTCTCGGGGGCTACTGGTATATAATTATCAGGTTTATACAATGTGAGCTTACCCGCATATCTTTCAAATATTGGTTTGTGGCTCTCACAAGCCCGTCTTTAGCAGCTCGGATGTATGCATCAACCGAGCTGAAGGCATTGAATGCCACTTTTGTAAAGCCGGGGTCGCGAAGAGCGGCCCTCCGGCACCGATGGTTCATGACGCTCTCCACTTCCGAGTTTGTGACGGACACATCATCTGAATCCTCTACTAGAGGACAATCCGGCGGCACTCCCGCATCAGCCCTTGTCGTTACGATAGGGTCAGGAACCTGGCTGTTGGGAGTATGACTGGCAGGACTCCCAGACATAGTCCGGCGAACGCTCTTCCTGATAAGACACGAACCGATAATGTCACAGTCGGATGTGACTACCAAAGGGCATAATTACAAAGCCATACCTTTTTATGACGGCTCTGATGTGTCTTCGCTTGCCTTCCTCTTCGAAAGATTGCCTGGTGCAGGCGCCGCTCTCTTAGGAGTCGCCTCTGGTGCAGGTGTTGGAAATATGCCCTAGAGGCAATAATAAAATGGTTATTATTATATTTCCTTGTTCATGATAATTGTCTATTGTTCATGCTATAATGATGTTATCCGGAAATCGTAATACATGTGTGAATACATACACCACAACATATCCCTAGTGAGCCTCTAGTTAACTAGCTCATTGATCAATTGATGGTTACGGTTTCCTAACCATGGACATCGGATGTCATTGATGACGGGATCACATCATTGGGAGAATGATGTGATGGACAAGACCCAATCCTAAGCATAGCACAAGATCGTGTAGTTCGTTTGCTAGAGTTTTTCTAATGTCAAGTATCATTTCCTTAGACCATGAGATCGTGTAACTCATGGATACCGTAAGAGTGCTTTGGTTGTACCAAACATCACTGGCGTGGCGGGTGGCTATAAAGGTATACTACGGTATCTCCGAAAGTGTCTGTTGGGTTGACACGAATCGAGGCAGGATTTGTCACTCCGTATGACGGAGAGGTATCTCTGGGCCCACTCGGTAATGCATCATCATAATGAGCTCAATGTGACCAAGTGGTTGGTCACGGGATCATGCATTACGGATGCAGTAAAGTGACTTGCCGGTAACGAGATTGAACGAGGTATTGGGATACCGACGATCGAATCTCGGGCAAGTAACGTACCGATTGACAAAGGGAATTGTATACGGCAAGTAACGTACCGATTGACAAAGGGAATTGTATACGGGACGATCGAACCTCGACATCGTGGTTCTTCCGATGAAATAATCGAGGATCATGTGGAGCCAACATGGGTATCCAGATCCCGTTGTTGGTTATTGACCAGAGAGTCGTCTCGGTCATGTCTGCGTGTCTCCCAAACCCGTAGGGTCTACACACTTAAGGTTCGGTGATGCTAGGGTTGTAGAGATATTAGTATGCGGTAACCCGAAAGTTGTTCGGAGTCCCGGATGAGATCCTAGACGTCACGAGGAGTTCCGGAATGGTCCGGAGGTGAAGATTTGTATATAGGAAGTCCAGTTTCAGCCACCGGGAAAGTTTCGCGGGTCACCGGTATTGTACCAGGACCACCGGAAGGGTCCTGGGGGTCCACCGGGTGGGGCCACCTATCCCGGAGTGCCCCATGGGCTGAAGTGGGAAGGGAACCAGCCCCTGGTGGGCTGGTGCTCCCCCTTGGGCCTCCCCTGCACCTAGGGTTGGAAACCCTAGGGGTGGGCGCGCCCCACTTGGCTTGGGGGGCAAGCCCCCCCCCCCTTGGCCGCCCCCCCTTGAGATGGGATCTCTAGGGTCCGCCCCCCCCGCCAGGGCCCCTATATAAAGAGGGGGAGAGGGAGGGCTGCGTACCCCAGCTCCTGGCGCCTCCCTCTCCCTCCGTAACACCTCTCCCACTCGCAGAGCTTGGCGAAGCCCTGCCGAGATCGCCGCTACTTCCACCACCACGCCGTCGTGCTACGGGATCTCCATCAACCTCTCCTTCCCCCTTGCTGGATCAAGAAGGAGGAGACGTCTTCCCCAACTGTACGTGTATTGAACGCGGAGGTGTCGTCCGTTCGGCGCTAGGATCATCGGTGATTTGGATCACGACGAGTACGACTCCATCAACCCCGTTCTCTTGAACGCTTCCGCTCGCGATCTACAAGGGTATGTAGATGCACTCCTCTCTCTCGTTGCAAGATGACTCCATAGATTGTTCTTGGTGATGCGTAGAAATTTTTTATTTTCTGCAACGTTCCCCAAGAGTGGCATCATGAGCTAGGTCTATGCGTAGTTTCTATGCACGAGTAGAACACAAGATTGTTGTGGGCATTGTTTTTGTCAATTTTCTTGCCACTACTAGTCTTATCTTGTTTCGGCGGCATCTTGGGATGAAGCGGCCCGGGCTGACCTTACACGTACGCTTATGTGAGACAGGTTCCACCAACTGACATGCACTAGTTGCATAAGGTGGCTAGCGGGTGTCTGTCTCTCCCACTTTAGTCGGATTGGATTCGATGAAAAGGGTCCTTATGAAGGGTAAATAGAAAATGGCATATCACGTTGTGGTTTTGGCGTAGGTAAGAAACGTTCTTGCTAGAAACCTATAGCAGCCACATAAAAACATGCAACAACAATTAGAGGACGTCTAATTTGTTTTTGCAGCATATGCCTTGTGATGTGATATGGCCAAAAGGATGTGATGAATGAAATATATGTGATGTATGAGATTGATCATGTTCTTGTAATAGGAATCACGACTTGCATGTCGATGAGTATGACAACCGGCAGGAGCCATAGGAGTTGTCTTTATTTTTTTGTATGACCTGCGTGTCATTGAACAACGCCATGTAATTACTTTACTTTATTGCTAAACACGTTAGCCATAGAAGTAGAAGTAATCATTGGCGTGACAACTTCATGAAGACACGATGATGGAGATCATGGTGTCATGCCGGTGACGATGATGATCATGGCGCCCCGAAGATGGAGATCAAAAGGAGCAAAATGATATTGGCCATATCGTGTCACTTTTTGATTGCATGCGATGTTTATCATGTTTTTGCATCTATTTACTTAGAACGACGGTAGTAAATAAGATGATCCCTCATAATAATTTCAAGAATGTGTTCCCCCTAACTGTGCGCCGTTGCGAAAGTTCGTTGTCTCGAAGCACCATGTGATGATCGGGTGTGATAGATTCTAACATTCACATACAACGGGTGTAAGCCAGATTTACACATGCAAAACACTTAGGTTGACTTGACGAGCCTAGCATGTACAGACATGGCCTCAGAACACAAGAGACCGAAAGGTCGAACATGAGTCGTATAGAAGATACGATCAACATGAAGATGTTCACCGATGATGACTAGTCCGTCTCACGTGATGATCGGACACGGCCTAGTTGACTCGGATCATGGATCACTTAGATGACTAGAGGGATGTCTATCTGAGTGGGAGTTCATTAAATAATTTGATTAGATGAACTTAATTATCATGAACTTAGTCTAAAATCTTTGCAATATGTCTTGTAGATCAAATGGCCCACGCTAATGTTGCCCTCAACTTCAACGCGTTCCTAGAAAACCAAGCTGAAAGGCGATGGCAGCAACTATACGGATTGGGTCGGAACTTGAGATCATCCTCATAGCTGCCAAGAAAGCATATGTCCTAGATGCACCGCTAGGTGAAGCACCCGTTTTCCCAAAGCAACTCAAGGCGTTATGAGCGCTGGCGATCAAGCAGAGCGATGATTACTCCCTGGTTCAGTGCGGCATGCTTTACAACTTAGAACCGGGGCTCCAAAAGCGTTTTGAGCAGCACGGAGCATATGAGATGTTCCAAGAGCTGAAAATGGTTTTCCAAGCTCACGCCCGGGTCGAGAGATATGAAGCCTCCAACAAGTTCAATTTTTGTAAGATGGAGGAGAATGGTTCTGTCAGCGAGCACATACTCAAAATGTCTGGGTTGCACAACCGTTTATCTCAACTGGGTGTTAATCTCCCGGATGACGCGGTGGTCGACAGAATCCTCCAGTCGCTCCCACCTAGCTACAAGAGATTTGTGATGAACTTCAATATGTAGGGGATGGTGAAAACCATTCCTGAGGTATATTCAATGCTGAAATCAGCGGAGGTGGAGATCAAAAAGGAACATCAAGTGTTGATGGTCAATAAAACCACTAGTTTCAAGAAAGGCAAGGGTAAGAAGAACTTCAAGAAGGACGGCAAGGGAGTTGCCGCGCCCGGTAAGCCAGTTGTCGGGAAGAAGCCAAAGCATGGACCCAAACCTGAGACTGAGTGCTTTTATTGCAAGGGAAGCGGACACTGGAAGCGGAACTGCCCCAAGTACTTAGCGGATAAGAAGGCCGGCAACACCAAAGGTGTATGTGATATACATGTAATTGATGTGTACCTTACCGGTACTCGTAGTAGGTCCTGGGTATTTGATACCGGTGCGGTTGCTCATATTTGTAACTCAAAACAGGAGCTGCGGAATAAGCGGAGACTAGCGAAGGACGAGGTGACGATGCGCGTCGGGAATGGTTCCAAGGTCGATGTGATCGCCGTCGGCACGCTACCTCTACATTTACCTACGGGATTAGTTTTAAACCTCAATAATTGTTATTTAGTGCCAGCTTTGAGCATGAACATTGTATCTAGATCTTGTTTAATACGAGATGGCTACTCATTTAAATCCGAGAATAATGGTTGTTCTATTTATATGAGAGATATGTTTTATGGTCATGCCCCGCTGGTCAATGGTTTATTCTTAATGAATCTCGAACGTGATGTTACAAATATTCATAGTGTGAATACCAAAAGATGTAAGGTTGATAACGATAGTCCCACATACTTGTGGCACTGCCGCCTTGGTCACATTGGTGTCAAGCGCATGAAGAATCTCCATGCTGATGGAATTTTAGAGTCTCTCGATTACGAATCATTTGACACATGCGAACCATGCCTCATGGGCAAAATGACCAAGACTCCGTTCTCCGGAACAATGGAGTGAGCAACCAACTTATTGGAAATCATACATACTGATGTGTGCGGTCCAATGAGCGTTGAGGCTCGCAGAGGCTATCGTTATGTTCTCACTCTCACTGACGACTTGAGTAGATATGGGTATGTCTACTTGATGAAACACAAGTTTGAGACCTTTGAAAAGTTCAAGGAATTTCAGAGTGAGGTAGAGAATCAACGTAACCGAAAGATAAAGTTCTTACGATCAGATCGTGGGGGAGAATATTTAAGTCACGAATTTGGTATGTACTTAAGGAAATGTGGAATCGTTTCACAACTCACGCTACCTGGAACACCTCAACAGAACGGTGTGTCGAGCGTCGTGTCGCACTCTATTGGATATGGTGCGATCTATGATGTCACTCACCGATTTACCGCTATCATTTTGGGGATACGCTCTAGAGACAGCTACATTCACTTTAAATAGGGCACCGTCTAAATCCGTTGAGACGACACCGTATGAATTATGGTTTGGGAAGAAACCTAAGCTGTGTTTCTAAAAGTTTGGGGATGCGATGCTTATGTCAAGAAACTTCAACCTGAAAAGCTCAAACCCAAGTCGGAAAAATGCGTCTTCATAGGATACCCCAAGGAAACCATTGGGTATACTTTCTACCTCAGATCCGAAGGCAAGATCTTTGTTGCCAAGAATGGGTCCTTTCTGGAGAAAGAGTTTCTCTCGAGAGAAGTAAGTGGGAGGAAAGTAGAACTCGATGAAGTACTGCCTCTTGAACCGAAAGTAGCACACCTCAGGAAGATGTTCCTGTGGTGCCTGCACCGACTAGAGAGGAAGTTAATGAAGATGATGAAGGTACTTCGGACCAAGTTACTACTGAACTTCGAAGGTTCACAAGGACATGTTCCACACAATAATGGTATGGCAACCCTGTCCTGGAAATCATGTTGTTAGACAACGGTGAACCTTTGAACTATGAAGAAGCGATGGCGGGCCCAGATTCCAACAAATGGCTTGAAGCCATGCGATCTGAGATAGGATCCATCTATGAAAACAAAGTATGGACTTTGACAGACTTGCCCGATGATCGGCGAGCGATAGAGAACAAATGGATCTTTAAGAAAAAAGATGGACGCGGATGGTAATGTTACCATCTATAAGGCTCGACTTGTCGCTAAGGGTTATCGACAAGTTCAAGGGGTTGACTACGATGAGACCTTCTCACCCGTAGCGAAGCTTAAGTCCATCTGAATCATGTTAGCAATTGCCGCATTCTACGATTATGATATATGGCAAATGGACGTCAAAACGGCATTCCTTAACGGCTTTCTTAAGGAAGAATTGTATATGATGCAGCCGGAAGGTTTTGTCGATCCTAAGAATGCTAACAAGGTATGCAAGCTCCAGCGCTCCATCTATGGGCTGGTGCAAGCATCTCAGAGTTGGAACATTTGCTTTAATGAAATGATCAAAGCATTTGGGTTTATGCAGACTTATGGAGAAGCCTGCGTTTACAAGAAAGTGAGTTGGAGCTCTGTAGCATTTCTCATATTATATGTGGATGACATACTTTTGATGGCAAATGATATAGAACTTTTGGACAGCATTAAGGCCTACTTGAATAAGTGTTTTTCAATGAAGGACCTTGGAGAAGCTGCTTACATATTGGGCATCAAGATCTATAGAGATAGATCGAGACGCCTCATAGGTCTTTCACAAAGCACATACCTTGACAAGATATTGAAGAAGTTCAATATGGATTAGTCCAAGAAGGGATTCTTGCCTGTGTTGCAAGATGTGAAATTGAGCTCGGCTCAATGTCCGACCATGGCAGAAGATAGAGAAAAGATGAGTGTCGTCCCCTATGCCTCGGCCATAGGGTCTATCATGTATGCCATGCTATGTACCAGACATGATGTAAACCTTGCCGTAAGTTTGGTAGGAAGGTACCAAAGTAATCTCGGCATGGAACACTGGACAGCGGTCAAGAATATCCTGAAGTACCTGAAAAGGACTAAGGATATGTTTCTCATATATGGAGGTGACGAAGAGCTCGTCATAAAGGGTTACGTCGGTGCTAGCTTCGACACAGATCTGGATGACTCTAAGTCAAAAACTGGATACGTGTATAATTTGAGTGGTGGGGCAGTAAGCTGGTGCAGTTGCAAGCAAAGCGTCCTGGCGGGATCTACATGTGAAGCGGAGTACATGGCAGCCTCGGAGGCAGCACATGAAGCAATCTGGATGAAGGAGTTCATTACCGACCTAGGAGTTATTCCCAATGCGTCGGGCCGATGACTCTCTTCTGTGACAACACTGGAGCTATTGCCCTTGCCAAGGAGCCCAGGTTTCACAAGAAGACCAAACACATCAAGCGTCGCTTCAACTCCATTCGTGAAAAGGTTCAATATGGAGACCTAGATATTTGTAAAGTGCACACAGATCTGAATGTAGCAGATCCGTTGACTAAACCTCTTCCGCGAGCAAAACATGATCAACACCAGAACTCTATGGGTGCTCGATTCATCACAATGTAACAAAATTATTGACTAGTGCAAGTGGGAGACTGTTGGAAATATGCCCTAGAGGCAATAATAAAATGGTTATTATTATATTTCCTTATTCATGATAATTGTCTATTGTTCATGCTATAATTGTGTTATCCGGAAATCGTAATACATGTGTGAATACATAGACCACAACATATCCCTAGTGAGCCTCTAGTTAACTAGCTCGTTGATCAATTGATGGTTACGGTTTCCTAACCATGGACATCGGATGTCATTGTTGACGGGATCACATCATTGGGAGAATGATGTGATGGACAAGACCCAATCTTAAGCATAGCACAAGATCGTGTAGTTCGTTTGCTAGAGATTTTCTAATGTCAAGTATCATTTCCTTAGACCATGAGATCATGTAACTCCCGGATACCGTAAGACTGCTTTGGGTGTACCAAACGTCACAACGTAACTGGGTGGCTATAAAGGTATACTACAGGTATCTCCGAAAGTGTCTGTTTGGTTGACACGAATCGAGACTGGGATTTGTCAATCCATATGACGGAGAGGTATCTCTGGGCCCACTCAGTAATGCATCATCATAATGAGCTAAATGTGACCAAGTGGTTGGTCACGGGATCATGCATTACGGTACGAGTAAAGTGACTTGCCGGTAACAAGATTGAACGAGGTATTGGGATACCGATGATCGAATCTCGGGCAAGTAACGTACCGATTGACAAAGGGAATTGTATACGGGATTACTTGAATCCTCGACATCTGGTTCATCCGATGAAATCATCGAGGAGCATGTGGGAGCCAACATGGGTATCCAGATCCCGTTGTTGGTTATTGACCGGAGAGTCGTCTCGGTCATGTCTGCGTGTCTCCCGAACCCGTAGGGTCTACACACTTAAGGTTGGGTGACGCTAGGGTTGTAGAGATATTAGTATGCGGTAACCCAAAAGTTGTTCGGAGTCCTGGATGAGATCCCGGATGTCACGAGGAGTTACAGAATGGTCCGGAGGTGAAGATTTGTATATAGGAAGTCTAGTTTCGGCCACCGGGAAAGTTTCGGGGGTCACCGGTATTGTACCAGGACCATCGGAAGGGTCCCGGGGTCCACCGGGTGGGGCCACCTATCCCGGAGTGCCCCATGGGCTGAAGTGGGAAGGGAACCAGCCCCTGGTGAGCTGGTGCGCCCCCCTTGGGCCTCCCACTGCGCCTAGGGTTGGAAACCCTAGGGGCGGGGGGCGCCCCACTTTGCTTGGGGGGCAAGTCCCCCCCCCTTGGCCGCCGCCCCCCTTGAGATGGGATCTCTAGGGGCCGGCGCCCCCAGGGCCCCTATATAAAGAGGGGGAGAGGGAGGGCTGTGCATCCCTGCTCCTGGCGCCTCCCTCTTCCTCCGTCACACCTCTCCCTCTCGCTGAGCTTGGTGAAGCCCTGCCGAGATCGCCGCTACTTCCACCACCACGCCGTCGTGCTGCTGGATCTCCATCAACCTCTCCTTCCTCCTTGCTGGATCAATAAGGAGGAGACGTCTTCCCCAACCGTACGTGTGTTGAACACAGAGTTGCCATCCGTTCGACGCTAGGATCATCGGTGATTTGGATCACGACGAGTACGACTCCATCAACCCCGTTCTCTTGAACTCTTCCGCTCGCGATCTACAAGGGTATGTAGATGCTCTCCTCTCTCTCGTTGCTAGATGTCTCCATAGATTGTTCTTGGTGATGCGTAGAAATTTTTTATTTTCTGCAACGTTCCCCAACAGCAGGATGGCACGCCGAGCGCCTCCCCTTTGGAGCACGAGATAGTGCGGTGGGTGAGGCAGAATGAGGAGGCTGTTTCGGAGGAGATGTCTCCTGATTACTTACATGTGAAGCAGGGAGAAGACCGGGATAGTCGGCGGTGATGGCCACTTCCGTGCTGTCATAGCTTGCCTGGTAGAACACCCCATCCTCGAGCTCCACAAATATATCTGGATCCTCTTCGAATTCGGGGTCGAGGTCCTGGTTGTGGTCCTCTGGCTGTGGGGCGGGCTGTGGAGCCCCTTGGTGATCTTCCACCATTCCTATTACAAATGGATGGATTAATGTCCATGGAAAGTGACTCAGGGAGTAGATTGAGTAGAGTAGTGGGATTGCAACTCACCCAGCTAGGAGGATTGTACATGGAGAATCCATCTTGGTGCTTAATGCGAATGAATTCCTCTTTCTCCCCTTTGTATAGTTCGGCCAGTATTTTGGCCAAAGCGGCGGGGGTGTCCGAACCCTTTTGACCACAGGGAGGCATCATCTTCCCCATTATAGTGCCACATGGGAAGCCTTCTGTATTGAAGTGGCTGAACCCCTCGTGCTATGGAAGTTGCCATTACCTCGACTATTGATAATCCAGACTGGGCGAGAGCCTTCATCTTGCTCATCAATTGATGGACTTCTGCACTATCTTCCTCCTTGGGGCTCCGAGGGCGCCAGCTGTGGCGTTTCTTCAACGGAACGCTTGAAAATTCGGGAAGACTCATTCAGACTGGGTCAGGAAGGGCGACGTCCTCGATAGAGAACCACTCGGAAGGCCACTCTTCGGATGCCTTCTTCGGCGTGCCAGATAGGTATCCGGTCCCAGCGATGCGCCATACCTCAGCTTTGCCCACTTCAAATATTGATCCCTCTTGGCTACGAGGAACAAGGCAGAATAGTTTCCTCCATAATTCAAAATGGGCCTCACAAACCTGGAATAGCTCACAAAGAGCAATGTAACCCGTGGCGTGCAGGATGGAGGCAGGAGTGAAATTGTGCAGTTGGAGGCCATAATACTCCATAAGCCCTCGGAGGAACGGCTGGATTGGAAATCCAACACCTCTCAACAAGTAGGGAACGAAGCACACTTGTTCCACCCTGGATGGATTGGGGAAATTCTCCGCCTGAGCCCTGCCATCGAAGGAAGTCAATCCTTCTCGAACGGGGACTAGATCCGTGCGGGGGAAGAAATCCCTATGTCTGCAGCTTCACTAGCTGACTGTGGGGTCTGGAACATTTCTCCCAATCACCTTTTCCGGGGCCGTGGGGATGGGAGGAAGAGCTGGGAACCCTAGCCATGTTGGAATGGTTTCTCCTAGCAAGCTCTGAGGATTCCTCGCTTGGTGTGGAACGGATCTGAAGATCCCAATCTCTTTAAATAGACGCCTTTCTTACATGGTCAGGGTGATATGTGCAAAAATACCCCGACCTCTCATATTCGCTCGACACGTGGAAGCTGAAGTCATGAAGGTGTGGAAGCCGATGGGCGCGACATTAAATGGAAAGCCGAATACTACTCTTTAAGTCAGGTACTTTGAAGTAATCGGAGGAGGAACCCACCTTGCAATGCCAAAGACAATCTGCGCGCCAAATACATCATGATTGAAAAACTGGTTCAGGGGCTACTGAGGGAGTCCTGGATTAAGGGGTCGTCGGCCGTCCGGCCTATTGACATGGGCCGGACTGATGGGCTGTGAAGATGCAAGACCGAAGACTCTCACCTGTGTCCGGATGGGACTCTCCTTGGCGTGGAAGGCAAGCTTGGCGCCCGGATATGAAAATTCCTTTCTCTGTAACCGACTTTGTACAACCCTAGTCCCCTCTAGTGTCTATATAAACCGGAGGGTTTAGTCCGTAGAGGCAAGTAGATCAACTCTTGTAACACTCATATTCATCAAGATCAATCATGCAGGAAGTAGGGTATTACCTCCACAGAGAGGGCCCGAACCTGGGTAAACATTGTGTCCCCCGCCTCCTGTTACCATCAATCTTGGACGCACAGTTCAGGACCCCCTCCCGAGATCCGCCGGTTTTGACAGTGACAGCCTCCCGACGCGCTCTGCCCTGATCCACCAAGGTCTGAGCCTCGACACCACTGCGCACCGGGTCATGCCCATGAGGCTGTTTACGGCAGTGTTCACTGCTTGAAACTACTGGTGAGTCAATATGCCTGCTATAACTCCGGTTTGGTCGTGGGGTTGAGTGAATCCTTTCACGGTTGTACGAATAAGCCGCCGATTGATCCAGTGTTGTCTGAAGAAGTTCTCTGGCCCTCCGTGTCTCTATCACAGCCAAAGACTCGCCTTCAACTGGGAGAGACGCTAGTCGTGTCGCTACAACAATCATGTTATCCGAAGGGTTAGTGTAGGATCGGAAGTATGTCTAGAGGGGGGGATTAGAGTAGTTTCTTAGCAAGTTCACAATGGCAACAAAGTCAAGTATCACCCTACACATGCAATTCTAGAGTTATGGCAGCGGAAAGTAAATTGCACGTATAGTAAATGAGAGGTGGAGAAGAGCAAACGCAAGTTGGTGACACGGAGATTTTTCTCGTGGTTCCGATAGGTGGTGCTATCGTCAATCCACGTTGATGGAGACTTCAACCCACGGAGGGTAACGGCTGCGCGAGTCCACGGAGGGCTCCACCCACGAAGGGTCCACGAAGAAGCAACCTTGTCTATGCCATCATGGCCTCACGCCCACGGAGGACTAGCCTTACTCGGGGTAGATCTTCACGAAGTAGGCGATCTCCTTGCCCTTACAAACTCCTTGGTTCAACTCCACATCATGACGGAGGCTCCCAAGTGACACCTAACCAATCTAGGAGGCACCACCTCCAAAAGGTAATAGATGGTGTTGGTGATGATGAACTCCTTGCTCTTGTGCTTCAAATGATAATCTCCCCAACACTCAACTCTCCTCACCGATTTGGCTGTGGTGGAGGAAGGGATTGAGTGGAAAGCAACTTGGGAAGGCTAGAAATCAAGTTTCATATGGTGGGAGTGGAGCAACTTGATCTCAACACAAGGGTAGGTAGTTTTCTTCTCGAAATGTAAGGTAGGAGTGGTAGTTCTTTCGATGGCTCTCTCCACGAATGAAGAGGAGGTGGAGGGTATTTATAGCCTCCACACAAAATCCAACTGCTACACACATTTGACCAATCTCGGTCGGACCGAAGTTGACAACTCGGTGAGACCGAAAGTTCAAATCTTGTGAGCGTTGGGATTTTCGGTGGGACCGAAAATACAATCTCGGTTAGTCCGATTCTTCCAAAGTCTAGGGTTTGCCAATCTCGGTGGGACCGACTTTCTCATCTCGGTGACACCGATTTGAGTACGTATGTTCTGAAGCTTGGCAACACCAATTTCGAATGACCGAGTTTGGAATCGGAAAATCCGAGATTCTTAGGGTTTGGCTATATGGTGAGGTGGTTCATCTCGGTGTGACTGAGTTTGGAATCGGTGGGACCGAGATTACTTATGAGTTTATGTTGGAGTGAAAGATTGCTGATAGTTTGAGAGATAAATCACTAAGCACTTAGAGCAACCAGATCATCATCATAACCTCATCCCCTTTTAATAGTATTGGCTTTCCTATGGACTCAATGTGATCTTGGATCACTAAACCAAAAATGGAGTTCTTGAGCATTTGCCAATGTTTTCCTTAGCATTTTGAGGGCTCCACATCATCAGTCATTGCCATACCCATATCACTGAACTTTCTGAAATATTCTCAAGAAATGATTAGTTCAATGATATATATGTTGTTATTAATTACCAAAACCACCGGGATTAGTTGCACTTTCAATCTCCCCTTTTGGTAATTGATGACAACATATAGATCAAAGCTTCGACAAATGATATAATCAATGAATAACATCGTCGCTTTGAGAAGTATGTGATAAGCAAGAGCTCCCCTAAATTTGTGCATTATTTAAGATTTGCGCTTGAATGCAAATGCACAATCGATTAGGATCATGGGTTACTCTTCCATGTCACATACATCTTGGTGGAGCGCACAAAATGATAAGAATGAATAGCATGCACCCAATCACCAAGACATGAGTAAATGATCATACAAGATATGGATGGAATATGATAAGCATCAAGCACACATTAAGCACAAGTATGATCAAGCACTCATCAAGATAGAGCAAACGAGTATCAAACACACGAAGTATCTCAAAGAACTCAAAAGTATCTCAAGGAAAACCGCAAACGAAAGAGCAAAACGAGCACTCTCTCTCGAAGCCCTATGATCTATACAATTTCTCCCCTTTGGCAACAAGTTACCAAAAGTTCGAAGGTATAGAGCTAATCGTCACTCGGGACTCTGCTGGCGGCTCTGCTCTGCGTCGATGGAGTGGAGATAGCTGCATCTGCAAAGCTTCGCGAGGTCTGTGGAGCTGGAGGAGTGGATACCAAGCTGGTCTTTGGAACCGACGGAGCTGTAGGAGGTCTTGATGAAGTAGCCCTGGTCTCGACCATCGAATAGCAGCTGATCTCGGCTTTGTGGAGCCTTTGGAGCAGGCTGCTCATAGTCATCCCGACTAAATCATCTTCCATCTCCTCATGAGTTCTCGCCTTCTCCTCTTAGCTTCCTCGATGTCGCCTCAAGCTTGTTGACGGTGACTGCACTTGATCCACTTAACGCCCGAGCATGGAACTTATCCTCAACTATCCTCTCTAGGCTCTCCCGAGATCGCACTATGCTAGCCAGCGTAGCTCAATTCTCCGAGTAGCTTCAAGAAGTTGTTCTGCAACGCTCTTGGGCTTCTTCTGCTTCCTTCTCAGCTTTTGCTTGTTTGGCAGCTTCAGACTTAGCATGTCCTTCTATAGATGTGGGAGCATCCTCAGTCATCACAACCTCGTTATCCTCATGTTCAGGCTGCAGTGGCAAGTGGGGTCTATCCAACAGGTAGGTATCCATGCCAAACTTGGCATTAATGAGCATCTGAATATGCGGAGCAAACCCACACGACCTCTTCTGGTCTGCTGCTGTCCTCTTGATAGTCTCAACTATCAGGTCCATCACCTTAAAAGGTGTCTTCTGATCTAGAATGTGCAGCATGTTGATAGAGTACCCTCTTATCATGCGGTGGTCCCCTGACTTAGGCATCAAAGTATGCCTCAGAATGGTGTTGGTGGTTGGGAGACCTGCCTGAAGATAGTAGACTGAACCAAGCTTCCATATCTCAACATCCTTATCCTTTACCTCATTGTACATGTTCTTCATTGACTCGTGATTTTTCTTCGGAATGCCATACACATCAACATCATCTTCCCTTGAAACTGGTGCATTCAGCAATGCTCTCCATTCTTCAACAGTTGAATGGAATCTACGCCTTCTCATCATCCATACAATCTCGCCATCTGGATAGAAATGTGCGGTGGCATAGAATCGCATGATCATCTCATCGTTCCAAGTCAATTTCGACCAACGAACTCGCAATCCCACAAGCGGTGAAGCTTTCATGCACATGTGGGAAGTAGTCTCTGTGCTCTTCATGTCGATGTATTCGATCTACATATCCGTGTCAAGAATAATTGGCTTCTTATCCATGAGCACTGCCTCATAAAAGTCTTGTTGCTCTCTAGTGTGGAATCTTGGGTCAACTGCTGTTCTTCTCCCGGTGGCATATGGATCTGCTTGCCTCCATAGCTCGAGACCTTTATCCTTTCTCTCCTTCATATTTTCAGCTCGAGGATGAGCATCATTATGAACTGGCAATTTCGCTCGAGCTTGAGCAAAACATGAGCCTCATCATCGATTCTGCGGTGGCACATTGTCCTTCTTCTTCTCTGAAGCGGTATGTTCCTCACAGTCTTCTTTGGCTTGGCAGCTGGTTTGGCTTGGGCTGCCTTTTTTGGAGCTGATTGCTTAGCTTTTGTGGGTGCTCCTGCTCGATGGCATCACCCATCAACTTCGCTTCGAGGAGGCTGAGGTGCTTCCTCATCAGAATCATCATCATCATCAGCTTCTTCATGAACTTTCCTCTTCCTCTTGGAAGTCTTCTTGATCTTGCTGGAGGTTTCTTCCATGCTGAGCTTCTGTGCAACAGAGGATTTTGTCACTTTGCTTGTGCCTTTCTTTGATTGTTGCCCTTGATAGCCCTTGGCAACCACTTGCCTTTTTGGCTTAGAAGTTATTTCCTCTTCAGTAACAAAATCTGAATCCTCCTCATCAGAATTCCTCTTCCTTCTGGCCCTGGTAGCATTGCAGCAGTCCACTTGAGTGCTTTCTCTCCATCATCTGAAAAACTGCTTGATTCTCGACTTGTAGCTGCCTCGAATCTCAACGGCATCTCGGACTGTTCGATTGCTACTTCCATCGATATGACCGACAACCCGTGAATAGAATAGGTATAGGCGAATAGAAGAGTTATCACAAACCGCAGAGGATTTTGCAAAAGAATGAGTTCAAACTTTAGTTTTAGGTTTTCACAGAATACATGTCGGTCTGACTGAGTCTATCAATTCGGTGAAACCGAAGTGTCTAAACAGACCACATACACCACTTTCGGTTGGACCGAAATGGGTTTCGGTCTAGCCGAGACTACTAGGGTTTCACTAAATCTTCACTTCGGTCTTACCGATTTGCACAACTCGGTTTCACCGAAAAGTGCAGTGCAATGACTAGAGGCCAAATCGGTCAGTCCGAAAATGCAGAATCGGTCACACCGAGATGTGTTCGGCGGAAACCTAACCCTAAAATTTTCACTCGAATTGTTCTATGATCTAAACGACTAGATAGGGAGATCTCAATCTTGGCAAGAAACATGGCAACACCTAACGTGCATTGAATCAGCGGTTGGAGCACGAGAGGGATGAAACTCACCCAAAGCGGTGGAGCTTCACTACGGCGGCAACGGCGCGATGAGAAGGACCGCTGACGGCGATGGAGACCCGGCGAGGGCGACAAAGCGACGGCGGAGACGATCCGGAGACCAAGGCGACGGCAATAAGGGTTTGAGGGCGAAGCGTTTGAAGAAGTAATCAACGCGCTCTGTCCTCGAGTATATATACCTTCGGTTGTCGGTGGGACCGAGTTTGAAAACTCGGTGGGACCGAGATGGTTAATCGCGAAGCGATTACACTTCGTCACGCCGAATTTGAAACTCGGTTTCACCGAGGTGAAAACCTAGATCAATCCAAGTGATTTCGGATGCATCGATTTGAGTATATCGGTTTGACCGAAAGTACTTAGAAGGTTTTGGAAGTTAGGCTTTTGACGGATCGGTGGCTCGAGTGCTCCTCACTCGGTGCGTCCAAAAAGTCTTGTTCAAAGTTTGTGATATAAGCATGAATAGAGTTTGAGACAAGAAAGCATAGATAGCTAGGGGAGGAAGTTAGGCATTCTTGTCCATCCATTTGGTCAAAAAGAAAGAAAACCAAAAGACCAAAGCAACAAATGGATGTCCTCGAATGGATAAAATCATGCATCCAACATGCTCACACAATAAGATAGCAAATGAAATATGTGTCAAACATGCACAAACAAAACACTAGCAACTAGCACACAATTTGGCGATGACTAGGTCATCTATATAGGAGTATATTGACTTAGGAGTCAAATGAGAACATTTGATCATAGGTCATACTCATCGTTTAAGCACAAGTGGAGTTACCACTTTTCCATAAAGCATTAATGTGTTCACATCATTAGAAGATGCTTTGGCTCATTTCTTTAGAGCAAAGCTCCCCCTTGACGTGAGAACCCCTTTTAAAGGGTCAAACTAACCTTGGGTTGTCGTTGAAGACTTCATGTAGATGTTGAAGATGTGGATGCTCAATGTTGATGAAGATCATCAAGAGTTGGGAGCAATCCTTTGGATTCGGGCACTTTCAATACCTACATGGGTTAGTCCCACAAGGAACAAACAAGAATATCCACGGACATAGATTGAAGTACACAATAGATGATGTCCATGAAAACAATGATTACCTTGTCCCTTGACTTACCAACATGAGGGTTTGTGACTCGATGAACTAGTGCAAGATGTGGAAGTTGATTGCACAAGTCCTCGCCAAAATGAATATGAGTGAAGTATATTGGCGGAGTCACCCTCAAGAACTCTCTAGTTCTTCTTCTTCGATCCACATCATCTTGATGGGAATCCTTGGGGTAGTAGTTGAGCTTGTCAAGTAGAACTTGAAGTTGCCTTGGGAACCCACTTGACCATGGCCTTGGGTGCTTCAATGAATGCATCAATCTCCTCTTGAAGCTTGTCCTTGCCTTTTAGCTTGTGGTCTTGTGGTGGAAGGTCATCTTGAGCTTGTTCCTCATTGGAAGAAGTAGGATCATACTTCTCCTCTTGAGAGACGAACTTTGGAGTGGGATATTGACCTTCTTCCCATTCAACACCCTCGGCGTTGAACTTTCGCTCAAAACCAATTCCTTGATTCTTCGGTGTCTTCCTTGTTTGTAACAATTTCTCAAAGCTTTTGCTTCCGCAAGACTCTTGTAGACACCTTTCTATAATCCCTTTCAATAGACTATTTTCTTGCTCAAGTGAAACTTGGCTTGAAACATTGTTAGTGGAATCAAGAGAATTACTAGAAGTAACAACATTTGATTTAGCATGATTATTGTTACTACTAGATGAAGAATTTTTCTTATGCTTGTCATGCTTAGTTTTGATAGGTGGCAAGAAATTAGACAAGAGAAGTCGTTTGGCAAGATATGAAGAACTCTTCTTCAAGATCGTCATTGATAGCTTTTAGAAACTCATGTTCTTGCTCTAGATTGAGCTTCTCAAGCGTAGCTTCTCATGAGATCTTAGGAGCTCTCTATGATCTTCTTGAGTTGTTTCATGAGCTAACTTAAGAGTGTTTAGTTCTTTAGTTAGACGCTCAATCTCCTTCATAGCATTGTCATTCGACTCTTCTCGACTATAAAGACTACTAGCATGTTCATCATTACTAAGCTCACTAGATTTATCATGTAAAAGCTCATCTTCACCAAGCAAGTCATCCTCATCACTATCAAAGTCAATAAACTCAGGATGTGATACCTTGGGGCCTTTTGCCATGAAGCATCTTCCAATTCCCTCATTTGGTGAATCAAATATGTCATAGGAGTTGGAGTTGGAGGACACGAGAGCAAGACCGCAACACCTTCATCTTGATCAGATTCGGAGTTGGAGTGATAGCTTCTTTCGAGTGATTGTCGAGTCGGAGCGGAAACCCATTCACCAACATGAGCTTGATGTTTTCTTATTGTGTAGCTCCTTGATGACTTGTCTTTCCTTTCCGAATCCTTGCTTCTCCGAGAGGATCTTCGCTCATAACGATCATCTCTACTCCTTCTCTCTTTTCGAGGCGACTCTTCTCTTGAGCTTCTTCTTCTTGGAGATTCTTCTCTTCTCTTGTGGGGAGTCGAACACTCATTTGAGTAGTGTCCGGTCTTCCACAATTGTAGCAGTTTCGATCACGACTAGAAGATCTCTTTTCATCATATGATCTAGACTTTGAGCTTCTTTCCTTGCTTCTACTCTTGTAGAATTTGTTGAAGTTCTTCACCATTAGGCTTATCTCTTCATTGGAAACTAGCTTGTCACTTGAGGATGTGGGAGCTTCAACTGCAGCTTTGTAAGCACCACTTGACTTGTTGTGAAGCTCTTCCTTATCTTTAAGTGTCATCTCATGAGCAACAATCCTTCCAATGACTTCGTAGGCTTGAGATCTTTGTAGTTTGGCATCATTTGGATCAAAGTGCACACGGTGTCATACTTTCCATCCAAAGCTCTGAGAATCTTCTTGATGATGAATCGGTCGGTCATTTCTTCGCTTCCTAAGCCTGCCATCTCATTGGTGATGAGAGCAAGCCTAGAGTACATTTCAGCGACTCCTTCACCTTCCTTCATCTTGAACTTGTCAAGTCGACCTTGAAGAACATCTAGCTTTGATTCCTTCACGACACTGTACCTTCGTGCATTTCACCAAAGTATCCCAAATCTCTTTTGCATTCTCAAGACGGCTGATCTTGTTGAACTCCCGGGACACAAAGCATTGAAGAGAATGTCACAAGCTTGAGCATTGTTTCAGAACATCCGCAACTCATCCGCAGAGCTTCGCGATCCGAACTTTTCCTTCTTCAAGAACTCACCTTGCAAGCCAACACAAATAATGCCCCATGCGTGGTTATGTCCAAGAATATGCATTTTCATTTTATGCTTCCAACTAGCAAAGTTTGAACCATCAAAGTAAGGACCTCTACGGAAATTACCTCACTAGACGCCATACTCTCCTAGGTTGTGAAACCAAGCTTATGGAGTCCAATGCAATGGAAACCAATCCAATGGAGACCAAAGCTCGATACCACTTGTAGGATCGGAAGTATGTCTAGAGGGGGGATTAGAATACTTGACAACTTAAAACTTGGCATTTAGATTAGAGTAGTTTCTTAGCAAGTTCACAATGGCAACAAAGTCAAGTATCACCCTACACATGCAATTCTAGAGTTATGGCAGCGGAAAGTAAATTGCACGATAGTAAATGAGAGGTGGAGAAGAGCAAACGCAAGTTGGTGACACGGAGATTTTTCTCGTGGTTCCGATAGGTGGTGCTATCGTCAATCCACGCTGATGGAGACTTCAACCCACGGAGGGTAACGGCTGCCTGAGTCCACGGAGGGCTCCACCCACTAAGGGTCCACGAAGAAGCAACCTTGTCTATGCCATCATGGCCTACGCCCACGGAGGACTAGCCTTACTCGGGGTAGATCTTCACGAAGTAGGCGATCTCCTTGCCCTTACAAACTCCTTGGTTCAACTCCACATCATGACGGAGGCTCCCAAGTGACACCTAACCAATCTAGGAGGCACCACCTCCAAAAGGTAATAGATGGTGTTGGTGATGATGAACTCCTTGCTCTTGTGCTTCAAATGATATCTCCCCAACACTCAACTCTCCTCACCTGATTTGGCTGTGGTGGAGGAAGGGATTGAGTGGAAAGCAACTTGGGAAGGCTAGAAATCAAGTTTCATATGGTGGGAGTGGAGCAACTTGATCTCAACACAAGGGTAGGTAGTTTTCTTCTCGTAAATGTAAGGTAGGAGTGGTAGTTCTTTCGATGGCTCTCTCCACTAATGAAGAGGAGGTGGAGGGTATTTATAGCCTCCACACAAAATCCAACTGCTACACACATTTGACCAATCTCGGTCGGACCGAAGTTGACAACTCGGTGAGACCGAAAGTTCAAATCTTAGAACGTTGGGATTTTCGTGGGACCGAAAATACAATCTCGGTTAGTCCGATTCTTCCAAAGTCTAGGGTTTGCCAATCTCGGTGGGACCGACTTTCTCATCTCGGTGACACCGATTTGAGTACGTATGTTCTGAAGCTTGGCAACACCAATTTCGAATGACCGAGTTTGGAATCGAAAATCCGAGATTCTTAGGGTTTGGCTATATGGTGAGGTGGTTCATCTCGGTGTGATGAGTTTGGAATCGGTGGGACCGAGATTACTTATGAGTTTATGTTGGAGTGAAAGATTGCTGATAGTTTGAGAGATAAATCACTAAGCACTTAGAGCAACCAGATCATCATCATAACCTCATCCCTTTAATAGTATTGGCTTTCCTATGGACTCAATGTGATCTTGGATCACTAAACCAAAAATGGAGTCTTGAGCATTTGCCAATGTTTTCCTTAGCATTTTGAGGGGTCCACATCATCAGTCATTGCCATACCCATATCACTGAACTTTCTGAAATATTCTCAAGAAATGATTAGTTCAATGATATATATGTTGTTATTAATTACCAAAACCACCTGGGGATTAGTTGCACTTTCAGTTAGAATAATGACCCGGCGGTGTCGGAACATGATGAGGCGGAGTAGTATTCAAATGAGGCGGATCCATCATACGCGACTGAACCGACGCTCCAGTCACGGGCGCCTCAACCGCCCAGTTCACCACCGGCGCGTCACTGGTCCCTGCTCCGGGCGTATTGAAGAGGTTTCTCGCATCATAAACCGGGGGTAAACGACTCTGGTGCCTCCTTCTCATGATTTCATTTGAAGCATTTTGATCCAAGGTGAGCCGGAAAGAGTCTGCCTGAATCCGTTGTGCCCGAGCGTCCAAAGCAACTCGCTCCATGGCCATCCTGGTGTTCTCAGCTGCTAGTTGCTCCTTGGCTTGAGTGATCTCATCTCGTAACCTCACAACATCCACCTTATGTTGTTCCTCAGTGTCTGTGGTCACCTCCACCCCCATCAAAGTCACCAAAGCCTCCAATAACTCTGTCAAAACCTGAGTCGGCGGGCGGGCAGAGCCTCTAGCACCATTCGCCACCGCAGCTGTTGAGCTAAAGGTCATAGTCGCGGCAATTGTTGAACCGAGCACCGGCTGCGTTCCGGCCATGAAGATCGCCACCCTGTTCGGTGGCTCATAGGGGTCCAGAATGCTGTCGCCATCAGAACAGCCCCCTAGCCGGCCGGCCTGTAGTTGATACATTGAATTGGTCTCACCGATTGACGATCCATCATTAGAGTAGACGGCCGTCTCACCACCGGACACAGGTCCTTCCTCAAATTCTGCCCCATGGATGCAACCAGCAAAGGCATGCTTCACCACTCTTTGAACCTTGGCGGGTCATGCACGCTGCCGTCTCAATGATGTTGGTGCAAGTGTCTGGCTCAGGGCCCAGTCCGCCGATCTTGCCAATGAAGACGTGGATTCCGCCAAACAGGACCCGGTACCCGTACTCGATTGAGCCAGCCTTGGGGCCCCAACCCGCGTCGTCGATGTAGAGCTTGCCGCAACGACTCTTGGTCATCCGGCCCACAACGTATCCTTTGATCCCTGCAAAGTTGCCCTTCAAGAACTCGAAACCACCGTGCGCTGGCCCCACGGCGGGCTCCAACTGTCATGGACTTAACACGGCAGATGTCCTAGCGTAAGGACTTAGTCATGGAGCCATCGCAACTAGGTTAGCTTAAAGGGGTTAAACGGGACAAAGGACACAGGGAGTTTATACTGGTTCAGCCTCTCGCGGTGGAGGTAAAGGCCTACTCCAGTTAGGGATTGTATTGCTTGGGTTTCGATTACCAGGGTGCGAATACGCTTGACCTAGTTCTCGATCTCTTGTTTTCTTGCCCTTAACTCGCCGTCGGGTCACCCCTTTATATACACAGGTTGATGCCCGGCGGCATACAGAGTCCCGGCTAGCTCATACACAATGTGTCCAGCTCGGTGACTAACTAAGCATGCCTTACAATACAAGTAATACATATGGCGGTTCATCCTCTTGGGCCTCAAGTTGCCTCTGGGTCTTGGGCCAACGATAGGCTTGCTATGACCCGCCATCTTCATTGATAAGTCGCCAGTGGTATGACTCGGCCCCTCCTGAGCAGTTCATACCTAGTAGGTATATCCCGACATGTCTGGAGACATTTGTTTTCATGTCAGGTGTTCTTTGTCTTTGTTTGATTCGGAATCTACTCCTATGCTAAGTGTCTTTGTTTGGTTTGATTTCTTGTGTCGGTGTACTAAAGTAGGGGTACCTTAGTACCCCGAACTTGTGCACGGGCAGTCGCAGCGTCCCGCGGCAAGGCTTGCCGGGCGTCCTCCAAGACCCTTCGCTATTCATATTACTGCCATTCAAGAACAAAGTGTTAACCGAGAAAACAGAACCCCGGCAAGAGGAGCTTGCCGGGAAGGACAAGACCCCGGCAAGAGGAGCTTGCCGAAGGTTAACCGAGACCCGCGAAGCGGCAAGCTTCTGGTGCGATAAGACAGCGATCATGCAAGGCGCTTGCCAGCGGCGGCCACCACTGCACTCCACGCCCAAAGACATCCGACGACGTGTTGCCGCAGGATCGCTCCTGGTGCACGTGGCGGGTGGCTGTGCAGCCAAGCGGTGCGAGGTGGCAAGAGGAGATGACGAGAAGGCCATCATGGCAGGCGGTGGCGCTCCTAACGGTCGCTTCCTTGCACTGTTTGGGCGACCGGACAGGCATTAAATGCCCTTGTCCCCTGCCGTCAGAGTTAGGTAGGGGGCACTGTTGGTAGCGGTTGTACCAACCCCCATTTTTACTCTTTTACCCCTCTTTCTACGCTGCCACCTGTCGGTGACCCCTTTAACCTATAAAAAGGAGGCCCATGCGCACGTAGAGGGGGTTCGGTTCGACTCATTCGAAACTACAACACACCTACGCTCAAGAGCAAGAACAGAATAGAAACACAAAGCAGCAGTAGGAGTTTTATCTCTCCGGAGAGCTCCGAAGCTGGGTAAAATCCCTCGCGTGCTTTCGCCTCGATCCGCTCTGCGCGCTCCCTCCGCTCCCTTGCCGGACCAAAAAGGGGCCCTGCCCCATAGGTGTTCGTTCCCCACGACATCTTGTGTTTGCATGTATGGGCAAGCCGTCAGTGTTCAGTGCTTATGTTAATATAATAACGCCAAAATGTGCTGCAAATTCATGCTCAAGTTGAATAAGGACGAAGGGCTAAGTGCACTACTGGAGATTATATATTCCAGCTCTGAAGTTTCCTTTTGAGCCCCCGTTCTACTATGGTTTGGATTCTAGTTGAAGTGTGCGACCATCTATTCAGATGAGGAGACTGAGTAAGAAACCACTAAGCGGAGAGCAAACAGATCAATCTCTATCTATGAGTTTCTCAACCAAGATCCACTATTCAACCAAGACCCGCTAACTAATACTTCTACACGAGCTTAGTTATTGGAAGTTGCAGCCGAGGAACTCTTATCCCTAGCCACAGTTGTTGCAGCACAAGGCTTTCTCGCGATTGGGTCATATGTTAGTACTCTCACATTTCCCGTGGTCTCCCTAGTCTGTTGAGCTGAACTGAAGTGAAGTGAAGCTACGAGCGATGATGGACTGATCCCATGCTATTCACGCGCCTGACAACGCTGGCTCCGATGGTGATGAGTCTGACGGTGGCTCAGATGTTACTCTTCCTGATCCTTCAAGGTCCCCCGTTCCTGACATCGTCCAAAGGCCATTGTCACTCTCCCATCTGATAGTGCGGCCTCTGTGTGTCGCCTATGGCAACACTACCCGAGTGGTCTATTGCATAGTGGATCAACGGGTACCCCGTCGCTGCTTCGTTTTTATCAACATTTGGTAAGCAGAACGGACAGAGAATTGTCCTGATTTCTCATAATGCGAGGCCCAAAATTCCTCCATCCACATAACAGCAAAATTAGGCATTTCTTTGATACTTACTCACTTGTGGCTAGATTTACCACCATTCGAGTACTACTATCACAGGCAGCCTTGCACGGTCTTCTCGTTCATCAGATGGGCAGACATCTTTCTGATTCGCGTTCGTTACTTGGATAAATTGATATGTGGGTGGACCGGTGCTTGGGTGCTGCCCTTCCTTGGACAAGCCTCCCACTTATGATTAACCCCTCTCGCAAGCATCCACAACTACGAAAGAAGAATTAAGGTACACCACCATAGCATGAAACATATGGATCCAAATCAGCCCCTTACGAAGCAATGGATAAACTAGGGTTTAAGCTTCTGTCACTCTAGCAACCCATCATCTACTTATTACTTCCCAGTGCCTTCCCCTAGGCCCAAATAATGGTGAAGTTCATGTAGTCGACGTTCACATAACACCACTAGAGGAGAGACAGCATACATCTCATCAAAATATCGAACGGATACCAAATTCACATGATTACTTATAACAAGACTTCTCCCATGTCCTCAGGAACAAACGTAACTACTCACAAAGCATATTCATGTTAATAATCAGAGGAGTATTAATTATCATTAAGGATCTGGAAATATAATCTTCCACCAGATAAACCAACTAGCATCAACTACAAGGAGTAATCAACACTACTAGCAACCCACATGTACCAATCTGAGGTTTTGGGACCAAGATCGAATACAAGAGATGAACTAGGGTTTGAGAGAAGATGGTGCTGGTGAAGATGTTGGTGGAGATTGAACCCCTCTTGATGAGAGGATCGATGGTGATGACTGTAAGTGTCAAAACCGGCGGATCTCGGGTAGGGGGTCCCGAGCTATGCGTCTAGGCGGATGGTAATAGGAGACAATGGACACGATGTTTTTACCCAGGTTCGGGCCCTCTCGATGGAGGTAAAACCCTACTACTGCTTGATTAATATTGATGATATGGGTAGTACGAGAGTGGATCTACCACGAGATCAAGGAGGCTAAACCCTAGAAGCTAGCCTATGGTATGATTGTTGTAATAGTTGTTCGTCCTACGGACTAAAACCCTCCGGTTTATATAGATACCGGAGAGGGCTAGGGTTACACAGAGTCGGTTACAATGGTAGGAGATCTATATATCCGTATTGCCAAGCTTGCCTTTCACGCCAAGGAAAGTTCCATCCGGACACGGGACGAAGTCTTCAATCTTGTATCTTCATAGTCTTGGAGTCCGGCCGATAATGATAGTCCGGCTATCCGGACACCCCCTAGTCCAGACTCCTCAAGAGTCTCCTTTAACTCGGCTTCAATGACGACGAGTCCAGCGCGTATATTGTCTTCGGCGTTGCAAGGTGGGTTCCTCCTCCGAATTCCATGTGCTTGTCGAATAGTGTCCGGCTTCCTTACAAATGTCGCGTTCCTTGGCTTCCACGCCCAATAATGGCCCTCTTCCATGTGTCGCACGAATGCGAAAGGCCAGGGTATTTTTATATTTTACCCCCTAGCTGCGCAAATAATCTGCCTATAAGAGAGGCAAGAATCCAGATCCAAATCACACCATCTTCCTTCCGCGAGTACTCATCGGAGCGCCTCTGACCAAAAATCCATTCCATCATGGACCGTCGACGCGGCTCCTCCTCTCGCGCTCCTAGCCCTCGGCCAGGTGATTGGAGGAGATGTTCAGTCCCGCACAATGAGCTGGTGATGCTCCAAGCGGAGGGATACCTTCCTCCGGCCTTTATGGTCCCAGTTTGAGCCGGGCTGGCCACCTACAAAGGTGGAAAGCAAGCGGAGGCCACCCCTAGTCCCTCCAAAGGAGAGCGGGTGTGCTTCGTCCCTTATCTAATAAGGGGGCTCAGATTTCCCATACATCCGTTTCTCCGGGGGCTTCTATAGTTCTATGGACTCCAGCTTCATCACCTCACGCTCGCCTCTATTCTGCACATCGCGGGTTTCGTAGCTCTTTGCGAGCTGTTCCTGGGCATCGAGCCCCATTTTGCGCCGTGGAAGAGACTTTTTTGCCTCGTATCCCGTTCTCACAAGGGGTCAATATATCAAGTGGGCGGAGCCGAAATATGGCGATCGCCGGACCGGATATCTATCCGAACCCCAAAGAAGGCGCCCAAGACCGCCTCGAATGGTTTTATGTGGAAGATGATCCACCGCCGACCCGCTCGATCGGCCTCCCTGAGTTCAGCAAGGCTCCTCAAGAAACGCCTGTTGGCGCTCGCGAGCCCTCAACAGAGGAAGACAGGTGCGATAAGACAGCGATCATGCAAGGCGCTTGCCGCGCGGTTACCACTCTGCGCCCATGCTCCAGCACATCCGACGACGTGTCGCCGCAGGATCGCGCCTGGTGCACGTGGCGGGTGGCTGTGCAGCCAAGCGGTGCGAGGTGGCAAGAGGAGATGACGAGAAGGCCATCGTGGCAGGCGGTGGTGCTCCTAACGGTCGCTTCCTTGCACTGTTTGGGCGACCGGACAGGCATTAAATGCTCTTGTCCCCGCCGAGTTAGGTAGGGGCATCACAGTAGCGGTTGTACCAACCCCGCTTTTACTCTTTTACCCCTCTTTCTACGCTGCCACTGTCGGTGACCCTTTAACCTATAAAAGGAGGCCCATGCGACGAGAGGGGGGTTCGGTTCGACTCATTCAAACTACAACACACCCACGCCAAGAGCAAGAACAGAATAGAAACACAAAGCAGCAGAGGAGTTTATCTCTCCGAGAGCTCCGGTTGGGTAAAATCCTCGCGTGTTGCCGATCGCTCTCCGCCTCCTCCCTCCCTTGCCGGGACCAAAAGGGCCCCTGCCCCATAGGTGTTCGCTCCTCAGACATCTTTGGCGGTGGGACTCACGCCATCACCAGTCCAAGGACAAGGCCCCGCAAGCTTCAACGCTCAGACATCCACCACTCTCCTGTGGGGTGCAGGATCGACAACGCCACGGTGCTCCTAGCACCGCACTCGCTGGAACAAGGCAAGCTGGTGGGTCGCGAACGCCAAGGCCAACGACGCGCCAACACGCCGGCACGAAGCGCTGTGCGCCGCCGACGAGATGTCGCCCTTCTAACACTGTTAGAAGTTTGAGCGTATCCGCACTCTCGCCGCCGCCACCGCCACCCAAGACTCAGAGGAAGCGCCGCTCGAGCCCACCTGCTTTAGATTATCCTCCTCCGCCGCATAAGATCGACGACTAGAGGGCTACCATTCAGAGCCTTATCGCTTCGACAACGGCGACAAGCCCCAAAGAATCGAAAGCACATCGAAGTTCTCGCAAGACGCTCGGCGCAAGCCGACGCCGACAAGACCGCTGGGGTGCTACCACCTGCACTCCCCGCCAAGGCCAAGATCGCCGACTGCCGGGCCAACCCCGACATCGACTCCACGCGTCGCCGGACCCGCGAGCTCGCCGCGATCAACACCAAGTTCTCCAAGAACGACGACACGAAGACGCCCGACTCGTGATCGAAGCGCCGAAGAGAAGCGCGCCAACCGACTAGCGCTACCGGGCCCACTGTCGATATGCATGCGCCAGGAACCAGCGACTTGCCGCACCCGTAGGTTGCCTGCGCTGACCCGTGAGCTGCGGCAGTCCAAAGGGCCCAAGACCAAGAACTTCAAGCCGACGCGCTCGAGAAGTATGATGGCAGGATACATCCGCTGGATTCTCGGCTTCACACCATCGCGGTGCAGATCGCCGAGGGCGCGACGAGAAGATCTCGCCAACTACTTCCCGATGGTGCTCAAGCCCAACGCCGATCTTGGCTCATGCACTTGCCGGACAACTCCATCTCTTCGTGGGCGGACTCAGGCTATCGCTTTGTCGGCGCTTTCACAGCGGCCACAAACCCCATGGCCAGGAGAGCGATCTTCATCTGCCGCCTGAAGGAAGGAGAACCCCGCAAGTATATACAGAGATTCGGCCAGTGCAGCGCAACATCCCAGACGCCCACCCCGCCGCGGTTATCAGCGCTGCTCCATCGAACGCGCGAATCGCAGGATGAGGGAGGAGATGGCGATGTGCAAATCAGAGATGTCACGAGCTATATGCTCGCCGACAAGTGTGCACGGGCTGAAGAGGGAGGAGACTCCGGAGAGAACGCAGGAGCGTATGATCGATAGTGAGGATGCCCTCCGCAAAGAAGAACCGGAGGCGGAATAACAGAAAGAGGAAGGCTAAGGATGTGCTAGTTGTTGAGCAGTCCGGCAACGGAGGCGGTTCCGAGAAGGCCAAAGCTGGTGACTCCGGCGAGGCTGTGGTAGCCGCCGACAAGCAGGACGGCTCCGGCAAGCAGTACTGCAAGATCCACCGCACCAAGGGCCACGACCTCCAAGCTTGCAAGAAGGTTGAGCAGATGGCAGAGCTACAGAAAGCTGAATACGAGCGCCGCAACAAGGAGAAGGCCCAGGAAGGTGGCGGAGGATCCGGCAAGAAGCGTCCCGCCCGGGGAGGGCGCCGCGGCAAGGCCAAGCATCGCCAAGGAGATAGGCCTCCCCGTGGCCGCGACAAAGACGAAGACGAAGATGAAGATGATGAGATGGAGGAAGATGAGACCGACGAGCAGGAGTTCCAGAAGGCAACAGAGGTTTTGAGTGTCGACGGCGGTGCTTCTCTGCACACTTTGCACCACCAACTCAAACAGTGGGTGTGGGAAGTGAACGCAGCAGTAATCCGTCTGCTGAGTCGCAAGAAGCCCTCAAGTGGTCCAGACGCCCATCATCTTTGATGTTGAGGATCACCCTCATCGCATCACTGCGGTCGGGTGCTTGCCGATGTTGGTCTCGCCAACAATCCGCAACCTCAAGGTCAGGAAGATGCTGGTTGACGGCGGGGCCGGCCTGAATCTGATCTCCTCCGCAGTGCTCAAGAAGCTCCAGATTCCTGACAGCGAGCTCGAAGAGACCGGCACCTTTCAAGGAATCAACCCGGGAAGGAGCAAGCCCAAGGGGAAGATCACACTACCAGTAACTTTTGGCAGCGAGCTGAATTTCAGGACAGAGAGAGTCACATTTGACGTTGCTGATTTCCCATTGCCCTACAATGGGATACTTGGCCGTCCAGCACTTGCCAAATTCATGGCAGCCTCTCACTACGCCACAATGTGCTCAAGATGCTGGTCCGATAAGTGTTATTTCTGTCCATGGCGACAAGAAGGATGCACTTATCTGACCTGACAAGATCTACCGGAAGCAAAGAGCAGCCGCAGCAGAACGCGAAACCACTTGTCGCCAAGCTCCCGGGGAAGAATAAGACCAAGTCCGCAAGAGTAGCTCGATGCCCACTCCGCAAGCGCACCTCTTCGAGTGCTGCGCCACCGCCGAGGACGCACCATCGAGCTCCACCGCAAGTGCAAGAAGGCAAGGACAGCTTCACCAGAGACCAAGAAAATGGCCGCCAAGGAGGACGGCACTGGTACTACCTTCACCATTAGTGCCACGCTTGACCCTAAATAGGAAAGCTGGCCATTGCTTTCTCGGGCGAATGTCGATGTGTTTGCATGGCAACCATCCGACATCCCCGTGTTCCTGTGAAAGTAATTGAGCACCACCTGCCGCCTGTCCTCACGCACGCCCGCCAAGTAGAGAGTCGAAACAAGCGTAGAACGCCAAGAGTTCATTGCAGAGAGATCAAGAAATTGGAAGCAGAGGGCCTGGTCCGAGGAGTACTCCATCCAACGTGGTTAGCCAATCCAAGAGTCGTGCGCGCAGCGCACGGAAATGGAGGCTTTGTATTGACTTCACCGATGTTAATAAAGCTTGTCCCAAGGATCCATTTCTTGCCGCGCATTGACCTGATTGTCGACTCCACGGCAGATGTGATCTGCTTTCATTCCTTGATGCATACTCAGATATCATCGATCTTCATGGCTGAAGAGGATGAAGAGAGAACCGCATTCATTACTCCATGTGGCACGATCGCTTTGTACGGATGCCTTTCGACTAAAGAATGCTGGTTCAACATTCGCAAGAGTAGTCACCATGCTTTTGAGCCACAAATGCACGTAAATGTAGAAGCTACATGGATGACATAGTGGTCAAAAGTAAGGACAAAGAAACTCTAATCCAAGATTTGGACGAGACTTTTGCAAATCTGCACAAGATCAATCTCAAATTGAACCCCGAGAAGTGCGTGTTTGAGTTCCTTCCGAAAGCTTCGGTTCTTTGTCCCTGCAGGGGATTGAAGCCAATCCCGACAAGATCAAGGCCATTGAGCAAATTGAAGCACCAAAGCGCCAAGGATGTGCGAAGGCTTGCCGGCTGTGTTGTTGCCTCAAGAAGTTCATTTCAAGTTCTGTTGAACGCTACCGCCATTTTTCAAAATTTTGAAAAGGCAGGTCCAATGAAATGGACTCGAAGTGAGGCTGCGCCGCAAGACTTGAAGAAATATTTGTCCTCCACTCAACACTTGTCGCACCTAAGCCACAAGAGAAGTTGTGCCAGATCCGGCGGCAACCAATCAAGTGGTTAGTGCTGCGTTAGTGGCGGAGAGGGAGGCGATGATGAGTCGGATCATGCAAGCTTAATCCGCGACAAGGTGGGGCTTTCCGACAAGCTCGTCCCGACAAGGATGGATCTCACAGCCACAAGAAGAGAAATGAAGAAGATGGTGCAATACCAGCTTTATTTTGTCGGTTCCCTTTGCAGGGGCTAGGTCAAGGTACTGCAAAGTTGCTTTTCGCCTTCTCATGGCCTCGAGGAAGCCGTGCCATTACTTTCAAGCACATGAGATCACAAAGGGTCACTCGCTTCCATTGAAGAGGATATTGCGTAATCCGTACAAACAGCAGGATTGTCGAGTGGGCACTAGAATTGTCAAGCTTTGGCCTCAAGTTTGAGAGTACCTCAACTATCCAGAGCCGAGCATTGGCAGAATTCATTGCAGAATGGACGCCAACGCCTGATGAAGAAACTCCGGAGAGGAGCATCCCCGTCAAGGAAGCGAGCAAAGAATGGGTCATGTACTTTGACGGTGCCTTCTCACTGCAAGGCGCCGGTGCGGGCGTACTACTTGTCGCACCCACCGGAGAGCACCTCAAGTACGTGGTCCAGATGCACTTTCCCAAGGAGCAAGCAACAAACAATACTGCAGAGTATGAAGGCTTGCTTGCCAGACTCAGGATCGCGGCAGACCTTGGGATCAGAAAGCTTATTGTCAAGGGTGACTCGCAGCTTGTCGTTCGTCAAGTTAACAAAGATTATCAGAGTCCGTTGATGGAAGCGTACATTGATGAAGTGAGGAAGCTGGAAGAGCATTTTGACGGCCTGCAAGTGGAACATGTTCCAAGAGCTCAAAATGACATTGCAGACGGCCTGTCAAAGTGCGCCGCACTCAAGTTACCTGTGGAACGAGGAATTTTTGTGCTCAAGCTGACTCAACCATCTGTAACACCATCAACTGGACAAAGCGAGAAGAGGAACTTGGTTACTGGCGACTACCTTCCGGCAGAGCTCCCCGAAGCCGCCGCCAAGAAGGTCCCCAGGATCAACACAGAAAGTGCTGAGGAGCAGTCTGCTCCGACAAGCCCTAGGGTTTGTTTCGTTGAAGCAGGCGCTCCCGACAAGCTGTGTCCCGACACGCTTGCCGGGGAGCATCACGCTCCAGCAGGATCCCAGATTCTTGCCGTAGAAGCGGATGTTCCCACAGCAGCATTTGCACCTTTAGTCCTTGTCGTTGAGCCACAAGCTCCGGCATGGGCACAACAGATCGTCCATTTCCTTCAAACAGGAGAACTTCCCGAAGAGCAAGAAGAAGCGGAGAGAGTAGCCCGGCAATCAAGTATGTACCAGTTTGTCGATGACATACTGCATGTAAGAAGATTCAACGGAGTGAAATTGAAGTGCATTTCCCGAAGATGGACAAAGAAATTGTTGGCGGAGATACATGGAGGCATATGTGGTCACCACATTGGCGCAAGAGCACTTGCAAAGAAAGCCTTCCCAAGAAGGTTTCTTCCGCCGACAGCCCTCCGTGATGCAATCGCACAAGTAACCAAGTGTGAAGCGTGCGGCCCACTCCAAGCAGATACATCGACCAGCTCAAGCTCTCCAAACAATCCCTTTATCCTCGCCATTTTCGGTCCGGGGCTCGACATCCTCGCCCTTTCCCGAAGTTGTCAGGGCTTTGAGTACTTGTACGCTGTAATCGACAAGTTCACAAAGTGGCCTCAAGTGGAAGCAGTGAGGAAGGTGACAAGACATCAAGATCAAGTTCTTTAGGTCAATTGTTTGCTGTTTCGGAGTCCCTAACAGGATCACCACTGACAATGGCACACAATTCACGAGCCGCACCTTCATGCAGTACGTCCAAGATCTTGGCACCAAGATCTACTTCGCTTCTGTTGCTCACCCGAGAGGCAACGGTCAAGCGGAGAGGGCAAACGCTGAAGTGCTGCGCGGGCTCAAGACCAGAACTTTCGACAGGCTGCGCAAGTGCGGAAGAAATTGGATCGAGGAGCTGCTGGTGGTTCTTTGGTTGATCAGGGCGACGCCGAATCGAGCCATAATGAAGTGGATATGGCGTCTTTCAAAGAAGTACAGCCTTGCCGGGACACAGGCGACAAAAAAGCTAAGTTGCCAAAGTTTGAGCACAGTCAATTTTTTTAAATTTTTAAGTTATATTCCTTGAACGACCATACCTTGTATGGAAAACCTGTGCGCGGAGGAATCGACTCGTGGCTAAGTTGCACCCTTAATTTGTTTCGAGTCCCCTCAACAATGAAAGTGTGCTGCAACTAGCCCTCGACAGGTTTCTTGTTCGGAAGCAACACCGCCGCAGTCATTGATGTTCCGACTCGGCGCACATGCAAGTGTGTTCCCACCGCAAGTTCCCTAAAAGCGAGGGTAAAAACATACAAGGGATGGGATTGAGTAAAGGATATAATATAACAAGCATCCCTTTTCATTAAAAACATCCCACTCGTGTACAATCCATAGAGGATGAAAACATGAAAGAGAGGATTACAAGTTTTAGATGCTAAGGCCCTTGAGGCTTACAAATTAAAAAGATAAGATGCCCGTAATCCCTTTCTGTCCCTCTCTTCAGAGGTAGGTCAAGGAGGCTAAAAGGGCAAAAGGGCGCTTAGGCAAGCTACAAAGCGAAGACACCAAGAGAACATCCGGGGCCGTCAAGGCTGGACGGTGATGGCGGCGCCGAAGCGGGCTCAAGACGGGCGGCAGGACGTCAAGATACTGCCGAGGGCACTACGCCTCATACTCCGATTTACGCCTTGTCGCCAGCCCTCTTCCCTTCCGCAGCCTTCCTACGCCAAATTACCAAGGAGACGCACTTCTGAAGTTCAAGGAGCCGGCGACACGGATGATGGGGTCACCGGTGACGCATGAAGCGGCGTCCGACACCTAGTCGGGCCCGCCATCCCGCCGCCCGCTACCCTCATCATCGCTGTCGCTCTCCTCCTCGTCACTCTCACTCGAGGGGGAGCCTTCGCTATCGGAGGAGCTGTCCACGCAGCACTTCGCCCAAGTGCCGAAGCACCTGAAGACTTTGACGAAGAGGAGATCGCCCTCCATTAACTTAAAATGGAGGGTAAATCCCTCCATCATGCTGTGGATACGGGCGAACGTCTTCCACCCACGATCAAGATACATCACATTAGGGGCTGGGAATATAACGCGACTCAAGTGTCGCTGATCCCACAGCCCCTCATGTGCAAGTGTCAAGAATGTCTCGGCGGGTCCAACTCCATCAAGGCCAGAATGGAGCTGGAAGCCGAGGCGACGACGAGGCGCCGGGCGCAGCCTCGACGAAGAACTCACAAGGGTCGCCCTCAGATGGACCGGCCTGGGGAGAGGAACCGGGCGGAGGTGGAGATGGCGCGCCGCCCTTCCGCCTCTTCCCGAGCGCCGACCTCGCCCTCGACCTGCCCACGACTCGCCTCCCTCTTCCCTTATGGCTGGCTCTGCCACCACGGGCGCAGGATAGGGAGGTGCACTGTCTGGCGACCCTCGCTGCCACCGATGAAGGGCTGTGGTTCCTTCCTCCATGGTGAATGAGAGAAAGGGGAGCGGTCAAGAAAGGAGAAGATGAGAGAGTGGGCTTCTGCGCCCTCCCGCCTTCTTAAAGGAGCAAGGTGGGGGCTCGGCTGCCCTGGCCAAATAATCAGGCACGGAAGAGCAGGAGTCGGGCCACCACGCCTCGCCAAGAACGGCCAGCTTCCTCGCTTCCACCGTCCGCACCCCAAGCACATGGGAGCTGCGGCGGGATGCGTAACCGAGGCGAACGTTACACATTTCTGGATTTAAGTATTCCCACGATCTCTCCCACGACGCCGCAATTGACGCGTGCTGCTACGAGAGGACGCGGTGGATACAGAGTGGATTTGGTTTGGACCAGCCGCGCTGCTGCGTGCCTGTTTTGGGCTCGCCCAACAGCCGCACCTGTATGGCCCAAGCCCGGGGGCCTGTCGGTTTATAAAGTAGGGGTACCTTAGTACCTCGAACTTGTGCACGGGCAACAGAAGGCCCCGCTGCAAGGCTTGCCAAGCGCCCTCCAAGACCCTTCGCTATTCATATTACGCCATTCAAGAACAAAGTGTTAACCGAGAAAGAACCCCGCAAGAGGAGCTTGCCGAAGGATAAGACCCCGCAAGAGGAGCTTGCCGAAGGTTAACCGAGACCCGGCGAAGCGCAAGCTCAAGGGTGCGATAAGACAGCATCATGCAAGGCGCTGCCGCAGCGGCCACCACTCGCACCCACGCCCAAAGACATCCGACGACGTGTTGCCGCAGGATCGCCTCTGGTGCACGGGCGGTGGTCAGCAGCCAAGCGTGCGAGGTGGCAAGAGGAGATGACGAGAAGGCCATCATGGCAGCGGTGGCGCCCTAACGGCCGCTTCCTTGCACTGCTTAGCGACCGGACAGCATTAAATGCCCTTGTCCCCGCCACGAGTTAGGTAGGGGTATGTTGGTAGCGGTTGTACCAACCCCGCTTTTACTCTTTACCCTCTTTCTACGCTGCCACCTGCCGGTGACCCCTTTAACCTATAAAAGGAGGCCCATGCGCACGTAGAGGGGGTTCGGTTCGACTCATTCGAAACTACAACACACCTACGCCAAGAGCAAGAACAGAATAGAAACACAAAGCAGCAGAGGAGTTTTATCTCTTCGAGAGCTCCGGTTGGGTAAATCCTCGCAGCTTTCGCCGATCCGCCTCAAGGCTCCCTCCGCTCCCTTGCCGGACCGAAAAGGGGCCCTTCCCCATAGGTGTTCGTTCCCCACGACATCTTGTGTTTGCATGTATGGGCAAGCCGTTAGTGTTCAGTGCTTATGTTAATATAATAACGCCAAAATGTGCTGCAAATTCATGCTCAAGTTGAAATAAGGCCGAAGGGCTAAGTGTACTACTGGAGATTATATATTCCAGCTCTGAAGTTTCCTTTTGAGCCCCCGTTCTACTATGGTTTGGATTCTAGTTGAAGTGTGCGACCATCTATTCAGATGAGGAGACTGAGTAAGAAACCACTAAGCGGAGAGCAAACAGATCAATCTCTATCTATGAGTTTCTCAACCAAGATCCACTATTCAACCAAGACCCGCTAACTAATACTTCTACACGAGCTTAGTTATTGGAAGTTGCAGCCGAGGAACTCTTATCCCTAGCTACGCTTGTTGCAAAGACAAGGCTTTCTCGCGATTGGGTCATATGTTAGTACTCTCACATTTCCGTTGTCTCCCTAGTCTGCTGAGCTGAACTGGCAAGTGAAGTGAAGCTACGAGCGATGATGGACTGATCCCATGCTATTCACGCTACCGACAACGCCGGGTCTGGATGGTGATGAGTCTGACGGTGGCTCAGATGTTACTCTTCCTGATCCTTCAAGGTCCCCCGTTCCTGACATCGTCCAAAGGCCATTGTCACTCTCCCATCTGATAGTGCGGCCTCTATGTGTCGCCTATGGCAACACTACCCGAGTGGTCTATTGCATAGTGGATCAACGGGTACCCCGTCGCTGCTTCGTTTTTATCAACATCTGGTAAGCAGAACGGACAGAGAATTGTCCTGATTTCTCATAATGCGAGGCCCAAAATTCCTCCATCCACATAACAGCAAAATTAGGCATTTCTTTGATACTTACTCACTTGTGGCTAGATTTACAACCATTCGAGTACTACTATCACAGGCAGCCTTGCACGGTCTTCTCGTTCATCAGATGGGCAGACAGCTTTCTGATTCGCGTTTGTTACTTGGATAATTTGATATGTGGGTGGACCGTGCTTGGGTGTCGCCTTCCTTGGACAAGCCTCCCACTTATGATTAACCCTCTCGCAAGCATCCACAACTACTTAAAGAAGAATTAAGGTACACCACCATAGCATGAAACATATGGATCCAAATCAGCCCCTTACGGCAATGCATAAACTAGGGTTTAAGCTTCATCACTCTAGCAACCCATCATCTACTTATTACTTCCCAAAGGCCTTCCCTAGGCCCAAATAATGGTGAAGTTCATGTAGTCGACGTTCACATAACACCACTAGAGGAGAGACAGCATACATCTCATCAAAATATCGAACGGATACCAAATTCACATGATTACTTATAACAAGACTTCTCCCATGTCCTCAGGAACAAACGTAACTACTCACAAAGCATATTCATGTTAATAATCAGAGGAGTATTAATTATCATTAAGGATCTGGAAATATAATCTTCCACCAGATAAACCAACTAGCATCAACTACAAGGAGTAATCAACACTACTAGCAACCCACATGTACCAATCTGAGGTTTTGGGACCAAGATCGAATACAAGAGATGAACTAGGGTTTGAGAGAAGATGGTGCTGGTGAAGATGTTGGTGGAGATTGAACCCCTCTTGATGAGAGGATCGATGGTGATGATCAGAGGTGTCAAAACCGCGGATCTCGGTAGGGGGTCCCGAGCTATGCGCCTAGGCGGATGGTAACAGGAGACAATGGACACGATGTTTTTACCTGTGTTCGCCCTCTCGATGGAGGTAAAACCCTACTACCGCTTGATTAATATTGATGATATGGGTAGTACAAGAGTGGATCTACCACGAGATCAAGGAGGCTAAACCCTAGAAGCTAGCCTATGGTATGATTGTTGTAATAGTTGTTCGCCCCACGGATTAAAACCCTCCGGCTTATATAGACACCGGAGAGGGCTAGGGTTACACAGAGTCGGTTACAATGGTAGGAGATCTATATATCCAGATTACAAGCTTGCCTTTCACGCCAAGGAAAGTTCCATCCGGACACGGACGAAGTCTTCAATCTTGTATCTTCATAGTCTTGGAGTCCGCCGATAATGATAGTCCGCTATCCCGACACCCCTAGTCCAGACTCCTCAAGAGTCCCTTAACCTCGCTTCAATGACGACGAGTCCAATACAGATATTGTCTTCGGCGTTGCAAGGTGGGTTCCTCCTCCGAATTCCATGTGCTTGTCGAATAGTGTCCGGCTTCCTTACAAATGTCGCGCTCCTTGGCTTCCACGCCCAATAATGGCCCTCTTCCATGTGTTGCACGAATGCGAAAGGCCAGGGTATTTTTATATTTTACCCCCTAGCTGCGCAAATAATCTGCCTATAAGAGAGGCAAGAATCCAGATCCAAATCACACCATCTTCCTTCCGCGAGTACTCATCGGAGCGCCTCTGACCAAAAATCCATTCCATCATGGACCGTCGACGCGGCTCCTCCTCTCGCGCTCCTAGCCCTCACCAGAGATTGGAGGAGATGTTCATCCCCCGCACAATGAGCTGGTGACGCCCAAGCGGAGGGATACCTTCCTCCGCCTTTATGGTCCCAGCTTGAGCGGGCTGGCCACCTACAAAGGTGGAAAGCAAGCGGAGGCCACCCCTAGTCCCTCCAAAGGAGAGCGGTGTGCCATTCCCTTATCTAATAAGGGGCTCAGATTTCCCATACATCCGTTTCTCCGGGGGCTTCTAGAGTTCTATGGACTCCAGCTTCATCACCTCACGCCCGCCTCTATTCTGCACATCGCGGGTTTCGTAGCTCTTTGCGAGCTGTTCCTGGGCATCGAGCCCCATTTTGCGCCGTGGAAGAGACTTTTTTGCCTCGTATCCTGTTCTCACAAGGGGTCAATATATCAAGTGGGCGGAGCTGAAATATGGCGCATCGCCGGGACCGGATATCTATCCGGAACCCCAAAGAAGGCGTCCAAAGACTAGCCCTCGGAATGGTTTTATGTGGAAGATGATCCACTGCCGGACCCAGTTCGGATCGGCCTCCCGGAGTTTAGCAAGGCTCCTCTGAAGAAACGCCTAAGTTGGCGCCATGAGCCCTCAATGTAGGAAGACAGAGCGCCCATTATTTGATGGGCCGGATAAGGTTGTTTCGCCCATTCGGATTGACCATGATTGGAGTCATGGCCACGTGCATTATGCGAGGGGTGCAGCCGCTTCAATATAGGGGCCACCCCATGTGGGATTTCAACGGGGAGAATGACGCCACCCGTCATGGCCGCAAGGGGCCGAGATCGACCATGATCCGTGAAGATCCTGTCCGCCTGCATAAGGGGAGAAGGAGGACTTCTCCAGACGAGCCCATTGAATGGGTTCTCCATGAATAACCCTCGAGCTGGGTAAGCGGACGCTATTCATCCGACCTGCTTTCAAAGTTAAGTGCCTTACTTTATGATTTTGACGCAGAACCTGATCGGGTGTGGAGGGCATACGGTCCGCCCACAACCCGAGGACCGGGAAGATCCTTGACCCGCCTCCAAGAGGATCCGACATAAAGGTGGAGCTAATTGACGGGTGTTCCACCAACTCAGCATGGACAATTCTCTAGTCGCCATTACGGCCGACTACCCCGGCTTATCTCCGGCTTTCCATGTAAATATGACCGGAGTCCTGACACCATTACTTGCCCTGCAGATTTCGACCACCGTACACAACGGTGTCTTGCAGAGGTGCCTTGAAGGCGGAAGTCGAACTCAGCGGCGGTGACCAACAAGGGTCATCCGCCCCGCAGTGTAAGAGGTGCGGTGCGAATCGAACGCCACCGCAACGGTATAGCTCGCGACCGTTGTTTAGGAAAAAGATTCCTAGGAGGCGTATTAATGCTCATGACTTTTCCAGGAGAAAGAGCGCTCGCCGGAATATGCCCGGAGAGGTTGCCAACCAAGCCTCCGCCAGCCAGGCTCCAACACCTGGTCCGGAGGGGGAGGCGAGCGCAAGGCGCGAGCCGGATACTCCTCCAACGGAGGATGCCGACAGGCTGTCCACCACCAGGTGTGAGGTGGAGAGCGCCATGAATCATAGGCGCCACCGGACAGTTCTTAGTGACGCGTGTTTCTCCCCAGAGGCGTTGAATGTCTTTAATGCGGGAGACGCGCACCTCCGTGCCGCTCAAGATGGTTTAACCAGAGCCACGGAGCAGTATGTAAAAGACATACGGGTAAAGGATTTTAATAGTTGTATATGCCACTAGCCCCCGAGACTTAAAGTAGTTAAAATAACTGATTTAAGGATCATTTGCTATGCAAGATCTCACGGAGAAGAATGCCCAATTGTCTCAGGAGCTACAAGGGTGCAAGGCCCAACTTGAGGCCTCACTAGCCGCAGGAGGAGGAGACACCGAGACCCCCTCCGGTAACACATATTTCAAAAAGATAAGCAGAAGCGGCGTATGATAAGTCTAACAATAATATTGCAGATGTTGCCGGACTTGATCCGGACAAGCAACAGCTACTGCACCAGCTGAAGGCCGGCGAGAGGGTGCTTATGAAGGTGCAGCAGGAGAGGAACAAACTCCAAGATGCCCACACCCAGCTTGGAGAAGAGCTAAAAGGTGTTCGGGCCTAGCTGTCTGGCTCCGTGAAGGAGAATCAGCGGCTTCGTCGCGGCACCTAAAGTAAGTGCTTGAGCAAACTCTTTTGAAAAGAAGAGTTCGGCGAGGAAGTCAATTGACAGAAATATGTCTATAGGTGTGCTCACAGTCGCCTCATGGAGGAAATGTCCGGCTCAATGGGTGACCAACTTCCCGAAGCTGGTGTAACTGCCGAACGTGTTCGGCAAAGCGATGAGTGGCGCTGCCTGTGCCTTATGGCCATCCATCTCCCTACCCGAGGGCCTTGGAGAGCTTGTGGAGAAGCTTCAGGGAGCACGGCAGCGCTTCCGTTTATGGAAGATATCGGCCTGCCGTCAAGGTGCCAGGGAGGCCTGAGCCATGGTGAAGACGCGGTACAAGAAGGCGGATCCAAACCACATGGCCGAGGTTGGACCTGTGGGGCCTGATGGGAAGGAGATCCCTGTGAGTTTAGTGTATGGCCAGGTAGAGTTGGCCACTAAGTATTCCCAACGGGACTGTAAATGACAGCCTGTTAGACGGGATTGAGGAGGAGTACAGTCAGTTGATTTGACGATGTATTTAAAATGACTTGTAAAATGCCTTCTAGCCGGATTGTAGATCGTTTGTCTTTGCCGACCTTTTCGCTTCAACCTCGGGACCCTAGAGTCTGGAGTGTGTCCGAATACCTTCTCGGTTATGAAAAAACCGGGGCATGCATGGAGACCAAAGCGTAAGGGTCATTAGTGCTTTATCGCATAAGTGCCCAACTAGTTATGTTATATTACATGGTTAGTAAGAAACATCTTCCGTGGAGAATAGTTCTCATTAAGGGTTCTTTCTCGGGAGGCATGCCCTAAAGTGCATGTCCGAATCTGCGAAAAAGAGCAGAAAACATCTAGGGCAGATAAATAAATAGGTAAAAAATCATCTTTCAAGTCACCGATCGAATATTCCCTTAAGAACGCTTAGCTTTGGCTTCACCCAGCCTCGTGTACACATCCGTCTGACCGGCAAGAATAACCGCAGAGGTGCTCCTTTACCTCCTAGCCGAACAATCGACAATGTAGTGGTAAGCACAGGAGCCAGGCAACCCAGCTTGGCCAAAACTTAAGTCATATCGATGCATATAATGGTGAATAAAAGGTACATGTGGAAGTTTGACACATGCTTTGGGCATAAAGCTCAGATAAGTAAGCTTCATAAAGAAGCCCTGTGTATAATGAGTGCGGATAGCACATCAAGTGTAAAAGTAACAATGCGCAAATTGGCCCTCAAGGGCTTTATGAAAAAGGTGGGAGAAAAGAGAGAAACAAAAGACAGCTAAAGTGTAAAAATGTGGACGGAGGAAGGAGACGAACTCGAGTCCGCGCTAGGCGAGAATCTTCGGAGGCGGGCTGCGCTCCATGGGTTCGCTCGAGTCGGTTGTCCGACGCGTTTGCAGACGGTATGCTCCACGGTCGTAACTTGGTCGATGATGAAGGGACCTTCCCATTTGGGCTTGAGTTTGTCCTTTTTCTTGTCCGCAGCGAGAACTAGTTCGCCAACATTGTAAGTCTTGGCTCGCTCTCGCTTTGATATCTTCGAGCTGCTGCCGATAGAATGTGGAATGAGCCTGGCCACGCCGCTCCTCCTCCAATGCGCCCAAGCTGTCCCGCCGATCCAACTCGGCTTTCTTTCTTCGTACATGCGCACTCGAGGTGAGTCATGAATTATGTCGCAGGCAAAACCGCTCTCGCGCCAGATACCATAAAGAATGGTGTGAACCCGGTAGTATGGTTTGGCGTGGTCCGCAGCCCCCAGAGTACGGAGTCGGGCTCCTCTACCCAGTGCGTGTTAGATTCCGTAAGGGACCGCACTAATCTGGGTTTGATGCTGCTCATGATTAGACCATTTGCTCGTTCAACTTGACCGTTGGTTTGAGGGTGATAGACTGAAGCGTAGTCGAGCATATTGCCCATATTTTTGCACCAGAGTTTAACCTCGTCGGCCGTGAAGTTCGTGCCATTATCGATGATGATTTGTGGGGACACCGTGAACGTGTACTACCCGGATATGAAGTCTATCGAGGTCCGGATTCGCCGCTTTAACCGGCTTGGCCTCTATCCATTTGATGAATTTGTCCACCATGACCAATAGGTATTTTTGCTTGTGGGTTCCCCCTTTAAGGGGTCCAACCATGTCAAGCCCCCAGACCGCAAACGGACAGGTGATGGGTATAGTTTTGAGGGCAGTGGGTGGCATGTGGCTCTGATTAGCAAAGAGCTGACAACCGACGATCGTTGGACTAAGTCCCGAGATCCGCCCGGCCGTCGGCCAATAAAATCCTGCACGGAAGGCCTTACCTACCAGGGCCCGGGCAGAAGGTGGTGTCCGCTTAGTCCGCATGAATTTCGGCCAGAAGATTTCGCCCTTCCTCTTCGGAGATACACCTTTGAAGGACTCGATTGCGCTTTTCTTATAAAGTTCCCCTCATGGACCTTGTAGGCTTTAGATCGCCGAACTATGCAGCGGGCCTCATTTTGGTCTTCGGAAGTTCCCGCCTAATTAAGTAGGTTAGAATGGTTCCGCCCACGCGGCAATGACCGCCATTATTTCGGCGGAAGGTGCTATGTCATTGGCGAGCCACCGTTGTGTCGTAATGTTCGTGTTGGGCGGTGCGGTTGGTTCCGGATTGTTGTTTCCGGACTCCTCTTCCCATACTATGGATGGCTTAAAGAGCCGCCCAAGAAGATGTTTGAGGACGGCGTCGCTTTATGCCGGCGCGTGCCAACACGCCGGCCGCCTGGTTATTATCCCGGGCTACATGGTGGAATTCGAGTCCTTCGAACAGAGCTGACATTTTTAAGACGGTGTTACGGTAGGCTGCCATTTTCGGATCTTTGGCATCGAAGTCTCCGTTTACTTGTGATATTGCAAGGTTTGAATCCCCGCGTACCTCGAGGCGTTGAATGCCCATGGAGATTGCTATTCGGAGACCGTGCAGAAGGGCCTCGTATTCGGCTGCGTTGTTGGAGTCTGTGTACATTATTTGAAGTACGTATTGGACTGTGTCTCCGGTTGGGGACGTCAAAACGACGCCAGCCCCCAAGTCGGCTAACATTTTAGAGCCGTCGAAATGCATGATCCAATTGGTGTATGTGTCATACTCTTTAGGGAGTTCGGCTTCAGTCCATTCCGCGACGAAGTCAGCCAAGACTTGCGAATTTATAGCTCGCCGTGGTTTGTAGGTTATGTCAAATGGTAAGAGCTCAATGGCCCATTTTGCAATCCTTCCCGTTGCGTCGCGTTTGTTTATGATGTCGTTGAGGGTACTTTGAGGCCATCGTTATCAAACACTCTTGAAAGTAGTGTCGCAGCTTCCGGATGCCATGAACACCGCAGATGCTATCTTTTGATAATGCGGTACCGGACTTGCAGGAGTTAAGAAAGTGGATACGTAGTACACTGGTTTTGAAGAGGGAATTTATGCCCTTCGCTTTCGCTCGACGACGAGACGCCAAGGCCATAACTTGATGTGTTGCGCGATATATAACAACATTGGTTCGTCCAGTTAGGCGCGCCAGACCGGATTTGTTGCCAATATGGCCTTTATTTCTTCGAGTCCGACAAGGCAGATCCGCCCACTGGTGTTGGTGCGCCTCAGAGGCGATAGAGGGCAATGCCTTTTCTCCCAAACGGGAGATGAAGCGGCTTAGAGCCGCCATGCATCCAGTCAATTTTTGTATTTGTTTGAGGTCTTTTCGAATATCCAGCTGTGAAAGAGCTCGGATCTTGGCTGGGTTTGCTTCAATTCCTCTACCGGATACAATGAAGCCCAGGAGCATTCTGGCTGGTACGCCGAAAACGCATTTTTCCGGGTTCAGCTTAATGTCATATGCTCGGAGGTTGTCGAATGTAAGCCTCAAATCGTCTACTAGAGTTTCGATGTGTTTGGTTTTGACGACCACGTCATCTACGTATGCCTCTACTGTTTTGCCGATCTGGGTAGCCAGACATGTTTGAATCATGCGCTGATATGTTGTGCCGGCGTTTTTGAGTCCGAAGGGCATCGTGTTGAAGCAGAATGGTCCGTATGGAGTAATGAATGCCGTTGCGGCTTAGTCCGCCTCCGCCATCTTAATTTGATGGTAGCCGGAGTATGCATCGAGGAAGCACAATGAATCGTGCCCTGCAGTAGCATCGATTATTTGATCGATGCGGGGAAGGGGGAAAGGATCCTTTGGGCAAGCCTTGTTGAGGTCTTTAAAATCGACACATAGGCGCCGGATTTGTCCTTCTTGGTACCATTACCAGGTTTGCTAGCCGCACCGGATGTTTGATGTCTCGATGAATCCGCTTCCAATAGTTTGGCTAGCTCCTCTCCCATTGCCTGTCTTTTGGATTCGTAAAATCGTTGAAGAGCCTGTTTGGTGGCTTGAACTTTTAGGATGTTTAGGCTGTGTTCGCTAATCTGCGTGGGATTCCTGGCATATCTCAAGGGTGCCAGGCAAAGATGTCCCAATTCTCCCGAAGGAATTCTCATAGTGCGGCGTCTACATCAGGGTTTAACTATGCCCCGATGGAGGTCGTCTTTGTTGGGTCCGTTGGATGGACCTGGAATTTGACTATTCCGTCCGCTGGTTTAAAAGAGCTGGACTTGGATCTCTTATCGAGTATCACATCATCCCTGTTCACCGTAGAGCGCAGCACAGTGAGTTCCTCCGCCGCTAGGGCTTCAGATAGTGCCTCTAGGGTTCGGATAGTGCCTCTAGGGCTAATGCGGCTGTCTTGTTTTCGGCGCGGAGTGCTATGTCCGGATCACTGGCAAGGGTGATGGTTCCATTGGGCCCGGGCATTTTAAGCTTCATGTACCCGTAATGGGGTATGGCTTGGAAAATTGTGAATGCCTCTCGCCCCTAATAAAGCGTGATATCCGCTGCTGAACGGGCCACTTGGAACGTGACCTCCTCGGACCTGTAATTGTCCATGAAATAACACCACATCAAGTGTGATTTTTCCTGTGCAGCGTGCTTCCGGCTAGGGATTATTCCTCTAAAGGTTGTGCTGCTTCGCCAATGCGGCTCCGTCTATTTCCATTTTTGAAGGGTTTCCTCGTAGATGAGGTTTAATCGCTGCCGCCGTCCATGAGTACCTTGGTAAGATGAAAGCCGCCCACTATTGGAGTCGGACCAATGTGGCTGGTGCTCGGCTGTTCGGGATTTAGGTTCGTCATTTGGCGTTGAAGGTGATGGCCGTGTCGCCCATGGATTTGTTGTTGCTACTTGGTAGACTTGGCGAGGCTGCGGATTGTTCTTTTCCGCATATTATTTGATGCGAAAGTCTCAAGACTATTAATACCGTGATTGGTCTTGTTGGGGTGGGTCTCGGGGCTAGAAGCTCTTCGCCACTTTTGGCCACCGCCGCAGATATCAACATGCTCAAGGCTATGAGTTGGAGTGGCGCCCTCAGATTATGAATTTTACAGGGTCCGCTGAGCCATCCCTCCAGTACGGTTCCGTGCCCTTTATGGGGTTTTTGCTTTTTGGTTCTTGTCCTGGGTGCCTGAGCATGGTGCACCCTTTTGTTTCGGACTAGGGTTGTGTTCGGAGCCGGATTGTCCCAAAACTTAGTTTCGGTTTTCCAGACACTCTCCATCGCACAGTATTTTTGTACTATGGATGCCAGGTTGGCGAAGCGTGTAATTTCGCGACGACTTACGGCGTTCAAGATTCCCTTGTTCGTGCAATTGTTGCAGAAAACTGAAATTGCGTTTTCCTCACGGTAGTCCTTTATCCTGTCCATAACCGGAGGAATCGCCCAAGAATGATGTAATCGTTTCAGCGGGCTCTTGCCGGATTTGAGATAGATCGCATATGTTTGGGTGGGTGGGTGGAATTGAGTCGGAACCCTGCCCATCTTGAGGCTCAAAATAAAAGTTTCAATTTGGAAGCTTGGATTGCTGGACGTTGTCCGACAAGTCCAGTCATTGCGACTTTAGGTTCAAGATTGATCGACGTCCGCCCCTCCGGGAATCCGCATGGAGGGTTCGGAGTCCGGACATAACTAGTTTTAATACGTAAGAAGAGTTGCCGCTTTGTTCCTCTACCACCGCAATGTGGTGGGTAACCCGGGAGAGTTAATCTCTCGATCGGTTTTAAGCCCAATCTGATTGTAGTCAGAGCGACTCCGATGCGGCGATGCGATCCAAGAGCTCGTTTACGGAAGAGAGCTCTGTTGGATCCAGCTGCTCGGCGAATTCCGAGTTGACGTGAAGATTGCTTTTGATGACCCGAGAGGCCATCGTCGAAGCGGTGGCCGAACAGCCGGTCATGAGAAAGCCACCCAGCCGGATAGTTTGGCCGGCGGCCAAAGCTCCTTTGGCGATGGTACCGTGTTTAAATACGGGAAGAGGCATCCTTCCTGATCGTGGCGGCACAGAGGAACTCTCAATGAAAGCACCAATGTCGGTGTCAAAACCGGCGGATCTCGGGTAGGGGGTCCCGAACTGTGCGTCTAGGCGGATGGTACCAGGAGACAAGGGACACAATGTTTTTACCTGTGTTGGGCCCTCTCGATGGAGGTAAAACCCTACTCCCGCTTGATTAATATTGATGATATGGGTAGTACAAGAGTGGATCTACCACGAGATCAAGGAGGCTAATCCCTAGAAGCTAGCCTATGGTATGATTGTTGTAATAGTTGTTCGTCCTACGGACTAAAACCCTCCGGTTTATATAGACACCGGAGAGGGCTAGGGTTACATAGAGTCGGTTACAATGGTAGGAGATCTATATATCCGTATTGCCAAGCTTGCCTTCCACGCTAAGAAAAGTCCCATCTGGACACGGGACGAAGTCTTCAATCTTGTATCTTCATAGTCTTGGAGTCCGGCCGATAATGATAGTCCGGCTATCCGGACACCCCCTAGTCCAGGACTCCCTCAATGACGATGGTGATGATTTCCCCCTCCTGGAAGGATGTTTCCCCGGCAGAACAGCTCTGCCGGAGCCCTAGATTGGTTTTGCCCAGGTTCCGCCTCGAGACGGCGGTGCTTCATCCCAAAAGCTTCCTCTTGATTTTTTTTGTAGGGTTAGAGACACTATATAGCCAAAGATGGGCACCGGAGGCCTGCCAGGGGCCCATAAGGTCGGGGGGCGCACCCAGGGGGTAGGGCGCGCCCTCCACCCTTGTGGTTGGCTGGTGGCCCCCCTCTGGTTCTTTCTTCTCCCAATATTTTTGATATATTCCAAAAATAAGCTCCATGAAGTTTCAGGACTTTTGGAGTTGTGCAGAATAGATCTCTAATATTTACTCCTTTTCTAGTCCAGAATTCCAGCTAACGGCATTCTCCCTCTTCATGTAAACCTGATAAAATAAGAGAGAATAGGCATAAGTAGTGTGAAATAATGTGTAATAACAGCCCATAATGCAATAAATATCAATATAAAAGCATGATGCAAAATGGGCGTATCAACTCCCCCAAGCTTAGACCTTGCTTGTCCTCAAGCGAAAGCTAATATCGATAAATATGTCCACATGTTTAGAGATAGAGGTGTCGAAAAATACGGACATGAGGGCATCATGATTATCTTTAGAACAACAACATATAATGCCATATAATTTCTTATGCTAAAGTAACAATTCATTCACAAGGTAAAGTATGAATCAAAAACTTCATTGAAAACTGACAAACTATGATCTCAGTCATTGAAAATATTGCAATTTATCATAACAATGGAAAGAGTCAAATAAGAGCTTTTCAGCAAGTCCACATACTCAACTATCATTTAATCTTTCTCAATTGCTAACACTCACGCGATACTTATGGGTACAAAGTTTCAATCGGACGCAAGAGAAAGATAGGGGCTTATCGTTTCGCCTCCCAACCTTTTACCTCAAGGGTAATGTCAACAATAATACTTTATGAAAACCTACATCCGAGTGGATATATATATCCGGATCTTTCCAACACATAGTGCTTGCCAAAGGAAAAAGTATAAAAAGGAAAGGTGAAGATCACCATGACTCTTATATAAAGGTAGGAGATAAAAGTAAAAGATAGGCCCTTCGCAGAAGGAAGCAGAGGTTGTCATGCGCTTTTATGGTTGGATGCACAAAATCTTAATGCAAAAGAATGTCACTTTATATTGCCGCTTGTGACAAGGACCTTTATTATGCAGTCCGTTGCTTTTACTTCTTCCATATCACAAGTTTGTATAGAGATTATTTTCTTCACACTAATAGATCATCATATTTAGAGGAGCAATTTTATTGCTTTGCACTGATGACAACTTACTTGAAGGATCTTACTCAATCCATAGGCAGGTATGGTGGACCTCATGGCAAAACTGGGTTTAGGGATGTTTGGAAGCATAAGTACTATCTCTACTTGGTGCAAAGAATTTGGCTAGCATGAGAGGAAAGGCAAGCTCAACATGTTGGATGATCCATGACAATATAACTTATATTCGGAGAAAACATAACCCATTATGTTGTCTTCCTTGTCCAACATCAACTTTTTAGCATGTCAAATTTTAATGGGTGCTCGCATCACAAAAGATGTACAAGATAGTATATTTATTTGTAAAACCTCTCTTTCTTTATTACTTCCTATTAATCGCAACAATGACTAAAACAATGTTTGTCAACTCTCAACAACTTTATTCATCATACTATTTATATGTGAAGTCATTACTGTCCATAAGATCAATATATGATCTTTTTATTTATTTCTTTCTTTCTTTTGTTTAATCCCCTCAAGATCATAGCAAGAAAGCAAAGCCCTTATCTCAAAACTACTCTTTATTATATATATCTCACAGACTCGATTACATAGAGGGAACATAAAACAAAACTCAAAGCTAGACCAAACTAAAACTTTATTCTACTAGATCAAGATATAACCAAAAGGATCGAACTAGGAAAAATGGTAAAGATAAAGATGTGATGATGATACGATATCGGGGCACCTCCCTCAAGCTTGGCAGTTTCCAAGGGGAGTGCCCGTACCAATGTATTTATATCTCTTTCTTCGGAGGTGGTGATGATGGAGTTGTTGATGAAGTAGGTTTGTCGTCTATCTTACAAGGCATAGGCTCACCATCATAGAAAGATGAGCGGGTCTCCGGGATCATTGAATCTGCAGCCAAACTCATCTTCTTGAATCTATATTCATACTCATAGTTTTGGTTTTGCAGGTCATATATCTGGGCTTGGAGGTGTTTTCTCATGAACCCTAAAGATGGCTTCCTCAATGCTCTTGGGGTCCAGATTGTGCTTGTTGGTAAACTCCGCGATCATCATGTGGTTGGCGTTGAGTCCATGTTCCACCATCCCTTGGCACTTGAAAACTTGCTGATCCATTGCTTCGAGCCTTGCCTCCACGCTTCTGATCTTCTTCGGTCCCTCAACATCGCGGATGTGCAGCACCCCCTCATGCATATCGATGATTTGAGGGTGTTACAGCACCTCCGCGAGGTAAGGGTTGATGACCTTCTCGAAAAACTTGTCCCTGGGGGTGCTTGGAGATGTCATCGTGATGTAGATCTGTCAGAAAAACAGCTGGAACTAGGAAAAGAGGATTTTGTCATGGTACGGTGGTCAAAACCTTCAGGAGATTATATAGTGAATTTTTACTGACCATAAGAAGTATTGTGCAAGAAAACGGAGTCTGGAGGGCACATGAGGTGGCCACAAGGTCGGGGGGCACCCGGGGGGTAGGGCGCGCCCTCCACCCTTGTGGTGGCCTCGTGTCTCTTTCGGACTACTTTTAATTTTCCTATTTTTTTAAATATTCCAAAACAGAGAAAATTTAACATTGGAAACGTTTTGGAGTCAGTTTACTTACCGTACCATGTACCTATTCCTTTTCGGAGTTTGAAATGTTCTGGAAAGTGTCCCTTATGTACTCCTCCGGTGTTATGGTTTCAATTATGTTGGTCTCAACATTTGTGGGGGTACCCGAGATATAATGTCGGAGTCTTTGACCGTTTACCACCTTGCGGATTTGTGCCTTCGGCGTTGTTGGTTTTTATGGCACTGGAACGATAGACCTCCTTGATAATGTAAGGACCTTCCCATTTAGAGAGAAGTTTTGCTGCAAAAAATCTTAAACAAGAGTTGTATAGCAAAACATGATCACCTACACACTTTTGTATCCTCTTGTCATGCCATCTTTTAACTTTTTCTTTAAACAACTTGGCATTCTCATAGGCTTTGGTTCTCCATTCATCAAGTGAGATAATGTTAGATAACCTCTTCTCACCGGCAAGTTTGAAATCATAATTAAGCTCTTTAATAGCCCAATATGCCTTATGTTATAGTTCAAGAGGTAAGTGACATGCCTTTCCATAAACCATTTTATACTGAGACATTCCAATAGGATTTTTATAAGCAGTTCTATAAGCCCATAATGCATCATCAAGTTTCTTAGACCAATTCTTTCTAGATCTATTAACAGTCTTTTGCAAAATTAATTTAATCTCTCTATTGCTCAATTCTACTTGACCACTAGACTGAGGGTGATAAGGGGATGCAATTCTATGATTAACAACATACTTAGCAAGCATTTTACGAAAGGCACCATGAATAAAATGTGAACCACCATCAGTCATTAAATATCTAGGGACTCCAAACCTCGGAAAAATAACTTCTTTAAGCATCTTAATAGAAGTGTTATTATCAGCACTACTAGTTCGAACAGCTTCTACCCACTTAGTAACGTAATCAACAGCAACTAAAATATGTGTATACCCATTAGAGGAAGGAAAAGGTCCCATATAATCAAAGCCCGAAACGTCAAATGGTTCAATAACAAGTGAATAGTTCATAGGCATTTCCTGACGTCTACTAATATTACCAATTCTTTGACATTGATCACAAGACAAGACAAACTTATGGGCATCCTTGAAGAGAGTAGGCCAATAGATACCGGATTGCAATACCTTATGTGCAGTTCTATCTCCAAAGTGGTGTCCTCCGTAAGACTCGGAGTGGCACTTGTGTAGTATCTGTTCCTGTTCATGCTCAGGTACACAACATCTAATAACACCGTTTACTCCTTCTTTATAAAGGTGTGGGTAATCCCAGAAGTAATGTCTTAAATCATAGAAAAACCTTTTCTTTTCCTGGTATGTGAAACTAGGTGGTATAAATTTTGCAACAATATAATTAGCATAATCAGAATACCAAGGAGCATTATGAGAAGCATTTATGACATTTAATTGCTCATCAGGAAAGTTATCGTCAATAGGTAGTGGGTCATTAAGAACATTCTCTAACTTAGACAAGTTGTGTGCAACGGGGTTCTCAGCTCCCTTTCTATCAATGATATGCAAGTCAAATTCTTGTAGCAAGAGAACTCATCTAATAAGTCTAGGTTTAGCATCTTTCTTTTCCATAAGATATTTAATAGCAGCATGATCAGTGTGAATAGTTACTTTTGAATCAACAATATAAGGTCTGAACTTATCACATGCAAATACAACTGCTAAAAATTCTTTTTCAGTGGTGGCATAATTCCTCTGGGCACTGTCTAAAGTTTTACTAGCATACTGAATAACATTTAATTTCTTATCAACTCTTTGTCCTAGAACAGCACCAACAACATAATCACTAGCATCACACATAACTTCAAAGGGTAAATTCCAATCAGGTGGCTGAACAATAGGTGCAGAAATCAAAGCTTTCTTAAGTATTTCAAATACAGCTACACAATCATCATCAAAAACAAAAGGAACATATTTTTGCAAGAGATTAGTGAGAGGCCTAGAAATTTTAGAGAAGTCTTTAATAAACCTCCTATAGAAGCCAGCATGACGTAGGAAACTTCTAATACCTTTGATATCTTTAGGACACGACATATTTTCAATAGCATCTACTTTAGCTTTATCAACTTAAATGCCTCTTTCAGAAATTTTATGCCCCAAGACAATACCTTCATTAACCACAAAGTTTCACTTCTCCCAATTCAAGACAAGATTAGTTTCTTCACATCTCTACAAAACTCGATCAAGGTTGCTTAAGCAATCATCAAAGGAAGTTCCGTAAATAGAGAAATCATCCATGAAAACCTCAACAATCTTTTCACGAAAATCAGAGAATATAGCAGTCATACATCTTTGAAAGGTAGCAGGTGCATTGCATAGACCAAAAGTCATACGTCTATAAGCAAAGGTACCGAAAGGGCAAGTATAAGTGGTTTTCGCTTTATCTTCTTTTGACAAAGGTATTTGAGAGAAACCAGAATACCCATCTAGAAAGCAAAAATGTGTATGTTTGGATAATATTTCTACCATTTGATTGATAAAAGGTAGAGGCTAATGATCTTTTCTAGTAGCTTTACTCAATTTGTGGAAATCAATTACCATTCTATAACCTGTAACAATTCTTTGAGGAATCAATTCATTCTTATCATTGGGAACAACAGTAATACCTCCCTTCTTAGGGACTCAATGAACATGACTTACCCATTGACTATCAGCAATAGGGTAAATTATACCTGCCTCCAGAAGCTTTAGTATTTCATTTCTTACCACTTCTTTCATCTTAGGATTTAACCGTCGTTGATGATCAACAATTGGTTTGGCATCTTTCTCCAACTTAATTTTGTGCTGACATAGAGTGTGACTAATGCCCTTAAGATCATCGAGAGTATATCCAATAGCGGCACGGTGCTTCTTCAGAGTTTTCAATAATTTCTTTTCTTCATGCTCTGAAAGGCTAGCACTAATAATAACAGGATATATCTTCTTTTCATCAAGACAAGCATATTTCAAAGTCGCAGGTAATTGTTTAAGCTCAAACATGGGATCACACTTGGGTGGAGGAGGATCCCCAAGGATTTCAACAGGCAAATTGTGTTTCAAAATAGGCCCTTGCTTAAAGAATACTTCATCTGTTTCCCTTCTTTCATTCATAAACATATCATTTTCATGGTCTAGCAAATATTGTTCTAAAGGATCATTAGGAGGCACGTCAATAGAGGCAAGACCAATAATTTCATCTTTACTAGAAAATTCTTTATCATGGGGTTGTCTACGAAGTTTAGAGAAATTAAAATCTTGAGACATATCCCCTAAACCAACAGTAACAATATCTTTCTCGCAGTCTATCTTAGCATTAACGGTATTCAAGAAAGGTCTACCAAATATGATGGGACAAAAATCATCTTGTGGGGAACCAAGAACAAGAAAATCAGTAGGGTATTTAATGTTCCCGCACAATACTTCTACAACTCTAACAATCCCAATTGGTGATATAGTGTCTCTATTGGCAAGCTTAATGGTAACATCAATATCTTATATCTCAGTCGGTGCAATATCATTCATAATTTCTTGGTACAAGGTATAAGGAATTGCACTCACACTAGCACCTACATCATATAAGCCATGATAACAATGATCTCCTACTTTAACAGAAACTACAGGCATGCCAACAACAGGTTTATATTTATCTTTAGTATCAGGTTTAGCAATCCTAGCAGCTTCATTACAGGAATAAATAACATGCCCATCAATATTATCGACCAAGAGATCTTTGACCATAGCAATACTAGGTTCAACTTTAATTTGCTCTGAGGGTTTGGGTGTTCTAATATTACTTTTGTTGAGCACAGTTGAAGCTTTAGCATGATTCTTTATTCTAACAGGGAATGGTGGTTTCTCAATATAAGAAGTGGGAACAATAGGATCAACATTATAAGTAATGGTTTCTTCTTAAACTTTAATAGGTTCTACTACTTTAACTTCAACGTGAGGATGATATTTAAACCACTTCTCCTTAGGGAGATCAATATGAGTAGCAAATGGTTCACAGAAAGAAGTTACTATCTCAGAGTCAAGTCCATATTTAGTGCTAAAATCGCGAAAAACATCCGTATCCATAAAAGATTTAACACAGTCAAACTTAAGGTTTATACCTGACTCCTTACCTTCGTCGAGATTCCAATCTTCAGAGTTGCGTTTAATTCTTTCCAATAAATCCCGTTTGAATTCAATATCCTTCTTCATATAGGAACCAGTACAAGAAGTATTGAGCATGGATTGATCATTATGAGAAAGTCGAGCATAAAATTTTTGAATAATGATTTCTCTTGAGAACTCATGGTTAGGGCATGAATATAACATTGACTTAAGCCTCCCCCAAGCTTGAGCGATACTTTCTCCTTCACGAGGCCAAAAATTATATATATAATTCCGGTCACGATGAACCAGATGCATAGGATAAAACTTCTGATGAAATTCCAATTTGAATCAGTTGTAGTTCCATGATCCAATATCATCCAATAACATATACCATGTCAATGCCTTGCCCTTCGAAGATAAAGGGAAGACCTTCTTCTTGATAACATCCTCGGGCATACCTACAAGCCTAAATAATCCACAAACTTCATCCACATAGATTAGGTGCATTTCGGGATGTAATGTTCCATGTCCTACATAAGGATGAGCTAGCAGTTTCTCTATCATACCCGAAGGAATTTCATAATAAATATTTTTGGTAGGTGTAGCTGGTTGAGGAGCAACTAATTGTGGTGTCGGTCGAGGTGAAGATACCCCGAACAAACCCCTCAAAGGATTATTTTCCGTAGTAACAAGTGACAATAAATTTCAACACACTATATAAATGTTTCATTACCAACTTCTACTTACTAAAGGCGCTTCACTTCCAGGCAATGGCACCAGAAATGAGTTGACCCACAAGTATAGGGGATCTATCATAGTCCTTTCGATAAGTAAGAGTGTTGAACCCAATGAGGAGCAGAAGTAAATGACAAGTAGTTTTCAGCAAGGTATTCTCTGTAAGCACTAAAATTATCGGTAACAGATAGTTTTGTGATAAGATAAATCATAACGGGTAACAAGTAATAAAAGTAAACAAGGTGCAACAAGGTGGCCCAATCCTTTTTATAGCAAAGGATAAGCCTGGACGAACTCTTATATAAAGCAAAGCGCTCCCGAGGACACATGGAAATTGTTGTCAAGTTAGTTTTCATCATGCTCATATGATTCGTGTTCGTTACTTTGATAATTTGATATGTGGGTGGACCGGTGCTTGGGTGCTGCCCTTCCTTGGACAAGCCTCCCACTTATGATTAACCCCTCTCGCAAGCATCCGCAACTACAAAGAAGAATTAAGATAAACCTAACCATAGCATGAAACATATGGATCCAAATCAGCCCCTTACGAAGCAATGCATAAACTAGGGTTTAAGCTAATATCACTCTAGCAACCCATCATCTACTTATTAATTCTCAATGCCTCCCCCTGGGCCCAAATAATGGTGAAGTGTCATCTAGTCGATGTTCACATAACACCACTAGAGGAGAGACAACATACATCTCATCAAATATCAAACGAATACCAAATTCACATGATTACTTATAACAAGACTTCTCCCATGTCCTCAGGAACAAACGTAACTACTCACAAAGCATATTCATGTTCATAATCAGAGGAGTATTAATTATCATTAAGGATTTGAAAATATTATCTTCCACCGGATAAACCAACTAGCATCAACTACAAGGAGTAATCAACACTACTAGTAACCCACAGGTACCAATCTGAGGTTTTGGGACCAAGATCGAATACAAGAGATGAACTAGAGTTTGAGAGGAGATGGTGTTGGTGAAGATATTGATGGAGATTGACCCTGTATCGACGAGAGGATCGATGAAGATGACGATGGCAATGATTTCCCCCTCCCGGAGGGATGTTTCCCCGGCAGAACAGCTTCGCCGGAGCCCCAGATTGGTTCTGCCCAGGTTCCGCCTCGAGACGGTGGCGCTTCATCCCGAAATCTTCCTATTGACTTTTTAAAGGGTAAAAGACACCATATAGCCAAAGATGGGCACCTGAGGCCTGCCAGGGGGCCCACAAGGTCGGAGGGCGCGCCGAGGGGGTAGGGTGTGCCCTCCACCCTTGTGGTTGGCTGGTGGCCCCCTCTGGTTCTTTCTTCGCCCGATATTTTTTATATATTCCAAAAATAAGCTCCATGAAGTGTCAGGGCTTTTGGAGTTGTGCATAATAGGTCTCTAATATTTGCTCCTTTTCCAGTCCAAAATTCCAGCTGCCGGCATTCTCCCTCTTCATGTAAACCTTATAAAATAAGAGAGAATAGGCATAAGTATTGTGAAATAATGTGTAATAACAGCCGAGAATGCAATAAATATCAATATAAAAGCATGATGAAAAATGGATGTATCACTTTCCTTAATGGGGAGTTGGATGAGGAAATTTACATGGAGCAGCCAGATCAAGAGTACCCGCGCATTCGCCTAACCCCGGGTTTTCTCGATCAAAATGAAGATTTTTTAGAAAATAAGCCCAAAAAGCATCTGACCTTGAAGAGAATCACCAGTTACTTGATCCATCCCTGCGGTAAGTGGGAACGAATGTGACAACCGATGGTAGTAGGATTTCCACAGGTTGAGCTCCTTATCTTTTAACTTTTCAAAGGATAGCCGAGTAGATATACTAGAATGGGATGAATCAAGCACGATAAATCACTAGGCACAGGGGAGCCGCATAGAAGAGGAGTATATATATATATATATATATATATATATATATATATATAAAGTTCACTAATTCGATTCATTTTGGAATCGGTAAGTGAACACGGAATCTCGTCTTGTTCCCCTTGGTTCCGAGTCGATTTTGCTTGTCGAAATCATTCAATCCATAAGTTTTTGTTTTTTGATCGGAATTTGGGTCAGCTGAACACTTGTTTTCTCTTTCAAAAGTGGTGATGGTGTGGGTAAATTCAATCGATATCTTGTTTCCCCTTCCCGAGGCAAATATCGGGGAAATCAGTGATTCATTTGGAGCTATTTTCTAACTGACTCATTGACATGAGAGATTGGATGCGATGCGCTAGTCACTCGTACTATAGCGGACAAAGGTCACCGGCAAACGTCCTTTCCACAATGGAACCTGGCACTACTGTTTGCCCTAAGGGCCAACCCACCTTTTCAGACAAACAGACACATGACATCACTATATTACACATTTTCGAGATAAGAAAGTGGAGAATGCACTCTTCCCTTTTTTACATTTTAAACTCATGTTCATAGTCTATTTTATTCCCAATTGTTGCCCGCGTGAAAAGAAAGAAGAGAAATTGGGCCATGTTTCCCGAGAGAGACTGCCTTCTCTCGGGCCGTGATCTTATACATATAGTCGATCGCTCTATGACGATCTGAACTCTTTCCTGGGCTCTGCTTGCTCATCTACGCTCCGACCAATTCAGTCAAAATTGAAAAAACAATGTTTCCTTGAAAAAGTCGAAGAAATAGTAGTAGTAGTCAAAAAGTGCACTTTTTCCATATATTTCAATTTATAGGGATCCCTATCTTTATCTCTATCGCAGAGATACCTATCTATATATAGAGAGATTTTTCCCAAAATTGATCTAGACTATCCTCTATCCGGATAGATATGTCCCTATGAGCGACTAGGCCGGTCTTTTTTTATACGTTTTGGCCATGTCCGTTTCCGCTCCGAAGAGGAAGGTTTGGATCTTTCAATCTTATGTCATAAGGGATGTGACCTATGTTAGGTCCATAAGATACTGCAGCTTTTGGTGTTCTATGATTCACCTCCGAATAATGAGTAGGTAGTTCGATCCTTTTGATTCTTATCTTCCTATTAAACGTGGATGGGAGCAATAGGTCGAATTACTATATAAAGAAGACTTTTCTACAAAAGGACTTATTGTTCGAGTAGGAAGATTTCGGGTTTTCTCCTTCCCTCTTTTCAATAAGAAGAATTATTTGAAATGAAACAAATTCCTCTTCATTCTGTTGTGCTCAGCGAAGGAACTACCTAAGCATACTTTTGCGGATCCAAACTTCTTTGTTCTTTCAAATTGTTCTTCTTGCATATAAGAATGCAACTTTTGCAATTCCTTGGATTTGAGTAGTAACCGGCATCCCCTCCGAGTTGTGAGTAAGCAGAACCATTCTTTTTTTGTTCTTCTCCAGATTCTGGTTGGTAGGAATTTGCCTCTTCTTTTTCCAACTGATATGGCCGATAGGAATTTGCCTATGATTTTTCCAACTGATATGTCGATATAGAAAGATCTCCTTATTTCAAAACCGCGGGTTCTCGCGTCATTTTCTTTAAAAGACATTAGATCACCGTGGGAAACTTTCATATGAGTAATGGTTACCCGTCCATTATTCAAACAAACCCTTCGATGACTTATCGTCTGCCTTGCTTGAGGAAGAGTGTCACTAAAATGGAGACGAACCGAAATCACGTTCGATCTTGTTTCTTGACTGAGTAAAAAAGGGATATATGAAGTTCGTTCTCTTCCTCTGTGCATCTCCCTGAAGGAAATATGCCCTAGAGGCAATAATAAAGTTATTATATATTTCCTCATATCATGATAAATGTTTATCATTCATGCTAGAATTGTATTAACCGGAAACATGATACATGTGTGAATGCATAGACAAAACAAGATGTCACTAGTATGCCTCTACTAGACTAGCTTGTTAATCAAAGATGGTTATGTTTCCTGACCATGAACAAAGAGTTGTTATTTGATTAACAAGGTCACATCATTAGTAGAATGATCGATTGACATGACCCATTCCATTAGCTTAGCACACGATCGCTTAGTATGTTGCTACTGCTTTTATCCATGACTTATACATGTTCCTGTAACTATGAGATTATGCAACTCCTGTTTACGGAGGAACACTTTGGTGCTACCAAACGCCACAACGTAATCGGGTGATTATAAAGGAGTACTACAGGTGTCTCCAAAGGCGGATGTTGGGTTGACGATTTCGAGATTAGGTTTTGTCACTCCGATTGTCGGAGAGGTATCTCTGGCCCTCTCGGTAATGCACATCATGAAGCCTTGCAAGCACTACAACTAATGAGTTAGTTGTGAGATGATGTATTACGGAACGAGTAAAGAGACTTGCGTAACGAGATTGAACTAGGTATTGGATACCGACGATCGAATCTCGGGCAAGTAACATACCGATGACAAAGGAACAACGATGTTGTTATGCGGTCGACCGATAAAGATCTTCGAGAATATGTAGGAACCAATATGGGCATCCAGGTCCCGCTGTTGGTTATTGACCATGAATAGTTCTAGGTCATGTCTACATTGTTCTCGAACCGTAGGGTCCATGCACGCTTAAAGTTTCGATGATGGTTATTATGAGTTTATGTATTTTGATGTACCGAAGAAGTTCGAGTCCGGATGTGATCACGGACATGACGAGGAGTCTCGGAATGGTCGAGACATAAAGATTGATATATTGGAAGCCTATGTTTGGAGTTCGGAATGGTTCCGGGCGAAAACAGGAATTTACCGGAGTACCGGGAGGTTACCGGAACCCCCCGGGAGGTAAATGGGCCTCGATGGGCCTTAGTGGAAAGGAGAAGGGGCCAGCCCTAGGTGGCCGCGCGCTTCCCCTTTCCCTAGTCCTACTAGGACTAGGAGAAGGGGCCGGCCCCCCTCTCTCTCTTTCCCCCCTCCGGGAATCCTAGTCCAACTAGGATTGGGGGGAATCCTACTCCCAGAGGGAGTAGGACTCCCTTGGCGCGCCACCCTTGGCCGGCCAGCCCCCTCCCCCTTGCTCCTTTATATACGGGGGCAGGGGGGCACCCTAGAACACACAAGTTAGATCTACGGATCGTTCCTTAGCCGTGTGCGGTGCCCCCTTCCACCAAAATCCACCTCGGTCATACCGTCAAGCTTAAGCGAAGCCTGCGCCGTGAAACATCAAGATCGTCACCACGCCGTCGTCTCGTGGAACTCTCCTCGACACTCGGCTGGATCGAGTACGAGGGACGCCATCGAGTTGTACGTGTGTCAAGAACTCGGGGGCGCCGGAGTAACGGCGCTGGGATCGGTCGGATCGCGAGGAGAACGTACGACTACTTCCTCTACGTTGTGATCGCTTCCGCTTTGGTCTACGAGGGTACGTAGACAACACTCTCCCCTCTCGTTGCTATACATCACCATGATCTTGCGTGTGCGTAGGAAAATTTTTGAAATTACTACGTTCCCCAACAGTGGTATCCGAGCCTAGGTTTTTATGGTTTGATGTTTTGCACGAGTAGAACACAAGTGAGTTGTGGGCGATACAAGTCATACTACCTACCAGCATGTCATACTTTGGTTCAGCGGTATTGTGAGATGAAGCGGCCTGACCGACATTACGCCAGACGCTTACGCGAGACTGGTTTCACCGCCACGAGCACTCGTTGCTTAAAGGTGACTGGTGGGTGTCTGTCTCTCTCACTTTAGTTGAACCGAGTGTGGCTACGCCCGGTCCTTGAGAAGGTTAAAACGGAGTCTATTTGACGAAGTATCGTTGTGGTTTTGATGCGAGGTGAGACTGGTTCTTGCTTAAGCCCGTAGCAGCCACGTAAAATTTGCAACAACAAAGTAGAGGACGCCTAACTTGTTTTTGCAGGGCATGTTGTGATGTGATATGGTCAAGACGTGATGCTATATTTTATTGTATGAGATGATCATGTTTTGTAACCGGTTATCGGCAATGGCAGGAGCCATATGGTTGTCGCTTATTGTATGCAATGCAATCGCTCGTAATGCTTTACTTTATCACTAAGCGGTAGCGATAGTCGAGAAGCATAAGTTTGGCGAGACGACAACGATGCTACGATGGAGATCAAGGTGTCGCTACCGGTGGCGATGGTGAGCATGGTGGTGCCGCAAGATGGAGATCATGAAGCACAAGATGATGATGACCATATCATATCACTTATATTGATTTGCATGTGATGTTTATCCTTTTATGCATCTTATCTTGCTTTGATTGACGGTAGCATTATAAGATGATCTCTCACTAAATTATCAAGAAGTGTTCTCCCGAGTATGCACCGCTGCCAAAGTTCGTCGTGCCTGCACACCACGTGATGATCGGTGTGATAAGCTCTACGTCCATCTACAACGGGTGCAAGCCAGTTTTGCACACGCAGAATACTCGGGTTATACTTGACGAGCCTAGCATATGCAGATATGGCCTCGGAACACGGAGACCGAAAGGTCGAGCGTGAATCATATAGTAGATATGATCAACATAAGATGTTCACCATTGAAAACTACTCCATCTCACGTGATGATCGGTTATGGTTTAGTTGATTTGGGTCACGTGATCACTTAGATGACTAGAGAGATGTCTATCTAAGTGGGAGTTCTTAAGTAATATGATTAATTGAACTTAAATTTATCATGAACTTAGTCCTGGTAGTATTTTGCAAATTATGTTGTAAGATCAATAGCTTGCGTTGTTGCTTTCATATGTTTATTTTGATATGTTCCTAGAGAAAATTGTGTTGAAAAATGTTAGTAGCAATGATGCGGATTTGATCCGTGATCCGAGGTTTATCCTCATTGTGCCTGTAAGAATTATGTCCTTAATGCACCGCTAGGTGATGCAGACCTATTGCAGGAGCGGATGCGACGTTATGAATGTTTGGCTAGCTCAAGATGATGACTACTTGATAGTTTTGTGCACCATGCTTTATGGCTTAGAATCGGGACTTCAAAGATGTTTTGAATATCATGGACCATATGAGATGTTCCAGAATTGAAGTTAATATTTCAAGCAAATACCCGAGTTGAGAGATATGAAGTCTCCAACAAGTTCTATAGCTAAAAGATGGAGGAGAATCGCTCAACTAGTGAGCATGTGCTCAGATTGTCAGGTACTACAATCACTTGAATCAAGTGGGAGTTAATCTTCCGATAAGATAGTGATTGATGAATTCTCTAGTCACCATCACCAAGTTAGTAGAACTTCGTGATGAACTATAGTATACAAGGGATGATAAAAATGATTCCCGAGTTTTTCATGATGATGAAATCGATGAAGGTAGAAATCAAGAAAGAACATCAAGTGTTGATGGTTAACAAGACCACTAGTTTCAAGAAAAGGGCAAAGGGATGGAAGGAACTTCAAGAAGAACGGCAAGCAAGTTGTTGCTCAAGTGAAGAAGCCCAAGTCGGACCTAAGCACGAGACTAAGTGCTTCTACCGCAAAGGGACTGGTCATCGAAGCAGAACTACCCCAAGTATTTGGCGGATAAGAAGGATGGCAAAGTGAAAAAGGGTATATTTGATATACTGGTGTTTGATGTGTACTTTACTAGTGTTTATAGCAACCCCTCGGTATTTGGTACTGGTTCGGTTGCTAAGAGTAGTAACTCAAACGGAGTTGCGAATAAGCGAAACTAGTTAAGGTGAAGTGACGATGTGTGTTGAAAGTAGTTTCAAGATTGATATGATCATCATCGCACACTCCCTATACTTTTGGGATTAGTGTTGAACCTAAATAAATGTTATTTGGTGTTTGCGTTGAGCATGAATATGATTTGATCATGTTTATTGCAATACGCTTATTCATTTAAGTAAGAGAATAAAACTGTTATTCTGCTTACATGAATAAAACCTTATATGGTTACACACCCAATGAAAATGGTTCATTGGATCTCGATCGTAGTGATACACATATTCATAATATTGAAACCAAAAGATGCAAAGTTAATAATGATAGTGCAACTTATTTGTGGCATCGCCGCTTAGGTCATATTGGTGTAAAGCGATGAAGAAACTCCATGCTGATGGGATTTTGGAATCACTTGATTATGAATCACTTGATGCTTGCGAACCGTGCCTTTTGGGCAAGATGACTAAAACTCCGTTCTCGGAACAATGGAACAAGCTCTTGACTTATTGGAAATAATACATACCGATGTATGCGATCCAATGAGTGTTGATGCTCGTGGCAAGTATCGTTATTTTCGACCTTCACAAGATGATTTGAGCAGATATGGGTATATCTACTTGATGAAACATAAGTCTGAAATAGTTGAAAGGTTCAAAGAATTTCAGAGTGAAGTGGAAAATCATCGTGACAAGAAAATAAGATTTCTACGATCGATCGCGGAGACAAATATTTGAGTTACGAGTTTGGTCTTCAATTAAAACAATGTGGAATAGTTTCACAAATTCATGCCACCGAACACCACATCATAATGGTGTGTCCGAACGTCATAACCGTACTTTATTGGATATAGTACAATCTATGATGTTTCTTACCGATTTACCAATATCGTTTTGGGATCATGCATTAGAGACAGCTGCATTCACGTTAAATAGGGCACCATCTAAACCGCTGAGACGACACTATATGAACTGTGGTTTAGCAAGAAACCAAAGTTGTCGTTTCTTAAAGTTTGGAGTTGCGATGCTTATGTGAAAAGTTTCATCCGATAAGCTCGAACCCAAATCGAGAAGTGTCTTCATAGAATACCCAAAGGAAATTGTTGGGTACACCTTCTATCACAGATCCGAAGGCAAGATATTCGTTGCTTAAAATGGATCCTTTCTAGAGAAGGAGTTTCTCTCGAAAGAAGTGAGTGGGAGGAAAGTAGAACTTGATGAGGTAATCGTACTGCTCCTTATTGAAAGTAGTTCATCACGAAATCTGTTCTTGTGGCTACTATACCAATTAGTGAGGAGGTTAATGATGATGATCATGTAACTTCAGATCAAGTTACTACCGAACCTCGTAGGTAAAAGCAGTGAGATTCGCACTGAGTGGTACGGTAATCCTGCTCGGAGGTCGTGTTACTTGACCATGACAAGCCTACAAACTATGAGGAAGCGATGATGAGCCCAGATTCGCGAAATGGCTTGAAGCCATGAAATCTGAGATGAGATCCATGTATGAGAACAAAGTGTGGACTTTGGTGGCGTTGCCGATGATCGGCAAGCCATAGAAAATAAATGGATCTTCAAGAGGAAGACGGACGACGATAGTAGTGTTACTATCTACAAAGCTCGACTTGTCGCAAAAAGATTTTTGACAAGTTCAAGGTGTTGACTACAATGAGATTTTCTCAAGCTGTAGCGATGCTTAAGTCTGTCCGAATCATGTTAGCAATTGCCACAATTTATGAAATTTGGCAAATGGATGTAAAAACTGCATTCTGAATGGGTTTTAGGAGGAAGAGTTGTATATGATGCAACGAGAAGGTTTTATCGATCCAAAGGAGCTAACAAAGTGTGCAAGCTCCAATGATCCATCTATGGACTGGTGCAAGCATCTCGAGTTGGAATATACGCTTTGATAAGTTGATCAAAGCATATAGTTTATACAGACTTGCAAATGAAGCCTGTATTTACAAGAAAGTGAGTGGGAGCACTACAGATTTCGATAAGTATATGTGAATGACATATTGTAGATCGAAATAATGTAGAATTATTCGCAAAGCATAAAGGAGTGTTTGAAAGAAGTTTTTCAAAGAAAGACCTCGGTGAAGCTGCTTATATATTGAGCATCAAGATCTATAGAGATAGATCAAGATGCTTGATAAGTTTTTCAATGAGTACATACCTTGACAAGATTTTGAAGTAGTTCAAAATGGAGCAGTCAAAGAAAGAGTTCTTGCCTGTGTTACAAGGTGTGAAATTGAGTAAGACTCAAAACCCGACCACGGCAGAAGATAGAAAGAGAATGAAAGTCATTCCCTATGCCTTGGCCATAGGTTCTATAAAGTATGCCATGCTATATACCGATCTATTGTATACCCTGACCGAGTTTGGCAAGGAGTACAATAGTGATCTAGGAGTAGATCATCGGACAGCGGTCAAAATTATCCTTAGTGGAATAAGGATATGTTTCTCGATTATGGAAGTGAAAAGGTTCGTCAGTAAAGGGTTACGTCGATGCAAGTTTTGACACCGATCCGATGACTCTAAGTCTCGATCTAGATACATATTGAAAGTGGGAGCAATTAGCTAGAGTAGCCGTGCGAGCATTGTAGACATAGAAAAATTGCAAAATACATAACGGATCTGAATGTGAAAGACCCGTTGACAAAGACTCTCTCACAAGCAAAACATGATCACACCTTAGTACTCTTTGGGTATTAATCACATAGCGATGTGAACTAGATTATGAATCTAGTAAACCCTTTGGGTGTTGGTCACATGGCGATGTGAACTATGGGTGTTAATCACATGATGATGTGAACTATCGATGTTAATCACATGGTGATGTGATCTAGATTATTGACTCTAGTGCAAGTGGGAGATGAAGGAAATATGCCCTAGAGGCAATAATAAAGTTATTATATATTTCCTCATATCATGATAAATGTTTATCATTCATGCTAGAATTGTATTAACCGGAAACATGATACATGTGTGAATGCATAGACAAAACAAGATGTCACTAGTATGCCTCTACTAGACTAGCTTGTTAATCAAAGATGGTTATGTTTCCGACCATGAACAAAGAGTTGTTATTTGATTAACAAGGTCACATCATTAGTAGAATGATCTGATTGACATGACCCATTCCATTAGCTTAGCACACGATCGCTTAGTATGTTGCTACTGCTTTTATCCATGACTTATACATGTTCCTGTAACTATGAGATTATGCAACTCCGTTTACGGAGGAACACTTTGGTGCTACCAAATGTCACAACGTAATCGGGTGATTATAAAGGAGTACTACAGTGTCTCCAAAGGCAGATGTTGGGTTGGCGTATTTGAGATTAGGTTTTGTCACTCCGATTGTCGGAGAGGTATCTCTGGCCCTCTCGGTAATGCACATCATCAAGCCTTGCAAGCACTACAACTAATGAGTTAGTTGTGAGATGATGTATTACGGAACGAGTAAAGAGACTTGCCGTAACGAGATTGAACTAGGTATTGGATACCGACGATCGAATCTCGCAAGTAACATACCGATGACAAAGGAACAACGATGTTGTTATGCGGTCCGACCGATAAAGATCTTCGAGAATATGTAGGAACCAATATGGGCATCCAGGTCCGCTGTTGGTTATTGACCATGAATAGTTCTAGGTCATGTCTACATTGTTCTCGAACCGTAGGGTCCCACGCTTAAAGTTTCGATGGCAGTTATTATGAGTTTATGTATTTTGATGTACCGAAGAAGTTCGAGTCCGGATGTGATCACGGACATGACGAGGAGTCTCGGAATGGTCGAGACATAAAGATTGATATATTGGAAGCCTATGTTTGGAGTTGGAATGGTTCCGGTAAAACAGGAATTTATCGAGTACCGGAGGTTACGGAACCCCGGAGGTAAATGGGCCTCGATGGGCCTTAGTGGAAAGGAGAAGGGCCAGCCCTAGGTGGCGCGCCCCCCTTTCCCTAGTCCTACTAGGACTAGGAGAAGGGCCGCCCCCCTCTCTCTCTTTCCCCTCAGGAATCCTAGTCCAACTAGGATTGGGGGATCCTACTCCAGAGGAGTAGGACTCCTTGGCGCCACCCTTGGCCGGCCAGCCCCTCCCCTTGCTCCTTTATATCTGGGCAGGGGGCACCCTAGAACACACAAGTTAGATCTACGGATCATTCCTTAGCCGTGTCGGTGCCCCTTCCACCAAAATCCACCTCGGTCATACCGTCACAAGCTTAAGCGAAGCCCTCACGCCGTGAAACATCAAGATCGTCCACCACGCCGTCGTCCGACGAACTCTCCCTCGACACTCGGCTGGATCGGAGTACGAGGGACGCCATCGAGCTGTACGTGTGTCAAGAACTCGGGGCGCCGGAGTGTGGCGCCGGATCGGTCGGATCGCGAGGAGAACGTCGACTACTTCCTCTACATTGTGATCGCTTCGCCGGGTCTACGAGGGTACGTAGACAACACTCTCCCCTCTCGTTGCTATACATCACCATGATCTTGCGTGTGCGTAGGAAATTTTTTGAAATTACTACGTTCCCCAACACTCCCTTATGGGTAAATCCCCATAATAAGGAGACAACTTTCATGTAGATTGTGATTTGATGTTACTGTATAGATTTTCTCTCCGAGAAAGATTTCTTTTAATGGATCTCCTCTTGTTCCTCAATCTTCGGAGAATACGGCGTTGGATTAGAGAAAGTTTTCTGTTCCGAACATTTCTTGGAAGTAGACAACACGTTTTAAATCTTAATGCTCGAATGGCATATTTCATTGAATTAGTCCTTTTTGCCACATCGCATATAAAGGGAATCGAACCCAACTCTTCCACTAACCCCCCATGAATGGCCCTCCCTTAATTCAATGAACTATGAGAATTCTCTTTTTTTCATTGTTTTTCTTTTCAGTTCTCATAAGTCCTTGATATACTAGCAGAAACTCAATACTTGACCGACTGCGTCACAATGCTCAGGTAAAGTGGCAGTGGTTGAAAGCGAGCGAAAAATGGTGAAATAAAATCCAATTCAAATATCTCAATGTAAAAGGAAAATCGTTTCACTTTGAAAGGAAAGCTAGCTATATGAGATCGAAATCACTCTATCTACGATATTCATTGCACCATGATTGAAGGACAATGAGTGGCAGGTTATATTCCCTTACTTCTGATCGATTGAGGAATCGTTGATAATGACACCACGTCTGTAGCATCTACTGCTATTGCAAGGCCCGAGTCACGTGGGAGAATGTTCGTTTTTTTGGATCGGGTTAGAAGCAAGCAAGCGTGTGATGTGCCGGGGAAGCCTAAAAGAAGCCTTTGGGAGGTAGTGTGGTGACGCATGTTTGGCGTGTGGGAATTAACTAATCTAATGCTATATTGGTAACTGCCTATGGGTCTGCACACCACTCCTTATGTTCAACTAAAAAGCCTTTCGGGTCGAATTTATTAAGAAATAATCAAAGATTAGAATGCCAATGTGTTAGAACGTCAACGGGAGCTTTCACAAAGCCAAGTCACAAATACAATGAAGAAGTGCTACTGCCAACAGACGCAACCACGAATCCCGATTCAAAAGGTTCTGAGAAAGGCAAGTTAGTTAGCACATGAGAGCCATAAGAGCTCTCTAGGAGAGTGATCGCCCGGTGTGACTGGTCCAATTTATATTCGCATTCAAGGCTCCACACGGGTGGTAAATTCCAAATAATATTTGGATATCTCGAAGAGAACCCCAATAGAACCATTTAGATACTTCGATGAGAACCAATAGAACCATAATGGTGAGCGTCGACGCCAGGTCAATTTATAGTTCTAGTCTACCGGCCCTAATTCAGAGTCGCATTTATTACACTTTTACAAGACAAAAGCGATAGTGGTTAGAATGCGTTAGACTGGCCGATGATATAGATTTGCTCCATCCAGAGTCACCCAAAAGGACCTTATCTATAGAATGATCGGTTTTATCCTCAAAGTCTTTCTAGCCCGCCCGTGCCAAACTAGTCTTCTTTCAAAGATGTGGATCCAACAAAGGTGTAGATCCAATTAACAATTAACCGTAAATAAGGTTTTAGGAGAGTCATTATCTCCCTATAGGCACACCGGTGTAAGAAACTCCTAAAGCTTGGAAGCACGATCTTGTTGCTTCTTCTGTTCTTGTGGATCCACGCCTGTGGTTAGCGAGGCTATAGAACACAATAAAATAGCATTGATAACCAGAGAGATCCGTGGTCCTATTACCAGTTTTGGCATGTTAGTAGTTTTGGTCATAATTTTAGCCATTTTAGGCCTATCAAATTCAATGAACATGTTTTGCATGGAGTCGATAAAGACGGTGATATGATTGCTGCATAATAATAATGAGTCGGTACCAAAGAGTACGAGGATAGCCCAAGCCTTCCACAAGTTCCTCACTAAACAGTGTCTCATTTATGCTTCATTTTATACGTTTTTATAAATAAAAAGACCATGACAGACCATCTGATGCTAGCTCCTCAAATCATTGGCCAGAGAGGGAAATGGATACAGCAAGTCTCCCCTCATTTACCAGAATGTGTTTGGAGTTATCTTCGCTCCCACGCATGGCTAGACAATCGAAAAACAGCCTAGCAAAGATGACTTCTCCTGGGCAACGCAAGGACAAGTAGGTCTGATTAAGAAACACGACACAAGTTGGCATAACCCAAGTCAATATGATAACTCGATCATCCAGGTCTTGTTGTGTCAGCTTTTTTCTTTGGATCAATGAAAACTTCAGCACCCTTGATGTTTTTAGATATGAATGGAAGTCGGTAAGCAATCTCCGAAACCACGAACTGATGGATGATGTCTACTATGCAACTTTATTCTTGTAGACACGTGCTGGGCCTCCAAGCGCAGAGTTTTGTAGGACAATAGCAATTTTCCCTCAAGTGGATGACCTAAGGTTTATCAATCCATGGGAGGTATAGGATGAAGATGGTCTCTCTCAAACAACCCTGCAACCAAATAATAAAAAGTCTCTTGTGTCCCCGACACACCAAATACAATGGGAATTTGTATAGGTGCACTAGTTCGGCGAAGAGATGGTGATAAAAGTATAGTAATGATAGTAGATATTGATTTTTGTAATAAGGACAATAAAAAACAGCAAGGTAGCAAGTAACTAAAGTGAGAACAAACGGTATTGCAATGCTTGAAAATGAGGCCTAGGGTCCGTACTTTCGCTAGTGAAATCTCTCAACAATGCTAATATAATTGGATCACATAACCATCCCTCAACGTGCAACGAAGAATCACTCCAAAGTTCTGATCTAGCGGAGAACATAAGAAGAAATTGTTTGTAGGGTACGAAACCACCTAGAAGCTATTCTTTCCGATCGATCTGTCCAAGAGTTCATACTAAAATAACACCAAATAATTTCAGATTCATAATACTCAATCCAACACAAAGAACCTCAAAGAGTGCCCCAAGATTTCTACCGGAGAAACAAAGACAATAACGTGCATCAACCCCTATGCAAAGATTACCCCAATGTCACCTCGGGAATCCGTGAGTTGAGTGCCAAAACATACATCAAGTGAAACAATATGATACCCCATTGTCACCTAGAGTATTCATTTGCAAGACACATATCAAGTGCTCTCAAATCCATAAAACTATTCAATCCGATAAAACGAAATCTCAAAGGGAAAACTCAATTCATCACAAGATAGAGAGGGGAAAACACCATATGATCCAACTATATTAACAAAGCACATGATACATCAAGATCGTGACATCTCAAGAACATGAGAGAGAGAGAGAGATTAAACACATAGCTACCCACCCTCCTAGGGCGCGCCCTCCTGCCTCGTGGCCGCCTCGGCTGCTTCTTGACGTCCACTCCAAGTCTCCTGAATTGCGTTTGTTCCAAAACGATCGCTCCCGAAGGTTTCATTCCGTTTAGACTCCGTTTGATTTTCCTTTTTTTTCGAAACACTGAAATAGGCAAAAAAAAACAGCAATTCGGGCTGGGCCTCGGGTTAGTAGGTTAGTCCCAAAAATGATACAAAAGTGTAAAGTAAAGCCCATAAACATCCAAAACGGGTAATATAATAGCATGGAACAATCAAAAATTATAGATACGTTGGAGACATATCAATCGCGAAGGCGAATATTTGAGTTACGAGTTTGGCCTTCATTTAAAACAATGTGGAATTGTTTCACAACTCACACAACCTGGAACACCACAGTGTAATGGTGTGTCTGAATGTCGTAACCGTACTTTATTAGATATGGTGCGTTCTATGATGTCTCTTACTGATTTACCACTATCGTTTTGGGGTTATGCATTAAGGCAACCGCATTCACGTTAAGTAGGGCATCGTCTAAATCCGTTGAGACGACACAGTATGAATTGTGGTTTGGAAAGAAACCTAAGCTGTCGTTTCTTAAAGTTTGAGGATGCGACGCTTATGTCAAAAGGCTTCGGCCTGATAAGCTCGAACCTAAATCGGAGAAGTGCGTCTTCATAGGATACTTTAAAGAAACTATTGGATACACCTTCTACCACAGACCCGAAGGCAAGATCTTTGTTGCTAAGGATGGGTCCTTTCTAGAGAAGAAGTTTCTCTCAAAAGAAGTGAGTGGGAGGAAAGTAGAACTTGATGAGGTAACTGTACCTTCTCTTGAATTGGAAAGTAGCACATCATAGAAAACCGTTCCTATGATGCCTACACCAACTAGAGAGGAAGCAAATGATAATGATCATGAAACTTTAGATCAAGTTACTACTGAACTCATAGGTCAATCAGAGCATGATCCGCACCAGAGTGGTACGGTAATCCTGTCCTGGAAGTTATGTTATTAGACCATGGCGAACCTACAAACTATGAAGAAGCTATGATGAGCCTAGATTCTGATAAATGGCTTGAGGCCATGAAATATGAGATAGGATCCATGTATGGGAACAAAGTATGGATTTTGGTGGACTTGCCTAATGATAGGCAAGCCATAGAAAATAATGGATCTTCAAGAAGAAGACTGATGCTGATGGTAATGTTACTGTCTACAAAGCTCGACTTGTTGCAAAAGGTTTTCAACAAGTTCAAGGAGTTGACTATGATGAGACTTTATCACCAGTAGCGATGCTTAAGTCTGTCCGAATCATGTTAGCAATTGTCGCATTTTATGATTATGAAATCTGGCAAATGGATGTCAAAACTGCATTCCTTAATGGATTTCTTAAAGAAGAGTTTTATATGATGCAACCAGAAGGTTTTGTCGATCCTAAAGGTGCTAACAAAGTGTGCAAGCTCCAGCGATCCATCTATGGACTGGTGCAAGCATCTCGGGGTTGGAATATACGCTTTGATGAGGTGATCAAAGCATATGGTTTTATACAGACTTACAGTGAAGCCTGTATTTACAAGAAAGTGAGTGGGAGCTCTATAGCATTTCGGATTTTATATGTGGATGACATATTGTTGATTGGAAATGATATAGAATTTCTGGATAGCATAAAAGGATACTTGAATAAGAGTTTTTCAATGAAAGACCTCGGTGAAGCTGCTTATATATTGGGCATCAAGATCTATAAGGATAGATTGAGACGCTTAATAGGACTTTCACAAAGCACATACCTTGACAAAGTTTTGAAGAAGTTCAAAATGGATCAATCAAAGAAAGGGTTCTTGCCTGTGTTACAAGGTGTGAAATTGAGTCAGAGTCAAAGCCCGACCACTGCAGAAGATAGAGTGAAAATGAAAGTCATTCCATATGCCTCGGCCATAGGTTCTATCATGTATGCTGTGCTGTGTGTATCAAACGTCACAACGTAACTGGGTGATCATAAAGATGCTCTACAGGTATCTCCGAAGGTGTTTGTTGAGTTGGCATGAATCGAAATTGGGATTTGTCAGTCCGAGTATCGGAGAAGTGCCTCTGGGCCCTCTCAGTAATATAGACCATAAGAATCCTTATAAGCAAATGACTAAGGAGTTAGTTACGAGATGATGTATTACGGAACGATTAAAGAGACTTACTGGTAACGAGATTGAACTAGGTATGAAGATACCGACGTCAAATATCGGGCAAGTAACATACCGACAGACAAAGGAAATTACATATGTTGTCATTACGGTTTGATCGATAAAGATCTTCGTAGAATATGTAGGAACAAACATGGGCATCTAGGTTCCTCTATTGGTTATTGATCGGAGAGGTGTCTCGGTCATGTCTACATAGTTTTCGAACCCGCAGGGTTCGCACGCTTAATGTTCGTTGACGATATAGTGTTATATGAGTTATATGATTTGGTGAACGAATGTTGTTCGGATTCCCGGATGAGATCACAGACATGACGAGGAGCTCCGTAATGGTCCGGAGGTAAATATTGATATATAGGACGATGATATTCAGACACCGGAAGAGTTTCGGAGTGCACCCGTAGTCATTGGATCGCCGGAAGGGGTTCCGGGACACCCCGGGAGGTCTATGGGCCTAATGGGCCAAGGGGAGAGACACACAAGCCCACAAAGGGGTTGGCGCGCCTCTCTCCCTTGTTGCCGGCCCAAGGGAAGGAAAGGGGGAGGGCTAGCCCCTCCTGCCTTCCCCTCCTCATGGGAGAAAGGAAAGGGGGGCCGCCACCCTCCCCTGCCTTCCCCCGCGCGGCTAAAAAGGCAAGGGGGCGCGGCTAGGGGCAAGGGCCCAAGTGGGATTCGGCCCCACTTGGGGAGCCTCCTGGCTGCCTCCTCCCCCCCCCCCCCCACACACACCTATATATATGTGGGAGGGGGCACCACACAAGACGACAACAATCTCTTAGCCGTGTGTGGCGCCCTCTCCACAGTTTCGTCCCTCAGTCATATTTTCGTAGTGCTTAGGCAAAGCCCTGCGGAGATAGCATCACCACCACTGTCACCACGCCGTCGTGTTGCCGGAACTCATCCACTACGTTGTCGTCTTGCTGGATCAAGAAGGCGAGGACTTCACCGAGCTGAACATGTGCTGAACGCGGAGGTGTTGTATGTTCGGTACTTGATCGGTTGGATCGCGAAGAAGTTCAACTACATCAACCGCGTTACTAAATGCTTCCGCTTACGGTCTACGAGGGTACGTAGACACACAAAGGGAATTACGTATGTTTTCATTACGGTTCGACCGATAAAGATATTCGTAGAATATGTAGGAACAAATATGGGCATCTAGGTTCCGCTATTGGTTATTGACCGAAGAGGTGTCTCGGTCATGTCTAGATAGTTCTCAAACCCATTGGGTCCGCACGCTTAATGTTCGTTGACGATATAGTGTTATATGAGTTATATGATTTGGTGACAGAATGTTGTTCGGAGTACCGGATAAGATCACGGACATGACCAGGAGCTTCGGAATGGTTCGGGGGTAAAGATTGATATATAGGACGATGATATTCGGACACCGAAAGAGTTTCGGAGTGCACCGGATAGTCATTGGATTGCCGGAAGGGGTTTCAGGACACCCCGAGAGGTCTATGGGCCTAAAGGGCCAAGGGGAGAAACACACAAGCCCACAAAGGGGCTGGTCCGCCTCTCTCCCTGGCCGCTGGCCCTAGGGAAGGAAAGAGGGAGGGCTAGCCCCTCCTGCGTTCCCTTCCTCATGGGAGAAAGGAAAGGGCGGGGCACCCTCCCCTGCCTTTCCCCACGCGCCTAAAAAGGCAAGGGGTGCGGCTAGGGGCAGGAGCCCAAGTGGGATTCGGCCCCACTTGGGGCGCCTCCTGGCTGCCTCCTCCCTCCCCCCCCCCCATCTATATATATGTGGGAGGGGGGCACCACACAAGACGACGACAATCTCTTAGCCGTGTGCAGCGCCTCTCTCCACAGTTTCGTCCCTCGGCATATTTTCGTAGTGCTTAGGTAAAACCCTGCGGAGATAGCATCACCACCACCGTCACCACGCTGTCGTGCTGCCGGAACTCATCCACTACTTTGTCATCTTGCTGGATCAAGAAGGCGAGGACTTCACCGAGCTGAACATGTGCTGAATGCGGAGGTGCCGTACATTCAGTACTTGATTGGTTGGATCGCGATGAAATTTGACTACATCAATCTCGTTACTAAACGCTTCCGCTTACGGTCTACGAGGGTACGTAGGCACACTCTCCCCCTCGTTGCTATGTATCTTCATGGATAGATCTTGCGTGTGCGTAGAATTTTTTTTGTTTTCCATGCAACGTCTCCCAACCGATAGATATTGGACTACCGGTAGGCTGGCGAAGAGAGATTGTATTTGCGATCAAGCCCAGAAGACTATCAACCACTTGCTCGACGAGTGTCCTTACACCTTGGAGGTATGGTTCAAGATTTGGGATCTTGGGTCATGGGGTCTTTGGTTGCTGCTACACAAGATTCCGTTCACGCTTGGTGGTCCTCTCTCAGTGACAGGCGGCCTTCAACACATAAGAAAGAAATTGCGGCGGTTTGGCTGGAATGGAATGCTACAATCTTCGTTGGCATCTCCTCCTATGCTTATAGGGTGTGTTTGGTTGCCGTTTGCTACAGTGCCTGCATCGCATACACTTCTCCACCCAACCTGGCTATGCAAACGCAACCTCAAATGCACCATATGCATGTTGTTTGGTTGCCTGCATGCCCTCTTACCTGCATGGGCTGAACTACACTGCCTGGTGTTTGGTTGCCTGCATGTTAGTCCACAAACCCAAGGCATGGTGTTTGGTGTATGCAAGGCCTGATGTGTGGTAACCTCTTTGGCTAGTTGGTGAGGTTACCACCACACTTCGGCAGCACACATCATAAGCACAACAGAGTATAAACAGAGCATCAACTAGATAATTCAGATATAAGCAGTACAACAGTTCATAACAATTCTATGCATAAACCATATCAGACTCCATAGTACTTAGGGAGGCCCCGGCCCTACTCCTTGGCGGCAAAGGCTTCGTCGTGCTTCCCACACTTGTTGACGACCTCAATGCCATCGTCGTCGAAGATGATGACCTTGAGGGAGTCGAGAGTGAGGAGCTTGAACGTCACCATGTAGCCGATCTTGATCTGATGAACGGCTGCTTAGGTGGCCCAACCCTGATCCAGGGTCACCCTACCGTTCATCAGCTTGACCGTCACCTTCCAGGAGCAGCCGGTGTTGTTCCTGAGCTTGAACTCCGTCGGCACCGCGACGAAGTGCTTGGTGAAGTCCAGGGGCATGGGATGCACTCAAGCTTCGGTGCAAGGATGACCTTGCAGAAGTGAGTTGGGCCATCCTCCTGATGGTAGTGGCCGTAGTTGCGGCGCTTGTTGCTGGGGGGCTCCTCCATGCCCTCGTCATCGCCACCCTCAGGCATCTTCGGGTCTTCCTCGGCGGTGGGCGGCAGCTCAACCTCATCAGGCATTGGGTGAAGGGGCTGCTTGCCCTTGCTGTCAACGGCCGGGAGCACCTCCATGCCCATCGCATTGCTATCCTCGATCTGCACACAAGTCATGGAGTCAGGCATTGCACAGAGTTCATGGCTAATTCAAGAGCTTGTAGTTAATACGGCATGACTGTCACTCTTCTCCTCCTCTCCACCCTCCCTATACTTACTCACCCTGCCCACCACTATTTACCCACCCCCTCTCTTCTCTCACTCTCAACCTTCCTCCTCTCCATCGCCATGAACTCTAGCTCCAGCTCTAGTGGCAACCCCTTCCCTTGGGGTATTGGCTGGAGGGCCTTCTTCCTCGGGTGGACGGCTGGTGACCGGACCAAGTTCGAGAACACCATGGAGGTGTGCTCAAACTTCGGCTCCATGCCGGCAATGCAGAACGAATCCAATGCCGTGCTCATGAAGGCCACTCAAGATGAGCTGAAGACGCTGATTCCTGACCTAGCGAAGGGCGCGATGGCAGTTGACATCCTTCGCTGAGCCATGAATCAGGCCGTCTCCGACGACCCTAAACAGAGGAAGAAGTGGCGCAAGTACAAGACCTACTTTGCTCCTAATGACCGCCATGCCGCAGTATACTGGGAGACGGGTATCGCGCCGCCGCTGGTCATCGGCGGGGAGCCTAAGGAGGAGGAAGAAGAGGCGGTGCACATGCCAGGTAGGGCGCCGAAGCCAGTCTGTCCTACCTGGCAGATCGACCTCGACTCCGCCGAGGACGACGAGGACGACCCGCCGGCCCGCACGGCGATGAAGAAGAAGATGAAGGCCAACGGCTCGACCGGTACTCCGCATGCCGCGACGGCCGCCATGATCGATCGGTGTTCGATTCTGTACTTCTTTCCCTATTCCCTATCCCTAATCCCTAAATCTATCGATCTTGCATTTATGAACTGTCATGTATGAGCTGCTATGAACTGCTATGAACTAGTATGATTTACCCCTATGCTTAGCTACCTCTATTCCCCATTCCCGTCCGTCGTGGATCGAATCTACCGCCGTGGATCGAATCTAGCGTTCATGTGGAAGAGAGAGAAGTGCTTACCGCCATTGGGGAGTCCGATGGTCTTCTCCTCTGCTTCGATCCGCCGCCGCCGGTGATGGAGTCCTGTGGTCTTCTTCCTCTGCTCCGATCCGCCGCCGTCGGTGAGAGTTGGGAGAGTGGGGAAGAGTGGGGAAGAGTGGGAGAGGGAGCGGTGAGGGGCGGTGAGGCTAATAACTGCCGGTGCTTCGGGAAGCAACGGCTTCGAAAGCGTGGGCTGCGTGCAGCCAAGGCCACCCACGCACCGCTCGGGCTCGCCTCGAGAAACCGCCGATTCCTGCGTTTCCAATGAGCCAGGCCCTGAGGTGCTTTAAGAAGCGTGCGATGCAGGCCCAATAGTGTATGCGGCTACCAAACAGGTCGAATCCTTCCCGCGCGGGCCTGGTTGGACCTCACACAGGCATCCAAACACGCCCTTAGAGTAGCTGATCTGGCCATGGAGGATTTGAAGTTGTAGGAGAGAGCTAGGCTTAAGACGGGTAGGGAAGGAGTAGTATTTCCCGGATAGTGGTCTGTTTTTCTAACCATCAGGGTGCCACACTTGTAAATGATGTTTCTTTCCAATCCTAATAAAAATGACAGGCATCTTAGTTTACCGGTTCTTGAAAAAAAAATAGTAAACGCGCAAATGGACGCACTGTGGACATGGCTAGGGGAGAATAATTTTGGATTCAAGGAAATACCACGTCACATTCCCTGCCGGGGGCATCATGCAATATGCACGGTCACGGTAGGGGTCCAGCAAGTGCCATATGTCGTGCCTGGACCATGCATGCGTTAAACGCATTGATGTCGAAGGTGATCAACGTGTCCATATACTGATACAGTACAACGTACGTACGCACTATAACATACTGCCAAGATCTCGGTATGACCGACAGATTTGTGGGGCCGCAGCGTGCATTTTGGTCTTTGCCTTGCGTTACCTCGTTCCGTAAGGATGTGTTGCGTAACGGGGTGGTCACACGGTACACTCCGCATGGTGTTTTAGGCCATTTCCAATGTATCGGTGTTAGACGAGATGCTAAACACATTAAAAAAATAGGTGCTTAACTTGTAGCTAAGCATCATCCAATTTCATGATTTAGCTACTTTCAAGCGTTGGTGGACTTCTTTCATTTAAGTATTTTGCCTAGGTTCACGCTTGGTATTGCTTCTTTCTGGATCACCACGCTCGTCTTTCTTCTCTTAATTACCTTGCCAAATCAAAATTTTCATTTACATGACAGCTCTAGCACCTGTACAAGGTGGAGAATTTGAAGGGACAGTCTATCAGCATGTGAAGAACCAACACGTGCCTCTCAGTTATGCAGAGGCCGGAGGTAATTCTTAAACCTCTTAAGTAATAAAGCGTTCTTTATTAAAAAATGTGGCTAGATGGTTACGAGGGTGGTTGTACAAGTGTCCCATAAAGGTGAAATATCTTTTCAATGAGAGACAATGTTCCCGTCGATAGCACCACACGTATTGTTATTTTGTCAATCCCAAGATATGACGACTGGGTATTAGTAAGGGCATCTCCAAGGTGGACACTCAAACCGTCCGCATACGTCTGGACCACGCGGTACGGACGTGGTTTGTCATCCAACGGGGACCTGTATCGGTCCACCGAACGGTTCGGACATACTTTTGCCGGCAAACCTGAGACAAACGTGCGAGGGCTTTGCGAGAGTCCGGACTGTAGAAACATAAGACTCCAGAACCCTCGGCCCACCCAAAACCCTTCCCGAACCACGTGCCCCCATCCTCCTCATTTTGTCTCGTTCCTTCTTTCTCTCTTACCTTCGCCGCCGCTCCACCACCCCGGCTGCCACGCCACACCCTATCGGAACTCTACGTCTCCGTCTCCTCCGGTGTTCTAGCTAGGCTCCACCCCGCTTCGCCTCAGCCACCATTCAACCCCTATCCTCAGACCGTCCCGCCAGGTACCATCCGCTATTGCTATACTCACCATGCCCGACAACTGTCCGATGAATTGCCGGAGCTAAAAAAGTTTTCCCTTCTTTCTAGCAATGGATTCTGATTTGGAGTACATATACGAGTACTATGTTGAGTCGTTCGAAGGCTCGTCCGACGAGGATGACTACACGGATGAGACGGTGATGATGTAAGTGGTCCTTCAAGACGCGGAGTATGGGCAGGAGCATGTTCTCAATTTCAAGGGATCGATCAAGAGTCATCGAGTGCTCAACCGCAACAGGGAGCGCGACCATTTGACCCTGTTGGCCGACTACTTTGCCCCGGGTGCACTCTTTGCTGACCATTTTCGCTGGCATTTTTGGATGCGCAAGACTGTCTTCGATCGTTTTTACCATGGCATCCGATCCTATGTTGACTACTTCATCTTGAAGAAGGACGTCGTGGGAACGGTTGGCTTATCTGGTTATCAGAAGTGCATGGCCGCATTAAGGATGTTTGCATAGGGCATGGGCGTTGATTCGTGGGACGAGTACCTACGAATGTCTGAGGGCACATGCGGAGATGCCATGGTCAGGTTTGCAACTGCCGTAGTCGAGGTATTTAGACCTCAGTACCTGAGAGAACCAACTGTGTCAGACATCGAGAGGCCCTGGCAATCTCAGAAGCAAGAGGGTGGCCAGATTTGCTTGGATCTCTTGACTGCATGCATTGGAAATTGAAGAACTGCCCAAAGGCTTTACAAGCGCAATATCATGATCATGTTAAGAAGCCCACCATCATTCTTGAAGCTACATCACATGGTCTTTGGATTTGGCACGCTTTCTTTGGCAATGCCCGGGTCTCACAATGACATCAATGTGTTGCAGTGATCACTGTTGTTTTGCGAAGCTGACTGAAGGAAAAGCTCCTCCTTGCCACTATACTGTCAATGGACATGAGTACAATATGGGCTACTATCTGGTTGATGGTATATATCCTCCGCGGGCTACCTTTGTCACCACCATTTCTAACCTAGTTAGCCAAAAAAGACTCACTTTACCCAAAGACAAGAAGCAGCTAGAAATGATGTTGAAAGGGCGTTTGAAGTTTTGCAGGCACGTTTTACAGTTGTTCATGGACCCGCTAAAAAGTGGGATTCCGCGACCATATGGGGGGTGATGACATATTGTGCGATAATGCACAACATGATCTTCGAGGATGAAGGTGAGGATGTTGCCGCAACTCTAAAATTTGAGAACATGAGTATCCTATCGAACTTCCAGATCAAAATCCGGCCACATTTAAAGAGTTTATTCAAATGCATCAACAAATTTGACATCGACCAACTCACGAGCAACTGGAAAAGGATTTGATTGAGCACAGTGGACCGTTAAAGGGGATAACAATGTTGGAAAATAATATTTGAACTTCTTTTAAAATTTCAATTAGTGTTGTATGCGGCTATTTGAACGTGTGTGTGTGTGTATGCGGCTATTTGAACGTCTGAACTCTATGTATGAGGCTATTTGAACGTGCGGACTTTAAAAAAATAAGGAAGGCCAGATGTATGCGGACAACGTTGAATGCTGGCCTTCCGCATTTGTGTCCGCGGACTGATCCCCTGTCCACTTATGGAGACGGGAAAAAAATCGGGTCGTCATTGGAGATGCCCTAAGATGTTTGTACGTCCCGTAAACGTGAGCAAATGCATCTATGTTGTGTTCCTAAAAAGGAAAGTCTATGAGCATATAAAATTTATTTAGTTAGCGAATTACAGAGATCAATGGATATGTGTGGCCACATTGATGGTTACGAGGCTAAAACCGAAAGCAAACACCAACTGCACCTTGCTTAGAATAAGTTCGTGTCATGGACCTACCAGAGAATTTAAAATAATATGCAATTATTTTATTTCGATTGAAAGGACCCAAAGAAGCTACCTTTGAAAATATGCTGAGATTTGAGGGAAGGGGCCCCCGGTGGAGGATTGACAATTCAAAGCATGGCCAGACAGAAACTTGAAAAATATCAAAGGAAGCATGAATGGCCCTACAATGTTGGGTGATTTGGTTAGACTGGGGTCGATCTTTTCCTTTTTCTTTTTCTTTCAAGAACTGTGAGTTAGACCAGCTTTGATCGAGCTAGTCCAGCCACAAATCACATGATGATGTACGGAGGGATATACACAGGCTGCGGATCACATCGTCCGACATATAAAGTTAGTAGCACCCTGGTGATAGCACCGTTCACCTGTTGGAGCTCCCTCGAAGACTCACATGCGCTCTGTTTCTAAATTGGTTAGAGCAATTCTAGAAGGGTCGCTACATTAGTCCAACCATCATAGTAACCGTCAATATAAAATGATTAATACACAAAATGACACTATTATAGTCGTTTTATGCGCTATGACGACTGCATGATGTCTCGCCGACACCCTCTTTATAGCGGTTTGTGTGGGTTTTCTTTTATGTGTTGCTAAGCCGTAGTGAGGGTTTTCAACCGGTTCAACCGGTTCTTCATAATTAAACGGACAATCTGGTTTATGTTCGATTTTTTTAATTAACTAAGCAACTTTTTTCTTCCTAATGAATGCAAGATAACTGTCATTTCGGAAAAAAAAAATGATCATCATATGCTATAGCAGAGCTCACTCAAAAAACAATCTCCTCGCCTCCGAACATGGAGATGGGTCCTATTCGGAATGAAATTATGCAAGCTGATATCCGGCGACTGCCAAAGCCCACTTTAGCCTCCATATTTTTTGTTGATCACCTGCATAACACTTTTTGGCGATCCAAATTTCGGCGACAATGCTAGAGTTTTTTTTTTTTGCTCTTAAGTTTGCTTCTGTTCCACATTGCAGTCAGTCCGTATGAAAAAGGGCAAAATTGCAACCTAAGTATTGCCTCCTCGGCAGAGGAAGGAGAGAAGGAAAGTAAACGTGTTTGTAATCTCAAACTCAAGTACTCATGCATGAAGAATTAAAAAGTTCAAAAAAAAAATATGTTTTTTACAATAAAGATGATTTTTTTTTTGCATGTGCAAAATTTCATGATAAACTCGCATTCGTGGAAGTCTAGGAAAAAAATAAAAAAGTCAGCACGCTAAAGTGCTTTTAAAAAACTATCTTTTTAGGCATCGATTTTTTTGATAGCACTAGGAATAAATTTTCTTCACTAAACTTGGTACGTTTGTAAAACATTCAACAATATTTGTTGCCAAAACGATCTTATATCATTTAATGTGTTTTTTTCCAATTTTGCTATTCAGGAGAGTGCATTTGAGCATGGGAGCAGAAGCTCCATGCCTGAAGAAAAGTGTAATGCGTGATACTACTATCTATCTTTGGGATCGACAAGAGCGTGAAAGGAGATAACATGGATGTAGAAGAATGTTTTTCTCTAAAAAAGACAGATGAGAGCAGGGAGGGGGTCCAACTTCCACAGGAGCAAAGATAGACGTGAGACGACGTGATCCCCTTTCGGCTCTGGGAGCTGGCGCTGCTTAACCACCACGGTCTCCTCCTTCTCCTCCACAAAAAGCTAGGGTTTTTGCCTCCCGCCGCCGCCGCCGTAGGTCCGCCTACTCTCCGATGGCCTTAGGGCCATGGGGGCGCAGTGGATCTCGGCAAGGGTCGGCGGGAGGGCTCCGTTTTAATCGTTTCTTTCGGTTTGCTAGGGTTTGTGTCCCGATCGGGAAGATGAGGCGGCGGCGGCTCTCGAAGATGGAATAAAGGTCTCCCGCCTAGCCCCGTCCGGCGATCGTCTAGCATCGTTGGTGGCGTGTGGAGGTGTGTCTCCGGCGGATCTATCTTTGGTGGATTTGCTCGGATCTCGTCGTTGTTCGCTCACGTTCGTGTGTCTTGGATTGGATTTTTCGATCTCGTTATTCTTCATCTGCGGCGGTTCTTGTTCAGTGCGGCTGGTCCCACGGGCCTTAGCACGACGACTTCCGACCGTCTACTACAACAAGTTGTGCCCGACTCCGTGATGGAGGGCGATGACGGCGGCGCGCCGGCTCGCTTCGGAAGTCTTGGTAGTTGTCGCTAGGTGGTCTACGGATCTGGATGTAATTTCTATTATTTCTGGTATTCGTTGTATTGCTATGATTGAAGATGAATAGATCGGAAATTTTCTCGAAAAAAAAAAAACCACCACGGTCGCTTTCGTCTTAATTTTGCCGGCCTCGTGTCCGTAACCTCGGTGCCTATACGGGACTGGTAGTAGTATGCTTATTTCTAACTGCTTTTTTTTGTTACTACCATGCAAAAAAAATCTGCTTTTTTTTCTCTGCGCCGTCTTTCTTTCCAGGAAAAGGCAAAAGAAGCGCGCGGCCATGCTGGATCGATCGACAGCTGAGAGCAAAGCAGCCCGGGATTCACAAGTCGGACCCAAGCTCGTGTGCGAACCGTCTTACTTTACTTACTTGATTGATTGAATGTTTCTAATTGATTAATCTGGCAAGTAAAGGCCAACACTGAAGACTAGCGTACCATGCTCTCCACTCCAGTCCAGCCAGCCACGTGATGGATGGGGCGGAGGTTCCTTTTCTGGCGTGGCTACATGGGGGACACCATGAGATAAGATAGTACAGTGTTCTTCCCCTGGCTGGGCTGGCCCATCACCACAGCCAGCATGCAATGCAATGCATGCTCTCCTTCTTCTCTTTGCACGCACAAGCACAGGGCATGTACACGCATGCCAGCCTGCTGGTTGTTCTTGCATGCTTCGCCCTGCTGTTTTGGAACAGGAGGGCATGTACACGCATGTTTCGCTCTGGTTGTTCTTGCATGCTTCCCGCTCTGGCATAGACTTGAGATCATCCTAGTATAGCTCTGGACATCTAAGTTCATTTCAGCATATTGTAGACTGTCAAGTGTCAACGGATAGGAAAAATTGTTATTTTTGATATTTTTTTCCTTCTTATAATCTGTATCATATACCCTTGTAAGTGTATGGCCTTGTGAGAGTTTCTACTGCGTGTTTAGTTAAGCTCGTTAGACTGATTCAACCGGGCTGTCAAAGTGTCAACTCCGTCGTTACTCGGCAGCGCCGCCGACATGCATGCGCCAAAGGAATGGGAGAGATTGGGAAGCAAGCAAAGCAGAGCGAGGAGCACACCACATACTCCCTGCGTCGATTGCTCTTCTCTTCCTATCATTTTCACCTTTTCAGGAATTGCGTCTACTTTACTCTTCCAAATGGCAGGGCCGACCTTCGGGATAGGGCTAGTTGGGGAGAATTTTAATTCACGTTCAATAAGCCGTCATCGCCTTATCTTCCTGAGTAAGACAAGACACAGACCGTAACAAATTTTATAAAAAGACATAAAAAATAGAGTCCTCTCACCGTCAAGGGTCAGGATCCACCGCCGAGGTCATAGAAGATGAGGCAGATCGGCGGAGGCACCGACGAGGCAAAAACCCTAGCCGCGTGTTCGCTTGGAGGAGAGGCGAAGAGGTAAGTGACAAGAGCATTTTCCCTACGCTCACGTTTTTTAATGTGCACCTTATTTGTTCTGTCCGGTACAAATGCATCACATATTCAAGCAAAATCTTTTTTCAAAAATCCTAAAATATGTTGCAATCTTATTTGTGCACCTTATTTAAAAAACTCTATTTTTTTTAGTTGCACTTAGTTGACCACATCATTTCTGAACTGCATCGTGTGAAGTCGATCATCACCACTTATCGTGAAATGGATCGTGTGCACCAAATATATAGTCGCAACCACACATACCTCAGCAATATCACTTACTACGAGTGTCTACGTCTGTATTGTGTTAAAAAAAACAGTACCGCTTACTAATCAAAATATAGTTTTGAATTTTGGAAGATCAGTCTAGCTACAACTAAATAACACACACTATTCAAGTATCGTAATATATATAATTTGACCGACTTATACATAATTATTGCTCTAACAATTTAGAACATCAAATCACTTTTTATTTGAGCGACGAGCTAGTGACGCGTCAACATCAACGAACTAATGAGCTGCCAATCTAGTTCCGGCGGTTCCCCGATCACTGGCTAGCTATCGCGTACGTTACGTACGTGTACCATCCGATGATCAAATCAGCGAAGAAAACAACTCGCCTAGCTAATTACGATATCGACCCAGCGTTGCGTACGACGTTGTTTGCGTTGATCCAGATGTCACTTGTCGGCCGATGAATGGATCCATCGGCTTGTGAGAGTATGAAGCTACCACTATTTGTTTGTTTGTTACCTTCGGCCGCATTACTTGTGTCCTTTCGACACGATACCAGGAACAGGAAGGCCTACCTTTCTCACTTCACGTCTGTGGGCAATAAAATGCAGCACAGCTCTGGTTAATTCCCCCTAAAAAAAAGCTCTGGTTAATTACTCGACACATTTGTTGTCTCAAAGGCCAAAGAAAACAGAGTGCAACTACTGAGATGGAGTACTGTTGATCTACGTGCTGGTGCAAGGAAAAAACCCCGAAGAGAGTACGCCCTCCGTAAACTAATATAAGAGCGTTTAGAATGCTAAAATAGTGATCTAAACACTCTTATATTAGTTTACAAAAGGAGTAACAAATAGAAGCACGGCACAGAAAAGGCATGTTTCTGCATGGGCGACTTGACTTGTCCTAGTGGCTAGGCACACCATGTTTTTTAAGTTGCTAGACTAGATGCACCATGCACTCCATGCTGATGGTGAGCCTGGTGTGCTAGTGAAGAAGCGCTCCACGCCCCGGTGGTAGTTCCGTGATTCCGATGAAGGTTTGGGTCGGGAAGCACTGGGCCCATGCCCACGCCCTTGGTATCCGCGTCCATTTTCGCTCGCAGGTTGGGCCCACAGCCGCAACTCGCGTGGCAGGGACCTCACCACTTGATCAGCCGGTTCAACCCACACAGATGGGACCTACCTGCTGAGACTTTAACTGCAAGGCTTGATTTTAACTCCGAGCATTGCTAGAACAGTCCAACACCAGCTTTTGCCCGAGTGTTCTCGAACCTTCAAAATAACTCATCCATCCCGTGAGTTTGAGGCCTGGCTCTTTCAGTCATTCGAATGCCTAATAGTCCTGCAATCGGACATAGCAAATTCGACCTTAAAGCAAATATAATAGTGGGCTTATAGCCTGCTTACATGACACTTTTGCCTATGTGAAGAAGAGACATGAAAAAATAAAGAGAGTGGCCTCTCATGCAAGAGCCTGGCTATATGCGTGCTTCAAGACAGATGCAATAAATGTGAGAAAAAAGATAGAGAGAATATTTAAAAAAATACTAATCTTATAGCCAACCTTATAGCTAACCTTATTGTATGAGTGACTATGTGTGTTGGCTATAGATGATATGGCAATATCTTATAGCCAGCAGTTGGCTGTATTATTAACCATGCTCTTATGCATCTTGTATCTTAACCCGACTGCTACACATCTTAAGTCTAAGCTCTCAAATTAATGCAAGTTCATGCACATTCATCATATGTGGCAATATTGCACGTAAATAACAATTGTTGGTAGCGAAAATACATAGTTATAAAAGGCTTTTGCCCCGCTATTAATATAAAGCAACAACGATCAAACACATCAATACAAAACACACGACAACCCACACACACCACACAGACAAGGCAAGATACAAAGGTCTTGGACACCGCAACACCACCCGAATGGCTGCCAAGCAACCTACAAATACACAAGACGAACCACTTGGAGCCGACGGCAACCACCGCGGAGAGGTGAGCCGGACACCTACGAAGCATGGACTCCAAGACTGTGCCCCCAAGAAGGGGACGTCACCGGAGTGCCATCACCTTCCGATCCCAAAGGTCAAGTTTTTACCCGGGGCGGCCCGAGGAAGTGAGAGTCGCCGCGACGGAGCCTTCATGAAGGGGAACGACGTATGCAGATACCGCTACCATCGGCCAGAACACTGTACAAATAATGTGATGCGGAGCATCCTGTCATCCCCATGGACCTATGAAAATAGCTGACTTGGGGTAATTGCCTTGCTGTGAGCAGCCAATCAGTTCTCTATTTGTATTGGGTTAGACTTGCACATCACGTACACATCTAATCAAATCAATCTCTGATTGATACAACAGATGAGAGGATCTCCATACATAGAAACAATAAACTACAACAGTTCACAAGGAATATATTAACAATCTGCACAACATGATAATCTTAACACTCCCCCTCGATCTCATCCTGCAAGATTGAGATCGTTACAGAGTCTCCTGAGTTGTTGTGCATTGATCGACTTTGTCAAACCATCAGCTAACTGATCATGAGTCGAGACAAACCAAATCTGAAGGTCCTTCTAAGCCACTCGTTCTCGAACAAAATGGAAATCGACTTCGATGTGTTTTGTTCGAGCATGGAATACCGGGTTGGCGGACAAGTACGTAGCACCCAGGTTATCGCACCACAAGACAGGTGTCTGTCCTTGAGCAACACCTAGTTCACGAAGTAATGACTGGAACCATATAATTTCTGCAGTGGCGTTCGCTAGCGATTTGTACTCCGCCTCTGTTGAAGAACGAGAGACAGCCGCTTGCTTTCTTGCGCTCCAGGACACTAGATTGACTCCATAGAACACCAAAAATCCACTGGTGCTCCGCCGATCATCAACCGAACCTGCCCAGTCAGCATCCGAGAATATGCTCAGCAGGGATGAGGGGGACTGGCTGATCTTCAGACTGATTTGCATGGTTCCTTTAACATAGCGAAGAATTTTCTTGGCTGCCCCCCAATGTTGCTCTGTTGGTGAATGCATGTATTGACACACCTTATTCACGGCAAAGCTGATGTCGGGTCTAGTCAATGCCAAATATTGCATTGCCCCAACAACTCTTTCGTATCTCGGTGTCTCCTTCTCTGAGTGCTTGGCTCCCTCATCTCGGCACAATTTTTCTGATGTACACATTCAAGGAGAAAAAGGTTTGCAGCTCATCATACCTTCCTTTGTGAGGAGATCACTAACATACTTTGCTTGCTTAAGTGTGATTGTATCCCGAGAGCGCACTACCTCTATCCCCGGGAAGTAGTGTAGGTCGCCAAGATCCTTGACATCAAACTCTCGACGGAGCGCGGCGATGAGGTCTTGAGCGGCACGAGGAGAAGAGCTGGACAAGATAATATCATCGACGTAAATGAGCATGTAAATGGTGACTCCCCCTTGCTCATAGATGAATAGCGAGGTGTCGGCCCGGGAGGTCCGGAAACCAAGTGCCAGCAGTTTAGAACTTAGCGAGCCAACCAAGCTCGGGGCGACTGCTTGAGGCCATACAGTGATTTGTCCAGCTTGCAAACATGACGTGGTAGTGCTGGATCGATGTATCCTGGCTATTGACGCATGTAAACGTCTTCTTCAAGCGCACCATGGAGGAAGGCATTTTGAACATTGAGCTACTGGAGACACCAACCTTTGAAGAGTGCCAGCGATAGGACCAAGCGAATGGTGGCATGCTTAATGACGGGGCTAAATGTTTCTGCATAGTTCACTCTGAACTGCTGCTTGAACCCCTTTGCTACCAGTCGGGCTTTATACCGATCGATGGTCCCATCGGAATGATGCTTCAGCTTGAAGACCCACTTGCAATCAATGAGGTTGCACTTCGGTGGAGGTTGGACAAGATGGCAGGTCTTGTTGGCCAGAAGGGCTCGGTAATCTTCATCCATGGCATTGCGCCCTTGCGGATCAGCAGCAGCTTCCACGTGATTACGGGGCTCGACGATCGCCATAGCGGCTTGGCACCGGCGTTGCGGGACGCCGTACGGGTTAGTGCCATCAGTGACGACCTTTGCCCACCACGTGTTGTCATGGAGGCGGCTGGTGTAGCGAGGTGGTGCCGCTGGAGCAAGGGACGGAGAGCCATCACTTGGCGCCGAGGCGGCTACAGGGCAATCAGCCACAACATCATTTGGGGAGCCAGGAGGCGAGGCTGGCGCATGAGATCTTGGGTTGTGGGGCTCGCCCGATGAAGCCGGTTCGCGCGGAGAGTGCTGCTCAGTAGCCCACTCACAGCTCGGTCCCCCCACGTCGTCTACATGGTGGATGCAGGAGGATCGATTGCTGTCATCCTCACATACAGAGTTGCTTGGCATGGTTGAAACCTGCACATGAGGAACAAAAAAATCACGAGCAACATGAATGGATGAAGTTGAACCTCTTACATGGCTATAACCATCATTAGCCGCACATTCTGGGGAATAGGACGAGAATGGGAATGTTGTGGGTAACATAAGGAGTTGATTGTACAGAGAGGCTAATGTAGACGGTGGCATAATATCAGAATAGGGAAAAACGTCCTCATCAAAAACAACATCACGAGATATATTAACTCATCCAGAGGAAATGTGAAGGCACTTATAGCCCTTCCGTAATGTGCTATACCCGAGGAAAACACATCGTTTAGATCTGAATTGAAGTTTTCTGTCATTATAAGGTCGAAGGCAAGGCCAACACGCACTACCAAAGACTTTTAGGAAAGTATAATCAGGTTTTTCATGGAAGAGACGTTCTAGTGGTGTGGCCATGCTGATGGTTTTGTTGGGCATGCAATTAATAAGAAAACATGCGGTTTTGAAGGCCTCATCCAAAAATGAATAGGCATGGAGGCTTGAGCTAGAAGTGTGAGACCAGTTTCGACCACATGGCGATGCTTATGTTCTGCCGATCCGTTTTGTTGGTGTGTATGTGGGCAAGAGACGTGATGTGCGATATCTATCTTTTGGAAGAAGGGATGAATTTTTTGGTACTCACCACCCCAGTTGGATTGGACCTGCAGGACTTTGCGATTTAATAAACATTCAACATGAGCTTGCCGTTGGAGAAAAACTTTTTCAGAATTTTTCTTATTGCGAAGGCAAAATAGCCAAGTAAACTTACTAAAGTCATCGACAAAGCTGACATAGTACTTAAACCCTCCTGATGATAGGCACGCAGGCCACCAAACATCAGAGAAAACAAGTTCTAAAGGAACCGAAGACACTCTATTTGAGCGAGAAAAGGGTAGCTGATGGCTTTTCCCTTGTTGACACACGTCACAAATTGACGTTTTATTGCTTGTCTCCGTAAGGGAGATCAAAACGATTTAGGACATGTTCGACGATAACGGACGACAGATGGCCCAAGCGACAGTGGCATCAAGAATAACTTGGCTTGACGGAGATGGAAGGTCGTCCTATGTTGACTCGGACACCTACCAAGAACTGGATAGAGACCATCTTCATTGGCCCCGCGAGCCAGTACCTTCCTTGAAGCCAGGTCCTTAACAACAAAGCCACTAGGAAAAAGTTCAATTGACACGTTATTATCATTAGTAAGATGATGGGCAGAGAGGAGGCTTTTTTGTTTTTCTGGAACAAGAAGAACATTTTTGAGGACTAAGGATTGATTGCGAGGCATATGAATGTGAGAGTCACCAATGTGAGCGATTTTCATACCAGATCTATTTACTGCAAGAACCTGCTCCTTGCCGCTGTAGATCTCACGTATGTTGAGCTTCTCTAGGTCCCTAGTAATATGATCCGTGGCACCTGAATCCACGTACAATGCAGGATCAAAGGCTTCGTGGCCGGTGTTGGCATGGTTGGCGAAGCGCAGCGGCTCTTCTCCCTGGTAGCTTGCATCGAAGTGATTGTAGCACTTGAACGCCAAGTGTCCGACCTTGCCGCAAATCTGGCACGTCGGCCTGTTGCCTAGTGCGTTCCGGCGTGCACCTTGGCCTCGAGGATTTTCCTCCATTGCCACCATTATTAGGAGGGTCTCCTCGTCCTCCCTGGTTAGCATAGCCGCCGTGGCCGCCGTTGCCACAACCTCGGCCACGGTTTTCTCCACCATTGCCACGACCAGCGGCGTTGGCGGTAATCTGGTAGTTGGTGTTCGTCGCATCCCGGAGTGCGTCGTAGTCGAGCATGTGGGAGTAGAGCTCGTCTAGCGGCATGTTGCCGCCTTGCAGGTTGATGGAGGCGGTGAACGACTCGTGTGACTGATCGAGCCCTGTCAGCAGGTAGGTTGTCATCTCATCATTAGAGAGGGCGCTACCGATGGCTGCCAGCTGATCTCCGAGAGCTTTCACATGGCCGTAGTAATCGGCCATGCTCATGTCCTTCTTCTGGATTAGCATCAACTAGCGTTGGATGTGCGTACCTTGGTGCGCAAGTGCGATGAGAACATTCGCTCGATGGCACACCACACCGCGGTGGAGGAGGCCAGCCTGAGCGTCCATGCCAGGACCTCAGGTGACAGTGTTGAGAGGAGCGCAAAGAGGATCAACTGATCCTGAGCTTACCACGTGGTGTATGCCACTTTGTCCACCATGGGAGCACCGTCCGCGTTCGTCTCGTGGATAGACTTTGGCAGTGCCAGATATGATCCATCAACATAGCCAAGAACTTGGTGGCTGCGAAGGATGGGGACGACCTGTGCTTTCCATAGAAGGTGGGTTTCGCGACTGAGCTTCATGGCGACCATCTGTCCCATTGTAGAGATCGAGATGAGTCCCGATGAGGTGAAGCTAGCAAACACAGAACCGCCGGTGCCGAGCATGCCGCCGGTGAACAGTTTGAGAGTGAGGGAGGTCCCGGATGTAGTGGATGGCAAGGTCATGGAGGTGGTTTGAGCGGAAGTCATGGCGTGGATCGATTAGGCTCTTGTTACCATGTGAAAATAGTTGAATAGGGTTAATTGCCTTGTTGTGAGCAGCCGACTAGTTCTCTATTTATATTGGCTTAGACTTGCACATCACATACACATCTAATCAGATCAATCTCTGATTGATACAACAGATCAGAGGATCTCAATACATAGAAACTATTAAATCACAAGGGATATGTTAACAATCTGCACAACATGATAATCTTAACAGGACCTACCTTCATCTCCTCAAGTGCCGAGTGGATCGATGACACAAGCACGTGCAAGAGCTATCGAGACCGAGGTGACATCTCTCCTTAACGAGCTTCCGTATGATCCACATGACACATGGCTACTACCTCAATCGGGAATGCTATGTGTGCTTAGGCACCAAGAAGACCCTCTCGGAGATGCTCAGGATCACTGAGGGAGTCCTGGATTAGGGGGTCCTCGGACAGCCGGGCTATATGCTTATGCCGGACTGTTGGACTATGAAGATACAAGATTGAAGACTCCGTCCCATGTCCGAGTGGGACTCTCCTTTGCGTGGAAGGCAAGCTTGGCAATTCGGATATGTAGATTCCCTTCTCTGTAACCGACTCTATGTAACCCTAGCCCCCTCCGGTGCCTATATAAACCGGAGGGTTTAGTCTGTAGGACAACAACAATCATAATCATAGGCTACCTTCTAGGGTTTAGCCTCTATGATCTCGTGGTAGATCAACTCTTGTAATACTCATATCATCAAGATCAATCAAGCAGGAAGTAGGGTATTACCTCCATAGAAAGGGCCTGAACCTGGGTAAACATCGTGTCCCCCACCTCCTGTTACCATTAGCCTTAGACGTACAGTTCGGGACCCCCTACCCGGGATCCGCCGGTTTTGACACTGACATTGGTGCTTTCATTGAGAGTTCCACTGTGTCGTCACCATAAGGCTTGATGGCTCCTTCAATCATCTACAATGGCGCTGTGCAGGTGAGGTTTTCCTCCCGGACAGATCTTAAATATTCGGCGGCCAAGATCGCGGGCAAACTCGCTTGGCCATCTAGAGCGGATCGATAGCTCGCCCCAGCCATCAGTCGGGTTTGGAAGCTGAACTACTGCTGCGACATCCGCGGAGACTTGATCTTCGACGGATTCGAGCCCATGACAGGTACACCCTACAGCCACGATGAGCATGACCTAGATCTGCCATCGGACGGTGTTCGAGAGTCACTTTGTAGCTGCCACGGCTTTAGATCCGGTCACGGATCGTGCCATCCAAGAACGGGAGGATGGACCCTGCCATGGAAGTCGCACACTCAACGGCGATAGAGCCAAACATCGATTTCACTTCCAATGAGGTCTGTGTCATCGGACCCTCGGACTCGTTTCCGGCCATAGGCTCTGAACCGCGCGTATCCGCGCCCATCGGATCTAATTGGGCAGCGATCTTGGAGTTTAGCTCCGCGGACATCTTTCAGCACTCGCCCTTGGGCGACGTGCTCAACTCATTAAAATCTCTCTCCTTGTGAGGAGACTCTTGGCCAAACTACGTCCGGCTTGAGTGGGAAGCGGATGACGAAGGAATTCGTTTCCCACCCACCACCCACTTAATAGCCACTATCGACTACTTAACCGACATGCTTGATTTCGACTCCGAAGACATCAACGGTATGGACGACGATGCTGGAGAAGAACAGGAACCACCGCCCATAGGGCGCTGGACACCCACCTCATCATATGACATATATATGGTGGACACACCCAAAGAAAACAATGGCAAGGATCAAAAGGATGCAACGGAGGATAATCCTCCTGAGAAACTGCCAAAGCGCTGACGTCAGCGGCTCCTCTCTAAACCACACCAGGCGAGGGGGTCCTGGATTAGGGGGTCCTCGGACAACCGGACTATATGCTTATGCCGGACTGTTGGACTATGAAGATACAAGACTGAAGACTTCGTCCCGTGTCCGGGTGGGACTCTCCTTTGCATGGAAGGCAAGCTTGGCAATTCGGATATGTAGATTCCCTTCTCTGTAACCGACTTTGTGTAACCCTAGCCCCCTCTGGTGTCTATATAAACCGGAGGGTTTAGTCCGTAGGACAACAACAATCATAATCATAGGCTAGCTTCTAGGGTTTAGCCTCTACGATCTCATGGTAGATCAACTCTTGTATCTTGATATCATCAAGATCAATCAAGCGAAGTAGGGTATTACCTCCATAGAGGGCCCGAACACAGGTAAACATCGTGTCCCCGCCTCCTGTTACCATTAGCCTTAGACGCACAGTTCGGGACCCCCTACCCGAGATCCACCGGTTTTGACACCGACATTGGTGCTTTCATTGAGAGTTCCACTGTGACATCAAAAAAGGGTGTGATGGCTCGCCTTGTTATCAAGGACAACATCACCTCCGGGGGAGCCCTGGCCTTAGGCCAAACCCTCCGACTAGGCGGCTTCGTCATGACCGCCCGTTCGGCAGCCGTGCCGACGATGACTTCTCGGGTCATCGAAAACAGCCTCCGCGTCAACTCGGAATACGCCGAGCAGATGGATCCAATGGAGATTTCGTCCTTGAACGAGCTCCTGGATCGCATTGCCACTTTGGGAGTCGCCACGGATTATGATCGGATTGGGCTTAAACCCGACCAAAGAGAGATTAACTCTCCGCCGATCACCCATCAAATAGCGGTGGTGGAGGAGCAATGCAGCAACTCTTCCTCTATTTTGAGGACGAACTATGTCTGGATTCCCGAGCTCTCCGAGCCGGATACCCGCTCGCGGGAGGACATGACCCAAACTCTGAATCTAGAATCGGACAGCGGGCCAGAAAAATTGGGTAACATCCCGGAACCCAAACTCCTAAGTTCGGAAGCTCCTCAGCCGCTGGGCCCCGGATCGGGACAGGGTTCAGACTTAAATCCACCCACCCACCCAGATACAAGCGATCTTTCCCACATCAGACAACAATCCCAAGAGACAGTACATCACTTTTGGGCTAGATTCCTCCTTGTAATGAGCAAGGTTAAGGACTGTCGTGAGGAAGATGCAATCTCATTCTTTTGCAAAAATTGCACGGACAAGGGAATCCTTAACGCCATAAGTCGCCGTGACATATCACACTTCACTGACTTGGCGGCCATAGTACAGAAGTACTGTGTGATGGAAAGCACCTGGAAACCCAGGCAACATTCTGGGATCCTCCGGCTCTCACTAAACCCCTCGTCCGAACCAAAAGGGTGCACTCTCGCAGGTCACCCGATCCAATCACAAAGAAACCAAAGCCCACTACAGGGCGTGGAACCGTATTGGAGAGATGGCTCAATAGGCCATGCAAAATTCACACCACACCGTATACCGTACCAACACACAATCTTAGAGCATGTTGGATACTTCGGCAGGTGGCCAAGAGCGGCGAGGATCTCCTCATTTACAATACCGCAGAGCATCATCCCACACAAAACAACAATAAAGTGTTGACAGTCTTCCAGACTTTTGCCTCGAATAATAGGTGCAAGAGAGCACTCCGCGGCCTCGCCGAAGTCTGCCACGTGGCAGCAATAAATCCCTGGAACGACACGGCTATAACCTTTAATGCTAGTGACGAACCTCAATTCCGAACAGTCCGAGCACCAGCCGCTTTGGTCCTTAGTCCAATGGTGGACGACTTTTGGCTTACTAAAGTGCTCATGGACGGCGGTAGCGGATTAAACCTCATCTACGAGGAAACTCTCGACAAAATGGAAATAGACAAGAGCCGCATTGAGCAAAGCAACGCGACCTTCCGAGGGATTATCCCTAGTCGGGAGGCACGATGTGCGGGGAAAATCACACTCGATGTGGTATTCGGCACACCGGAAAATTACAGGTCCGAAGAGATAACATTCCAAGTGGCCCCGTTCAGTAGTGGATACCATGCCCTTTTAGGGCGGGACTCATTCACGAGCTTCCAAACTATACCCCATTATGGGTACATGAAGATCAAGATGCCCGGGCCCAACGGAATCATCACTCTAGCCATTGATCCGGACATAGCACTCCGCGCCGAAAATAAAACCGCCGCCCTGGCCCTCGAGGCATTATCCGAAGCCCTCGCGGCCGGAGAATTAACTACGTTATGCTCCACAGTGGATAGGGCCGACATGATACTCGATAGGCGATCCAAATCCACCTCTTTCAAACCAGCGAACAAAATAGTCAAATTCCAAGTCCACCCAGCGAACTCTACAAAAACAGCATCCATCGGGGCACAGCTGAACCCCACAATCGACGCTGCACTGCGGGCGTTCTTATGTGAGATTTGGGACATTTTTGCCTGGCACCCTTTAGATATGCCAGGGATCCCACGCAGGCTGGCCGAGCATAGTCTCAACATATTGAAGAGATACAAGCCGGTCAAGCAGACACTACGGCGCTTTTCAGAGCCTAAACGACAAGCTATGGGAGAGGAGGTAGCCAAGTTACTCAAAGCCGGATTCATTAGAGAAATAAAACACCGGACTGGCTAGCAAACCTGGTGATGGTACCAAAGAAGGATAAATCCTGGCGCCTATGTGTCGATTTTAAGGACCTGAATAAGGCTTGCCCCAAGGATCCCTTCCCCCTCTCCCGCATCGATCAAATCATCGATGCTACCGCGAGACACGACTCATTGTGCTTCCTCGGCGCATACTCCGGATACCATCAAATCAAGATGGCGGAGTCGATCAAGCCCATAGCGGCATTTATCGATCCATACGCCCTTTTCGCTTCAACACCATGCCTTTCGGGCTCAAAAACGCCGGTGCAACCTACCAACGCATGATTCAGACATGCCTGGAAAAACAAATCAGCAAAACAGTTGAGGCATACATGGACGACATGGTCATCAAGACCAGACACATCGAATCTTTAATAGACGACCCGAGGCTCACGTTCGACAACCGCCGAACATACGACATTAAGCTCAATCCGTGAAAATGTGTTTTCAGCGTTCCCGCTGGAAAGCTGCTCGGCTTCATCGTTTCCAATAGAGGAATTGTAGCAAACCCGGCTAAAATTCAAGCTTTGTCACAGTTGGCTACCCCAACAGACCTCAAACAAATCCAGAAATTAACTGGATGCGTGGCTGCCTTAAGCCGCTTTATCTCCCGATTGGGAGAAAAGGCACTACCTCTTTATCCCCTTCTTCGACGCACCGAACACTTCGAGTGGACGGATGCAATGACGGCTGGACTGGAAGAAATAAAGGCCCTCCTGGCCAGCAACCCAATCCTGGCCGCACCAAACATTGGCGAACCCATGTTGTTATATATAGCTGCAACACACCAAGTTGTAAGCGCAGTGCTCATTGTCGAACGAGAGGAGGACAGACATAAGTTCCCACTTCAAAAGCCGGTATACTACGTATCCACTGTCCTCACACCATGCAAGTCATGGTACCCACATTATCAAAAGATAGCATACGCGGTCTTCATGGTATCCCAGAAACTACGACACTACTTTCAAGAGTGTTCAATCACGGTGGCCTCCGAAGTACCACTCAACGATATAATAAATAACCGCGATGCCACGGGCCGAATTGCTAAGTGGGCCATCGCGCTCCTCCCGTTCGACATCACGTACAAGCCACGACGAGCCATTAAATCGCAAGTACTGGCTGACTTCGTCGCCGAATGGACAGGAGCCGAACTCCCTAAAGAGTACGGCGCATACTCCAAGTGGATCATGCACTTTGACGGCTCTAAATGCTGGCTGGTCTGGAGCGGTGTTGTCTTGACATCTCCCACCAGAGATACAGTCCAATACATACTCCAAATACTATACACAGACTCCAACAATGCAGCCGAATACGAGGCTCTGTTGCATGGTCTTCGGATGGCTGTCTCCATGGGCATCCAACGCCTAGAAGTGCGTGGGGATTCAAACCTCGCAATATCTCAAATAAATGGAGACTTCGACGCCAAGGATCCGAAAATGGCGGCTTGTCGTAATGCCGTCCTCCAAATGTCAGCTCGATTCGAGGGGCTTGAATTTCATCATGTGGTTCGAGAAAACAATCAAGCGGCGGATATCCTTGCCCGCGTCGGCGCTAAGCGAGACCCCGTCCCACCTAACATCTTCTTGGAAAGGCTGTTCAAGCCATCCATGGTGTGGCAAGGGGAGACCGGCAATACTAGTCCGGATCCGACCATAACCCCAAATCCCGAACATACTGACATAATCGGAGGCTCTGCTACCGAAATAACACCTTCGGCCCATCTGATCATGGCTGTCATCGCCCCATGGACTGAACCCTTCTTAGCCTACCTAAATAGGCAAGAACTCCCCGAGGACCAAAATGAGGCACGTTGCATTGTGCGGTGCTCTAAAGCCTACAAGGTCCACGAGGGAGTGCTTTATAAGAAAAGCACTACCGGAGTACATCAAAGATGTATCTCCAAAGAGGAAGGGCGGCAGCTCTTGGCCGAAATTCATGCTGGACTCGGCGGCCACCACGTCGCAGCTCGGGCCCTTGTAAGCAAGGGCTTCCGTACAGGTTTCTTCTGGCTGACAGCCCGAGCAGACGCACATGACCTCGTCCAACACTGTGTCGGTTGCCAGCTCTTCGCCAACCAAAGCCATATGCCGCCCACCACTCTCCAAACAATCCCCATAACTTGGCCCTTTGCGGTCTGGGGGCTCGATATGGTCGGACCCCTTAAAGGTTGAAGCCGTAAAAAATACCGGTTGGTCATGGTGGATAAATTCACCAGATGGATAGAGGCCAAACCAGTTAAAACGGCCGAATCCGGACCAGTGATAGACTTCATATCAGGGGTCGTGCACCGCTATGGTGTCCCACACAGCATCATCACCGATAATGGCTCCAATTTCACATCCGATGAGGTGAAAACTTGGTGCGGCAACATGGGCATTAAGCTCGATTACGCCTCGGTCTATCACCCTCAAACAAACGGTCAAGTCGAACGAGAAAACGGTCTTATTATGAGCGGCATCAAACCCAGACTAGTGCGATCTCTGAAGGAATCAGACACGCACTGGGTCGAGGAGCTTGAATCCATACTATGGGGGCTGCGGACCACGCCAAATCGCACTACCGGATACACACCCTTCTTCATGGTGTATGGCGCAGAGGCGGTATTACCCTGCGATATTATTCATGACTCACCTCGAGTGCGCATGTATGAAGAGAGAGAAGCCGAGCTTGATCGGCAGGACAGGTTAGATGCCCTGGAGGAGGAGCGCAACGTCGCAAAAGCCCGTTCCGCATTTTATCAGCAATAGGCTCGCAGGTATCAAAGCAGAGAAGTACAGTTATAACATTGGCAAACTCGTTCTACGCCTACCGGAGAAACAAAAAGGACAAGCTCAAGCCCAAGTGGGAGGGTCCCTTTATCATTGATAAAGTTCTCACCGGAGGAGCGTACCGCCTGCGTGATGCATCAGATAATCAACTCAAGCCGAACCCGTGGAATGCGGCCAGACTCCGAAGATTCTACGCCTAGCGCCGAACTCTTTGTTCGTCTCCTTCCCTCCGCCTTTTTTTACTTTTTAGTTATATCCTCTCTCTTTCTTTTTATGGCTCTAAGGCTTTAAGTGTGACTCGACTACACACTCTTGACGCGCTAATCCTCAAGTATGCGCGCTCAATATACCCGGGGGCTTCTTATACAGAAGCTTAATATAATTATCTTTTGGGCATCACACCCATTGCATATGTGTCCCTTTCCCATATGTACCTTTTCTTCACCATTATATGCATCAATATGACTTAAGTTTTGGCCAAGCTGGGTTGCCTGGCTCCTGTGTTTATGCCCTACATTCCCGTTAGTTCGGCTAGGGCATAAGGGGAGCACCTCTGTGATTGTTACTGCCGGGTACTCCGGACGTGTACCTCGGACTGGGTGAAGCCGAAAGCTAGCGTTCTTAAGGGAATATTCAGTCGGTGAACTAAAGATGTTTTTACCTATTACAATACAAACCCCCAGATGTTGCACATACTGCGTTTTTGCTCGCAGTTCAGACATGCACATTAATGCATGCGTACCCAGGGAAAGGAACCCTTAACGGAACTATTCTCTCTGGAAGATGTTTCTTACTATCCATGTAATATAACATAGCTAGTTGGGTACTTGTCTGTTCAAGCAATTATGACCCCTACGCCTGGTTTCCACGCATACCCCGGTTTATATAACTGAGAAGGTATTCGGAAACACTCCGGACTGTCGGGTCCGGAGGCTAAAGCGAAAAGGTCCGCCATGACAAATGATTTACAATCCGGCTAGGGACAAATATGTAAATTGAAGTTCAAAGTCACTTAGACTCACATACTCTTCTTCTATGCCATCCAACAGGCTGTCTAGCCTACAATCCTGTTGGGAATACTTTGCGGCTAATCCCACCTGGTCATATACCAGACTAACGGGAATCTCCTTCCCATCTGACCCTATAGGTCTGACCCGGGCCATGTGATTCGGATCGAGCTTGGTATACCGTGTTTTTACCATGGCCCAAGCTTCCCTTGCACCTTGTCGATAGGCAGATATCTTCCATAGTCAGAAACGCCGCCGCTCTCCCTTGAGCAGCTGTACAAGCTCCCCCATGCTTCCGGGCAGGGAGGCGGATGGCTACAAGGCCTTGGCGACACCCTGCATAACCTGCCGAACTTGTTCGTGCAGTTGCGAAAGCTCTTGCAGAAGATCGCCTGAGGATCCGGGCATCTCCTCTTCGGGACGACCAGTCAGCATACCTACAGACATAACTCTGTTAGCCCGTTTCTTCACCGAACTATATATAAAGGTTCGTTTGAGCGCATACTAAAAATGCCGCATTGAAGCCTTCTATTCTCCTTCACGGAGTCAGCTAGCTGGGCCCGAACATCTTTCAATTCTACGCTCAGCCGGGTATTGGCGTCCTGGAGATCGTTTTTCTCCCGCTTGACCCGTGTAAGTACACGCTCGCCAGCCTCTAGTTGTCGTTGAGCTCTTTGATCATCCTCTTGTAGGATCTCCAGATTCACACCGGGATTGTCTGCGGAATCTATTGTTAGATCTGCAATGTGCCGAACACCAAATGGAACACATACTTACATTTTTTTCTTGATCGAGAGAAATATTACCAGATGAGGCCTTCTTGGATTCCTCCATTTTGGCAGCTGCGGCCCTTAGCTGGGCTTGGCACTTCTCCAGCTCTAGAGACAAATGGGTATTCTTCTCTGTAAGAACCTGTTCATGCAATGATCCTTAAATCAGTTGTACCAACTGTTTCAAGTCTCAGGGGCTACTGATATACATAATTATCAGATTTTGCTTACCCGTATATCTTTTAAATAATGGTTTGTGGCTCTAGCAAGCCCATCTTTAGCAGCTCAGATGTACGCGTCTCCTGAGTTGAAGGCATTGAAAGCCTCTTCAGAAAAACTAGGGTCGCGGAGTGCGCTCCGCCGACACCGATGATTCATAACGCTCTCCACCTCGGAATTTGTAGTGGATATTCTATCCGAATCCTCTGTAGGAGGACCGTCCGGTGTCGTCGCCACGTTAGCCTCCACCCTCGAGACCGATTTTAGAATCCGGCTGGTAGAGGCGTGATGGGCAGGATCCCTGGATGCAGTCCGGTGAATGGTCTTTCCGCCAAGACGCATCGGTTATTGTTATATTTTTAGGATAACAATCACGGAGCATGTTTTAAACCATACCTCTTCGATGGCGGCCCAACCATGTCTCTGCTTGCTTTCCTTTTTGGAAGCCTACCCGGCCTGGGCGCTCCTTGTGGGTGAGTCGCCGCGGGTTCGGCATGGCGCGCCGATGGCCTCCCCTTTATAGCATAATATATGTGCGGTGGGTAAGGTGGAAAGAGTGAATCCTTCTCGGAAGATAAGTCTCCTATTTTACTTACATGTGATGCAGGGAGGAGGCCGAGATAGTCGGCAATGATGGCCACCAAGGTGCCGTCACAGCTCGCTTTGTAAAACACCCTGTCGCCAAGCTCGACAAATATGTCCGGATCCTCTTCAAGTCCGGGGTCGACGGCCCGGTTGTGCTCCTCCGGCTGTGGAGGCGGGCTGTGGACCTGCCTCATAGCTTTCCGCATTTCCTGATATGGACTAGCGGGTAAATATTTGTGATCAAAGACTGCGGGAATGAATAGAGTTGAGTAAAAAATAGCAACTCACTCAGCTAGGGGGGTTGTACATGGAAAAACCATCCCGTGGCTTAATGCAGATGAACTCCTCTTCTTCTCCTTTGTATAAGTCGGACAGTATTTTTGCCAGAGTGGTGGCGGAGTCCGGACCTTTCCGACCGCAGCGGGTGGCGTCATCTTCTCCGTTGAAGTGCCACATGGGACGCCCCTGATACTGGAGTGGCTGCACCCCCCGCATTATGCATATTGACATAACCTCAATTATTGTCAATCCAGATTTGGCAAGCGTTTTTATCCTGCCCATCAATTGAAGGACCTCTCTGCTATCTTCCTCCTTGGGGCTCCAAGGACGCCAGCTACGGCGTTTCTTCAACGGGGCATTTGTGAACTCAGGAAGACCCATTCGGATAGGGTCATGAAGGGAGACATCCTCTATATAAAACCACTCGGAAGGCCAATCTTCAGATGTCTTCTTCGGAGTGCCGGACAGGTATCCGGTCCCGGCGATGCGCCATATTTTGGCTCTGCCCACTTGGAATATTGATCCCTCTTGATTGCGAGGGACGAGGCAGAACAGCCTCTTCCATAGCTCGAAATGAGCTTCGCAACCCAGAAATAACTCACAAAGGGTGACATAACTTTGTGATGTGCGAGGATGGGCGGGGGTAAATTGTGCGGTGGAGGCCATAATACTCCAGGAGCCCGCGGAGGAACGGATGGATTGGAAATCCAATGCCCCTCAGCAAGTAAGGGATAAGGCACGCTCACTCCCCCCCTGGATGGATTGGGAAAACTTTCTTCTTGCTCCCCGTCGTCAAAGGTGGCTAATCCGGCTCGAACAGGGACAAGATATGCGGGTGGAAGAAACCCCTCGGTCTGCAACTTCACCAATTGGCCGTGGGATCTGGTACACTTCTCCCAATCACCTGGCTTGGCACTATGGGGGCGAGAGGAGGAGCAACGGTGGCCGGCCATGATGGGATGGTTTTTTCGGGGGCGCTCTAATGAATCCTCGCTTGGGGAAGATGGTGTGATTTGGATCTGAGGATCCCCGTCTCTTTAATAGACGATTTATTTACATGGTCAGGGTGTCATGTGAAAAATTGCTCCAGCTTCTCGCATTCTCTCGACACGTGGAGGCTGACACTATTAAGGTACAGAAGCCGATGAGTGCAACATTAAATGGGAACTCGGACACTGCTCATTACAACAGGTACTCTGGAGAATTCAGAGAAGGAATCCGCCTTGCAATGCCGAAGACAATCTGCGTGCCCGACTCATCGTCATTGAAGCTTGGTTCGGGGCCCTTGAGGAGTCTGGATTAGGGGTCCTCGGACAACGGATGTATGCTTATCTTTGGATTGTTGGACTATGAAGATACAAGACTGAAGACTTCGTCCCGTGTCCGGGTGGGACTCTCCTTTGCGTGGAAGGCAAGCTTGGCAATTCGGATATGTAGATTCCCTTCTCTGTAACCGACTCTGTGTAACCCTAGCTGAGGAAGTCCTGGATTAGGGGGTATCTGGACAGCCGGACTATGTACAACGTCCGGACTATTGAAGCGTGAAGATACAAGACTCAAGACTTCGGCCCGTGTCCGGATGGGACTCTCCTTTGCGTGGAAGGCAAGCTTGGCGATCCGGACATTGTGTTTCCTTCCTTGTAACCGACTCCATGTAAACCCTAGCGCTCCCCGGTGTCTATATAAACTGGAGAGGTTGGTCCTTAGAAGGGTGATGACAATTACAATCATACCATCATAGGCTAGCTCCTAGGGTTTAGCCTCTATGATCTCGTGGTAGATCTACTCTTGTACTACCCATATCTTCAATATTAATCAAGCAGGAAGTAGGGTTTTACCTCCATCGAGAGGGCCCGAACCTGGGTAAACATCTGTGTCCATTGCTTCCTGTTACCATCAGTCTTGACGCATAGATCGGGACCCCCTACCCGAGATCCATCGATTTTGACACCGACATTGGTGCTTTCATTGAGAGTTCCACTATGTCGTCGCCGCAAGGCTCGATGGCTTGTCTCGTCGTCAAATATGACATTACCTCGGAGGGAGCTCTGGCTTTAGGCCAGACTCTCCGACTCGGCAGCTTTATCATGGCCGCCCCATCGGTGGTAGCGCCGACGATGGCCTCTCGGGTCATCAATCATAACCTTCGCGTCAGTTCGGAACTCGCCGAACAGATGGATCCGATGGAGCTCTCCTCCCTCAAGGAGCTCTTGGATTGCATCGCCGCTCTAGGAGTCGCTACAGCCTATGACCGGATCAGGCTTAAACCCGACCAAAGGGACATTAGATCCCCGACGGCCACCCATGAGATAGCGGTAGTCGAGGAACCTCGCACGGACTGTCCCTCGACCTTGAGGACGAATTATGTCCGGATCATCGAACTTTCTGAGCCGAATACTTGCTCAAAGGAAGACATGACCCAGGTCCCGGACTTAGAATCGGGCATCGCGCTGAAGAAATTGGGTGACACTCCGGATCCCGAGCTGTCAGACTCGGGGCATCCCACACCCCTGGGTGTTAGATCGGATCAGAATCCGGATTCAGCCAACAAGACCTACCTGGACTTGAACCGTCTCTCCCGCATCAGGCAAGAGTCCCAGGAAACCGTGCATCACTACTGGGCTAGGTTCCTCCTTGTGCTTAACAAGGTCAGGGACTGCCGCGAGGAGAACGTGGTCTCACTCTTCTGCAAAAACTGCACGGACAAAGGACTCCTCAATGCTATAAGCCGCCGTGACATAGTACACTTCGTGGACTTGGCAATCCTAGTACAGAAGTACTGTGCGATGGAAAGCGCTTGGAAAACCCAAACAGAATTTTGGGATAGTACTGCTCTCACCAAGACCTTCGTCCGAACTAAACGGGCAAACTCTCGTAAGTCGGACGATCCAATCCCCAAGAAACCAAAGCCCACCCCAGGGCGGGGAACCGTATTGGAAGAATGGCTCGACGGGCCATGTAAGCTCCACAGTACTCTGGATATAATACCAACTCATAGCCTTAGGGCATGTTGGAAACTCCGGCAGGTGGCAAAAAAGTGGCGAGGATCTTCTTGCAAACCATAAAATGGAACAACATCCTTCCAACGAACACAATACGGTACTAACAGTCCTTGAGACTTTTGCGTTGAACAATAGGCGCAAGCGAGCTCATCGAAGTTCCTCTGAAATTTGCCATGTGGCAAAAATAAACCCCTAGAACGACACTGCTATAACTTTTAATGCCAGTGATGAACCTCGATTCCAGACTATCCGGGCACCAGCCGCTCTGCTCCTTAGCCCGATCGTAGATGGCTTTCGGCTCACCAAAGTACTCATGGATGGCGGAAGCGGATTAAATCTGATTTATGAAGAAACACTCAGCAAGATGGAAATTGATAAGAGCTGCATTGAACAAAGCGGCACAACCTTCAGGGGAATTATCCCTACTCGGGAAGCGCGGTGTGCAGGAAAAATCACACTCGATGTGGTATTCGGCACCGCGGAGAATTATAGGTCCGAAGAAATCACATTCCAAGTGGCTCCCTTTAGCAGCGGATACCACACCCTTCTAGGGCGGGACGCATTTACAAGCTTTCAAGCTGTACCTCACTATGGGTACATGAAGCTTAAAATGCCCGGACCCAATGGAATCATCACTCTAGCCAGTGATCCGGACATCGCACTTCGCGCCGAAAATAAAACCGCAGCACTAGCCCTGGAAGAATTATCCGAAGCCCTAGCAGCCGAAGAGTTAACAACACTGCGGGCCACCATGGACAGGGACGACGTGATACTCGACAAGCGACCCAAGTCCACCTCATTCAAACCTGCAGACGAGATTGTCAAATTCAAAATCCATCCAACGGACCCCACAAATACAGCTTCCATCGGGACACAGTTGAGCCCCGCGATGAACGCCGCACTGCGTGATTTCTTACGCAAGAATTGGGACATTTTCGTCTGGCACCCATCGGACATGCCGGGCATCCCACGTAGATTGGCCGAACAAAGCCTCAATATTCTAAAAGGATATAAACCGGTCAAGTAGACCCTAAGGCGATTCTCAGAGCCCAAACGACAAGCAATGGGGGAGGAGTTGGCCAAGCTACTCAAGGCCGGATTCATCAGGGATATTAAACATGCGGATTGGCTGGCAAATTTGGTAACGGTACCAAAGAAGGACAAATCCTGGCGCCTATGCGTCGACTTGAAAGACCTCAACAAGGCTTGCCCCAAGTATCCCTTCCCCCTCCCTCGCATCGATCAGATCATCGATGCAACAGCTGGACATGACTCGCTGTGTTTTCTTGACGCATACTCTGGATACCATCAAATAAAGATGGCAGAGTCTGACCAAGCTGCAACAGCTTTTATAACGCCATATGGCCCTTTCTACTTCAACACTATGCCCTTCGGGCTCAAGAATGCCGGTGTAACCTATCAACGCATGATTCAAACATGCTTGGAAAAACAAATCGGCAAAACAATGGAAGCATATGTGGACGACGTAGTCATAAAAACTAGACACGTCAAAACCCTAATAGATGACTTGAGGCTTACATTCTATAACCTCCAGACATACGACATTAAGTTGAATCCGGAAAAATGCGTCTTCGGCGTCCCCTCGGGGAAACTGCTGGGCTTCATTGTTTCCAATAGAGGAATCGAGGCGAATCCGGCAAAAATCCAAGCTCTGTCGCAGTTGGCTATACCAATAAACCTCAAGCACATCCAGAAGCTAGCTGGATGCGTGGCCGCTTTGAGCCGCTTTATCTCCAGGTTAGGAGAAAAGGCATTGCCTCTTTATCGCCTCCTTCGGCGCACCGAACACTTCGTATGGACGGATGCAGCCGCAGCATAGACTCGATGAAATAAAGACCTTACTGGCCAGTAATCCAGTCCTAATAGCGCCAAATATCGGCAAGCCTATGCTATTGTACATAGCCACAACACATCAAGTGGTAAGCGCAGTGCTCATCGTTGAACGAGAGGTTAACGGATACAAATTCCCGCTCCGAAAGCCGGTTTATTACGTATCCATGGTCCTCACCCCATGCAAATCCCGATACCCACACTATCAAAAAATAGCATACACGGTGTTCATGGCATCCCGGAACCTGCGACACTACTTTCAAGAGTGTTCGATTACAGTGGCCTCCGAAGTACCACTCAATGATATAATAAATAACCACAACGCTACAGGTCGGATTGCCAAATGGGCTATCGAGCTCCTCCCATTCGACATAATATATAAACCACGGCGGACCATCAAGTCGCAAGTACTGGCTGACTTTGTTGCCGAATGGACGGAAGCCGAACTCCCTAAAAATGCAGCGCGTACTCTACTTGGATCATGCACCGGCGGCTCTAAGATCTTTGGCGGATTGGGAGCAGTGTAGTCTGACATCTCCCACGGTGACATGGTCCAGTACGTCCTCCAAATATTATACACAGACTCCAACAACGCAGCCAAATACGAGGCTCTGTTGCATGGTCTTCGGATGGCAGTCTCTATGGGCATTCAACGCCTGGAAGTGCGCGGGGATTCGAACCTCGCTATATCACAAATAAACGGGGACTTTGATGCCAAGGATCTGAAAATGACGGCCTACCGTAATGCCGTCCTCAAAATGTCAGCTCGGTTCGAGGGGCTCGAATTCCACCATGTGGCCCGAGAAAACAATCAAGCAGCGGACGTCCTCGCCCCGCATCGGTGCTAAACGCGACCCTGTCCCACCTAACATATTCCTGGAAAGGTTGTTCAAGCCATTCGTAGTATGGGGAGGGGAGTCCGGCAATACTAGCATGGATCTGAACACACCCCCAGATTCCGAACCATCAGACACAATCGGAGGCTCTGCCACCAAAATAACATCGTCAGCCCACGAAATCATGGCCGTAATCGCCCCGTGGACTGAGCCTTTCTTGGCCTACCTAAATAGGCAGGAGCTCCCCGAAGACCAAAATGAAGCATGCTGGATAGTTTGGCGTTCTAAAGCTTACAAAGTCCACGAAGGGGAACTCTACAAGAAAATTGCTACCGGAGTGCTCCAAAGATGCATCTCCGAAGAGGAAGGGCAGGAGCTCTTGGCTGAAATCCATGCAGGATTGGGCGGGCGCCACGCTGCGGCTCGAGCACTAGTCAGCAAAGCCTTCTGAACAAGCTTCTATTGGCCAATGGCCCAAGCAGACGCACAGGACCTTGTCCAACATTGCGTCGGTTGCCAGCTCTTCGCCAACCAGAGTCATATGCCCCCTACTGCTCTCCAAACAATCCCCATAACTTGGCCCTTCGCGGTCTAGGGGCTGGATATGGTAGGACCCCTTAAAGGGGGAAGCCATAAGAAAAAGTACTTATTGGTCATGGTGGACAAGTTCACAAAATGGATAGAAGCCAAACCAGTCAAAACGGCCGAATCCGGACCAGCAATAGACTTCATATCCGGGGTCGTACACCGCTACGGTGTCCCCCACAGCATCATCACTGACAATGGCTCAAACTTCACAGCCGATGAGGTGAAAACTTGGTGCGGAAAAATGGGCATTAAGCTCGATTACGCTTCCGTCTATCATCCGCAAACAAACGACCAGGTAGAGCGGGCAAATGGTCTCATCATGAGCGGCATCAAACCAAGACTTGTGCGATCCTTGACAGAGTCGGATATGCACTGGGTCGAAGAGCTCGACTCTGTACTCTGGGGGTTGCGGACCATGCCGAATCGCACTACCGGATATACACCATTTTTTATGGTGTACGGTGCGGAAGCAGTACTACCCTGCGATATAATACATGATTCGCCACGCGTACGCATGTACGAAGAGAAGGAAGCCGAGTTAGATCGGCAGGACGACTTGGATGCCCTGGAGGAGGAGCACGACGTCGCAAAAGCTTGTTCCGCATTCTATCAGCAGCAGGCTCGACGATATCAAAGCAGAGAAGTGAGGGCCAAAACCTACAACATTGGCGAGCTCGTTCTACGCATACCGGAGAAGAAGAAGGACAAACTCAAACCCAAATGGGAAGGTCCCTTCGTCATTGACAAAGTTCTCACCGGAGGAGCGTACCGCTTACGTAATGCATCCGACAACAGACTCGAGCCGAACCCATGGAACGCGGCCAGACTCCGGAGATTCTACGCCTAACGCCGAACTCAGTGTTCGTCTCCTTACTCCCTCCCTTTTACTTATGCTCCACCCCACTTTTCCTTCCTCGCCCATTTTGCTCTTCATACAAGGTACTTAATACAGTGCGGACTCCCGGTTTACTCCGGCTGCACTCTGTGTGTAAGCAATACCTTAGGGCTTCCTATACAGAAGCTAAAAATAATTACGCAACTGGCTTTTTGCCCATCACATATTAGTTTCTTTTTCATATGTACCTTTTCTTCACCATTATATGCATCTATATGACTTAAGATGTGGCCAAGCTGGGTTGCCTGGCTCTTGTGTTTATGCCCTACGTTCCCGTTAATTCGGCTAGGGCATAAGGGGAGCACCTCTGCGATTGTTACTGCCGGTTCAGCCAGATGTGTACCTCAGACTGGGTGAAGCCGAAAGCTAGTTTCCTTAAGAGAATATTCGATCGGTGAACAAAAGACGTATTTGTTTATTATAACATAAATCCCCAGAAATCTTGTGTCCTGTGCCATAGTTCGCAGTCCGGACATGCACATTGCCGCATGCGTACCCAGGGAAAGGAACCCCTAACGAAACTATTCTCCCTGGAAGATGTTTCTTACTATCCATGTAATATAACATAACTAGCTGGGTACTTGTCTGTTCAAGCACTTATGAACCCTACGCCTAGTCTCCACGCATACCCCGGTTTTGTATAACCGAGCGGGTATTCGGACACATCCCGGACTGTAGTATCCGGGGGCTGAAGCGAAAAGGTCCGCCATGACAAATGATTTTAATCCGGCTAGGGGCTACTTTTGCCCATTAAATTACACAGTCACTTGGAGTGACTATATTCCTCCTCTATACCATCTAACAGGCTATCTATCTTACAATCCTGTTGAGAATACTTAGCGGCTAACGCTACCTAGTCATATACCACACTTACGGGAATTTCTTGCCTATCGGGCCCCGCCGGTCCTACTTCGGCCATATGGTTCGGGTCCAGCTTGGTGTAGCGCGTGTTCACCATTGCCCATGCTTCTCTTGCACCTTGCGGGCATGCTGCTATCTTCCACAGTCGGAAGCGCCACCGGGCTCCTTGAAGCAGGTCCGCAGGCTCCCCCATGCCATTCGGCAGGAGGCTTGATGGCCACAAGGCCTGAGCAACACCGTGCATCACCCGCCGAGCTCACTCGTGCAATTGTGAAAGTTCTTGCAGTAAATCACTGGCAGATGAGGACCTCTCCTCTTCAGGGCAACCCGTTAACATTCCTGCAAGCAAAATTCTTTCAAAATACTTCCTCGCCGAACTATCATACAGTTTATCGGGACACTCACCATAAATGCCACATCGAAGCCGTTTGTTCTCCTTCATGGAGTCCGCCAGTTGAGCGCAGACGTCTTTTAATTCCACGTCCAGCTGAATATTGGCATCTTGAAGATTGTTCTTCTCTTGCTTCACTTGCGTAAGGATGTGCTCGCCAGCCTTTAGCTGCCTTCTAAGATGCGATTTGTCTTCCGTTACGCCCTCCGGGTTCACTCTGGGATTGTCTGCAAAATCCTCTGTTAGACTAGTCATACCAGCCATTCACTAACTGGTGCATCTTCGTACCATTAAGACAAATGTTACCAGAGGAGGCCTTCGGGGATTCCTCTAACTTGGTAACCGCGTCCCTCAACTGGGACTTACATTCCTCCAGCTCCCGAGCCAATTGTTCATTCTTGTCCACAAGAACCTGTGCATAAATTGATCCTTCAAACAGTTGTTCCAACTATTTCAAGTCTCAGGGGCTACTGCTATACATACTTATCAAAATTTCTTACCCGTGTATCTTTGGTATACTAGTTTGTCGCTTGGGCAAGCCCGCCTCAAGCAGCTTGGACGTATGCGTCCGCCGAATTGAAGGAATTAAAAGCCTCTTCGAAAAAGATGTTGTTCCGAAGCATGGCCCTCCGGCGCCGGTGATTCATGGCACTCTCCACTTCGAAGTTCGTGGCCAAACACATATCCGCATCCTCCGTCGGGGAACTATGCGGTACTGGCCCCGTGTCCGCCTCCGCCCTCGAAGCCGGTTCTGGAACCCGGCTTGTGGAGGCGTGATTGGCGGGATCCCCGGATATAGTCCGACTGTTGCTCTTCCTGCCAGACACAAAGGGCGCTGTCATATTTCAAATTCTATAATCGCAGGACAGGTTATTACTTTACCTCTACAGCAGTGTGTCAACCCTCACCGCCTTCCTCTTGAGCCTACCCGATCCGGACGCTCGTGGTTGACGAGTCCCTAGGGGCTCGGCCCCTCGCTCCGACCATCGTCTCTGCAAATAGCACGACGCCTCAAGGGTAAATCATAATACCTGAGGGGAGTCCTATTTGGAGGATAGGGTTTTTAGTTCGGCTTACACGTGACACAGGGAGCAGTCCGGGATAGTCGGCAATGGCCACTAAGGCGCCATCCCAGCTCGCTTGATAAAATACCCCATTGACAAGCTCCACATTAATATCCGGATCTTCTTTGAGTCCCGGATCTAGGGCCCTTCCGGAGTCCTCTGGTTGCGGGGAGGGGCTGAAGATTACTTCTACGGCCCTCCTCAGTTCCTGCTCGGAAGCATTGATGCAAGTAATCTTAGCAAAAGGACGCTAAAGTAAGTGAAGCAGGGAAAAGAATGGCAACTTGCCCACTCTGGGGGGTTGTACATGGAGAATCCGTCTCGCGTTTTAATGCGAAGGAATTCCTCCTCTTCCCCTTTGTATAAATCGGACAATATCCTTGCCAAAGCAGTTGCGGAGTCCGGACCCTTACGACCGCAGCGGGTGGCGTCGTCTTCCCCGTTGAAGTGCCACATGGGCTTCCCCCGATATTGAAGCAGTTGCACTCCCCGCCTTATGCATATCGCCATGACCTCAACTATCGTTAGTCCGGATTTGGCTTGTAACTTTATCCTGCTCATCAGGAAGTGTATTTCCCTCGTGTCCTCTTCTTGAGGGCCCCGGGGCCGCCAGCTTAGGCATGCCTTGGTACGGGCGTTCTTGAAGCGGAGGGGAGACCTGTCGGTTGGATCCGAAGGGAACATCATCAACGTAGAACCATTCTAAAGGCCAGTTTTCTGGTGCCTTCTCAGGAGTGCCGGACAGGTATCCAGTCTCGGCAATGCACCATACTTCGGCCCCGCCCACTTGGCATAGGGATTCTCCCTGGGTGCGGGGGACGAGGCAGAACAGCTTCCTCCATAATCCGAAGTGTGGTTCACAGCCTAAAAACAGCTCGCAAAGGGCGACATACCCCGCTATGTGCAGAATGGAGGAAGGAGTAAGGTTGTGCAACTGGAGGCCGTAGAACTCTAGGAGCCCGTGAAGAAATGGGTGGATAGGAAACCCGACGCCCCTTAGCAGATGCGGGATGAGGCATATACGCTCCTCTGGAGATGGATTAGGAGATCCCTCTGTTTGTTCCCCTCCATCATAAGTGGCTATTCCAGCTCGGACAGGGACCATGAATGCCGGTGGGAGAAACCCTTGGGTTTGGAATTCTATCAAACGGTTATGAGGAACTGAACACTCTCCCCAATCCCCTGACTTGGAACAAGAAGGGCGAGCGGAAGAGCTACAACGACCAGCCATGTTGGAAAGGTTTTTCACGGAGCGCTCTGTTGGATGCTAGCTCAGGGAGGGAGAGTGAGGTTTGGATCTGAGAATCCCCGTCCCTTCAAATAGGCGGTCAGCCCGGAGGATTGAGGGTGGCAAATGCAAAAATGCCTCGGCTCTTTGCATTCGCTCGACATGTGGAGATGGTCATTATTGAGGCACTGAAGCCGAGGAGCACAACATTGATTGGAGGCCGGACACTATTCATCGTAACAGGTACTTTGGAGTATTCGGAGGAGGAACCCGCCTTGTAATGCCGAAGACAATACTGCGCGCCGGACTCATCGTCATTGAAGCCTGGTTCAAGGGCTACTGAGGGAGTCCTGGATTAGGGGGTATCCGGACAGCCGAACTATGTACAACGTCCGGACTATTGAAGCGTGAAGATACAAGACTCAAGACTTCGGCCCGTGTCCGGATGGGACTCTCCTTTGCGTGGAAGGCAAGCTTGGCGATCCGGATATTGTGTTTCCTTCCTTGTAACCGACTCCATGTAAACCCTAGCCCTCCCCGGTGTCTATATAAACCGGAGAGGTTGGTCCTTAGAAGGGCGATGACAATTAGAATCATACCATCATAGGCTAGCTCCTAGGGTTTAGCCTCTACGATCTCGTGGTAGATCTACTCTTGTACTACCCATATCTTCAATATTAATCAAGCAGGAAGTAGGGTTTTACCTCCATCGAGAGGGCCCGAACCTGGGTAAACATCTATGTCCCTTGCTTGCTGTTACCATCAGCCTTGACGCACAGATCGGGACCGCCTACCCGAGATCCGCTGGTTTTGACATCGACACTATCCCCCTCTGGTGTCTATATAAACCGGAGGGTTTAGTCCGTAGGACAACAACAATCATAATCATAGGGTAGCTTCTAGGGTTTAGCCTCTACGATCTCGTGGTAGATCAACTCTTGTAATACTCATATCATCAAGATAAATCAAGCAGGAAGTAGGGTATTACCTCCATAGAGAGGGCCCGAACCTTGGTAAACATCGTGTCCCCCGCCTCCTATTACCATTAGCCTTAGACGCACAGTTCGGGACCCCCTACCCAAGATCCGCCGGTTTTGACACTGACGTCAGGGTAGAAAACAGCGATACCGGCACAAGAGACAATGGCACTCCAGATGATGCCGAAGATGAAAACAATCCCGCCCAGCCAAGCTTCGAACAGGCCGGACGGGAGGACGGGCAAGCTAGCCCCGATGAACAGGCAATGAATGAAGACTCGGAGGATGACAATTACATGCCCCTCTTCTAAGACGTGATGAGCCTCGACGACGAATAATTTACCGTGCCTGAGGATCCCGTCGAGTAGGAGTGCTTCAAGCGCCGGCTTATAGCCACTTCAAAGAGCCTGAAGAAAAAACAACAACAACTTCAAGCTGATCAAGATCTGCTCACTGATAGATGGACTGAGGTCCCTGCGGCCAAGGAATACGGACTCGAGCGCCCAACCAAAAGTTACCCGAAGCGCAGGTTGTTACCTCAATTCGAGGATGAGGCACTAGAGCCTATACTAACAGCGCAGGATGCGGCTGACCGACCACCTCATGGCCGAGACAAAGCGGCGTATCAGTCTGAACACCAGCCCGCACCCCGTCGCCAAACAAATAGAAACACGAAGGCCCGGGGCTACACGCATGACCTGCGAGATGAATTGGAAAACAAAGCAGTACAGTCAAGATCGATCTACGGATCGCGGGGGCGCACCCCAACACGTGACGATGACCGCCATGCCAGATATACTAAATACAAATCCGTCCGGGCCGAATACAGCTGACCAGATTCATCCGAACTACGTCACGATGTAGCCCGGTATAGAGGCGCCGCACAACCCCTATGATTCACTGACGAAGTAATGGAGCATGAATTCCCAGAAGGGTTTAAACCCGTAAACATCAAACCATATAATGGGACAACATACCCCGCGGTATGGATTGAAGATTTCCTTCTCCACATTCACATGGCCCGCGGCGACGATCTCCATGCCATCAAGCACCTCCCATTAAAACTCAAGGGACCAGCTCGGCACTGGCTGAATAGTCTGCCAGGAAACTCCATTGGCAGTTGGGAGAACCTGGAAGATGCATTCCTTGACAACTTTCAGGGCACTTATGTGCGACCACCGGACGCTGGTGACTTAAGTCACATAACCCAACAGCCCAGAGAGTTAGCCAGGAAATTCTGGACTCGGTTCTTAACTAAAAAGAACCAAATTGTCGACTATCCGGATGCCGAAGCCCTAGCGGCCTTTAAGCGTAACATCCGTGACGAGTGGATCGCCCGACACCTCGGCCAAGAGAAGCCGAAGTCCATGGCAGCCCTTACGACACTCATGACCTGCTTTTGTGCGGGCAAGGATAGCTGGTTGGCTCGTAGCAACAACACATCAAGAAATCCTGGCACTTTAGACGCTAGAGATAGCAACGGCAAGCCCCAACGCAACAGACACAAGCGTCATAATAATGGCGATAACACCGAAGACACGGCCGTCAATGCCAGATTCAGTGGCTCCAAGTCCGGTTAACGGGAAAGGCCATTTAAAAGAAACAATCCGGGCCCGTCTAGTCTGGACCGCATACTCGATCATCCATGTCAAATCCACGGCACCCCCGATAAACTAGCCAACCACACCAACAGAGAATGTTGGTTATTTAAACAAGTCGACAAACTAAATGGCGAAAACAAGGAAAAGGGGTCGCATAGTGATGACGACGAGGAGCCCCAACCACGGAACATAGGGGGACAGAAGAAATTCCCCCCAAGTCAAAACGGTAAATATGATATACGCCACCCATATTCCCAAGCGGGAGCGGAAGCGCGCATTAAGGGACGTCTACGTGATGGAGCCAGTCATCCCAAAGTTCAACCCATGGTCTTGCTATCCGATCACCTTTGATCGTAGGGACCATCCGACCAGTATTCGTCATGGCGGCTCATCCGCACTGGTCCTTGATCCTATTATTGATGGATTCCACCTTACACGAGTCCTCATGGACGGTGGAAGCATCCTGAACCTGCTTTATTAGGATACAGTGCGCAAAATGGGCATCGATCCCTCAGGGATCAAACCCACCAAAACCACCTTCAAAGGTGTCATACCAGGTGTAGAGGCACATTCTCTGAGCTCAATCCTGCTGGAAGTGGTCTTCGGATCCCCGGACAACTTCCGAAGCGAGGAGTTAATCTTCGATATCGTCCCCTTCTGCAGTGGTTATCATGCACTGCTTGGACGATCCGCATTCGCTCGATTTAATGCGGTGCCACACTATACCTACCTCAAGCTCAAGATGCCCGGACCTCGCGGTGTTATAACAGTCAATGGAAATATAGAGCGCTCCCTCCATACGGAGGAGCACACCACGACACTTGCAGCAGAAGTACAAAGCAGCCTCCTTAGGCAGACCCTCAATTCGGCAATAAAGCCCTCGGACACGGTCAAGCGAGTCTGAACTACTCTGCAACAAGATCGTCCGGCCCGTCCAGAGCTCACCTAGCAATTCGGCCTCCGTCCTAGTCCCAATCAAGCGGTGAAATTCATGCTGCACGTACATAATTACGCACTTAAAATACCATGGGCATAGACGGAGGCACAGCTAGACTGCGGTCCACAATGCGGCTCAACCGCCCCGGGATCCGCATACCTTCACCTTTTTCTTTCTTTCAGGTTCCTCTCTTCTTGAGGCTCTTCTGATAACCTGATCATCGGACCCATCATGGGACGGATACACCAAGGAAGCAAGGAGCTTTGACATACGAGGGAATCCCCAGGTGGTCTCTGCTAACGATTGCTATACCTGTTTTACATACCCACACGCAGCTCGCTCTTGGTCAGGGCATGTCAAATAGTCCTATTTGCTTATCGCACTACTTGTATACATATGCCTTGACGTATTACTCAAATAACAATGGAAAATAATTTGCACCGTCAGCTTATTACTACATTTTTCCCTTGATTGTTTATTTATTACAAATCGCACCCGTACATTCTGGTACGTTTAGTTCGCCAGGGGCTTCAGTGTACCCCATAACACGGCAAGAAAGTCCGAACACTTTTAACAGTGCGGCACCCCGAACTTATAGCATTATATGCGTGAGCTCTGAATCATGTCATGGGTCAATAGTTGGGTTGCCCGGCTCCTGTGCTTGCTACCCTACGTTCCGCTATATCGGCTAGGGTAGTAAAGGGAGAACTACTGCGATTGTGTCCCGGTTCTTCCGGGCGAGCACCGTAGTAGAGAAAGCCGAAAACTGACTGTCATGATGCAGCGAGAGCTGGTCGCTGTTCGAGTGGTTTCAAATCCTTAAAGATTTTTTCCGCTTTATGCGAGGAATTGGTCTTTTTCCGATTTAGGCGTGTATAGCGCCCCAAGTTCGGCCTTCCGAATACCAGGGGCTATGCCAAAATTTAAAATTATAGAACTTCTATGGCTAAGTGAGGGTGATAAAGCTGTATAGTCCGATTGCCTTGTTCATTGCACTAGACACCTCCTTAAAGGACCAAAAACTTGGATAGAGTGTTTATCCCGAACACCCCTGTACTAGTTACATGGGGACAGAAGCCGACGGCTGGCCAACTCTCAGATTTTATAAACGGTCGCACAGGAGGTAAAATTTTAAATCAACAAGCATTATATTGCGCAAATGAAATTGTTTCATATTACAGGATAAAATGAATGCATTCATTCAAAGATTACATCTTTTGTACATTGCTCCGCCACAAGTCGGGAGCCCTTCAGGACACTGTCATAATATTTTTCGGGTCGGCGGTGCTCCTTGCCCTTCGGTGGCCCCTTGGTCATCAGCGCCGTGGCGTCCATCTTCGCCCAATGCATCTTTGCACGGGCAAAGGCCATCCGCGCACCTTCAATGCAAACCGACTGCTTTATGACTTCAAGTCGTGGGCAGGCACTCACAAGCCGCTTCACGAGTCCAAAGTAGCTGCCGGGCATAGGCTCGGCAGGCCATAGCCGGACTATGAGGTCCTTCATGGCCATATCGGCTACCTTGTGCAGCTCGACCAGTTGCTTCAGATGGTCGCTCAAGGGCATCAAATGTTCTGTAACATGATATTGAGACCAGAACAACTTATCCGTTGAGCTCCCTTCTTCGGCTCGGTAGAACTCTGCGGCATCTGATATGCTGCGTGGCAGATCTGCAAACGCTCCTGGAGAACTCCAAATTCGGGTAAGTAAAAAGAATGTATCCTTCACATGCTTGCTTTGCATAACAAATGCCTTACCCGCCGCAATCTTCTTGTCCGCCTGGATCTCCTGGAGGGCCCTCTGGGCTTCGGCTCTGGCGTCTTGTGCGCTCTGGAGGGCCTTGGCAAGCTCGGACTCTTGAGTCTTAGAGTCATGCTCCAAGGACTCATGCTTCTGGACAAAATCCTGGAGCTCTTGCTGGATCTCGCTGACCCAGGCCTCTTGCTTCTCGCACGCGGCGTGTTCCTTGGCCGCTTTGTCTTTGGCCTCAGCCGCCTTTTTAAGGGCCGCCACTTCGGTCGTGGCCCCTATAAAAGTTCATGACGCTTTTATCAGCAAAAACCATTTATCCTTCATAAGTACATAGGCAGGGTATACTATGTACCTTGACTTTCCTCCAGCTACCTCTTCATGAGGATGAGCTCTCCCTTGGTCTGCTCCAGGTCCTGCTTTAGTCCAGACCTCCGTAGTACGAGTGGTAGCGGCCAGCAGCGATGCCTGCTTATTTACATAGACATCTTATGTTAGACTCCTGTGAATATTATTTGATTCTCTGTTCGGCTTTTCTTTCCGAACACCACACAGAGCATCATGGGCTACTGTCTACACTGTGATATTCTCTCACAATTTTATTACTTACCTCAAAGCATGTTAGAAGGCTAGCGTAGGCTTTGGTCAATTCGCTTTTCGTGGACCGGACCTTCTCGATCACCATACTCATAAGAGTACGGTGTTCTTCATCAATGGAAGCGCTGCGAAGCGTTTCCAGCAAGCTGTCTGGTGCCTCTAGATGGACAGAGGTCATCGGTACAGGCGGCTCACCCTCCTTAGGGAGAGGCTGCCTACCTGAATCCGAAACCACTTGGGTCTCCGGAGCCGTATTCGGCTGGGGCCCAAACTGGCTGCGGCCCCCATTATCGGTGTCCGTGGGGGTCTTTCCCCAATGTGTCCGGCGACCGGGGTTTCGCCTGGAGGCGTCTCCAGAACTATCACCCCTTGGCCTGGTATCCTTCGAGACAACACCTCGGTGTCGTCCGCGGCCTTGGGGGAGGAGGCTGTCAGAAGAGACTCGTTGTTCATCGCCAACGGGTCCAGCAATCCCTCCGAAGAGGAGGATATCTCGACGTTGGATTGGGACGGACTGCAGGTGCACGTCTGGCACGTTAAGAAGCGATAAAGCAAACATACTGGAAATACTATTGTGTCCGGATACATACGACTTAGCCAGGGGCTTGACCCTAGGTTCCCACTCCTCGCCGCTGTTGGTGGTTGCGGTGGAATGGTCCGGAAGGAAGGGTTTTCCCTTCTTGGACATCTCGGCCTCCCCATGCGTGGAGGCCTTCCTCTTCTTTCTCCCCGCAGTAGGGGGGGATGGATTTCCTCCTCCTCCTCCTCCTCCTCGTCTTCAGTGGAGGAGTGCGTCTCGGTGTCTTCGGACGTCATGTCCGGTGCAACCTTGCACCGGAGACCATCTCTGGTCCCCGCGGCCGTCTTCTTGGCCTTCTTCTCTGGCACCTCATAGGGCACTGATACGTCTCCATCATATCTATAATTTTTGATTGTTCCATGCCAATATTATTCACTTTCATATACTTTTTGGCAACTTTTTATATTATTTTTGGGACTAACATATTGATCCGGTGCTCAGTGCCGGTTCGTCTGCATTGCATGTTTTTGTTTGCAGAAACCCAATATCAAATGGAGTCCAAACAGGATAAAAACGGACGGAGATTTTTTTGGAATATTTATGATTTTTTGGAAGTAAAATCAACGCGAAACGGTGTCCGAGGTGGTCACGAGGTAGGGGGCGCGCCCTACCCCCTGTGCACGCCCTGACCTCGTGGTCCACCCGTAAGGCGGTTGATGCTCTTCTTCCGTGCAAGAAATCTAATTTTATGAGAAAGATCTGGGCGAAAGATTCACCCCAATCGGATTACGGATCTCGGATATAAAGGAAGCGGTGAAGGGTAGAATCAGAGAACGCAGATAAGAGAGATAGATCCAATCTCGGAGGGGCTCTCGTCCCTCCCAAGCCATGGGAGTCAGGGACCAGAGGAAACCCTTCTCCCATCTAGGAGAAGGCCAAGGAAGAAGAAGAAGAAGGGGGGCTCTCTCCCCTTGCTTCGTGGGCGGAGAACGCCGGGGCCATCATCATCACCGCGATCTTCACCAACACCGTCGTCATCTTCACCAACATCTCTATCATCTTCCCCCATCTATATCCAGCGCTCCACTCTCCCACATCCCGCTGTACCCTCTACTTGAACATGGTGCTTTATGCTTCATATTATTTTCCAATGATGTGTTGCCATCCTATGATGTCTGAGTAGATTTTTGTTGTCCTATCAGTGATTGATGAATTGCTATGATTGGTTTGAGTTTCATATTTTATTATCGGTGCTGTCCTATTGTGCCCTCCGTGTCGCACAAGCGTGAGGGATTCCCGCTGTAGGGTTTGCATTATGTTTATGATTTTCTTATGGTGGGTTGCGTGAGTGACTAAAACACAAACCCGAGTAAGTAGGTTGTTTGCGTATGGGATAAAAGGGGACTTGATGCTTTAATGCTATGGTTGGGTTTTACCTTAATGAATCTTTAGTAGTTGCGGATGCTTGCTAGAGTTCCAATCATAAGTGCATATGATCCAAGTAGAGAAAGTATGTTAGCTTACGCATCTCTCTCAAATAGAATTGCAATAGTGATTACCGGTCTAGTAACGTAGTCAGTTGCCTAGGGACAATTCCACAACTCCTACCACCAGTTTTCCATACTCGTTATACTTACTTTAGTTGTGTCTTTATCTAAACAGCCCCTACTTTTTATTTATGTGTTCTTTACTTTCTTGCAAGCTTATCCAAAAACACCTACAAAGTACTTCTAGTTTCATACTTGTTCTAGATAAAGCGAACGTCAAGCGTGCGTAGAGTCGTATCAGTGGCCGATAGGACTTGAGAGAGTATTTGTTCTACCTTTAGCTCCTCGTTGGGTTCGACACTCTTACTAATCGAAAGAGGCTACAACTATCCCGTATACTTGCGGGTCATCAAGACCTTTTTCTGGCGCCGTTGCCGGGGAGTCATAGCTTGGGGTGAATATTCTCGTGTGTGCTTGTTTGCTTTATGACTAAGTAATTTTTATTTGCTGTTCTTAGTTGTTTTCTATCTTTAGCTATGGGTAGGAAACGCAAAATACCAAAAAAATTAGTTATACCTACTGCTCCAATGGTTGAAGAACAACTCAAAATCTGTCACACTACTGAAGCTTATTACTTGGATCATCTTCGATCCCTATGTGCTCGTGCTGAAACCCCAGCTAGCTTAGTCGAGGGCAAATCTTTAGATGAGCATGCTTGTTATGTGCGACACCGTATATCTGAAAAAGGGAAACTATTATGGAGTCAAATTCAACGTTTGCAATGCTATGCTTGGAATTTATGTTGGGAATATGATTTTACTTGTTGTTCTGAAAACCCTAAAAAATACCTTCCCTACCAATGTGAGTTTATTGATAATGGGATCTTATCTTCCTATGCTAAGGGTGTTTATAGTTACTATGATGTTCAACAAATTGAAGAATTTGTTGCTTTTAAGGGTGCTTTTGAAATTGCTTCTTTGATTGAAAAGTATGATGCTACTCTTTACAAATCTGAAAATTTTGCCATACTTGAATATTGTTATGAGAATTATGCTTCTAATGCCTATGTTAAACTATATATTGAGAAATTCTCCGCTGTCCAAGAAGAGACTAATATTTTGCAGGAGCCTATGGAAGAGGAAATTGATGAAACTGTGAGCTCATTGGGTGAAAAAGATGATGAGGAGAGCCAAGAACAAAAGGAGGAAGAGCGGATTGATCACCCGTGCCCACCTTCTAATGAGAGTAACTCTTCAACTCATACACTGTTTAATTCCCCTTCGTGCTTACCGAAGGATGATTGCCATGATGATTGCTATGATCCCATTGATTCTCTTGAAATATCCCTTTTTGATGATGCTTGCTATGCTTGTGGCCAAGATGCCAATATGAATTATGCTTATGGAGATGAACTGGCTATAGTTCCTTATGTTAAACATGAAATTGTTGCTATTGCACCCACGCATGATAGTCCTATTATCTTTTTGAATTCTCCCGACTACACTATATCGGAGAAGCTTGCACTCATTAATGATTATATAGATGGGTTGCCTTTTACTACTACACATGATGATTTTGATGAATATAATATGCATGTGCTTGCTGCTCCTACTTGCAATTATTATGAGAGAGGGACTATATCTCCACCTCTCTATGTTTCCAATACGTTAGAATTGCAAGAAACTGCTTATACTATGCATTGGCCTTTACTTGGTGTGCATGAATTGTTCTTTTATGACATGCCGATGCATAGGAAGAGAGTTAGACTTCGTTGTTGCATGATATATGTTACTTTGTGCTCACTACTAAATTACAAATCATTGTTAATTAAAATTGGCTTTGATATACCTTGGGATCCGAGTGGATGCATTACTTGAGCACTAAATGCCTAGCTTAATGACTTTAAAGAAAGCGCTGCCAGGGAGACAACCCGGAAGTTTTAGGGAGTCATTTATTTCTGTTGAGTGCTTTCATATAGTTTAAAAACAACAAAAATAAAGAGGGGAACCCAAAACTATTCAAAAAGAGAAGTGAAAGTGAGAGAGACGAGCATTGTGAAAGTGGGGGACGTCCTTAAACTTGTTCAAGGCCATGGGAACTTTGTGAATCTTAATTACAGAAACTTTTCAATAAATTATCCCCTTGTACAATTCCATTGTATTATAAAAATAATGTGCCAAGGTTTGCCTTTAGGATGTTTACAATGCTTGTTGGTATGTACGGTGCAGGACAGAAACTTTTGCTGTAGTGCGTGATTTTACATTTTTAACTGGAACGTCAATTGGTTCTGATTACTTTTGCACTGTCTTTCTATACAACTTGTTTATTTTTCCTAATTTTTATAGAATTTTTGGGGTACCAGAAGTATGGTGGTTGTTCAGATTGCTACAGACTGTTCTGTTTTTGACAGATTCTGTTTTTGATGCATAGTTTGCTTGTTTTGATGAATCTATCAATTTATATCAATGGATTAAGCCATGAAAAAGTTATATTATAGTAGACACAATGCAAAAACAAAAGTACTTAGAGTGGTGATTTGCTTTATTATACTAACAGATCTTATCGAGTTTTCTGTTGAAGTTTTGTGTGGATGTAGTGTCTAATGGAGGATGTTTCGATGTGAGAAGAAGGAAGAGAGGCAAGAGCTCAAGCTTGGAGATGCCCGAGGCACCCCAAGTAAATATTCAAGGAGACTCAAGCGTCTAAGCTTGGGGATGCTGGGGAGGCATCCCCTCTTTCTTCAACAAGTATCGGTATGTTTCGGATTCGTTTCGTTCATGCATTATGTGCAAGTCTTGGAGCGTCTTTTGCAATTAGGTTTTTTTTTTCTTTTATGCACCATGCTGGTATGAGATAGTCCTCGGTTGATTTATATAATGCTCATTGCACTTAACTTAAATCTTTTGAGTGTGGCTTTATAGAATGCTTCATGTGCTTCACTTATATCGTTTGAAGTTTGGATTGCCTGTTTCTCTTCACATAGAAAACCACCATTTGTAGAATGCTCTTTTGCTTCACTTATAATTGTTAGAGCGTGGGCATATCTTTTGTAGAAAGAATTAAACTCTCTTGCTTCACTTATATCTATTAAGAGAGATGACAGGAATTGGTCAATCACTTGGTTAGTCATAAAACTCAACTTGTAGATCGCTGAGTATGGTATTTTAGATTCCTTGCAATAGTTTTGCGATATAAAGATGGTGATATTAGAGTTATGCTAGTGGGTGGTTGTGGATTGTAGAGACACTTGTGCTGAGGTTTGCAAGTCCCGTAGCATGCACGTATGGTAACCGTTGTGTGACAAATTTGAAGCATGGGGTGTTTCTTTGATTGTCTTCCTTATGAGTGGCGGTCGGGGACGAGCGATGGTCTTTTCCTACCAATCTATCCCTCTAGGGGCATGCGTAGTAGTACTTTGCTTCGAGGGCTAATAAACTTTTGCAATAAGTATATGAGTTCTTTATGACTAATGTGAGTCCATGGATTATACTCACTTTTACCTTTCCATCATTGCTAGCCTCTTCGGTACCGTGCATTGCCCTTTCTCACCTCGAGAGTTGGTGCAAACTTCGCCGGTGCATCCAAACCCCGTGATACGATATGCTCTATCACACATAAACCTCATTATATCTTACAGCCACCATACCTACCTATCATGGCATTTCCATAGCCATTCCGAGATATATTGCCAAGCAACTTCCATCATCATCATATTCATGACTTGAGCATTCATTGTCATATTGCTTTGCATGATCGTAAGATAGCTAGCATGATGTTGATGTCATTGCTACGCTAGATCATTGCACATCTCGGTACACTGCCAGAAGCATTCATATAGAGTCATATCTTTGTTCCAGTATCGAGTTGTAATATCGAGTTGTAAGTAAATAAAAGTGTGATGATCATCATTATAGAACATTGCCCCATAAAAAAGGGGAAAGGGCAAAGAAGCCTAAATAAAAAAGGGGGCCAAAGAAGCCCACCAAAAAAAGAGAATAAAAAGGGGCAATGTTACTATCTCTTTTTCCACACTTGTGCTTCAAAGTAGCACCATGTTCTTCATGTAGTGAGTCTCATATCTTGTGCTTCAAAGTAGCACCATGTTCTTCATATAGATTGTCTCCTATGTTGTCACTTTCATATACTAGTGGGAATTTTCATTATAGAACTTTGCTTGTATATTCCAATGATGGGCTTCCTCAAATGCCCTAGGTCTTCACGAGCAAGCAAGTTGGATGCACACCCACTTAGTTTCTTTTGTTGAGCTTTCATAAACTTATAGCTCTTAGTGCATCCGTTGCATGGCAATCCCTACTCCTCGCATTGACATCAATTGATGGGCATCTCCATAAGCCCGTTGATTAGCCGCGTCGATGTGAGACTTTCTCCTTTTTGTCTTCTCCACATAACCTCCATCATTATATTCTATTCCACCTATAGTGATATATCCATGGTGAGGGAGTCCTGGACTAGGGGGTGTCCGGACAGCCGGACTATCATCGTCCGCCGGACTCCAAGACTACGAAGATACAAGATTGAAGACTCCGTCCCGTGTCCGGATGGGACTTTCCTTGGCGTGGAAGGCAAGCTTGGCGATACGGATATGTAGATCTCCTACCATTGTAACTGACTCTGTGTAACCCTAGCCCTCTCTGGTGTCTATATAAACCAGAGGGCTTTAGTCCGTAGGACACAACATACATTACAACAATCATACCATAGGCTAGCTTCTAGGGTTTAGCCTCCTTGATCTCGTGGTAGATCTACTCTTGTACTACCCATATCATCAATATTAAACAAGTAGGACGTAGGGTTTTACCTCCATCAAGAGGGCACGAACCTGGGTAAAACATCGTGTCCCTTGTCTCCTGTTACCATCCGCCTAGACGCTTGATTCGGGACCCCTACCCGAGATCCGCCGGTTTTGACACCGACATTGGTGCTTTCATTGAGAGTTCCTCTGTGTCGTCACCGATAGGCTCGATGGCTTCTTCAATCAACAACCACGCTGTCCAGGATGAGACTTTTCTCCCCGGACTGATCTTTGTATTCGGCGGCTTCGCACTGTGGGCTAATTCACTTGGCCATCTGGAGCAGATCGAAAGCTACGCCCCTGGCCATTAGGTCGGGTTTGGAAGCCTAAACTTCACGACCGACATCCGCGGGGACTTGATCTTCGACGGGCTCGAGCTACAGCCGAGCGTGCCGCACTGTCACGATGGGCATGATCTAGCTCGCCATTTGGGACGATGCCTTGGTGGCGACACGAATCCGCTCCGGCCCTTAGTCCGGAGCCGATCGCCCAGATCAAGGATCGGTGGCTGGGCACCGCCTCGGGGGCTGCAACTTCCACGGCGATGGATCTGAACACTAACCTAGTCCTCTGTAAAGCTCGTGACTCCGAGGTATCGGACTCCCTGCCGGACTCCGCACCTCCTGCGCCCCTGCCAATCAAAGCTGATTGGGCGCCAGTCATGGAGTTCACCGCCGCGGACATCTTCCAACACTCGCCCTTTGGCGACATCCTAAATTCACTAAAGCATCTCTCGCTATCCGGAGAGACCTGGCCGGACTATGGCCAGGACGGTTGGGATACGGACGACGAAGAAATTCAAAGCCCACCCACCACCCACTTTGTAGCCACTGTCGACGATCTAACCGACATGCTAGACTATGACTCCGAAGACATCGACGGTATGGACGACGATGCCGGAGATGAACAAGAACCAGCGCCTACAGGGCACTGGAAGACCACCTCGTCATACGATGTATACATGGTGGATACCCCAAAAGGAAGCGATAAAAAGGACCAACGGGGCGCGGCAGAAGATAATCCCGCCGACAAACAACCAAAACGGCGACGCAGACGCCGCCCTAAGTCCCGCCTCGACAAAAACAGCGCTCCTAATGACCCAGCAATACAGCAGGGCAAACCAGTGGATGACAAACACGCAGACAAGCAACCGTCCGAACAGGACGAGTCAGATAATCAGTCCAGGCCTGGCGAAAACAACAGTCCAGACGACCTTACGCCGGACACACCGCCGAAGAATAAAAACCTTCGGAAAAGACTCGTCGCCACCGCAAGAAGTTTGAAGAAGGAAAAACAGAAGCTCAAAACAGCGGAAGATACACTCAGAATGAGGTGGAGCAAAGTGCTCAAAACCGCAGACAAATACGGCAATGGCCATCAATCAAAGAGCTACCCGAAGCGCAAGCTGCTGCCAGAATTTGACGAGGAGGCCATAGAGCCCCCACAGTCAAAAAACAAAGAGGCCACCTGGTCGGATAGACGGCCAGATGATAGGCCAAAATCTAAAAGCGGCGCGGCACATAAGCCGACTAATGACCCTGGAAAAACAGATGGCCCAGCCAGGTCCATTTACGGGCCAAAAAAGAGGGCCCCAGGAAGCAACGCAACACGCCAAGTGTCCGAAGACAGCGGTGCACCCAAATACAGGGGCGCCACACACCCACTATGTTTCACCAACGAGGTGCTGGATCATGAATTCCCAGCAGGATTTAAACCCATAAACATAGAGGCTTACGACGGAACAACAGACCATGGAGTCTGGATAGAGGATTATATACTACACATACACATGGCTAGAGGAGATGCTCTCCATGCCATAAAATACCTACCCCTCAAGCTCAAAGGGCCAGCCCGTCATTGGCTCAAAAGCCTCCCAGAAAACACTGTTGGAAGTTGGGAAGAGCTCGAGGACGCGTTTAGAGCAAATTCTCAAGGAACTTATGTCCGCCCTCCGGATGCAGATGATTTGAGTCATATAACTCAACAGACCGGAGAGTCAGCGCGCAAATTCTGGAACAGGTTCCTCACCAAAAAGAACCAAATAGTCGACTGTCCGGACGCCGAAGCCTTAGCAGCTTTTAAACACAACGTCCGAGACGAATGGCTCGCCAGACACCTCGGCCAAGAGAAACCAAGGACAATGTCCGCGCTAACAAGCCTCATGACCCGCTTTTGCGTGGGAGAGGATAGCTGGCTAGTAAGATGCAGCACCAGCGACCCAAGTACATCCGAGACCAGAGATGGAAACGGAAAATCACGGCGCAGAAAAGATCAACGCCGGAATAAAGAGAAAAGCCCAAAGAACATGGCGGTCAACGCCGGATTCAAAAGCTCGCGGCTAAACAACAAAACACCGCCTCTTAAGGATAACAGCGATGAGCTATCCAACTTAAACAAAATTTTGGGTCGGATATGTCAAATCCACAGTACCCCCGGAAGGCCTGCAAACCACACCCACCGAGATTGTTGGGTTTTCAAACAGTCCGGCCGACTAAACGCCGAACACAAGGGGCTCGACGCATCAAGTGAGGATGATGATAAACCGCACCAGCAGAGCACCGGAAAACAAAAGACTTTCCCACAAGAGGTCAAAGCAGTAAATTCACTTCATGTGATAATACGGCAAAACAATGCGGCACCCGCTAAAATGGGTCTCGCACGGTCCAACCCAGCGGAACATAGAGATTGGATATCAAAACCAATCACTTTCGACCACCTAGATTATTCCAGAAGCGTTCGAAATGCAGGATGGACTGCCCTGATATTGGATCCTATAATCGACGGACTGCAATTTACACAAGTCCTGATGGACGGAGGCAGCGACTTAAACCTGCTGTACCCAAACACAATCCGCAAGTTCGGGATAGACCTTACTAAAATTCGACACAGCCGCACTTCCTTTAAAGGAGTGACGCCAGGCCCTTACGCCAAGTGCACAGGCTCCTTATTACTAGAAGTTGTGTTCGGGTCACCAAACAACTTTCGACGCGAAAAACTAATCTTTCATGTCGTCCCATTTAAAAGTAGTTATCAAGCACTCTTGGGACGAGAAGCTTTTGTCCGCTTCAACGCCATACCACATTACGCATCTCTTACACTTAAGATGCCCGGTCCACGTGGCATCATTTGATCGAGGGTCATTTAAAGACCCGGACACGGCTAGACGAGTCCGCATAAATAAGCTAGGGCTTTCTAGCCGCACACCCTTCACAAGGGCTGCGGCGATAAGCAACAACGAGCTCATATAGACTTCGCTTTACTTATTTTTTTTTCCTTCGTATATATTTTTCGCACGATTTCCTTCCAAACTAAGTTCCTCTCTTTTTACAGATGAACAACGCACACCCGCCCAAGATAACGGCACAACGGAGACACAAAGCGCAGACGCAAGAGGGACCCGTCGCAAGGATTCTTTTGATTAAGACCTGCGTAAACCTTTTTTCTGTCTCTCGTTGCTATAATCCCTGGTTTCTCATTATAACCAGAGTGGAGCCTGACGTTTTGGCATCGCCCGCGTTAGAAGACCTCGCCCGTACCTGGACACTAGGGGCTTAGGGCATTGTTCTGCCCATTATTTTAAAGACCGAACACCTTAGGGAGTGTTCGGCGTCTCGAGTTAGGCCTTATATGCATCAGCTCCGAATCATGTCTTTGGTCAAATGTTGGGTTTGCCCGGCTCCTGTGTTTTGCTGCCTTACGTTCCGTATCATCGGCTAATGCGGCACCAGGAGAACTACTGCGATTGTGCCCCAGTTCGGCTGGGCGAGCACCTCAGTAGAGAAAACCGAAAACTGACTGTCATGATACAGCAAGAGACTAGTCAACCACTCGATCAACTGCCGGAATGTTTAGAATTCCCCGCTTTGACGAAGGACCGTTTCCCGGTCAGGCACACACGCGCCCCGAATCCGGAGAAGCGCGGTGCCCCCAGGGGCTATATCGTAGCCCTACCCTCGAAATCCAATGGCTAAGTGAAAGTGATAAAGCATCATAGTCCGGATTGCCTCATTTGCTACGCTACCACCTCCTTAACAGGACCGAGACGTCGGATTAAGTGTGAAAACGCGCTATTTTTTGCGAACACCCCCGCACCTTGTGCGTGGGGGCTGAAGCCGAAGACTACCATCTTTCAGGTTCTACAAACGTATACGTAAACGGCCTCATAGGAGATATTTCAATACTTGGAATGCACAAATATAAAAAGCGGTTACATCATAATCATTGTTTTACAAGATAAAACGTTCATTTGAACGTGACATTTTTCGAGCACTGCGACTCTATTACACGAGCACCACGCATAACTTCCCCAAAATAGTGCTCGGCGGGCAACCGCTTTCGTCCAACCACGGGTTGCAATAGCGGTGGCATCCATCTCGCCCAATGTGTCTTCACACGGGCAAGGGCCATCCGCGCACCTTCTATGCAGGCCGACCGCTTCATCTCCTTGATATGCGGCACCGCTCCAAGAAATTGCTGCAATAAGCCAAAATAGCCCGTCGCCTTGGGCCTCTCCGCCGCATATGAGCCACGATATCGGTCATGGCAAGTCCGGACAACCTGTTCAGCTCAGCCCATTCGCCAACTGATCGGTCACGAAGTGAGCGATCCGGACTATGGAATTGAGACCAAAACAGCTCTTCCGTCTTGTGATCCTTCCGACCGGAAGTGCTGCGGCATCCGCCCGACTTGCCGCTAAGTCCATATATGGATCCTCCGGACCCCACACTGGCCAAGCTGGGCATAATTCGATCCGTAAACCGCGACGCAGCAGAAAAGGCTTGCCACCACAATGTCTCCGCCTGGCGAGCTCCTCCTTCATAGCCCGCATTGCGAACGGGCATCCTTGGCCTCGGCGGTGGCCTTCCCAGTCTTCTCGCCCGATAGGCGCCTTTTCAAGAGCCTCATTGCGGTCGGTAGCATCCTTCAATTTCACGGCCAATCCGGCCATCTCTTCCCTGCTTAGGTAGTGTGCTGCCCTTTCGGCTTTTAACTCCTCGGCCGCCCTCGAGGCAGCCGCATCACTCCTTTTGGCTTCCTCCTTGGCTTGAGCAAGCTCAGCCCGAAGGCTCTGCATAGCAGCAGCACCATCTGCATCACAGCATAAATATTGTAAGAGGCGGGCTTTGGCTCCCTTAAATAAGTGACTGCGGAGAATTCATATACCTTGCGACTCGTCAAGTCGCCGGTTGACAAGCGCGATGTACGCATCCGCCACATCAAGTTGCCGCATTAACTCGACAACTCCACCAGTCCGGCTAGCCCCCGGACTATCCGCCACCTGCATAGGAAAGGCGACACTCAATACCTGCGATTTTGATCCTCGGCACGCTGTCGTTTTCGACAACCTACCGAGTCTTAGGGGCTACTATCTATACAGGGCGCACTTGTATGTGCAAAAATGTCAAAAAGGTGTGTCGTTTTTACGTACCTCAAATCCCGCCAGCAAACTCCTGACGGCATTATGCAATCCGCTTTCGGCGGACTAAATCCTTCCAATCACCATGCTCATCAATGCACGGTGATCTTCTGAGATGGACGCCCTCTCAAGTAGATCCTTCAGATCCCCCGGCCGAACACTAGTCGGCGCCAAACTCCCCGGCTCTGCCGGGCTCGGGGATACCCTCCATGACGACACTTCAGGCTCGTCCGCCCTGTCCGACGGCACAGCAGACGGAGGTGTCTTGCTCTCCATCATCTCCGGACGAAGATCCCCCGAAGACGAACTCATCTGAGAAGGCCGCAGATCCGAACTGCAAGGTAAAAATTTCGGTTATCCTTAGAAGCACAAATAGGGATATTTTCTTATTAATGAACTCCCCTTTTCCTACTCACGGCTCGCTGGAGGGCTGATCCTTTAGAGACGATTGTACGCCCGGGGTCTCCCCGGACGCAGGACCCTCCGGTGAAGATTTCTTCCCCCGTTTAGGGGATTTGGCCTCCGGGTCTTCGGAGGCGGTCCTCTTCTCCCCCTGGAAGGAGGGATTCTCGATCCCCCCTCTTCAAGCGCCCCCTTAGGCGAGGTGATAGCTCCTCTATTTTCCCCATCGCCTTCTTTTACGGGCGCGACCTCCAACATTCTGACCAGCACGGCCTCTGGTGCGGTCTCTGGGAGGGGGGCCGGACACCTTATCAGCTTCGCTCGCGCTACCCTCTCCTGTTGAAGGATAATGGGTTAGAAGGCGAATTATAGAAAAGCAAACAAACGGAACGTCCGGACACTGAGCTACTTACCTGAGTATCCGGGCGATTGCAGCTTAGGCCTGCGTCCTCGGTCAATTCCGGACATGCCACCTGCGGTCCGAAGAACAACTTGTACATCTCCACGGGTGTCATACCCATGAAGTGTTGGAGAATTCGTGGTCCCTCCGGATTGAACTCCCATAACCGGAGAGGACGGCATTTGCAGGGCAGAAGACACCTGATTAGCATGACCTGCATCACCACAACCAGATCGATCTCCCTCGCTTGGAGGTCTCGAATCCGGCCCTACAATAGGGGCACGTCTTCTGACGGCCCCCAATTGAGCCCTTGGTTGACCCACGACATCCGCCGTCGTGGAGGTCCCGGGCGGAATGAAGGCGGCGGCTTTTGCCTGCTGCCCTTCGGAGGGGTGATATAGAACCACTCCTGCTGCCACAAGCCGAGCTCCTCTTGGAAGGAGCCCTCGGGCCACGGGGCATCGGTCCTCCTGCTTATGGCCGCCCGCCAAGACTCGCTTGACGCCCCGATCATCTTGGCTCCACATTGAAGGTCTTCAGCCACAGGCCGAAGTGGGGGGTGACGCGGAGGAAGGCTTCACAGACGATAATGAATGCGGAAATATGGAGGATGGACTCCGGAGCCAAGTCGTGAAAATCTAGCCCGTAGTAGAACATGATCCCTCTCACGAAGGGGTCCGTCGAGAAGCCTAAACCCCGACGGAGGTGGGATACGAAGACGACGTACTCACCGGGCTCGGGAGTAGGTACGGCCTGCCCTTGGGCGGGCAACCTGTGCGAAATCTCGTAAGACAGGTACTTGGCCTCACGTAGCTTTAACACGTCCTCCTCCGTGATGGAGGAGGGCATCCACCGGCCCTGAAGGTCGGAGCCGGACATTGTTGAAGGTCCGAAGCGCTCGAATCTGGGGCTCTGGGTGTTGGAACTTGGAGCAGTGAGAAGATTCGATGGAAGATTAAAGAAAAGAAACGAGCCTTGGTCCTCTTATAAAGAGGGAAAATACCAAGAGCCGTCTCCGTGACCGCTAAGGATTCACCTTCGATAGAGGCGTGGCGGCGAAAGCACGGTTGGGTTACCCACGTCCGTATTGATGAGAATCCGGAATAAGGGGAACACGATCCGCTCGACAAGACGTGCCAAGGAAACCGCTTCGCTAAACGTGCTGAGGTGGTATAATAAAAAATGATTCAAGTAAAGGCTTGGTAGTGGTGTGACGTCATGCCGCAAAATACTTCAACAGATTGAGCTTGTGTACATTTTATTCTCTCTACGGTGGAATGTGGAATTTATTTTGCAGAGCCGGACACTATGCTGGTGTTCATGATCTTCTCTGGATTATTCAAAGGAGGAACCCGCCTTGCAATGCCGAACATTATGCGCGCCGGACTTATCGTGATTGAAGCCTGGTTCAGGGGCTACTGAGGGAGTCCTGGACTAGGGGGTGTCCGGACAGCCGGACTATCATCGTCCGCCAGACTCTAAGACTACGAAGATACAAGATTGAAGACTCCGTCCCGTGTCCGGATGGTACTTTCCTTGGCGTGGAAGGCAAGCTTGGCGATACGGATATGTAAATCTCCTACCATTGTAACCGACTCTGTGTAACCCTAGCCCTCTTTGGTGTCTATATAAACCGGAGGGCTTTAGTCCGTAGGACACAACATACATTACAATAATCATACCATAGGCTAGCTTCTAGGGTTTAGCCTCCTTGATCTCGTGGTAGATCTACTCTTGTACTACCCATATCATCAATATTAATCAAGCAGGACGTAGGGTTTTACCTGCATCAAGAGGGCCCGAACCTGGGTAAAACATCGTGCCCCTTGTCTCCTGTTACCATCCGCCTAGACGCACAGTTCGGGACCCCCTACCCGAGATCCGTCGGTTTTGACACCGACACATGGCTTGCGCTCATGTATTGCGTGAGGGTTGAAAAAGCTAAAGCACATTAAAAAGTATGAACCAATTGCTCGGCTTGTCATCGAGGTTGTGCATGATGGGGGCATTTTGTGTGACGAAAATGAAGCATGGCCAAACTGTATGATTTTGTAGGGATAAGCTTGCTTTTGCCTTGTTGTTTTGAAAAGACATGATTGCTTTATTGGTATGCTCGAAGTATTATTGTTTTTTAATGTCAAATGATAGACTATTTTTTTTTGAAACCTTGAACAGTAGGAGCACCTCCCACTGTTATTTTTGTATTAATATGTAAAAATACAAGTTACATAGTGGCTGTACAAGTGTCATCACCCCATTGGGGGGGTGTTGGTGTGCTAATGTAAGGAGGAGAGGATGGTGGGTATGAGGTGTTTGTGCTTTTCCTTGGCCCTATAGGCAAGGAGAGAGAAGTCTTTCTTAAACCTATCCAACCAGGACTGTTTTGTCGGGATAATCCCCCTGAAGTGCTTATTGTTGCGTTCCTTCCATAAGCTCCAAGCCGCAAGTAGGAACATCTCCATAAAAAGAGGCCCATCCCAACGTTGTTTGGCTGTGGTCACATTTTGAAGACGTGGCATTCCATGTGGCCAGGATAGGCCCATAGTAGCCCAACAATCAGTGCTGAAGTGGCATTCAAAGAACAAGTGCTCCAATGTTTCCTCGATCCTTAGACCACATAGAATGCAGTTATGGTCATCACCAATGTTGTAGTGCTGTCATTTGAGCATGTTTCTGGTGTTGAGGCGATCAGCCAGGAGTAACCACCCAAAAACTTTGATTTTCATGGTTGACCTTGATTTCCAAATCCAACCAAAGGCTTCATGTGCTCGAATATCTCTGAAATAGAACGTATAATATTTATGCGCGGTGAATTGATTTGAACCCCATGCATATATCCAAACATCCGTCTCCTCAGATAGGGTAACCGTGGACAGATCCGATTGCATCTGTCGAACTTCAGCGTGGGCTTGTTCTGAGAGCGGTAGATGAAACGCCTCCCGTAATGCCGTGATGGACAAGAAATCCCCGACAAAGATATCTTCATTAATGGTATAGGAGAAAGCACGAGGGTAACTTTCCGCCAAAATGGTGTCCGTCCAAGAGTCTTTCCAGAAGAGGACATTCTTACCGTTTGCTACCTGGACCTGAGTTATTCCTCTGTAAATGGGCATTAACTTCGCCACATCATGCCACCAGAATGATCCGCATGTTTCAGTGGCGTGCGGTATGCGGTCAGGGTAGTATGTATCCCAGATGAGTTGGACCCAAGGCACGTCCCATCTATTGTAGAATTTGTGTAAATATTTGAGGAGCAGGGCATCACCTTGTGTTCTGAGGTCAATCACACCTAGTCCACCGCATTCCTTGGGTCGGCAGACCATGCTCCATGCAGCAAGTGAGTTGCATTTATCACCTTGTTCCGTTTTTTTAGTCCACAAACATTTCCTCCTGATTTTGTCGAGCAATTCAATGATCTTAGTTGGCAGCCTAAGAGTGCAAAGAGCAAAAACGATCAAAGAGGTGATCACTGAGTTTAGCAAAGATAATTTTCCACCATAGGATATCATGTTGAGAGTGGCCGTTAGTCTTCTTTCCATGGAACAAACAAGCGGCATGAGTTCAACAATTGTTGGTCGTGTAGTTCCCATAGGGAGGCCCAAGTATGTAAAGGGCAATTTGCCAATTACGCATCCGAAGATAGTTGCAATTTCCTGAGTTTTTGTCATGTCACAATTCATAGCAATAAGAGTTGATTTATGGAAGTTTATTTTCAACCCAATGGACGTGGCATAATCATTTAGGATGTCCTTGATGATTGTAGCTTGCTGGGTACATGCGGGCATGATCAAGATGATGTCGTCTGCATACTGAATTACCGGGTAGTCTTGTTGGCGCTGGGACGGGAACGGCAGATGAATCAAGTTGTGGGTGTAGGCATCATTTATGGCAGCTTGCAACAGGTCAGCCGCAAGCACAAAGATTAAGGAGAGAGCGGGTCACCCCGCCAGACACCGCATTTGCAATAGAATTGCCGATTCGAGTACCATTAAGAAGGACCAAGATTTGCCCAAGGAGAAGATGCATCTGATCCATCCTAGCCATTTTTCGTTGAATCCCATATTTTTCATGATTTCAATCATGGCCTCATGTTCAATTGTATCAAAAGCCTTGGCAAAATCAAGTTTTAGAAGCATGATTTCCCTTCTTGAGGTTTGACATTGGTATATGTACTCGTAAGCCCAGGCTAGGCAGTCTTGTATCGTCTGTCCTTTAAGAAACCCATATTGATTCCTGTGCACAATTGTAAGAATGACCTTTTGGAGTCTATTTGCCAAGATTTTTGTGACCACCTTGAGACAGCAGTTTAGGAGTGTTATCGGCCGATAGTCGTTGATAGACTTGGGGGAACCCACTTTAGGAATGAGAGTGATAAAGCCATCGTTAATACTTTCTAAATTGAGCTCCCCATTATGAAATTGGTTGCACAGGTTATATAAGTCTTGCTTGATGATTGGCCAACATCTTTTTAAGAATAGTCCATTAAAACCATCCGGGCCAGGGGCTCTGTCTGCGGGCATGTCTTTAACAACTTTGTCAATCTCCTCATGGGTAAATGGGATGGTGAGTTCATCAAGACCGTTGCACTTCTTGATTATTCTGGCTAAGTTGAACTTCATGTTGCAAGGCCTTGAAGAGCCCATCCTTTCCTTAAATGTTTCAAATATTATAGACTCTTTTCCTGAATGGTCTTCCACCAAAGTGCCATCAGGTGTTGCCAGGGTGGCAATGTTGTTCTTCCTATATCTCTCGGAGGCCACTTCTTGGAAAAATTTGGATGGTTCGTCCCCAAACTGAACCCATCTTATGGTGCACCGCTTTTTCCAATAAGCTTGCTGATAACGTAATAAACGTATGATGTGTGTCTTGAGAATTCTTCTGAAATTAACTTCAGGGACAGTTAAAGTCCGTTTATTTTCGAGCTCATCAATCTCACAGAGTGCTTTATTTGAATTCTCAATAGCCACAGATAGTTGGGAAATGCCCTTACTCCAATGTTTAAGATCACGTCTCAGGGTTTTAAATTTTCTACATAGTACAGTGGCAGTATTTGCAGAGTGCACTGGTTTGGCCCAAGAAGATTGAACAATTTACATGAAACCCGGATGTTGCACCCAAAATGATTCAAATCGAAATAATTTTGATTTAGGGATGTTTGTTTCTATAGTAACCACGCAAGGGATATGGTCGGATACTGGCTTACCGAGTGGTTTGACCATAGTTTTTGGGTAAGATGTTGTCCAATTAGTGCTCGTAAAAAACCAGTCCAGTTGCTCTAAGAGTGGATCAAGCTGCATATTGCTCCAGGTGAATGAGCGTCCCTTGATAGGTAGTTCAATGAGGCTTTGGCATCGGATAAAATCATTAAAGGTGTTCATGTCATTAATGCTTCCTCCAGGTTTATTACGATTATTAGGTGCACGTATGAAGTTAAAGTCGCCCAAAAAGAGCCAATCTTCATTGGATGGAATATTTAGTGAACACAACCAGTGGATGAAATGTTCTCTCTGCTCACGTTGGCAAGGGCCATAAACATTGACCAACGTCCGACATTGCGCCGATTGTGTTGATTTGAAACGTGTAACTAGAGCGAAATCTTCAGATAGCAATACATCAGCAGTGAAAATAGTGCTATTCCAAATAGTGATGATACCCCCCGAAGCCCCCCGGGAAGGTACAAAAGCAAATTGGTCGAAGCGACGAGGACAACATGACTTAATGAAAGGCAAGTCGAATGAAGGTTTCTTGGTTTCTTGCAAACATATCACCGCACATCCACTAGAGGTAATAGCGTTTGAGAGTGCTAGCTGCTTATCGCCAGAATTTAACCCACGAACATTCCAACATAAAACATTCCAGTTCACCAAAAGATTCATCGCATAAGGAAATAAAAGAGCTGCAGAAGAGAAGCTAGGTCGACGCCGGGGGATCCTCCTCCTGTGAAGCCAGTAGTGCTTCGTCAGAAAGTTCTTCAGATGGGATAGCACACGTAATCGTGCTAATCATTGGATCATCCTGATAGGTGTATGTGGCGGTATCTGTTCAGTCTCATCAACCTCCCTAACTGTAAGAGCAGTGGGAATTACCCTGGGTTTGACCTTTGATGCTTTTGCCTTGCTGTCAAATGATAGACTATTGCTTTGAATCACTCGTGTCTTAATATTCATGCCAAGATTAGACATATGATCAAGATTATGCTAGGTACCATTCCGAATCATTTTTTATCATTTACCTACTCGAGGACGAGCAGGAATTAAGCCTGGGGATGCTGATACGTCTCCGTCGTATCTATAATTTTTTATTGTTCCATGCCAATATTATTCACTTTCATATACTTTTTGGCAACTTTTTATATTACTTTTGGGACTAACATATTGATCCGATTGCCAATGCGGTTCCTCGCTCATTGCATGTTTTTGTTTCGCAGAAACCCAATATCAAACGGAGTCCAAACGGGATAAAACGGATGGAGATTTTTTGGAATATTTATGATTTTCGGAAGTAAAATCAACGCGAACGGTGTCCGAGGTGGTCACGAGGTAGGGGCGCCCTACCCCTGTGCACGCCCTGACCTCGTGGTCCACCAGAAGGCGGTTGATGCTCTTCTTCCGCGCAAGAAAGCAAATTTTATGAGAAAGATCTGGGCGAAAGATTCACCCCAATCGGAGTTACGGATCTCCATATATAAAGGAAACGGTGAAGGGGTAGAATCAGAGAACGCAGAAACAGAGATAGATCCAATCTCGGAGGGGCTCTCGCCCCTCCCAAGCCATGGGAGTCTGGGACCAGAGGGGAAACCCTTCTCCCATGTAGGGAGAAGGCCAAGGAAGAAGAAGAAGAAGAAGGGGGGCTCTCTCCCCCTTGCTTCTGATGGCGCCGGAACGCCGCCGGGGGCCATCATCATCACCGCGATCTTCACCAACACCGCCGTCATCTTCACCAACATCTCCATCACCTTCCCCCATCTATATCCAGCGGCTCTCCCGCATCCTGTTGTACCCTCCAGTTGAACATGGTGCTTTATGCTTCATATTATTTTCCAATGATGTGTTGCCATCCTATGATGTCTGAGTAGATTTTCGTTGTCATATCGGTGATTGATGAATTGCTATGATTGGTTTGAGTTGCATATTTTATTTTATTATTGGTGTTGTCCTATTGTGCCCTCCGTGTCGCTCAAGTGTGGGGCATTCCCGCTGTAGGGTATGCAATATGTTTATGATTTGCTTATGGTGGGTTGCGTGAGTGACTGAAACACAAACCCGAGTAAGTAGGTTGTTTGCGTATGGGATAAAAGGGGACTTGATGCTTTAATGCTATGGTTGGGTTTTACCTTAATGAATCTTTAGTAGTTGCGGATGCTTGCTAGAGTTCCAATCATAAGTGCATATGATCCAAGTAGAGAAAGTATGTTAGCTTACGCCTCTCCCTCAAATAGAATTGCAATAGTGATTACCGGTCTAGTAACGTAGTCAGTTGCCTAGGGACAATTCCACAACTCCTACCACCACTTTTCCACACTCGTTATACTTACTTTAGTTGTGTCTTTATCTAAACAGCCCCTACTTTTTATTTACGTGTTCTTTACTTTCTTGCAAGTTTATCCAAAAACACCTACAAAGTACTTCTAGTTTCATACTTGTTCTAGATAAAGCGAACGTCAAGCGTGCGTAGAGTCGTATCAGTGGCCGATAGGACTTGAGAGAGTATTTGTTCTACCTTTAGCTCCTCGTTGGGTTCGACACTCTTACTTATAGAAAGAGGCTACAACGATCCCGTATACTTGCGGGTCATCAGGCACCGGAAACAGCATCTTCGTTAGAAGAGGCGATTCTGGATCTTTAGGTAGCGGAGCCGGACAATTAATCTGCTGCGCTATTGCTACCCAGGCCTGTAAGATTGGCATGGAGGCTTAGATTGCTCTTGCGGATGTGCTAGTAAAAGGCATATCTTGCAAATATGAAAACTTACCGGATTGGCTCGGCGTTTTGCACTGAGACCACGATCTTCAGTTGTGGGCGGTGGTACCTCGTTGGCCTTGAAGAGCACCTTCCAGACGTCTTCGTGCATCGTGCCGAAGAGCTCCCGCAGTGTCTGGTGTTCAGCCGGGTCGAATTCCCATAGATTGCAAATCTGTCTCTGACACGGAAGAATCCGGCCAAGGAGCATAACTTGGACCATGTTGACGAGCTTGATTTTCTTGCTTATCATATTTTGGATGCATGTCTGAAGTCCGGCCAGTTCTTCCGCTGAGCCCCAGGCTACGCCTTTCTCTTGCCAGGAGGTGAGCCGCATGGGGACGCCGGATCAGAATTCGGGGGTCGCCGCCCAATTGGCATCGCGCGGCTCGGTGATGTAGAACCACCCCGATTGCCACCCCTTCACAGTCTCCACAAAGGAGCCTTCGGGCCAGGTGACATTGGGCATCTTGCCCACCATGGCACCTCCGCACTCTGCTTGTTGGCCGCTCACCACCTTTGGCTTCACATTGAAGGTCTTCAGCCATAGGCCGAAGTGGGGTGTGATGCGGAGGAAGGCCTCGCAGACGATGTTAAACGCCGAGATGTTGAGGATGGAGTTGGGGGCCAAATCATGGAAGTCCAGCGCATAGTAGAACATTAGTCCACGGACAAACGGGTGGAGGGGGGATCCCAGCCCGCGGACAAAGTGGGAGAGGAATACTACCCTTTCCTGGGGTTTCGGGGTAGGGATGATCTGCCCTTCGGCTGGAAGCCGATGCGCGATGTCTTTGGACAAGTATCTGGCCTCCCGAAGCTTCTTGATGTCCTCCTTCTTAATGGAGGAGGCCATCCACTTGCCTCCCGCTCCGGACATGTTCGTAATGTTTTTACGGAGAAGGTGAGAGCTTGGGCGTTGGAGCTTGAGAATGGATGAGCAGATGAAGAAGAAGGCGTGGGTGAAAAAGGGGAATCCTTATCTCTTTATAAAGGCGACAGTCATGTGCCTCCCCACTTGCCCTAGAAACTCGCTTATTCCTCAAGTGTCGTGCTAATGGCGCAGTTGGGTTACCCACGCCCGTATTGATGAGAATCCCGTGATAAGGGGACACGATCTCTGGTTCGACAAGACATGCCAATAAAACCGCCGCGCAAGATGTGTAGTAGCAGGTTGAGAAAATGGTTCGAATAATGACCGGGCCACGGCGTGATGTCACGCTATGGAAAAGTTGTCAGTAGACTAGACTCGTGGAATATTGTACTCTCTACGGTGGTATGTGGAATTTGTTTTGCAGAGCCGGACACGATTCTTGTGTTCAAGATCTACTTTCGAGTATTCGGAGAAGGAACCCGCCTTGCAATGCCGAAGACAATCTGTGCGCCGGACTCGTCGTCATTGAAGCCTGGTTCAGGGGCTGCCGAGGGAGTCCTGGATTAGGGGGTCCTCGGACAGCCGGACTATATGCTTATGCCAGACTGTTGGACTATGAAGATACAAGATTGAAGACTTCGTCCCGTGTCCGGGTGGGACTCTCCTTTGCGTGGAAGGCAAGCTTGGCAATTCAGATATGTAGTTTTCCTTCTCTGTAACCGACTCTGTGTAACCCTAGCCCCCTTTATGTCTATATAAACCGGAGGGTTTAGTCTGTAGGACAACAACAATCATAATCATAGGCTAGATTCTAGGGTTTAGCCTCTATGATCTCGTGGTAGATCAACTCTTGTAATACTCATATCATCAAGATCAATCAAGCAGGAAGTAGGGTATTACCTCCATAGAGAGGGCCCGAACCTGGGTAAACATCGTGTCCCCCGCCTCCTGTTACCATTAGCCTTAGACGTACAGTTCAGGACCCCCCTACCTGAGATCCACCGGTTTTGACACCGACAATCACAGACAAGTCTCCAAGTACACGGATGAAGGAGCACAACGAGAGGAACCGCTGCAAGACTACACAGGCCGGACATCCGGCGCCTCGGGGCCGCAGCCACAACAGCAACCCAGAAGCCATAGAGCTACAGGGCCCAGACATCCGGCCCCGCCTCGGACATGCGACCCGATGCCAACAGAGAGCACTCGAGGTTGGACCATCTCCAGGCCGGACATCTGGCCCTAGCCCCAGACATTCGGCCCGACGGAAGCCACCGGACATCGGGTCCCCAGCCCGGATATCCGACACCTGCGCGTTCCTAAACTGGCCAAGAGGCCATGTATCCCCTCTTCTGCCCTTCTATCTCATGGACTACTATATAAGGACCCCCACCTCCTCCTAGCTAGGGTTAGAAAAGGTTAGAGCTCATTTGAGATAGAGCTTTACTCATCCACTTACCACTCGGACGGAGTTCAAGACCTCCATGTGAGAAGACCCCCCAAGTGGATTCAAGACCCCTTCAAAGGAATATCCTTCTAGGATTCAAGACCTCTCACCTTCAAGAATTGGGATGAACTAGTTACCTTGTATCCTCTTGTGTTCACTTTGGATCCTTGTATCTCATTTATGTGTATGTGGATTTAGCATATGTGTAATTGGATCTTGTCTATTTGAGAGTTCTTCTTGTGTTCCTCTTTTAGTTTGCTCTCTTTCCCCCTCCAAGTGTGAAAAGATTGACCATTAGGGTTCCTCCCTACATAATCTTGGATCAGAGCCAAGGTTGATTCACAACTTGAAGTTCTTACCCTCCACTTTCTAGCACCAATTTTGTGTGTTTTTGTCCAATTTCAAAAATCCCCAACAAAACATTGCAAAAAAAAAATCCCCACAAAAACAGCCATACCAAAAAGAATTTGATCCATGGAATTCTTGTGTTGCAGGTAGATCTAGCCTCCCCACACCTTTTCCCCGATTTCCATCCACGAAATTCTCACAATTTTTCCCGAAGTTTTCTTTTTCCCACGTTCATAACAGAGTCCATCCACGGATCGCCGCCCCGGACATCCGACGCCTCACATCCAACAATTCCACCACCACCCAATTTTGCCAATTTTGACCGGTTTTCTACCATTTCTTCTGCATACCACCACCGACTTCCGCAACCAACCGCAATTTTTCCATGTTTTGCCCTTTGAGAATTTGAGTTTGCTGTTTCTATTTGCTAATGTGTTTCGGCTACTTAGGGACGGTTTGTCATCGACATGACCGCCGCTCAACTTCGCCACGGATTCGTCATCGACAACGACCACTTCACCATTTTGACACCCCAACCGTATGTAAGGACGGTAACCTCGACGACTGTGACGACCCGAGACCGACGCTCCAGATGCCTTCCATGTTTTGTGTGTCAGCTATGTTAATTATTTGTTTATTGCATTCATCATGACATCATTTGCATTGCTTCGGTAGTCTGCTGCCATCATTTTCATAAAACTTGCATCCATACGTAGTTGCCGCGTCCTCCCTTGCCTTCGTTCACCGTTCCGAGATCAACCGGGTCTTCATTTTCTCTCTTGCCTAAGCCAGATTCTCTCTGCACAGTGCATAGACCCCCTCGAGTGCGCATCCGAAACTTCCCCGAACCCGAACCGGGTTGTCCTTACCGATGGGTCTGGATCATCTCCGAACATTCCTAAAACATCTTCGGTTCATTGTTTGGACTTCCTAACCTATTTATCCAGGACCGCTCGATTTCGATCGAAGGGATCAATTAACCCTAAACCTACTCCACTTGTTATATATAGCTCACACTAGTCCATTTTAGGCAAACCCTAAAATCTAGGACATTTGTCCCTCGCGCCGCTGCCAGTAGCATCCCCCTTGGGAACACCCACAGCCAACCACCATCCTCTCGGGCCTCCCTCATTTTCCTTGGCGCCGCCACAACCCCAATCCTCTTCCTTGGGATCCATCCATGCCCAACCATCCTTCTCGTCCCCTCCTAGATTTCAGCCACCACCCAGTCCCATCGATCTATGGTGTCTACTACGCAACCTTCTTCTTGTAGACTCGTGTTGGGCCTCCAAGCACAGAGTTTTGTAGGACAGTAGCAAATTTCCATGAAGTGGATAACCTAAGGTTTATCAATCCGTGGGGCGTGTAGGATGAAGATGGTCTCTCTCAAACAACCCTGCAATCAAATAACAAAGAGTCTCTTGTGTCCCCAACACACCCAATACAATGGTAACTTGTATAGGTGCACTAGTTCGGCGAAGATATGGTGATACAAGTGCAATATGGATGGTAGATATAGGTTTTTGTAATATGATAATATAAAAACAACAAGGTAGCAAGTGATAAAAGTGAGCAAAAACGGTATTGCAATGCTTCGAAACAAGGCCTATTGTTCATACTGTCACTAGTTCAGGTTCTCTCAACAATGATAACATAATTAGATCATATAACAATCCCTTAACATGCAACAAAGAGTCACTCCAAACTCACTAATAGTGTAGACCAAACGAAGAGATTATTGTAGGGTACAAAACCACCTCAAAGTTATTCTTTCTGATCGATCTATTGGGCTATTCCTATAAGTGTCACAAACAGCCCTAGAGTTCATACTAAAATAATACCTTAAGACACACATCAACCAAAACCCTAATGTCACCTAGATACTCCAATGCCACCACAAGTATCTGCGGATTCGATTATACGATATGCATCACACAATCTCAGATTCATCTATTCAAACCAACACAAAGAACTTCAAAGAGTGCCCCAAAGTTTCTACTAGAGAGTTAAGATGAAAACGTGTGCCAACCCCTATGCAAAAGTTCACAAGGTCACAGAACCCACAAGTTGATCACCAAAACATACATCAAGTGGATCACGTGAATATCCCATTGTCAGCACAGATAAGCACATGCAATACATGCATCAAGTGTTCTCAAATCCTTAAATACTCACTCCAATAAGATAACTTCAAAGGGAAAAATCAATCCGTTACAAGAAGCTAGAGGGGGAGAAACATCATATGATCCAACTATAATAGCAAAGCTCACGGTACATCAAGATCGTGCCATATCAAGAACACAAGAGAGAGAGAGATCAAACACATAGCTACTAGTATATACCCTCAGCCCGAGGATGAACTACTCCCTCCTCATCATGGAGAGCGCCGGGATGATGAACATGGCCACCTGTGATGGATCCCCCTCTAGCAGGGTGCCGGAACAGGGTCCTAATTGGTTTTTGGTGGCTACAGAGGTTGCGGCGGCGGAACTCCCGATCTAGGTTCTGTTCTCGAAGTTTGGGGATATATAATAGGTGTTGGCGCCAGGAACAAGTTAGGGGGTCCCCGAGGCAGCCATGAGGTAGGGGGGCGCGCCCACGGGGGTAGCGCGCGCCCTCCACCCTCGTGGTGGCCTCGGGAATTTTTTGGTCCATCTCCGATGCTCCGTGGGCTTCTTCTGGTCCAAAAATAATCTTCGTAAATTTTCAGGTCAATTGGACTCCGTTTGATATTCCTTTTCTGCGATACTCAAAAACAAGGAAAAAAACAGAAATTGGCACTGGGCTCTAGGTTAATAGGCTAGTCCCCAAAATCATATAGAATAGCATATAAATGCATAGAAAACATCCAAGATGGATAATATAATAGCCTGGAACAATAAAAAATTATAGATACGTTGGAGACATATCAAGCATCCCCAAGCTTAATTCCTACTCGTCTCGAGTAGGTAAATGATAAAAGCAGAATTTTTGATGTGGAATGCTACCTAACATATTTATCAATATAATCTTCTCTATTGTGGCAAGAATATTCAGATCCATAAGATTCAAAACAAAAGTTTAATATTGACATAAAAACAATGATACTTCAAACATACTAACAAGGCAATTATGTCTTCTCAAAATAACATGGCCAAAGAAAGCTTATCCCTACAAAACCATATAGTCTGGCTATGATCCATCTTCATCACACAAAATACTCAAATCGTGCACAACCCCGATGACAACCCAAGCAATTGTTTCATACTTTTAATGTTCTCAAACTTTTTCAACTTTCACGCAATACATGAGTGTGAGCCATGGACATAGCACTATGGTGGAAGAGAATATGGTGGTTGTGGAGAATACAAAAAGAGGGAGATAGTCTCACATCAACTAGGCGTATCAACATGCTATGGAGATGCCCATCAATAGATATCAATGTGAGTGAGTAGGGATTGCCATGCAACGGATGCACTAGAGCTATAAGTTTGTGAAATCTCAAAAAGAAACTAAGTGGGTGTGCATCCAAGATTCTTGCTCATGAAGACCTAGGGCATTTCAGGAAGCCCATCGTTGGAATATACAAGCCAAGTTCTATAATGAAAAATTCCCACTAGTATATGAAAGTGACAAAATAAGAGACCCTCTATCATGAAGATCATGGTGCTACTTTGAAGCACAAGTGTGGAAAAAGGATAGTAACATTGTCCCTTCTCTCTTTTTCTCTCATTTTTTTGATTGGCTTCTTTGGCCTCTTTTTTTGATTGGCTTGTTTGGCCTCTCTTTCTTGGATTTCCTCACATGGGATAATGCTCTAATTATGATGATCATCACACTTCTATTTACTTACAACTCGAAAAATTACAACTCAATGCTTAGAACAAAATATGACTCTATGTGAATGCCTCCAGCGGTGTACCAGGATGTGCAATGAATCAAGAGTGAGATGTATGAAAGAATTATGAATGGTGGCTTTGCCACAAATACGATATCAACTACATGATCATGCAAAGCAATATGGCAAGGTAAGCGTGTCATAATAAACGGAACGGTGGAAAGTTGCATGGCAATATATCTCGGAATGGCTATGTAAATTCCATAATAGGTAGGTATGGTGGCTACTTTGAGGAAGGTATATGGTTGGTGTATGGTACCGGCGAAAGTTGCGCGGCACAAGAGAGGCTAGCAATGGTGGAAGGGTGAGAGTGCATATAATCCATGGACTCAACGTTAGCATAAAGAACTCACATACTTATTGCAAAAATCTATTAGTCATCAAAACAAAGTACTACGCACAAGATCCTAGGGGGATAGATTGGTAGGAAAAGACCGTCGTTCGTCCCCGACCGCCACTCATAAGGAAGACAATCAATAAATACCTTATGCTCCAACTTCGTTACATAACGGTTCACCATACGTGCATGCTACGGGAATCGCAAACCTCAACACAAGTATTTTTCAAATTCACAATTACTCCACTAGCATGACTCTAATATAACCATCCTCATATCTCAAAACAATCATAAGGAATCAAACTTTTCATAGTATTCAATGCGCTTTATATGAAAGTTTTTATTATATCCCTCTTGGATGCCTATCATATTAGGACTAAATTTATAACCAAAGCAAATTACCATGCTGTTTAGAGAGTGTCAAAATAATATAAGTGAAGCATGAGAGTTCATCAATTTCTTCAAAATAAAACCACCGCCATGCTCTAAAAAGATATAAGTGAAGCACTAGAGCAAAAGACAAACCACTCCAAAAGATATAAGTGAAGATCAATGAGTAGTTGAATAATTATGCAACTATGTGAAGACTCTCTAACATTTAAGAATTTCAGATCTTGGGATATTATTCAAACAGCAAGCAAAACTAAATAAAATGACATTTCCAGGATAGCACATATCATGTGAAGAAACAGAAACTTAGGCTCAACAAAAACTGACCGATAGTAGTTGAAGAAGAAAGGTGGGATGCCAACCTTGGCATCCCCAAGCTTAGATGCTTGAGACTTCTTGAAATATTAATTAGGGATGCCTTGGGCATCCCCAGCTTTTGTGTATCCTTAATTCCTTTTATATCACGGTTTCCCTAAATCTTAAAAACTTCATACACACAAAACACAACAAGAACTCGTGAGATAAGTTAGTATAAATCAACGCAATAACCTTAACATTCTCTACTATAGCAAATAACTAAAATTATTATTTGTTATTGCCTACTAAACGCCTCTGCATATTTAACACTCCTATCCTCAAATGAATCATTAAACAAGCAAACATATGCAAACAATGCAAACATAACAGCAATCTGTCTAAACAGGATAGTCTGTAAAGAATGCAAGAGGAATCATACTTCCCTAACTCCAAAAATTCTGAAAAATTAGCACACTGTAGAAAATTTGTTGTTACTACTTGTGTCAAAATTTCAAGATTTTATCATGTTCTGACTATTCACAAATATTCAAAACATAACAGCAAACTTTCTGATTTGAAAACAGCAATGCATAGACTTGTAAAATAAGCATGGTAAAGGCTATACTTGACCTTTTTATTGAACTAAAAGTTATAAAACATGTCTCTGAATAACAGCAAGAAGCTATAAACAAAAGAAAATGACGCTCCAAGCAAAACACATATCATGTGCTCAATAAAAATATAGCCTCATGTAAAGTTACCGATGAATGAAGTCGAAAGAGGGGATGCCATCTGGGGCATCCCCAAGCTTAGTTGCTTGGTTGTCCTTGAATTACCTTGGGGTGCCTTGGGCATCCCCAAGCTTAGGCTCTTGCCACTCCTTATTCCATGGTCCATCGAATCTTACCCAAAACTTGAAAACTTCACAACACGAAACTCAACAGGAAACTCGTAAGCTCCGTTAGTATCAGAAAATAAATCACCACTTAGGTACTGTTGTAAACTCATTCTAAATTCATATTGGTGTTATATCTATTGTATTACAACTTCTCCGTGGTCCATACCCTCCTATACTACTCATAGATTCATCAAAATAAGCAAACAACACATAGAAAACAGAATCTGTTTAAAACAGAATAGTCTGTAGTAATCTGGAAACTTTCCATACCTCTGTAACTCCAAAAATTCTAAAAAGTTAGGACAATCCGGAAATTTGTATATCAATCTTTTATAAAAAATTCAGATCAAAAGCACGTTCCAGTGAATTTTCAAATTTCCTGGATTGAGCGCAAAAGTTTCTGTTTTTGCACAGAATCAAGTCAACTATCATCCATACTATCCCAAAGGCTTTACTTGTCACTGTACTGAAACAAAAGCTATAAAACATGATTACCACAGTAACATAATCATGTGAACACATTGAAATGGTAGGGGTAAATATTGGGTTGTCTCCCAACAAGCGCTTTTCTTTAATGCCTTTTTAACTAGGCATGATGATTTCAATGATGCTCACATAAAAGATAAGAATCAAAACAGAAAGAGAGCATCGTGCAGAATATGACTAGCACATTTAAGTCTAACCCATTTCCTATGCCTAGAGATTTTGTGAGCAAACAACTTATGGGAACAAGAATCAACTAGCATAAGAAAGCAAACAAGCATAACTTCAAGATTTTCAACACATAGAGAGGAAACTTGATATTATAGCAATTGCTACAAGCATATATTCCTCCCTCATAATAATTTTCAGTAGCATCATGAATGAATTCAACAATATAACTATCACATAAAGCATTCTTTTCATGAGCCACAAGCTTAAATTTTTTACTACTCTCCACATAAGCAAAATTCTTCTCATTCATAGTAGTGGGAGCAAACTCAACAAAATAACTATCATGTGAGGCAGAATCCAATTGAAAATTAAAATCATGATGACAAGTTCCATGGTTATCATTATTCTTTATAGCATACATGTCATCACAATAATCATCTTAGATAGGAGGCATGCTTTCATCATAATGAATTTCCTCATCAAAACATGGGGGACTAAAAAGATCATATTCATCAAACATAGCATCCCCAAGCTTGTAGCTTTGCATAGCATTAGCATCATGGATATTCAAAGAATTCATACCAACAACATTGCAATCATGCTTGTCATTTAAAGATTTAGTGCCAAACATTTTATTGCATTCTTCTTCTAACATTTTGCACAATTATCGGAATCCCTATTTTCACGAAAGGCATTAGAAAGATGAAGCATATGAGGCAACCTCAATTCCATTTTCTTTGTCGTTTTCTTCTATAAACTAAACTAGTGATAAAATAACAAAGCAAAAATATTCGATAGCAAGATCTAAAGATATACCTTCAAACACTCGACTCCCTGGCAACAGCCCCAGAAATGAGCTTGATGTCTACTACGCAACCTTCTTCTTGTAGACTCGTGTTGGGCCTCCAAGCGCAGAGTTTTGTAGGACAATAGCAAATTTCCATCAAGTGGATGACCTAAGGTTTATCAATCCATGGGGGGCGTAGGATGAAGATGGTCTCTCTCAAACAACCCTGCAACCAAATAACAAAGAGTCTCTTGTGTCCCCAACACACCAAATACAATGGTAAATTATATAGGTGCACTAGTTCGGCGAAGATATGGTGATACAAGTGGAATATGGATGGTAGATATAGGTTTTTGTAATATGAAAAATATAAAAACAGCAAGGTAGCAAGTGATAAAAGTGAGCGAAAATGGTATTGCAATGCTTTGAAACAAGGCCTAGGGTTCATACTTTCACTAGTGCAAGTTCTCTCAACAATGATAACATAATTAGATCATATAACAATCCCTTAACATGCAACATAGAGTCACTCCAAACTTACTAATAGTGGATACCAAATGAAGAGATTACTGTAGGGTACGAAACCACCTCAAAGTTATTCTTTCTGATCGATCTATTGGGCTATTCCTGTAAGTGTCACAAACAGCCCTAGAGTTCATACTAAAATAACACCTTAAGACACGCAGCAACCAAAACCCTAATGTCACCTAGATACTCCAATGTCACCACAAGTATCTGGGGGTTCGATTATACAATATGCATCACACAATCTCAGATTCATCTATTCAAACCAACACAAAGAACTTCAAAGAGTGCCCCAAAGTTTCTACCAGAGAGTCAAGACGAAAATGTGTGCCAACCCCTATGCATAAGTTCACAAGGTCAGACAACCCGCAAGTTGATCACCAAACCATACATCAAGTGGATCACGTGAATATCCCATTGTCAGCACAGATAAGCACATGGAAGATATACATCAAGTGTTCTCAAATCCTTAAAGACTCAATCCGATAAGATAACTTCAAAGGGAAAACTAAATCCATTACAAGAAGGTAGAGGGGGAGAAACATCATATGATCCAAGTATAATAGTAAACCTCGTGTACATCAAGATCCTGCCATATCAAGAACACGAGAGAGAGAGGGGGGGAGAGAGATCAAACACATAGCTACTGGTGCATACCATCAGCCCCGAGGGTGAACTACCCCCTCCTCGTCATGGAGAGTGCTGGGATGATAAAGATGGCCATCGGTGATGGATCCCCCCTCCGGCAGGGTGCCGAAACAGGGTCCCGATTGGTTTTTCATGGCTACAGAGGCTTGCGGCGGCGGAACTCCCGATCTAGGTTCTGTTTTGGAAGTTTGGGGATATATAAGAGGTGTTGGCGTCGGGAACAAGTCAGGGGGGGTCCCCGAGGCAGTCACGAGGTAGGGGGGCGCTCCCAAGGGGTAGGGCGCACCCTCCACCCTCGTGGTTGCCTCAGGACTCTTCTGGTCCATCTCCGATGCTCCATGGGCTTCTTCTGGTCCAAAAATAATCTCCGTAAATTTTCAGGTCTATTGGACTCCGTTTGATATTCCTTTTCTGCGATACTCGAAAACAAGAAAAAAACAGAAACTGGCACTAGGCTCTAGGTTAATAGGTTAGTCCCCAAAATCATATAAAATAGCATATAAATGCATAGAAAACATCCAAGGTGAATAATAAAATAGAATGGAACAATCAAAAATTATAGATACGGTGGAGATGTGTCAATCCATCCATCCCATCGATCCACTCCACCCGAGGCCTCCTGCCTCCTCGACGCCCTCGCTCCATGCCACAGCCATGCAGCCTCACTTGAGGTTCATATCGGGAGGAAATCGAGCTCCCGAGCGAGATCGAGCTCCTCAACCTTCGCACAACGCCGACGACCACGGGCACAGCTGCCAGGACTCCACACTCTTGCTCCCTCTCCTCTTTCTCCTTGCTGTCTCCCTGCCTCATATCTCTCTCTCTCTCTTTGTTCTCCAGGGAACCAAACGAAGATCCGCCCTGGGGCGTCCTTCCTCGCCGGAGATCCTCGTGTTGTCCGGAGCCGCTGGTGAGCTCCTCCGCCGCTCCTCCATGTCCCGTTTCTTTTCCCTCATGTTGTGCCCCTGGCATCTCCCTGCGTCTCTCTCTCTCTCTCTGTCTGTCTCTCCTTCCCTTCCCTTTTTCTCTGAACTCTCCGTCTTTTCTTCAGGCAACAACAGCCTCCTTCAAGCTCGTTGCCTCAAGCCCCTGCCTCATCTCGTCCTATGTGGATCTGTTCGCCCTCTCTTTGTTCTCGCGGGATCAGGCGCGATCCGGCCAGGAAGAGCACCGCCGCTGCGACCTCCTTTCTCCTGTCGCCATGGCGTCACTGCCGTTCTTCTACAGCGAGATCCAGCAGTGCTGCATCAAGCGCACGACCACTACACACATGGGTCATCGAGCTGGGCCTTGGCCCATGGTGAGCTTCCTCCAGCCCACCTTCTCTGCATGCTATCTCGCGCCCTGGGTGTTGTGTAACTATCCTGTACTCAATGCCGTTGGACCCCCTGTACAGATTCGGCCCGTATTGTTTTTTTCCAGATTGCGAATTTAGCTATTATCCTTAGACTGCCAGTTTTACAGAAAAGTCCCTCATGTTCATGCATTTAATATCTCTGAAACAGTATATCAGATTAAAATGGTTTAAATGTGTAAAATGCTTAGAATTTTGTGTACCTTCATAATATCCAACTTTCATCCATGTTAAAAATGCTTGCACTTGCTGGTTGCATTAATTTGCATAATTGACATGCTAAAATGATTTATTTCATAACTAATTAACAGTAGCTCCAAATTAAATAAATTATATATGTAACTTTCTTAGAAAAATGCATATTTTAACATGGTTTACTTTATTTACTGTTTAACAGCAATGAAATATGGTTTAGGGCAGAACAGTACCAAGTATGAAACTTGCATATGGGGATTTTTTGGAATTGTTGTTTGTTGTTTCCGGCCTCATTTAAATTGCCTAGATAGGTAAATTAATATTGATGAGTAGCTTAAACGAGAGCGAACTAAGTAACTGAATGTGGTGTTTCGTAAATATGCAACTTGTTGCGTATTGAGATCCACTTAATTTGTAGTATTGTTTGTTGCACTTTGCCATGCCATGCCTCATTAAAACAGACATGCATCATACTTGAATGTGCATCATGCCATGTTTATGTGATGTTTGTTTACTGTGTTGTTTGCTTCTTTCTGGATTTGCTTCTTCTCGATAGTTCCGTTTACGTTGCAATTGTGAGGATCCATTCGACTACGTTGGTTCGTCTACTTCATGGATTCGGTCTTGTTCCTAGCGGGATTTCAGGCAAGATGACCGTTACCCTGGATATCACTACTATCTTTGCTTTGCTAGTTGTCTCGATGTTATCGCTATGTCGCGCTACCTACCACTTGTTTGTCAAGCCTCCGAATATGACATGATAAGCCTCTAACCTTTTCCACCATCCCAGCAAACCGTTGTTTGGCTATGTTACCGCTTTGCTCCGCCCCTCTTATAGCGTTGCTAGCTGCAGTTGCAGGTTGTTCCATGTTGGGACATGGATATCATGGGATATCACAATATCTATTATTTAATTAATGTATATATATTTGGTAAAGGGTAGAAGGCTCGGCCTTTTGCTTGGTGTTTTGTTCCACTCTTGCCGCCCTAGTTTCCATCATACCAGTGTTATGTTCCTTGATTTTGCGTTCCTAACATGGTCGGGGTTTATGGGCCCCCCTTGACAGTTCGCTTTGAATAAAACTCTTCTAGCAAGGCCCAACTTTGATTTTACCATTTGCCTAATAATAACTAAAACTTGCATAGTGACCGGCTAACACCCGAGGACTCTTAATCAACAACACCGGCCAATGCTCCTCATGAGTGTTGGTCCAAACCTGTCAACCACCGGTGACCGCCGGGGGCAACTCTGGATTTGGTCTACCGGAAGTTTGGACAATCTGATCGTGGCCTGAGACAAGATACGCGCGGCTACTATCAGGGTGTCGGCACATTAGGAGGTCTTGTTGGACTTGTTTTACAATTGTCAAAATGTCTTGTGAACCGGGATTCTGAGCTTGATCGGGTTGTTCTGGGAGGAGGATTTTCCTCCGTTGATCGTGAGAGTTTTTGATGGACTAAGTTGGGACACCCCTACAGGGTTTAAACTTTCGACAGTCGTGCTCGCGGTTATGTGGCATATGGGAGTTTTTAATATCCAGTTGTAGAGAACTTGACACCAGATCTCAATAAAAATACACCAACCGTGTGCGTAACCGTGACTGTCACTTTTCGAGTGAGCTTGAAAAGAGAACATGGTGGGGTTATGTTTGACTTGTAAGTAGTTCAGGATCACTTCTTGATCATTTCTAGTTTGCGACTGTTGCGTAGTTTCTCATCTTATTCTTGTACTCGCAAGTTAGCCATCATACAATGCTTAGTGTTTACTGCAACCTCACCACTTATCCATTCCATACCCATTAAGTTTTGTTAATCCTGATACCCATGGTAATGGGATTGCTGAGTCCTCGTGGCTCACAGATTACTACAACAACAGTTGCAGGTACAGGTAAGGCGATGCTTTGACATGAGAGCGATGCTTGATTGCTTTTGGAGTTCTTCTTCTTTGATCAAGGGATAGGTTCCAGGTCGGGAGCCTGAGATTAGCAGGGTGGATGTCATTCTTCTTTTTCTTTTATTTTCATCCGTAGTCGGATCCTGCTCTTTTGTATGATGATCTCTATGTATTGATGTATCATTGTATTCATGTTGTAGCTTGTGGCGAGTGTAAGCCTTTATTTTGTATTCTCATCTATTCAATAGATGGTATGTTGTAATGATATCCACCTTGCTATGCGCTCGAAATGCGAGTGGGATAGAATCACATCTTGGGCACTACAATGACAATCATAGTACATTCTCCCTTACCTTTGCATTGTTAACCCCGCGAGCCAATTTTGCATCACTTTCCTATCGAGACTAGCCATTGAGTATTGGCGGGCAACGCTACTTGTGCACTTTAGTGATACTGTTCCGCATAGCAATCATAGCATGCATATATCATCGTATCATCTCTTGTGTCATAATTTGTTCCCGCATATACATAATTGCTATCTTGGTTCGAGCATTTTGCATAAATGGCCAAAGATAAATATCAAAAGTGAGAAAAGCGTTTAAGCAAAAGAAAAAGAAAAACAAAGAGCTCGGGAGCAATAGCCATATCATCGCCACATTGCAAATCAAATTACCATACTTGATCATCTTGGATCATTGTGAGAGTTCACCGGAACCATACATACATAGATAAACATGATAGAAAATCGTTACGTTTCGTTTCTCTAGGTTTCGTGCACAAGTGTCGTATCTCACTATTGTGCAATTGTGCTAGCGTCTCTCTAGAATTGTGCAAAAGAGCATTTTCGGTGGAATCCACATTTTGTGCTCATTTCTTGGTTGCACGAGCCCACTTATCTATCTGTGTGTGTGTTTCCATGTGCCACTAATTGCTATTGGTCTACTTGTTTCACTTGCAAAAAATTTTATCTCTTTAAACATTATTGAATCTTGCTAACAATTGCATACATTTTGTGCCACCATCCTCACCAAGCTACTCCAAAAGCTTTACTTATGTAGGTGCGAGACTTGACAAGATCCGATACCAATTGAGCTACTTACATAATACCATATTGGGTGATCATCTATCCATATTCAACATTGGATAAGGTACATTTGGTCTTGTTCTTTCCTTTCTTCCACTCACATTTGCTTGAGACTGATGGATAGGGCGAGCACTTCTACCAACCCACTCTTTGACGAGCAAGAGGAGTAGCCGAACAACTACGTTACCAAGAATCAACTATTTGGCGCGCATAGAGCTTTGCATCAAGAGAATGAAGCTTTCGGCGACCATATCGAACAACTCGCCAGCAACTTGCGATAATACAAAAAAAAAACAAGGCACTAGCTCGACGCCAAGATGGTAACCCAAATGGAGGACTTTCAAGCCATGATGGCCAACCGTGCCTTCTCAACGATGTCCTCATCAAAACAGCACCACTTGAGCCGACACTCTTAGGACACGTCTTCGGATGCAAGTCTTCCCCGAGCTCGTTCGCATCATCGTCAAGACCATGAAGATCATCAAGCTCCACAAAATCCATTCCATAGAAATGGTTTGCAAGACCGCCTTCGGGAGCGCGAGCGCGATTGTCACCAAGAGCAAGCTCCACAATGCCAAGAACAAGAAAACCAAGACGGTGACACTCTCCAACAACAACAACGCCGTGAGTAACAAGCCTTTGAAGATCAACATGCTCTACGTGAAGCAACTCACTGTAGCGACCAGACCTCAAACGGTCAACTCTTTGTGCATTAGTGTCATCCCTGGATCGGTAATGCTGACACGCACAGTACTCATGGAAATTATAATAGAGCTTCAATCACACACTTATTACATCGAATCCTCATAAAAAGAGTATGATAACAAAAATATAATGGCTGAGAGCCATCTAAATTAGATAAGTGAGGATGCTTCGAAGGTAAATGAGTCCATCAACTCCAACGGCATAGCTGAGTGCAAAACAATAACCTATCACACCTTATTTGTCGTCTGAGTAGTTGCAACATAAGACGTTGCAGCCCGAAACGGATCAGCACATGGAATATGCTGGCAAAGTTGCACTATAAAACAACGAAATGCAAGAACTATATCTACATGCAATATTTGGTTGGTGGAGGCTGTAAGTTTCATGATTTTGCATAAAGCTAGTTTTTCCCTACAACAAAGGAATAAATTTATTTAACTAATCCCATGTTGCCCATTATTTGAGAAGGTAACCCCAACTCAAATCCCAATTAAAAGTATCATCATTAACCCAAATCAATTTAACTAAAGTAGCGTGATGAGATCACATCAGTAGATTCAAATACTAGATACTCAAGAAGTCCATAACCGGGGACACGGCTAACCATGATTAGTTTATACACTCTGCAGAGGTTTGCGCACTTTTCCCCACAAGACTCGACCGCATCCATGATCGGATGATCGAGACATAGCCTTTCTGAAGCATTAACTCTCTACTCCGGGTAGACAGTACCACCTATAACCCTCTATATCTGCTAGTCTACCTCTTTAAGAGCTCACACAACTTACTCAACTATGCCAGAGCCCATAATGGCTTGTGGCTGCACACAGAAGTTTCTAGCATGAATAATCTTATGATCCCTTTGAGTCTGGGTGGCATTCCATAGGATAATCAGACGGGTACCCTGGGATTTCCAAAAACAGACAACACTGGGTTCCCCAGGTGCCTCAACTAATCCACCCAGATGTAAATTTAAGTTGCCACCTTAATGTTATCCATGATTAAAATAACTCTCAAACTTCCATGTGTGAATCACGATCCAACCCTCGTCTACGAGCATGGCTAAGCAATAATAAGCATAACGTATATTCCAAGGGTGATCAAAAGGTATTAGGTTCCTACCTCAAGCACTACAACCAAAACCACAAGTTCCCAATCCTACTAATGCAAATATTTGTGGGGCAAAACTAATGCATAGTAAAACTGGGTATAAAAGAAGTATGATCAAAGTGTAACTTGCCTTGCCGACGTTCTGCAAACTCTAGAGATTCGCAAGCTTCGCACTCCGGGTAATCTAGCGTAAACAAACAATAGCATACATAAGCAAACACTCAAACGAAACACGAGAAAAGCGAGAAAAGATCCAAATCGAACACGAAACAAGCAAACGGCTTAAACTAACAAGAGTCAAAACCTAACAGCAATATTAACATGTGAATTAGATCTTAGCAAAAGATACAAGTGATTAGCTACAATTTGCAAAAAGATACAACTCAAACGGAGCAAGGAAACTCAAAATACGAATGAAATAAGATCGTTTACTAATCTGGACTAAACTCAATATTTACAGTAGCAAAATCATGTTCAAGTTGGTTAATTGGAAAGAACAGAACGAAACGAATTTGGCTCTGGTTTCATCTAATTTGGATAAACAAGTAAAAAGTTATGCTAGTTTAAAGATCAGGGCTAAATCGCGATAAAAAAAATCGCGGATAAGTCCCTGGCCGAAAATAAACTAGAAAGAAAAAGACTAACGAACGGACGTTCGCTGTATGAACTAATTCGATGAATAACGTTCATTAAAACGAACGAACGGACGAATGTCCGCTAACTAATAGAACCTAAAAAAACCGATCGTCAAAACAGAAAAAACCCGAAATGAACCGGCGAACCAGAGCGGTTTTTTACCGGTCAACTGCGGCAGGCAGGTGGCTCCGACGGGATCCGGCCGCGTACGCTATCTTTTGATAATGCGGATACCGGGATTTGCATGGAGGTAAGACAGTGGATACGTAGTACACTGGTTTTTGCAGAGGGAATTTGTGCCCTTCTGTTTCTCGTTCGACGAAGAGCACCGCGCTTACAACTTGATGTGTTGCCGCGATATATAACAACATTGGTTCGCCCGAATTGGGCGCGGCCAGGACCGGATTTGTTGCCAATATGGCCTTTATTTCTTCGAATCCAGCCATGGCAGCATCCGTCCATTCGAAGTGTTCGGTGCGCCTGAGGAGCCGATAGAGGGGCAATGCCTTTTCTCCGAAACGGGAGATGAAGCGGCTTAGAGCCGCCACGCATCCAATCAATTTTTGTATTTTTTTGAGGTCTTTTGGGATCTCCAACTATGACAGAGCTCGGATCTTGGCTGGGTTTGCTTCAATTCCTCTACCGGATACAATGAAGCCCAAGAGCTTTCCGGCTGGTACGCCGAAAACACATTTTTTCGGGTTGAGCTTAATGTCATATGCTCGGAGGTTGTCGAATGTGAGCTTCAAATCGTCTACTAGAGTTTCGACGTGTTTGGTCTTGACGACCACGTCGTCCACGTATGCCTCCACTGTTTTGCCGATCTAGGTAGCCAGACATGTCTAAATCATGCGCTGATATGTTGCGCCGGCGTTTTTTAGTCCGAAGGGCATTGTGTTGAAGCAGAATGGTCCGTATGGAGTAATGAATGCGGTTGCGGCTTGGTCTGTCTCCGCCATCTTGATTTGATGGTAGCCGGAGTATGCGTCGAGGAAGCACAATGAATCGTGCCCTGCGGTAGCATCGATGATTTGATCGATGCGGGGAAGGGGGAAAGGATCCTTTGGACAAGCCTTGTTAAGGTCTTTAAAATCGACACACAGGCGCCAGGATTTTTCCTTTTTTGGTACCATTACCAGGTTTGCTAGTCAGTCCGAATGTTTGATGTCTCTGATGAATCCGGCTTCTAATAGCTTGGCTAGCTCCTCTCCCATTACCTGTCTTTTGGGTTCGGAAAATCGCCGAAGAGCCTGTTTGACTGGCTTGAATCCTTTTAGGATGTTTAGGCTGTGTTCTGCCAATCTCGTGGGATTCCTGGCATATCTGAAGGGTGCCAGGCAAAGATGTCCCAATTTTCCCAAAGGAATTCTCGTAGTGCGGCGTCTACATCAGGGTTTAATTGGGCCCCAATGGAGGCCGTCTTTGTGGGGTCCGTTGGATGGACCTGGAATTTGACTATTTCGTCTGCTGGTTTAAAAGAGGTGGACTTGGATCTCTTATCGAGTATCACATTGTCCCTGTTCACCGTGGAGCGCAGCGCAGTGAGTTCCTCTGCCGCTAGGGCTTCGGATAGTGCCTCTAGGGCTAGTGCGGCTGTCTTGTTTTCAGCGCGGAGTGCTATGTCTGGATCACTGGCGAGGGTGATGATTACGTTGGGCCCGGGCATTTTGAGCTTCATGTACCCGTAATGGGGTATAGCTTGAAAATTGTGAATGCCTATCGCCCTAATAAAGCGTGATATCCGCTGCTGAACGGGGCCACTTGGAACGTGACCTCCTCGGACTTGTAATTGTCCGGCGAGCTGAACACCACATCAAGTGTAATTTTTCCTGTGCAGCGTGCTTCCCGACTAGGGATTATTCCTCTAAAGGTTGTGCTGCTTCGCTCAATGCGGCTCCAGTCTATTTCCATTTTTCGAAGGGTTTCCTCGTAGATGAGGTTTAATCCGCTACCGCCATCCATGAGTACCTTGGTGAGACGAAAGCCGTCCACTATTGGACTGAGGACCAATGCGTCTGGTGCTCGGGCTGTTCGGAATTTAGGTTCATCGCTGGCGTTGAAGGTGATAGCCGTGTCGCTCCATGGATTTGTTGTTGCTACTTGGTAGACTTCGGCGAGACTGTGGATTGTTCGTTTCCGCATATTATTTGATGTGAAAGTCTCGAAGACTGTTAATACCGTCTTGGTCTTTGTTGGGGTGGTTCTCGGGGCTAGAAGCTCTTCACCACTTTTGGCCACCGCCGCAATATCCAACATGCTCAAGGCTATGTGTTGGAGTGGCGCCTTTGTACTATGAATTTTCTGAGGTCCTTGAGCCATCCCTCCAAAGATGGTTCTGCCCTTTATGGGGTTTTGGCTTTTTGGTTTTTGTCCCGGGTGCCTGAGTATGATGCACCCTTTTGTTTCGGACTAGGGTTGTGTTCGGAGCCGGATTGTACCAAATCTTAGTTTCGGTTTTCCAGACACTCTCCATCGCACAGTACTTTCGTATTATGGACGCCAGGTCGGCGAAGCATGTAATTTCGCGATGACTTACGGCATTCAAGATCCCCTTGTCCGTGCAATTGTTGCAGAAAATTGAGATTGCGTTTTCCTCATGGTAGTCCTTTATCCTGTTCATAACCAGGAGGAATCTGGCCCAGTAATGATGTACTGTTTCAGCGGGCTCTTGCCGGATTTGAGATAGATCGCTTATGTTTGGGTGGGTGGGTGGAATTAAGTCCGGAACCCTGCCCAACTTGAGGCTCAAGGGCCGAAAAGTTTCCGAATTTGGAAGCTTGGATTGCTGGATGTCGTCCAACGAATTTGGTCCACTGCCTGACTTTAGGTTTAGTACTTGATTGACGTCCGTCCCTCCGTGGGAATCCAGCATGGAGGGATCAGGAGTCCGGACATAAATGGTTTTTAATATAGAAGAAGAATCGCCGTGTTGTTCATCTACCACGGCAACATGGTGGGTAATCTGTGGCGAGTTAATCTCTCTCAGATCGGTTTTAAGCCCGATCTGATCGTAGTCTGTAGCGACTCCCAGGGCGGCGATGCGATCCAAGAGCTCGTTTACGGAAGAGAGCTCCATCGGATCTAGCTGTTCGGCGAATTCCGAGTTGACGTGAAGATCGCTTTTGATGACCCGAGAGGTCATCGTCGAAGCGGTGGCCGAACAGGCGGTCAAAAGAAAACCACCTAGCCGGATAGTTTGGCCGGCGGCCAAAGCTCCTTTGGCAATGGTACCGTCTTTAAAGACGGGAAGAGGCATCCTTCCTGATCGTGACGTCACAGAGGAACTCTCAATGAAAGCACCAATGTCGGTGTCAAACCGCGGATCTCGGTAGGGGTCCCGAATCTGTGCGTCTAGGCGGATGGTAACAGGAGACAAGGGACACAATGTTTTTACCCAGGTTCGGGCCCTCTCGACGGAGGTAAAACCCTACTCCTGCTTGATTGATATTGATGATATGGGTAGTACAAGAGTGGATCTACCACAAGATCAAGGAGGCTGAACCCTAGAATCTAGCCTATGGTATGATTGTTGTTCGTCCTATGGACTAAAACCCTCTGGTTTATATAGACACCGGAGAGGGCTAGGGTTACACAGAGTTGGTTACAATGGTAGGAGATCTATATATCTGTATTGCCAAGCTTGCCTTCCACGCCAAGGAAAGTCCCATCCGGACACGGGACGAAGTCTTCAATCTTCTATCTTCATAGTCTTGGAGTCCGGCCGATGATGATAGTTCGGCTATCTGGACACCCCCTAGTCCAGGACTCCCTCAGGGAGAAGCATCATAAGATCCAACTATAATAGAAAAGCTCGCGGTACATCAGGACCATGCCATATCAAGAACATGAGAGAGAGGGAGAGATCACACACATAGCTACTGGTACATACCCTCAGCCCCGAGGGTGAACTACTCCCTCCTCGTCATGGAGAGAGCCGTGATGATGAAGATGGCCACCGATGATGGATCCCCCCTCCGACAGGGTGCCGGAACAGGGTCCCGATTGATTTTTGGTGGCTATAGAGGCTTGCGGCGGCGGAACTCCCGATCTAGATTTCTTTTCCGGAGTTTCTGTATTTATAGGAATTTTCGGCAACGGTTTCATGTCAGGGGGGTCTCCGAGTCAGCCACGAGGTAGGGGCACGTTCCCTAGGGGTAGGGAACTCCCCCACCCTCGTGGATGACTCGGGAATCTTCTGGCCTAACTCTTTTGCTTCGAGGGCTTCTTCTGGTCCATAAAAAATCTCCGTAAATTGACAGGTCAATTGGACTCCGTTTGGTTTTCCTTTTCTATAAAACTCAAAAACAAGGAAAAAAATAGAAACTGGCACTGGGCTCTAGGTTAATAGGTTAGTCCCAAAAATCATATAAAATAACATATAAATGCATATAAAACATCCAAGATGGATAATATAATAGCATGGAACAATAAAAAATTATAGATACGTTGGAGACGTATCAAGCGTCCCCAAGCTTAATTCCTTGTCGTCCTCGAGTAGGTAAATGATAAAAAATAGAATTTTTGATGTGGAATGCTACCTAGCATATTTATCAATGTAATATTCTCTAATGTGGCAAGAATATTCAGATCCATAAGATTCAAAACAAAAGTTTAATATTGACATAAAACAACAAAAAGTCAAGCATACTAATAAAGAAATCATGTCTTCTCAAAATAAAATGGCCAAAGCAAGCTATCCCTACAAAATCATATAGTTTGGCTATGCTCCATCTTCATCACACAAAATATTTAAATCATGCACAACCCCGATGACAAGCCAAGCAATTGTTTCATACTTTTGATGTTCTCAAACTTTTTCAATCTTCACGCAATACATGAGCGTGAGCCATGGATATAGCACTAAGGTGGAATAGAATATGGTGGTTGTGGAGAAGACAAAAAGGAGAAGGTAGTCTCACATCAACTAGGCGTATCAATGGGTAATGGAGATGCCTATCAATAGATATCAATGCGAGTGAGTAGGGATTGCCATGCAACGGATGCACTAGAGCTATAAGTGTATGAAAGCTCAAAAAGGAGCTAAGTGGGTGTGCATCCAATTTGGTTGCTCACGAAGACCTAGGGCATTTGAGTAAGCCCATCATTGGAATATACAAGACAAGTTCTATAATGAAAAATCCCACTTGTATATGAAAGTGACAACATAAGAGACTCTCTATCATGAAGATCATGGTGCTACTTTGAAGCACAAGTGTGGTAAAAGGATATTAGCATTGCCCCTTCTCTCTTTTTCTCTCATTTTTTTGTTTTTTTGGGCCTTCTCTTTTTTTTGGCCTTTTTTTTCGTCCGGAGTCTCATCCCGACTTGTGGGGGAATCATAGTCTCCATCATCCTTTCCTCACATGGGATAGTGCTCTAATAATGAAGATCATCACACTTTATTTACTTACAACTCAATACTTAGAACAAAATATGACTCTACATGAATGCCTCCGGCGGTGTACCGGTATGTGCAATGATTCAAGAATGACATGTATGAAAGAATTATGAAAGGTTGCTTTGCCGCAAATACGATGTCAACTACATGATCATGCAAAGCAATATGACAATGATGAAGCGTGTCATAATAAACGGAACGGTGGAAAGTTGCATGGAAATATATCTCGGAATGGCTATGGAAATGCCATAGTAGGTATGTATGGTGGATGTTTTGAGGAAGGTTATGGTGGGTGTATGGTACATGCGAAAGTTGCGCGGTACTAGAAAGGCTAGCAATGGTGGAAGGGTGAGAGTGCGTACAATCCATGGACTCAACATTAGTCATAAAGAACTCACATACTTATTGTAAAATCTATTAGTTATTGAAACAAAGTACTAGCGCATTCTCCTAGGGGGATAGATTGGTAGGAAAAGACCATGCTTGTCCCCGACCGCCACTCATAAGGAAGACAATCAATAAATAAATCATACTCCAACTTCATCACATAACGGTTCACCATACGTGCATGCTACGGGAATCACAAACTTTAACACAAGTATTTCTACAATCCAGAATTACACACTAGCATGACTCTAATGTCACCATCTTTATATCTCAAAATGATCATAAGGAATCAAACTTCTCTTAGTATTCAATGCAATTTATATGAAAGTTTTTATTATATCCCTCTTGTATGCCTATTATATTAGGACTAAATTCATAACCAAAGAAAATTACCATGCTGTTTAAGACTCTCGAAATAATATAACTGAATCATGAGAGTTCATCAATTTCTTCAAAATATAACCTCCGCCGTGCTCTAAAAAGATATAACTGAAGCACTAGAGCAAATGACAAACTACTCCAAAAGATATAAGTGAAGATCAATGAGTAGTCGAATAATTGTGCAACTATGTGAAGACTGTCTAACATTTAAAAATTTCAGATATTGGGATATTATTCAAACAGCAAGCAAAACAAAATAAAATAAAATGATGCTCCAAGCAAAACACATATCATGTGGTGAATAAAAATATAGCTCCAAGTAAAGTTACCGATGAACAAAGACGAAAGAGGGGATGCCTTCCGGGGCATCCCCAATATTAGGCTCTTGGTTGTCCTTGAATATTACCTTGGGGTGCCTTAGGCATCCCCAAGATTAGGCTCTTGCCACTCCTTATTCCATAGTCCATCGAATCTTTACCCAAAACTTGAAAACTTCACAACACAAAACTCAACAGAAAACTCATAAGCTCCGTTAGTATAAGAAAATAAATCACCACTTAGGTAATGTTGTGAACTCATTCTTTATTTATATTGGTGTAATATATACTGTATTACAACTTCTCTATGGTTCATACCCTCCGATAGTACTCATAGATTCATCAAAATAAGCAAACAACACATAGAAACAGAATCTGTCAAAAACAGAACAGTCTGTAGTAATCTTTAACTTTAGAATACTCCTGTAACTCCAAAAATCCAGCAAATTTAGGAAAACCTGAAAAATGTGTGTACCAATCCATAGAAAAATGAATCAGATCAAACACACATTTTCTTATTATCAAAACTAATTTACTGAGCGCAAAAGTTTCTGATTCTCAGCAGGATCAACACAACTATCACCGTAAGCTATCCTAAAGGCTTTACTTGGCACTTTATTGAAAAAAAAGCTGTAAAACATGATTACTACAGTAGCATAATCATGTGAACACACAAAAGCAGTAAGGGTAAATATTGGGTTGTCTCCCAACAAGCGCTTTTCTTTAATGCCTTTTAGCTAGGCATGATGATTTCAATGATGCCCGTATAAAACATAAGAATTGAAACATAATAGGAGCATCATGAAGCATATGAATTGCACATTTAAGTCTAACCCACTTCCTATGCATAGGGATTTTGTGAGCAAACAATTTATGGGAACAAGAATCAACTAGCATAGGAAAGCAAAACAAGCATTGCAATTAATCAGTGGAGTGACAACCTTTTCCATAATCATCCCAACACAGCATACGTCGAACCTGCCTGCCTAGCTCTCCCCCGCTCTAGCGCGCCCTCCCCCCACCGGCGGCCAGTCCGGCCCCAGCGTCCACCCCTCTCCCCCCCGCGGCGGCCACTCCGGTCCCGGCGTCCTCTCTCCCGCCAGCGGCCGCTCGGGCCCTGGTGTTTTCCCCCCTCCCCGCTTCCTGCTCTTGTTCGCATCGCTAGCGGGGGTTTTTCCGCCATGGCCGCCGGATCTGTGAGCCCGGCATATGTCTCCTCCAAGCTCCATCCCATAGTCTCCGGCCTGGGGCTGTCCGGTTCATCGGGATCTGAGGGCCTCTCGACTGGGGCTGGAGGTGCGCCGGCCGACCAGGGGGTGGCCGCTGGCTCTGCTACGCAGTGGCGCAGGCCGGGGCCGTCGCGCAAGGCGTTGTGGCGCAAAAAGAGAGCGCTTTAGAAGCAGGCGGCGATGGGCGATGCTCGGTCGTGCTCTTCACGTTCGCCGGCGTCGTCGCCGAAGAGAAGGGAGATCCTGGCGGACCTTTTCAGTCTTTGCTTCAATTGCTTCCGTGAAGGGCACCATCGGGAAGATTGCTGGTTCCCTCCGCTTTGTATCAGATGTGGCTTGGAGGGTCACATCTCGACGGCGTGCAAGCGGCCACGGAGTCCCAGGTCTGAGGAGGATCTCCGGCGTGAGGCGGTGGCCAAGGCAGGCGTGCTTCGCAGCCTTCGACGCAGGCCGGACCAGCGAGCAGGCTGACACCGGCGACTAGGCAGATCGCTCCTTTGGAGGGGTCCTCGCCAGTCCTAGTTATCACCGCACCTGTGGGGTCTGGGCAGGCATCGGCTGCAGCTGCTGGCAATATCTGCGTTCTTCGCCATACGCTGGAGATGGAGGATCTCGAGCAGCGCCTGAGGCTGGCGGTGGTGGCCTATGTGGGCGGCACCAGGCCAGCGATGTCATGCCAGGAGGCTGCTGAGGCTTTGTCAGTAGAGCTGCGCATCCCGCGCCACTGATTTTTGGTCCACAAGTTCTACCTCGAGGATTTTCTGGTGGTGTTCGCGGCGCCGAAGTTGCGCAACAGGGCGTTTGCAGCGGGTACTATCGAGCATGGCTTCTTCAAGCTCTTTGTCAAGCCATGGCTCAGGCAAGCACAAGCTGTTTTGAGGGTGATGCGTTTGTAAGTTGACCTCATGATCGAGGGAATCCCTTCTCATGTGTGGATGTCCGAGAGGCGGCGGAGCTTCTGGGTTCGTCGTGTCTGGTGGAGAGCTTGGTGCCGGAGACAAAGAACAGGGAGGATTTGTCCCTTTTCAAGCTCCGTGCTTGGTGCATGGTTCCGGACGAGGTGCCAGCAGACAGGCAGCTTTGGGTTCCGGAGCCGGTGATGAACGGAGGGCCGACGGCAAGGACGCCCACGTCTCGGGCTCTGTTGGAGTACAAGACACTGATTCACCTAGGCAGGATTCGTGATCACGAGGGTCCGGAGTGATGGTTGAGGCTGCCAAGTTCCGATGGTAGCGGCCAGAGCGGGATGCCTGAAGACTCCGGTGACTTCTCTGGTCAGGGAGAGTGGCGTGTGCTGCCGTGGACGAGAGGTGTTCGTGATCGACGCGGAGGTGCGCCGGGCAACGGGGCGCCGGGTGGTTCCTACATGCGTGCCTTGATGGGGTGCATCGGGCCGTCTGACTGGAGAATTCCGCCCATGGCGCAAAGTGCGGTGGCGAAGAATCACGTGCTGGTGGTCGCCATGGTCACCACGGTGGCAACCGGGGCTGGAGAGAGCAGGGAGTTTGCAGTCGAGGCCGTGTTGGTGGTTCCTGTGGCGCATGTTGCCGCAGATGATCCGGGCAGGGTTGTTGGGGCCATAGAAGATCCGCCCGCTGTGGTGATGGCGAGGACTGCGCAGGTGTCTTTTGACCAGGGTGGGGCCGCGGAGCAGGAGACAGCCAATCCTGAGCCGCAGCGGCTGATCCAGTTAGAGGTGGATCCCGAGGTGGCAGGTATAGTGGATAAAGTAGGGGAGGAGGCGAACCTGCCACGGGCTGGCAGCGATGTCCCAGGGGGTCCCGAGGTTGCAGCGATTTCAAGGAGATTGAGATTTCGACTTTGGCCAATTCAGGCGCGACTGAGGAACAGGGGGTGGGCCGGCCGGTTGTGGCTGCGCCAATCCAGGAAGGCGCGAGGGCCGAGGAAGTGGCCACATAGTTGTCTCCAGTGGTGCCCGACAAAATTTTAGATGGATGGGCCCCGGTCGAGGATTTGCTGCAGACTTCAATGGAGACAGGAGAGGTGGGGATGCATGCTGATTCGCCTGGGGTGGGTCCTGTGCTACAGGAGTTGCAGCCCGCTGCTGCATGCACTGATGTGACTATGTACAATGCATGCGGGCAGGGGTTTTCAAGTGGTACTGTTGATGCGGTGGTTTGTGCGGATGTGTCACTGCAGCGCCATGAGGGGCATCTCTCGGCCAAGGAGATCGCCGCTGGGTAACATCAAAGCGTTTTGTGCCGGGTTGTTGAAGAAACTTGCGCCACCACTCCTTAAGGAGTTTGAAGGACTTAGAGGAATAAGGACTGGACAAGACCCATTCATGCTACGATGCACGACTCGGTCTGTTTGTTCCGGTGGATCCAGGAAGACTAAGGCATATGCTGCTGAAACGGTGCTGCTCAAGCCGTTAGGCTTTGATTGTGATGATTTGGCCGTCTCCGAGGACGCGCTAGGTCAGCTCCGTACGGTGTTCGATTCACCGCTTCAGGAGCCACCATTGAGGGCCATCGTGGCCATCTTTGGGAAGCCCATGCCGCTCAATCTGGTAGGGGAGGCAGGGATGGATGAGCCTGTTATGGCGTAGTAGGTGCGAGGGCTGCGATGGTGTTGGAGTCATCCGCGTCCGATGTCTGTCAACGCCTTGGATTTGGTATCTTGGAATGTCAGAGGCCTTAACAACCCGGCCAAGAGGAAGGCACTAAGTGGCTTTGTGGACTCTGTCCTTGCGGCGATTGTATGTATTTTAGAAACTAAGCTAGAGGAAGTGAACATTTATGTAATCTTGCAATGCATGGGACCAAACTATGATGTTTTTACTTACTTACCGGCGTCGGAGACGAGAGGTGGTATTTTTGTGGCCTGGGACACCACTAGGGTGATGGTGACGAACTTTGTCAATGATTCTCATTGCATCACGGGGTTTGTCTCGCCTAAGGAGGGGACACCTTGGTGGTTAACCGTAGTTTATGGGCCACAGGAGGATGAGCATCAGATTAATTTCCTGAATGAGCTTTCAGAGAGAAGATCACTATGCCCGGGCCCATGGCTAGTGATTGGTGACCTCAATCTTATCCTATACGCGGCAAATAAAAAAAACTCGAATTTAGATCGGAGAATGATGGGGAAGTTCAAGCGTTTTGTGGATAATAATGCGCTCAAGGATCTCTTCTTGCATGGCCGCAAGTTCACATGGAGTAACGAAAGGGAGACACCCACGCTTACCAAGATTGATCGGGCGTTCGTTTCAGTTGATTGGGAACTTGATCACCCGGATTGTTTGTTGCAAGCTTTGTCCGCCGAACACTCGGACCATTGCCCCTTGCATCTCACTCTCCATGAGCCTATGCATTATAAAAGGAGGTTCCGTTTTGAGAAGTTTTGGGTCAAAATGGATGGATTCTTTCATATCGTGAAGGAGGCGTGGACATGTGATCCAGGCATCACAGATCCTTTCATGCGGCTTGATATCATGCTATGCAACACGGTTAGAGCTCTTGCCGCATGTGGCAAAGGGAGATTGGAAATATCAAGTTGTAGATTACCATAGCGAATATTGTTATCATGCGGTTCGACTGCGCTCAGGAAAATCATAGGCTCACGGAGGAGGAAAGATGGCTTAGAAGAACGTTGAAGCAACTTGTGCTAGGGCTGGCATCCCTAGAGAGAACCATTGCTAGGCAAATGTTGAGAATAACGTGGCTTCAAGAAGAGGATGCTAACACGCAATTGTTTCATTTGGTGGCTAATGGGAGGCAAATGAAGAACTACATACCTTCCTTGAGCATGGAGGGACGCACTATCACTGATCAGAAAGGCAAGGAGGAAGCCTTCTACAATGCTTACAAGAATTTGTTGGGCAAGGACGTTGCTCGAGAGTTTACGCTTGATTTGGAGGGTCTTGGAGTCGCTCATGTTGATCTCTCGGAGCAATACCGTGTGTTTACAGAGGAGGAGGTTTGGGCAGTCATCAAAGATCTACCCTCCGACAAGGCTCTGGGTCCGGACAGGTTCATTGGCTTGTTCTTTCAAAAAGGTTGGGAGGTGATCAAGGCATATCTCATGGCGGCTATTCATAAGCTTTTTCTTGGAAATGGTAGGGTTTTTGGAGGCTAAACCAAGCTTTGATCACTCTCTTGCGAAGTCCCCAAGATCGTCTTTGGTTTTTGATTTTCGGCTGATTAGCCTTGTGCACAACATGCCCAAGATCGCTTCTAAGCTTCTTACTTTGAGACTTAGACCGCGCATGGGGGAACTTGTCCAGGTGAACCATCTGCATTCATAAAGGGGAGATGCTTGCATGATAATTTCCTTCTAGTAAGACAAATGGCACGGATGATGCATAGAAGGAAAGCTAAAGGAGTGTTTCTCAAGCTTGACATCACTAAAGCCTTTGACTCATTGGCGTGGCCATTCTTGTTTGAAGTGTTAAGAGCCAAAGGTTTTTCGGAGCGGTGGATTTCTTGGATCGCAACTCTGCTTACTACTGCTAGTTCGAGAGTGATCGTGAATGGTTGTGCTGGCGATAAGTTTATGCATGCTAAAGGCTTGAGGCAAGGGGACTCGATCTCCCCTTTACTCTTTGTGATCGCCATGGATGTCCTCACGCATATCATCATCAAGGAACATGAGGCTGGAGTGATGAGTACCATTAATGGATGTAGCCCTGTGCAGCGACTGTCTTTGTATGCTGATGATGTGGTTCTTTTCATCAAACCCACATGGCCGGATCTCCTGTTTGTCAAAGAAACACTTACCATCTTCAGAGTAGCTTCTAGACTGAAAGTGAATTTTGCAAAATCGGCGGCCATCATGATTCGGGCAGAGCCTGAGGACGAGGAAATTGTGAAGTCGGCGTTGCCCTGGAAGATTGTAACCTTTCCATGCAAGTATCTTGGATTGCAGTTAAGCATTTGGTAGCTGAAAAGATCGAAGTGGCAGCCGATGGTTGACGCTGCCCTCCACATACTACCGGGTTGGCAAAGGGGTTTGGTGACTAGACCCGGCAGGCTGGTTCTTGTCAACCAGGTCATGAGAGCGCGGGCTACTCACCACCTTATGGTTGCGGAGGCGCCAAAATGGGCTCTTGATAGAGTGGACAAAGGCTGCAGGGCCTCCTTCTGGGCCGGGACTGAGGAAGTCAAGGGAGGAAAATGTGTAGTATCTTGGGCGAGAGTGTGTAGGCCTAAGTACATGGGAGGGCTAGGCGTCATTGATCTACACAAGCATGGTATTGCTCTGAGATTGAGATGGGAATGGCTTAGACGTACGGATGCTTCCAGGCCGTGGCAAGGGCTCAGCCTGACCGTGGACAAACCGGTTGTGCAAGCGTTTGGAAGCTTGGTAAAATGGAGGGTTGGAGCTGGTGACAAAACTTTGTTCTGGAAGGATAGGTGTCTCCATGGTGCTACCATCGCGGAGGTCGCTCCTCTGGTGGCGACGTCAGTTCGAACGCAAGTTGCTAACATGAGACTTGTTCGAGAGGCTTCGTGTATGCATTCTTGGATGAACGATGTGGTGAGTGACCTGTGCATGGAAGGCTTAACCCAGTTTATAGGCCTTTGGGAGATGCTTGAGGAAGTGCAACTGGATGCTCGGTCCGAGGACATCCCCATTTGGGCATGGAATGCGTCAGGAACGTAAACTGCATCTTCTGCTTACTAGATGCTATGTGAGGGAGGAGTTAGATTCCACTCTTTTGGAGCTATTTGGAAGTGCTGGGCTCCTCTGGCATGCAAAATTTTCATGTGGCTGGCTGTCCAATATCGGCTATGGACTTCGGACAGAAGAGCTACACACGGCTTGCAAGATCAAACACCAAAATGCTTTCTATGTGACCAAGAGGAGGACACGGTGGATCACATTCTGCAGCAATGTGTGATGTCAAGGCAAGTGTGGTTCAGTTGCATCACTAGGATGGGGTTGACGATGGAGATTTGCCCAACCAATGACTCACGGTTTGTGCAATGGTGGTCGGATGCTAGAAAGCGAATCCATAAGCAATCTCAAAAAGGTTTTGATACTTTCGTTATGCTTATCTGTTGGACGTTATGGAAACAAAGGAACGCGAGGGTGTTTGGATCGGGTCAGATCAAGAATGATCATGACATGGTGGACATGATCTTCGACGATCTGAGGATTTCGGCCACGGCAGGAGCTTTTGGAGATCAACGTATGATAGACTAGTAGAGTAGCGTGTGAGTGGAGTGGAGGCTTGGTAAGGCTGGTTGTGGCCTAACCGGCAAAATTGTAATCTCTTGTACATATTTTTCTCCCTTCTATAAAGCTAAGGTACGCCTTTGGCGTACCCTCGAAAAAAGATATTATTGCAATTCCTACAAGCATATGTTCCTCCCTCATAATAATTTTTAGTAGCATCATGCATGAATTCAACAATATGACCATCACATAAAGCATTATTTTCATGATGCACAAGCATAGAATTTTTATTACTCTCCACATAAGCAAATTTCTTCTCATGAATAGTAGTGGGAGCAAACTCAACAAAATAACTATCAGGTGAGGCATAATCCAATTGAAAATGAAAATCAAGATGACAAGTTTCATGGTTATCATTATTCTTTATAGCATACATGTCATCACAATAATCATCATAGATAGCAAATTCGTTCTCATAATCAATTGGAACCTCTTCGAAATAGTGGATTCATCACTAAATAAAGTCATGACCTCTCCAAATCCACTTTCATCATTATCACAATAAGATTCATCACCCTCCAAAATAGTGGGATCATTACTTCCTAAAGTTCACACCCTTCCAAACCCACTTTTATCAATATAATCATCATAAATAGGAGGCATGCTTATCATAATAAATATTGTCATCAAAACTTGGGGGACTAAAAATATCATCTTCATAAAACATAGCATCCCCAAGTTGTGGCTTTGCATATCATTCGCATCATGGATATTCAAGGAATTCATACTAACAACATTGCAATCATGCTCATCATTCAAAAATTTAGTGCCAAACATTTTAATGCATTCTTCGTCTAACACTTGGGTACAATTTTCCTTTTCCATCATTTTCATGAAAGACATTAAAAAGATGAAGCATATGAGGCAACCTCAATTCCAATTTTTTGTAGTTTTCTTTTATAAACTAAACTAGTGGTAAAACAAAAAACTAAAAGATTTGATTGCAAGATCTAAAGATATACCTTCAAGCACTAACCTCCCCAGCAACGGTGCCAGAAAAGAGCTTGATGCCTACTAGGCAACCTTCTTCGTGTAGATGTTGTTGGGCCTCAAAGTGCAGAGGTTTGTAGGACAACAACAAATTTCCATCAAGTGGATGACCTAAGGTTTATAAATCTGTTGGAGGCGTAGGATGAAGATGGTCTCTCTCAAACAACCCTGCAACCAAATAGCGAAGAGTCTCTTGTGTCCCCAACACACCCAATACAATGGTAAATTGTATAGGTTCACTAGTTCGGCGAAGAGATGGTGATACAAGTGAATATGGATGGTAGATATAGGTTTTTGTAATCTGAAAATATAAAAACAGCAAGGTAACTAATGATAAAAGTGAGCACAAATGGTAGTGCAATGCTTCGAAACAAGGCCTAGGGTTCATACTTTCGGTAGTGCAAGTTCTCTCAACAATAATAATATAATTGGATCATATAACAATCCCTCAACATGCAACAAAGAGTCACTCCATAGTCACTAATAGCAGAGAATTGTAGGGTACGGAACCACCTCAAAGTTATTCTTTCCGATCAATCCATTGGGCTATTCCTATAAGTGTCACAAACAACCCTAGAGTTCGTAGTAAAATAACACCTTAAGACACTTATCAACCAAAACCCTAATGTCACCTAGATACTCCAATGTGACCTCAAGTATTTGTGGGTATGATTATACGATATGCATCACACAATCTCAGATTCATCTATTTAAACCAACACAAAGAACTTCAAAGAGTTCCCCAAAGTTTCTACTGGAGAGTCAAGACGAAAACGTGTGCCAACCCCTATGCATAAGTTCACAAGGTCACTGAACCCGCAAGTTGATCACCAAAACATACATCAAGTAGATCATGTGAATATCCCATTGTCACCACAGATAAGCACATGCAAGACATACACTAAGTGTTCTCAAATCCTTAAAGACTCAATCCGATAAGATAACTTCAAAGGGAAAACTCAATCCATTACAAGAAGATAGAGGGGGAGAAGCATCATAAGATCCAACTATAACAGAAAAGCTCGCGGTACATCAGGATCGTGCCATATCAAGAACATGAGAGAGAGAGAGAGAGAGAGAGAGTGCATGAGAAACTTACCACGAGGAGCTCGTATTGGGCCCGGTGAGACGCGGATTTTCTCATTGTTGTAATCTTCCACGTGCATGATTTGGCTAATATGCAGGAGAAACTTACAACGAGGAGCTCGTATAGGGCCCGGTGAGACACGTCATTCCGGCTCCTCTCCGCCTCCAACAGACTAGCCGTCCTCTCCTCCAACTCCCTCTCCCCCTGTGTCGCCTGCCTGTTTGCCTATGCCAGAAGCTCCTGGGCCCTAGCCTCGATGGCCAGCTCTATTGGCCATGGTCGAGGCCTCATCCCAGGAAGAGACCTCGTCTGGCGCTTCTTGATCTCTGGGAGACTTCTAGGACAATGTATCAGTCCATCTCCAATGGCTACCGAGCCATGTTTCCTCCCGTCACCAGATAGCATCTTGAGCTCAAGATCAAAAGGACTCTGGCTCAGGTTCAAGTCCTCCCCTTTCATCGCCTTCCCAAAGTCTCTCTACCTCACGAGCTTATTGTGGCAGGAGATGTTGGTGAAGCTCTTTGGACGATTGGCCTTCTTGTACGGGACACTATGTGAAGGAAATATACCCTAGAGGCAATAATAAAGTTATTATTTATTTCCTTAAATCATGCTAAATGTTTATTATTCATGCTAGAATTGTATTAGCCGGAAACTTTGTACATGTGTGAATACATAGACAAAACATAGTGTCCCTAGTATGCCTCTACTTGACTAGCTCGTTAATCAAAGATGGTTAAGTTTCCTAACCATATACATGTGTTGTCATTTGATGAACAGGATCACATCATTAGGAGAATGATGTGATGGACATGACGCATCCGTTAGCTTAGCATTATGATCGTTACAGTTTCATTGCTACTGCTTTCTTCATGACTTATACATGTTCCTCAGACTATGAGATTATGCAACTCCCGAATACCGAAGGAACACCTTGTGTGCTATCAAACGTCACAACGTAAATGGGTGATTATAAAGATGCTCTATAGGTGTCTCCGAAGGTGTTTGTTGGGTTGGCATAGATCGAGATTAGGATTTGTCACTCCGTGTTTCGGAGAGCTATCTCTGGGCCCTCTTGGTAATGCTCATCACTATAAGCCTTGCAAGCAATGTGACTAATGAGTTAGTTGCAGGATGAAGCATTACGGAATGAGTAAAGAGACTTGCCGGTAATAAGATTGAACTAGGTATGATGATACCGACGATCGAATCTCGGGCAAGTAACATACCGATGACAAAGGGAACAACGTATGCCATTATGCGGTTTGACCGATAAAGATCTTCGTAGAATATGTAGGAGCCAATGTGAGCATCCAGGTTCCGCTATTGGTTATTGATCGGAGATGTGTCTCGGTCATGTCTACATAGTTCTCGAACCCGTAGGGTCCGCACGCTTAATGTTCGATGATGATTTGTATTATGAGTTATGTGATTTGATGACCAAAGTTTATTCGGAGTCCCGGATGAGATGACGAACGTGACGAGGAGTCTCGAAATCGTCGAGATGTAAAGATCGATATATTGGAAGGCTATATTTGGACACCGGAAAGTTTCCGAGTGATTCGGATATTTTTCGGAGTACTGGGGAGTTACGGGAATTCACCGGGAGAAGTAATGGGCCTTGTTGAGCTTTAGTGGAGAGAGGGGAGAAGGGCCAAGAGGTGGCACGCGCCTCCCCCCTGCCCAAACCGAAATGGACAAGGGGTGGGGGCGCGGCCCCCCTTTCCTTCTCCCTCTCCCTCTCTTTCCTTCTCTCTTACTCCGAATAGGAAAGGGAATCCTACTAGGACTTGGGAGTCCTAGTAGGACTCCCAAAGCTTGGTGCGCCCCCTAGGCCGGTCGCCTCCTCCCTCTCTCCTTTATATACGGGGGAGGGGAGCACCCCAAGGACACACAAGTTGATCTTTAGCCATGTGCGGTGCCCCCCTCCACAATTTTCCACCTCGGTCATATCGTCGTAGTGCTTAGGCAAAGCCCTGCGTCGGTAACTTCATCATCACCATCACCACGCCGTCATGCTGACAGAACTCTCCCTCGGCCTCAGCTGGATCTAGAGTTCGAGGGACGTCACTGAGCTAAATGTGTGTAGATCGCGGAGGTGCCATCGTTCGGTACTTGATTGGTTGGATCGCGAAGACGTTCGACTACATCTACCGTGTTACTTAATGATTCCGCTTTCGGTCTACGAGGGTATGTGGACACACTCTCCCCTCTCGTTGCTATGCATCACCTAGATAGATCTTGCGTGATTATAGGAATTTTTTTAAAATTACCAGGTTCCCCAATACTATGGGCCATGGCATAGAGGTCGTACAATGGTGGCACCTCCTTCTTGTTGTATCGTGCCTAAAAGAGAGGAACAAAATATTAGTTAAGGGCTCAAGCTAGCATGAAGAATGAAATTGCATGAATAGTTAAGGGCTCAAACCGGATACCCAATGATCCCCGTAATCAAACTGGTTGGAGATCCCTTGATGGTGTGGCACACCTTGCATCTGGGCACGCTTATCCCTGGCCTTGTTGTGGACGGCTAGCCATTGGGGAGGGCACCACTCATCCACCAACCTCTCCCAACAGTCCATTCTATCTGCACACCATCTCGGGGGCACCTAAGTTAGACAAAGAGAAATTTCAGCGCTACGCCTATGAATCAAATCAAGGAAACTAAGTACAAGGCCTTAAGAATAGGTAATTACCTTAATGTACTTCTCCTTACTCAGATACTTGCCACGACACTTATTCTTGGCCCTCATGATGAGTCGAGGCGTAGTAGTCTCAAACAGCCTGCACCCGAGCCTCGTGTCGTAAGTTCTGAAGTAGGTTCTTGCACTCGGCTTTGAGAACCATAGCCGCGTCCACCTCGTGTTCCCCAAGACACCTATAGAAGGTCTGCAGTCAAACAAGACAACACTGATTAATACAATCAATAGGTACTGCTGATTTTTAATTCTGAAAGGAGAAATTACCCAAAACCATTGTCTCACAATGTCGGCCACCATCTCGCACACGACACCGGGCCGGGGCAGCCTCATACAGCTCCTAGGTCAGTGCTAGCTGTGGAACCTCACCCTCACTGAGCAACGTGACCCACCCCAGGAAGTGGTGCCGGAAAAGCACACCAAGGACCTGTTTGGGCCTGCGGACACCAGAGGCGTGTATCCAACCCCTGCAGTATGACAAGGCCAACACATTAGATATTAATTTGAAGAAACATGAAGGCAAAAGGTTAAAAAAGAGTAAATGCACTTACTTCTCCCCGTTAGGCTCAATCAACCACCTCTAGTCGCGGGTCGCCGGCACGGACGGGAGCTTTGTACCACCACGCTAGTAGACTTTCTTGCCCCCTCATCCAGCTCGCCCTCACTGTAGCTATCGTCAGAAAAGGTGTCCTCACCACCATCAGCATGGCCACTAGTCTCCGGAGTCACGTGAGACGAAGACTCTGGGACCCGAGTCTCCTGGGACGAAGACTTTGGGACCCGAGTCTCGTCGGGCGTAGGCTCGGCGACCCGAGGCTTGTCGGCCCGAGGCTCATGGACCGGAGTCCAAGATGGGTCCAAGTCAGACGGGTCCACCTGAGACGGAGCACTCCGGTGGTCCGGAAAATCAGCTGGGGGTGGCGGCAAGTGATACATATCCAACGTATCTATAATTTTTGATTGTTCCATGTTATTATATTACCCCTTTTGGATGTTTACGGGCTTTATTTTACACATTTATATCATTTTTTGGGACTAACCTACTAACCAGAGGCCCAGCCCGTATTGCTGTTTTTTTGCCTATTTCAGTATTTCGAAGAAAAGGAATATCAAACGGGTCCAAACGGAATGAAACCTTCGGGAGCGTGATTTTTGGAACGAACGTGATCCAGAGGACTTGGAGTGCAAGTCAAGAAGCAGCCGAGGCGGCCACGAGACAGGAGGGCGCGCCCACCCCCTCTGGGCGTGCCCCCCTATCTTGTGGGCCCCTCGGGCGGCCACCGACGTACATCTTCCTCCTATATAAGCCTCCGTACCCCAAAAATATCCAGGGAGCTAACGAAACACAATTTCCACCACCGTAACCTTATGTATCCGCGAGATCCCATCTTGGAGGCTTCGCCGGCGCTCCGCCGGAGGGGGAATCGACCACGGAGGGCTTCTACATCAACACCATAGCCCGTCCGATGAGTTGTGAGTAGTTTACCACAGTCCTTCGGGTCCATAGTTATTAGCTAGATGGCTTCTTCCATCTTTTTGGATCTCAATACAATGTTCTCCCCCTCTCTTGTGGAGATCTATTCGATGTAAACTCTTTTTGCGGTGTGTTTGTCGAGATCCGATGAATTGTGGGTTTGTGATCAAGTTTATCTATGAGAAATATTTGAATCTTCTCTGAATTCTTTTATGTATGATTGAGTTATCTTTGCAAGTCTCTTCGAATTATCAGTTTGGTTTGGCCTACTAGATTGATCTTTCTTGCCATGGGAGAAGTGCTTAGCTTTGGGTTCAATCTTGCGGTGTCCTTTCCCAGTGATAGCAGGGGCAGCAAGGCACGTATTGTATTGTTGCCATCGAGGATAAAAAGATGGGTTTATATCATATTGCATGAGTTTATCCCTCTACATCATGTCATCTTGCTTAATGTGTTACTCTGTTCTTTATGAACTTAATACTCTAGATCAAAGGCGGTGAGTCGGACGATGTGTGGAGTAATAGTAGTAGATGCAGGCAGGAGTCGGTCTACTTGTTGCAGATGTGATGCCTATATACATGATCTTGCCTAGATAATCTCATAATTATTCTCTTTTCTATCAATTGCTTGACAATAATTTGTTCACCCACCATAATACTTATGCTATCTAGAGAGAAGCCTCTAGTGAAACCTATGGCCCCCGGGTCTATCTTTTATCATATAAGCTTTCAATCTAATTTTATTTGCATCTTTACTTTTTGCATCTGTATTATAAAATACCAAAAATATATTTATCTTACCATACTATCTCTATCAGATCTCACTTTCGCAAGTGGCTGTGAAGGGATTGACAACCCCTTTATTGCGTTGGTTGCGAGTTCTTTGTTTGTTTGTGTAGGTGCGTGGGACTTTTGAGGAGCCTCCTACTGGATTGATACCTTGGTTCTCAAAAATCGAGGGAAATACTTACGCTACTATTGTTGCATCACCCTTTCCTCTTCAAGGAAAACCAACGCACTAGAGTCAATCAAATAGACATCGAATGCCCATAGCTCTAACGTGCCCCTCATGCTTGGGTTGATGAAGCGGCTTAGTCAACAGATTTGCAACATTTGCATCCGTGTGAATCTTGCATAACTCTACATCACCATTATTTACGATCTTTCGTATCAGGTGATATTTCTGATCTATGTGTCTGACCTTGTGGTGATTCCTCGGCTCCTTGGCTTGTGCGATGGCACCCGAATTATCACAATAAAGGTCCAACGGTTTCATCGAGGCTGGGAAAATACCAAGATCATCTAGAAAATGCCAGATCCAAACACCTGCCTTTGCAGCTTCACAAGCTGCAATGTATTCGGCTTCTGTGGTAGAATCGGCCACCCTATCCTGCTTTGAACTCATCCAGTGCACTGCTCCTCCGTTCAGGACGTACACGAATCCGGACTGTGATTGACAATCATCTCTGTTGGTTTGGAAACTAGCATCAATGTAACCCCTTACTATGAGCTCTTCCTCACCTCCATAAAGTAGGAACATCTCTTTAGTCCTTTTTAGGTACTTCAAAATAGTCTTTACCACTGCCCAATGACTCTCACCTGGGTTGGCCTGGTATCTACTTGTTAGGCTTATTGCAAAAGCAACATCAGGCCGTGTACATATCATGGCATACATGATGGATCCGATTGTCAAGGCATACAGAATCCTATTCATCCTGCTTCGCTCATCAGATGCCGAAGGACTCTGAGTCTCGCTTAGCCTTATACCATGTGAGAGTGGCAAGAACCCTTTCTTCGCCTCACTCATGTTGAACCGCTTCAACACTTTATCTATGTACGTGCGCTGGCTTAAGCCGAGCAGCCTCCTCGATCTATCTCTATAGATCTTAATGCCTAAAATATACACTGCCTCACCAAGGTCTTTCATCGAAAACTTGCCATTCAATGAATCCTTGACCGAGTTTAGCATCGAAACATCATTTCCGATCAGTAGTATGTCGTCCACATACAAGATCAAAAACACTATCGAGCTCCCATTTAACTTCTTGTATAAACAAGAGTCCTCTTTGCTTTTGATGAAACCGAGACCAGTGACGACCTCATCAAAACGAATGTTCCAACTCCGAGATGCTTGCTTCAACCCATAAATGGATCTCATGAGCTTGCATACCTTACTAGTGCTAGTCGGATCGACAAAACCCTCGATCTGTATCATATACACGTCCTCGGTTAAATTTCCGTGAAGGAAAGCCGTTTTGACATCCATCTGCCGTATCTCATAATCAAAATATGCAGCTATAGCTAGTCAATTCCTTGAACTTGTCCATAACCTTTAGCGACAAGCCGAGCTTTGTGGATCTGAACATTTCCATCCACATCAGTTTTCTTCTTAAAGACCCATTTGCAACCAATGGCAGTTACGCCAGGTGGCGGATCAACCAAGTCCCAGACTTGATTCTCATCCATGGACTTTAACTCGGATCTCATGGCCTCCAGCCATGCCTCGGAATCAAGGCTCACCATCGCTTCCGCATACATGGCCGGCTCGTCACTTTCTAGCAACAATACATCATGCACTCTGCGCAATCTTTCCGACCTCCGTGGTTCCGGTGCTGCTTCCACTATAGGTTCCCTGACTGACTGCGGTATGACCTCATCACTAGCCGAGCCGTCCCTGAGTGGTCCTCGAATTTCTTCGAGTCGAACCGTCCTCCCACTGGCCTCCCGATTGAGAAACTCTTTCTTAAGGAAAACCCCGTTCCGAGCAACAAACACTTTGTTCTCTTCCCGGTTGTAGAAGCTATATCCCAAGGTTTCCCTGGGATATCCCATGAATATGCATATATCCGATTTAGGTGTAAGATTGTCTGACATAAGTCGCTTGACAAATGCTTTACAACCCCAAATCTTTAGAAAAGACAAACTCGGACTCTTCACGGTCCACATCTCATGTGGTGTCTTGTTTACGAATTTTGATGGTACCCTGTTAAGTGTGAAAGCTGCAGTTTCTAGAGCGTATCCTTAGAATGACAAGGGTAAATCCGATTTGCTCATCATAGACCGGACCATGTCCAACAAGGTCCGATTCTTCTGTTCTGACATGCCATTTCTCTGTGGTGTACCCAGAGGTGTGAGCTGAGGTACAATACCTCGGCTTTTCAGATGATCATCAAACTCCTGGCTCATGTACTCACCTCCACGATCAGATCGCAGAAGCTTTATAGTCTTGCCAAGCTGATTCTCAATCTCGTTCTGAAACTCTTTGAACTTTTCAAAAGTTTCCGACTTGTGCCTCATCAAGCAGATATATCCATATCTACTCAAGTCGTCGGTAAAAGTCACGAAGTACTGATAGCCACCTCTGGCGATTGTGCTCATTGGACCACACACATCACTATGTATAAATTCCAATAGCTCGGACGCCCTGTCGCAACTCTTTGCGAAAGGAGACTTAGTCATCTTGCTGAGAAAGCATGATTCGCATGTCTCGAATGACTCAATGAAAGCACATTTGCTCCCTAGGTGGTTTTGGTAATTAATGACAACATACTTTGTGGTTGGACTAATGCTTTCAATAAGTATGTTTCAGGAAAGTCAATCACTCTGGCATGGCAAAAGGACTGAAGAGGTGAACCCCTAGGGTGCTAAGGAAAACATTGGCAAAAGCTCAAGACTCTATTTTTGGTTTAGTGATCCAAGATCACATTGAGTCCATAGGAAAGCCAATACTATTAAAAGGGGATGAGGTTATGATGATGATCTGGTTGCTCAAAGTGCTTAGTGATTTATCTCTCAAACTATCAGCAATATTTCACTCCAACATAAACCCATAAGTAATCTCGGTCCCACCGATTCCAAACTCAGTCACACCGAGATGAACCACCTTAGCCATATACCCAAACCCTAAAATTTGGATTTTCCGATTCCAAACTCGGTCATACGAAATTGGTGTTGCCAAGCTTCAGAACATACGTACTCAAATCGGTGTCACCGAGATGAGAAAGTCGGTCCCACCGAGATTGGCAAACCCTAGACTTTGGAAGAATCGGACTAACCGAGATTGTATTTTCGGTCCCACGAAAATCCCAACGTTCACAAGATTTGAACTTTCGGTCTCACCGAGTTGTCAACTTCGGTCCGACCGAGATTGGTCAAATGTGTGTAGCAGTTGGATTTTAATGTGGAGGCTATAAATACCCTCCACCTCCTCTTCATTCGTGGAGAGAGCCATCGAAAGAACTACCACTCCTACCTTACATTTCGAGAAGAAAACTACCTACCCTTGTGTTGAGATCAAGTTGCTCCACTCCCACCATATGAAACTTGATTTCTAGCCTTCCCAAGTTGCTTTCCACTCAATCCTTTCTTCCACCACAGCCAAATCGGTGAGGAGAGTTGAGTGTTGGGGAGATTATCATTTGAAGCACAAGAGCAAGGAGTTCATCATCACCAACACCATCTATTACCTTTTGGAGGTGGTGCCTCCTAGATTAGTTAGGTGTCGCTTGGGAGCCTCCGTCAAGATGTGGAGTTGAACCAAGAAGTTTGTAAGGGCAAGGAGATCGCCTACTTCGTGAAGATCTACCCCGAGTAAGGCTAGTCCTCCGTGGACGTAAGCCATGATGGCATAGACAAGGTTGCTTCTTCATGGACCCTTCGTGGGTGGAGCCCTCCGTGGACTCTCGCAGCCGTTACCCTCCGTGGGTTGAAGTCTCCATCAACGTGGATTGACGATAGCACCACCTATCGGAACCACGAGAAAAATCTCCGTGTCTCCAAATTGTGTTTGCTCTTCACAATCTCTCCCTTACTATTTATGCAATTTACTTTCCGCTGCCCCATACTCTAGAATTGCATGTGTAGTATGTTGCTCGACTTGTATGCATGATGCTTGACTTGATCTTCATTGTGAACTTGCTAAAAACTTATGTTAATCAAAAGGCATAAACTTTTATCTTGTCAAGTTGTCTAATCACCCCCCCTCTAGACACTCTTGCCTTCAACGATCCTACAATTGGTATCAGAGCTTTGGTCTCCATTGCTTTGGTTTGCACACCATTGGAGGAAGATGGACGTGTCTACGTTTGGGAGTGTTAATCATAGAGTGCCTATTCTTGATGGAGTATCCTATAACTCGTGGAGGATTGAAATGCTTGCTATCTTTAAGATGTACAACTTTGCAAATATGTTGAAACCCCATATGTACCACCACTTGACCCCTTGCACCCTACTATGGATGAAGAACTTGATTTGCTTCAGTAACCTTAGAACTGTCAATCTTATCATTAGAGGTTTGCCCGATAACTTACTTGAGCTTGTCACAAACTTTGAGTGCGCCCATGCTATGTGGAAGTTCTTGGAAGAACTTTATCCGGACTACTCTTTGAGAGGTCTTGATGAAATTCTATACAAGACTGTTGAATTTGATATGATCGCCCCAAAGATCCCAACTTTGATAAATGCTTCTTTGAGCTTCGTGATCTTATGAAAAGAAGGGTGATCCGGTTTTATCAATGTTGAATAAGAAATGCTCTTGTATTGCATTCCGATGATTATCGTCACTCGACAAAACTGATGCAAGTCATTGTCAAATTGACCTAGGTATTGATGATGAATTATCTATGGGTCAATATGATGATGAGCATGAGCATGATGACGATTACTCGATTCGGACACCGAGCTAGACAAGGTCATGAAGAGTCTCGATCTTATGGCAAATCGAGAGACTACATATCCGGTGGAAAAGAGTGGATTCTTGATAGTGGATGCACCGATCACATGACCGGAGATGAAGACATGTTTCGAGAGCTTGCAAAGAGCGATGGTCCGCAAGTATGTGACTTTTGGAGACAACTCCAAGGGTAAGGTACTTGGCCTTGGTAAGGTGGCCATATCTCATGATAGCTCCATTAAAAATGTCATGCTTGTTGAATCACTTGGATATAATTTACTTTCCGTGTCTAGATTAGTGACTTTGGATTCAATGTGCTATTCACCAAAGTAGATTGCCAAGTTTTTCGTCGTGACAATCATAACATGGTCTTTACCGGTATCCGTAGAGGTGATTTGTATATCGTTGACTTCACTAAGAAAGCTCAACCTAGAACTTGCTTTATTGCTAAATCTGCTAAAGGTTGGCTTTGGCATAGAAGGCTTGGACATGTTGGTATCGTAATCTAGATAAGCTAATCAAAGGTGATCACATTCTTGGTGTTAAAGATGTTTTCTTTGACAAAGATAGACTCTGCGTGCATGTCAAGCGAGGAAAACAAGTAGGTGGAAGTCATCCATGAAGAACATCATGACTACAAGGAGAACGCTTGAGCTTCTTCATATGGATCTCTTGGTCCCAATGCTTACAAAAGCCTTGGTGGTAACTCCTTTGGTCTAGTTATTGTTGATGATTTTTCCAGATTTACGTGGGTATTTTTCCTTGATGACAAATCACAGGTTCAGAAAATCTTCAAAACCTTCGCTAGAAAGGCCCAAAATCAATTTGAGGTGAAGATCAAGAAAGTTCGGAGCGACAATGGAACGGAGTTCAAGAACGCCCATGTGGACTCCTTTCTCGATGAGGAAGGGATTCTACATGAGTTCTCGGCTACGTACACACCTCAACAAAATGGAGTTGTTGAGAGGAAGAACCGAACGCTCATTGAGATGGCGAGAACAATGCTTGATGAATACAAGACACCGAAACACTTTTGGGGTGAAGCCGTCGAGACAGCTTGTCATGCTATCAACAGACTTTATCTTCACAAGCTCCTCGGCAAGACTTCATACGAGCTCCTTACCGGTAACAAACCCCAAGTGGGATATTTTCGTGTCTTTGGTTCAAAATGCTATATCCTTGATAAGCATCGTCGGTCTAAATTTGCTCCTAAAACTCATGAAGGCTTTTTCCTCGGTTATGGATCAAACTCCCACACCTACCGTGTCTACAACAATTTCACCGAAAGGTTGAAGAGGCGGTAGAGCGTGAAGTTTGATGAATCTAATGGCTCATAAGTAGAGCAAATGCCTATTGATGTAGGAGACAAGGACCCTTGAAGCCATTCAAGATTTATCCATTGGGAAGATTAGTCCCATGGAAGTGAAGGAGAGTACCTCATCTACATATGTGGAGCCCCTACCTCACGGAGAGATGAACCTCAAGGCGACATGGAGGCCTCCACAAGTGGAACTCACCAAGATGAGGAAGTGCGACAAGAAGATCCACCACAACCTCCTTCTCCACCACCTCAAGACAACCCCAACAACAATGATGAAGAAGAAGATGAGGATGATGAGGAAGCTCAGCCTCGACCACGACAAAAGCTATCTCGAGTTCGAGCAAGAGTCAAGAAGGACCATCCCGTGGAACAAATGATGAATGACATCGACTCCGGGAGAATCACTCGCTCTAAAACTCGTTTAGCTAACTTTTGTGAACACTACTCATTTATCTCTAGTCTTGAACCTATGAAGGTAGAAGAAGCGCTTGAAGACCGGATTGGGTGAGCGCTATGCATGAAGAGCTACACAACTTTGATAGGAACAACGTTTGGACTTTGGTAGAGAAGCCCAATGATGACCAAAACGTCATTGGAACCAAATGGGTGTTTCGGAACAAGCAAGATGAAGATGGACAAGTCATCCGCAACAAGGCTCGTCTCGTAGCACAAGGTTACACACAAGTCGAAGGTATGGACTATGGTGAGACCTATGCCCCCGTTGCTAGACTTGAGTCCATTCGCATTCTTCTTGCTTATGCCAACCACCATGACATTACTCTCTATCAAATGGACATTAAAAGTGCTTTCCTTAATGGTGAAATTGAGGAGGAAGTATTTGTGAAACAACCTCCCGGATTTGTGAATCCTAAAAAACCTAATCATGTTTACAAGTTGCACAAAGCTCTTTATGGTCTTAAACAAGCTCCTAGAGCTTGGTACAAATCTTGACTAGCTTTCTTCTTGAAAAAGGATTTGAGATTGGTAAAATAGACTCAACGCTATTCACAAAAAGGATTGACGGTGAACTATTTGTATGCCAAATATATGTTGATGATATTATCTTTGGTTCAACTAACCCGATTTTAGTGAGAAGTTTGGAAAGCTTATGTCGAGAAGTATGAGATGTCCATGATGAGTGAACTCAAGTTCTTCCTTGGGTTGCAAATCAAGCAATCTAAGGAGGTACTTTTGTCTCACAAACAAAGTACACCAAGGATCTCTTCAAGAAGTTCAACATGCAAGAGAGCAAAGGTATGAAAACACCCATGGCTACTAGTGGACATAATGACTTGACTAAAGATGGAGAACACTGTCGATCAAAAGGTTTATCGATCCATGATTGGTTCTCTACTATATCTATGTGCTTCTCGTCCTGACATAATGTTGAGTGTATGCATGTGTGCTCGATATCAAGCAGCCCCTAAAGAATGTCATCTTAAGGCTGTTAAAAGAATTGTGAGATATTTGATACACACACCTAACTTTGGCATTTGGTATCCTAAGAGGGCCTCTTTCGATCTTGTTGGCTATTCCGACTCGGACTATGCGGAGACAAGGTTGATAGAAAGTCAACTTGAGTGCGTGTCAATTCCTCGGTCGATCCCTTGTATCTTGGTCATCCAAGAAACAAAATTGATATCATTATCTCTGCGAAGCTGAATATATTGCTGCTGGTTAGTGTTGTGCTCGATTACTATGAATGACACAAGCGCTTAAGGATTATGGGATACATGCGAGACATGTTCCTTTGCTTTGTGACAATGAGAGTGCGATTAAGATTGGACACAATCCGTGCAACACTCTCGCATACGAAACACATTGAAGTTCGTCACCATTTTATTCGTGATCATATTGCTAAGGGTGACATTGATCTTAAGCATGTTAAATCTTGACAAACAGCTTGCAGATATCTTCACAAAACCACTTGATGAGAAAGTGTTTTGTCGCTTAAGGAGTGAGTTGAACATCATTGATGCTTCAAACTTGGAGTGAAAACTCCATTGGTGCATGCAAGGCATGAGTCTAATTGACTAATCCTTGATGTTTCTCTTATGATGATGATCATATGTCTTGGATACATTTGCCCCCTTGTATTGCATCTGACTCCTTGCAGGTACTTGGATGGTCTACATTCCACAAGATTATCACACACTCAAATCTTGAGTAATCTTGTCATTGACCAAGTATCTAGCTCTTTGGGATGTTGAGTTCAAGGAACAAAATTCCACATATCCTTTTTGACACTATATACTTCTAGTACTTCACTCATGTCATCTTGGATATTCTTGAGTATTTCCTTGCTTGCCTAACCCATGTAGGAAGATGAACTATACAATTGGAAATGGTGCTCCAACTTCACATTCTATGAGCATCAACATCAAGTTCACCTACATGAGTACGAGCAACAACAAGCCCAAGGTATGTCATTCACATCTTGAAGAAGATTTGCTCAAAGTCATGAGTACAAGCAGCTTCAAAAGATGTGATCACATTAAATGCTTAATCGAAAAATGGCAACCCCATTTTGAGCTTAAACGATGAGTATGACCTATGATCAAATGTTCTCATTTGACTCCTAAGTCAATATACTCAAACATAGGTGACCTAGTCGCCGACCCCTGTCTAGATGAAGTACATATGTTTTGGAGTTTTGCTATTGTCTCTTTTGATTCTCTAGCTGAGTTTTCCTTTAAAAAAAAAAAACTTCATCTAGCAATCTTTTTCATTTCTGTTTCCTCTGTTCATGTGTATATTCCTTTTGGCTCTGATCAATTCCCTGAAAATCTTTTACAAACTCATTGCAAATCTTTTGAAACATTTCTTGCAAAGAGAGCTGAATTATCTCTGAATTTCCTTGGAATTAAACTCGGCGTCACCGATTCACATACTTCGGTCTGACCGAAAAGGATCTGCCCTAAGTCTCTGACTTTCGGGCTCACCGATCCACTTCAACTCGGTGTCACCGATTTATATTCACCTGGATATCATCTTCTGCAGCTTACCTAAAATGATTTTCTTCGAATACTCAATTTGCTCAGTTGTGATTCTTAAGGATCCCACTTCTTTCCTTCCATTTTTCCTGCCCTTCCTGGTTTACTGTCCTTTTCGGCATTTGATGTCAAAGGGGGAGAAGATTTAGGGGGAGCTAGGGGGAGATTGGAGGATAAGAGGAGAAAAGAAAATTTAAAGGGAAAAGAAAAACAATCTTACCTTAAGGGGGAGAGGATCACATCAAAGTTTTTGGCATCTTATACAATTGGTATCTTCTGAATAGTACAATTGGTATCTTATACAATTGGTATCTTCTGAAAAACACAATTGGTATCTTATGAAAAGCAAAATCTCTCAGAGCTCATTGAAAATCTTTTAGTCTTGGGAGACATGTTTGCTAATTCAAGCTAGTGCTCAGCATGAGACACTCTTTATACATGTCATCCCTGGCTTGGTACTCTTGATGTTCTTGCTGTTGGTTGAAGGAATACTCTTGTGTTATCTAACCTTGTTTTATCAAGCTTATTTCTTCAGGTACAATGCCAAGGAACCTCAAGGTAAGTATATGCATCTTGCATAATGTGCATGATGGTGATTTGCTTGTGAATAATTGTTTGCAAGAAATCACCATGCACATATGCATCATCAATCACTTATCCTCATCTGCTCTGATGCATATAGCCAAGCTGCATGTAGCACATCTTGCTTTTCTCTCATGTGTGCTTGTGGTAGTCCAAAACCATAATCTATGAAAAGCTTGCACACTTGTAGGGGAGCACTGTACTACATGTCTGTCAAAGCCTTAATGATAATCCTGTCTTTCTTTTAGTAAGCTTTGATATCTTATTTTGTGTGTTGCCATCAATTACCAAAAAGGGGGAGATTGAAAGCACATTTGCTCCCTAGGTGGTTTTGGTAATTAATGACAACATACTTTGTGGTTGGACTAATGCTTTCAATAAGTATGTTTCAGGAAAGTCAATCACTCTGGCATGGCAAAAGGACTAAAGAGGTGAACCCCTAGGATGCTAAGGAAAACATTGGCAAAAGCTCAAGACTCTTTTTTTGGTTTAGTGATCCAAGATCACATTGAGTCCATAGGAAAGCCAATACTATTAAAAGGGGATGAGGTTATGATGATGATCTGGTTGCTCAAAGTGCTTAGTGATTTATCTCTCAAACTATCAGCAATCTTTCACTCCAACATAAACCCATAAGTAATCTCGGTCCCACCGATTCCAAACTCAGTCACACCGAGATGAACCACCTCACCATATACCCAAACCCTAAAATTTGGATTTTCCGATTCCAAACTCGGTCATACGAAATTGGTGTTGCCAAGCTTCGTAACATACGTACTCAAATCGGTGTCACCGAGATGAGAAAGTCGGTCCCACCAAGATTGGCAAACCCTAGACTTTGGAAGAATCGGACTAGCAGAGATTGTATTTTCGGTCCCACGAAAATCCCAACGTTCTAAGATTTGAACTTTCGGTCTCACCGAGTTGTCAACTTCGGTCCGACCGAGATTGGTCAAATGTGTATAGCAGTTGGATTTTGTGTGGAGGCTATAAATACCCTCCACCTCCTCTTCATTCGTGGAGAGAGCCATCGAAAGAACTACCACTCCTACCTTACATTTACGAGAAGAAAACTACCTACCCTTGTGTTGAGATCAAGTTGCTCCACTCCCACCATATGAAACTTGATTTCTAGCCTTCCCAAGTTGCTTTCCACTCAATCCTTTCTTCCACCACAGCCAAATCGGTGAGGAGAGTTGAGTGTTGGGGAGATTATCATTTGAAGCACAAGAGCAAGGAGTTCATCATCACCAACACCATCTATTACCTTTTGGAGGTGGTGCCTCCTAGATTGGTTAGGTGTCGCTTGGGAGCCTCCGTCAAGATGTGGAGTTGAACCAAGAAGTTTGTAAGGGCAAGGAGATCGCCTACTTCGTGAAGATCTACCCGAGTAAGGCTAGTCCTCCGTGGGCGTAAGCCATGATGGCATAGACAAGGTTGCTTCTTCGTGGACCCTTAGTGGGTGGAGCCCTCCGTGGACTCTCGTAGTCGTTACCCTCAGTGGGTTGAAGTCTCCATCAGCGTGGATTGACGATAGCACCACCTATCGGAACCACGAGAAAAATCTCCGTGTCTCCAAATTGCGTTTGCTCTTCACAATCTCTCCCTTACTATTTATGCAATTTACTTTCCGCTGCCCCATACTCTAGAATTGCATGTGTAGTATGTTGCTCGACTTGTATGCATGATGCTTGACTTGATCTTCATTGTGAACTTGCTAAAAACTTATGTTAATCAAAAGGCATAAACTTTTATCTTGTCAAGTTGTCTAATCACCCCCCCTCTAGACACTCTTGCCTTCAACGATCCTACACTCAAAGTTGGACGAAGTTAGGAGCCCATCATCATGGAGCTTCTTCATGCGTTTCAGACTAATGTGTCCAAGCCGGCAATGCCAGAAGTATGTCAAATTTATCTCATTAGGCTTATGCACAACAAAAAAATACACTTCCGTGATGATACGTGTTTGTCACAGTAGGTCGTGTTTTTTGTCATGCATGTACATCCATGACAAATTTATGACAGAATCAAGATAGTCATACCTGTGCTGTCGTAGAAGTGTTCCATGACATTACCAAAATTATCATCATGGAAGTGTCCACTTCAATGACGATAAATCGCGTGTCACAGAAGTGCTTTCGTCAAGGGTGACCGACACATGGCATCCACCGTAACGGAACGCCGTTAAGCTATCGGGTCGGGTTTTGGCTCCGATAACCCGTTAACAGCCCCAACCAATGGGATTTTCCATGTGTAAAATCATCATTGGCTGGAGGAAACACGTGTTGGCTCACCGTTGGGACAGATGGCATCCGTTCATTGTACCAAAGTCGCCTATGATACGGCGACACGTGGCACGGCCCAACAGAGGCCCATTCCTATGAAAAGGCCGGCCCATTTGACTTTGTCAAAAGGTGGCGGCCCGACCCACGGAAAGCCTGTTAACGGCGTGTTCGCATATAGCCCATTTACAGCCCGCTTACCCAGGGCCCGTTACGCCCTGTCCGAATTAGGCCCGTAGCGTCATCTGGGCCGTCCAATATGATTCAGCCCGTTTTAACTTCTAGCCCATGTGTGGTCCATGACTTCTTTCGGCCCATATGAGGACCTTTGTAACTCCTGGCCCATTAACGGCCCGTGGTGAAACTGGCCCGTAATGAACAATGTATCACTTTATACCCATTAACGGCCCGTTATTCCATTCGGCCGTTTCCATCCCAAGTTATCTTTCGGCCTTCTCAGGGCCCATTTATTCTTGGGCTCATTTGTAGCATTTGGTTACATACGGCCCGTTACTGTCATTTTCTGCTTGTGGGCCAAATTCAGCCCGTGGTTACAGTCGGCCCATTTGCGGACCCTTAATACGTTGGGCCGTTTTCATGTCAAAAAAGCCCGTTGGGCTGTTTTCATAGAGTTATCAAATACAGCCTAGTAACGGCCCGTTATGGTCCACGAATAGTACGACCCATGATTGGCGAAATGATTATACGCCCCGTAGAAGGCTCATGGATCCTACGGCCCGTATGAGGCCGATGGATAGTACAGCCCGTAGAAGGCCCATGGATCGTACAGCCCGTAGAAGACCCATGGACCCTACGGCGCGTAGAAGGCCCATGGACCCTAAGGCCCGTATAGAAGGCTGTCGGATTTCGGGTTCCGGCAGACCCTTGAGGTTCAAACACTGGGGTGCGCGCGGAGATTCAACCATCTACCGGCTCGCTCCTCGCCGAATCGCTAGGACCTAAACTAACAAACTGAACAACACAAGAGACACAAGATTTAGACTGGTTCAGGCCACCATTGTGGTGTAATACCCTACTCCAGTGTGTGGTGTGGTGGATTGCCTCTTGGGCTTGATGATGAACAATACAAAGGGAGAACAGCCTCGCGAGGGTCTGTTCTTGGTTGGCGCGGTGAACTGCTATGGGGAGTTCAGTCTCCTCTCTCCCTCTCTGTGTCTTCCTATCCTTGTTTTCTCGATGCCTCTACCTTGCGGGTGGCTAGTCCTATTTATAGGCAAAGGCCCTGGGCCTCTTCCCAAATATTGAGCGGGAAGGGCGCCAACAATTGGCCATTTTGAAGGGGAACAGCGGGTACACTTATCCTGACTAAAGTTGGTCCTCGCCTGTCAAAGGCTCTAGTGATGCCGCGGCTTGGGCTCCACAATGACTTCCTTCCAGCCGTTGGGCTGGTCTTGGTCTTATTACACAAAGCGGACGCCTTTGCTTGATGCTCTCGCTGCGCTTGCTCCCTTTGCACCAAAGAGGAAGCAGAGACCTGCTTGTGGCTGGCGCCCGACTAGCACCCTTGGTGCGTCACAGCTTGCGTCATGGGCACCTCGCGAGGTACCCGCCTTGAACTCTCCGCATCCTCATGAGCCAACTGGCGAGGCCGTGCACGAGAAGCTCCTTGTCGTCCGCCCCAATCGCTTCGCGAGGTCTTGGGCTTGCATTGATAAAGATGGGCTGTGCTGGGCCTCCTTTGAGCCACGCCGCAGGCCACAGGCAGGCAAGTCTGGGGATCCCCATTCCCAGAATGCCGATAGTAGCCCCCGGGCCCACGGCGCGCCCGTACTTGGCCGGGCGGAGACGCGAAAGGGCAAGTGCGAAGCGTCGCGGGCCCTAACAGCCTGCGGTCTTGGGTGCCGCGTGGCGGTTGATTGGATGTGGGCGGCACTGTTCCCCCACGCCTCCTTATTTCGTGCCTTGCTAGGCGGACTCGCTACCGCACACAGCCGTTCCCCTTTCTGCTGCTTGAGCGCTCCCTGTCCCTTTTTCTCTCGAACTCCATCTCCTGCATCCAATCCAATCTCGAACCTTCCCCATCCCCTTCCTGTCGTCATGGCCCCGCCGAGGAAGGGAAAAGGGAAGAAGCCCGTGCCGCCGCCTCGCTCGTCGTCGATGGCGGCCCCCGCCATTGATTGGTCGGTCATAATCAATCAAGAAGGCACAGGCAAGGTCCGCTCGACCACAGCCACCATCTTCAACGAAGTGCGGGAGGACGGCGGCTGGCACTGCTTCTCGCTTCTCTATTGTGAGATTCCCACCGAGGTGCGGTATTTACGCCGGCATACGTGGGCGGACTAGTTCCCCCTTCTCGATTTCTTCAATGCCATGCTTACCCATTATCGAGATCCATATGATGCATCCGGGTCTGAATCCATCACCCTTCTCGCGGTATTTGCCTTTGTTTGCGGCGATGGCGGGCATCCTTCCTTCGGTTGCCTTGCTGCGCCACTTCTTCTCTCTGCGCCTTATCGGCCCACCCAATGCTCGGGTGCGTGAGCTTCATTCTTTGCGCTGAGGCAGCGGCTACAGAGTTGACTTCAGCCTTCCTCCGCCAGCGCACTGGGTTTCATGGCGATGGCTGTATGTGGGCGTGGGGTGCCCAGCCCCTATTTGGCGAAGCCATCTTCGCTGCTGTCCCCAACTAAAGGTGGGGCCAAGTGGCGCCACGAGCCCCGGCTGCCCCGTCTGCACCACTTGAGTTCTGAGAAAGCTTGGCGTGTGGCGCCCAAGGTGGTGAAGGAGTTCTTGCTATGCTGCGTCGCCTCTCTCAGCGCCACTCTCATCAAATGTGGGCCTCTGGTGATCGTAGGGACCGTGTCTGCGGCTCGGGAAGGGACGACACGAACCTCTAGGAAGGTGCTCTTGGTCTTGACTGGGGATCCTTCCCCCGGCGACACTAGTCAAGGGGGGGGCCCTGCTGTACCTCTGCTCGAATAGAGGCGACTTCGTGAGCCAGATGCCCATCTTAGATGAATGGGGGCCGCGCCCCGCTGGCCTCCAGGGGCCTCGCGAGAACCCAGTGGTGGTGGTTGCCCTCGCAGCCGCCCGGGGCGACTCTTCCTCAAGTGGTGGTGCAGGGAGGCATGATCTCCGGAGGCCGAGGGTGCCCTCGCCGAGGCGACAGCACTGGGCGGCGCTCATGAGGGGGCGGCTCCCGAGGCCCGTGCTGCTGTAGTTGAAGGTGGCGAGAGGGCGCTCGCAGTGCCTGAGGCTGAGGCTCCCGAGGCTCCAGCCGCTCTTCTTGCTGAGGCGACCAGCAGTGCACATCAGGCGGACGCCCCCAACGCGAGTCACCTCGATGCTTCCTCCTCGTCGCAAGCGGACCCCTGCGCTCAACTCTTGGGTCGCTTCCGCGTGGACTTTGAGGCCCTACAGAAGAGGAGGGAGGCCCTGGGCGACGACTACCCTTGCCGCTTGCTAAAGCGTAGGAAGTACTATGCCATCGACGAGTAAACCTTCTCCCTTCCCTGCTCCTGACTCTTTTGTTGCTTGTTCTGATCCTTGCCCTGCAGGGCCCTTCCTTCCAAGCTCACGGGGGTGGATGATGAGCCATCCCCTTTGCCTCCACCCCTTCCGTCGTCTTCGACCATCCCGAGCAGCCGGGCCCTCGTGGTGAGGCCTGTTGGCGACACGAGTCATCCCGAAACGCAACTTGGCCCTGCGCTCCCCTCGGTCTTCCTTCGCAGGCCTTCCCGTGGCACAGCCAGCCTGTCGTGGGCTTCTCGTCTGGCTGTGGACCACGATTGGCTGGGGTACTCCCGGCGCTCTTTACTTGGAGATGGGCTGGCTTTAGGTCAGACCTTGGCGGCGCGCCCGATCGTCTCGGCGCGCCCCCAGCCCCGAGAGGGAGTGCTGATCGCGCCCTGGCGCTTGCTTGGGGCGGATGATGGTGTGGAGGGCGTACTCGGCGCGCCGGGGCGTCGCGCTCTTCGCCAAGGTTCCTCGGGAGGGTGGCCAGTGAGCCTGCTTGGTGAGAACTTCTTGATGAGGACGCGCCTTGAGGTTGAGGCCTTTGGCTGGTTCTTTGAGGCCTTGGGGAGGCGGCTATCGCCCTTGCGCACCGTCGGCGCGATCTTGATGATGAGGAGGCCAAGGCATCGTGGCGGCCTCTCGGGAGGCCCGTTCGAGGCCGTCGAAGAAGCCGGGGAAGCTGACCCGTGGCGAGAGGCCACGGAGGAGCCGCACGGGAACTCTTGGCCGGTGCTGCTCCTTTGGAGTAGCAGGTGGAGCTGCGCGAGGCGGCCCTTGCGTCGATGAAGGTGGCCTCCCGCGACCCAGCGGAGCTCCAGAAGCGTGAGGAGGTGTTGACGCTGGAAGCCGCCGAACACGCGCGCGAGCACGAGTGCTTGGAGACAAGGGAGCGCTGGGTGACACAGGCGGAGGACGACGTCGCTGCACGGGAAGCTCGTGTTGCGGAGGAGGTCGAACGTCGGGTGGCGACGGCGCGCCTGAATCTCGAGTGCGAGCTCAAGGAGAGGCTGGAGTTGGTCCAGACCGAGGCTGAAGGTAGGACCAATGCCCTCAGGGCCAAACTGGAGGAAGCAGCGAGGCGGGCCGATGCCTTGCGGGTCGCACTTGAGGCGACACCGAAGTCGGCTACTTCCCATGCCGAGGCGCTTCTTCTTCGCCGACAGGTGGTTGAGGCCGAGGCTGTCGCTCGCCAAAACGCGACGAGATGCGTCAGCGTCGGCTCTTGGAGCATGAGCACGCCCCCATGCTCTCCACGCTTCGAGAGAGGGCCAACACGGCCTTGGGTATCATCTGCGAGGCGGCCGTTGGCGAGCCGCGTGCTATTAACTACGCCGCAATCTTTAGTTCTTCACCGACATCGTGATGTAGCTAGAGGCACGGTCGGTTCGTGCTAACAGGTTGGTGGAGGAGAGGAGTCGAGCATTGCTCGGGCGCGCCTTCTCTCGCATCTTCAGCCATCTCCGGAACATGGACCCTCACTTTGATTTTGACGCTGCCATCACCCCAGTCCCCCAGGCCGTCCGAGACGACCTGGCGTATTGGGTGGAAGACAACGTGGACGCCCTCGTCAGGGCCTTTGCTTCAGAGAACGACGGCGTGATTGTGGCCGCCGACGAGGGCGGCGTGGTGAACGGCCCTGACGCCGCTGGCGGCAACGCGGAGGGCAATGGCGAGGCCAGCGACAGCTCGGGCGGCGCTCCTGAGGATGCATTGGGGGATTTATCTGACTCATAGCACGTCGTTCCTGTTTCCTTATCCAGCACGAATAGAACTCAGGCTTTTGTCCCGACAGTTGTGAGAGCATTTTGGGAGGGGGTGCCCCTCATGTAAAGCCAATGTTTAAGCACACTAGTTAATGCTACATTGCTCATAGGCCCGTGCCAAGTGGTTGGCCATGTGACGAGCCGGATAGTCAGTTTACCTTCGTCCTGTGCGGGTCCTGAGATAATTTGTGGGAGGCTGCGGTGCCTCGAACGCCTCCTGATCGAATCCGTAGGACCTGCAGTGAAAAAACCTCATGAGAGATGCGTCGGTGGCGATCTGGACTGCCGCATAAGCTAGGCTGAACCGGCTCGCGAGGGGCTCCCGAGGGGAGGCAGCTGAGGTGAGGTCATAAGCAAAACACGAGAGATTGCTCGAATGAGACTAAGCACCCCTTTCCCAACACACACAAATCTCAAATCCGAGTTCAACTTAAATCCAGTGGGGGAAAGCTACAACCAAGGTAAAAGCAACGAAAGTAAACAAAAGGCCGCGTCCGGCACCTAGTCTAGTCTTGGACGTCTTCTCACCAGCGCGGAGCTAAGTGCTGCCACCGGGCGTGGGAGGGAGCCCCAGGGCCTGAGGCCGGCACTCCTGAGACTCCGGGGCGTGTACAGCCCACTCATTATTACGTGAGAGTATCACGGGGCGGCGAGCTTCATAGGCACTGGGCCTTCTTCACAGGTACCGACCTTGCTTCATATCGCCAGACGAGGGCCCCGCCTTGCGCCACACTCTAGTGCCATCAGCAGCGGCCGGAAACAGGGGCGCGCCGATGGGGTAAGCGGTCGCCAGCGGTTCCCCCGACGACCACGGGTCCTCCGCCAGGGGCAGGCCCTGAGGCACCTCCCCAGCGGAGGGCCTACCTCCTGGGAAGGCCTTGCTCTAAACGCCGCGGTGGTCATGTGGGATCTCGGCCCCTCTCCTGCAGCCCCCGACGCCCTCCTCATGAGGGGTAAGAGACTGCTGGAGCGGGGCAGCTGCTCGCTGTGGCGACCTGCACCTCCTGCGACCCATGATTAGTGTATGCCTGCTCCTGAGGGATTAGTGGTACCAGATAATCGTCGCTCCCAGCATGGCCGGCGAGGCCGTCACAGGGTTCTGAAAGAGCTCAACTTGGCGCCTCGTCCCCCGGCTTGGGCTGAGGAGGCGAGCCTTGTTTGCCCTCGCGGGTGCCCTTGATCCATCATGTGGGGCACGTGCTCTTCATGATCGTCACCCGAAGAGCTGCGCCGTGGGGCTCGCGTGCCTGCAGCTCTGCTTGGCGTGCGAGGCTGGTGATGGTAGCCTTGGCCCACGGGGGCCATGGGTGTGACGAATCCTTCTTCAGCGGCGGGGGCGGGCGGTCTTGCCGCCCGACCCTGTCTTGGCAACCCGCTGGTGTTGGGTAGCTTTGGAGCCAGCGGTTGCACATGGGGCCCCAGCGGGCCGCCCTTAACTGGCGGGGCGGGTGCGAAGGGTGATCCGAGGTGGCGAAGCCAGGAGCTCCGCCACCCGCTCTAGCGACCGCGTCGCGATCGCCTTCCATCGATCGCCTGCAGCAGCTCTCGGCGACCATGGCGCGCCCTTGAGTTTACTGGTCGGCGGGTGTCTGGCGTCGTTGCTTGGCGTGGTTGGAAGCCCTCGCTGCCGACCGTGTCTGCCGCGATGTTAGAGCCGTCGAGGTCTGTCGCGTCGCCCGGCCCCCATGGCGCCTGCGGCCGCGAGCTGCCGAGGGCATGGGGTCGCCCGGGCGGCGGCTCTGCGTGGGCGGGCCAAGCCGCCTAAGGATCTGGGTTGCCGCTGATGCGCGGACATGGTGATGCGATCGACGGGCGCGAGGCGGCAGATCTGGCACACCTACAGCGCGCCAAATGTCGGTTCGGGTTCGGCGGACCCTTGAGGTTCAAACACTGGGGTGCGCGGAGATTCAACGCTCTACGGCTCGCTCCTCGCCCGAATCGCTGGGACCTAAACTACCAAACTAAACAGCACAAGAGACACAAGATTTATACTAGTTCAGGCCACCATTGTGGTGTAATACCCTACTCCAGTGTGTGGTGTGGTGGATTGCCTCTTGGGCTTGATGATGAACAATACAAAGGGAGAACAGCCTCATGATGCATTCTTGGTTGGTGTGATGAATTGCTACGGGAGTTGATCGCCTCTCTCCTCTCTGTGTCTTCCTATCCTTGTTTTCTCGATGCCTCTACCTTGCGGGTGGCTAGTCCTATTTATAGGCAAAAGGCCTGGGCCTCTTCCCAAATATTGGCGGGAAGGCGCCAACAATTAGCCATTTGAAGGGAACAGCGGGTACACTTATCTGACCAAAGTTGGTCCTCGCTTTGTCAAAGGCTCTAGTGATGGCCCGGCTTGGGCTCCTAATGACTTCCTTCCAGCCGTTGGGCTGGTCTTGGTGTTGTTGCATCAAGCGGACGCCTTTGCTTGATGCTCTCGCTGCGCTTGCTCCTTTGCACCAAAGAGGAAAGGAGGACCTTTGCAGGCTGGCGCCCGTGGCACCCTTGGTCCTCACGGCTTGCGTCATGGGCACCTCGCGAGGTACCCGCCTTGAACTCTCCGCCTCCTCATGAGCCACTGACGAGGCCGTGCACGAGGAAGCTCCTTGTCGTCCGCCCACGAGGCTTGGCCTCGCGAGGTCTTGGGCTTGCGTTGATGAAGATGGGCTATGTTGGGCCTCCATTGAGCCACGCCGCAGAGGCAGCGAGCGAGCAAGTGCAGGGATCCCGTTCCCGAAGCGCCGACAAAGGCCGATGGATCCTCTGACCCGTATAGAAGGCCAATGGATCCTACGGCGGACGAAGGCCCATGGATCATCTGACTGCGGAGGTCCATGGTTACAACGATCCGTGTGTTGCCATGATTATTTTGGCCTAGTTACCAAAAATAGGCTATTTTGGCCACTAGAAAAACACAGAAAAAGAACTGAAGTGACTACAAGCAAACAACTAAACAAGACAATAAGGAAATAAATCAGCAAGCAATTAAGGCTAGCCTATTACCGCTATTACACATATTACATCCACTAGGCATCAAAGTTTGCCACCAGTGCAAATATAGGGAACAAGGCAACATATTACATACACTGGCCGTCAAAATTGGCCACCAGTGCAAATAAACGCGGCAGCAAAACAAAAGCATAATGAAACAACCGGAAGAGCTCAAGAAACATTATCTTGGGTATCCACCATCTTGGCAATAAGCAGCAAGCTGATTAGCTTTGTCTGTTTGGCGCTAAAATCCTCAACGCTTGTTGTTGCACGGAAAGTATGCATCTGAATGCTCGAGGACTTAGTAGTCCTTCCGCTTCTTAGCGCAAAGACTGGTGATCGATGTCTTCAGCTTGTAGTTGAGACTCAAGAAACCGAACTGATTCAGACAGTGAGTTTGAATAGCTTGTGCATGCGGTAGTGGCCAATAACTCGAATACTAAACCAAGACAGGACTTTGGGGTTGTCTCACTGTCTTCAAGATAGTCTTCCTTAGCTGTTTTATCAGCTTTGTTGGGGACCAACAAGGATGTGTCACTATCCTGAACCTTATCTGCATTACTTCCTTTACCATTGCTTAATAAGGCACTCTTCCCCAATATTCTGTCAGCATTCTAAAAGAAGAAACAAGCAGACACATAACAAGTTTAGCATGTACTAGTATAGGAAACTCTTTTCGGTGAACCCGTTCATTAGTAAGGTGGACAGGATTAAACTACCAAGTCTTCTATTGCCAAGTACTAGTACATAATAAAAGCATCAAACAAACATATATCTATGTCCTATGGTCACTGCATTGTCTTGCCAAATCAAAATAGAGACACGGTTCAAATCATATTAGTTCAAGACAAAGCAGCAGTGAAAGAATACAAAGCGTGGGAAACTACACGGCACAACAAGACTTCAGATGGGTACCACAGGTCTACATGTACAACAACACTATTGGCTCTGTTGTGATGCTAGTAATGTGCATGATATGAAAGTCAACTGTATACACAATTGAAATTGAAATCAATAGAGCTATTGATAAGAGCAAACCTGTTAAAGAAACATGCGTGAACATACCTGCTGTGCCATTGGAGTTTCGATTGGATCCTTCAATTTAAAAATAAGTTTGTATGAGTAAATAAAGTGATACAAGAGAAAAGCAATCATAGTTAAAAAAGGCGCGCCTAAGCGAGCGCTTAAGCGCGCCTAGGCTCTAGGCGTTCGCAAAACGCATTGCGCATAACTATGCATAATCTATGCATAATTATGCATAAGCATGCGCTTTGGTCAGTAAATCGCAAGGCGATGGCAAAACGCACAATTAACGCCTAGCGCTTTTTTGAACTATGGTAGCAATGGAATCTTAAATTAGAACAGTTGTTCTTCAGGTTTAGGCACTTGTTCTACATGAGCAATCTGATAAGATGCAAGAATAAAATACTTAAAAAAGAAAATGACCTCACAGACCTTACCACATTCTTGGTTGGGACGATCTGAACACAAGCGTTCCCGATCATCATCACGTAAATGTGTCTCGGAGAGCGCAAAGGAATTTGATGAGTTTCTTTGCGGTGAACTACGTTTTCTTGAGTAATTCGATCTGCCACCATGCATTCTTGAAGATAGCAGAGGTATAAGCACAGGTTACCTCATCCTGAGTTTCCAAATCGGTCCTTCTCTATAGAGAAAATGGGAAAAGTTTCTGTATTATAACCATCAAGGAGGTAGGATGTATGGGACGAAGCAAAGTAATTACCATGAATAACATTACTTACACATAACTCTTGGACAAACACCTGCAACTGGCATTTTCCTTCATCTTCAGTATAATATTTCGAAGATGGGAAGATCGCACATATCTGATTTAACAACATCAAATCGATAGATGCTAAACTACGTTGGCTGGTTGTGCTTCCTCCATAGAAATAGGCGTACTAAGCTGGTGGAGTTGGGGTTCGCCGTGATAATCTTGGCCCTTTGGGCCTTTGGAGCTACCTTACTAACTGCTCTTGTTTGGGAGCTCTATGGTGGAGATGGTCTGTGTCAGCAGGAACTGGGTTACTATCAATTTGGGGTTGGGGTTAGATTGGGTGAAGCTGGTTCTCTGTCCATCGCATTAGGGGTACAATCTGCGAGAGTTTGGGTTATGTGTGGTAGGGCTAGTTCTTGTGCATGTACAACCGGGGTGCTATCTCCACCAAGGGGTAGCACTGTTTTATTTGAAGACCGTGTTTTTATTCCGCTAGATACTGGCATCACCCGCTCCAATTCAAATGGCTGATAAACAGGAAACTTGGTTGAATGTACAGACATTGTATGAGAGACAGATGCAATAGATAGTGTGGAAAAAAGAGGGCATGAAATAGTTCACATGTATATTGTTTAACTAAAACGAATAGCATGACATAATTTCACATATATGATGTCTATCTAAACTGGATAGCATAGCATAACATAATTCAAAGATATGATGAATAACTAAACAGGATCGCATGACATAATTCACCTACATGTTATCTAAGTAATCAGGATCACATCATTTAATTCACATATGTGATTTATATGCTAAACAGAGGGCATTCGATATGATGTCTGAACTAAGAACATGGTGTTGAATATTGTGTATATGATGTCTAAACTATGCAATGCAAGACACTGTATGCATGATATGAGCAGTATAACCATGCCAAGTTAGAGCATACACCTCAGTGGGGGAATAGGACTGGTCATCTGTCTTTGAATCCATCTCTTAGGAGCTATCGGGACCCAACAAGAGATGCCTTGACGTGTAGCTTGTCTTCTCTAAAGGCCTTGTTTTCACTCTAGATTTTCCATCTCCCACCCAAATGGTGATTCACGGGAAGAGTAGTTTAATGTACAAACATTGTCGACAAATGGAAATGTAATGAAGAAAAGTATGGGCAAGATATCATTCAAATATATGATGCCTGGTTAAGCAGGATGGCATTGCACATTTCACATATATTATGGCTGGCTAAAAGACATGAGGCGCATAATTCCCATATATGATATAGAAACTAAGCAGGTGGCATTACTGAACATGTCTAAACTAAGCGGATGACATATATGATGTCAAAAGTAGGCCTTTGCAAGGCAACATATGCATGATATGACTAACATCATCATGCCAAGGTAGAAACAAACACCTTGGGGGTAAATAGGAGTGGTCGTGGCGTCAGAATCGCCTCGAGCAGATATCTTCCTCTGGATTACAATCGGAGAGGGGTGGGGAGGGTTTGCCATTGAACCCACCATGGGCGATGTCTGGATGACATTGTATTGCAGCATAAAACTCTTCTCTTTTTCTCTACATGTTCAGCAGATTTGTGTACAATATCGACATGTATCTGAAAAAATATGGTGAGATTATGTAAGGAGAGCATGCAGAAATTTAGAGTGATGGTAACAACTAGTGGATCAACATTTTTCCGTTGAACCAAAATAGCCCTAATGGATCGACGTGAATGTATAGTAATAAGTGATGCAACAAGTGTACAACCTCTTTGCCGTAGCCGTGTCAACCTCAGCCTCATTGGATTGGTCGCTGAAGTAGTTGAGGCAGAGGTGGCTATCGGAGGTCTGGAGGAAGATCTGAGGAATCAGAGCGGCATCGAGGGCCTTTGCTCTGTTGTGATGGATCGATTACATCGTTGGAGCAGCTCCGGTGAGCCGTAAGACGTCAAGGCTGAAGCAGAACAAGACACACATCATCAATCTCAAGTGGGATTCTAATAGCATCTCCAATAGATGATGTAAAATGGATGTAAAATTAACATCACCAAAAACCACCTGACTCTACAATAGATGAGGTAAAAATTGTTGACTCTGAACTTAAGCTGTAAATTGAAATTTCTTGTGGAATCTGAATACTCTTCAAACCGAGCGCAATGGTAGCAGAGAGGCACTTGACATGTAATTTAGGGAGGGCCTGCATCCTCAACCTGCACCCCCCTGAGCCGCCAGCCACCACCGGCCGAACCGCCGGCCCCAGCGCCGCCTCGCCGCCCCAAAACAACTCGCCACCCGCCGCCCCGGCCAGCCCTCTAGGCCCCCCACCCCCACCCTGAACCCTAAGATAGATAGTGGGGTAGCTCTCCGGCGAGCCCCCATCCCCGCTGCGGGTGGTTCTTCCTTAACTCCGGAGAGCCCCCCAACCCCTGAAAATCGACCGACCCAAAAGTCGATTCAGTCGACTGAAGTGTGGCTTAATCAGAGTAGAGCAGCAGCACGAGCAAGGGGGAGAGCAGCAGCAGCAGCTGGGCGAGCGAGCGATCGAGCGAGAGCCGGAGCAGCAGCAGTAGCGCGAGTGAGCGAGCGAGAGCCAGAGCAGCAGCAGCAGATCTGGCTGGTATGGACGCCGCCGCCGAAAGGGCCTCGCACTGGGGGAGAGCCGCCGTGGAGATGTCGCCCGCGGTGCTGGCTTCAAGGTAGCCGCTCCATGGGGGTGTGGGATGGAGCCCGCTCCATGGGGGTGTGGGATGGAGCACCGTCGGCGCCGGGAGGTCGAGCTAAGGAGAAGGTGCGATGCAATGAGTGTACAACCTCTTTAGTGGCGCCGAGTAGGCCTCGGCTTCATCCGAGGAGTCGGTGAGGATGCTGCGGTTCTGCTGGATCAGGTTAAGGCGGTGCTGTGGGGATGGAGCAGCCGCGATAGACGAGGCGATCGTCGGAGCATATCCTTGGAGGTGGAGGACGGGGCGGCTGAACCAGCGGGACGGCGAGATGGACCACGGATCCTCATCCATTGAGGTGGACGAGGGACGTCGACCTATTGTGGTGGACGACATTGTCAGGGAAGAGGCTCCGGCTGGGCAGCGGTGACGTGGAGGATGAAGGAGGGTGGGGTTTCACGGCTGGAGCGGAGAGGTTATGGCAGCCTGGGATTTCGAATGGCGAAAAGGGGGCGATGGGAGGGGTGAAGCATGACTTAGGGACGCGCTTGTCCAAAATGTAGGGTGTGTTACAAAAGTACCCCCCCACCAATTTGAACTAGCGGCCCTTTCGGCTCAGGGTTAGAAGGGGGATTTCGCGTGTCAGGATTTGGCAGCTGGAGGGAGTTTTCGCGTGCGTTGTAATTTCGGGATAGCGAGGCGCGGGTTGTGAAGGCGCCAGTTCTGGGAGCACGATATCTGAATTTTCAGGATATAACAAGACGCGGGTTGAATTTTAGGGACAAGCCTAACGTGTAGTAATATTGTACTTGTACGTACCAAATCAATTCGCACTTCCCTCAACCAAAAAGAAAATGAAAAAAATAAAACTATTCACACCACACAAAGAGAGAGTCTTACCCCGTTTTACTATACAAATGCTATTCAAAGCTACTCCCTCCTTCCATCTATATAGGGCCTAATGCGTTTTTCGATGCTAACTTTGACCAAATATTAGAGCAATGATATATGACATGCAACTTACACAAAGCACACCATTAACTTCGTCTATGAAAGGTTATTTCAATGATATAATTTTCGCATTGTGCATGTCATGTACTATTAATTTTGTCAATAGTCAAAGGCGGTCTTAAAAATCTCATTACGCCCTATATAGATGGAAGGAGGGAGTATGAATCCATGTTATGTCCGATTAAATATAATGCATGTAACCTACTCATACCAACATTTTAGTGCATTCCAAATGTCTATACTACCGCTGCAATTCGAACTAAATTTGAATTTGTTTCTCTATTTCAATAAGAATCTACAATCATGATTGTTGCCAACTTTAACCATCATAGTTTCCTTGCTATCCGCCAGATATAAATCGGACGGCCTATAATGCAAGATGGCAGGCACACCATCATCAACAACTCCATTTTTTATAAGAGTAGAGATAAAATATATTAAATGTCGTATATCATGTTCATAAACACACCATGTGTATCACCGTTATATATATTCACACATGCGTCGGTTTAAAACACTATGATAAATTCTTCAAATATCTGAATTCGCTTTTTATAATGAAGTATATATGATCTCTATTCGTCTTTTACACCCACACAACCCTCTTATCTCTGTAGCTAGCGCTAACTTTCTCTTGTGCATGCACACGCCCGCATCCCTCTCACCCTCCCTCAGCATTCTCTAGCTCCATCGCACAAATTCGTCTTTTCACTTTATGTCGTTCACCGACGGTGTGTGTAGGCCCCCCAGCTCCTTCTTTACGGCACACATCGATCGATATGCCTCTCTAGCCAGGTGTGCCTAGCACAAACACAAGCTTCCCATCTTCTCTTGTCACCGTCCATGCCTCACTCCCACCACTCTTTTCATCGTTCTCGTACTCGCACACTCCTCCCCGCTCGATATAGTATGCCCCTCGTAACACCTCCTACATGCATCCCTCTCTCTCTATCCTTCTCCTCGTGCCTCGTTTGCTTCTAACACACACATGCATGTATACCGATCGATCTCCCAACATATACCTACATCGACTTTAACTACCCCCCCATCGATCGACGTACCTCACAAGTTATGTCTCTCCTTTCTCTAACAAAGGGCGATTGATCTTCCTATGTAGTTATGTCTGCTTACCACAGCCACATCGTCCCCCCTCATCATTCGTGCATGCCTCCTGACCCGTCTCTCACACGCACGTGCACAGACAACAAGCAGCCATCTCCTCTCTTATTGATATTGCGGGCGTGCCCTCCATTTGTCTAGCAAGCCTATCCCACCATTTGTTAGAAGCAACTCCACTACCACCCCCTCCAACACTCTAGATCTGTCTCTCTCCCAACATTATTCCTCTCCTGCACATATGCATGGATGCCGATCGATCTCCCTTAATACATGAGGCAGATCGATCTCCTTAATACATGTGGTAGGCCTCTCTCGTCCTCCACACATACACCAGCCATTGTACCTCTATAGTTAATTGGGCCTCCCTCTGCCCCCACCACACACCGATAGTCGAGCGTTGTAGGTAGGTATCCATGCCACAGAGACAAACTGCACATGTCCCCTCTCACGTTCCAGTAGGCCAGACACTCTATATGTTTGACCTGGGCACACACAGATTCGATGACACTCTTTATCGATCGCGCGCGCACACACACATACATCATCCCTCTTTTCAATTCTATGGACACCTCAAGTCAGTGATACCTCCACTCTCTTCTCGTGGATCGCCCCCTCTATATATATATGTTATATCCAGGACTCGATTTCACACACATTGCATATGTTACATTTTTTGATTGACCCCCCCCCCCAAAAAAACTCTCAAGAACCCACACACTATATCTCTCTAGGTTTGTATCTCTCTCACACAACCCCACGTAGGTGGTGTACGTATACAAGAAGAGAATAGGTGCACCGTGTGCATGTACTCACGCTTCGTGCCCAACCACACCCACGCGGGTACACGGTGGAGCTCATTTCTTTACGAAATGGCAGCCCACGTGCTAATTTGAATGTCTGTAGCGGTTGTTTACCTAGGGAGGTCGTGTACCACGCCTGCACGAAACAAAGTTCGACTTGACGCGTTGCCGTGTTATTTTTAAATAAAGTTATAGCGCTCAATGGCACGTACACAGAATATAAAACGATTTTTATGGAAAAAAGGTAGTCCGCTCACTATATACAATGGAGCCTTGCGTGCCTGGTTTGTCGCTCTTCAGAGTATCTCACACAAGGCTGCGGTGGCCTCTCTCTCTCTCTCTCTCACCGTTGGTCACTGATCCGGCCGCATCCCGTCCGCCGGGGGAAAGGGAGTGCGGTGGCCTCTCTCTCTCTCTCACCATATGTCACTGATCCGGCCGCATCCCGTCCGCCGAGGGAAAGGGAGGAGTGCATCATTTCTCCGTTCGACGGCGCCGAGGCAGCACGTCCCGATCTGCGGTACACGCCGTTCTCTCTGACCAAGCTCCGACGCGGCAGGGCCTACGCCACCTGCTCGCAGATTCTGCCCGCTGCCGCTCACCTAGTTACATCTCGACGACCTCCAAGTATCCCCTCCGGCCTTGCTCCACTGCCCGTCTTTCCACGTCGCTGCATGTGGATCTTCCATAGTTCTTTACCCAAAACGTAGCTCGTCCAGCGTACTTTCCATATTGCATTCTCGTCCTCACACCGTTTTAGACAAACACAACCGTGTTTTTATCTTCCCTTAGGGCAAGGAATATGCTTCTTTTTTTGTCGTCGCATGTGTCATCAACTATTATTGGCCAGTAATTGTTTCCTTTCTACCTCTTTTTTGCAAACAGGCCTATCCATTTCACCCCGTTGCTATTGCGACCTTTTGGTGAACTACACAAATCAGTTTTTTCTTAAGAGTGTTTTGTGCAGTTGTACTAAAATGTCACATGGGCAACGTCTATACATTTCAGTGCGACTGCACAAAGGGAGATTGCTTTTGCTCTATCCTCCTCATCCAACTCCGAGCCTAATCTTCTCCAACTAGTTAGTCTTAAGAGAGATTGCAAAGGTGACCGACTTCTATTTATATGTTTATTGTTTCATCAGCAGTCCTCTATTATCATAATCACACTTAATATCTTTGGAACAGGGACGCTTAGCTCTATTTTAGTGGAACTGCACAAAATGATCGGAATGTTACATGCTCCAGACAGCTACTTTTTTCCCAACATGCCTTGTTGATTTAGACAGAGCTGGGGGGACGTTGCTGCCAATGAAAGCATGGATCAATTTTAATTTAACACCTTCTCACAACTCTGTCTTCAGTTGTGATGTAATTATTAGCTATGATCTGCTAATAATTGACATGCATTAGCAAGTTAGTTTTTTATTGTTTCCGAAAGAGCATCGAGGGCAAGACACGCGAAACAGAAGCTGAAAGCTCGCACCATTGTACAATTCCATGTCTCGCTAGAAAATTATTTGTATAGTACGTCAATTATGTAAACAAATGATGGAAGCTTGATAGCATTGCCAGAAGCCTCTTCATCATCCGGGTACATGTGCCATGCACCAAATTATACTCCTTTGTTCCTAAATATTTGTCTTTTTACAAATTTCAAACGGGCATATTTTAGAGTGTAGATTCACTCATTTTGCTTCGTATGTGTACTCCCTCCGTTCCTAAATATTCTATTCGTCTTTCTAGAGATTTCAACAAGTGACTACATACGGAGGAAAATGAGTGAATCTACACTCTAAAATATGTATATACATCCGTATGTGCCTGTCCCTTTGGAATCTCTAAAAAGACAAATATTTGAGTAGTCACTCGTTGAAATCTCTAGAAATACAAATATACTCTAGAGTATATTTAAGAACCGAGGGGGTAGTGCACAACCGCATTGGAGACTCATCCCGGTCGTTGCGCCGCATTAATAGTGAGTAATGAGCAGTCAAATCGTAAGCCCCACCTGTCCCACTGTAAGTTGCTCTGAAGAAGCAACCATCAATACGCTCTTCTTTGAATCCGCTCATACTACTCCATCCGTCACTGTTTATACAGCGCGCTTCAGAAAAAAGAAAAAAGATCTATGGGACCAAGGCGACTAGCGAACGGCCTGAAAAATAGCATTGGTAGTTATAGCACGGCGTCTATTACTAGAGGGAATAATGCGTACACACATGCATGCAGTGCTTCCACCCCGGGTACACACATGCATGCCCTTACTCCACTCCGTAGTAGTACAGAGTACATGGAGAGAAAATTATGGACTTGATTGAGGTTACCACGCCCTAATTAATTGAGCATTAAACCAAACGCGTCTAAAGTCTCTCTGGTGGTGAAAATGCATTGAGAGAAATGTATCATAATGAAGCGCGCCCTGTAAACTGTGACGGAGGGAGGAGTAGTATGAAGGTTCAAAACCAAGTACGCGTATGCCCAGTCGGTCAACGCACCTTCTCTTGGCATATCACTGACATGTGGGACAGGAGTGTGAGCAAACTGATCTCAATTGACGGCAAAGAGCCAACCCGCCGTTCCTTGAGAGAAACGAGGAGCGAGAACACACAGACGGGCTCGCATGGAGGCCAAGATATACTCGAGCATGGTTGGTTGATCGATATCATTCATTACATGTTGGGCTGCCGTTTTCCACCCTTCTCCGGAATAAACCTGTACTTTATCAGAGATAAAAAAAATAAGAGTACAGACGCTCCAACATGCGGTTCTAGTAGTAGTACTACTCGTACTACTGCGCTTGGCTCTTCGCCTCTTTGTGAAGTTGAACAATGATGGTACTCCGCATGTTGGGTACTATAGTGTATGCCTCTGACAATCTGACACCGAATGGACTGATGCATGTCCACCGAGGGTAGATTGCATTAGTCAAAAGGCGTAAGAGAGCTTCACCTTGTCCTGCAAGCTTCTCCTTGTTCTGCGAGTTGATGGGACACACCAAAAAGTAGTGCTAGTCCATACTCCCTCCTTTCCGGTTAATGTGGCTTAATCTTTTTTGTGGGTAAATGAGAGAGCTTTATTCATATATAAGCATTCTTAGGACGATCAGCCAAGACACTGGTCACTAGGAAGCGAGGTACCCTGCAAAAAAAGAAGTAGGAAGCGAGGTGTTTCATCAAGCCAGCTCTCGGCCACATTCAAAGTGCAGCAAGCACGGTTCGCACAAATATGCGCCGCAGGGTTTGCTGACCTGTTTACATGCTGAATAACAAAACAGAGGAAGTATTACCGAGCGCTACTATTTGTAATAGGATATGAGCCAGAATTAAGCGAGAATTGTGGCGAGTGTTCCATGCAATCAACTTCCATTATCACATGCGAGAACCCTCGAAGAGAACCAAATGTGTTGAAGATTGCTTTATCACATTTTAAAATTATAATAAGAGTGCAGACGCTCCTCCATCCGGTTCCTAGTACTAGTTTAGTACGTACCTTTATAGACTATATTAGTAGTACTAGTACTAGTAAACTTTGCGCTTGGCTATTCGCCTATTCGGGAAGTCGAACAATAGTAGCACTAGTAGTATAGTGTATGCTTCTGGCAATCTGACACCAAATTAACTGTTGCACGTCCACCGCCTGAGCGAGGGAGAGCTTGCATTAGTCAAAAGTTTCTCCTTGTCCTGCGAGCCACCGCGCGCAAGCTTCTCCCTGTTTGGATCCATGGGTTAGAGTTAGTTTGGTTTAGTTTGTACTCAACTAACCCAAAAGTATCCAACAGGAGGGTTAGTTTGGGTTAGAAGCATCTAACCCATCCAAAAAATCTAACCCACCTAAGAGGTGCTTATTTGGGTTAGTTCTTCTCTGGAGAACTAAAAAAACACATTTTTCTCTCACTCTCGCCGCAGCAAATCCCTCGCCACTTCCTCGAAGCTTCTCGTCCAATTCCTTCCTCCCTCTCGCAACGCTCGTGAAGGCGCCTCGCCGTATCTGCGCTCAATCTAACCCTGTCATCTAAACACCTCTTTGGCTAGAGTTAGTTCATGGTTAGTTCAGGGTTAGAATCTAACTCTAACCTCTAACTGAGTTAGAGTATCCAAACAAGGCCAAAGTAATGCTAGTCCATACTGCCTCCTCTCCGGTTAATATGGATTAATTTTGAACGAGATAAATACACTGTCTGTCACTGTATATTTGTAAAAATACGGTCAGTGGACTTCATAATACGCTCATTGCGCTCAATATATATTTTTTCCGGTGTTTATATGGTCACTAGCTCACCCTGACTGAGTATGTGTGTGCATGCGCGTGTAGGTTGAGCACTTAGCGTGGCCGTGTGTGTTCCGTCATGTGCTCGGACATGCATGCATTAGGGCGTCGCGCGCGTTTTTGCGTCCATGTGTACGTGTGACTGTTGCATACACGTAGGGGGAGTACGTGTAGGGGCCACTAAGGAGCAGTCAAATCACACGGAAAGTTAGTCGGAAGAAGCAACCATCATTTCACTCTTGAATGACACGTACGCAATATAAAATGGTTGATATGGAGAGAAAAAGAAAACCACTATATATACACTAGCAGGAGCCTAAGATACAAGCATGCTTGCTAAGGTTGCTCTCTTCACAAGCATAGAACGACGGGCCCGATCCCGCAGCTGGGGGAAGGGAACAATGTTCTGCGTAGACGCGGTCGACATCGGCGAGGGAAAAAACTCACAGTCGGTGCATCCCAATCGGGGGTCACCGCGGTATGGGCCGATGCCGCGTCCCAACCGTCCTTCTAGCTATAGCCCGACGTCCCTGGTAGTCCATCTTCCTTTTGGAGCCGGCTTGCTCCACTGCTGTAGCTCCATCTCCATGTCGATCTTTCTCTACTTCTACCGGCTTCTACTTGTGACGAGTTTATGTCTCATGAACTAGTGCTAGTAATTCTAATCACACTTCTTCAATATCTTTGCCATCAGGGATGCTCAGGTCGATTTTAGTGGAACTGCACAAAAGCATCGTATGATCCGAGTGTGCCAGCCGTCTTTCCTTTGACATGTTCTACCTGGCCAGGGAATTTAATCATGTTTAGGGTTTAGGGTTTAAGTCGTAGTGACCCCATCAATAGTTTTTCTTTCGTACACGCTCTCACAACTTTTTTCTTTAGTTGTGAAGTAAATGTTGGCTATGATCTGTGAATCATTGAGATGCATCAGCATGCGTGTTAGTTTTCCTTTGTATTTGATGGAATGTTGTAACGGGGCAACCTTGGAATAGGAATGAAAATGGAGTGGAAAGTTTCTGTTTTTCCAGAGAAAAAATGGAAACGGAGAGAAACCAATGTTTCGTTTCGTTGGATCGCGCCATCGAGCAAAACCAACGTTTAAATCACGTCTGTCGTGTTCGTGTCTCACCCTCCTCCACGGCTCGACCCCACACGGTCGCTCGGCATGCCACTCACCACAAATCGAGTATACAATAACTTTCCCGCTGCTTGTCGATGGATCACGCCATGGAGTACTACTAGCACTACTGGAAGAGATTGACAAGTTGGGGGAGGACAGCTAGCTGTAGCACGGACTCCCAAGAACTTTTTACATGCATGTTGAAGCCGACTATTGCGACCTTTGAATGCTGAGCAGCCGCGTGCACCCAGAAGCGGCGCGGGCGACGCTCTCTCGGCCGGCACGCCGCTTCAATGCCGGCGCCAGTGAGAGGTCGCGTCCGCTCTGGCCGGGCATGAATGCGGCACTGACCGTTTCGGGCGGGAAGCATGCGCGGGTGATGTAGAGGGTTCGGGTTGGTCAGGACCGGCCGTGGCAGCGGTCCGGACGTGCACAAACAAGAGATGTTGTATGTTAATATTGCTGCGTATATAATTAACAATGTAAATAATGTGCCAGTTGGACAAATATGATTGGAGATGGAGATGGAAATTGAATTTTACGTAAACATGGATATGCATGTCTATGTCTATGTGTGTGGGCGCGATGACTCTCGCGACCTGAAAGCGGGGGCGTGTTTTTGATCCACTTTTCTTTCTTGGTACGTTAGAAAATCAGTTTGTCTAATTCACATCTTGATGTTATTTAAGGATATCACATCTAAGCTCCCACAAGTATATAATGTAGCAACAAGAAACAAAAAAAACTAGGACAAAAAAACAGACCACAAACAGAGTGGACATCAACTAAGATGTGACATAACTATGTCACATCTAGATGTGTCCTAGACGAACCCTTAAAAAATTGTCCGCTAGTTTTCATTTCTTTTTTCCAGGAACGCGCGTATTCTATTTAAAACCATTGCTATGGAGAGATTTTTTTACTCCATTATAGCCTCTTGTTTGATAGAGTTTCTCGCGTCTCGCTCTCTCACCCTCTCCATATCAAAACAAGATGACAGTGTCCACTCTATCTCTCTCCTCGCCGGTGGTCACAGATCCGGCCGAATCCCGTCCGCTGCGGGAGGTGAGGAGGTGCAGCGTTGACGTTGTCGCCATCGGCGACGGAGGGAGCCGATGCACACCGTCCTCTCGGAGCCGGTGCTGGCGCGGACGAAGATCCTCTGCGCCCTTGTTCGCTGCCGTCGTGTGGGCAGATCTCACCCGCCCGCCTAAACGACATCTCGCCCACCTGAGGTATAACTTCTTGTACTGGTCCAGCTCCCCAGGTCGCTGCGTGCGGGTTTTCTTCTATGCGACTACTCCCCAGCTCCCCGTGCATAGTAGCTAGGGTTCGTCGGCTAGTCCAAGATCACCTACTAGTACTATTATAGAGGAAATGCCACTCGAAAAGTAGTCCTAATTTATGCCTCGGTGGAGGTATACATGTTGTTTCGAGAAAAAGTACATGGTGGTTGTGCGGTCATTGTCCATATGGTGGTAGTACTATCACTGGTTAAATGAAGAAATGCTTTTTTTCTCGGGTATCCTGGTTTAGTTCCCATCAAGATATAATTATGATGCTTCTGTTTGTTGGTGTACTTTTCATTAACCCTTTTTTATATTTTTGGAAACAGCGATGCGTGTCTCCATACCCGGGCATGTCTTCCTCAATTTTAGTGGAACAACACAAAATTGGATGGACATTGTTGTTCCGCCTCACTGTCCTCTGCCACGTGGTTCTTCCTTCCTCGAGCTTGATTACTGAGAAGAAATAGACCATAGTGAGGATTTCTCAAACTTCATAGGTGCCTCACCCAAACTTGATGCCAAATGGATGATGCATCACCACGATGACCTATCGATGCTCGTGGTTGCGCCTCATGGTTGTGTCAATTTGGTGAAGCTGATCGATTTTCAATGAAAACAAGCTGTCTTCCATCGCTGCTTTTGCTTGTTACGCACAAAGATGATATCCTTCGTCAGTTCACCTTGGTTGCATTGGAGACGCAATGCCTTTCACGTTGGTGCAATTTTATCACACAATTGGCTACTGAACCAAATGTTTCCTCGAAGAAGGATCGACGTTGGTACTAAGAGCATAAGTTTTGTATTGATTTCTAAGCCTTCTCTCAACTTTGTCTCCAGCTCCCTGTAATTTTATTTGTCCAGCTATTAACTTTGATTTAAAAATGGTGTGGACTAAAACCCGGATGGACGTAGTAGCCCTCCATTTCTATTTACTCCAAGATATTAGATTTGATGAAGTCAAACTTTGTAATACTCTCAAACCTTTCCGATAATTGAAATTAAAATTCTTTATTTGTACACACTCTCACACGTTTCCAATAATTTGGCGCATGTGTGGTTGTTCACTTAAGGGAGGGTAGTGTACCACACGTGAAGGACAGGAAGTGCGACCAGGACGCGTGGGCGTGGATCGTTAGTTCATCGGAAGTAGTACTAGTTTTCTTCACTATACATTAAATAAAGAGTTTCGTTTCGTACTTACACAGTTTAAAACAATTTTTATGGAGATAATAAGAAAACCACTCCACTATATATTAGTCGTATACACACGGGAGTACTATATGGACGCAGCTTCATTGACTTAGTGCACCTACCTTTGGGTTTATGACAGGTGGGCCCAAAATGTGGCTGGCTCACCTGTCATACAGCCAAAAGCAGATGCAGTGAAGGCACCGGAGCTCTGTCCGTACTACATTAGTATATATATAAGCGGGAGCCTTAGCGCTTGTTTGCTAGGGTTTGCACTCTCCACACGCTCGCTGCAATACATATATGTTACACGTTGGAGGCTCAACGTTCATTTGCTAGCGTTTGCTATATTCACAGTCTCTCACCCTCTCTTCACCAGATCTAAACAAGACTGCGTTGGCCTCTTGTCTCTCTCTCCCCCCTCATAGCTGGTGAAGGAGGCGTCTGTATCCCGTCGCACCGGGAAGGGGAGCAGGTGCAGCGTTAACTCTATCGCCTTCGGCGAGGGAGGCAATCCACTACCGGCTGTGCTATTCTCTTTCACCCAGCGCCTGTGCGGGAGGGCCACCGACCCCTTCTTCCTCACTGTCATACGTAGTGTGGGCAGATCCGGCTTCCCGCCGCACGCCTTGCCACATCCCGACGACCCTAAGGTATAAGGTTCTTTGAAACCGTCGTTGCTCTAGCTGCATGTGGATCTTTTTCGATCTGTAGTCGAATCTAGGTCTTGGTTCAAAGAGGAAAGAAAGGTGCGGTGGGGTGGAGCATGAATCTAGGATGTGGTTCAATGAGGAAAGGAGGGAGGAAAAGTAGTATAGACTGGCTATCTAGCCGCTTTGTTGGTCAAAAAGGGAAAAAGGGGGTAACCAAGTACACACATCTGTAAGGAACCAATCTCTTTGTTGAAAAGGGAAAGAAACTGGGGGGGTCGGGTAGTTTGTGCAGGACTAGATTTGCTGCCCTCACATAGGAAAAAAGTTCAAAGAGAACAAATATGGGACCAACACAGATATGCTGCTTAGCTACATACTCTGCATCACCCATTTATACGTGTGGACGCACATGGTGCTAGCATGTCCCATACATCTATTTTGCTGTTGTTAATCTAAGAATGCCGCCGAAAAATTGAAGCAATGCCACTATTAATAGTAAATTACATTTTTAACGAATGTTGTTTCAAGAGAGTGTCTCTGTTAATATGAATCAATGCAACCGTTTTAGAAATGCTACTATCCTACTTTGTTTTCCATCCAAGATAAGTTAGATGCTTCTTTCTGTCACCGTTTGTTTCATCCTCCTTTATCGGCAAGTAGTTGTTTCCTTTTTTGCCTCTGTTAAAACAGGGGTATCGATTCAACTTGTTGCTATTGCGACATTTTGCTTCGCTACTCGAAACACTTATGTTTTAAGAGTGTTTTGTGCAGTTCAACTTGAATGTCACACCGGTGACTTTGCTTAATTTTGGTGGAACTGCACAAAAGGAGATCGAGATTTGTTTCTAGTGTTCCTGGCGAGTTGTTTCTAATCTTTGTCTCAACCACATGATGTGCAGTGTGCTTTGAGATGTTGTGCTACTTGTTTTGGTACTGTTTTAAATAAATGTTGAATTGAAGCTATTGTATTGCTGTCTTTTCCCATTAAGTAGTGAACAAAAATGGGACCAACCCAGACATGATGCTTGGTGCTTTGTTACAACAAATTCAGCATCACCCCCTTTATAAGCCAGTAATTGATGCCGCTCTCAAAATTAACTACTGAATCTTATTTCAAAACTGCAACACTTGTTAGGGATTGGCAGGATTACCATTTTTGTGGCCGCATGTTTCATCCTCCTTTATTAGCCAGTAATTGATTCCTTTTTTGCCTCTGTTTAAACAGGGATATTTATTCAACTTGTTGCTATTGTGACATTTTGCTTCGCTACGCGAAACACTTTGCTTGATTTCAGTGCAACTGCACAAAACGAGATTGGATTTCCTATCCGTGTTAGCAGATTCGTATTTTATCCTGGTGTTCTCATGAAAGGTTAGTACAGGCCTTCATCCACATGATTGTGAAGTGTGCTTTGAGATGTTGTGCTACTTGTATTGGTACTGTTTTAAATAAATGTTGAATTGAAGCTATTGTATTGCTGTCTTTTCCCATTAAGTAGTGAACAAAAATGGGACCAACCCAGACATGATGCTTGTTGCTTTGTTACAACAAACTCTGCATCACCCCCTTTATGAGTAGATGGAAGCACATATTGTTGTTATGCCCACTCTCCCCGAACTATTTATGCTTTTCGTTAATCTAATGTCATTTGGTAAAATTAAGCAATGCCATTCTCGAATTAATTAACTATGAATCTTAGTTCAAAACGCAACACTTGTTAGGAACGGTACTATCCTGCTTTGTAGTTCTTTCTACATGTTTAACCAAGGTATTGTTAAGATAATCTATCTTTAAAATGAATCAGTTGCATTGTTTTAGGAATGGTACTTTTCTGCTTTGTTGTTCTTTATACATGTTGAAACAAGGCATTGTAAGATAATGTCTCAGTCAATATAAATGAATCACACTGATGGAGAATTGCTACTCTCCTGCTTTGTTTCCCATTAAGACAAGTCATCAACCGTTATTTCTCAGTAATTGTTTCCCTTATACCTATTGTTGCTTACAGGGATATCAAAATTAAAGCTCGGTTTTATTCCGACTTTGGTTTTAGTTGAACTGCACAAAAGGAGCCAATGTGTCCAAGGCAAACAGTTATGTTATCGGGTCCGATTGGTCGTTCCACTTTGCGTAAAAGCGATCATTGGTTGCGGTACATTCTGAATGAATGACCGAGAAGCTTTACAGAGTATTATTAGACAACGGTGACATGACTAGTCTGCAGAGACCATTGGCAATTTAACAACACGTGGAGTGCCCTGGGCAAAAAGTGCCCAAATAAGTACAAGAAGCAACGACAGGACACGATCATAGGCATTACATACTTTGAATGGGAATAGCTTGTCAAAGTTTAATCATTGATGTTAGCAAGAAGACGTTAGTTTAATATGTTGGAATTGGAAAACCTTATCAAAATTTGTTCGTTGATGTTAGCCAGAAGATATGCATTTGATATTTTTGAGTGGGACGCCCTTGCTGTGAGCAGCGTCGAGTGTTTTTTCCTATTCCTGTGTTCAGTTTAGAAGTAAATAGTTACTCTGCTGAGATATTCCTGTGTTAAGAGTTTGTTCTGAATATTGTCTATGTAATGCTAGGCCTTGTGTTTGATTGCAAAGTTTAGCTTGGAATGTTGTGGCATGCGGCATCACGAGCTGTTCAACGTGCCTCCTGAGAATAATGCTTCGTATTGTTTTGCATGTCGATCTAATGCCGTTGATTTGCTTGTTAAGAAGATCATCCTCTTCGTTGTTTCCGTGCGTAAGAAGTTCATCGTCGATGTTTCATTCATAGCCTATCGACATGTCGGGTAGGTTAGACGTGAAACCATATGATCTTCCGACCAACTCATGATATTAGGCGTGATTGGATCGTCATTTTCCAACCAAAACCGCTTGTAAACCGACGCTTGTAAATTAAAGGCGATGGTCTCGGGCGAAGGAGCTTGGTTGGTCGATTTCGACTAGTAAAATATCGGAAGTACTTCACACACGATAAAAACGCTGAACGACACTCGGACGATTGCTAATCCAGCCGTTAGCTGTTGTTTCAGCCTTGCCCTTGGATGGCATGATACGCACGTCGTGCATGTATCGTCTGGTAATGTTGTCCATATAGCAGTGCTCGAAAAATATACACTGGTCTCTCAAATTACACGCGTAACCCGCCAGTTTTACTTACAGACCTCGGGCCTTCCGATGACAAGTAAATTACACTTGTATGTTAATACAGGTTTGAAATAAACCAGAGCTCCCAAGCGCGGCCTTACCGTTTCATGCCGTCTTAGTTTCTCGAAGGTGCTCATAGGTGTCCGATGATCCTGGCTTCCTGAATGAGTAGCGGGCGCTGTATCAGACCTTCGTAGGGCCCGCGAGGCCCTCTCCTTTGTCCTTCAAGTTGTTGCGCTCGTTGTGGCGCAAAGCATTGTTAACATGGTCAAGGAACATGAGGATCCAGGAGATGACTTTATTTTGACTGGATGACACTAGGGACCCACTAGGGCCATAGCCGTACGTACGCAAGTGCCTCCTTATTATGTACAACTATATTTTTTTGCTTTCTCCTGGTTTCCTGACATCACGGTCCCACACCATTGTCAACCTATGTAGTCAATATAAATGAGAGAATTGCACAAGGTGTGGCCGACAGTTAGGACCAAGCAGCTCGAGCAGTATTTGTGTTTTTTAGGCGTGAGCACTGCAGAGTTTTTCTTGGCGATGATTTCGTCGTTGTTCGGAGGAGAGCAGGGTATTAACTGGGCGGGCTGTGGCCCGTCTAGCCCAGGCGAGATATCCAGCCCAGATACTACTTTTTTCAGGATGAAAATGGCTAGCCCAGCTATACGTCTTTTTGAGGAATACCCAGGCAAGCTCAACTTGTTATTCTCCGCCCCACTGGGCTGCAAATCTTTCCTAGGAGGGATGCATTAGGCTTAATAGGAAAATGGGCTTTAGAAATAATAAATGGGATGTAATTATAAAAATTGGGCAGTAACTATGAAAAAATGCACCAAACACGAAATTAGTTTATAAAATATTATTTATGGATTTTGAAAATCTTAAATTTTCATTGTCGCGCGAGCAATGTTTCGTTGTATTTTCACGTAATACAAATTTATATTTAATCTGACTCGAAATTTCGGGATAAAAATATTTCGGATCCCATCAAAATGTGGGAATTTTTATTGAATTCTGTCTTCAACGGTTGGTTGAAATTATTAATCGTTGTCCTAGCTAGAAAATGGGTTGTACTTTTAACAAACTGTAAATGGGCTGTTGTAAATTCCATTACAATTCAAAATGGGTTGTACATTCTGACAAAACGCAAATGGGCTATAAGTTCTCTGCCACACACTTGTGGGCCTACTAAGTGACGCGTCCTCTAAAAAAATAAGTTGACGCGTATGCAAGGCTTTGTCAACTTATTACAGTCAATACACGGTTCTAGCAGCAGTGGCCGTTGGATGACTATCCAAGGATGTCGTGCTTCTTCTTCAATCTCGGATATTCTTAGCTTTGGCTGCCCAAAAAATGATTCCTCCCCCTGACATCTAGGGTGCACCGTTTCGGAGGCTGACCTGTGGGCCTACTAAGTTGGAGCGTACCAAGGGGTTTGTCAACTTAGTCAATATAAACGATTCTAGCTTCAGTGACCGTACAATGTTTATCCAACGGCCGTAGTGCTTCTTCAACCTCTGGTCTTCTTGGTCCAAATTACCAAAGCAAAGACCGGTCGTGTCGTGTGCTCTCGCCTCCGTGGGCAGGTCTTTGCCGCAGAGGCCTCACCACCCCCATACTACTCCCACCGCTGGCCAGGCCATCCCTCCACTCACCCACACCCCCTGTTATTCTGCGGTGACGGCAGCCTCACACCACAGCCGAACCAGTGAACCCTCGTACTCCTCTCCGCGTGGGCTTCCGCTGCTGCGTCTTCACCGGCTCCGCGTCGTCCCCTTCCTAGGCGTTGCTGTCGTCCACTGCCCTGGTGCTCTTGGCGCGGCGTGGTCAATGACCGGCTTCCATTGGAAGAATACTGTACGTGGAGAGGCTGACAGCTGGGTCCACGGCGGCTGCAAGGAAGTGCCTCCTTATTACGCACAAAATAAATATTCCTCCACCTGACAGCAGGGACCCACCGGGCGGGCCCCCTTCTTTCGCGAAAAAAATGTTTCCCCCCTGACTGCTAGGACCCATCGGACGGGCCACCGTATTTCGCGAAAAAATGTTCCCCCCGATGTCAGCTTGGACCCACCGGAAGTGCCTCTTTATTACGCACAAGAAAATGAATACTCCCCCTGCTAGCTGGGACTCACCTTGGTGGGAGGCTGACTTGTGGGCCTACTAAGTTGACGGGGACGGAGGGCTTTGTCAACTTAGTCAATATGAACGATTCTAGCTCCAGTGACCCTACGATGTCCATCCAACGGCCGTAGTGCTTCTTCAACCTCTGGTCTTCTTGCTCCAGCCGCCCAAAGCAGCGTCGGTCGTGCCGCCTGCTCCTGCCTTTCGTGGCCGGCTATGCTGCCATGGAGGCCTCACTGCCCCCTACTATTCCCACCGCTGGCCAGGCCCTGCGGTGACGGCAGCCTCACACCGCAGCCGAATGAGTGAATACTCATACTCCTCTCCGTGTGGGCATCCACTGCCGCGTCTTCACCGGCTCCGCGTCGTCCCCTTCCTAGGCCTCGCCGTCGTCCACCGCCCTGGTGCTCTTGGTGCGGTGTGGTCAACATGGTCAAGGAACGATTTCCATCGGATGTGGACTGTACGTCGAGAGGCTGACAACTGGGTCCACGGCCGCAGCAAGGAAGTGCCTCCTTATTACATGGAAAATAATGATTCCTCCACCTGACAGCAGGGACCCACCGGATGGGCCACCGTATTTCGCGAACAAAACATTTCCCTCCTGACTGCTGGGACCCACCAGCTACACCTTTGCACGCAAGGAAGTGCGTCCGGGCAAGAAAAACGATTCGTCCCCCTGACTGCTGGGACCCACCAGCTACATCTTTGCACGCAAGGAAGTGCGTCCCCGCAAAAAATGATTCGCTTCGATTGCTGGGACCCACCAGCTACATCTTCGCAGTAAGGAAGTGCTCGATCGGCACCCACTGGTCGAAGCGTATGTAGCGTTGTCATTACGGTCGCGAACGGTGCGCACATCTTGGTCGATGTAGAGGCGCGCACGTAGCATGTACACGTACATACAGCGGCGAGGGTGCAAGAAAGAATATACGGCCACGTACGTACATACGGGCAGGCTCTCGAACGCCTACTCGCGCATACGTACATGGCTGGGTCGGAACGGAGAAACAACGTCGTCGTCATGTTCATGGGGAGCCAACCGGCTGGGTCGGAACGAAATGCGTGGTCGTGTTCATCGGGAGGGCTTGGATGGAACAGGCGATGGAAACAAGGCCTGGCGTACCGCACAACGGAGGAAACAACCTTGTGTTCGACCGACCATGTTCGAAATGGGGTCCTGTTGATCGGAGGGGTGTGGCGTACCGCAAAACGGAGGAAACGGACCTCCTACGGTCGAAACGGGGGTCCTGTTGATCGGGAGGGGTGTGGCGTACCGCAAAATGGAAGAAACGGACCTCCTACGATCGAAATGGGGGTCCTGTTGATCGAGAGGGGTGTGGCGTACCGCAAAATGGAGGAAACGGACCTCCTACGGTCGAAACGGGGGTCCTGTTGATCGGGAGGGGTGTGGCGTACCGCAAAATGGACGAAACGGACTTGTGTTGGAGCGCTACAGTCGAAATGGGGTCCTGTCCATCGGGAGGGGTGTGGTGTACCGCAAAACAAGACTCCACGTGATACTGTTCATCTCCACTGTCGACCTCCTCCAGCCTCCACGGGCTACCGTCAACCTCCTCCAGCCTCCACGGGCTCCTTTTCATGCAGCCTCCACCGCATGCTACTCCACCGGCTACTGTTCAACCACCCCTCCACCGTCTACTGTTCATCCAGCCCTCCACCGTCTACTGTTCATCCAGCCCTCCACACCACGGGTCTGTTCAACCACCCTCTATGGCCACCCCTCCACCGCTTCACTGCTCATCCAGCCCTCCACACCACGGGTCCTGTTCATCCAGAGGCAACGCCACCGCCACTATTCATCCAACCCACCCCCGCAATGCTCTTTGTTCATCCAATCGATCGGCTTGATTAGCGGCAGAGCGGCGAATCGCCCATCGGGTTCAGTTAACAACCATTGATCGATCGCTCGGGTTCAGTAACGCATAGCCTCTAGTGCAATCGCTAGGGTTCAGTTAGAGCCCAACGCCTCGCACACACACGCATACGTGTACGAGAGAAACGCGCATCGCTCGGCCCCTGACCTCCCACCGTAACCGGCAACTCCCCGAAATTTTCCTCCCCCTTGCTTCTACCACGGTTTTTTCCGTCATGGACGGCCCAAAGAATGTCATGCAGCTGCGTCTCCGGCCCGCCCAGGACGAAAAGCCCATTTTTTGTCATAGAAGTAGGAGCCCACCACATCTATGATGATACCGGGTTTTGTCACAATTATCATCATAGAAGTGTCATATGTATGACAGAAAAAAATTCTTTCGGCCCAAAATGTCACGGATGTGTCTTTTTTTTGTAGTGATGCCTCTTGACATTCACGTTATAGACCGGTTCCTGTTCTAGATTCAATATAAATAGCCCATCAACAATGGGTGCATAGTCGTGGAACATACCATTCAAAAATATCGAACAACCATTGTCCTTCAAATTGAATTCATAACCTTGACTCATCAAACATGAGGCAGAAATAATGTTTCGACTAAGTGCAGGAATGTAATAACAATTATTCAATTCCATAATGAATCCGGAAGGAAGCTGGAGCTGCATCGTGCCGACCTCCAACGCATCAACTCTTGCTTTGTTGGTGACCCTGATGTCAATCTCCCCTTGTGCCACACGCCTAGTTCTTGCCAGCCCCTGCATCGAGTTGCAAATATGAACAACCGATCCAGTATCAAATACCCAAGAGCTACTAGGTATGTCAGCAAGGTAAATGTCTATAACATATGCAACAAGTGTACCTTTGCCTGAAGAAGCATTTCCGGCCTTCTTGCCATGCTCTGCAAGCCACTTGCTACGGTTCCTCTTCCACTGACCGGTCTCCTTGCAGTGATAGCAAACGGTCTTTGAGTCCGGTCTAGACTTTGGCGCAGCGGCGGAGGTTACCCTCTCCGTGCCCTTTGCCTTAGCCTTTTCCTTGGACCAACTCTTCTTGAACTTAGCCGATTTCTGCACCATCAACACTTGATGCGTGCCTTTCTTAATATCCCGCTCTGCCAGTTTGAGCATCCCATGCAATTCAGTGAGCTTCTTATCCATGCCATGCATATGATAGTTCGAGATGAACGTCCCATAGCTGGGCGGAAGAGAACCCAGAACAGCATCAGTAGCCAGCTCGTCCAAGAGCGGGAAGCCCAAACGATCCAAATCTTGCACATATCCAATCATGTTGATCACATGTGGGCTCAGTGGATCACATTCCTTCAGCTTGCAATCCATCAAAGATCGCTAGACGTTGAACCTTTCGGTCCTATCCTGTGTCTGAAACATGCTCTTGAGACTCTCGATCATATCGTAAGCCTCAACATTTTCAAATTTGTTAAATCGGGCTCCATACAAGTCAAGATTAGGCGGTGATCTCCGTTGATTCATCAACGAAGTTTCGTAGGCATTCTTAGTTGTGGCATTAGCATTATCGGCGGGTTCCTCCGAAGCGGATCCTCTAGAACATGTTCCTTTTATCATGCTTGAGAACAATTCTCAGATTTCTATACCGGTGGTAAAGTTTGTTCCATTCAGTTTATCCTTTTCCGTAATTGATTTCAACGCAAAGTTGGGTTGAGCAGGTGGTTCCATTGATCTACAAATGTAAAATATGCAATCACTAAGCAATGTGTTTATGTAGAGTCATTCTAGCCTAAGCGAAATACTCCCACCGGGTTAGCATCCCTCGCAAACTCTCGGTGATTCAGATCCGACTAGCGCGATGCAACTAGTGAGCTTTAGCATCATCGCTAGCCAACATACCTATCCGTAAGCAACTCCTTGCTAATCGTATCTCTATACGACTCACGCCGATCGGGAAGGTATCTCATACCCGGCTCCCAACCTTCTTTGCCACAAGGCCCAAAACCGTTTTGATAGCCTTGTCAAGTTAACCTGATGCAGTGCATGTCCGTGTCCGACATGAACCCTTCAGTTCAAGGACACCTAGCAGCACACCAATTTTATGAGCCCACGACTAGACGTACTTGACATGCGAAGGTGCAACATCGGGGATGGCATTCGCTTGATATTCATGAGGGATCATTCTACCATTCTAACATGCATAGAAACAAAGAAGCATAACAATCACAAATAAACACATATTGTGAAATAGTATGGCTCCTTCATGGACGTTCTTTCAGGTCGGCTCCGACTCGACCATTTACGAACTCCTTTTTTGTCACGCCGGGACGCCAAGCCACCAACCGGATCTCTATTATCAAACTACTACAACTAGTAATGAATTTTACATAGTCACAAGTCGACATGCAGGTCGTTATACAATATAATGACAACACTTTGGCTCCTGCCGGCTGACAAACATGACATGTAGGCCATGTATAAATTACACACATGCATCACATACACATGAGTCATATTATTCACATCAAACCTGCAAAACAAGTTATGCATAGAATCACATTCTACTGGTTTGTGTGTCGGGTACGAAATACACGGCGCTACGCACACTCCGATCACACCGAATTTTCTGATCTGACCGATCTTATCGCACATCGCGAGTCCGATTCGGGTTTATGTTTCACTGTTAACCCCGATGGCGGATACCGACCGGTAGTGGTAGGTTGTGTCACTACCTCATCGACTCCGATCATCAGAAAACATAGCCACATCAATCCCCATGTGCAGTTGATCTCATCAACCGTGCACACAGTCGATCTTATCAAGGACAACAGATCTCATCTGCTGCCTCCACATATCTAACATGCATACGATCTGAATCCAAATCCCATAGCAGAGGCTCTGATACCACTTTTGGGTTCTACGGTAGGGTGCATCGACTGCAAATTAAAATTTCCTACACGGAGAACAACCAAGAACATGCTACGGGAGATGGATCACAGATTGTTACCACTAGACGCGCAGTGCTGTGCAGTGGAAGTAGAGTTGAGGCAGCGCGTCTATGTGGATCGTCTCCTCCTCGTCCGATCTCCCTCAAACAGTCGGTCGTCCGATCCCACGTACAAGTTCGCCGGAGCGGCGCAAGTTCACCGCCTCTAACGGTATCCGCGCGTGCAGGAGGAACACCGTACGGCGGACTGCTAGGTCCGATCACACAGTCGGCGGCGAGTGGAGGTGGCTATTCGCAACACATGCAAACCCTAGTCGCAGCACCGAAGCGATCAACCGCATGAGTGTGCCGCACCTCCACTTTATATAGGCGTTTGTCGCGGGCTCAACACTTGGGCCTCGCACGGACCCTAAAGCCCACATGTCTACTCGGCCATAATCCAAATACAACTCGGATTACATCTGACAGGTGTCCTCGGATCCGACCTTGTAGGTTCCTTCCCTTAAGCGCGAGACCCCTTAGGTTCAAGTCGGCTTGGTCGCAGTTCGGATCACCTCCGAACTGCACGGTTGGTAGCAGCCTCTAGCAAGGCATGCCGAACACCAAGCAGACCATGAAGCTGGTTAGACGAACCTGTACATCATACTTCTGTCCCCTTTGCCACACGATATATGTTGTCGGGCTCAAGGCGAGTCTGTCATCCTTGTGGTAGCCCGACCTATTTCTCGTTCCAGTGATGCCGACCACTATCCGAATTATCTCATAATCCTTGTCGCATGGCCATGCTTATCCTGGTCAGATCACACGAGGGGCCCAGAGTATATCTCTCCTGATCGGAGGGGCAAATCCCATCTTGCTCGACCATGTCTCGCAGCATGGGTCTGGACAAGCCAAAAACCTACCTTTGTAACTACCCAGTTACGGAGTAGCGTTTGGTCAGCCCAAAGTAGGTCTTTCACCATCCCGAGTACATGCGTCAGCTCAGGTCTTAGGACATAGAACGTATGTTGTACTAGAGACTCACAGATGACATATCGATGCGTCTCACAGATAGGTCTGTCCGACTCGGACCTTATCTCGACTTGGATCCGACTACGTCGAATCCGACCAGACCTTTCCAAGTCCATATTATCTGGTTAGCATCCAATGCTCCATGGCTAGTGAGACCAAGCCATCGACCGTGTCATATGCAAGTCCAGTCGGCTATGCGTCCACACAGCCCTTTCGACTAGGGACCTTTTAGGACAGTCATCATACAATGCATAGTCCCACAAACAAGTCACCTACTTGCTGATACACATGATTGATAATGTCCAAGGACTATCTTTATTCATAAACACATAGGAAATATCATCATACATGATTGCCTCTAGGGCATATCTCCAACACCAATTTTTGCCAAAAGTTTCAGACACAACAAGCATACGTCATTTTACATGTCACTACAAACCGACTGTGGAGCTCTCCGGGTTGACATTGCGTCCTTCAGTGATAGCCTTTGCCAAGTCATCCTTTGTCGGCTCTTCTCGGTCCTTGTGGGAAGTTTTGTTGTTTTCTAGCCACTGACCTTAGAGCTTCAAAAACTGAATCCTTTCTCATCATGGATGAAGTAATGATGCCACGAGCGAAATTTTGGTTATGTGGTGGATTCAGTTCAATGGGCTGCAGCATTGGCGGACTCAGGCGCTTGCCGGCTTCCGAGTAGGCGGCTTGAAACTTGGTCAGATTGTTTTCCTTCGCAATTTGGGTCACCGCTACTCGATTTTCCCTCACACAACATCGATAGTCTTCATTTCCAAATGGTGTCCCGTCTATGTTGTTCTCTGGGAAGCCATCAGCTAGTTGAGACGTCACCAACTCTGGAAAATACGCCTTGGCACGTGCCAGTGCAAGCAGCGCCCCCTGACGGCAAGTAGACCTTTTTAGTTCTTTTATCCATTCTGGCACTGTGGACAACTACTTCAGCATATCCATGATATAATGTGGTGGCGCTTTGGTATTTTTAACCGCAATGATGCAGTATAAGCCGCCCACATACAGTTGTTCCAAAAATTTGTAGATAGCCTTCAGCTTCACCAAAGGGAGCTCTGCAATATTGTGGTATTTTCTACCTGTCAACATACATCAAGAATTATCAGTAACCCGGGTAATACAATGAGCCGGTGTGGCTTTGGTGGCTTGAATGGATTTATACTTACCAAAGACAGCCACATACATATCTTTGATTTGGCCTTTTAATGTCGCCAACTACTGCTTCACCGGCTCAAGTTTCACCTCAGCATCTTCAACTGCCTTTAACAAGACAACTCTCTCCTTCTCAAAGTCGGCCTTGGCATCCTGAAGTGCATCGATAGCCTAGAGCAAGGACTTTTGAAGGTCTGGAGATAAGCTTTTTCTGTTTTCTTCCAGCCTTTTCCCTTCTTCGGCTCTTTTTGTAAGCCGGCAGCAGACGACTCGGCGTAGTCCGACATTTCCTGCATATCAAAAACTGCTAAGTCAGTAGTACAACTCAAAAGGTCCGAGCCACATATGTTTAAGTCCCATGCAGTTGCAAGCATTCTACATGGCACTTGGAGATTAATGCATCCTCAGTTTTTACTAGCACGATGACATAAGACCCGGCCCAACACATGATGATGAGCCGGCCCTTGGGGGCCACCAGTCGCCAAAATCTTACTAAAGTATACAAGTCCCAGATCATTATTTCATAATGACCCGAACCTTTGGGGATATACAGGTATGCAGCTATCAGATGTATGTTGTGAGTGAGTCAAGGTTCATGCAAGTTTCATGTATTATCAGAATTCTCAATCCTTAAAACTTGGGGGCTATATAAAGGCACGCGAGGAAGAGGAAACAAGGAAGTCTACCTCATATTTCCTCTTCAAAGTGCCCACCATGGCAGCTCCAGTTTCCCGGCTCTCAGTGAGCCGGGTCAAAAATGCTTGGTGCAAGGATCCCACATCTAAACTTTCCAAAGATGGAAGTTCAATCTTGGATTTTCCCTTCTCCACCATGGGTGACTCCTTGGTGGTGACCTTGGCCAAATTTTTCAAGTTTCTAGCATCTTGTACACCTCTCCAGTAATGGTAACTTCATCATGAGCCGCTTCTAGAGGCGGCTCGCTTGTTAGATTTTCCATCTCCACAACAGGAGAGGTGGCCCTGGCGGGACCTGTAGGAATATCAGCTTGAACCAGCTCATTTTCATGAGTTAGGTTCGTTTCATCAACATGAGCCTCATCCACCGGCTCATCCCGGACTTCCAGATTGACCCTTGGAAGAGAGGGTAGAAATAAGAACTCTGGGCTCCTCGGGCCTATTTTTAAGGAGTGAGGACACGAAACGACCGCCGCGTAATTCCAAGGAGCGCAACGAATTGTGGCTAAAAGGGCTCCTTGATTTTCACGCCTGGCGAGATATGACATATCTATTTAAAAGATCTGTTGTGACGTCATGCCCTAATTATAGGAAGATAACATGGTGATGTCACGAAAATGGGACGGAAAGGAAAAACACTAAGTGTGAAGAAAGCTTCGTAAGCTGACAATTATTGACTTGGACAATAAGATACAAACCGAAAAGATGACGATTACATGAACAAGGGATTCCAACTCACAACATTAGACCCTTTTTTTACCTTTGGTATTTCTTGTTTTCTTTACTTCCCATATTTTTTTGTAGAATGAAGTTTACTGTGAATAAATCCAAGCTAAACTGGGGGCTTATGTTAGGGATATTCCCCATGGAATGACCCAGCTAGGAAGAAATGACCCGGCCAGGAGCCCACCGGCTCACGGGTCACTTCAGCCTACCAGATGAACATATATGAAGCAGGCCCGGAAGACTAAGGTGTGGCTTGTTAAAGGCCGTCTTGTAAAGGAGTATAACGGGCCAGCTTGACGAAGGTCCAAAAGGCGAAGACTCTGTTTACTTGGAAGATAAGTAGAAACCAGGATAGAACACGAGTCGTAGTACAACTCAGACTCATTTGTAAACCTAGGGTATCAACGTGTATATAAAGGGGAGCCTGTGGGAACAAAAAGACTAAGTTACAATCAATCAAGAGCTAGGTTAGCAAATCCGCATCCGTGTAATCGAGATTTCCAAAAATATCAATCAAGCAGGAAGTAGGTATTTACCTCCATCGTGAGGGGCCAAACCTGGGTAAATGTGTGTCCTTTGTTTTCCAATCAACCCCTCTCAAGCGACCTCCTAGTTGCGATGACCTCCAAACTTAGTCCTTTCACGAGGACATCTGCCGTGACAAAACCACGGCATACGGGGTCACAAACTTAAGGCAATCATGATCTAATGAGTGTTAGTAGGACGTGAGTGATGAGAATATATTTGTGGAATTGTTTCATTAATATTCAGAATAGTTCCAAGAGGGTCGGGAACCGTTTCGGGTCACCAGAAGGGTTTCAATGAATATCTGGTAATACCAGGTATTACCGATAAATATATATAGGTGGAAAATGTTTCCTGGGATGTTAAATTATATATATATATAATGGGATGCAAATATTTAGAACTATTTTATATTTTAATTAATACCAACGGGCCTAAAGGACTAAGAGGTGAAAGGCAGCTTGGGCCACAATGGCCCGAGTGGGGGAGGCGCCTCCTTCCCTAAGTAAGGAGGCCGAATTGGGGTAGGGGAGTAGTCATACTCCTACTCCCTTAGGCCACCACCCAAGGAGGCTTTCCCTCCATGGTGGAAGCCCTCCTCTTCCCCTTCAACCTATATATACTTTAGGTATTGGCCACAATTGAACACACACATTTTGGAGCCTCCTCTAGTTCGTCTAGTTCTAGTTCTAGTTGGTCCTAGTTGACTAATTAGAGCTAGGCTAATACTTTTGTCCTCATGATTAGAATCCCTATGTTGTTATAATCTCCTCCCTCTAATTCTCTGGCAACAATTAGCTCTGGATGACGAAGTGTTGCAAGATCGTGAAGGTTGCACGCTTGCAACCAAGTAGAGAGGTCGTGCTTTCGGTCTTTGGTTCGAGGGACTCTTCATAGGCAGTATGAGGGATTGTTCATTGCTACTTGTGAGCTGCATTGGTATTTTCTCCGAAGAGGAGGGGAGATGCAGTACAGTAGAGATAACTATTTCCTCAGTGAGAATCAAGGTTTATCAAACCAATAGGAGAACCACGCAAAGCCTCGTGAACAAGACCTACATACACAAAAGCAAATACTTGTACCCAACATGGGCAAGAGGGTTTTCAATTCCCTTGAACTCGTCACTTGCAAGGATCAAATCTTGTATAGGTAGATAGATAAATTGTAAAATAAAATAAAAGTAAAGAAATTGCTGCAAAGTATTTTTTTTGATTTTATAATATGATAAAATTAGACCCGGGGGGCATAGTTTTAACTAGAGGCTTCTCTCTAAAACACATATGGAATACGGTGGGTGAAAAAACTACAGTTGGGCAATTCATAGAAAAGCGCATAGTTATGACGTATTCATGGCAATGATCATGTATATATGCATCACATCCAAGACAAGTAGACTGACTCCTGCCAGCATATGCTACTATTACTCCATCAATCGACCGCTATCCAACATGCATCTATGGTATTAAGTTCATGGAAACGGAGTAACGCCTTAAGCAAGATGACATGATGTAGACAAAGTAAACCCAATCAATATGAATAAACCCCATCGTTTTACCATTAACTACAACAATAAAAAAACGCATCTTGTCCCCTTCTGTCACTGGGATATAAAGCACCGCAAGATTGAACCAATTACAAAGCACCTCTCCCACTGAACATAAATCAGTCTGGTTAGGCAAACCAAATGGATATCACTAGTACAGCGAGGTGCTACACAAATGGTTTTTAACCCCTTTCCGCGACGGCATTTGGAATGGTCGCCTAGTGACTGAATGCGATAGGGGGTGTCCTTCGCACACGATCCAAAAACTATTGGGGATATTGTCACGCCCAATATGCGACCCTATCCAAGAGGAACTCGAAGGTACCACCAAGGATAGACCCGCATATTGAAATGATTTTGCAAGGTGGATATCATTACATCAACATTACATAAATAGATGGGGATACATACAAGAGGCATACAACGCCACACGAATACACATCATCTTACATAAGAGCAACATCCGACTACGGATGAAAACACAAACAGAAACACAAACGACATCCACCCTGCTAGCCCAAGCTCTCGACCGAACCTATCCCCTGATCGAAGAAGAAGCGGAAGAAGAACTCCAAAACAAGCAAACATCGCTCTCGCGTCAAGATCATCGCATAACCTATACCTGCAACTGATGTTGTAGTAATCTGTGAGCCACGAGGACTCAGCAATCCCATTACCATGGGTATCAAGACTAGCAAAGCTTAATGGGAAAGGAAGAGGTAAATTGGTGAGGTTGCAGCAGCGACTAAGCATATATGGTGGCTAACATACGCAAATAAGAGCGAGAAGAGCGCAAATGGAACGGTCATGAAGCTAGCAATGATCAAGAGGTGATCCTAAACTCCTACTTACGTCAAACAGAACCCAAAACCGTGTTCACTTCCCGGACTCTGCCGAAAAGAGACCATCACGGCTACACACGTGGTTGATGCGTTTTAATTCGGATCTGGTGTCAAGTTATCTACAACCGGACATTAACAAATTACCATCTGCCATATAACCGCGGGCACGGCTTTTGAAAGTTTAATACCCTGCAGGGGTGTCCCACCTTAGCCCATGATAAGCTCTCGCGATCAACGAAGGATATACCTTCTCCCAGGAAGACCCGATCAGTCTCGGAATCCCGGTTTACAAGACATTTTGATAATGGTAAAACAAGACCAGCAAAGCCGCCCGATGTGCCGAAAAATCCCGATAGGAGCTGCACATATCTCGTTCTCAGGGCACACCAGATGAGCAAGACGTCGGGTTGGCATAGACCCTGGTTGCCCAAGGGGCGCCGGACATCGCTTCAAAGTTGGACCAACACTCGGAGGAGCACGGCTCGGGGGGTAAATAAAGATGACCCTTGGGCTCAAACCCAAGGGAAAAAGGGCTAGGTGAGGCAAATGGTAAAACCAAGGTTGGGCCTTCTTTGGAGGAGTTTTATTCAAAGCGAACTGTCAAGGGGTCCCATAAATCACCCAACCGCGTAAGGAACGCAAAATCCGGGAACATAACACCTGTATGACGGAAACTAGGGCGGCAAGAGTGGAACAAAACACCAGGCATAAGGCCGAGCCTTCCACCCTTTACCAAGTATATAGATGCATTAATTAAATAAGAGATATTGTGATATCCCAACATAATCCTGTCCACCATGGAGCAATCTTCAACTTCACCTGCAACTAGCAATGCTATAAGATGGGCTGAGCAAAGCGATAACATAGCCAAGCAACGGTTTGCTAGGAAGGGTGAAAAGGTTAGAGGCTGACATGGCAATTTGGGAGGCTTGAAGAGCAAAAGATAGGTAGCGCAACATAGCGATAGAACGAAGCAACTAGCATAGCAATGATAGTAGTGATATCCAAGGTGACGGTCATCTTGCCTAAAATCCCGCAAGGAAGAAGAAGGATTCCATGAAGAAGACGAACGGATGAAGCTGAACCAAACGTAGACGAACGAATCCTCACGATCGCAGCGAAACAGGAACTATCGAGAAGAAGCACACAACATGGTAAACACACCACACATAGACAAGACATGATGCACAACAAGCATGATGCGTGACAAAGCTACATGAGGCTACTCATGGCAAGAGATGATGCATACAAGAGCAACACATCAAAACAATTTTAAATGATGCCGGAAACAACATATAACAAATCCGGTAGGTCCTCATATGCAAGTTTCAAAGTTGGTCCAGATCTGAACAAACATCAAGTTGAAGTTATTAAACAGCAAGTTAACATGCACCAAGATGATCTACATGAGATTCTAGTCAAGTTACATATAAAGTTCATTGAATTCGGAGCTACGGCCTAAAAGATATGAGCAAAACAACTTAAACATGGCATTGATGCAAAAGGCAATCAAACATCAAGCAAACACCTCAAAACAAGGATGCAACATGATAATATGAAACTACATGCAATTCTAAGCAAGTTTCATATAGAGCACACTCAAAACGGAGCAACGGTTTAACACATACACTCTATACAAGTTTAAAGGACAAGCTGTCCAAAACAGCAACTAGGCATCTAACAAGCATCAAAACAATAAGCTGCAGGACCCCATCATGAGAACAAACGGCATGGGCATGAAGTAAAGGTAAAGCATGACAAAACATGCACACTGAGCTAACTCCAGAAAACACTATAACATGCTCAAAAGGACATGGCAAGATTACAAATTATAACAGTTTCAGACTTGGCAGAAATAACATCAGGTTGCAATGTTTAGAGCTATCAAAAGACAGGCTACAGGAACTTTACATGGCAAACAAAGGCATGGCATGAATCTACTAAACGCATAGAACAAATGTCCCTTTCTGAACATGAGCCAAAAAGGAACAGAAGATATGATGGCACCCATGTAAACATGGCAAGTTATATGACAGATTCAGACATGGCAGGAACAACAATATGTAGGCATGTTGGTGAGCTTGAACCACTCACCACAGAGAAATACACGGCATGGCAAGGCAACCAACAGTAATAAGGCATGTTTATGAAGCTAAGCATGGCAAGAGAAAGCGAATAACTGGCGGACACCTGGCGCATCAGATCCGGGGCGTTACAACACTCCACTAATAAGAGATCTCGTCCCAAGATCTTAGGACCGAGACGGAATGGAAAGAGGAAGAGGTGAAGCAAGAACTCAAGAGAGGAAGCATAGAATCGAGAGCACTCGAGAAGAAGAGAGGAACGACGAGAATGACGAGAATCGAAAGCTCATGGAATCAGATATACTATGAAACCACTACGGTTAGAACGAGATAAGAAACGAATGAGACTGAAAAGGATTTAGGCAGAACTCTGACTGAACATGGAAAGAATAGAACATGAACTCCACAAGATGGAGTGACCCTTGACGAGATGAACAACAAAATGCCTCCGGAAGAATTGAAAGAATGGAATGACAAGAACTTAGAATGAAGGGTTGAATGGAGTTGTTGAGAAAATCAACAATGAAAAGAATAAGCTTGTTGTGGTCTTATAGGTAACATCTCAAGATTATAAGGTGATAACCGGCCACAAACGGAAATGATTGGATAGCTGAGAAGAACGTAGAAATGCAAACCCCACTTGAAAAGAATACGGAGAATTAATTACACTTCGAGACGCGAGAAGAAAAGATGCTTGAATTTCTCCAACAAAATCTTGATGAACTCTTGAAGAATGAATTAAATCATGAAGAACCACCATGAAGAACTCCGGTGCAAAAGGATGATGAGATATAATGAAGGATGAAAGAATAGGATTAAAGCTTGCGGTGATTTAGATGGAGGTTCCGACGAAATGGCCGAGGAAAATTTGAACTCCGGAAAAGAAAAGATGAAAACACTTGGAACTAGAATTTATTCATCAAGAACAAATCTGAAGGAAGGGATTACTCACTTTGAGGAAATAAGAATAAGATTTATTGTATGCTTATCCTTCATCAAATTAAATTGATGACAAGCAATGGATTGCATAGAACTTATCCGCGTTGAAAAGGATTAAGGGGGGATATAGCGCAAAACTTGAGAAAGTCTTCATGAACCGCCGGTAGGATTGGAAAGAACGAATAAACTAATATGATAATCAAAGAAAAAGAATCTTGAACGAACCACCTTAATAATTTGGAAATGACTGATGAAAGAGAATGAATCACCGGGAAGAATGAGAAGAGCAAATATGCTTGAGGGGATTTAGATACAAGAGAATAGGAAGAACTCGATCTGATTCACGAACACTTGAACGAAGCACCGGGACAATTGGATAACGGTAGCTGCAATGTGAGGATGAATGATTCTTCTAGATGGATGGCCTCCGGTGAAAAGAAACAGAAATCAACTCCTGAAATACTCCAGATGGGTGAAAAGAATATCTGACAAATGGAATAATTAGCGAGGATAACATGAAGCTAGAACCGCAAAACTTAGAGAGAACAGACAAAATTTAGAGGAAAAACTCTTCTTCGGTCTTCAAATGACGACGAGAAAATCCCATCAAAATTACTGAGATACTCTAGGAGAATGAAAAACCGAAAAGGTTGAGCCAACAATGAAAAGAGTTTGAACGAGATCTTGGAGAAGGTATCTAACTGATGAAATTCATTCTTACGTCAAACTCCGAAAAGAATTTGAGAATAGCTCCGGGAAAATAGAAGAGTCAGGTAAGATCCTGGGAAAAGACCTATGGGTTAGGGCCCACTAAAATAAAACACCGTTGTAAAGGGTTGTTGAACAGATAGATGATGCACCGAAACAAATGAAATATTTGAATGAGGTGACAACCTCGAATTAACTGGAACACAGACGAATCTCCTGAGATGTCTTGAACACTCCGGAAGGATAAACTGGCGAGAGGCAAATGAGCAAAGGGAAATATTTGAGCTGAGGGAAAGAATACGATCGACAAAGAAAAACTTGAATTGAATCCACCGGAGAAGAAAAAGAGATGAAGAATGTCCACCAAGACGAGAATTCACCGGTTGAGATAATTTATGAAAGACTGAAGAGGCTCCGCACGAATGAAATTGATGCTCGAAAGAGGCTCAGGCTCTGGGAAGAAAAAGGGTGGGAGGGCAGGAAAACAAAGGCAACTTGAAAGGGGAAAAGCGGCGTATATCTTGAAGCGAAAACACCGATTGAAATCATTGAGGATAGAAAGCAAAGACTTCGCACGAGTAGGATGGATACTCGATTATGGACTCCGGCTCCGAGATGAAAAAGGGGGTGGCGGGTGGGAAAGAAAACAACTGAGGATTGAACTTGGCAAGGATGAAGAGGCTCAAGTCAACCTGACGAGAAATGCACCGGATGAAAAGAGCTGCGAACCAACGATCGGAAAACCAACTGCATGAACCTAAAGAAAAATTTGAATGGGAAGAGGAGTAATTCAAAACACCTACGTCAAGATTCCTCACCAGAGCGACAAAGGGGCTGAGGAGTAAAAAGAATTCCTACTCTCCGATATAACTAGACTCCAAAAAGTTTTCTTCTAGACTCAACAACGGCCAAACTACACGATCAAATAAGGGGGCTCCTATGGTCGGTCGAGGCTCTGATACCAACTAGTCACGCCCGACATGCGACCCTATCCAAGAGGAACTCGAAGGTACCACCAAGGATAGACCCGCATATTGAAATGCTTTTCCAAGGTGGATATCATTACATCAACATTGCATAAATAGATGGGGATACATACAAGAGGCATACAATGCCACACGAATACACATCATCTTACATAAGAGCATCATCCGACTACGGATGAAAACACAAACGGAAACTCAAACAACATCCACCCTGCTAGCCCAGGCTGCCGACCTGGAACCTATCCCCTGATCGAAGAAGAAACAGAAGAAGAACTCCAAAACAAGCAAACATCACTCTTGCGTCAAGATCATCGCATAACCTGTACCTGCAACTGATGTTGTAGTAATCTGTGAGCCATGAGGACTCAGCAATCCCATTACCATGGGTATCAAGACTAGCAAAGCTTAATGGGAAAGGAAGGGGTAAAGTGGTGAGGTTGCAGCAGCGACTAAGCATATATGGTGGCTAACATACGCGAATAAGAGCGAGAAGAGCGCAAATGGAACGGTCGTGAAGCTAGCAATGATCAAGAGGTGATCCTGAACTCCTACTTACGTCAAACATAACCCAAAACCGTGTTCACTTCCCGGACTCTGCCGAAAAGAGACCATCACGGCTACACACGTGGTTGATGCGTTTTAATTCAGATCTGGTCTCAAGTTATCTACAACCGGACATTAACAAATTCCCATCTTCCACATAACCGCGGGCACGGCTTTTGAAAGTTTAAAACCCTGCAGGGGTGTCCCAACTTAGCCCATGATAATCTCTCGCGATCAACGAAGGATATACCTTCTCCCATGAAGACCCGATCAGTCTCGGAATCCCGGTTTACAAGACATTTCGACAATGGTAAAACAAGACCAGCAAAGCCGCCCGATGTGCTGACAAATCCCGATAGGAGCTGCACATATCTCGTTCTCAGGGCACACCAGATGAGCAAGACGTCGGGTTGGCATAGACCCTGGTTGCCCAGGGGGCGCTGGACATCGCTCAGGTTGGACCAATACTCGGAGGAGCACCGCCGGGGGTAATAAAGATGACCCTGCTACGAAACCCAAGGAAAAAGGGCTAGGTGAGGCAAATGGTAAAACCAAGGTTGGGCCTTGCTGGAGGAGTTTTATTCAAAGCGAACTGTCAAGGGGGTCCCATAAATCACCAAACCGCGTAAGGAACGCAAAATCCGGGAACATAACACCGGTATGACGGAAACTAGGGCGGCAAGAGTGGAACAAAAAACCAGGCATAAGGCCGAGCCTTCCACCCTTTAGCAAGTATATAGATGCATTATTTAAATAAGAGATATTGTGATATCCCAACATAATCCTGTCCACCATGGAGCAATCTTCACTAGCAACGCTATAAGAGGGGCTGAGAAAGCTGTAACATAGCCAAGCAATGGTTTGCTAGGAAGGGCGAAAAGGTTAGAGGCTGACATGGCAATTTGGGAGGCTTGAAGAGCAAAAGATAGGTAGCGCATCATAGCGATAGGACGAAGCAACTAGCATAGCAATGATAGTAGTGAGATCCAAGGTGACGTTCATCTTGCCTGAAATCCCGCAAGGAAGAAGAACGATTCCATGAAGAAGACGAACGGATGAAGCCGAACCAAGCGTAGACGAACGAATAATCACGATCGGAGCGAAATAGGAACTTTCGAGAAGAAGCACACAACATGGTAAACACACCACACATAGACAAGACATGATGCACAACAAGCATGATGCATGACAAAGCTACATGTGGCTACTCATGGCAAGATATGATGCATACAAGAGCAACACATCAAAACAAGTTTAAATGAGGCCGGAAACAACATATAACAAATCCGGTAGGTCCTCATATGCAAGTTTCGAAGTTGGTCCAGATCTGAACAAACATTAAGTAGAAGTTATTAAATAGCAAGTTAAGATGCACCAAGATGATCTACACGAGATTCTAGTCAAGTTACATATAAAGTTCATTGAATTCGGAGCTACGGCCTAGAAGATATGAGCAAAACAAGTTAAACATGGCACTGAAGCAAAAGGCACTCAAACATCAAGCAAACATCTCAAAACAAGGATGCAACATGATAATATGAAACTACATGCAATTCTAAGCAAGTTTCATATAGAGCACACTCAAAACGGAGCAACGGTTCAACACATACCCTCTATACAAGTTTAAAGGACAAGCTGTCCAAAATATCAACTAGGCATCTAACAAGCATCAAAACAATAAGCTACAGGACCCCATCATGAGAACAAAAGGCATGGGCATGAAGTACAGGTAAAGCATGACAAAACATGAACACTGAGGTAACTCCAGAAAACACTATAACATGCTCAAAAGGACATGGCAAGATTGAAAATTATAACAGTTCCAGACTTGGCAGAAATAACATCAGGTTGCAATATTTAGAGCTTCAAAAGACAGGCTACAGGAACTTAACATGGAAAACAGAGGCATGGCATGAATCTACTAAATGCATAGAACAAATGTCCCTTACTGAACATGAGCCAAAAAGGAACAGAAGATATGATGGCACCCATGTAAACATGGCAAGTTATATGACAGATTCAGACATGGCAGGGACAACAATAAGTAGGCATGTTGGTGAGCTTGAACCACTCACCACAGAGAAATACACGACATGGCAAGGCAACCAACAGTAATAAGGCATGTTTATGAAGCTAAGCACGGCAAGAGAAAGCGAATAACTGACAGACACCTGGCGCATCAGATCCGAGGCGTTACAACACTCCTCCACTAATAAGAGATCTCGTCCCGAGATCTTTGGACCGAGACGGAAGGGAAAGAGGAAGAGGTGAAGCAAGAACTCAAGAGGGGAAGCAAAGAATCAAGAGCACTCGAGAAGAAGAGAGGAACGACGAGAATGACGAGAATCGAAAGCTCATAGAATCAGATATACTATGAAACCACTCTGGTTAGAATGAGATAAGAAACGAATGAGACTGAAAAGGATTTAGGCAGAACTCTGACTGAACATGGAAAGAATAGAACATGAACTCCACAAGATGAAGTGACTCTTGATGAGATGAACAACAAAATGTCTCCGGAAGAATTGAAAGAATGGAATGACAAGAACTTAGAATGAAGGGTTGAACGGAGTTGTTGACAAAATCAACAACGAGAAGAATAAGCTTGTTGTGGTCTTATAGGTAACATCTCAAGATCATAAGGTGATAACCGGCCACAAACGGAAATGATTGGATAGCTGAGAAGAACAAAGAAATGCAAACCCCACGTGAAAACAATACGGAGAATTAATTACACTTCGAGATGCGGGAAGAAAAGATGCTTGAATTTCTCCAACAAAATCTTGATGAACTCTTGAAGAATGAATTAAATCATGAAGAACCACCATGAAGAACTCCGGTGACAAAAGGATGATGTGATAGAATGAAGGATGAAAGAATAGGATTAAAGCTTGCGGTGATTTAGATGGAGGTTCCGACGAAATGGCCGAGGAAAATTTGAACTTCGGAAAAGAAAAGATGAAAACACTTGGAACTAGAATTTATTCATCAAGAACAAATCTGAAGGAAGGGATTACTCACTTTGAGGAAATAAGAATAAGATTTAGTGTATGCTTATCCTTCATCAAATTAAATTGATGACAAGCAATGGATTGCATACAACTTATCCGCGTTGAAAAGGATTAAGGGGGGATATAGCGCAAAACTTGAAAAAGTCTTCATGAACAGCCGGTAGGATTGGAAAGAACGAATAAATTAATATGATAATCAAAGAAAAAGAATCTTGAACGAACCACCTTAATAATTTGGAAATGACTGACAAAAGAGAATGAATCACCGGGAAGAATGAGAAGAGCAAATATGCTTGAGGGGATTTAGATACAAGAGAACGGGAAGAACTCGATCTGATTCACGAACACTTGAACGAAGCACCGGGACAATTGGATAACTGTAGCTAAAATGTGAGGACGAATGATTCTTCTAGAATGAAGGCCTCTGGTGAGAAGAAACAGAAATCAACTCCTGAAATACTCCGGATGGGTGAAAAGAATATATGACAAATGGAATAATTCGCGAGGATAACATGAAGCAAGAACCGCGAAACTTCGAGAGAATGGGCAAAATTTAGAGGAAAAACTCTTCTTCGGTCTTCAAATGACGACAAGAAAACCCCATCAAAATTACTGAGATACTCTGGGAGAATGAAAAACCGAAAAGGTTGAGCCAACAATGAAAAGAGTTTGAACGAGATCTTGGAGAAGGTATCTGACTGATGAAATTCATTCTTACGTCAAACTCCAAAAAGAATTTGAGAATAGCTCCGGGAAATTAGAAGAGTCAAGTAAGATCCTGGGAAAAGACCTGTGGGTTAGGGCCCACTAAAAGAAAACACCGTTGGAAAGGGTTGTTGAACAGATAGATGATGCACCGGAACAAATGAAATATTTGAATGAGGTGACAACCTCGAATTAACTGGAACACAGACGAATCTCCTGAGATGTCTTGAACACTCCGGAAGGATAAACTTGCGAGAGGCGAACGAGTAAAGGGAAATATTTGAGCTGAGGGAAAGAATACGATCGACAACGAAAAACTTGAATTGAATCCACCGTAGAAGAAAAAGAGATGAAGAATGTCCACCAAGACGAGAATTCACCGGTTGAGATAATTTATGAAAGACTGAAGAGGCTCCGCACGAATGAAATTGATGCTCGAAATAGGCTCAGGCTCCGAGATGAAAAAGGAGGTGGCGGGTGGGAAAGAAAACAACTGAGGATTGAACTTGGCAAAGATGAAGAGGCTCAAGTCAACTTGACGAGAAATGCACCGGATGAAAAGAGCTGAGAACCAACGATCGGAAAACCAACTCCATGAACCTAAAGAAAAATTTGAATGGGAAGAGGAGTAATTCAATACACCTACGTCAAGATTCCTCACCAGAGCGACGAAGGGGCTGAGGAGTAAAAAGAATTCCTACTCTCCGATATAACTAGACTCCAAAAAGTTTTCTTCTAGACTCAACAACGGCCAAAGTACACGATCAAACAAGGGGGCTCCTATGGTCGGTCGAGGCTCTGATACCAACTAGTCACGCCCAATATGCGACCCTATCCAAGAGGAACTCGAAGGTACCAACAAGGATAGACCCGCATATTGAAACGCTTTTGCAAGGTGGATATCATTACAACAACATTACATAAATAAATGGGGATACATACAAGAGGCACACAATGCCACACGAATACAAATCATCTTACATAAGAGCATCATCCGACTACGGATGAAAACACAAACAGAAACTCAAACGACATCCACCCTGCTAGCCTAGGCTGCCGACCTAGAACCTATCCCCTGATCGAAGAAGAAACAGAAGAAGAACTCCTAAACAAGCAAACATCGCTCTCGCGTCAAGATCATCGCATAACCTGTACCTGCAACTGATGTTGTAGTAATCTGTGAGCCACGAGGACTCAGCAATCCCATTACCATGGGTATCAATACTAGCAAAGCTTAATGGGAAAGGAAGGGGTAAAGTGGTGAGGTTGTAGCAGCGACTAAGCATATATGGTGGCTAACATACGCAAATAAGAGCGAGAAGAGCGCAAATGGAATGGTCGTGAAGCTAGCAATGATCAAGAGGTGATCCTGAACTCCTACTTACGTCAAACATAACCCAAAACCGTGTTCACTTCCCGGTCTCCGCCGAAAAGAGACCATCACGGCTACACATGCGGTTGATGCGTTTTAATTCGGATCTGGTGTCAAGTTACCTACAACCGGACATTAACAAATTCCCATCTGCCACATAACCGCGGGCACGGCTTTCGAAAGTTTAATACCCTGCAGGGGTGTCCCAACTTAGCCCATGATAATCTCTCGCGATCAACAAAGGATATACCTTCTCCCATGAAGACCCGATCAGTCTCGGAATCCCGGTTTACAAGACATTTCGACAATGGTAAAACAATACCAGCAAAGCCGCCCGATGTGCCGACAAATCCCGATAGGATCTGCACATATCTCGTTCTTAGGGCACACCAGATGAGCAAGACGTCGGGTTGGCATAGACCCTGGTTACCCAGGGGGCGCCGGACATCGCTCAGGTTGGACCAACACTCGAAGGAGCACTGGCCCGGGGGGGGGGGTAAATAAAGATGACCCTCGGGCTCCAGAAACCCAAGGGAAAAAGGGCTAGATGAGGCAAATGGTAAAACTAAGGTTGGGCCTTGCCGGAGGAGTTTTATTCAAAGCGAACTGTCAATGGGGTCCCATAAATCACCCAACCGCGTAAGGAACGCAAAATCCGGGAACATAACACCGGTATGACGGAAACTAGGGCGGCAAGAGTGGAACAAAACACCAGGCATAAGGTCGAGCCTTCCACCCTTTACCAAGTATATAGATGCATTAATTAATAAGTGATATTGTGATATCCCAACATAATCCTGTCCACCATGGAGCAATCTTCAACTTCACCTGCAACTAGCAACGCTATAAGAGGGGCTAAGCAAAGCGGTAACATAGCCAAGCAACGGTTTCCTAGGAAGGGTGAAAAGGTTAGAGGCTGACATGGCAATTTGGGAGGCTTGAAGAGCAAAAGATAGGTATTGCAGCATAGCGATAGAACGAAGCAACTAGCATAGCAATGATAGTAGTGAGATCCAAGGTGACGGTCATCTTGCCTGAAATCCCGCAAGGAAGAAGAACGATTCCATGAAGAAGACGAACGGATGAAGCCGAACCAAGCGTAGACGAACGAATCCTCACGATCTCAGCGAAACAGGAACTATCGAGAAGAAGCACACAACATGGTAAACACACCACACATAGACAAGACATGATGCACAACAAGCATGATGCATGACAAAGCTACATGAGGCTACTCATGGCAAGAAATGATGCATACAAGAGCAACACATCAAAACAAGTTTAAATGAGGCCGGAAACAACATATAACAAATCCGGTAGGTCCTCATATGCAAGTTTCAAAGTTGGTCCAGATCTGAACAAACATTAAGTTGAAGTTATTAAACAGCAAGTTAAGATGCACCAAGATGATCTACACGAGATTCTAGTCAAGTTACATATAAAGTTCATTGAATTCGGAGCTACGGCCTAGAAGATATGAGCAAAACAAGTTAAACATGGCATTGATGCAAAAGGCACTCAAACATCAAGCAAACACCTCAAAACAAGGATGCAACATGATAATATGAAACTACATGCAATTCTAAGCAAGTTTCATATAGAGCACACTCAAAACGGAGCAACGGTTCAACACATACACTATACAAGTTTAAAGGACAAGCTGTCCAAAACAGCAACTAGGCATCTAACAAGCATCAAAACAATAAGCTACAGGACCCCATCATGAGAACAAAAGGCATGGGCATGAAGTACAGGTAAATCATGACAAAACATGAACACTGAGCTAACTCCAAAAAACACTATAACATGCTCAAAAGGACCTGGCAAAATTGCAAATTATAACAGTTTCAGACTTGGCAGAAATAACATCAGGTTGCAATGTTTAGAGCTATCAAAAGACAGGCTACAGGAACTTAATATGGCAAACAAAGGCATGACATGAATCTACTAAATGCATAGAACAAATGTCCCTTACTAAACATGAGCCAAAAAGGAACAGAAGATATGATGGCACCCATGTAAACATGGCAAGTTATATGACAGATTCAGACATGGCAGGAACAACAATAAGTAGGCATGTTGGTGAGCTTGAACCACTCACCACAGAGAAATACACGGCATGGCAAGGCAACCAACAGTAATAAGGCATGTTTATGAAGCTAAGCATGGCAAGAGAAAGCGAATAACTAGCGGACACCTGGCGCATCAGATCCGGGGCGTTACAACACTCCACTAACAAGAGATCTCGTCCCAAGATCTTACAACACTCCACACAACTGCACCAGCACCAAGTTTCACATGCAACATCTATAACCTTTCGAAATTACCATCATAGACGGTACATAGACAGATGTATCTCATCTGGAAAACTACTGAAGCAGAAGGAGAATATTGAGCCTTCATTGATGTTGAAGGTCTTTGCAACTTTAGGCCAGTGCCTGTGGATGATTGACCATCCATCCTTCGTCTTCTTCAGGAACACTTCAATATTGAACCGTGCGTGTTATTGAATACCTTCCTCACCTCCTGACCATGCAGGTGGTTTGAGAGGTAATCATCAGTGAACTGCTTTGGAAAGGCCTGAAAACAAGGATGTGCATAAATATCTTCTCTATATTGGAAATGGGGCAAAGGACTAAAAAGGCAAGGTATAATAGTTAGTACCATCCTGTATTGAAGTGATGCCTTCTTCATTGTGAACACAAAGATCTTGTTATTTTTTGTCGCTAATTTCTTTATCCTAACAATCTTTCTGAGTTTCTTGACTTGACTGATATTCATGGACAACTCATTTCCCCATATGCAAAAAGGGTCGAACAGTGGGTCAAAACCTCTAATAGCAGGACCTACATGTACAGGACCAAATTGTTTAAAACCTAAGTATGAGAATGGTTCCTGCAATTGCACAATTATGTGCTATTAGACAAAGGACCATGCATGTGCGAACCTCAATTGTAAACCTTAGTGCTTCCCATTGTTTCCCTGCAACACATATAAGGTAGTTAGTGATCAGGTTAAGTGAGGGTCCGCATGCTATTAGTAAAATATGTTGATGAAAAATAAGCACATTGCAGATTCATCAAATTAATTCAAGCCACATGGAAAACCCATTATCCAAACCAAGCATGATTAAGAACTAGGAAATACAACAATTGTATATGTTTCCCATGTATTAAGTGCAACCAAATTCGATTATTGCTCACATGCATAACAATACAAAATTCTACCCACGACAATTGGACATTGCATTGCAAAATTGAACCAAGTAGTTAACTAAACACCACAATGAATGAACCAAACATTAACTGAGCACCACATTGCACAATATAACATACTCCTAATAGAAGATCAGACAGTTAACCAAACCAAGCATCCTTAACAACTTGGAAATATGGCGATTGTATTTGTTTCTCATTTATTTAGTACAGCCAAATTCGATTTGTTTCTCACATGGTATACAATAACAGAATGCACTCACAACAATTGAACATCACATTGTAGAATGGACCCAAATAGTTAACTAAACACCACAACAAATGAACCAAACATTAACTTAGCACCACATTGCACAATGTATAACATACTAGAAGATCAAACAGCTAACCAAACCAGACATGCTTGACAACTTGGAAATATAGCAATTGTATTTGTTTCTCATTTATATTGTAAATAAAAAATCTATTTATTTCTCACATGGAAGACAATACAAAATTGCACCCTGAAGAATTGAACATCACATTTGGAGAATTGAACCAAACAGTTAAATGAACACGACAACTAATTAACCAAACAGTTAATAAGTGAGCACCACATTGCATGAATATAGAACATATACAATAGAGCAAAAAATTGCATGGTAAAAGTAGATAGCACAATTCACTAGAATTTGTTAAGGAAAGGCAGTAGCTAGCAAACTGAACATGGTTGCTTATAGTGAGCTAATAAGACAAGCTACTCCTCATTGTCGGAGATATCGATGACGATTGGCTTCTTGGACATGGAAGAGGGTGAGGCCTCCGCATTGTGGGTGCCCTCATCGTAATGGTGAGTTGCCTGAGCCGCTCCGGACACCAACCTACTGGCTCTCGAGTTGAGGTAAGCACTTGCACACCGAGAAAACACCTCGTAGTCTTTGTCGAAGGCACCAAGGGTGGCCTCGAGAAAATGCCACGAACTGTCATTTAAAGCAGCCAACCACGCCGCGGCATCGGCGCACGAGGTGTCAATGGTGGCCTCAATGGCGAGGTGCTCCTCCAAGATCAGGGGGTCGGCACGAATGGCACCCATAGCGACCTCATCTGCGCATGCAGCCACAATTTGCTTCTCCGCTGCCAAATGCTCCTTGTGCTCCTGGCTATACTGCATACACCATGGCTTGGGGCGGCGCTTATTTGGTGGAGGGGTCAGTGATTTGGGTGGAAGGTGTCATGTCGGCGGTCGGGGCATGTGGGATGTGGAAGGAGGAGGAGGATGGGGGTCTGGTGTGGATTACCTGCCTGGATAGACGAGGCCGAGCAACGTGAAGGAGGGTCGTCGGCCCGGGAGCGGCGCTGCAAGCAAGGAGTGAAGGTTTCAACTTGTAAAGGAAGGCGGAAACATGGTAAATGTGGCTTTTGGTAAGGAAGGCGGGGAGGTAAGTATTGTCGGATTCCAGGCTCCGCAGACCCAAGAAAGGTTCGAACTCAGGAGCGTGTGCGAAGAACTCAACCTCTCAAGCCGATCAATCCGCTACTCTCACAGCCTATCTCGATGAACAAGGAGAAAGACACAGAAGTTTACCCAGGTTCGGGCCACCTTGCGGTGTGAAACCCTACTCCTGCTTTGTGGTGGATTAGCCTCATGGGGGGCTGAGGATGAACTGGTACAAGTGGAAGAACAGCCTCAGGAGGCTTGTCCTTGTGCTGAGCTCTTGGTGGTTTGGTGAGATGATCACCCCATGTGTTCTACGGTGGTGGCTAGGCTATATTTATAGTGGCCTTGGTCCTCTTCCTCCAAAACTTAGGCGGGAAGGGATCCCACAACGGCCAAATTTGAAAGGGGACAAGAAGTACATTTGATCCTGGTGAAAGGTCGTATTCGCCTGCAAAGCCTGTGATCATGATGTCGTGGTGGGCTCGGCAATGATATCCATCCTGCCATTCTAGCGGTCCTGATCTCGTTGCACGCAAATGGCAACCTTAGGTTGATTCCTTTGGACTCGACACCTGTGCTTGCCTCCTTTGCACCAAAGAGGAAACCTGCCACTCTACGCACGCTAGTGCGCGCCTGGCCTTGGTCGTCATGGCAGATGCCATTTCAGCCACGTGAGGCTGGGACTTGCATAGAAATCTCCGCTCTGCTAGGAGGCCACCTGAGGAGGCCGCTCCCTTAGGAGGTCTTGATGTCGCCCCCCACGCGAGGCTTGGACCCTCGCGAGGGTCTTGCCTTGTCGTGGTTGAATATGGTCCATACCAGGCCACTGATGGAGCCAGGCCGTGGGCTGCAGGCAGGCAAGTCTGGGTACCCTGGCTCCTAGAACGCCGACAAAAGCCCCCGGGCCCAAGGTATGCTTGCACTTGGCTTCGAGGCAAATCCAAAGGTCAAGTGCGGAATGCTGTGGGCCGGAATTGCCTGCAGACTGAGTCGACGTGTGGCGCTTGATAGGACGTGGGTGTCTCCGCTTCCCCACGTTGCCTCGGTAATCATTCGACTTGAAAACGACCTCGCCCTTGGCCATGGAAGTGCCACCTCTAGCAATGGTGGCTTCTCCTCCGTGAAAAGCTCCAGCGATGACAACTCCAATGAGCCGCCGCACGGCCGAGCCTGAACCAGGAGGGGAGACGAGCTGCATCGCTCCCATGCCCCGATGAAGCAGGACGAGGGCTCTGAGTGTGCCCGGGTGCTGCCGGAGCTGGACCTTAGGAGCTGACGTCGACGTGCACCTGCTTTTGCTTCGTCATCAATTTTTTGCTGCAAAAAAGAAGTAGGAGGTGAGGGAGTCCTGGATTAGGGGGTATCCGGACTGCCGGACTGTATACTTTGTCCGGACTATCGGAGCATGAAGATACAAGACTCAAGACTCCTTCCCGTGTCCGGATGGGACTCTCCTTTGCGTGGAGGACAATCTTGGCGATCCGGATATTATATTTCCTTCCTTGTAACCGACTCCATGTAAACCCTAGCCCTCTCCGGTGTCTATATAAACTGGAGAGGTTGGTCCTTAGAGGGACGATCACAATCATAATCATCATAGGCTAGCTTCTAGGGTTTAGCCTCTACGATCTCGTGGTAGATCAACTCTTGTACTACTCATATCATCAATATCAATCAAGCAGGAAGTAGGGTTTTACCTCCATCGAGAGGGCCCGAACCTGGGTAAACATTGTGTCCCTTGCCTCCTGTTACCATCAGCCTAAGACGCACAGACTGGGAACCCCTGCACGAGATCCGCCGGTTTTGACACCGACATTGGTGCTTTAATTGAGAGTTCCTCTGTGTCGTCGCTACAAGGCTTGATGGCTCCTTCAATTGTCAACAACACGGTCCAGGGTGAGACTTTTCTCCCCGGACAGATCTTCGTGTTCGGCGGCTAACCGCCGATGCGGGCCAATTCGCAGCCAACCGGAGAAGATCGACAGCCGCCCCAGCCACCGTGTCGAGTTCGAAACCTGAACTACATGGCTGATATCCGTGGAGACTTGATCTTCAACGGATTCGGTCCTGCGCCAGGAGCACCGGACAATCACGATGAGCACGACTTAGACCTGTTGTCGGACAATGCTCGGGATGTCGCCCCTGCGGTAGCCCCGGACCTAAATCTGGAGCAGACCGCGTCGCCTAAGGACGGGTGGATGGACCCCACCTTGCAGGCCACGCATTCATCGGCGGTAGAGCCGAACACAGGCCTCGCCCTCCAAGAAGCCTGTGACACCGAACCCTCGGACTCGTATCCGGCTGTGGGTTCCAGTCCGCGCGCTCCTGAGCCCGCCGAACCTGGTTGGGCTCCTGTAATGGAGTTCACCGCAGCGGATATCTTCCAGCACTCGCCCTTTGGTGACATGCTGAACTCATTAAAATCTCTCTCCTTCTCAGGAGACTCTTGGCCGAACTATGTCCATCTTGAGTGGGAAGCGGGCGACGAAGGAATTCATTGCCCACCCACCACCCACTTCATTGCCATGGTTGATGACTTAACCGACGTGCTTGACTTCGACTCCAAAGACATCGACGGTACGGACGACGATGCAGGAGAAGAACAGGAACCACCGCTCATGGGGCGGTGGACAGCCACCTCCTCATACGATATATATATGGTGGACACTCCGAAGGAAACCAATGGCAATGAGGCAACGGAGGATAATCCCTCAGTGAGAAAAGCAAAGCATGGGCGTCGTCGGTGCCGCTCCAAGCCCCGCCATGGCAATACCGGCCCAGGAGACGAAAACAATCCGGATGGTGCCAAAGAGGAATATAACCCTGATCAGCCTGCCTTCGAGTAGGCCGAACAGGAAGACGGGCAGGTCAGCCCAGACGAACAGGCGACAGACGGATATCCGGAGGAGGACAATTACATGCCCCCCTCCGAAGATGAGATTAGCCTCGGCGACGATGAGTTCGGCATACCCGAGGACCCCGTGGAGCAGGAGCGCTTCAAGCGCCGGCTTATGGCCACCGCGAGGAGCCTGAAGAAGCAGCAGCAGCAGCTCCAAGCTGATCAAGACCTGCAGCTGAGGAATACAGACTCGAGCGCAACACGGCTGACCGACCACCTCGTGGCCTGGACAAAACGGCATATCATCCCGAATACCAGCACGCGCCCCCACGCCAATACACTACGGCCCGGGGTAATAGGCAAGACCTGCAAGATATACTGGAAAACAAAGCAGGACGGCCAAGATCAATCTACGGATCGCGGGGGCGCGCCCCAACACGCGACGATGACCGTCACGCCGGATACACTATGAACAAGTCTGGCCGGGCCGAATATAGCCACCCAAAACCATTCGAACTGCGGAGCCACATAGCCCGGCATAGAGGTGCCGCACGCCGCCTCTGCTTCACTGACGAAGTGATGGATCATGAATTCCCAGAAGGGTTCAAACCCGTAAACATCGAATCATACGATGGCACAACAAACCCTGCAGTATGGATTGAAGATTTCCTTCTCCACATTCACATGGCCGGCGGAGACGATCTACATGCCATCAAGTATCTTCCCCTTAAGCTTAAAGGACCTGCCCGGCATTGGCTAAATAGTCTGCCGGCAAATTCCATTGGAACTTGAGAAAACCTAGAAGACGCGTTCCTCGACAACTTCCAGGGCACATACATGCGACCACCGGACACCGATGACTTGAGCCACATTACTCAACAGCCCGGAGAGTCAGCCAGGAAATTCTGGACTCGGTTCCTAACTAAAAAGAACCAAATAGTCGATTGTCCGGACGCCGAAGCCCTGACGGCCTTTAAGCTTAATATCCGTGACGAATGGCTCGCCCGACACCTCGGCCAGGAAAAACCCAAGTCCATGGCAGCACTCACGACACTAATGACCCGCTTTTGCGTGGGCGAGGACAGCTGGTTGGCTCGTAGTAGCACCACACCACATTCCGGCACCTCGGATGCTCGTGACAATAACGGCAAGCCACGGCGCAACAGACATAAGCGACAGAACAACGGCGACAACGCTGAAGGCACGACAATCAACGCCGAATTTAGCGGATCCAAATCTGGTCAGCGGAAAAAGCCGTTCAAAAGAAACAATCAGGGACCGTCCAGTCTGGACTGCATACTGGAATGCTCATGCCAGATTCATGGCACCCCGGACTAACCAGCAAACCATACTAATAGAGACTGTTGGATGTTTAAACAGGGTGGTAAAATAAACGCCGAAAACAAGGACAAGGGGTTGCACAGTGATGATGATGAGGAACCCCGGCGTCCGAACACGGGGGGACAGAAGAAATTTCCTCCCCAGGTGAAAATGGTTAACATGATCTACGCCACCCACATTCCCAAGCGGGAACGGAAGCGAGCACTATGGGACGTCTATGCGATGGAGCCAGTCGCCCCGAAATTCAACCCATGCTCAGCTTGTCTGATCACCTTTGATCATAGGAATCACCCTACCACCATCCTTCACGGCAGCTCAGCCGCATTGGTTCTAGACCCAATCATCAACAAATTCCACCTCACGCGAGTCCTTATGGACGGCGGCAGCAGCCTGAACCTGCTTTATCCGGACACAGTGAGCAAAATGGGCATCGACCCTTCAAGGATCAAGCCCACCAAAACCACCTTTAAAGGTGTAATTCCTGGAGTAGAGGCCCGTTGCACGGGCTCTATAACATTGGAAGTGGTCCTCGGATCTCCGGATAACTTCCGAAGCGAAGAGTTAATCTTTGATATCGTCCCTTTCCGCAGTGGTTACCACACACTGCTTGGACGAACCGCATTCGCTAGATTCAATGCGGTACCACACTATGCATACCTCAAGCTCAAGATGCCAGGACCGCAAGGGGTCATAACAGTAAACGGAAACATGGACCGCTCTCACCGTATAGAAGAGCATACTGCAGCCCTCACGGCGGAAGTACAATGCGGCCTCCTCCGACAAACTACCAATCCGGCGATGACAACCTCGAGCACCGTCAAGCGATCCCGGAGCACCCCGCAACAGGATCACGAAGCACGCCAAGAGCGCGACTAGCAGTCCGGCCTCTGCTCAAGCCCCATCAAAGCAGCATTCATGCCACGCGTACACAATTACGCACTCGAAATACCATGGGCATAGGCGGAGGCACATCACTGACTTAGTCAACAGTGTGGTATCACCGCAACATACCTTCATAACCCTCCCTTTTTATCTTTCAGGACACTGCTTTAGGGCAGCCTCTTCGGAAGAGCCAGATTGTCGGACTTACACAGGAGAGAAAACCAAGGAGGCAACAGGATTTGCGCACAAAAGGATATACCCAGGTGGAATCTGTTCACGATTGTTATACCAGTTTTATATATACCTACATGCAGCCTGCCCTTGGATAGGACATGTTAAATAGTCCTATTTACTTCTGCTTAAACGCACCCATTGTAAACATACGCTTAAACGTATTATTCATCAATGGGAGATAATATATAGCGTCAGCTTATTATTCCTATTTGAGCATTTTTCTTACAAATGTTTATTTAATATTGCATCCATACACCTTGGTACGATCAGTTTGCCAGGGCTTCTTATGGCGCCTCATAATACGGCAAAACAAGTCCGTACACTTTCAACAATGCGGCACCCCGAACTTATAGCACTATATGCATCAGCTCCGAATCACGTCTTGGGTTAATAGTTGGGTTTGCCCGGCTCCCTTGTTTTGGTACCTTACGTTCCGTTATATCGGCTAAGGTAGCGCAGGGAGAGCTACTGTGATTGTGTCCCGGTTCTTCCGGATGAGCACCTCAGTAGAGAAAGCCAAAAACTGACCGGCATGATGCGGCGACAGCTGGTCGCTGTTCGAGAGGTCTTAAAATCCTTAAAGATTTTTGCGCTTTAGGCGAGGAATCAGCCTCGTTCGATTTAGGCATATATAGCGCCCCAATTTGGCTTTCCAAATTCTAGGGGCTTCGCCGAAATTTAAAATTCTAGACTTATGTGGCTAAGTGAAAGTTATAAAGTGGCATAGTCCGATTGCCTTGTTCGCTGCGCCGGATACCTCCTTAAGGGACCAAAATTTTGGACAAAGAGTGTCCAGGTTTTTCCAGGAACACCCCGGTACTAGTTGTGTGGGGGCGGAAGCCGACGACTGGCCTACTTTCAGAATTCTATAAACAGCCGCACAGAAGGTAATATTTTAAATCAAAAAAGCGCAATATAGCGCAAATGACTTTGTATTTATATTACAAAAACGACAGAAGTACATTCATTCAAAGATCGTGTTCTTGGTACATTCTTCGACCAGGAGACGAGTGCCCTTCATAACGCCATCATAATATTTCTCGGGACAGCGATGCGCCTTGCCCTCCGGCGGCCCGTCCTTCACCAGCTTCTCCGCATCCAGCTTGCCCCAATGCACCTTCGCACGGGAAAAGGCCCGGCGGGCACCCTCAATGCAAACGGATCGCTTGATCACTTCAAGCCGCGGACGGGCATTCACCATCCGCTTGATCAAAACGAAGTAGCTTGTGGGCAGGGGCTCACCAGGCCACATCCGGACTATGAAATCTTTCATAGCTACTTTGGCCGCCCTGTGGAGTTCAACCAACTGCTTCAGTTGGTCACTCAGAGGCATTGGGTGTTCGGCCCCAGCATACTGGGACCAGAACAGCTTCTCCGTTGAGCTCCCCTCCTTGGCATGGTAGAAGTCTGCAGCGTCTGATACGCTGCGTGGCAGATCTGTGAGTGCCCCTGGAGAGCTCCGAATTCGGGTAAGTAAAAGAATGTCTTACCCGCAGCGATATTCTTTGCCGCCTAGATTTCCTGTTGTGCCTTTTCGGCTTCGGCCTTAGCATCTTTCACACTCGCAAGGGCCTTCGCAAGCTCGGTCTCTTTCATCTCATGATCATGCTCCAAGGACTCGAACTTCTTACTGAGTTCCTGGAGCTCTTGCTGTACCTCGCCCACTCTAGCATCTTGCTTTTCACTCTCCTTGTGTTCCAAGGCCGCCTTGTCTTCGGCCTCGGACAGCGCTTTCTTCAGAGATGCCACTTCGGTGGTGGCCCCTGTTACAAAGTCACGACGCTTCATCGTTAGAATAACCAATTTTATCTATCCTTCACTGTATGCGAACCGGGTATCACTTACCTTTGTTCTCTTCGAGCTGCCTCTTCGTGAGGCCGAGCTCTCCCTGTGCCTGCTCCAGGTACCGTTTTAGTCCGGTGGCCTCGGCTGTTCAGACAGCAACGGCAAGCAGCACAGCCTGCTCATGCACATGCACACTTACTATTAGACTCCTGCGGATTATAATTGACCCTCTGTTTGGCTTTTCTTTCTGAACACCAAACAGAATATCAGGGGCTACTAGCTATCGAGTGGTAATTTCACACATTTTTTATTACTTACCTCAAAGCCTGTCAGGAGGCTGGTGCAGGCTTCGGTTAGTCCGCTCTTGGCAGACAGAACCCTCTGAATCACCGCACTCATAAGAGTATTGTGCTCTTCATCCATGGAAGCGCCGCGAAGCGCTTCCAGCAGACTATCAGACGCCTCTGGCATAACAAAAGTCATCGGCACGGACGGCTCGCCCTCCCTATCGAGGGGCCGCCTGCCCGCATCCGGAACCATCGAAGGCTCCGGCATAGTATCTGGCTGAGAGTCCGGCTTGCTGCGGCTCTCATCGGCACAATCCGCAGGGATCTTGAACTCCGCGTGTACGACATCTGGAATTCCGCCTTGGGGCATCTCTAGAGTCACCTCCCCCCGTTCTGGAGCCTTTGGGACAACACCTCCGTGTCATCCGCAGGCTGAGGAGTAGTGGCCGTCAGGAGCGAGTTCATCGCCGAGTCACTTAAGGACCCATCCGAAGACAATACCTCGGGAAGGACCCTGACCGGACTACATATATGTTCGGCGTTATAACAAGACTATGAAGCAAAGTCACAGTAAAGAACAATAGAGTGCGGATACTTACGATCTTACTAGGGGCTTCCCCCTGGGCAGCCACCCCTCCTCGCTATAGGCGGTCGTGGTGGAGTAGTCCGGAAGGGACGCCTTTCCCTTCTTGGACGTCCTAGCCTCCCCCTCCGGGGCAGCTTTCCTCTTCTTCTCTTCCCCAGTGCGGGAAGGCAGAATTTCTTTGTGTTTCCCCCCGCCTCTGCAGGAGGAATCTGCCTCGTCGTCTTCGGACGACGAGGGTATGACGGCCTTGCGCCAGGGGCCTTTCCCGGCCCCCTGGTCCGCCACCTTAGGCCCCTCATCCTCTCTGGATGGGGCGGCCCTTTCCTCTTCTTCCTCCCCTTTGGGAGAGGAGTGTGCCTCGTCATCTTCGGACGAGGCTTCCGGTACGACCTTACACTGGAGACCCTTCCTGGTCCCCGGGACCTTCTTTTCCGGTGCCTTGTAGGGCGTCGGGACTAGCATCTCCGTCAGGAGAGCATCGGCTGGACCTTCCGGTAGCGGAGCCGGACAGTCAATCCGCTCCGCTGTCTCCACATAATCTTGGTCAAATATACACAATGACATAAGACTCCCCCACGAATATATTGGGAAAAACTGAATCCGAAGATAGTCAGAAAACTCACCGGACGGGGGGGCCGTGCGGCATGAAGTCCGCGGTCCTCAGATGTGGAAGGAGGTACTTAGGAGGCCTTGAACAGCGCCTTCCATTTGTCTTTGAGCGTCATGTAGTAGAGCTTTCGAAGCGTCTGGTGTTCGGCCGGGACGAACTCCCACAGATTAAATACCCGTCTTTGGCACGGAAGAACCCGGCGGACAAGCATGACCTGGATCACGTTGACAAGCTTGATGTTCTTGTCCTTCATATTCTTGATGCAGTTCTGCAGTCCGGTCAGCTCTGCAGGTTTGCCCCAGGCCAGGCCCTTCCTTTCCTAGGAGGTGAGCCGCATGGGGGTTCTGGATCTGAATTCGGGGGCTGCCGCCCAGTTGGCGTCGCACGGATCGGTGATGTAGAACCACCCCAATTGCCACCCTTTCACGGTCCCCATGAAGGAGCCGTAAAGCCAGGTGACGTTAGGCATCTTGCCCACCATGGCCCCTCCGCACTCCGCTTGCTGGCCGCTCACGATCTTCGGCTTCACGCAAAAGATTTGTAGCCACAAGCCAAAGTGAGGCTTGATGCGGAGGAAGGCCTCGCACACGACGATAAACGCCGAGATGTTGAGGATGAAATTCGGGGCTAGATAATGGAAATCTAGCCCGTAATAGAACATGAGCCCACGGACGAAGGGATGAAGTGGAAACCCCAGTCCACGGACGAAGTGGGCGAGGAACACGACCCTCTCGTGGGGTTCTGGGGTTGGAATGACCTGCCTTTCGTCCGGTAGCCGGTGCTCGATGTCTGCGGCCAAGTATCCGGCCGCCCAAAGATTCGCGATATGCTTCTCCTTCATGGTTGAAGCCACCCACTTACCTCCTGCTCCGGACATGTTTAGCTGTGGGGAGAAGGCTTGGACTAGGGCGCTCGAGCTCGAAGAGGCAAGGACGAGCAAGGAAGGAAGAAGGCTTGGGTGAAAATGGGGAACCCTTATCCCTTTATAGAGGCGATGAAAGCGGTGCGCCTCCCCACTTGCCCGTTGAGAATCGCTTACTTCAAGCGCCACGATTGATGGCGCGGTGGGATTACCCATACCTGTATTGATGAGAATCCCGTGATAAGGGGACACAATCTCTGCTTTGACAAGACGTGTCAAGGAAACCACCTCGCAATATGCGCTGTGGCTGGTTGTGGGAAAATGGTTCGAATAATGACCCGACCGTAATGACATGTCACGTTGTCTAAAAAGTTGTCAGCGGATTACATTTGTGAAATATCATTCTCTCTATGGTGGTATCCGAAGATCATTTTGCAGATCCGGACACGGTTTAAGTATTCAATAATAACTCTGGAGCATTCGGAGAAGGAACCCACCTTGCAATCCCAAAGACAAAACTGCGCGCCGGACTCATCGTCATTGAAGCCTGGTTCAGGGGCTACTGAGGGAGTCCTGGATTAGGGGGTATCCGGACTGCCGGACTATATACTTTGTCCGGACTATTGGAGCGTGAAGATACAAGACTCAAGTCTCCGTTTCGTGTCCGGATGGGACTCTCCTTTGCGTGGAGGACAAGCTTGGCGATCCGGATATTATATTTCCTTCCTTGTAACCGACTCCATGTAAACCCTAGCCCTCTCCGATGTCTATATAAACTGGAGAGGTTGGTTCTTAGAGGGACGATCAAAATCATAATCATAGGCTAGCTTCTAGGGTTTAACCTCTACGATCTCGTGGTAGATCAACTCTTGTACTACTCATATCATCAATATCAATCAAGCAGGAAGTAGGGTTTTACCTCCATCGAGAGGGCCCGAACCTGGGTAAACATTGTGTCCCTTGCCTCCTGTTACCATCAGCCTAAGACGCACAGATCGGGACCCCCTACCCGAGATCCGCCGGTTTTGACACCGACAGGAGGCCCTACCAGGGAGAGTAATGGACTATGGTGCTTGCGCTGTTAAGTTATTATTTCTATGCTTCCTCCTGATGCTTGTGTTGCTATTGAGTGTGGTTGGGATAACTTATCTTAGAGTTTGTGTGATGAATTTTGACAACGCGGGGGAGCTCCTTGTCGAGGGATGCCCCTGTGGTCGCCAAGCTTCAGGAGGGGGGCCGTTGTAGTTGTGGGACTAGGAAGCCCCAGGGGTGCAGTGCCTGCAAGCTTGTTCGGGAGCTTCACGCGAGGACAGATACGCCAAACGGCCAGGGACTGAGGCTTTGGCGAGGCTTGTTCGTGGGCAAGCCTGAAGTGCACAAACGTGCCCAGCCCCCGCGCGTGGGACGCACGAGGAGGAGCGACGGGCAACTGCTACGCCTCCTGAGGTCTCCTAAGGAAGGGCCTGAGAGAAACGAACGAGCCCACAAGAGAGATTCCCAACCCAAGAAAGAGACGCTGAAAACTCCAAATTCTATTCAAGAATTCGCAAATCAGATACAGAAAGCAAGCAAAAGAACATTCGCGTCCGACACCTATACTAGTCTTCTCACCAACGCGGAGCCAATTGCTGCCACTAGGACGTGGGAGGGAACCCCCGTGAGGCCCAAGGGCGACACTCAGGAGACTCCGGGGTGTGTACAACCCCAACTTATTATTACGTGAGAGTGTCATGAGTGGAGACCTTCATAGGTGCGGAGCCTTCTTTAGGGGTAGAACTCCCGGAGGTGCTGGATGTTCCAGGTATTCTGGATGGGAACCCCGTCCTGCGTCTCCAGGCGCGCGGCACTAGGCCTAGAGACACAGGAAATCCTGAACGGGCCCTCCCACATGGGGGAGAGCTTGTGAAGCCCTTCACTGGAGAGCACCCGCCTCAGGACGAGGGCACCCAACTCGAGGGTCCTGGAACTGATGTTGTGGCAGTGGTACCGCCGTAGCGCCTGCTGGTACCTCGCAGCTCGGAGCGAGGCCTAGCGACGATGTTCCTCCCCCAACACGAGGTCCATCTCCCGCGCGGCGTCCTAACACACCTCGTCGAATGCCAGAACCCACGGGGAGCGATGCGTGACCTCGTGAGGGAGGACCGCCTCAGCTCTGTAGACGAGGAAGAATGGGGTCTCGCCTATAGGCTTGGTCATAGTGGTGCGGATGGACCACAGCACGGACGGAAGCTCGTCGAGCCCCTGCCGTAGGCCTCGAGATTTTCTTGAAGCTTCTTGCCTTGAGGACCCTCAAGACCTCCGCAATGGCACGCTCGGCCTGGCCATTGCTCCGTGGGTGCGCCACCGAATCGTAGCATATCTGCGTTCCAAGGTTAGCACAATATGTTTTAAAGAGGTTGCTCGTGAACTGGGAGCCATTGTCGGTGATGATGCTGTTGGGCACCCCGAAGTGACTTACGAGGTCCTTGATGAAATTGACTGCTGAGCCCGCTAGGATGGTGCGGGCAACTTCCACCTCCGCCCACTTGGTGAACTTGTCAATGGCGACGTAGAGCTAGCGGTAGCCCCCGGGTGCTCGAGGAAACGGGGCCAAGATGTCCATCCCCCAAACCGTGAATGGCCACGAGGGTAGGATGGTCTGGAGGCCCTGAGCAGGCCGATGGATCTGCTTAGCATGGAATTGACAGGCCTCACAAGATCTTACCAATTCAATGACGTCGTTGTGCCTTGTGGGCCAGTAGAACCCACTGCGGAATGCCTTACCCATGAGGGTGCGTGAAGAAGAGTGATGCCCACAATCCCCACCATGAATGTCAGCCAGCAGCTCGCACCCCTGCTCCGTGGAGATGCACCACAGGGAGACGTCGTTCGGGCGCCTTTGGTAGAGCTCACTGTCTTGGATGCAGTATGCGGTAGCCTGGCGGACCACCCGCTATGCATCCTCTTCCTTCTTCGGCAGGGTGCCCTGAAGCAGGTATGCCTTGAATTCCTCGGTCTAGCACCCCTCCTGAGGCTCGAGTGCGAGGAGCATGTGGGCCCCTGAGGCCGGGCCACAGGCCGGGGCGCCCGTGGTGGGTGTCGTGGGCAGCTCCTCCCGAGGCAATGCCGGCTCGGCAACGGGAGGAACTGTCGATGGCCTGAAGAGCCGCTCCTCGAAGATGCCAGGCTCCCGGGGGAGGTGCCGGGACGCCCTCTTGGCGATGTCGTCCGCCTCCTTGTTTGTGCCGCGTGGCACGTCTTGCAGTTCCAAACCCAAGAATTGCTTCTCAACTTTGCGTACCTCCTCGAGGTATGCCTCCATGTGCTCGTCCTTCGGCGTGTACTCCTTGTTGGAGAAGTTGATGAGGAGCTGAGAGTCGCCCCTGATGGTGAAGCAACTGACCCCCAGGGCAACCGCGGCCCTGAGCTCGGCGATTAGGCCCTTGAATTCAGCGATGTTGATGGAGACCTTCTCGCCATGCTGGAAGTAGAGATGCATGGCATAGCAGAGCTTGTCTTGGGTGGGCGAGACGAGCATGGCTCCAGCCCCCGCGCCCAGACGCGCGAAGAAGCCATCAAAGTACATGACCTATCCATCAGGCGCTTCGTCTCCTCGGGCGAGAGAGCGTTCCTCGCCCACTTCTTGACTTGGTGCGCCAGTTCATTCAACCACAAAGTCAGCAAGGGCTGCGCCCATGATGACTCGGTTGGTGTTGAGTCCAGCTGAACATGCAGCTCGATGTTCCATTCGGCAACCTTTCCTGCGGCGTTGGGGCTTCGAAGCACCCTCTCCAGAGGGTAGGCTGAGATGACCTTGATAGGGTGGCCTTAGAAGTAGTGGTGCAGCTTCCTGGAAGCGACAAGGAGTGCAAGGAGGAGCTTCTGCCGCATGGGGTAACGAGCCTGCGCGTCATGCAGTATGGTGGTGACGAAGTAAAAGGGCGCTCGGCAAGGGAGGAAGTGCCCGTCGGGTCTTGGTCCTCTTGAAGTGGCAGAGCCTCAGGAGCCCCATCTTCTATTGCTTCAGGGGCCCCGACCTCAGGAGCCCCATCTTCTGAGGGCGGGTCGGCGGCCTTAGGTGCGCTATCTTGAGGTTGCGACGCCTTAGATGGGTGTGTGACCCGCACCGCACACCCTTAGCTCCATGTTCCTCGCGGACCGCCACCAGCGCGGCGCTGGCTGAGTGTGGTGTGGTGGCCAAATAGAGCACCAGAGGCTCGAGCAGGCGAGGCGTTGCCATTACCGGTGGGCTGGTGAGGTACTTCTTAAGGTATTGGAAAGCCGCGTCAGCCTCCAGAGTCCATTCGAATAGGCACTTCCTCTTCATCAGCTTGAAGAACGGGAGGGTGCGCTTGCCTAGCTTGGAGATGAAGCGCCAAGCGAGGTCATGCAGCCTGCCAGCTTCTGCATCAACTTGAGAGTTTGAGGCGGGCTCATCCTTTCTATTGCCTTGACCTTCTCGGTATTGGCCTCAATTCCTCTGTGCGACACCAGGAACCCTAACAGCTTGCCTGACGGGACACCGAATACGCACTTCTCAGGATTAAGCCGCAGCTTCACTTCGCAGGTTGGCGAACGTCTCCTCCAGATCTCCACCAAGGGTTCTTGCCTCCTAGGACTTGACCAGTATATCATCAACATAGGCCTCTGTGTTTCTTTCGAGCTGCTTGCCCAAAGCGATGTGCGTCAGCCGCTGGAAGGTTGCTCCGGCATTGAGCAACCCAAATAGCATGCAGGTGTAGCAATACACCCCACACGGGGTCAGGAAGGCCGTCTTCTCTACATCCTCCACCTCCATCTTGATTTGGTGATAGCCTGAGAAGGCGTCCAGGAAGTGCAGTAGATCGCACTCAGCCGTGGAGTCGACGATCTGGTCGATGCGAGGAAGAGGAAATGGATCTTAAGGGAAAGCTTTATCCAGGCTCATGAAGTCAACGCACATGCACTCTTTCCCGCCCTTCTTGGGGACAATGACTGGGTTCGCCAACCACTCTAGGTGCCGCACTTCCTGGATAACGTCGGCCTCCTGTAGCTTGTGGGTCTCCTGGATGATGAACGACTGCTTCCTCGTGGCTTGCCGCCGCGCCTTCTGCTTCACGGGGCACGCGTGGGGACACACCATGAGGTGGTGTTCGATCACCCCCCACAGGATGCCTACCAGATCTGTTGCTTGCCAGGAAAATGCATCCTTGTTCGCACGGAGGAAGCCGACCAGCGCCTCCTCTTGGTCTCGGGGGAGGCCGGCGCCTATGGTGAAGGTATCTCCTGACTCGGCGCCCTCGTCGACCGGTACTTGCTTCGTCTCGGCCAGGTCTTGAGAAAACAATGGCTTCTTCTTCTTCGCCAGGGCAGCCCCCGGGCCCTCCGGAGCACTCTCCGCATTTGGCCGCGCAGCCGCCACAGCCTTGAATGTGAGCCTGAGGGCTATCAGTGCATCCTCGGTGTCTCCCGCCAAGGTGATGACGCCGCTGCTTCCCGGCATCTTCATGACATTGTAGCCGGGGTGAGTCGCTGCCATGAACTTGGCAAGGGCCGGGTACCCGAGGATGGCGTTGTACGGGACCGGTGCGTGCGACATCGAAATTGATGAGCTTGGTGCGGTAGTTGTCGTGCATTCTGAAGGTGACGGGGAGGCGAATCTGCCCCATGGGGCAGGTGGAGCCACCGACCACTCCGGAAAACGGCTTGGCGGGGAGGAGTCGGTCTTGAGGCACGTGAAGGAGGCTGAACGCCTCCATGGAGAGGACGTTGAGGCCGGCGCCGCCATGGATGAGGGTGCTGGTAACCGCTACGCTACCGATGGTGGTGGTGCAAAGCATGGGTAGTGTGACAGCGTCGGCCATGGTCTTGGGATGATCTGTGGAGTCAAAGGTGAGGTCGGCCTGGGGTACTGCCCAGCCTGTAGGGGCCCCTCACAGGGATGGAGAAGCCCCCATCTGACAGAAGAACTGCTTGGAGTGACGGTTTGAAGCTGGTGCCAGCGATCCGCTGAGAATGGCCGCGACGGGGTGGTGCGCCGGGACCACGAAGCGTGCGGTGAACAACTCGCGTAGCTCCAACCATGAGGCCACTGAGGATTCTGGTAAGTGGAGTAGTGATAACCCACAAGTATAGGGGATCGCAATAGTTTTCGAGGATAGAGTATTCAACCCAAATTTATTGATTCGACACAAGGGGAGCCAAAGAATATTCTCAAGTATCAGCAGTTTAGTTGTCAATTCAACCACACCTAGATAACTTAGTATCTCCAGCAAAGTATTTAGTAGCAAAGTAGTATGATAGTAATGGTAACAGTGATAAAAGTAACGGTAGCAGTTTTGTAGTAATTGTAACAATAGCAACGGAAAAGTAAATAAGCAAAGCACAATATGTGAAAAGCTCATAGGCATTGGATCAGTGATGGATAATTATGTCGGATGTGGTTCCTCACGTAATAGTTATAACATAGGGTGACACAGAACTAGCTCTAGTTCATCAATGTAATGTAGGCATGTATTCCGAATATAGTCATATGTGCTTATGGAAAAGAACTTGCATGACATCTTTTGTCCTACCCTCCCGTGGCAGCGGGGTCCTAATGGAAACTAAGGGATATTAAGGCCTCCTTTTAATAGAGAACCGAACCAAAGCATTAACACATAGTGAATACATGAACTCCTCAAACTACGGTCATCACCGAGAAGTATCCCGATTATTGTCACTTCGGGGTTGTCGGATCATAAAACATAATAGGTGACTATAGACTTGCAAGATAGGATCAAGAACTCACATATATTCATGAAAACATAATAGGTTCAGATCTGAAATCATGGCACTCGGGCCCTAGTGACAAGCATTAAGCATAGCAAAGTCATAGCAACATCAGTCTCAGAACATAGTGGATACTAGGGATAAAACCCTTATAAAACTAGCTTGATTACATGGTAAATCTCATCCAACCCATCACCGTCCAGCAAGCCTATGATGGAATTACTCACGCACGGCGGTGAGCATCATGAAATTGGTGATGGAGGATGGTTGATGATGACGACGGCAACGAATCCCCCTCTCCGGAGCCACGAATAGACTCCGGATCATCCCTCCCGAGAGAGATTAGGGCTTGGCGGTGGCTCTGTATCGTAAAACGCGATGAAACTTTCTCTTTGATTTTTTTCTCCGCGAAAGCAAATATATAGAGTTGGAGTTGAGGTTGGTGGCCATCCAGGGGGCCCACGAGGCAGGGGGCGCCCAGGGGGATGGGGCGCGCCCCCCACCCTCGTGGACAGGGTGTGGGCCCCCTGGCCTTGATTCTTTCACTAGTATTTTTCATATTTTCCAAAAGTAATCTCTGTGGATTTCCAGGTCATTCCGAGAACTTTTGTTTTCTGCACAAAAATAACACCATGGCAGTTCTGCTAAAAACAGCGTCAGTCCGGGTTAGTTTCATTCAAATCATGCAAGTTAGAGTCCAAAACAAGGGCAAAAGTGTTTGGAAAAGTAGATACGTTGGAGACGTATCAACTCCCCCAAGCTTAAACCTTTGCTTGTCCTCAAGCAATTCAGTTGATAAGCTGAAAGTGATAAAGAAAAACTTTTACAAACTCTGTTTGCTCTTGTTGTTGTAAATATGTAAAGCCGGCATTCAGGTTTTCAGCAAAGATTATGAACTAACCATATTCACAATAACACTTAGGTCTCATGTTTACTCATATCAATGGCATAATCAACTAGCCAGCAATAATAATAAATCTCGGATGACAACACTTTCTCAAAACAATCATAATATGATATAACAAGATGGTATCTCGCTAGCCCTTTCTGAGATTGCAAAACATAAATGCAGAGCACCTTTAAAGATCAAGGACTAACTAAACATTGTAATTCATGGTAAAATAGATCCAGTCAAGTCATACCCAATATAAACTAATAGTAATGCTTGCAAATGACAATGTGCTCTCGAGCGGGTGCTTTTTAATAAGAGGGCGATGACTCAACATAAAAGTAAATAGATAGGCCCTTCGCAGAGGGAAGAAGGGATTTGTAGAGGTGCCAGAGCTCGATTTTAAAATAGAGAGGAATAACATTTTGAGCGGTATACTTTCCCTGTCAACGCAACAACTATGAGATCTCAATATCTTACATGCTACATACATTATAGGTGGTTCCCAAACAGAATGGTAAAGTTTATACTCCCCCACCACCAACAAGCATCAATTCATGGCTTGCTCGAAACAACGAGTGCCTCCAACTAGCAATAGCCCTAGGGGAGTTTTGTTTAATTAGTTCGATTTGCTTTGCTCTTTTTGATCATGGGACTGGGCATCCCGGTTACCATCCATTATCTCGTGAACGAGGAGCGGAGTCCACTCCCCTTGAGAATAACCCACCTAGCATGGAAGATACAGATAGCCCTAGTTGAAACATGAGCTGCTCGAGCATACAAAACAGAATTTCATTTGAAGGTTTGGAGTTTGGCACATACAAATTTACTTGGAACGGTAGGTAAATACCGCATATAGGAAGGTATGGTGGACTCATATGAATAACTTTGGGGTTTATGGAGTTTGGATGCACAAGCAGTATTCCGCTTATGCATGTGAAGGCTAGCAAAAGGCGGGAAGTGACTAAGCGAGAGAGCGACAACAGTCATGAACATGCATTAAAATTAATCAATACTGAGTGCAAGCATGAGTAGGATATAATCCATCATGAACATAAATATCTAGAAGGCTATGTTGATTTTGTTTCAACTACATGCGTGAACATGTGCCAAGTCAAGTCACTCAAATCATTCAAAGGAGGATACCACCCTATCATACCACATCACAACCATTTTAATAGCATGTTGGCACGCAAGGTAAACCATTATAAACTCCTAGCTAATTAAGCACGGCATAAGCAACTATGATCTCTAATTGTCATTGCAAACATGTTTATTCATAATAGGCTGAATCAGGAACGATGAACTCATCATATTTACAAAAACAAAAGAGGTCGAGTTCATACCAGCTTCTCTCATCTCAATCAGTCCATCATATATCATCATTATTGCCTTTCACTTGCACGACCGAACGGTGTGTATAATAATAATAGTGCACGTGCATTGGACTAAGCTGGAATCTGCAAGCATTCAATTCAAGGGAGAAGACAAGGTAATATGGGCTCTTGGATAAATCAACAATCATGCATATGAGAGCCACTAAACATTTTCATTATGGTCTTCTCCTCTCGACCCCCAAAGGAAAGAAAAGAAAAGAAAATTATTTACACGGGAAAGCTCCCAACAAGCAAAAGAAGAACGAGAAATATTTTTGGGTTTTCTTTTTAATTACTACTACAAGCATGGAAATTAAACTAACTATTTTTTTTGGTTTTTCTTAAGGTTTATCAAACACACAAGAAGAAAGCTAGAAAAAGAAATTAAACTAGCATGGATAGTACAATGAAAAAGTATAAGCACCGACAACTAGAATAAGTGTGTGAACATGAATGTAATGTCGGTGAGAAATACGTACTCCCCCAAGCTTAGGCTTTTGGCCTAAGTTGGTCTATGCCCAAGGACCGCGGCTACTCTCCCCGGTGTATTGAGGAGTGTCATCTAGATACCACTGGTTGGCGATTTCCTCCGGATCCACTGATAACAGGATGGTCGATAAGAGTCTAGTGGCGGTTCCGACTCAGGCTCTGGAGCTGATGCCTGGCCTCGGTGCGCGTACACGACCGACGGCAAGACGAGGTAAGGACCTGCAATTAAATCAAACAAAGAAGGTGAAGGCAGGGTAATAATTTCATTGTGTTTCTTATTAAATCTCAGGTTATACAGAAGCATCTTATCATCATTGTCAACAATAAATTCATGCGCTACCATGCTCCTATAATCTAAAAAGGTAGGGGGCAGCAGTGTCTCCTCTTTCTCATAATGCCTAATAGGTATCTCAAAATGTTTAGCAAGGCGTGCTGCATAGATACCTCCAAAGATGGGGCCCTTTGTACGGTTTAGACTTAATCGTTTAGCAATAACGGCACCCATACTAAAAGTGTTATCACCAAATAAGGCATGGAACAGAATGATAATATCAGGAACACTGAGGTTTCCACAATTTCCGCGACCAATTAAGCATCGACTAGCAAATATAGCAAAGTAGCGTAAAACAGGAAAATGTATGCTAGTTATTCTTGCATCAGAAACCTTCCTCGGTTCCCCTATAGTAATAGTATCAATAAAACCATCCACATCTTTACGATGTGGTTCATCTAATCTGCCCTCGAAGGGTATTCTACAAGCAGCGCAAAAATTATGTAATGACATTTCCTTAGCCCCATCATATAAACGAAAAGATACTGAAGGAGGTGAATTCTTAGGATAATAGTAAAAGTTTTGCACGAAAGTATTGGTGAGTAAGAGATACTATTCGATTTGGTCATGGAGGAAGTTGGTGAGGCCCGCATTATCAGCCAAAGAATAAAAGTCTTCATAAATCTCGGCTGCTCTCAAGAAATTATCACAAGGCCACTCACACGGCCTTACTTCCGCTACGCGAAGAAGATTATACTTGGACTTTTCTTTCTCCTTAGCTTGTTTATCCTTGGAGCTTTGGCTAGAAGAGCCCCTCAAAAGTCTCCTCATCATTTTCTGATATTTTTAATAACTCAAAATAAAAGTGGATAAAACTCAACAAGATTGATAGCAACTACTCCCACAAGTGCCTAGAGCCTATATCATGCATTAGAATTACTTGGGACCTCATAAATTTGAGATGCAAGCTCAAGAACAGGGTCACCTAAGTAGCAAAAACTTGCAATGAATAAAGCACTAGAACAAAAAGTAATTGGACCATTGGAGGAGTCACATACCAAAGAACAATCTCCCAAAGCAGTTTTGTGAATGGAGCCGTGAGCAAGGACATCGAAAATCGCAGCAAAATGAGCTAGAACTCGTGCTTGAGCTGGATGGGGGATTTTTTGGGAGGAAGATAGAGTGTGTGGGTGCATGAATAAGTGGAGGGGGCCATCATGGGCCCACGAGGCAGGGGGGCGCGACCTAGACCCTCGTGGCCAGGTGCTTGCCCGCCCTGCTATGTTCTCAGTGCCTAAAATCCTCAAATATTCCATAAAAAATCAGACTAAATTTGTAGGGTATTTGGAGATCTTTTATTTTCGGGATATTCTTTATTGCATGGATAATTCAGAAAATAGATAACTAATATTATTTTTGCTTTATTTATTCTAAATAACGGAAAGAAAAAAAAGGGTATAGAAGGTTGTGCCTTCTAGTTTCATCCATCTAATGATCATCAAAAGGAATCCGCTAACAAGGTTGATCAAGTCTTGTTAACAAACTCATTCTGAATAACATGGAACCGGAGAAATTTCGAATAATACTAGGTTACCTCAACGGGGATATGAACATCCCCAATAATAAGAATATCATATTTTTTTTCTTCACATTAGGAAGAGGAAATTCAAAACCTCCAATAATGATAGTTGGAATTCTTCCAATAGAATTGATGCTATGAACTTGAGGTTGTTTCCTCGGAAAGTGTACCGCATGCTCATTACAGTTAACATGAAAAGTGACATTGCCTTTGTTGCAATCAATAACAGCCCCCGCAGTATCAAAAAGGGTCTACTAAGGATAATCGACATACTATCGTCCCCGGGAATATCAAGAATAACAAAGTCCATTAAGATAGTGACATTTGCAACCACAACAGGCACATCCTCACAAATGTCGATAGGTATAGCAGTTGATTTATCAGCCATTTGCAAAGATATTTTAGTAGGTGTCAACTTATTCAATTCAAGTCTACGATATAAAGAGAGAGGCATAACACGACACCGGCTCCAAGATCACATAAAGCAGTTTTAACATAGTTTCTTTTAATGGAGCATGGTATAGTTGGTACGCCTGGATCTCCAAGTTTCTTAGGTATTCCACCTTTAAAAGTATAATTATCAAGCATGGTGGAAATTTCAGCTTCCGGTATCTTTATTTTATTTGTAATGATATCCTTCATATATTTAGCATAAGGATTTACTTTAAGCATATCAGTTAAGCACATACGTAAGAAGATAGGTCTAATCATTTTAGCAAAGCGCTCAAAATCCTCATCATCCTTTTTCTTGGATGGCTTAGGGGGAAAAGGCATGGGTTTCTGAACCCATGGTTCTCTTTCTTTACCGTGCTTCCTAGCAAAAAGTCTCTCTTATCATAACGTTGATTCTTTGATTGTGGGTTATCAAGATCAACAGCAGGTTCAATCTCTACATCATTATTATTGCTAGGTTGAGCATCAACATGAACATTATCATTAACATTATCACTAGGTTCATGTTCATCACCGATTGTGTTTGACATCGAAATAGAAATATCATTGGGATTCTCGGTGTGTCTACAACAGGTTCACTAGAAGCATGCAAAGTCCTATCATTTTTCCTTTTCTTCTTTTTAGAAGGACTAGGTGCATCTACATTATTTCTCTGAGAATCCTGCTCGATTCTCTTAGGGTGGCCTTCAGGATACAAAGGTTCCTGAGTCATTCTACCAGTTCTAGTAGCCACTCTAACAGCAAAATCATGTTTATTGTTTAATTCATCGAGCAAATCACTTTGAGCTTTAAGTACTTGCTCCGCTTGAGTGGTAACCATAGAAGCATATTTGCTAATGAGTTTAAGTTCACCTTTAACTCTAGCCATATAATCACTCAAGCGTCCAATCATGTAAGCATTACTCTTTAATTCTCTACCAACATAAGCATTAAAACTTTCTTGCCTAGCCATAAAATCATCAAATTCATCTAAACATTGGCTAGGAAATTTAGCGGACGGGATTTCAAGTTTATCATATCTATAGAGAGAATTTACCTTTACTACCTGTGTCGGGTTATCAAGACAATGTGTTTCTTCAATAGGAGGTATATTAAGACCATGTATTTCTTCAATAGGAGGTAAATTCTTAACATCTTCAGCTTTAATACTTTTTTCTTTCATTATTTCTTTACCTCTTGCATATCTTCAGGACTGAGAAATAGAACTCCCCTTTTCTTCGGAGTTGGTTTAGGAATAGGCTCAGGAGTTGGCTCAATTGGCTCAGGAATTTCCTCAGGAAGAGTCCAATTATTTTCATTAGTCAACATATTATTCAATAGTAATTCAGCTTGGTCGACTGTTCTTTCCCTGAAAACACAACCAGGACAACTATCCAAGTGGTCCTTGGAAGCATCAGTTAGTCCATTATAGAAGATATCAAGTATTTCATTTTTCTTAAGAGGATGATCAGGCAATTTTTGAATCTTGATTTCAATCATATGAATCTTGATTCAATATTTTCTCTAGTGTCAACATAGAACAACAGGAGTGTTGTGTTAAATTTTGGAATTTTTCGGGGTTCGTTCGGACATTTTTATGCATTAATTGAGTTTTCAATGCATTTCTGTGCATAATTCAAATTTGAACTACCACTACTGCAGGATGCAGCTAATGTGACACTATGATCAGAGATCCTTCGACGAAACTGTGTGCGATGCAATAATCGCAAACAGTGGTGTGAAAAAACGTCAAAAAAGGTGCAAATCATTTGCGACGGCGGAGACATCAAACATGGTTCAGATTTTAGTTACGTGTGCGATGCTGGGCATACGGTTGATCCAGCAGAACTGTTTGCGATGAGGAAGAACAACAGAAACAGGCAGCCATATCAATGTGTGTGTGATATATGGCATACAGTTCCCTCCGATGAACTGTGTGCTATTAGGGAATGCAACAGAAACGGTTAGCCAAATCAAGGTGTGTGTGATATATGACATACGGTTCACTCGGACAAACTATTTTCTATTAGGCAAGAGAATGGAAACGGTTCATCTTACCAAGATGTGTGTGATATGCGGAATTTGCGATCAGCCAAGAGAACACAAACGATTCGTATAAACCAGATGTGTGTGATATGCAGCAAACAGCCCACTCGGATGAACTGTTTGCGATGACAAATTATAACACTGACGATTACTATAGTAAGTTCGTGTGAGATTCTGTTCGTACCAAAAACTTTGAAAAAAGCAAACCAGTTGCTCGCGGTGGCTAGGAGCATCGCACACGATGCGTCTTCGAGTACTCGTGTGCGATGATTAGTAAGTTACACATAATGAACGGCCGCAAGGGTGATATGTTGATCATGGAGTCTGAGAAGACCGTCGTCAGAAGGCCGTCGGCTCAGCTTTTTAGCCTATATTTTATTATAATTGTATGCATAAGTAGGTCGTGAGTGTTTTGTGCCTTGCCGCATGTGGCATTTTAAATTATCCTGAATATGTAAGACAATTATTAACTGTTGCCATTGTAAATTTGCCTCAACGGCAAGCAGAGCGCGCGCAGGGACGCCACGGACCTGCAAAAAAAGCAGGGACGCCACAACGAGCAACCATGTGGTCAACCTTCTGGCACCCCGTGGGAGACGCGACGGCGCATCCATAGGACACAATGATGATATGATGACTGTGTGTGATAGTGGAAAGACACGTACACGTACATCCGAGAACAAGGGCCCACGTTTCAGGCTTCCGATGCGTGGCATACGGTTGGTCCAAAAGAACTGTTTGCGATGAGTCAGAACAACAGAAATGGGGCTTTGTAGACCCAGAACCATCAATAAATTTTGACATTGTTTCTCGTCACATTACAGATTACAGCGCAATAAGTAATTGCAAATATAGCACCGGGCTATAAAAACTACCCACTCAAAAATTACTTCACAGTTCTTCTCCTCATCACCCACAAAACTGGTCTTTTCTGTCAAGTCGTTCCGCCATGACCGGTAGGAGGAGTTTTGGGTGGGCATATAACCAGGCAGCAAAGACCAAGGCCGCGGAAGCACTAGAGAGGTCCCGCCGCGAAGCGGCAGCCGCAACAGAGATGTCCCGGCGCGCCGCAGAGCCCTCAAACGAGCTCTCACGGGCACACGAGGGCTCTCACAAGCGCACTCGTCACATCGGCAATCGCGACGAGCTGGCGTTGCTGAAGTCCTTGGCCGGCGACGATGACATTCTCGCTGGCCTCATTAAGCAACAGGAGCTGGTCGACGGCTTGATGAAGTTGCTCGAGATCAGCGATGCCTCGGTTGACAAGGCGACCGGCCTCTGAAAGCACAAGTGCTCCCTAGGTGATTTTGGTAATTAATGTCAACATATCTCTTGTTGGACTGATATTTCTACCTAGTATATTTCAGATAAGTTCAACATTGGAGTGGCATGGACAAGAGGATGTGGAACCCCTTCAAGATGCTAAGGGAAAACATTGGCAAAAGGTCAAGACTCTACATTTTCATTTTAGTGATCCAAGATCACATTGAGTCCGTAGGAAAGCCAATACTATTAAAAGGGGACGCGGTGTTGCTTAACGGCTTGCTTTCTCAAACTGCTTAGTGATATGCTCCAAAGCCCTTAACCACTTTCTCATATCCACATGTGTCCTAAACCTAAAAGTCAAACTCGGCCCCACTGATTTGATCTATCCGGCGGCACCGAGTTCATTTGACATAGCCACTGCCAGAAACCCTAATCAGTTCGGTCTCACCGATGGGATCTCGGTCTCATCGAGATGGGCTTGCAAACTCCTTGTTGCCTATTGCAATAATTTCGATCTCACCAAGTTTGTGCAATTGGTCCCAACGAGTTTGCTCGACCAATTCTCTATTTGCTTATTACCAAAATCGGTCTCACTGAGTTTGTGTAATCGGTCAAACCGAGTAGAGGTTTTACCCTAACCCTTGCACATCGGTCCCACCGAGTTGAGCTTGTCGGTCCCACCGAAAACTCTAACGTTCACATTTTGACCTGAATTGGTTTGACTGAGTTTCACCATTCGGTCTCACTAAGTTTGGTAATCTGTGTGTAATGGCTAGATTTTGTGTGGAGGCTACATATACCCCTCCACCCACTCTTCATTCATGGAGAGAGACATTAGAACATGCCTACACTTCCACCATTCATTTTCTGAGAGAGAACCACCTACTCATGTGTTGAGACCAAGACATTCCATTCCAACCACATGAATCTTGATCTCTAGCCTTCCCCAAGTTGCTTTCCACTCAAATCATTTTTCCACCATAGCCAAATCTGTGTGAGAGAGTTGAGTGTTGGGGAGACTGTCATTTGAAGCACAAGAGCAAGGAGTTCATCATCAACACACCATCTATTACATTTTGGAGAGTGGTGTCTCCTAGACTGGTTAGGTGTCCCTCGGGCACCTCCCTCAAGATTGTGGAGTTGAACCAATGAGTTTGTAAGGGCAAGGAGATCGCCTACTTCTTGAAGATCTACCCAAGTGAGGAAAGTCGTTTGTGGGCGATGGCCATGGTGGGATAGACAAGGTTGCTTCTTTGTGGACCCTTCATGAGTGGAGCCCTCCGTGGACTCGCGCAACCGTTACCGTTCATGGGTTGAAGTCTCCACCAACATGGATGTACGATAGCACAACCTATCGGAACCACACCAAAAATCTCTGTGTCTCCAATTGCGTTTGCACACTCCAATCCCATCCCTTTACTTTCTTGCAAGTTGCATGCTTTACTTTTCGCTGCTCATATACTCTTTGCGTGCTTGCTTGAATTATATTGTGAATGCTTTAAATTATGCTAAATTCCAACCACAACTTGAAAAACTTAAAAACTGCCATCTTTACTTGTTGAGGGTCTAATTAACCCCCCCTCTAGACACCTCTTCTCAACCCTTTCAATTAATATTAGAGCTTTGGTCTCCATTGCTTTGATTTAATCACCATTGGAGGAAGATGGATGAGTCTACGATTGGGAGTATTAGACGTAGAGTGCCTATGCTTGATGGAGAGTTCTTTAGTGAGTGGAAAAATGAGATGCTTGGGATTTTTCATGAATATCACTTTAACAAGTACATTACTACTCCTTGTGAACCCCTTGTTGACCCCTTGCATCCTACCCTTGATGAATCTCTTGACATGATTTGCAATCTTAGAACTATCAATCTTATCAATAGAGGTTTGCCTAGAAATTTGATTGGTCACTTTCTAACTCTTGATTGTGCTTATACTATATGGAGATTTCTTGAGCAACAATTTCTAGACTATTCCTTAAAATACTTAGATGAGATTCTTCATAAGTCTATTGCTTTGAATAAGATGAATCCCAATGATCCTAAGTTTGGAGATTGTTTATTTGAGCTTCGTGACCTTATGCGTGCCAAAGGAGATGTTGGAATTATTAGCAATATCATTTTCGAAGCTATTAGAATTCATTGAGATGAACATTGTCAAAATCATATCTCTAATGAATATTCTCTCTAGGAAATGATCATTTGCAAGACGATGTTGAACTTGGATGCTATGATGAGGATGATGATAGTGACCTTGATCTTGAAGAGTCTATGAGACACTTTGGTCTTATGGCTAGCCTTCGTGGCTACATGGCTGGAGGAAAGGAATGAGTCCTTGATAGTGGATGTACCGATCACATTACTGGAGACAAAGATATGTTTCGTGAGCTTGCTGAAAACGACGACCCTCGAAAGTATGTCACTTTCGGTGATAACTCAAAGGGTAAGGTGGTTGGCCTCGGTAAGGTGGCCATCTCACATGACATTTCCATACAAAATGTTATGCTCGTTGAATATCTTGGCTATAATCTACTTTTTGTATCTAGACTAGCTGACTTTGGATTCAATGTCCTATTTACTAAAGTAGATTGCCAAGTGTTTCAAAGAGATAATCATAAAATGGTCTTTACCGGCATACGTAGAGGTGATCTATACATTGTTGCTTTCACTAAAAAGGATCAACCTAGAACTTGCTTAATTGATAAATCTTCTAAAGGCTAGTTGTGGCATAGACGGTTAGGTCATGTGGGCATGCAAAATCTTGACAAGCTTATTAAAGGTGATCATATCCTTGGTGTTAAAGATGTCATATTTGACAAAGATAGACATTGCAGTGCTTGCCAGGCAGGAAAACAGATTGGAGGAAGCCACCCAGTGAAGAACATCATGATCACGAGGAGACCGCTCAAGCTACTTCACATGGATCTTTTCGTCCCAATGCCTACAAGAGTCTCGGTGGTAACTCATTTGGATTGGTCATTGTTGATGATTTTTCAAGATTTACGTGGGTGTTCTTTCTTGATGATAAATCGCAGGTCCAAAAGATCTTCAAAACTTTGCTAGGAAGGACCAAAATCAATTTGAAGTGAAGATCAAGAAGGTTCACAGCGACAACGGAACGGAGTTCAAGAACGCCAATGTGGACACCTTTCTTGACGAAGAAGGGATTTCACATGAGTTCTCGGCTACGCACACACCCTAACAAAATGGAGTTTTTGAGAGGAAAAACTGGACGCTCATCGAAATGGCGAGAACGATGCTTGATGAGTACAAGACGCCAAAAGACTTTTGGGCAGAATCAGTTGAGACAGCTTGTCATGCAATGAATCATCTATATCTTCACAAGCTACTCGGCAAGACGGCATACGAGCTTCTCACCAGTAACAAACCCCAAGTTGGATACTTTTGGGTATTCAGCTCAAAGTGCTACATTCTTGATAAGCATCGTCGTTCAAAATTTGCTCCTAAATCTCATGAAGGTTTCCTACTCAGTTATGGCTCAAACTCTCACACTTACGGTGTCTACAACAATTTCACCCGAAAGGTTGAAGAGACGGTAGATGTGAAGTTTGATGAATCTAACGGCTCACAAGTAATTGCCAACTGATGTAGGTGACAAAGATCCATCGAAAGCAATCCAAGACTTGTCTATTGGCAAGATTCGCCCAACGGAGGTGAACGATATTACCTCGTCTGTCCAAGCGGAAGCCTCAACTTCACGCCAAGGTGAACCACAAGTTGACTTGGAGGCATCCACGAGTGGGACACATCAAGACAATGAAAATGAGGATGTACAACAAGATGAACCTCGACGACTTCCTTCTCCACCTCCACGGGAGAACAACAACGCCAACAACAATGAAGAAAGACAAGAGGAAGAACAAGACAATGAAGAGGATGTTCCACCCCGACCCAAACAAAAGCTCTCAGGAGTTCGATCAAGAGTCTCAAGAGATCATCCCGTCGAACAAATCTTTGATAATATCCAAACCGGGAGAATTACTTGCTCTAAAACTCGTTTGGCTAACTTTTGTGAACATTACTCATTCATTTCTAGCATTGAACCTATGAAGGTTGAAGAAGCATTGGAAGATCCGGATTGGATAAATGCCATGCATGAAGAGCTACACAACTTTGAGAGGAACAAAGTGTGGACGTTGGTTGAAAAGCCCGATGAGAAGAACAATGTCATTGGAACCAAGTGGGTGTTTCGGAACAAGCAAGATGAAGATGGACAAGTTGTACGCAACAAGGCTCGTCTCGTTTCTCAAGGCTACACTCAAGTCGAAGGTATCGACTATGGTGAGACTTATGGCCCTGTTGCTAGACTTGAGTGCATTCGCATCTTACTTGCTTATGCCAATCATCATGACATTACCTAATATCAAATGGACATCAAAAGTGCTTCTCTAAATGGTGAAATTGAGGATGAAGTTTATGTTAAACAACCTCCCGGCTTTGTTAATCCTAAGAAACCCGACCATGTTTATAAACTTCACAAAGCTCTTTATGGTCTTAAACAAGCTCCTAGAGCTTGGTATAAATGCTTGACTAAGTTTCTTCTTAAAAAAGGGTTTTAAATTGGTAAAATTGATTCTATACTCTTTACTAAGAGGGTTAATGGAGAATTATTTGTGTGCCAAATTTATGTTGATGATATCATATTTGGTTCAACTAACCCTCATTTTAGAAAGTTTGGAAAGCTAATGTCGGAGAAGTTTGAGATGTCTATGATGAGCGAACTCAAGTTCTTTCTTGGTTTGCAAATCAAGCAAACTAAGGAGGGAACCTTTATCTCTCAAACAAAGTACACTGAGGACTTATTCAAGAAGTTCAACATGCAAGAATGCAAAGGTATGAATACCCCATGCCTACTAGTGGGCATCTTGACTTGACAAAGGATGGTGAACCAGTTGATCAAAAGGTTTACCGCTCTATGATTGGTTCATTGTTATATCTATGTGCCTCCCGTCCCGATATCATGCTAAGTGTGTGCATGTGTGAATGATATCAAGCGGCCCCCAAGGAATGTCATCTCAAGGCTGTGAAAAGGATAGTGAGATACTTAATTCATACACCAAATTTTGGCATTTGGTATCCTAAGAGGTCTTGTTTTGATCTTCTTGGATACTCCGACTCAGACTATGCTGGTGACAAGGTTGATAGAAAGTCCACTTCGGGTACTTGTCAATTTCTTGGTAGATCTCTTGTGTCTTGGTCCTCCAAGAAACAAAACTCGGTATCCTTATCCACCGTAGAAGCGGAATACATTGCCGTTGGTTCATGTTGTGCTCAATTACTTTGGATGACCCAAACTCTTAAAGATTATTGGATATATGTGAAACATGTTCCATTGCTTTGTGACAATGAGAGTGCTATTCAGATTGCTCATAATCCCGTGCAACATTCTCGAATTAAGCATATTGAAGTTCGTCATCATTTCATTCGAGATCATGTTGCTAAGGGAGATATCAAACTTAAGCATGTTCATACCGATAAGCAATTGGCGGATATATTCACCAAACCGCTTGATGAGAAAGTGTTTTGACGTTTGAGAGGTTAATTGAACATTATTGGTGCCTCAAACTTGGAGTAGAAACTCCATGTGGATGCATGCAAGGCATGAGCCTTACTATGACTAATCCTTGATATTTCTCTTATGATGATGATCATATGTCTTGGATATACTTGTACACTTGCATGCTATCTAACCCTTGTAGGTACTTGGATAAGCCCAACTCTATGAGATTGCAACTCAATCACATTCTAAGCAATCTCTACATCTCCAAGTCTCTACAAAATGGTGGTTGAAGACAAGGAAGCACGAATCCTTTCAATATATCCTTTGACAATTTCTTTATATCAAAATTCATGATTGTCATTTTGGATACACAAGTGCTTTTCCTTGCAAGACTAACCAATGTAGGTAGATGAACTTCAACTACAAGTGGTGCCCCCAACTCTTGATGAACTACATCATCTTAGAACACCCTACACAAGTTCAACTACATGATCAAGATCAACACCACCTCCAAAGGTATGTCATTCCATCTTAGAGAAGCTATACCCCGAGACATGGGTCAAAGCAACTCAACAAGATGAGAATACATCAAAATGCTTAAACGAAAAATGGCAACCCAATTTTGAGCTTAAATGATGAGTATGATCTATGATCAAGTGTATTCACTTGACTCCGAAGTCAATATACTCTAACATAGGTGACTTTGTTGCCGACCGATTCTAGATGAAGTTCTCTTTTGTTTCTCTTTGTTCTTGCATTTGTCTCTTGCATGCTAGTTCCCCTTTTAAAAAACTTCATCTAGATTTCTTTTCTTCTCTTTTCTCAGTTTGGTTCTGCATTCCATGCATCCAATTCATCGCAATCCTTCAGTAAATTCCTTGCATATCTTCGTGAGATCATATTTGTATAAGTGAGCGGAGGTGACAAGTGTTTTCTCTCTGGGTTGAACTCGGCCTCACTGGTTTGTTTACTTCGGCTGAACCGAACCATCTCAGTGCTACCGATCAATGCTGAGAAAAATACTGTGTCATTTGCATCCTGGATATTTTTCCCAGCTCCACTCAATGATACTTGTCCTCTGCCAGCATCCTATTACATGTTGCTTTGTAATGTGGCTTAAGGACCAAACCTACTTGACTCATGCTCCAAAAGTCCCTTCTTGGAAATTGATGTCAAAGGGGGAGAGAGCACGTCAAAGCTTATCACATAAGAGAGAATGCACTCCTAAAGCTTCTCCTGATGCTTCTTATCCTTAAGAGGAAAGTTGTCTCATGTCTTCAAGAGGGGAAAGACATGATAATATATGTTATGGCTTTATTTTGCTCTCATTTTCTAGTTTGCTCTGATTTTCTTTCCCTATCTTCTCCCATTATCCAATGTCAGATTCAGGGGGGAGAGCTCAGTCCTAAGGTAAGCAAATCCTTCGAATTCATTGCATATCTTTATTCTTGGGGACATGTCTATCACCAAATAGAGTACCTAGTACTCACTCTCAACATGTCATCCCACTCTTGGTATTCTTGTGATCTCCTGTTCTTGCTCTATCTAGTAGATGTTCTTGTGTAATCTAACCTTGTTTACTCAGGTTCATCTCTTCCAAAGCCAGTTCAAGACCACATGGTAAGTATATGCATCACACTCATGTGCATGAAGATCTCTTGCTGTGGTATATACTGTTTGCAAGAGAATCTCATGAACGTGAAGGTATATTTCCAGTATCTACACCATTTGCTCTGATGCATATAGCCAAGACACATGTAAATCATTGCTTGCTCTGTCATGTTTATGCATTCTCATACTCTTATGGTCTATCATCACATGATTGTATACATGTAGGGGGATCTAATGCATGTTGCATGTCCTTCCAAAGCTTTACTTGCTATTTTCTTCATATCTTTATCTAAAGCTATGATGTATGTTGTCATCAATTACCAAAAAGGGGGAGACTGACAGCACAAGTGCTCCTTGGGTGATTTTGGTAATTAATGTCGAGATATCTCTTGTTAGACTGATATTTCTACCTAGTATATTTTAGATAAGTTCAACATTGGAGTGGCATGGACAAGAGGATGTGGAACCCCTTCAAGATGCTAAAGACAAACATTGGCAAAAGCTCAAGACTCTACATTTTCATTTTAGTGATCCAAGATCACATTGATTCATAGGAAAGCCATGAAGGAAATATGCCCTAGAGGCAGTAATAAAGTTATTATTTATTTTATCATATCATGATAAATGTTTATTATTCATGCTAGAATTGTGTTAACCGGAAACATAATACATGTGTGAATACATAGAAAAACATAATGTCACTAGTATGCCTCTACTTGACTAGCTCATTGATCAAAGATGGTTGAGTTTCCTAACCATAGATATGATTTATCATTTGATCAATGGGATCACATCATTAGAAGAATGATGTGATTTACTTGACCCATTCCGTTAGCTTAGCACTTGATCGTTTAGTATGTTGCTATTGCTTTCTTCATGACTTATACATGTTCCTATGACTATGAGATTATGTAACTCCCGCTTACCGGAGGAACACTTTGTGTTCTACCAAACGTCACAACGTAACTGGGTGATTATAAAGGTCATCTACAGGTGTCTCCGAAGGTACTTGTTGAGTTGATGTATTTCGAGATTAGGATTTGTCACTCCGATTGTCGGAGAGGTATCTCTGGGCCCTCTGGGTAATGCACATCACTATAAGCCTTGCAAGCAATGTAGATAATGAGTTAGTTGCAGGATGATGCATTACGTAACGAGTAAAGAGACTTGCCGGTAACGAGATTGAACTAGGTATTGAGATACTGACGATCGAATCTCGGGCAAGTAACATACCGATGATAAAGGGAACAACGTATGTTGTTATGCGGTTTGACCGATAAAGATCTTCGTAGAATATGTAGGAGCTAATATGAGCATCCAGGTTCCGCTATTTGTTATTGACCGGAAACATGTCTCGGTCATGTCTACATAGTTCTCGAACCCGTCGGGTCCGCACGCTTAAAGTTCGGTGACGATCGGTATTATGATTTTTTTTATGTTTTGATGTACCGAAGGTAGTTTGGAGTCCCGGATATGATCACGGACATGACGAGGAGTCTCGAAATGGTCGAGACGTAAAGATCTATATATTGGATGACTATGTTCGGACACCGGAAGTGTTTCGGGAGGTTTCGGACATATCTGAGAATCTGGGAGGTTCTGGAACCCCCTCGGGGTTTAGTGGGCCTCATGGGCCCTAGTTGAGAAGAGGAGGGAGGCCAGGGCAGGCCGCGCGCCCCCTCCCCCTCTTCCGAATTGGACAAGGAGGGGGGCGGCGCCCCCCTTTCCTTCTTCTCCTCTCTCCCTTCCTTTCCCCCTCCTACTCCAACTAGGAAAAGAGGGAGTCCTACTCCCGGTGGGAGTAGGACTCCTCCCTGGCACGCCCTCCTCCTGGGCGGCCGCCCCCTCCACCTTGATCCTTTATATACGGGGGCAGGGGGCACCTCTAGACACAACAATTGATCTCTTCATCTCTTAGCCGTGCGCGGTGCCACCCCTCCACCAGATTCTACCTCGGTAATATCGTAGCGGTGCTTAGGCGAAGCCCTGCGTCGGTAGCATCATCAACACCGTCATCACGCCGTCGTGCTGACGGAACTCTCCGGCAAGGTTCTGCTGGATCGGAGTTCGTGGGACGTCATCGAGATGAATGTGTGCTGAACTCGGAGGTGCCGTACGTTCGATACTTGATCAGTCGGATCGTGAAGACATACGACTACATCAACCGTGTTGTGCTAACAGTTCCGCTTTCGGTCTACGAGGGTACATGGACAAAACTCTCCCCTCTCGTTGCTATGCATCACCATGATCTTGCATGTGCGTAGAATTTTTTTTGAAATTACTACGTTCCCCAACAGTGGCATCAGAGCCTGGTTTTATGCGTAGATGTTATATGCACGAGTAGAACACAAGTGAGTTGTGGGGGGTACAAGTCATACTGCTTACCAGCCTGTCATACTTTGGTTCGGTGGTATTGTTGGATGAAGCGGCCGGACCGACATTACGCATACGCTTACGCGAGACTGGTTCTACCGGCGTGCTTTGCACATAGGTGGCGGCGATGTCGGTTCTCCCAACTTTAGTTGAACCGAGTGTGGCTACGCCCGGTCCTTGAGAAGGTTAAAACAACACTAACTTGACGAACTACCATTGTGGTTTTTATGCGTAGGTAAGAACGGTTCTTGCTCAGCCCGTAGCAGCCACGCAAAACTTGCAACAACAAAGTAGAGGACGTCTAACTTGTTTTTGCAGGGCATGTTGTGATGTGATATGGTCAAGACATGATGCTAAATTTTATTGTATGAGATGATCATGTTTTGTAATAGAGTTATCGGCAACTGGCAGGAGCCATATGGTTGTCGCTTTATTGTATGCAATGCAATAGCCCTGTAATTGCTTTACTTTATCACTAAGCGGTAGCAATAGTCGTAGAAGCAATAGATGGCAAGACGACAACGATGCTATGGAGTTTAAGGTGTCGCGTCGGTGACGATGGTGATCATGACGGTGCTTCAGAGATGGAGATCACAAGCACAAGATGATGATGGCCATATCATATCACTTCTATTGATTGCATGTGATGTTTATCCTTTATGCATCTTATTTTGCTTTGATTGACGGTAGCATTATAAGATGATCTCTCACTAAATTTCAAGGTAAAAGTGTTCTCCCTGAGTATGCACCATTGCCAAAGTTCGTCGTGCCGAGACACCACGTGATGATCGGGTGTGATAAGCTCTACGTTCATCTACAACGGGCGCAAGCCAGTTTTGCACACACAGAATACTCGAGTTAAACTTGACGAGCCTAGCATATGCAGATATGGCCTCGGAACACTAAGACCGAAAGGTTGAGCATGAATCATATAGTAGATATGATCAACATAGAGATGTTCACCATTGAAAACTACTCCATTTCACGTGATGATCGGTTATGGTTTAGTTGATTTGGATCACGTGATCACTTAGATGATTAGAGAGATGTCTATCTAAGTGGGAGTTCTTAAATAATATGATTAATTGAACTTAAATTTATCATGAACTTAGTACCTGATAGTATTTTGCTTGTCTATGCTTGCTGTAGATAGATGGCCCGTGTTGTTGTTCCATTGAATTTTAATGCGTTCCTTGAGAAAGCAAAGTTGAATGATGATGGTAGCAATTACACGGACTGGGTCTGTAACTTGAGGATTATCCTCATTGCTGCACAGAAGAGTTATGTCCTGGAAGCACCGCTAGGTGTACCACCTGCGCTAGCAACTGCAGACATTGTGAATGCCTGGCAGTCGCGTGTTGCTGACTACTCTATAGTTCAGTGTGCCATGCTTTACGGCTTAGAACCGGGACTTCAACGACGTTCTGAACGTCATTGAGCATATGACATGTTCCAGGAGTTGAAGTTAATATTTCAAGGAAATGCCCTGATTGAGAGATATGAAGTCTCCAATAAGTTCTACAGCTGCAAGATGGAGGAGAATAGTTCGTCGGTGAACATATACTCAAAATGTCCGGGTATTGCAATCACTTGACTCAAGCGGGAGTTAATCTTCACGATGATAGTGTCATTGATGTAATTCTTCAATCATCGCCACCAAGCTACAAGAGCTTCATAATGAACTATAATATGCAAGGGATGAACAAGACAATTCCCGAGCTCTTCGCAATGCTAAAGGCTGCGGAGGTATAAATCAAGAAGGAGCATGAAGTGTTGATGGTCAACAAGACCACCAGTTTCAAGAGAAAGGGTAAAGGGAAAAAGAAGGGAACTTCAAGAAGGACGGCAAACAAGTTGCTGCTCAAGAGAAGAAACCCAATTCTGGACCTAAGCCTAAGACTGAGTGCTTCTACCGCAAGCGATAGTCCTTTGGAAGCGGAACTGCCCCAAGTATTTGGCGGATAAGAAGGATGGCAAGGTGAACAAAGGTATATGTGATATACATGTTATTGATGTGTACCTTACCAGAGCTCGCAGTAGCACCTGGGTATTTGATACTGGTTATGTTGCTAATATTTGCAACTCGAAACAGGGACTCCGGATTAAGTGAAGACGGGCTAAGGACGAGGTGACGATGTGCGTGGGAATTGGTTCCAAAGTCGATGTGATCGCCGTCGGCACGCTACCTCTACATCTACCTTCGGGATTAGTTTTAGACCTGAATAATTGTTATTTGGTGCCAGCGTTGGAGCATGAACATTATATCTGGATCTTGTTTAATGCGAGACGGTTATTCATTTAAATCTGAGAATAATGGTTGTTCTATTTATATGAGTAATATCTTTTATGGTCATGCACCCTTGAAGATTGGTCTATTTTTATTGAATCTCGATAGTAGTGATACACATATTCATAATGTTGAAGCCAAAAGATGCAGAGTTGATAATGATAGTGCAACTTATTTGTCGCACTGTCATTTAGGTCATATTGGTGTATAGCGCATGAAGAAACTCCATACGATGGACTTTTGGAATCACTTGATTATGACTTGGTACTTGCGAACCATGCCTTATGGGCAAGATGACTAAAACGCCGTTCTCCGGAACAATGGAGCGAGCAACAGATTTGTTGGAAATCATACATACTGATGTATGTGGTCCGATGAATATTGAGGCCCGCGGCGGGTATCGTTATTTTCTCACGTTCACAGATGATTTGAGCAGATATGGGTATCTCTACTTAATGAAACATAAGTCTAAAACATTTGAAAAGTTCAAAGAATTTTAGAGTGAAGTTGAAAATCATTGTAACAAGAAAATAAAGTTTCTACAATCTGATCATGGAGGAGAATATTTGAGTTACGAGTTTGGTCTACATTTGAAACAATGCGGAATAGTTTCGCAACTCAAGCCACCCGGAACACCACAACGTAATGGTGTGTCCGAACGTCGTAATCGTACGTTACTAGATATGGTGCGATCTATGATGTCTCTTACTGAATTACCGCTATCGTTTCGGGGTTATGCTTTAGAGACGGCTGCATTCACATTAAATAGGGCACCATCAAAATCCATTGAGACGACGCCTTATGAACTATGGTTTGGCAAGAAACCAAAGTTGTGGTTTCTTAAAGTTTGGGGCTGCGATGCTTATGTGAAAAAGCTTCAACCTGATAAGCTCGAACCCAAATCGGAGAAATGCGTCTTCATAGGATACCCAAAGGAAAATGTTGGGTACACCTTCTATCATAGATCCGAAGGCAAGACATTCGTTGCTAAAAATGGATCCTTTCTAGAGAAGGAGTTTCTCTCGAAAGAAGTGAGTGGGAGGAAAGTAGAACTTGATGAGGTAACTGTACCTGCTCCCTTATTGGAAAGTAGTTCATCACAGAAACCGGTTCTTGTGACCCCTACACCAATTAGTGAGGAAGCTAATGATATCGATCATGAAACTTCAGATCAAGTTACTACCAAACCTCATAGGTCAAACAAAGTAAGATCCACACCAAAGTGGTACGGTAATCCTATTCTGGAGGTCATGTTACTTGACCATGGCGAACCTACAAACTATGAGGAAGCGATGATGAGCCCAGATTCCGCAAAATGGCTTGAGGCCATGAAATCGGAGATGGGATCCATGTATGAGAACAAAGTATGGGCTTTGGCTGACTTGCCCAATGATCGACAAGCCATCGAGAATAAATGGATCTTCAAGAAGAAGACTAACACTGATGGTAATGTTACTGTCTATAAAACTCGACTTGTTGCGAAAGGTTTTCGACAAGTTCAAGGAGTTGACTACGATGAGACTTTCTCACCCATAGCGATGCTTAAGTCTGTCCGAATCATGTTAGCTATTGCCGCATTTTATGATTATGAAATTTGGCAAATGGATATCAAAACTGCATTCCTGAATGGATTTCTAGAAGAAGAGTTGTATATGATGCAACCAGAAGGTTTTGTCGGTCCAAAAGGTGCTTACAAAGTGTGCAAGCTCCAGCGATCCATTTATGGACTGGTGCAAGCCTCTCGGAGTTGGAATAAACGCTTTGATAGTGTGATCAAAGCATATGGTTTTATACAAACTTTTGGAGAAGCCTGTATTTACAAGAAAGTGAGTGGGAGCTCTGTAGCATTTCTAATATTATATGTGGACGACATATTGTTGATTGGAAATGATATAGAATTTCTGGATAGCATAAAAGGATACTTGAATAAAAGTTTCTCAATGAAAGACCTCGGTGAAGCTGCTTATATATTGGGCATCAAGATCTATAGACATAGATCAAGACGCTTAATTGGACTTTCACAAAGTACATACCTTGATAAAGTTTTGGAAAAGTTCAAAATGGATCAAGCAAAGAAAGGGTTCTTCCCTGTGATACAAGGTGTGAAGTTGAGTCAAACTCAATGCCCGACCACTGCAAAAGATAGAGAGAAAATGAAAGATGTTCCCTATGCTTCAGCCATAGGCTCTATCATGTATGCGATGTTGTGTACCAAACCTGATGTGTGCCTTGCTATTAGTTTAGCAGGGAGGTACCAAAGTAATCCAGGAGTGGATCACTGGACAGTGGTCAAGAACATCCTGAAATACCTGAAAAGGACTAAGGATATGTTTCTCGTTTATGGAGGTGACAAAGAGCTAGTCGTAAATGGTTACGTCAATGCAAGCTTTGACACTGATCCGGACGATTCTAAATCGCAAACCGGATACATGTTTATATTGAACGGTGGAGGTGTCAGTTCGTGAAGTTCTAAACAAAGCATCGTGGCGGGATCTACATGTGAAGCGGAGTACATAGCTGCTTCGGAAGCAGCAAATGAAGGAGTCTGGAGGAAGGAGTTCATATCCGATCTGGGTGTTATACATAGTGCATCGGGTCCAATGAAAATCTTTTGTGACAATACTAGTGCAATTGCCTTGGCAAAGGAATACAGATTTCATAAGAGAACCAAGCACATCAAGAGACGCTTCAATTCCATCCGGGACCAAGTCCAAGTGGGAGACATAGAGATTTGCAAGATACATACGGATCTGAATGTTGCAGGCCCGTTGACTAAGCCTCTTCCACGAGCAAAACATGATCAGCACCAAGGCACCATGGGTGTTAGAATCATTACTATGTAGTCTAGATTATTGACTCTAGTGCAAGTGGGAGACTGAAGGGAATATGCCCTAGAGGCAATAATATAGTTATTATTTATTTCCTCATATCATGATAAATGTTTATTATTCATGCTAGAATTGTATTAACCGGAAACATAATACATGTGTGAATACATAGACAAACATATTGTCACTAGTATACCTCTACTTGACTAGCTCATTGATCAAAGATGGTTGAGTTTCCTAACCATAGATATGAGTTATCATTTGATCAATGGGATCACATCATTAGAAGAATGATGTGATTGACTTGACCCATTCCGTTAGCTTAGCACTTGATCATTAGTATGTTGCTATTGCTTTCTTCATGACTTATACATGTTCCTATGACTATGAGATTATGTAACTCCCGCTTACCGGAGGAACACTTTGTGTGCTACCAAACGTCACAACGTAACTCGGTGATTATAAAGATGCTCTACAGGTGTCTCCGAAGGTACTTGTTGAGTTGATGTATTTCAAGATTAGGATTTGTCACTCCGATTATCGGAGAGGTATCTCTGGGCCCTCTCGGTAATGCACATCACTATAAGCCTTGCAAGCAATGTAGCTAATGAGTTAACTGCGGGGTGATGCATTACATAACGAGTAAAGAGACTTGCCGGTAACGAGAATGAACTAGGTATTGAGATACCGACGATCGAATCTCGGGCAAGTAACATACCGATGACAAAGGGAACAACGTATGTTGTTATGCGGTTTGACCGATAAAGATCTTCGTAGAATATGTAAGAGCCAATATGAGCATCCAGGTTCGGCTATTGGTTATTGACCGGAAACGTGTCTCGGTCATGTCTACATAGTTCTCGAACCCGTAGGGTCCGCACACTTAGAGTTCGGTGACGATCGGTATTATGAGTTTTTGTGTTTTGATGTACCGAAGGTAGTTCGGAGTCCCGGATATGATCACGGACATGACGAGGAGTCTCTAAATGGTCGATACGTATAGATTGATATATTGGATGACTATATTCAGACACCGGAAGTGTTTCGGGAGGTTTCGGACATATACCAGAGTACCGGGAGGTTACCGAAACTCCCCGGGGGGTTTAGTGGGCCTCATGGGACCTAGTGGAGAAGAGGAGGGGCGGCGAGGGCAGGCCGCGCGCCCCCTCCCCCTCTAGTCCAAATTGGACAAGGAGGGGGGTGGCGCCCCCCTTTCCTTCCTCTCCTCTCTCCCTTCCTTTCCCCCTCCTACTCCAACTAGGAAAAGAGGGAGTCCTACTCCCGGTGGGAGTAGGACTCCTCCCTGGCACGCCCTCCTCCTGGGCGGCCGCCCCCTCCCCCTTGATCCTTTATATACAGGGGCAGGGGGGTACCTCTAGACACAACAATTGATCTCTTGATCTCTTAGCCATGTGCGGTGCCCCCCTCCACCAGATTCCACCTCGGTAATATCGTAGCGGTGCTTAGGCGAAGCCATGCGTCAGTAGCATCATCAACACCGTCATCACGCCATCGTGCTGATGGAACTCTCCCGCAAAGCTCTGCTGGATCGGAGTTCGTGGGACGTCATCAAGCTGAACATGTGCTGAACTCGGAGATGTCGTACGTTCGGTACTTCATCGACCGGATCGTGAAGATGTATGACTACATCAACCGCGTTGTGCTAACGCTTCCGCTTTCGGTCTACGAGGGTACGTGGACAACACTCTCCCCTCTCTTTGCTATGCATCACCATGATCTTGCGTGTGCGTAGGAATTTTTTTTGAAATTACTACGTTCCCCAACAAGCCAATACTATTAAAAGGGGATGAGGTGTTGCTTAATGGCTTGCTTGCTCAAAGTGCTTAGTGATATGCTCCAAAGCCCTCAACCACTTTCTCATATCCACATATGTCATAAACCTAAAAGTCAAACTTGGCCCCACCGATTTGATCTATTCGGTGCCACCGAGTTCATTTGACATAGCCACTGCCAGAAACCCTAATCAGTTCGGTCTCACCGATGGGATCTCAGTCTTACCGAGATGGGCTTGCAAACTCCCTATTGCCTATTCCAATAATTTCGGTCTCACCGACTTTGTGCAATCGGTCCCACCGAGTTTGCTTGACCAATTCTCTATTTGCTTATTACCAAAATTGGTCTCACTGAGTTTGTGTAATCGGTCAAACTGAGTTGAGGTTTTACCCTAACCCTTGCACATCGGTCCCACCAAGTTGACCTTGTCGGTCCCACCGAGTTGCTTCTTTGTGGACCCTTCGTGGGTGGAGCCCTCCGTGGACTCGCGCAACTATTACCCTTCATGGGTTGAAGTCTCCACCAATGTGGATGTGCGATAGCACCACCTATCGAAACCACGTCAGAAATCTCCGTGTCTCCAATTGCGTTTGCACACTCCAATCCCATCACTTTACTTTCTTGCAAGTTGCATGCTTTACTTTTCACTGCTCATATACTCTTTGTATGCTTGCTTGAATTGTATTGTGAATGCTTAAAATTGTGCTAAATTCCAACCTCAACTTGAAAAACTTCAAAAACTGCTATATTTACTTGTTGAGGGTCTAATCACCCCCCTTTAGACACCTCTTCTCGATCCTTTCAGCCTTGTTGAGCAGCTCATGGGTGACAATGCGAAGCTCCTCAAGGCGCTCGCCGAGAAGGAGGAGGAGTCCGTCGGCTGGAAGATGCTGGATGAGCTGAGCAGGGCCTCAGGGATGACGCTGACAGCGGTCGTCGAGGAACTGATGGGTGACTTGAGGAAGCTCAAGTTCAGGAGCGAGCAAGAGGTGGAGGAATTCGTGGCTGCTTTCAAGCAATGTCGTGAGGAATTGAGGAAGGAACTGGAGGACGTCATCGCCCGGCGATCCATCGAATAGTAGATACAGTAGAGATCTAGATCGTTGTCTGTGATTTCCTTCTTCTCTTGCCCCTGTGTCTTCCGGGCTTTGCCGCATGTGGCATTTAAAATTATCTAGGATATGTAAGACAATTATTATCTGCGCCATTGTAAATTTGTCGGCATACTATCCATTGCCATTTTATTTATCATTGTATTATCTGTTACCCTATGTGGAAATGTAAATTAGGCCAGAATACGAGTTGAAAACACGAACAAAGAAAATGCTGCCATGGGATCACAACCAAACACCCTCCGTCCACCCCTAAAAAACCCTCCGTCTAGTCGCTTTAATTAACCCATTAATGGAGATGTTTTGAGTGAGGTAGGCGGCGGCTGGTGCATGGAGGTCAAAGAGCTCGCTTCCCGGTGAGCATGGGCGGCCTTGCTGTTTGCACATGTCCCGTCGAGCCTGTGAGGTGAACAGGATGCACGCGTCCCGTCGAGCCTGCGCGGCGGACTGCTCGCACGCGTCCCGTCGAGCCTGCACGGTGGACTTCTCGCGCTCGTCCCATCTGATCAAACAGCTGCATGCATGCCACTGAGTATGGTTAAATATTGACATAGTTCATATAATACAACCGTTTGTGATATTAATGCGTTAGCTTATTGTTTCAAAAAGGACTTCGTTGGCTACTAATGTGTGCGCCTTTTCTCAAACTGGACGATGTTTTACCACGACATATATGTGCCATGTAATGAAACCATGCCAAGTTTCATGTTTTCTGGGTGAGTTTTTGATTTACTAGGATTTAAAAACCGAGATTCTCAATGTTCCAGGATGACGACAAGTTTGTAATTCATTCCCTTTCCTTAAATGAGACCTAAACATGCACCCAATGACACATGTACGATTTCCCACCCATTTTGCTTCACCAGAGCATGTGCTTGTAGTTCAAATTTGAATTATGGACTACATTAAATGTGTAGAAAACTTAATTAGTAATATATACCCTAAACAGTTTCAAATTTTGGCACGACACTCCTGTTATTCTATGTTGCCTGTAGAAAAAAAAAAGTTGAAGGCTTAAAGAGGCAACGATTATTGTTTCGCCCACTGAAACCACAAGGGTTGCGAGAAGCTTCGTTTTGTAAGAGGCTTGTAATATAACTTCGCCCAAATTGGACAATTATATGTACCATGTAGTGACACCCTGCCAAGTTTCACGATTTCCTGGTGAGTTTTGAATTTACAGAGATTTATAAACTGAGATTCGCAATGTTTGTGGCCAAGGGAGGACAGCGAGATGGTTGGATTCATTCGCATTCGTTCCATGGGACTAAACATGCACTCCAAGGACACAAATGTACGTTTAGCCATTTTGGTGCACTGGAGCATGTATTTGTAGTTCTGATTTGAATTATGGACATGAAATGCCTAGAAAACTCAATTAATGAATAAAAAGGGTCAAACAACCCTAAATAATTTCAAAGTTCAGCGCGAATCTCCCGTTGTTCCGTGTTGTGCGTAGAAGAAAATACGAGGCTAGAAGAGGGAGCGATTATCGTTTGGCCCACAAGGGGACATGTTTCCCTGTCGAATCCACGAGGGTTCTTGCGACAGGCTCCGATTTGTAAGAGGTTTGTAACAAAGCTTGGCCCAAATTGGCAATGTTTTTACCACGACATATGTGCCATGATGTGACACCTACCACCTTTGATGACTTTCTGGTGAGTTTTGCATTTATGGGGATTTAAAAACCGAGATTCCAAATGTTTGAGGACGAGCCAGGATGTCGGTAAGGTTGTAATTCGTTCCCATTCCTGGCATGGAACCTAAACATGCACCCAAGGACACATGTATAATTTTTCTAGCCATTTTGGTGAACTGGAGCATGTATTTGTAGTTCAAATTTGAATTATTGACATTAAATGCCTAGGAAACTCAATTAGTGTATAAAAAGGCCAAACGAACCTTGAATAAAGTATAAATTTCAGCATGGATATCATGTCATTCCATGTTGCCCGTAGAAGAAAATACAAGGCAAAAAGAGGCAGTGATTATGTTTCGACAACAAGGGGAACACGTTTCCCTATCGGAACCATGAGGCTTCTTTGAGAGAAGCTCCGGTTTGTAAGAGGTTTGTAAGAAAGCTTGGCCCAAATTGGAAAATATTTTTACGACGACATATATGTGCCATGACGTGACACCATGCCTACTTTCATGACTCTCTGGTGACTTTTGGATATACGGGGATTTAAAAATTGAGATTCCAAATGTTTGAGGACGAGCCAGGACACCGGTACGGTTTTAATTCGTTCCCATTCCTGGCATGCGACCTAAACATGCACCCAAGGACACATGTATAATTTTTCTAGCCATTTTGGGGAACTGGAGCATGTATTTGATGTTTAGATTTGAATTATGGACATTAAATGCCTAGGAAACTCAATTAGTGTATAAAAAGGCCAAAAGAACCATGAATAAGTTTAAATTTCAGCACTGATATCTTGTCGTTCAATGTTACCCATAGAAGAAAATCCAAGGCGAAAATAGGCAGTGATTATGATTCTGCAACAAGGGGAACACGTTTCCTTATCGGAACCACGAGGCTTCTTTGAGAGAAGCTCCGGTTTGTAAGGGGTTTGTAATAAAGCTTGGCCCAAATTGGACAATGTTTTTACCACGACATATATGTGCCATGACGTGACACCATGCCTACTTTCATGACTTTCTGTTGAGTTTAGGATTTACGGGGATTTAAAAACCAAGATTCCAAATGTTTGAAGATGAGCCAGGACGTCGGTATGGTTGTAATTCGTTCCCATTCCTGGCATGAGACCTAAACATGCACCCAAGGACACATGCATGTACTCCTATAATTTTTCTACCCATATTGGTGAATTGGAGCATGTATTTGAGGTTCAAATTTGAATTATGGACAATAAATGCCTAGGAAACTCAATTAGTGTATAAAAAGGCTAAACAAACCCTGACTAAGTTTAATTTTTAGCACGGATATCTTGTTGTTCCATGTTGCCGGTAGATGAAAATACAAGGCGAAAAGAGGAAGTGATTATCGTTTCCCCCACAAGGGGGACACGTTTTCCTATCGGAACCATGAGGCTTTCTTTGAGAGAAGGTCCAGTTTGTAAGAGGCTTGTTATAAAACTTGTGCCAAAATGGACGAAAAAATTCCTCGACATATATGTGCCATGTCGTGACACCATGCCAAGTTTCACGATTTTTGGGTTAGTTTTGGATTCAATGGGATTTAAAAACCGAGATTCTTCTCACAAAATGTTTTCCAATAGCACACGGTTCACTCATGAAAGTCGTGTGCCTACCAAACCGTGGCCGATGCCCCCTCCCCCCTGCTGCACGCGCAATCTGAGTCATGCGTTCTGATTGGCCAGAACCAATCCCCACGGATCATACATCTGCACCGTTGGATGCTCCTAGATCGAACGACAACCCTCGGCCCTTTCGACAGCACGCAGTACATGGTTTAGCACTGTGTGCATGCATCGTGCTAGCTCACGCTTCCTTCTCTTCTATGTTTTCTAAACAGGCTACCATTTCCCGCCACTCCTCTCATCGGTTTCCCGCCTCTTCTCCCATCAGTTTCCCGCTACCAGTGTCAGTGCTCATTAAAGGCTAGGCGGTGACACACCAGCCATGTAAATATCGCACACAGTTTCTAAAAGAACAAATGTGCATGATAGGAGGGAGTAGGTCCCATAGCGTGACCAGCGTGAAATGCCTTAAAGGCAAGGAGGCAATTCCTATCAGCAAGGTGCCGCTTCCCATCCGCTAGCCTAGTCGAATAGAACGCAGAAGTTAAGCGTGCTCGGGCTGGAGTAGTGCAAGGATGGGTGACCTGGTGGGAAGTTGCATATCTCAAGATTCATTTAATTGTCATGACACGGTCATTATAGAGATAAAGAGATAAATATCTCTATAGTGACCTGACATGATAATTATATAAACCTTGGGATCCTTGTTTTACTAATTTGTAGACTATGTTTTTATAGGTTATTTTTTTGCTGTAAAATCACCACATTGCATAAGTCTTGGGAAAATGGTGCAGTCTTGGCTTAACCATGTGTGATGCAAGTCTTGCGTAAAATCACCACGATCGCTTAAGCGAGCAAATGGTGCAGTCTTGGCTTAACTGTAATGCGATGCAAGTGCGCTCTAAAATCACCACGACTGCGCAAGCTAAAGGCGGGTAAGTTTATTTAGAAATTAGGACGAACGTGTGTGATAGACCAGCTAGCTAGAAATATAAAAACAAACTACCCGCCTTGAGCGTTTCAAAAATCAGCGGTTCCGCCACTTTTCCTTATTATAATACACGCATATTCTTATTGAACCGCGCGTGATCTTGGGCACTCCCGCCCCGCATCAATTCCTTTACCCAAATTTTAGTAGCCGATGTACTTCAACTGTCGCCCACACTCCTCCAGCATCGACCATATAGTAAAATTGCAGTAGCCGAGGCATTTGAACCGTCGCCCTCCCTCGTCCAGCACCATCTTCACCCACCATTACTAAAATTTTCAGTAGCCGTGGCGTATCCTCAAACACCACCATCCTCCCTCCACAGTCCCCCCATCTGCCTGGTGGGAAGTTGCATATCTCAAGATTCATTTAATTGTCATGACATGGTCATTATAGAGATAAAGAGATAAATATCTCTATAGTGACCTGACATGATAATTATATAAACCTTGGGATCCTTGTTTTACTAATTTGTAGATTATGTTTTTATAGGTTATTTTTTTGCTGTAAAATCACCACGACTGCGCAAGTGCGGGCAAATGGTGCAGGTACTGGCTTAACCATGTGTGATGCAAGTGCGCATAAAATCACCACGACTGCCCAAGCGCGAGCAAATGGTGCAGGTACTGGCTTAACCGTCTGCGATGCAAGTGCGCTCTAAAATCACCACGACTGCGCAAGCTAAAGGCGGGTAAGTTTATTTAGAAATTAGGACGAACGTGTGTGATAGACCAGCTAGCTAGAAATATAAAAACAAACTACCCGCCTTGAGTGTTTCAAAAATCAGCGGTTCCGCCACTTTCCCTTATTATAATACACGCATATTCTTATTGAACCGCGCGTGATCTTGGGCACTCCCGCCCCGCATCAATTCCTTTACCCAAATTTTAGTAGCCGATGTACTTCAACTGTCGCCCACACTCCTCCAGCATCGACCTTATAGTAAAATTGCAGTGGCCGAGGCATTTGAACCGTCGCCCTCCCTCATCCAGCACCATCTTCACCCACCATTACTAAAATTTTCAGTAGCCGTGGCGTATCCTCAAACACCACCATCCTCCCTCCACAGTCCCCCCATCTGCCCCCTCCCCCCCTCGAACCCTAGCTCGCCGCCGCCAACCCATGTCGGTCTGCCCGTTCCTCCTAACTTAGATAATAAAGTTCAGGTTACCCAGCGATTCGCATACCGTCGGCCCACTCCCGTGAGTTTTTAGATGAGGCATGCGGTGTCCCTCCCCGCCAGATCCACATCCCCTGCTCCAGAATGTCGCAGCCTAATCTTGACCATGTATCCCAGGGAGCCCGACAAGCCTTCAGCCAAGAAGAGGTTTATCATGGCCTCTCCAATGGACGTTGGCGAGGTGGCCGCCGTCCCCCCGACCTGTCGATCCCGGAGCAACACGTCGCCCGGAAGCCGACGAAGACATTGACTACGTTGCCTTGTCGAAGGCTTCATGCCAGTGGGCTTGCGTATTACTGTATCTCGGGAAAGCTGGCTACGACATCAAGCTCGTCAACAACGACGGCTTCACGCGGGCCATGTCACAGGTTACGTGGTCCATCCCCAACCCCTCTAGTTCAACCACCATCGATCCCTTCGACGGCCTTTCCGCTAATCTCCTTCGCCAAGCGGTCAAGGATTTGCGATCCTTATACGCCATCGAGCCCATTTTGTCATTTCTAAAGGACACGTTCTACGGCGGCGGCTTGGGATCCTCAATTGCCAAGTTAGGTCTCATCGACCACAATGACGACCACGAGGAGGGCACCCACAAAGGTTCTTCCAAGGTGAAACAGCCCATCTGTGACATCAGAGAGTGCACCATGGGTCTATGCTCTTCCAACTGGAAGGATCCTGTCCATGAAATGTGAGGCAACATCCTGTCAGCAAATCTTACCTTTTCTAGCTTGCCAACCCGTACCCTTTGTTGTAGTAGCATTTGTCGTGCGGTGCTATAACTGTGTCGTGTTTAATTATTTCAGTTATGCAAAATGTATTGTTCAATAGAGCTATGTGATGTTTAAGTATGAATTGTCCACTTCAGTTTCACGAATGGCTATATTTGGTTGTTTATAGTGAGTAGATGTCTTGTTTATCTGTGTTTGGTTGTTAGGTTGGTTGTAGTGGGCATTTTTTCAGTTATCGAGCGGATGCCTTGTTTATATGTATTTGGTTCTTATTTGGTTGTAGTGAGCATTTGTCCAGTTATCAAGCAGATGCCTTGTTTATCTGTATTTGATTGTTAGGTTGCTTTTTTTGCATTTGTCTAGTTTTCAAGCAGATGCCTTGTTTATCTGTATGTGCTTGTTAGGTTGGTTGCAGTGAGCATTTGTCCAGTTTTCAAGCATATGCCATGTTTATCTGTATTTGCTTGTTAGGTTGGTTGCGATGAGACTCTGTCCAGTTTTCAATGGCTATATTTGGTTGTTATACTGATCATTTATGCCTTGTTTATTTCAGTCATTCACAATGTGTTATTCATTATGTGCAAGTCGGAACTATGCCGCTTGACTGCATCAATACCAGTTTGAACGGCTATATTTGGTTCCAGTTATGCCTGGTGTAGTTAACACATGCCCTTTATTTCAGTTTTACACATTATCAAGTGATGTTTAAGCATTACCTACGTTCTATTCATTTTCAACAATACCAGTTTGAATTGCAATATTTGATGGTTGTTAAGCCTGCTGTCGGTAACATTGCCTTCCATTTTATATATGCTTTAACAGCATGCTGAAACCAACACATTCAAGCTAACATTTGGAGATGATATTGTTTGCCTTTGTGTTAAGGTTGCTGTACTTATCATGCCTTTCCAATACTTATGCAGGACAACAATGGGAGTGGCCACCATTTTCCACCAAGGTTAGCTTCATCCCTACGCTTCTACTCCCCCGTTGTTCCATAATGTAGTGCATATAGATTCAGGCCGGGACACTTGTTAGCTTCTAATATTGACTTGTTGCTTGTAGGTACATATGCCCTTGGCAAGGATCCACGCATCGACCCTTTTTGCATATGGGGCAATGAGATATTCATGAACAAGCATCAAGTGAGGAAACTGATAAGGATTATTAGCAAAAAGATACAAATAGTGGCAAGCAAATTATTTGTTTATGCTCTATCCAACACAACAATGAGCTGTAGGATGGTAACTACAAACTCTGCAACCTTCTATTTTTACTGCCCATAATGAGTTGTTAGACAACAATGTTTGAATCTTTTTCATTCGCAGTGGTTCCCGAAGCAGTTCACTAAAGATTGCCTCGCAAAGTACATGATTGGTGGACACACAATGAAGGTTAAAGTATTTCATCCAGACTACAATGAGCATTGAGAAGTCGTAATGAAGACAGTGAAGGATGGACGGGCATCCATCACAAGGGGTTAGCCTAGAGTCGTGCGCACATTACGCATGGAGGAGGGCACAATATGGGCATTCCGCTTCAGCTTCTCCAGCAACCAGAATGTCTTTTGCCTCTCTCTTTACAGTCTTTAGTACAACTATGGTTCATCATTCTTTACTTGGTGCTTTTGTAGCTCTTCAGTATGTGTACTTGTGCATCGAATTATGCATTCGTGGTTGAACCTATATTTGTAATAAACATGGTTGGATATGAAATAAGTGATTGCCTACTATCAAATTCAAAACATACGATTTTTAAATTAGGGATTAATTATTGATTAATCAGGGATTACACTGCACACGGTTGGCGAAAGCGGAACGTCTGTGATAGACATGGAGATCAGACACGTTTGTAGGATCTGCTATGTGTGCGATCAATCTCCACTGCACACACGATCAGCCAAGAAAAAATGTGTGCGATCAATCTCCACTGCACACACGATCAGCCAAGAAAAAAGTGTGCGATTAACAACAGCATCGCACATAGTTATTTCTTATTAAATGTTTGCGACAGTCACCTTATCACACACGCTCCGAAATTATAGACTATTTGTGATGTTGTGCGCATCACAAATGTTTGGTACTTCTTGGATTAACTTGTAGGATGTACATACTAATGGAAACATATTCCTTGGATGGACTGTGTGGAATGTACATATGAACAGGAATGTTTAGCAGGGACTGACTGTGTGGGATGTACTTACGACCGGAAATGATTTCGCCTGTATAATTGTATTTTTAGCACTATTGTACATATAACCGTATTTGAGCGCTCGCCGGTCACACATGACCTCACTTTGTCGAGCGTCTGTGCCAAGAGGGCATATCCCCGACGGTTTCTGGGTCATGTGGAATGACCCCCTATCGCCCACACTCAGTTGGCGACTGTTCCAAATGTCATCTCAGAAAGGGGTTAAAAACCGTTTGTATAGCACCGACGCGTACTAGTGTACATGCACATGCTCTAATGCATATAAATTGGTTGAAAATTCAAATCTGTGTCCTTGGTTGCATGCTTAGGTTCCATGCAAGAAATGGAAATGAATGTCAAACACCCTGCCACCGTCACTCAGACGCAAACATTGAGATACCTGGTTTTTAAATTCTAGTAAATCCAAAAACTCGTCTGAAATTCATGAAACTTGGCATGCTATCATGGAATGGTACCCAACATGCCGTGGTAAATTTTTTGTCCCATTTGGGGCAGGTTTGGGTATAAGCTTCTCACAACAAGTCTGATGGTTTCGGTAGGGAACGTGCCACCTTTTGGGACGAAACGATATTCGTTGCCTGTTATTGCTTTCAAAAAAATTCTAGTGTCAACATATTATAACAGGAGTGTTGTGTTAAATCTTGGAATTTTCTGGGGTTCGTTTGGACATTTTTATATATTAACTGGGTTTTCTAGGCATTTTATGTGCATAATTCAAATTTGAACTACATGCACATGCTCCAGTGCATATAAATTGGTTGAAAAATCAAATCTGTGTCCTTGGGTGCATGCTTAGGCCCATGCAAGAAATGGGAATGGATTTCAAACACCAGGGAACTATTGATTGCCAGCAAAATGTTGAGATACTTTGTTTTTAAATTCTAGTAAATCCAAAACTCCTCTGAAATTCATGAAACTTGGCATGCTATCATGGAATGGCACCTGACATGCTTTGGTATTTTTCGTGTCCATTTTGAGAGAAGGCACACTCGAATAACAGTCAAGAAAGGTATTTTGAAACAAATAGCTGCCACTGTAACGTCACAAACGTTTTAGATAGAACACCCGTATGTGAAATGACAGCTTCCCAAGTAAGCCAAGGAAAAATGTGCCGAGCAGGATTTGTGCAGCTCTTCATTGCAAACGTGTTTAGATAGAACACCTGTATGCAAAGTGAGAGCTATGGTCTTCCGCAGTAAGCCAAGGGAAAATTCGTTGCGCGGGATTTGTGCATCTCTTCAACACAAACGATTCAGATTGAATAAGGTATGCAAAGCGAGACTTCGGTGCTAGGACAAGAGAAAATTTGGCAAGCAGGATTTGTACGTCCCTTCAACGCAAACGGTTTTTTTGGATGACCCGTGTGCAACCACATACATACAATTTGGTAAGATTTGCATCCGTCATATTGGGTATACTGCCATTTGTCAAACTGGAAAGATTGGCATTTGTTGATCTAGTAACATTGCCATTTGTCAACCCTTGTAACACTGCAATTTGTCCAAATATGCAGCTAAAATTCACCAGCACTATCTAATTTTTGCAACTAAAATTCAGTAATTAAGCATAGATTTCATTCATAGATTAAGTAGTCGTTCTTAATTTATACAAACAGTTCAAGTCGACAGCTGAACCGACCAAACTTTTCCCCAATTGTTGCCAACCACGTACTAAAATAGCTAGTTCAACCACATCTATAGTACGTTATACGTACTAAAATAGCTAGTTCAACCACGTACTAAAATAGCTAGTTCAACCACATCTATAGTACGTTCAACCACATATATATATGCTAGCTAATTTTAAGTACGTTGTACAGTTCCACCACATCTATAGTCACATGAACTGAACAAAATAGCCCCTAAATACTACTACTACGGAGGGGCTTTGTACTAGTTTCCAGTTATATAATTTTTGTAACATGCATTAACATTTTGTAGGTTAAATTTGAGTTTATATACCAGAAAGCGTTTGCCCACAACACACACGTCTTATTCCTTCACAAACAGCTACGAATGATCAACTGTATGCCATGTATCGCACACGCAACTCGAATCTGATTCGTGCTTGATGTCTCCCACATCACTTGCACAGTTTGTCTTATTTGCCACATATCACTGTGCCGGCCTCTGCTCGCGTCCATCGGCAAGCTACGCTCGCCGTTAGGCGCCCCAGCGCGCTATGCTCGCCGTTAGGCACCGCGGCGCGCTCTGCTCGCGTCCGTCGACGCGTTCGGCTTGTGGACAGCTTTTCCTTGCGTGTTCAACTGCTATATGCATATATATGGTTGCTCGCCATTGCGCTTTGCTCACGTCCCTCCGCAAGTGCTCTGCCAGCGGTTGGGCCTGCGCACGATCAAGTCAGAGGCCCCATATGCATGCGATTGCGTCGCGCGCGTTGCCACGCGATGCAGTTACGCGCGGGACGATGTAGTTACACGCTACGAATTAGAACCACCATCAGGGCGTGCCGATATTCCAGGTCGTCCGGCTTCCCCTATAATTCCGGCGGGCATTATAGCCTTAGTCTCTTCAACCTTTCGATCGCGCCCCACAACACAACAAGCGCACCCACGACGAGACATACAATGGAGTTCGACGAGCATAAAGTGGAGACCCACGCGAGGGAGACGGATCTCTCGGTGGTGTACACCATCGATCCGGCCGTGGTGGACGACTACATCAACACCGTTGAGTAGTTGCTTGCTGGAGACAAGTACAAGGTGGTTGGCATCGACCTCCAGTACAGCACCGGTCTTCCCGACAAAGATCAGAAGGTTGCCATCACCCAGTTATGCGTGCGCCATCATGTCCTCATCTACCACTACTGCATGGCCACAAAGCCTTGCGTCTGTTTCGCCAGGTTTGTCAACATCACCGACTACAAGTTCGCTATGGTGGAAACCACCAACGATGTAAAAGTGCTCAGGGTTATTGGCTTGGCCTGCAAGAACCTTATCGAAATCCATGAGCACTACAGGGTCTGGGGCAGCACGAAGGACTCCCTGGTTGAATTCGCCTCGGCCATCATCGACCCCTACTACGAAAAGATGAAGTAGGATGCCCAGAGAACAAGTCCCGTATCCTGGCACAGGGCCTGGATGCGGCAACTGGATGAACCTCACCTCAGGTCCGCGGCCAAGAGCATGTACAGATGCTATAATATGCACAGGCGGATCGTTGACATGAGGAAGTGCCTCATTAGATGATCGTTTATGCTTGTGAATCATGCATGTAATATATAAGTTTACTTTGGTGTGTGGAAATGTCATGTGTGTAGTAGCCACCTATGTAAATATGCATGTAATACTTTACTTTGGTGTGTGAAAATGCCATGGTTGCAGTAGCCACCTATGTAAGTGGATGTTTAATATGGTTATGCAACCATGTCCTTATAAGTGTGTGTGTATATATATGTTGTTGTTCTGTATGCAATCCCATCGCACAACACACACGTCTTATTAGCAGCAATCGTCTATGTTATTATTGGTCTTCGGACACATTTCTGATTACTGACCTGTTTGTCGCGTATCACACACATCTTATTTTATTGAACCATTTATGTTCTCTTGTCTCAACGCAAACAGTTTATCTGAGTGAACCGCATGCCGTATATCGCACACACCTTGATCTGGCTGACCGTTTATTTTGTGTTGCCTAATCACAAATAGTTCATCCTGGTGGACTGTATGTTGTATATCGCACGCACCTTCATCTGGCTGTCCATTTCTTTTGTTGCTCCTCATTGCAAACAGTTAATTGCACTGAACCGTATGCCCTACATCACACACGGAACTAAAATCTGAACTATGTTTGATGCATTCATCATCGCAAAAGTTTTGCATCTTTTTGACGTTTTTTTACACCACCGTTTGCGATTAATGCATCGCACATAGTTTTGTCAAAGTTTCTCTTATCGTAGTGTCGCGTTAGCAGCATCCTACAGTAGTGTAGATCGAAGTGAAATACAGAGCTAAAACAATCATACATAATAAAGTCTAGAAAAGACTCAATTACTTTCAGTGAATAATCTGATCATAAACCCACAATTCATATGATCCCAACAAACACACCGCAAAAGAAGATTACATTGAATAGAACTCCAAGGAGACCGAGTAGAACATTGTATTGAAGATCAAAGAGAGAGAATAAGCCATCTAGCTACTAGCTATGGACCCGTAGGTTTGTGGTGAACTACTCATGCATCATCGAAAGGTAGCAAGGATGATGTAGAAGCCCTCCATGATTGGCTCCCCCTCTGGTAGAGTACTGGATAAAGCCTCCATATGGTATCAGGGAAAAACAAAAGCTTGAGAGGGCAAAAAAAGTGTTTCGGGTGGCTCTCTGTTGGTTTGTAAATATCTAGGAATTCATAGAGGTGGACCTAGGTCAAACGGAGTTGCGTGGTTGTCACGAGCTTAGTGGGCGTGCCTAGTGATCTGGTTGCTCTCCCATAAGGCTTATGGCCTCCTTAGGAACCTTGTAGGGCCCGTTCTGTGCAGAAAAAAATCATCATAAAGTTCTGTCACATTTGTACTCCATTTGGTACTGATTTCTAAAAAGTAAAAAACATGCAAAAATAGGAACTGCCCCTGGGTAGCAAGTTAATAGGTTAGTCCCAAAAAATGATATAAAATAGCATATAAATTCATAGAAAGCATCCAAGATTGATAATATAATAGCATGAAACATTAAAAAAATTATAGATACATTGGAGATGTATCAGCATCCCCAAGCTTAATTCTTGCTCATCCTCGAGTAGGAAAATGATAAAAATAGAATTTTTGATGTGAAATGCTACCTAACATGGGTATCATGTAGTATCTTTTATGGTATAAATAGTAAGATATGAGTGATTCAAGGCAATAGTCCATCATTTGATATAAAGACATCAATACTCAGGCATACGAACAAACAATCATTTTATTCAAAATAAAGAATGCTAAAGAACGTTATCCCTACAAAATTAGATAGCCCATCATGTTTAGTCTTCCTAGCATAAAGGTATCAATCATGAACTACCCTAATGACAAGCCAAGAAATTGGATCATACTTCTTAACGTGCTTCAGTATTTTCAACCCCAAGCAATACAAGAGTGTGAGCCAATAATATAGGACTATAGGTGGAATAGAATGCGGTGATAGAGTTAAAAAAGGAGAGGTCAAAAAAGGAAGAAAGTGTCACATCGACGTGGCTAATCAATGGGCTATGGAGATGCCCATCAATTGATATCAATGTGAGGAGTAGGGATTGCCATGCAACGGATGCACTAAGAGCTATAAGTGTATGAAAGCTTGATGGAAACTAAGTGGGTGTGCATCCAACTTGCATGCTCATGAAGACCTCAGGAATTTTAGGAAGCTCGTCATCGGATATACAAGCCAAGTTCTACAACGTTAAATTCCCACTAGTATATGAAAGTGACAACTCATGAGACTCTCTATATGAAAAACATGGTGCTACTCTGAAGCACAAATGTGGGAAAGGATAGTAACATTGCCCCTTCTCTCTTTTCTCTCTCTTTTTCCTTTTTTGGGGCTCTTTTTGGCCTCTCATTTTTCATCCGGATTCTCATCCTGACTTGTGGGGAATCATAGTCTCCATCATCCTTTTCCCACTAGGACAATGCTCTAATAATGACGATCATCACACTTCTCTTTACTTACAACTCGATAAAACTGAAAATATGACTCTATATGAATGCCACTGGCAGTGTACCAGGATGTGCAATGATCAAGCATAACATGTATGATAATGATGAACAGTGGCTGAGCCACAAATACTATGTCAGTTATGTGATAATGTAAAGCAATATGACAATGAACATGTATGTCATAAAAACGGAACGGTGGAAATTGCATGGCAATATGTTAGGACCGAGAGTATATTGACCAGAGAGGGGGTGAATGGGAGATTGAAAAATTATTTCGAATGTTTTGAACAAATCCCAAACATAGAAGCGGAAATAACGTACGATAGAAAACAACTCAATTAAGCATGATGTTGGGGAGCATATCTATCGACATATGAAGCAATTATCGCACGTGCTTGCAATAACACAGGTTTGATCACAATGATAGTAATGCTACAAGCTATCACATGAAGTAACATGAGACAAAACATGACATGAGCAGTGAAATATAACTCTGATAAACCAACACAGATGAGCCGAGGAATATGACAGTGATGAATGAAGATAAGTGTTGTGAATGTAGTGGGATGAACACAATGACTTCTGAAGTGAGCAACAGATATGAATGATACGAATGAATGATACAACCAATGATAATGATTAGATGAACTATCGGCATAGAGCATGAATGTAAACTGCCAAAGGAATTGTAGTAAAGTAGAATGAACCAGTGATGCTCGATGGCGACAGCGAGATTTGGTAGATCAGTTCACCCTTCTGCCAAAGGGTTACGTCTGGTTGGAGGGATTGTGACTTAACACAGAAGATAAACTCTCTTCATCTTGTTCTCTTTCAATTTGAAACTGATCAGACTTCAGTTGATTTCACTTGTGTTAGATACTTGTCAGCGATCTCCAAACCTTCGGTCGACCTTCACAAACTGAAATAACTTTTGGTTGCTGAAGATCTAGCTCGGTGAAAACAACAACTCTTCAACACTTTAGTCGAAACCTATCATTCTAGAGAGTGTGCAGCTCTCAGGAGTAACAGGTACAAGAACTCTAACTTGGAACCGTTGCTGCTGTCAATTTCTTCGGAAAACAACACCGAAGCAACTTCTTTGCTTCAGCAGTAATTTTTTTAGGGGATGATTCCTTCACAGTAATCTTCTCGTCTACATATCTTTAACAGATGTAGCTTGTTCTTCTTTGCAGCGCAAATATACTTCTGTGAAGTTCCTCGAACTTGCATGAGAGACATCATTCTCTTTGATTTCTGTATGGACTATATCTCTCCATACCTATTTCTGTCAACAAATCTCCAAAACATAGGAAGGCTGATATTGCACCAACAATCTCTCGCTTTTTGGACGATTATTGACAAACAGATCACATCAAAGGATAGATAATGAATGGAATGGAATGCGAATGGTAATAGAAGACGAGAGATAATTATGAGGATAAAACACACTCCCCCTGAAGGTTTGCATTAGAGCATAAAATAAACCAGAGGGAACCGAGGTAATTCTTCGTATGACTGACATTGACCTATGATCTCATTCGAAGATTCTTTCAATGCACTCAATGGTGTCTGAGGTAATTACTGTCACACAATCTTTGAAATGAGTTTGATTGATATAGTGAGAACTTTGAAATGATTTGTGACGAAAGATATAGCATGAAGGTTTTCTCATAACACAATTTGAATCCACATGAGACGTAATTGTCCTGCATATTAGATATTTGAGTAAGAACAGAGCAAGATAAACATGAGTATATTGCTGGAGTGGGTAAGCTTTAAGTGTGGTTTTCCTGCAATAGAGATGATATGAAGGATATATGCGAGGAAAAACACTTTGTCAGTCATAAAGATAACTTTCACGTCGTACACAATTTAGACTGAGACTGACTTTCTTCTCCTGCAAGGTTAGATAATCGAAGGATAATAATCATAGCATATCCAACCATAGGAAATATAGTTGATCTATTACTCAATGTACTTCTTCCCATTTGTACCATAATTCGATGATTTCCTATCCTTGTAGAACTTATACTTTTCCTGCATGAAAGATGAATATCAAGGATAAACATTGCAAGGAAAAAAATTCAATAGCACCTGCAGATAGATAGTTGGAAGCAATAATATTGCAGGGGGGTTATTAACATTACATGGCGACCGAGTATTTCAACACCACAGGTGGTGCGTTAAGTTCATCAAGCAAATTGTTCGAGGAAAACCAAAACGTTCGACGCAAAAAGCAAATGGAGAATGAAAAACAACACCCTGCAAATACCCCGTTCATCTATCACTTGATGTACTCCCCCCCCCTCTTTTTTGTCAACAAGTGTCCAAAAGGAAACAGAAAACATATGAGGAACTACTCGTCCGGAGTGTCCTCGGAATCAGAATTGAAACTGCTCGATGAACCAGAATCTGCAGAGCGAGGAATGGTCAAGGAAGTAGCAGGAGTAGCAGCATGGACTTTGGAAGAAATTTTGTGATGAACATCTGGCTTGTAGATGAGTGTTCCAGTTGTGTCTTCAATTTCATCATCAGGTCCAACAAATAGCAGGTCAGTTGATGCAGAATGCTGAGGGAGCACAGGGGTTTGCCTTCGGATGCGAGGAACAGCAAGTAAATCTAGGTAGTCATAATTCTTCATGATGCCTTTGGCAGCCAACTGCTTGCGAGAATGATGCTGCCTTAGAAGAGTCTAGGAGCGCTTCTTTGCCTCCTTCTCACGCAGAAGGGTTTGGTGAGTATAGTTATGAAGTAAATTCAACTCAGTCATCAACTCCAGCTTTTCTTTTTGATCGAGATTGATGTGGCTTTCCAAAGCTTGTTGTGTGTGAATGCAGATTTCATACAGAGATGGGTTTTCATTACGAGGGATTTCAACCTTTGCTTCTTAGTCTTTGGAGCAGTCTCAGATGCAAAAGCAGCGCCAGCAACATCAACGGGTGCCTTTCCTTTGCCAATATCCTTCACCATACAGAGTGTCACGTATTGGTGGCATGAAAACTTTCAGAACATAAGGGAAGAAGAATTTTTCATTGATGAGTTGCTCAATTGCATACGTGATCCACAAAGCATATGGCTTCAAATATTGGGGGCTATCAGCAACACAAGAAAAATTGCAAATGAATAAATATGGAACATCAAACTGAATTCCTTGAGAGATGGCCAGAAGAGCATTTCCCACGATGCCATTGATAGAATCTCGTCTGTTCATTGGCGTGAGAGAATTGCACAGCAGATAAAACATCACTTTGTGTTCATAGGCCAACTTCTTGGGATCTATGTTAATGCATTAATCTCCAGCCAAATTGGGGTCCATCAGCATGTGAAGTTGTTCTTCGGACACTTCCCAGTAGTGCAGCCTGTGTTCATGATCTTTTTCAAACTCACGCCGAGCAAGATTAAGCAGAGCTAAAAACTGACCTGCTAAGCACTTGATCTTTTCCTTCCAATCATCCATTCGAGGATCCATGTTGAGCTATCTCCAAGTTCTCCAGAGATGTACAGATTGGGATAGAATTGTGGATTACTTCTCGATTCCATCCATGATTGAAGCAAAAAAACCTTTTAGGAATGCATGTTCAAAATGCTCGATGGCATGGTGGAAGCAGGGTATTTCTTCGAGCTCGGCAAAGTTTAATATCTTGTGGTTGAAAATCCGATGCTTGTCGAATAAAATCCGGGCATAATACACAGCCTGTTCTTCAGTCCAAAATCTAGGTAACAGCAAAGTCCTTTCTCCTTCATAAGGGCTTGTCCCAAAGAAAGCAAGCTTCGAACGATGAAGCTGCTCATTGAACGCAGGACCATTTGGGCAAAATTCAGCAAGGAACAAGGGAACTGAATCCTGAGGATTTTTCAGATCTTCTTCATCGCTTATTTCCATGTGTTGAGAATCATCCAGTGTTGGCATATTTTCATCGATGGGATTGAGTGGAGCAAGGGGCCTTTTCATCTTCTGTGGAGCAGATGGCATTGAGGCACTTGTCTGACCATCATTTTCTTCTGCTAGGACTCCTTCAATGGCTTTCTGACTATCAGGAACTAGGGCCTTTTCTTTCGGTGCATTTTTAATAGAGGGAGGCACAACAACCTCTTCGGACACTGGGTCACAACAACATCTTTTTCGGCTTCCCAGGGAACAACAGGTGGTACAACTTGTTCGTGAGCCATGGGCTCTTCAGGTTTCTTCTCTTCCTGTTCTTGCTGCGAAGCAGTAGAAGGAGGAGCAGGATCAACCTCCATCAGGGTAGGGGCACCAGATGAGGTGACTGGGTGGTATTTCCTCGAGAAGCATTTTGCTCCCCCTCAGTCTTGTCTTTGTCCTTGTTGGATCCAAAGGGCTCAACTTGCATTTCTTTTAGAGGCGACAAAACTTCCTTCTGGACCTCAATCTCTTCATCAATTTTTTCTTCTTCGGCTTGCCGCTCGGGCAAGACATTTTCCTCATCAGTCTTGTTCAAAAAGCTATCCTCCACATCAGATTCTTGAGCAACTGAGGTAGGAATGATAACTACCGCAGGCTCAGCTTGTTGCATGGGATCATCCTCGTGAAGTGGGGATGGTGGAATCTACTGCAGTGGAACACTTGTATCGATAAGTGCATCAGTTCTAACATTCTGAATATGGCGATCTAAGATTGCCTTCGGTTTGCTGGCACTTGCCTTTGCCTTCTAACGCTTTTCTTCCTTTATTCTCCGTCGAGCAAGATCTGCTTGACGATTAATCTCATCATTCCTTTGGTCACAAACTGAGATACTTCGATCTTCAGCCATGCATGCTATTCAATTTTCTCATTCCTCATGACAGTGAGGGCATTTGTGATTGCAACAATTTCTTTGTTCAGCTCCTTCCTTTCAGATTTGGTGTTGGCATCTCGTCTCATTTGCTCGATGGTTTTCTTGTCCTCGACTGCTTGATTTAGCTTCTTGGTAATTTCTTCCATCTCAACAAAGTGTTTTGTTACCAGCTTGGTAACACCATCAGGAAGACCCAAAATGCTCAAATCAGCTAATTTTGCATCAAAGGCAACACTTTCAATGAGACCAATCATAAGATCAAAGTCATACTTCTGTTCCTCTATGGAAGCAAGAACACTGGATTTGGCTCTCTTTATTGAAGCAGAATCTTTTTCTTCGGCCAGCTGCTTTCTCTTCACAGACGGGGCAACAGAACTCGAAGGTTTATCTGAGACTGGAGCACGTGCAATCCTTGCTAACATTCTCAACAGAGGTGAAACTTCTGCTGGTGAGGGAGTTTTATATGGCTTGTAAAGAAGAGCTCGTTGATCATACGTTGGTATTTCTTCGGGAGCATCTTCATCGGAGGACTCATCAGACGAGGCAGAGGCTGCCTTCTTGGATTTTCTGGTAACTGGTTTCTTTCTGGAGGCTCGAGGGGAAACTGACTTCCTTGCCTTTCTTTCCTTTTGGGCAGAGGCCCATTCCTTCTTCTCTTGAATATCTTGCTTGGTCAACTCAACATTTCTCTGGTCCTCTTGATTCTTTTTCGCTGCCCTGGCTTCACGCTTGGACTTGGCCTTTGCTCTCTTTTACACTTCTTTGGGAAAACCAGCAGTTGTTTTCAGTGAGTCAGCATGAGCATTTTCAGGAGGAGGTGTCCTAGCTTTTTCATCATCTGGGCCGAGGAAGACCTCAGCAATACAATCATTCCAAGGTGGTGTGAATGTAAACAGAATTTGATATTTCCTTCGAACATTCTCATAACTGAACCATTTCTTCGCCCAGTCACAACGAATCCATTGTAGCCGGTTGTTCCTCTCGGTTGCGGTTTCAACTCTAGGTGGAGATTTATAAGTCTCGGGATTAGATATCTCAGCAGCGGTGTTCCTTTCTCTACCACGACCACCCTTCTTGGGATTTCAATCAGGAAATAATGTCTTTGAATCAGTGATCTATTCATCCTCAAGCTGACTGTGAGCTGAGGGAATATCATCTTCCTGTTCTCCAGATTGTTCTCCAGATTCTGACTCGGATTTCTTCTTCGGTACCTTGGGTGGCTTAGTGTCACGCCCAATATGCGACCCTATCCAAAAGGAACTCGAAGGTCCCACCAAGGATAGACCCGCATATTGAAACGCTTTTGCAAGGTGGATATCATTACATCAACATTACATAATAGATGGGGATACATACAAAAGGCATACAATGCCACACGAATACAACATCATCTTACAAGAGATCAACATATGACTACGGATGAAACACAAACAGAAACTCAAACGACATCCACCCTGCTAGCCCAGGCTGCCGACCTGGAACCTATCCCCTGGTCCAAGAAGAAGCAGAAGAAGAACTCCAAACACGCAAACATCGCTCTCGCGTCATGATCATCGCATAACCTATACCTGCAACTGTTGTTGTAGTAATCTGTGAGCCACGAGGACTCAGCAATCCCATTACCATGGGTATCAAGACTAGCAAAGCTTAATGGGAAAGGAAGGGGTAAAGTGGTGAGGTTGCAGCAGCGACTAAGCATGATATGGTGGCTAACATACGCAAATAAGAGCGAGAAGAGAACAAGCCGAACGGTCGTGAAGCTAGCAATGATCAAGAGGTGATCCTGAACTCCTACTTACGTCAAACATAACCCAAAAACCGTGTTCACTTCCCGAACTCCGCCAAGAAGAGACCATAATGGCTACACACGCGGTTGATGCGTTTTAATTCGGATCAGGTGTCAAGTTATCTACAACCGGACATTAACAAAATCCCATCTGCCACATAACCGCGGGCACGGCTCTCGAAAATTTATACCCTGCAGGGGTGTCCCAACTTAGCCCATGATAAGCTCTCGTGATCAACGAAGGATATACCTTCTCCCAGGAAGACCCGATCAGTCTCGGAATCCCGGTTTACAAGACATTTTGACAATGGTAAAACAAGACCAGCAAAGCCGCCCGATGCACCGACAATCCTGATAGGAGCTGCACATATCTCGTTCTCAGGGCAACACCGGATAAGTCAAGCTACGAGTAAAACCAGACCTCGGGTTGCCCTGAGGTGGCCCCGCAGGTTGCTCATTTCGGACCAACACTTAGAGAAGCACTGGCCCGGGGGGGCTATAATAAAGATGACCCTTGGGTTAATTACTCCCAAGGGAAAGGTAGGTGGTGGTGAGGCAAATGATAAAACCAAGGTTGGGCCTTGCTGGAGGAGTTTTATTCAAAGCGAACTGTCAAGGGGGTCCCATAAATCACCCGACCGCGTTAGGAACGCAAAATCCGGGAACATAACACAGGTATGACGAAAACTAGGGCGGCAAGAGTGGAACAAAACACCAGGCATAAGGCCGAGCCTTCCACCCTTTACCAAATATATAGATGCATTAATAAAATAAGAGATTGTGATATTCCAACATAACCCTGTCCACCATGGAGCAATCTTCAACTTCACCTGCAACTAACAACGCTATAAGAGGGGCTGAGCAAAGCGGTAACATAGCCAAACAACGGTTTGCTAGGAAGGGTGTCAAAGGTTAGAGGTTCATGGCAATTTGGGAGGCTTGAAGAACAAATAATAGGTAGCGCAGCAAAGCGATAGAACAAAGCAACTAGCATAGCAATGATAGTAGTGAGATCCAGGGTAGCGGTCATCTTGCCTGACATCCCGCAAGGAAGAAGAATGAGTCCATGAAGAAGATGAAGCCACGAGGACGAACCAAGCGTAGACAAACGAATCCTCACGATCGCAACGAAACGGGAACTATCGAGAAGAAGCACACAACATGGTAAACACACCACACATGAGCAAGACATGATGCAAAACAAGCATGATGCATGACAAGACTACATGAGGCTACTCATGGCAAGAGATGATGCAAACAAGAACAACATATCAAGGCAAGTTTAAATGAGGCCGGAAACAACATATAACAATTCCGATAACTCCTCATATGCAAATTTAGAAATTGGTCCAGAACTGAATAAACCTTATGTTCAAGTTGTTAAACAGCAAGTTAAGATGCACCACGATGAACTACACGAAATTCTAGTCAAGTTACATATAAAGTTCATTAGATTCGGAGCTACGGCCTAGAAGATATGAGCAAAACAAGTTAAGCATGGCATTGATGCAAAATGCATGCAAACATCAAGCAAACACCTCAAAAAAAGGATGCAACATGATAATATGAAACTACATGCAAATCTAAGCAAGTTTCATATAGAGCACACTCAAAACGGAGCAACGGTTCAACACATACTCTATACAAGACATAACAACAATCTGTCCATAACAGCAACTAGGCATCTAGCAAGCATCAAAACAGTATGCTACAGCACCTTAACATAAGAACAAAAGGCATGAGCATGAAGTACAGGTAAAGCATGACAAAACATGAACACTGAGCTATCTCCAGAAACAACTAGAACATGCTCAAAAAGACATGGAAAGATTCCAAATAATAACAGTTTGAGTCATTAGCAGAAATAACATCAGGTTGCAATGTTTAGAGCTATCAAACAACATGCTACAGGAACTTAACATGGCAAACAAAGGCATGGCATGAATCTACTAATTGCATAGAACAAAAGTCCCTTACTGACCAAGAGCCAAAAAGGATCAGAAGATATGATGGCACCCATGTAAACATGGCAAAAGATATGACAGATTCATACATGGCAGGAACAACAATAAGTAGGCATGTTGGTGAGCTTGAACCACTCACCACATAGCAATACATGGCATGGAAAGGCAACCAACAGTAATAAGGCATGTTTATGAAGCAAAGCATGGCAAGAACAAGTTCATAGGATGCATGGATCACTAGAAAAGCACATGGCCAAAACTGAACTTCATGTTAACAGGTTGACAGCAACATTATTTAGCAAACTTTGGAGCAAGATAACAATATGATACAACAGGCTATAAATGCAACCAGGGGCATAAATGGATAGAGCAAGACATGTATAACAAAACATCCTTAGTGAACATCTCCAGAATAATGCACGAAATGACTTATAGCAGCAGGTTTACATAGCAACAAAATATAACAGAATCAGTCAGGAAAACAGCAACAACAAGTACACTACTTAACAAGCTTGATGCACTCAGTACAAGACTCACAAAAATACATGGATTGCACCACTGTAAAGATGGCATGATGAAGTTCAAAACACATGTAGGGCTCAAGCTCATAAGATGCACACATCAAATGCAACAAAAATGACAAATCACCAAGTTATAACAGTTTCAGCAGGTTAACATCACATAGCACTCTTACAACGATGATTCGGTCATCAAGATGGACTCAAATGAACATGACACAATGGAATGAAATGAAGTATTCGTTGAGACGAACAATTTGACATATTACACGCACGAAACGGAGCAGTATGCAGCAAGTTATGATGCGTTGAACATGGCATGATAATGTGAGAATAACAGGGACTTGGGCGAAAAACGGGGTGAACCTCCAAAAAGGGATCTGGATCTGGGCACGGATTCCGAGGTTGGCCGGCTCGGACCACCGGAATTGAGGAAGGAGGCGGCCTGGGTTGGGGGAGGAGGCGCTCCGGAAAGGATGGCCGGCGGCGGAGGCTCGGCGGGCGGGCGGCGCCAAGACAGGTCTGGCGAGGCGCTTGGGGCGGCGCTCCCCGGCGGGGTGGCCTTGGCCGTGAGCGGCGCCGGCCGGTGCGGCGGCGGCCGAGGGCGGCGCGGCAGAGACGGGCGAGGCGCCGTGGGGCAGGGCCTTCGAGGCCGACGGGCCGACGGCGGGCGGTGACGCGGGCGAGGCGGCGGAGGGCGGCGGCGCTTCAGCTGGGGCCGGGCGAGCGTGCTGGCTCGGGCAGCTGCGCGCTGGGCCCGGCAGGCTCTGTGGCAGGCGCGTGGCTGGCGGCGGAGAGGCCACGTGGCGGACGCGGATTGGCCGGGGTGGCCGCGGCAGACGTTGTCCGGCCGAACCGGACGTGTCCGGCGACGCGGAGAGGAGCGGGGCTAGGGTTAGGGGTGGATTTGATCCGGAATTTCGGGGGAGGAGGTGTTTATATAGGTAGAGGGAGCTAGGAGTGTCCAAATGGAGTGCGGTTTTCGCCCACACGATCGTGATCGAACGACCGAGAGCATGGAGGGGACTTTGCTGGGTTTTGGGCCACTTTGGAAGGGGTGTTGGGCTGCACACAAAAGAGGCTTTTATGGTTACCCGGTTAACCATTGGAGTATCAAACAACCTCCAAATGGCACGAAACTTGACAGGCGATCTACCGGTGCTAAACCAAGGCCGCTTGGCAAACCTCGGGCCATTCCGAGAAAGTTTAACACCCGCTCACAACGAGAGCCAAAAAGGGGGACGCCGGAGGACATAGGAGTGCCGGATTGCAAAACGGACAGCGGGGAAAATGCTCGAATGCATGAGACGAACACGTATGCAAAATGAGATGCACATGATGACATGATAAAACGTAACACGCAAGAAAATGACACGGCAACGATGGCGAATAACTGACAGACACCTGGCGCATCGAATCCGGGGCGTTACAACACTCCTCCACTAACAAGAGATCTTGTCCCGAGATCTTAGGACCGAGACGGAAGGTAAAAAGGTATGAGGTGAAACAAGAACTCAAGAGAAGAAGCAAAGAATCGAGAGCACTCGAGAAGAAGAGAGGAACGACGACAATGACGAGAATCGAAAGCTCACGGAATCAGATAAACTCTGAAACCACTCCGGTTAGAACGAGATAAGAAACGAATAATGAGTGAAAAGATTTAGGCAACACTCCGGCTGAAAATGGAAGGAATAGAACACGAGCTAGAGAGGACGGAATGATACTTGATGAAGACATGACACAAAACCACCGGAAGAATTGAAAGAGTTGAATGAAAAGAACGGAGAAGAAAAATGACAACTTGTGCCACGAATGAAGTAGAAAGCATCTTTAGAAGGAAGGTTTGAACGGAGTTGTTGAGAAAATCAACAATGAAAAGAATAAGCTTGTTGTGGTCTTATAGGTAACATCTCAAGATCATAAGGTGATAACCGACCACAACCGGAAATGATTGGATAGCTTAGAAGAACGAAGAAATGCAAAAGTCCACTTCAAAAGAAAACGGAGAATTAATTGCACCTCGAGAAGCAAGAAGAAGGATACTTGAGCTCCTTCGATTAGAATCTTGATGAACTCTTGAAAGAATGAATTAAATCATGAAGAACTCCGGTGACAAAAGGACGATGAGATCGAATGAAGGAAGAAAGAATAAGATGAGCCTTGCGGTGATTTAGATGGAGGTTCCGAGGAAATGGTCGAGGAAATTTGAACTCCGGAAAAGAAAAGATGAAAACACTTGGAACTAGAGTTTATTCATCACGAACAAACTCCGAAGGAAGGGATCACTCACTTGGATGAAATAAGAATAAGATTTATTGTATGCTTATCCTTCATCAAATTAAATTGATGACAAGCAATGGATTTTTCATACTACTTATTCTTCTTGAAAAGGATTAAGAAGTGACATAACGCAAACTTGAGAAGGTCCTCATGAACCACCGGTAAGATTGGAAAGAACGAATGAATTAATATGATAATCAAGGAAAAAGAATCTTGAATGAACCACCGTAAGAATTTGGAAATGACTGACGAACGCGAATGAATCATCGGGAAGAATTAGAAGAACAAATAAGCTAGAGGGGATTTAGATGCAAAAGAACGAATAGATCACATCGCGATAAATGGATAACGGTAGATGAAATGTGAGGATGAAGAATTCTTCTGGGATGATGGCCTCCGGTGAAAAAAACAGGAAAAACAACTTCTGACATACTCCGGATGGGTAAGAAAAATATCTGACGATTGGAATAATTCGAGAGGATGACATGAAGTTGGAACCACGATTCTTCGAGAGAACGGACAAGATTTAGAGGAAAAACTCTTCTTCAATCTTCAAATGATGACGAGAAACACCACCAAAATAACTGAGGTACTCCGGTAGAATGAAAAACGAAAAGGTTGAGGAAACCATGAAAAGAATTTGAAAGCGATCTTGGGGAAGGCCTGTGATTGATGGAATTCATTCTTACGTCACACTTGCGAAGGATTTGAGAATAACTCCGGGAAAATAGTAGAGTCAGGTAAGATCCTGGGAAAAGACATGTGGGTTAGGGCCCACTGAAGAGAAAAACATCGTTGGAAAGGGATGCTGAACAGATAGATGATGCACCGGAACAATTGAAATATTTGAATGAGGTGACAACCTTGACTTAATTGAATGCAAACAGAATCTTCTGAGATGTCTTGGACACTCCAGAAGGATAAACTGGCGAGAGGCGAACGAGCAAGGGGAAAACACTTGATCCAAGGAAAAGAATATGATCAACCCGAAAAACTAGAATTGAGTCCACCGGAGAAGAAGAAGAGATGAAGAATGTCAAACGAGACGAGAATTCACCGGTTGAAATACTTGAGGGAAGACTGAAGAGGCTCCGTACGAATGAAAATTGATACTCGAAAAAGACTCAGACTCCGGGAAGAAGAGGGTGGGAGGGCGGGAAAACAAAGGCAACTTGGAAGGGTAAACCGACGAATATCTTGAAGAGAAAACACCGGTTGAAATCATTGAGGAAAGAAAGCAAAGACTTCGCACGAGTAGGATGGATACTCGATTACGGACTCCGGATTCGAGAAGAAGAAGGGAGGGCAGGTGGGAAAACAAGGACAACTTCGGACAGGGAAACAACAACGACATCGGAGGAAGAACTGAGGATTGATCTCGCGAAAGACAAAGAGGTTCAAATCGTCTTGACGAGAAATGCACTGGATGAAAAGAGCTAAGGAACAACGATCGGAAAAACCAACTGCGTGAACCTAAAGAAAAATTTGAAGGGGAAGAGGAGTAATTCAAAACACCTACGTCAGGATTCCTTACCAGAGGGACGAAGGGGCTGAGGAGTAAAAAGAATTCCTACTCTCCGATATAACTAGACTCCGAAAAAGTTTTCTTCTAGACTCAACAACGGCCAAACTACGAGCGGATGCAAGCTTTATGAAAACATGTAGATGCAATGCGCATGATGCTATGAGATGAGAAACAGGACATGAACAAAATGCAAAACAAACGACAAAAACCCAAACATGAAGGAAATATCATATTACATCTCCGGAAAAGGCAAGAGTTGGAGTTAAGAATATGGAAAGTTGTATCCGGGGCGTTACACTTAGATGCAATTCCTCCACCGGTCAACTTGACTCGTTTAGCCACAGACGGTCGCTGAGGCATTTCTCCTTCTGACACGGACTGCTCTTCCGAACTTTGAGCCATGACCAATACTAAGAGAAAAACAAAACCAAGCGAGGAAAGGGTCACAAAGATGCACAGAAGCATTTTTGACTGAAAAAGGAAAGTTTTTCTGAAGCAGCAAAGGAATTCATGGGAAATATTTTGGAACATATCATCGACAGAATTGCACAATGCCATAAGCCAGAGAAACAACTATCTAATGTTTCGAAATAGTGCGTATGAACCCTAGATCTAGTAGCTAGTACGAGGGAAAACTACAAACTATACTAGTCATATCTTAGGGAACCCTAAAGATCTACCGCAAGGAAAATAAAACAAGAGAAATAGGCGTCAGTAAGAACAACCCTAGAACAGAGAAATAGACATGGCTAGCTCCAGATCCATGCACCCTAACTTAGCAGCAAAGATCAGCTACGGCAATGCGGAGGAGAGGGAGTACCGCACTGGCACAACCAACGACGACGAGGCTTCACCAGAGTTGCACGGCGAGGCGTGTCAACAATGTTGCTTCGAGCTCGGGCTCGGGAGGAGAGCGAGAGAGAGTTTGAGGATGAACTGAGGGAGAACAGAGGAAGAAGACGCCTGGAGGGGTATATATATAGCCCGTAGGCGGAACCGCTTCCTCCGAAATCTATGGTCGAAAAGCAGGGGACGTTCCACATTCAACAGACGAGATCACAATCGTGAGATCGTGGGCACATGTCAATCATTTACTGTGAAATTCTCAGAAACTGAACGGAAGGCTGAAGAGTTTGAAGAAGGGCAAGCGCCAAAACTGATAAATGTTCAAAGTTGATTTCATTCGCGTCAGATTTCATTCGCGCCAAAACTGATAAATGATCATGTTTTGTAACCGAAGTTATCGGCAACTGGCAGGAGCCATATGGTTGTCGCTTTATTGTATGAAATGCAAACGCCCTGTAATTGCTTTACTTTATCACTAAGCGGTAGCGATAGTCGTAGAAGCAATAGATGGTGTAACGACAATGATGCTACGATGGAGATCAAGGTGTCGCGCCGGTGACGATGGTGATCACGACGGTGCTTCGGAGATGGAGATCACAAGCACAAGATGATGATGGCCATATCATATCACTTATATTGATTGCATGTGATGTTTATCCTTTATGCATCTTATCTTGCTTTGATTGACGGTAGCATTTTAAGATGATCTCTCACTAAAATTATCAAGTGTTCTCCCTGAGTATGCACCGTTGCGAAAGTTCTTCGTGCTGAGACACCACGTGATGATCGGGTGTGATAGGCTCTACGTTCAAATACAACGGGTGCAAAACAGTTGCACACGCGGAATACTCAGGTTAAACTTGACGAGCCTACCATATAACAGATATGGCCTCGGAACACGGAGACCGAAAGGTCGAGTGTGAATCATATAGTAGATATGATCAACATATTGATGTTCACCGTTGAAACTACTCCATCTCACGTGACGATCGGACATGGTGTAGTTGATATGGATCACGTAATCACTTAGAGGATTAGAGGGATGTCTATCTAAGTGGGAGTTGTTAAGTAATATGATTAATTGAACTTAAATTTATCATGAACTTAGTCCTGGTAGTATTTTGCAAATTATGTTATTGATCAATAGCTTGCGTTGTTGCTTTCATATGTTTATTTTGATATGTTCCTAAGAGAAAATTGTGTTGAAAGATGTTAGTAGCAATGATGCAGATCGGATCCGTGATCTGAGGTTTATCATCATTGCTGCACAGAAGAATTATGTCCTTAATGCACCGCTAGGTGACAGACCTATTGCAGGAGCAGATGCAGATGTTATGAATGTTTGGCTAGCTCAATATGATGACTAGATAGTTTAGTGCACCATGCTTAACGGCTTAGATTCGGGACTTCAAAGACGTTTTGAACGTCATGAACCATATGAGATGCTCCAGGAATTAAAGTAAATATTTCAAGAAAATACCCGAGTTGAGAGATATGAAGTCTCCAACAAGTTCTATAGCTAAAAGATGGAGGAGAATCGCTCAACTAGTGAGCATGTGCTCAGATTGTCTGAGTACTTCAATCGCTTGAATCAAGTGGGAGTTAATCTTCCAGATAAGATAGTGATTGTCAGAATTCTCCAGTCACCATTACTAAGTTACTAGAACTTCATGATGAACTATAGTATGCAAGGGATGACGAAAACTATTCCCGAACTCTTCGTGATTTTGAAATCAACGAAGGTAGAAATCAAGAAAGAGCATCAAGTGTTGATGATTGACAAAGATCACTAGTTTCAAGAAAAGGGCAAAGGGAAAGAAAGGGAAACTTCAAGTAGAATGGCAAACAAGTTGTCACTCCCATGAAGAAGACCAAAGCTGGACCAAAGCCCTGAAACTGAGTGCTTACATCGCAAAAGAAATGGTCACCGAAGCGGAAATGCCCTGAATATTTGGTGGATAAGAAGGATGGCAAAGTGAACAAGGGTATATTTGATATCTGAGTTATTGATGTATGCCTTACTAGTGTTTATAGTAGCCCCCGAGTATTTGATACTTGTTAGGTTGCTAATATTAGTAACTCAAAACAGGAGTTGAGAATAAGCAGAGACTAGTTGAGGGTGAAGTGATGATGAGTGTTGGAAGTAGTTCCAAGATTGATATGATCATCATCGCACACTCCCTATACTTTCGGGATTAGTGTTAAACATAAATAAATGTTATTTGGCGTTTGTGTTGAGCATGAATATGATTTGATCATGTTTATTGCGATACGGTTATTCATTTAAAGTTAGAGAATAAATTGTTATTCTATTTACATGAATAAGACCTTCGATGGTCATACACCCAATGAACATAGTTTGTTGGATCTCGATCGTAGTGATACACATATTCATAATATTGATGCCAAAAGATGAAAAGTTAATAATGATAGTGCAACTTATTTGTGGCACTGCCGTTTGGGTCATATCGGTGTAAAGCGCATGAAGAAACTCCATAAAGATGGATTTTCATAATCACTTGGTTATGAATCATTTGATGCTTGCGAACCGTGCCTTTTGGGCAAGATGACTAAAACTCCGTTCTCTGGAACAATGGAACAAGCTATTGACTTATTGAAAATAATACATACCGATGTATGTGATCCAATGAGTGTTGATGCTCGTGGCAAGTATCATTATTTTCTGACCTTCACAAGATGATTTGAGCAGATATGGGTATATCTACTTGATGAAACATAAGTCTGAAATAGTTGAAAGGTTCAAAGAATTTCAGAGTGAAGTGGAAAAATCATCATAACAAGAAAATAAAGTTTCTGCGATCTGATCGCGGAGACGAATATTTGAGTTATGAGTTTGGTCTACAATTAAAACAATGTGGAATAGTTTCACAGCTCACGCCACCTGGAACACCACAATGTTATGGTGTGTCCGAACGTCGTAACCGCACTTTATTGGATATGGTGCGATCTATGATGTCTCTTACTGATGTACCACTATTGTTTTGGGGTTATGCATTAGAGACAGCTGCACTCACGTTAAAAGGGCACCATCTAAATCCGTTGAGATGATAGCATATGAACTGTGGTTTAGCAAGAAACCCAAGTTGTCGTTTCTTAAAGTTTGGGGTTGTGATGCTTGTGTGAAAAAGTTTCGGCCTGATAAGCTCAAACCCAAATTGGAGAAGTGCATCTTCATAGAATATCCAAAGGAAACTGTTGGGTACACCTTCTATCATAGATCCGAAGGCAAAACATTCGTTGCTAAGAATGGATCCTTTCTAGAGAAGGAGTTTCTCTCGAAAGAAGTGAGTGGGAGGAAAGTAGAGCTTGATAAGGTAATTGTACCTTCTCCCGAATTGGAAAGTAGTTCATCACAGAAATCAGTTCCAGTGATTCCTACACCAATTAGTGAGGAAGCTAATGATGATGATCATGAAACTTCAGATCAAGTTACTACAATACATCGTAGGTCTTCCAGACTACAGTCCGCACTAGAGGGGTATGGTAATCCTGTTCTGGAAGTCATGTTAATAGATCATGATGAACCTACAAACTATGAGGAAGCGATGATGAGCCCAGATTCCGCGAAATGGCTTGAGGCCATGAAATCTGAGATAGGATCCATGTATGAGAACAAAGTGTGGACTTTGGTGGAGTTGCCCGATGATCGTCAAGCCATATTGTATAAATGGATCTTCTAGAGGAAGACAGATGCTGATAGTAGTGTTACTATCTACTAAGCTCGACTTGTTGCAAAAGGTTTTCAACAAGTTCAAGGTGTTGAATACGATGAGATTTTCTCACTCGTATCGATGCTTAAGTTTGTCCGAATCATGTTAGCAATTGCCACATTTTATGAAATCTGGCAAATGGATGTCAAAACTGCATTCCTTAATAGTTTTCTTAAAGAAGAGTTGTATATGATGCAACCAGAAGGTTTTATCAATCCTAAAGGTGCTAACAAAATGTGCAAGCTCCAGCAATCCATCTATGGACTGATGCAAGCATCTCGGAGTTGGAATATACGCTTTGATAAGTTGATCAAAGCATATAGTTTTATACAGACTTGCGGTGAAGCCTGTATTTACAAGAAAGTGAGTGGGAGCACTATGACATTTCTGATAAGTATATGTGAATGACATATTGTTGATCGGAAATAATGTAGAATTATTCTGCAAAGCATAAAGGAGTGTTTGAAAGGAGTTCTTTAAAAGAAAGACCTCAGTAAAGCTACTTACATATTGAGCATCAAGATCTATTGAGATAGATCAAGATGCTTGATAAAGATTTTCAATGAGTACATACCTTGACAAGATTTTGAAGTAGTTCAAAATGGAACAGTCAAAAAAATAGTTCTTGCCTGTGTTGCAAAGGTATGAAATTGAGTAAGACTCAAATCCCGACCACAACAGAAAATAGAAAGAGAATGAAAGTCATTCCATATGCTTCAGTCATAGGTTTTATAAAAGTATACCATGTTATGGACCAGACCTATTGTATACTCTGCCCTGGTTTGGCAAGGGAGTACAATAGTGATCTAGGAGTAGATCACTAGACATTGGTCAAAATTATCCTTAGTGGAATAAGGATATGTTTCTCAATTATGGACGTGACAAAAGGTTCATCGTAAAAGGTTACATCGATACAAGTTTTGGCACTGATCGAGATGACTCTAAGTCTTAATCTGGATACATATTGAAAGTGGGAGCAATTAGCTAGAGTAGCTCCGTGCAGAGCATTGTAGACATAGAATATTTGCAAAATACATACTGGCTCTGAATGTGACAGACCCATTGACTAAACTTCTCTCACGAGCAAAACATGATCATACCTTAGTACTCTTTGGGTGTTAATCACATAGCGATGTGAACTAGATTATTGACTCTAGTAAACCTTTTGGGTGTTGGTCACATGATGATGTGAACTATGGGTGTTAATCACACGCAGATGTGAATATTGGTGTTAAATCACATGGCGATGTGAACTAGATTATTGACTCTAGTGCAAGTGGGAGACTGAAGGAAATATACCCTAGAGGCAATAATAAAGTTATTATTTATCTCCTTATTTCATGATAAATGTTTATTATTCATGATAGAATTGTATTAACCGGAAACATAATACATGTGTGAATACACAGACAAACATAGTGTCACTAGTATGCCTCTATTTGACTAGCTCGTTAATCAAAGATGGTTAAGTTTCCTAACCATAGACATGAGTTGTCATTTGATTAACGGGATAACATCATTAGGAGAATGATGTGATTGACTTGACCCATTCCGTTAGCTTAGCACTTGATCGTTTAAGTATTTTGCTATTGCTTTCTTCATGACTTATATATGTTCCTATGACTATGAGATTATGCAACTCCCGTTTACCTGAGGAACACTTTGTGTGCTACCCAACGTCACAACGTAACTGGGTGATTATAAAGGTGCTCTACAGGTGTCTCCGAAGGTACTTTTTGGGTTGGCGTATTTCGAGATTAGGATTTGTCACTCCGATTATCGGAGAGGTATCTCTGGGCCCTCTCGGTAATACACATCACTTAAGCCTTGCAAGCATTACAACTAATGAGTTAGTTGTGAGATGATGTATTACGGAACGAGTAAAGAGACTTGCCGGTAACGAGACTGAACTAGGTATTGGATACCGACGATCGAATCTCGGGCAAGTAACATACCGATGACAAAGGGAACAATGTATGTTGTTATGCGGTCTGACCGATAAAGATCTTCGTAGAATATGTGGGAGCCAATACGAGCATCCAGGGTCCGCTATTGGTTATTGACCGGAAACGTGTTTCGATCATGTCTACATTGTTCTCGAACCCGTAGGGTCCACACGCTTAAGGTTTCGATGACAGTTATATTATGAGTTTACATGTTTTGATGTACCGAAGGAGTTCGGAGTCTTGGATGAGATCAGGGACATGACGAGGAGTCTCGAAATGGTCGAGACGTAAAGATTCATATATTTGATGATATGGTTAGGCCAAGGGGTCAAGCCCATGAGGCTTTAGGTCGGTGCAAAAGGAGTTTTGCGGAGGCCAGGGGGCCGAACGCCGGAGACCCTGGCGTTTGGCCCTGGGCCAGACGCCGAGGCCCATGGTGTGTGGGCCAGACGCCAAGGATTGTGGCGTTTGGTCCTGGAGTCCGAGTGGGGTTCTTGCCATTCGGGCAAAACCAACTTTGAGGAGGCTTTTGCTCCAAGTTTCGACCCCGGGGCTCAACATATAAATAGAGGGGCAGGGCTAGCACCAAAGACACAAAAATTGATCCCTTGGATCTCTTAGCTGTGTGCGGTGCCCCCCTCCACCATAGTCCACCTCGATAATATCGTAGCGGTGCTTAGGCGAAGCCTTGCGACGATAGAACATCAAGATCGTCACCACGCCGTCGTGCTGACGGAACTCTCCCTCGACACTTGGCTGGATCGGAGTTCGAGGGACGTCATCGAGCTGAACGTGTGCTAGAACTTGGAGGTGTCGTAGTTTCGGTGCTTGATCGGTCGGGCCGTGAAGACGTACGACTACATCAACCACGTTGTGCTAACGCTTCCACTTATGGTCTACAAGGGTATGTAGACAACACTCTCCCCTCTCGTTGCTATGCATCACCATGATCTTGCATGTGCGTAGGAATTTTTTTGAAATTACTACGTTCCCCAACACTCAGGTCCTGGCCCTCGAGCGGGGCTCAGCCGTTGCTGGTATGCTAGGTCACGATGCCGTGGACAAGACCAGAAGGTGAGGGCTGGAGAGCTGGTAAGAGCCCATGAGTCGCGATGCTTAGGTACCCCCCCCCCCTTTAACGTGCAAGCGGTTCGGGTGGACAAGGGCGAAGGAGACGCCGCGGAGGCCGCGCCGGATGCTGCTCCTTAAAACGATCCTGCGAGTTCATCATGAGAAAAAATGAGGGTTTGCCGTTACAACTGCCGGCCAGCTGTTGGTTGCTCTAGGAGGGTGATGAGGCACTGAAGGCTTGGTGAGGTGGCGCCCTGCGGGGTTGCCGCAGCCAGAGCTCAGCCGTCCAGGTTTGTCGATGTTGCAGAGACGGACCCATGCGCGAGCGTCGTGCCATGAGGGAGCAGCTCCATCAGTTGGTGTCAATCGAGCGGGCGATTAGGTCAAGCACGTTAGCCATGAAGAAGCAAATCCATTTAGATAGGCGCAGAAAGAAACAATCACCGCTGGGTTGGGCCCGAGCGACTTTGGGGATAGCACAGCCCGAGGGGCGCCCCCGATAAAGTAAGCTGAAAAATATGAACTAAAGGGGATACATGCCGCAGGGACGGACCCACGCGGCCTGGGAATGATGCAGCCCTGGGGGGGCGCTCCCAGCTAAAAATGAAACTTGAAGGATGTCACCTGATGATGCTGAAGATGGAGGGGTGCTGAAGCAGCAGATGGCGTGCACTGCAGGAGACGATCTTCACGAGCCCCCGGGCCCAGGGGCCTCAGGAGGCTCCGAAGGCGCTGGCGGCTCCTCGTGAACCATCTCCATCTCCGCCAGGACTGCGGAATGCCTGACCGCCTGAGCCTCCAAGATGCTCCTCATGAGGCGCTGACGTGCCGTAGCCGCGTTCGGTAGGCCGTAAGGCATGCGAACATAGCTGTGAGGTGGGCCTTCGCAGCGCCCCATATGTGAGGGCCAGAGGCGCTCCTGAGAGGCGGCTCGGTTGAGTCCTGGTATGTCGATGCAGACGCGCAACCCGCCATCCTCGCCTGGATGGGGAGCTACGGCGGGCAAGCGGCGGCTGCCACTCATGACTCTTGACTCCTGCAACTCCTAAATGATCTCGCTGATGAATTCCTGAGGGTTTGGCCCTCCTTGCCTTGCTTCCTCATGAGGGAAACGTGCGTTGAAGCACGCCTCCAAGTGGTGCCCGAGCGCCTCCCTCGTAATCTTGGCAGAGTCGATGGCCCTCCAGAAGAGAGCCCCGAGCCACCGCCGAGGAGGCGCCGGCGCGCCTTCCTATGCGACAGAAGGAGGTGCCCCCTGAACGGGCGCCGACCCTGAGGGGCCGGCCTCCCGAGGGGTCGGGCCAGGCGATGTCTTCTTCTTAGGAGCAGCCTCAGGAGGCCTCCCGTTCCTGTGATCTGGGTCTTCAATTGATGCGGCTTGAAAGTCACGTTCCAGGGAACACACAGCGTCTCTCTCTTCACAAGGCACAGTGATGACTCCGCCACTTCCTGGCATCTTGAGGACATTGTAGCCGTGATGGGTCACGGCCATGAACTTGGCCAGGGATGGGTACTTGAGGATGGCGTTGTACGGCAGGCGGATGTGAGCGACGTCGAAGTCGATGAGCTCCGTGCGGTAGTTGTTGCGGTTTCCAAAGGTAACAGGAAGGCGGACTTGCCCTATCGGAACCATGGAACCATTAGTGACTCCTGAGAAGGGCTTGGTCGGCTGCATCTGATTGTATGGCACTTGGAGATTGTTGAACGTTTCGACGGATAGGACGTTGAGCCCTGCTCCGCCATCGATGAGGGTCCTGGTGACTTGCACGTTGCTGATGATTGGGGAACAAAGCATCGGGAGGACTCCTGCTGTGGCAGCGCACTTGAGTTGATCCGTTGAGCTGAACGTGATAGCGCACGATGACCACCTGAGAGGGCGTGTGGCCTCAAGCTGAGGGAGGACTGCATTCACTTTGTGGGCAAACTGCTTGAAGATGCGCTGAGAGGCTGGGGCTTGCGCGCTGCCCAAGATGCAAGCAATTGCGCGCGACTCCTGGAAGCCCCCAGCCCCTTCGTCCTGGTGATGGTCTTCATTCCTCCTTGGCTGCGGCGGCAGAGGAGGGAGGCCTGCATTGCCTTGTGGGCGATCCTCGCGAGGCTGATCCCTGCATCCCCCCACGCGAGGTGGGTCCCTCCAACCTCCCTCATGAGGCTGGTCCTGCCAGCGGTCCTCGCGAGGTCGGTCACGCCACCCTTGGCGAGGGCCACGGTCTTCCCATCGTCCTCCGCCTCTTCCTCCTCCTCGGCCATAGCCCCTGTCGCTGTGCTCGGGGCGTCGCCCGGCACACACATCTCGCACGGCTCTGAGTTCTTGGCATTCGTTGGTGTTGTGGGTGTGGAGGTCGTGGTACACGCAGTACCAGCTGCCCTTGGATGACTCAGGCTGATCCCTGCCTCACTTGGTGTCTAGCTCGACTGCAAGCACGGCAGCCCCCTTGTGCTTCACGTCCTTGGTCTTGGGCTTCTTCTCTTCTGGGTCAGCAGCTGGCAGCTCGAGGAGGGACAGGTGAAAGTGCAACTAATCCCCGGGTGGTTTTGGTAATTAATAACAACATATATATCATTGAACTAATCATTTCTTGAGAATATTTCAGAAAGTTCAGTGATATGGGTATGGCAATGACTGATGATGTGGACCCTCAAAATGCTAAGGAAAACATTGGCAAAAGCTCAAGACTCTATTTTTGGTTTAGTGATCCAAGATCACATTGAGTCCATAGGAAAGCCAATACTATTAAAAGGGATGAGGTTATGATGATGATCTGGTTGCTCAAAGTGCTTAGTGATTTATCTCTCAAACTATCAGCAATCTTTCACTCCAACATAAACCCATAAGTAATCTCGGTCCCACCGATTCCAAACTCACCACACCGAGATGAACCACCTCACCATATACCCAAACCCTAAAATTTGGATTTTCCGATTCCAAACTCGGTCATACGAAATTGGTGTTGCCAAGCTTCAGAACATACGTACTCAAATCGGTGTCACCGAGATGAGAAAGTCGGTCCCACCGAGATTGGCAAACCCTAGACTTTGGAAGAATCGGACTAACCGAGATTGTATTTTGGTCCCACGAAAATCCCAATGTTCACAAGATTTGAACTTTCGGTCTCACCGAGTTGTCAACTTCGGTCCGACCGAGATTGGTCAAATATGTGTAACAGTTGGATTTTGTGTGGAGGCTATAAATACCCTCCACCTCCTCTTCATTCGTGGAGAGAGCCATCGAAAGAACTACCACTCCTACCTTACATTTCGAGAAGAAAACTACCTACCCTTGTGTTGAGATCAAGTTGCTCCACTCCCACCATATGGAACTTGATTTCTAGCCTTCCCAAGTTGCTTTCCACTCAATCCTTTCTTCCACCACAGCCAAATCGGTGAGGAGAGTTGAGTGTTGGGGAGATTATCATTTGAAGCACAAGAGCAAGGAGTTCATCATCACCAACACATCTATTACCTTTTGGAGGGTGGTGCCTCCTAGATTGGTTAGGTGTCGCTTGGGAGCCTCCGTCAAGATGTGGAGTTGAACCAAGAAGTTTGTAAGGGCAAGGAGATCGCCTACTTCGTGAAGATCTACCCGAGTAAGGCTAGTCCTCCGTGGGCGAGGCCATGATGGCATAGACAAGGTTGCTTCTTCATGGACCCTTCGTGGGTGGAGCCCTCCGTGGACTCTCATGGCCGTTACCCTCCGTGGGTTGAAGTCTCCATCAACGTGGATTGACGATAGCACCACCTATCGGAACCACGAGAAAAATCTCCGTGTCTCCAAATTGCGTTTGCTCTTCTCCACCTCTTATTTACTATATGTGCAATTTACTTTCCGCTGCCATAACTCTAGAATTGCATGTGTAGGGTGATACTTGACTTAGTCATCATTGTGAACTTGCTAAAAACCTACTCTAATCAAAAGGCTAAACTTTTAAGTTGTCAAGTAGTCTAATCACCCCCCCCCTCTAGACATACTTCCGATCCTACAAGTGGTATCAGAGCTTTGGTCTCCATTGGATTGGTTTCCATTGCATTAGACTCCATAAGCTTGGTTTCACAACCTAGGAGAGTATGGCGTCTAGTGAGGGTAATTTCCGTAGAGGTCCTTACTTTGATGGTTCAAATTTTGCTAGTTGGAAGCACAAAATGAAAATGCATATTCTTGGACATAACCCTGCCATGGGGCATTATTTGTGTTGGCTTGCAAGGTGAGTTCTTGAGGAAGGAAAAGTTCGGATCGCGAAGCTCTGCGGATGAGTTGCGGATGTTCTGAACAATGCTCAAGCTTGTGACATTCTCTTCAATGCTTTGTGTCGAGGAGTTCAACAAGATCAGCCGTCTTGAGAATGCAAAAGAGATTTGGGATACTTTGGTGAAATGCACGAAGGTACCGAGTCCGTGAAGGAATCAAAGCTAGATGTTCTTCAAGGTCGACTTGACAAGTTCAAGATGAAGGAAGGTGAAGGAGTCGCTGAAATGTACTCTAGGCTTGCTCTCATTACCAATGAGATGGCAGGCTTAGGAAGCGAAGAAATGACCGACCGATTCATCATCAAGAAGATTCTCAGAGCTTTGGATGGAAAGTATGACACCGTGTGCACTTTGATCCAAATGATGCCAAACTACAAAGATCTCAAGCCTACGAAGTCATTGGAAGAATTGTTGCTCATGAGATGACACTTAAAGACAAGGAAGAGCTTCACAACAAGTCAAGTGGTGCTTACAAAGCTGCAGTTGAAGCTCCCACAACCTCAAGTGACAAGCTAGTTTCCAATGAAGAGATAAGCCTAATGGTGAAGAACTTCAACAAATTCTACAAGAGTAGAAGCAAGGAGAGAAGCTCAAAGTCTAGATCATATGATGAAAAGAGATCTTCTAGTCGTGATCGAAACTGCTACAATTGTGGAAGACCCAGACACTACTCAAATGAGTGTTCGACTCCCCACAAGAGAAGAGAAGATTCTCCAAGAAGAAGAAGCTCAAGGGAAGAGTCGCCTCGAAAAGAGAGAAGGAGTAGAGATGATCGTTATGAACGAAGATCCTCTCGGAGAAGCAAGGATTCGGAAAGGAAAGACAAGTCATCAAGGAGCTACACAAGAAGAAAACATCAAGCTCATGTTGGTGAATGGGTTTCGGCTCCGACTCGGACAATCACTCCGAAGAAGCTATCACTCCAACTCGAATCTGATCAAGATGAAGGTGTTGCCGGTCTTGCTCTCGTGTCCTCCAACTCCAACTCCTACGACATATTTGATTCACCAAATGAGGGAATTGGAAGATGCTTCATGGCAAAAGGCCCCAAGGTATCACACCCTGAGTTTATTGACTTTGATAGTGATGAGGATGACTTGCTTGGTGAAGATGAGCTTTTACATGACAAATCTAGCGAGCTTAGTAATGATGAACATGCTAATAGTCTTTATAGTCGAGAAGAGTCAAATGACAATGCTATGAAGGAGATTGAGCGTCTAACTAAAGAACTAAACACTCTTAAGTTAGCTCATGAAACAATTCAAGAAGATCATAGAGAGCTCCTAAGATCTCATGAGAAGCTACGCTTCGAGAAGCTCAATCTAGAGCAAGAGCATGAGTTTCTAAAAGCTATCAATGACGATCTTCGAAAGAAGAGTTCTTCATATCTTGCCAAACGACTTCTCTTGTCTAATTTCTTGCCACCTATTAAAACTAAGCATGACAAGCATAAGAAAAATTCTTCATCTAGTAGTAACAATAATCATGCCAAATCAAATGTTGTTACTTCTAGTAATTCTCTTGATTCCACTAACAATGTTTCAAGCCAAGTTTCACTTGAGCAAGAAAATAGTCTATTGAAAGGGATTATAGAGAAATGTGTCTACAAGAGTCTTGCTTAGGAAGCAAGAGCTTTGAGGAAATTGTTCGCAAGCAAGGAAGACAGGAAGAATCAAGGAATTGGTTTTGAGCGAAAGTTCAACGCCGAGGGTGTTGAATGGGAAGAAGGTCAATATCCCACTCCAAAGTTTGTTTCTCAAGAGAAGAAGTATGATCCTACTTCTTCAAATGAGGAACAAGCTCAAGATGACCTTCCACCACAAGACCACAAGCTAAAAGGCAAGGACAAGCTTCAAGAGGAGATTGATGCATTCATTGAAGCACCCAAGGCCATGGTCAAGTGGGTTCCCAAGGCTACTTCAAGTTCTACTTGACAAGCTCAACTACTACCCCAAGGATTCCCATCAAGATGATGTGGATCCCAAGAAGAAGAACTAGAGAGTTCTTGAGGGTGACTCGCCAACATACTTCACTCACATTCATTTTGGCAAGAACTTGTGCAATCAACTTCCACATCTTGCACTAGTTCATGGAGTCACAAACCCTCATGTTGGTAAGTCAAGGGACAAGGTAATCATTGCTTTCATGGACATCATCTATTGTGTACTTCAATCTATGTCCATGGATATCCTTGTTTGTTCCTTGTGGGACTAACCCATGTAGGTATTGAAAGTGCCGAATCCAAAGGATTGCTCCCAACTCTTGATGATCTTCATCAACATTGAGCATCCACATCTTCAACATCTACATGAAGTCTTCAACGACAACCCAAGGTTAGTTTGACCCTTTGAAAGGGTTCTCACATCAAGGGGAGCTTTGCTCTAAAGAAATGAGCTAAAGCATCTTTTAATGATGTGAACACATTAATGCTTTATGGAAAAGTGGTAACTCCACTTGTGCTTAAACGATGAGTATGACCTATGATCAAATGTTCTCATTTGACTCCTAAGTCAATATGCTCATATATAGATGACCTAGTCATCGCCAAATTGTGTGCTAGAAGCTAGTGTTTTGTTTGTGCATGTTTGACACATATTTCATTTGCTATCTTATTGCGTGAGCATGTTGGATGCATGATTTTATCCATTCGAGGACATCCATTTGTTGCTTTGGTCTTTTGGTTTCCTCTTTTTTTTGACCAAATGGATGGACAAGAATGCCTAAGTTCCTCCCCTAGCTATCTATGCTTTCTTGTCTCAAACTCTATTCATGCTTATATCACAAACTTTGAACAAGACTTTTTGGATGACCGAGTGAGGAGCACTCGGAGCCACCGATCCGTCAAAAGCCTAACTTCCAAAACCTTCTAAGTACTTTCGGTCAAACCGATATACTCAAATCAGACAGATCGAAATCACTTGGATTGATCTAGGTTTTCACCTCGGTGAAACCGAAGTTACAAATTCGGCGTGACCGAAGTGTGTAATCGCACGATTAACCATCTCGGTCCCACCGAAGTTTTCCAACTCGGTCCCACCGACAGCCGAAGGGTATATATACCCGAGGACAGCGCGCGTTGATTACTTCTTCAAAACGCCTCGCCCTCAAACCCTTCGCTGCCGTCGCCGTGGTCTTTGGATCGTCTCCGCCGTCGCCTGTGCGCCCTCGCCGTGGGTCTCCATCGCCGTCAACGGTCTTTCTCATCGCGTCGTTGCCGCCGTAGTGAAGCTCCACCAGATTGGGTGAGTTTCATCCCTCTCGTGCTTCAACCGCTGATTCAATGCACGATAGGTTTTGCCTAGCTTCTTGCCAAGATTAAAATCTTCCTATCCAGCAGATTAGATCATAGAACAAAATTCGAGTGAAAATTTTAGGGTTAGGTTTCCGCCGAACACATCTCGGTGTGACCGATTCTACATTCTCGGATGACCGATTTGGCCTCTGGTCATTGCCTTTGCACTTTTCGGTTAAACCGAGTTGTGCAAATCGGTAAGACCGAAGTGAGGATTTAGTGAAACCCTAGTGCTCTCGGCAGATCGAAACCCATTTCGGTCCAACCGAAAGTGGTGTATGTGGTCTGTTTAGACACTTGGATTCACGAATTTATAGACTCGGTCGACCGAAATGTATTACGTGAAAACCTAAAACTAATGTTTGAACTCATACTTTTGCAAAATCCTCTGCAGTTTGTGATAACTCTTCTATTACGCCTATACCTATTCTTTTCACAGGTTGTCAGTCATGTCTGATGGAAGTGACAGTCAGAACAGGTCTGAATTGCCAATTGAGATTCCAGAGGCAGCTACAAGTCCAAGAAAGCAGTTTTCAGATGATGGAGAGAGGAGCACTCCAAGTGGATTGCCTCCACTGCCACAGGGGGAAGAAGAGGAATTTCGATGAGGAGGATTCGACTTTGTTGCAGATGAGGAGATTACTTCAAAGCCAAAAGGCAAGTGGTTGCCAAGGGCTATCAAGGGCAACATCAAAGAAAGGCACCAAGAAGGTGAAGAAATCCACAGTTGCAAAGAAGCTCAAAGCATGGAAGAAGAAACCTCCAAAGCAAGATCAAGAAAACTTCCAAGAGGAAGAGGCTAGTTCATGAAGAAGTCGATGATGATGACTCGAGATAAGGAAGCACCCCAGCCTCCTCAGAAGCAAAAGTTGATGGGAGATGCCATCAGGGCAGGAGCACCCACAAAAGCTAAGCCATCGGCTCAAGCAAAGGCAGCCCAAGCCAAACCTGCTGCCAAGCCAAAGAAGACTGTGAGAAACATACCGCTTGAGAGAAGAAGAAGGACAATGTGCCACTGCAGAATCGATGATGAGGCTCATGTTTTGCTAAAGCTCGAGACGAAATTGCCAGTTCATAATGATGCTCATCCTCGAGCTGAAAATATGAAGGAAAGGAAGGACAAAGGTCTCGAGGCTATGGAGGCAAGTTGATCCATATGCCACGGGAGAAGGACATTTGTTGACTCTAGATTCCACACTAGAGAGCAACAAGACTTTTATGAGGCAGTGCTCATGGATAAGAAGCCAATTGTTCTTGACACCAGATATGTAGACCGGGATTACATCGACGGTGAAGAGCACGAGACTATTTCCCACATGTGCATGAAAGCTTCTTTGCATGTGGAGTTGCGAGTTCGTTGGTCGAAATTGACCGCTTGGAATGATGAGATGATCATGCAGTTCTATGCCACCGCACACTTTTATCCGGATGGCGAATTGTATGGATGATGAAGGACGTAGATTCCATTCAACTGTTGAGGAATGGAGAGCGTTCTTGAATGCACCGATATCAAGGGATGATGATGTTGATGTCTATGGCATTCGAAGAAAAATCACGAGTCAATGAAGAACATGTACAATGAGGTACCGACAAGGATGTTGAGATATGGAAGCTTGGATCGGTTTATCATCTTGAGCAGGTCTCCCAACCACTAACACCATTACGAGGCATACTTTGATGCCTAAGTCGAGAGACCACCGCATGATAAGAGGGTATTCTATCAACATGCTGCACATTCTAGATCGAAGACACCTTTTAAGGTGATGGACACGATAGTAGAGACTATCAAGAGGACAATGAGCAGACTGTAAGAGGTCGTGTGGGTTTGCTCCGCATATTGGATGCTCATTAATGCCAAGTTTGCACGGACACCTACGTTGGATAGACCCCACTTGCCATTGCAGCTGAACATGAAGATAATGAAGTTGTGATGGTGAGGATGCTCCCACATCCGTCGAAGGACATGCTAAGTCTGAAGCTGCCAAACAAGCTAAAGTGAAAAGGAAGCAAAGACAAAGCCCAAGAGCGTCGGAGAACAACTTCTTGAAGCCACTCGAGAGAATTGAACTACGCTTTGGCCAGCATAGTGCAGTCTCGGAGAGCCTAGAGAGGATCGTTGAAGATAAGTTCCATGCTCTGGATGTTGTCGATGAAGTGCAGTCTTGTCAACAAGCTTGAGGCGGACATTGAGGAAGCAAAGAGGAGAAGGCAGAGCTCATGAAGGAGATGGAAGGTGATATGGTCGGGATGACTATGAGCAGCTGCTGCAGTGCCCACAAAGCCCAGATCACTGCTATTCATGTGAGCAGACCCAGGGCTACTACATCAGCACCTCCACAGCTCCATCGGTTCAAAGACCAGCTCAGTGTCCCTCCTCCGGCTCCACAGACTTCAGCGAAGCTTGCAGATGCAGCTATCTCCACTCCATCGACGCAGACAGAGCCGCCAGCAGAGTCCCTAGTGACGATTAGCTCTATACCTTCGAACTTTTGGTAACTTGTTGCCAAAGGGGAGAAATTGTATAGATCATAGGACTTCGAGAGAGAGAGTGCTCGTTTTGCTCTTTCGTTTGCGGTTTTCCTTGAGATACTTTTGAGTTCTTTGAGACATTTCGTGTGTTTGATACTCGTTTGCTCTATCTTGATGAGTGCTTGATCATACTATGCTTAATGTGTGCTTAATGTTTATCATATTCCATTCATATCTTGTATGATCATTTACTCATGTCTTGGTGATTGGGTGCATGTTATTCATTCTTATCATTTTGTGCGCTCCACCAAGATGTATGTGACATGGAAGAGTGACCCATGATCCTAATCGATTGTGCATTTACATTCAAACGCAAATCTTAAATAATGCACAAATTTAGGGGGAGCTCTTGCTTATCACATACTTCTCAAAGCGACGATGTTATTCATTGATTATATCATCTGTCGAAGCTTTGATCTATATGTTGTCATCAATTACCAAAAAGGGGGAGATTGAAAGTGCAACTAATCCCCGGGTGGTTTTGGTAATTAATAACAACATATATATCATTGAACTAATCATTTCTTGAGAATATTTCGAAAGTTCATTGATATGGGTATGGCAATGACTGATGATGTGGACCCCTCAAAATGCTAAGGAAAACATTGGCAAAAGCTCAAGACTCTATTTTTGGTTTAGTGATCCAAGATCACATTGAGTCCATAGGAAAGCCAATACTATTAAAAGGGGATGAGGTTATGATGATGATCTGGTTGCTACAACAGGCGCCCTTCCTCAGCCCTTGCGCACTTGGTCGCCAGATTGAACAGCTCTAGGGAGGTGCACAAGTCTTCATGGATCGCGAGCTCCTCCTTCATCTTGACGTCTCGCACGCCGTCGGAGAAGGCCGAGATGATGGCCTCCTCAGACACCTTGGCGATCTTAAGGCGAGCGCTGGATGAACTTCTGTAGGGTCTCCCCCGGCTGCTGCTTGATGCGGCGCAGGTCGCTCATGGCCGGGGGCCAGTCACGAGTGCCTTGGAAGTTGGCGATGAATCGGGGCGCATCTCGTCCCAGGAAGATATCGTGCCAGGAGCCAGGTTCAGGAGCCAGGTGCGGGCACCGTCCTTGAGCGCCATGGGAAACCAGTTCGCCAAGACCTTCTCATCTCCGTTGGCGGCTTCGATGCCCAGCTCATAGAGCTGGAGGAACTCAGCAGGGTCTGGCTTGAACTTGCCCGGCCAGGCCACGCTGTGCAACTCGGCGGAGAAGGCACGGTAGCCTGCAGTGGCCGCGGGAGCCCTTTGGTGACGGAGAGCTTGATCTTGCGGGTCCCTGTGCGCCGCGGCGAGGTGCAGCGCGGGGTCTTGATGCGTCGGAGCGGGTGCGTGCTCTTGCCGAGCCGGTGCGGGGAGCACACGGGCGGCTTCTTGAGGACGAGGGATCTCCGGGCAACTCTTCTCTTGCTGCGCTGGCGCCGGACAGAGTGGGTTCCGCCCAGGGGCCATGCGCCTTGGAGCCAAGGCGCCTTCTTGAGGCGGAGGCGGCTGGGGCGCCCCCGGAGCTTCGTCGCCCGCGCAGGGCGGTGCGTGGTGCAATGAGAGGGATGGTGCAGGGGAGCCCCCAGCGGCGCTGACGAGCTCGGTGATGCGGGCGAGCCACTCGTCGTAGAGTTCGTCGACGGGACGGTAGTGTAGGAGTTACCGCGCCAGGAGCAGCGCGGCGTGCGCATCCGTAGGAGCGCGATGGGCGTGGGTTGAGGAGCCGGCCGGAGTCAGCGACGGAGTAGCGGTGCGGCCTTCTCGCTGCACCGATGGGTGCAGGGACGACGCCTGCTGTTCGTTCCCCGCCGGGCCGGTGGTGGCGTTGACGGCAAGCGACGGGGAACGACGGGGACGCCCGCCGACAGGGGCCGTCTGGGCGACGTGAGTGGCAAGAGCGGCCCGGCGCTCGGCGCGGGCGCGACGTGCGTCCGGCATGGATGGGATGAGCGGCGAAAACACGAGGCAACGGAAGGCAGATTCCGGCACACCCCTACCTGGCGCGCCAAATGTCGGATTTCGGGTTCTGGCAGACCCTTGAGGTTCGAACACTGGGGTGTGCGCGGAAATCACACCCTCAGCCTACCCATGTTTCACCGCCTTGCAAGGACCTAAACTACTCGAAGAACAACACAAGTGACACAAGATTTATACTGGTTCAGGCCACCATTGTGGTGTAATACCCTACTCCAGTTTGTGGTGTGTGGATTGCCTCTTGGGCTGGTGAAGAACAGTTACAAGGGAAGAACAGCCTCGCGAGGGTCTGTTCTTGGTTGGGACGATGAACTGCTAGGGGAGTTCAGTCGCCTCTCTCTCTCTCTGGTTGATTTTCAGATGCCTCTACCTTGTGAGTGGCTAGTCCTATTTATAGGCGAAGGCCCCGGGCCTCTTCCCAAATATTGAGCGGGAAGGGTGCCAACAATTGGCCAATTTGAAGGGGAACATCTGGTACACTTATCCTGACTAAAGTTGGTCCTCGCCTGCTAAAAGCCCCTGACGATGACGCTGGCTTGGGCTCCACGATGACCTCCGTTCTGCCGTCCTGCTGGTCTTGGTCTTGTTGCACCGAAATGGTTGCCTTTGCTTGATACCCTTGCCTGTGCTTGCCCCCCTTACACCAAAGGGGAAACAAGGACTCTGCGCAGTCCGGCGCCCACCTGGCCTTGGTCGTCATGGCTTGCGTCACGGGCACCTCGTGAGGTACCCTGCCTTGATCTCTCCGCCTCCTCGTGAGCCATCCTGAAGAGGTCGTGCCTAAGGAAGACTCCTGTCGTCCGCCCCGCGAGGCTTGGCCCCTCGCGAGGGTCTTGGGCATATGCTGATGAAGATGGGCCGTCTTGAGCCACCCTCGAGCCATCTCAAGCAGGTCATGAGGCGAGCAAGTCTCACAGGTACCCCGTTCCCAGAATGCCGACAACTATTTATTAAACTCTAAAAAATATTTAAGTGTAGCATCAAGCATGAGAGTACAACTATTTCTTTGAAATATAACCACCACCCTCCTCCAAAAGATGTAAATGAAGCACTAGAGCAACTGCCTAGCTCAAAAGATATAAGTGAAGCACATAGAGTATTCTAACAAATCACAAATAAATGTGTGGCCCTCTCAAAAGGTTTGTACCGAAAGCAATGATTGTGGTGAACTAAAAAAGCAAATAAAGCAAAAACTAATATGGCACAAGACGCTCCAGGCAAAACTCATATCATGTGACAAATCAAAATATAGCTCCAAGTGATATGCCGATGTATTGTAGACGAAAGAGGGGGTGACATCCAGGGCATCCCCAAGCTTAGACGCTTGGGTCTTACTTGAATATTAACTTGGGGTGCCTTGGTCATCCCCAAGTTTAGGATCTTATCGCTCCTTATTCCTTCATCCTTTGTGATCTCACCCAAAACTTGAAAACTTCATCACACAAAACTCAACGAAAACCTCGTGAGATTCGTTAGTATAATACACAAAACATAAAATTTAGGTACTGTTATGAACCCATTCATATTTTATTCTTGCATAATACCTATCGTATTCTAACTTCTCCATGAGTCATACACCCCGATATAATACATAGCATCATTAAAACAAGCAAACTATGCAATAGAAAACTTAATCTATCTAAAACAGAACAGTCTATAATGATCTGAACAAAACTACACTTCTCTAACTCCAAAAATACTGAAAAATTAGGACAACGAGGGTAATTTTTATATCAATAATGTGTAAAAATGTCAAAATTTTGTCACCTTCTGGTGAATTATAGTAATTCCAGCACTGGACGTAAAAGTTTATGTTTTTTCACATAATCAAGTCAACTGTCAACCAAATCATTCCAAAGGATTTACTTGGCACAAACACTAATTAAAAAAATAAAAACACATTCATAAGAGTAGCAATAATTATGTCATACACCAAAACAGAAAATAAAAGTAAAAATTTTTAAGATAACTATTGGGTTGCCTCCCAACAAGCGCTATTGTTTTACACCCCTAACTAGGCATAAGGCATTGTTTCAAGTATTGTCATTCTTCACATTTAACTCCTCAATTATACATCCACGCTTCCTAGGAGGCTTAGCATACATGTTTTTAGTAATCACACTCCTAGGGAAAAAGTTGAGAAATTTATTTTCATAAATAGGTTCCTTTATCAAATCAACAAAATTGGGGTGCACACTAATCATTTTAAGATCCTCACTTCTGTTACTAGACGTGGCACCTTTAATCTTATGAACATATATAAACTTGGGATTCTTATTAAGAGGAGTTCTTTTAAAATATTTAACGGACGAAAAAGCGGATCCCAAATTGGTAATGACTTCTTCCACTTTATCAATTCTAGAAGGACTTTGCTCTATTCTCTCATTGATTATTGGTTCCTTCTCTTTTAGCATCTTTAACGTAGTTCCTACCCTTGAGCCAATTTGAGTAATACGATTTTAGACCTTTTTGTCTAGATTTTCAATATATTCATAGTAGGCATTTTATTTTCAATAGCTTATAGCCTTTGCATCACATGTTCCAAAGTTAATGTCGTTTCATTAGTAGTGATAACTGGTGATCCTACTAATTTTCCCATGGGATTAAAAGCATCAGTAGTGTGACTACTCAAGAAATTCCCTCTGATAATAGTGTCTAGCTCTAGGATCGGAAGTATGTCTAGAGGGGGTGATTAGACTACTTGACCAAATAAAAATCTAGCCTTTTCCCAATTTTAAGTCTTGGCATATTTTAGCAACTTAGCATAATTCAAGCAATCAACCTACGCATGCAATTCTAAGAGTGTGGCATCAGAAAGTAAAACATTGCATATGGAGGTAAAGGGAAGGGTTTGGAGAGGGCAATCGCAATGTAGACACGGAGATTTTTGGCGTGGTTCCGATAGGTGGTGTTATCGTACATCGACGATGATGGAGACTTTAACCCACAAAGGGTAACGGCTGTGCGAGTCCACAGAGGGCTCCACCCACGAAGGGTCCACGAAGAAGCAACCTTATCTATATCACCATGGCCATCGCACACGAAGGACTTGCCTCACTTGGGTAGATCTTCATGAAGTAGGTGATCTCCTTGCCCTTACAAACTCATTGGTTCAACTCCACAATCTTGACGGAGGCTCCCAAGTGACACCTAACCAATCTAGGAGACACCACTCTCCAAAAGGTAATAGATGGTGTGTTGATGATGAACTCCTTGCTCCTGTGCTTCAAATGATAGTCTCCCCAACACTCAACTCTCTCTCACGGATTTGGAAATGGTGGAAAGATGATTTGAGTGGAAAGCAAATTGGGGAAGGCTAGAGATCAAGATTCTTGTGGTTGAATTGGAATGTCTTGGTCTCAACACATGAGTAGGTGGTTCTCTCTCATAAAATGAGTAGTGGAAGTGTAGGCACGTTCTGATGGCTCTCTCACAAATGGAAAAGGGGGTGGATGGGTATATATAGCCTCCACACGAAATCTAACCGTTGCACACATTTTACCAAACTCGATCACACCGAATAGAGAAACTTGGTGGGACCCATCTAGTTTAAAATGTGAACGTTAGGATTTTCGGTGGGAGCGATGCGCTAGGGTTAGGGAAAAACCTCATCTCGGTGAGACCGATGGCATGAACTCGGTGAGACCGATTTCTACAATTAATCAAACATAGAGTTGGTCAAGCAAACTCAATGGGACCGACCGCTCATTCTGTTGAGACCGAAATGTTACGAAAAGGAAACACAGAGTTTGCATTGCGAACTCGGTGGGACCGATCGCTCATTTCGGTAAGACCGAAATGTTACGAAGAGGAAACAAAGAGTTTGCATTGCGAACTCGGTTGGACCAATAGCTCATCTCGGTAAGACCAAAATGTTACGAAGGGAAACAGAGAGTTTGCAATCCCATCTCGGTGAGACTGAACTGATTAGGGTTTCTGGCTATGGCTATGTCAAGAGAACTTGGTGGCGCCGGATGAATCAAATTGGTGGGGCCGAGTTTGACTTTAGGTTTAAGGCATATGTGGAAATGAGAAAGGGGTTGAGGGCTTTGGAGCATATCACTAAGCAATTTGAGCAAGTAGACCATTAAGCAACACCTCATCCCCTTTTAATAGTATTGGCTTTTCCTATGGACTCAATGTGATCTTGGATCACTAAAATAGAAATGAAGAGTCTTGAGCTTTTGCCAATCTTTGTCCTTAGCATTTTGAGGGGTCCACATCTCTAGTCCATGCTGATACGTCTCCAACGTATCTATAATTTTTTATTGTTTATATTGTCATTTTTGGATGTTTTACAATCATATTACAGTCATTTTATATCATTTTTTGGTACTAACCTATTGACATAGTGCCCAGTGATGTTGCTATTTTCTGCATGTTTTTTACAACGCGGGGAATCAATATCAAACGGAGTCCAAACACAATGAAACTCCTGGAGGATTTTTTTTTGGGCCAAAAGAAAGCCAATGGGCCAAGGAAGCACCTGAGGGGCTGCTCGAGGGAGCACACCACCGAGAAGCGCCAAAGGCCCAAGCGCATACGGTGGGTGCTGCCCACCTCGGGTGCCCCATGAACCGCCTCTTCGCTCTATAAACACCACAATATTCTAGAAACCCTAGGGGAGTCGACGAAAATCAATTCCAGCCGCCACAGAGTCCAGAACCACCAGATCCAATCTAGACACCGTCATGGAGGGGTTCACCACTTCCATTGGTGCCTCTCCTATGATGTGCGACTAGTTCTTTGTAGACCTACGGGTTCATAGTTAGTAGCTAGATGACTTCCTCTCTCTCTCTCTCTTGATTATCAATACAATGGTCTCTTGGAGATCCATATGATGTAAGTCTTTTTTGCGGTGTGTTTGTTGGGATCCGATGAACTTTGAGTTTATGATCAGATATATGTTTTTATCCAAGAAAGTTATTTGAGTCTTCTTGACCTCTTATATGCATGATTGCTTATAGCCTCATATTTCTTCTCCGATATTTGGGTTTTGTTTGGCCAACTTGATCTATTTATCTTGCGATGGGAAGAGGTGCTTTGTAGTGGTTTCGATCTTACAGTGCTTGATCCCAGTGACAAAAGGGGAACCGACATGTATGTATCGTTGCTACTAAGGATAACAAGATGGGATCTATATCTCCGCAATAGATAAACGGATCTCGTCTACATCATGTTATCGTTCTTATTGCATTACTCCGTCTTCTCATGAACTTAATACACTAGATGCATGCTGGATAGCGGTCGATGTGTGGAGTTATAATAGTAGATGCAGGCAGGAGTCAGTCTACTAATCTTGGACGTGATGCCTATATAATGATCATTACCTGGATATCGTCATGATTATTTGAAGTTCTATCAATTACCCAACAGTAATTGTTTTCCCACCGTTTGCTATTTTTCTTGAAAGAAGCCACTAATGAAACCTACGCCCCCCGTGTCTCTTTTCATCATATTTGCCTTTGCGATCTATTTTCTCTTGCATTTATTTTCATATCTATTAAACCAAAAATACAAAAATACCTTGCTGCAATTTATTTGTTCCGTGATCTATTTATCATATCTACCACTTTTACCTCACGTTATTTGCCTATCTTGAAGCGCCGTACCCGGAAGGGATTGACAACCCCTTTAACACGTCGGGTTGCGAGTATTTGTTATTTGTGTGCAGGTGCTGTTTACGTGGTGTGAGGAGGTTCTCCTACTAGTTCGATAACCTTGGTCTCATCACTAAGGGAAATACCTACCGTCGCTATATTGCATCATCCCTTCCTCTTTGGGGAAATACCGGCGTAGTTCTAGCAGACATCACATGCCATGACAACCATTGAACTTTCTGAAACATTTAACTTGAATGACTGTTAGTTCAATGAGCTATATGTTGTTTTGAATTACCAAAACCACCCGGGAATTAGTTGCACTTTCAATCTCCCCCTTTTTGGAAATTTATTACAACATATAGATCAAAGCTTCGACAAATGATAATATAAATGAAGTACATCGTCGCTTTGAGAAGTATGTGATAAGCAAGAGCTCCCCCTAAATTTGTACCTTATTTAAAAAATTGCTTTTGAATGCAAATGCACAATCGATTAGGATCATGGGTTACTCTTCCATGTCACATACATCTTGGTGGAGCACTCAAAGTGATAGAAATAAAAGACATGCACTCATCACCAAGGCAAACATGAATGATCATACATAAGTGATAAGATATCATCGTTCAAGCACACATTAAAGCATAATATGATCAAACACATGATCATATAGGTATCTCACACACGACCACAAATAATGTAGCAAACAAACAAGCAAATAACAAGTAGCAAGAGAGGCAAATTAAAGCAAAACACACACTCTCTCGAAGCCTATGATCTATGCAGTTTCTCCCCCTTTGGCAACAAGTTACAAAAAAGCTTGAAAACGCATAGTGCTATGCCGCACTCTAAGCACGATCTATGGGATCTACAGTGTGCGAAGATGGTGTGGAGAGGACAACATCTGCAAAATATTTCGCTGATTTTGAGGAACTGGAGGAGTTGCAACTAGAGGGGCAACTGGGGCAGTGGTTGCAGGTGCTGAAGTGGTAGCTCTCGCACTGGCTGGCACAGCTATACACCTGTGTGCCCTAGGCACTCTCTGAAATGCATCTGTGGTAGCTCTCCCTCTCATGTCCTCTGCTTCTTCTTGAAGTTGCTCAACTATTGTCTGGATTTCTGTGACTTTCAAGTCTAGATCATAAAATTTTGTTTCAATGATCCTATCAAGACTTTCTTGGTTTTGAGTCAGGGTGGCTAGTCCTTTCTCAATTCTCATAGTGGCCTCAAGCAGATAGCTGAGCTGATCCTTCTTGTTCTTGAGATTTACAGTTGAGGCATTTGAAACCTTGGAAGTCTTTTCAGTTTCTGCTTTCTCTCTCTTCTCCTGAGCCTCTACAGATGCAGGATGTGATGCATCCATGACAACAACATTGTCCTCAAATTCTGGCTTCAGGGGAAGGTTCTCTCTCTCTAGAACACTCTCTGAAATGCATATGTGGTAGCTCTCCATCTCGTGTCTCTGCTTCTTCTGGAAGTTGCTCAACTGCAGTCTGAATTTCTGTGACCTTCAAGTCTAGATCATAAAATTTTGTTTCAATGATCCTCTCAAGACTTTCTTGGTTTTGAGTCAGGGTGGCTAGTCCTTTCTCAATTCTCACTATGGCCTCAAGCAGATAGCTGAGCTGATCCTACTTGGTCTTGAGATTTACAGTTGAGGCATCTGGAACCTTGGAAGTCTTTTCAGTTTCTGCTTTCTCTCTCTTCTCCTGGGCCTCTACAGATGTAGGATGTGATGCATCCATGACAACAACATTGTCCTCAGATTCTGGCCTCAGGGGAAGGTGCTCTCTGTCTAGAAGATATTCACATGTACCCATCTTGGAGTTGATGAGCATCTGAATGTGTGGGGCATATCCACATGACCTCTTCTAATATGCGACAGTCCTCTTAATTGTTTCAACAATCAAGGTCATCACCTTGAACTTCTCTGGCACATCAAACATAAGCAGCAAGTTGATTGAGTGCCCTCTTATCATCCTGTCATCTCATGCTTTTGGCAAAAAAGTATACCTCAATATAGTGTTGATGGTAGGCAGCCCTGACAACAGATAGTAGATGGATCCAAACTTGTTAGTCTCCAAGGAAACATCAGGAATTTCCTTGTACATGTGTGCCATGGAGTTATGACCTTTCCTAGCTTAGCATAAGCATCTGTGTCATTTTTAGATTCTTTAGGGGCATTGATCAGCTTGGCCCACTCAATAATGGAGGATTGGTACCTAGTACCTTCATTCATCCAGACTATCTTGCCATCTGGGTAAAAATGTGGAGTTGAATAAAATTTCATGACCATCTCTATTGGTGCCAAAACCGGTAGATCTTGGGTAGGGGGTCCCGAACTATGCGTCTAAGGATCAAAGGTAACATGAGGCAGGGGACATGATGTTTACCCAGGTTCAGGCCCTCTTAATGGAGGCAATACCCTACTTCCTGCTTGATTGACTTTGATGAGTATAGGGGTTACAAGAGTTGATCTACCTCAAGATTGTGATGGCTAAACCCTAGATGTCTAGCAAGTATGATTGTGATTGCCTCTACGAACTAAACCTCTGGTTTATATAGACACCGGAGGGAACTAGGGTCGTACAAAGTCGGTTTACAGATGAAGGAAACTACACATTCGTACGCCAAGCTTGTCATCCACGCAAAGGAGAGTCCCATCCGGACACAGGGGAAGGGCTTTTGTCTTGTACCTTCATGGCCCATCAGCCCGGCCCATATCACATAGGCCGACTCCTTGAGGACCCCATAATCCAGGACTCCCTCAGTAGCCCCCAAACTTGCCTTCAATGACGATGTTATATCCGGCTTCAGGTCTTCGGCTTTGCAAGGCGGGTTCTCCATTGTACTTCGTATAGCTCGGCTTTTACATTAAATACCATACCCTTCAACTTATGTGCCGCCGTCGCCTCGGCCTCCACGTGTCGAGTGAATGCGAAGGGCCTAAGCATTTTTGCAAGTAACCCCTTGTCCATATGGGAAAGGTGTCTATTTAAAGAGATTGAATCTTAGATACCATTCCTCACCAGGCGAAAATCCTTAGATCTTGCCATAGGAATTCATCCAAACATATGGCTGGCGCTCCTAGTTCTTCCTCGCGCCCCCTCGGTCCTCAAAAAGGAGATTGGGAGAGCTGTTCCATTTCCCACGCCCAGTTGACCAAGCTTCAGACGCAGGGATATCTCCCTCCCTCGGATCTAGTCCCCGTTCGGGCGGGATTAACTCCATCAACGGCGAAACCCTGACGGAGAACTTCCCCAATCCTACTAAAGCGAAATAGGTGTGCTTCGTTTCTTTCCAACTGAGAGGCGTGGGATTTCCGATTCATCCTTTCCTCAGAGGTCTTCTGGAGTATTATGGCCTCCAACTACACAATCTAACGTCGGGCTCCATCCTGCACATTGCAGGCTTCGTTGCTCTTTGCGAGCTATTCCTAGGCTGCGAGGCCCATTTCAAGTTATGGAGGAAATATTTCGGCCTCGTCCCCTGCTCCCAAGGGGGGTCCATATTCGAGGTGGGTGGCGCCGAAGTATGGCGCATAGCCGGAACAGGATACCTGTCCGGCACTCCGAAGAAGGCATCCAAAGAGTGGCCCTCAGAGTGGTTCTACATCGAAGACGTTGTTCTCCCGGACCCAATCCGGCAAGGTCTTCCCGAATTTTCCACTGCTCCTTTAAAGAAGCACGCCAGCTGGCGTCCCCGAAGCTATGAATAAGAAGACAGTGCAGAGATTAAGAGGCTAGCGAGCAAGATCAGAATACTCGCCCACTCTGTACTGTCCATAGTTGAGGTAATGGCGATTTCAATAACGCGATACGTCCAGCCACTTCAATTCAGAAGGCTTCCCATGTGGCATTACAATGGGGAGGACGACACATCGCACTGTGGGCGCAAGGGTCCGAACAATTTTGCCGCTTTGGGCGCCATGTTGGCTGATCTTTACAAAGGGGAGAAGGAAGACTTTACTCGCCTTAAATGCCAAGAAGGTTTCTCCATGTATAACCCCATCGATTGGGTAAGTTTTCAATCATAGGCCTCACTCAGTCTTTTTCTCTAATTAAGCTTAGTCGATTTTAATACGGCTACCCTTAACATGAATGGAGAAAGGTCGTCGCATGGATCTACAGCCCCGCTCCACAGCCGTAGAACCATAACCGAAACCTAGATCCCGGATTTGAAGAGGATCCCGATATATTTATAGAATTTAAGGAAGGAGTCTTTCCTCAGACGAGCTACGACGGCACGGAAGTGGCCATTATAGCCGCTTACCCTAGCCTTCTCCCCTCCTCCCATGTAAGTACCCAGGAGACACCCTCTCAAAGAGAGTTTTCCCCTTGCGACTCACCTGCCGCACTGTATCGTGCTCCCAAGGGGCGAGGCTCATCCCATAGTACTGTGGCAAAGGCGTCTTCTAGGAAGATGACACTCGCACAGGGTGCATCTTTAAAAAGAAAGGCAAACGACGATACTACTAGGCCCTCTTCTTTGTCAAAGAGGTATAATCTTTAACACGCACTTAGTGGATAGATCGGACGGTGACGTTTCCTACTGTGCCATATCGCAGGAGGAGCGTATGCTGTACTATATCCGGAGACCTCGCCGGCCATGCGCAGACTAACCCGGCCCCGGACCCTACCACAAGGACTGGAGGGGATGCGGGAGCAATGCCGGATTGTCATCTCCCAGAGGATTTGGATAATGTATCCGTCATGAACTCCGAAGTGGAGAGTGTGATGAATCATCGGTGGTGGAGAGTGGCTATGCGTGACCCGAATTTCACCGAAGAGGCATTCAATGCTTTCAGCTCAACGGATGCTTACATCCGAGCTGCCCGGGATGGACTTGCTGGAGCCACTCGCCAGCTTTCAAAGGATATGCGGGTAAGTACATTTTGTGCAGATTCAATAAGCATATACCAGTAGCCCCCGAGTCTTGAAGCAGTTGGCCCAACTAATTTAAGGGCCATTAAATTCTTAGGTACTCACAGAGAGAAATAACACATTATCCAAGGACCTAGAAGAATGCCGAACTAAGCTAACTGTTGCCACCGCCGAACTGGAAAATTTAAAGAAATCCAAGAAGGCACCTGATGGTAAGTACAACAGCAGTCCAGAAATAAGATTCTGTGCCTACAACGATGTTGCTTAACTATGCATCGTTTCGTTGGCAGGTTCGACAGATCAGCTGGAGGAGACGCTAAGGGCTGATCAAGCGGACAAACAACATGCCGAAGGACAAGAAGCCGCCGGTCAACATGTATTGACACGGACCATTAATGAGAAGAACAAACTACAGGATGCAAATATCAAGCAAGCCGAAGAACTGAAGGATTTAAGAGCCCAACTATCGGATGCTTTGAAGGAGAACAAGAAGCTAAAAGGCGGCATATTCAGTATGCTCTTTAACCTGACTTTCACACGGTCTCCTGTTTGAAAATTTTATAAGTTTATTTCTGTAGGTGTGCTAACCAGACATCCTGAGGAAGAAGTGCATGGATTCCAAGGCGACCTACTACAAGAGCTATCCAAAGTGCACGAGCGGTCTAGGAAAGCATTGAAGAACATGGCTAAGGCTTTGTGGCCATCTGATCAATCTCCAGGAAGTATGGAGGAGCTCATGAATTTATTCAAGAGAGCTCATTGCTGTTTTGAGCTATGGAAGATATCAGCATGTCGGGAAGGCGCACGAGAGGCCTGGGCCATGGTGAAAATGCAGTACACCAGACTTGATCCAAATCATACGGCCTGGGTCGGACCTCGGGGACGAGATGGAAAGAAATTCCTGTTAGCTTAGTGTACGACCAAGTAAAAATAGCCGCTAAGTTTTCTCAACAGGATTGTAAACTAGACAACTTGTTAGAGGGTCTAGAGGAAGAAGAAGTTTTTGAGTCCAAGTAGCAATGTACTTTTATCAACAAACTTATCTCCAGCCGAATTGTAAAACGATTTTCATGGCAGACCTTCTGCTTCAACATTCGAAACCCGAGGTTTGGAGTCTTTTCGAATATTATACCCTTGGTAAACACCAAATTATGTTCGGAAAACAGGCAGTCCGGTCATAGTTGCTTGAACAGACAAGTTGTATTCGGGGAGTTATGTTATATTACATTTGATCGTAAGAAACATCTTCCAGAGAGAATAGTTCCGTTAAGGGTTCCTCTCCTCGGCGACATGCGTTTTTGTGCATCTTTGGGCATAATGCTAAGAATCATAGTACTCGCTATAATTTGGGGGTCATATTGCTGCGAGGGCAGTTCGTCTTTTTTTCGCCGACCAATTATTCCCTTAAGAACGCTAGCTTTCGGCTTCACCCGTCTGAGGTACACGTCCGGATGACCCGGCTATAACAATCGCAGAGGTGCTCCCTTTATGCCCTAGCCGAACAAGCGGGAACGTAGGGCATAAGCATAGGAGCCAGGCAACCCAGCTTGGCAAAAACTTAAGTCATAAAGGTGCATATAATGGCGAAGACAAGACACATATGAGTAGACAACACATATATACGGTGAGCTTGATGCTCGAAAAATAATAATAATAAGCTTCTGTGAAAAGAAGCCCCCAGTTATTATGGGGTTTGTACATTTAATGATGTATGCCCCTCAAGTATGTGGTTTATCCAAACACTGGCTAGAAGTCGTATAAAAACGAAAATAAAAAAGTGAGAGGGAGAAAAGAAGGGACGAAAAAAGGTATAAATGTGAAATTAGGCGTGGAATCTTCGGAGCCGGGCAGCGTTCCATGGGTTTGGTTCCAAACGGTTATCCAAAGCGTTGCGAAGGCGATAGGCTCCTCTAGTGAGAACTTCATCTATAATGAAGGGACCCTCCCATTTGGGCTTGAGCTTGTCCTTTTTCTTCTCTGGTAGGCGTAGAACAAGTTCACCGACATTATAAGTCTTTGCCCGTACTTCCCTGCTTTGATATCGCCGAGCTTGCTGTTGGTAGAGTGCGGAACGGGCCTTCGCGACGTCGCGCTCCTCCACTAGGCCATCCAAATCATCCTGCCGATCGAACTCAGCTTCTCTCTCTTCGTACATGCGCACTCGAGGTGAGTCATGAATAATGTCGCAGGGCAGGACTGTCTCCACGCCGTACACCATGAAGAAAGGTGTATATCTGGTCATGCGATTGGGCGTGGTCTGCAGCCCCCAGAGTACGGAATCGAGTTCCTCGACCCAGTGCTTGTCTGATTCTTGCAGAGATTGTTCTAGTCTGGGTTTGATGCCGCTCATTATCAGACCATTAGCCCGTTCGACCTGACTGTTTGTCTGAGGGTGATATACGGAGGCGTAATCAAGCTTGATGCCCAAATTAGCGCACCAAGTTTTCACCTCATCAGCCATAAAGTTAGAGGTGTTGTTAGTAATAATACTGTGCGGGACACCATAACGGTGTATGACACTGGATATAAAGTCTATAACCGGTCCGGCTTCGGCCGTTTTGACTAGTTTGGCTTCTATGCACTTAGTGAACTTGTCGACCATAACCAGTAAATATTTCTTCTTATGGCTTCCCCCTTTAAGGGGTCCAACTATTGGCATTCTGGATATGAGGGTATCCAGACTTGCTTGCCTGCGGCCCACTGCGTGGCTCCATCGACGGCCCGGTACGGCCCAGCTTCGGCATCAACGACTCAAGACCCTCGCGAGGGGCCAAGCCTCACGAGGCGGACGACACCAAGATCCCCAAGGTGACCGGCCTCCTCAGGCTGGCTCTCGAGGGGCGGAGAGTTCAATGCAAGGTACAGCTCACGAGGCTCAGCTGACGTGAGCCATGACAACCAAGGCTAGGCAGGCGCCAGCGGGCACAGAGCGCCAGTTTCCTCTTCGGTGCAAGGGAGGCAAGTCGCAGGCGCGGAGTCCCGAGGAACCAGCCAAAGGTTTCCATTCTGGTGCAACAAGACCAAGACCGCCAGGACGGCAGGACAGAGGTCATCACCGAGCCCACCGCAGCATCACGACCAGAGGCTTTTCGCACGCGAAGACCACTTTAGTTAGGATAGGATGTACTACTTGTCCCCTTTCTAATCTGGTCCCTTCCCGCCAACATTTGGGAAGAGGACCAAGGCCACTATAAATAGGACTTAGCCACCATCATAGAGGAGCATCTGATTCTGATCGGATCCATTCTCACCCGACCACCTCACCAGCTGCCTTGAGCTCAAGAACACCTCACCTCCTGAAGCCAGTTCATCCACTATACTAGTTCATCCTCAGCCCTTTGAGGCAATCCACCAAAAACGCTGGAGTAGGTTATTACACCGCAAGGTGGCCCTAACAAGGATAAACTGTTGTGTCCCTTTGTCTCATTGAGCCCGACACGCTAGGCTTAGGAGGATTGCGAGTAGGCAGATTGGGTAGGTTGAGATCTCCGCACGTACCCCAGAGTTCGAACCTTTCAAGGGTTTGCGGAACCCGTAATCTGACATTTGGTGCACCAGGTAGAGGTGCGTCGAATCCTCTCTTCCGTCAATCGATCCATAGCCACTCTGACACCTCCATGGCTGACGCGCTCGGGCTCACGCCGAGCGTCGGGCCGCGGTTGCCGCTCGCATTGTTCAGACGGTTTCGGTGGGCGATGGATGTGCTCGTCGTGCTCCATCTCCGGTGGCCAACGCCGCCACGGGCCCTGCCGGCCACGAGCAACAAGCTTCTTCGCTGCACCCTTCGGTGCGCCACGACGGGCGCACCGCCATTCCGTCACTGACCGCGGCAGCTTCATCCTCCCACGCGCGTCACGGCCTGGCGAACGCGCAGGCTGCTCTGCTCATGGCATGGGAGCTCCTTCGCTACCACCCGGTCGACGACTTCTATGAGGAGTGGCTCGAGCGGATCGCTGAGCTTGTCAGCGCGACTGGGGGCTCTGCTGCACCAGCCGCACTGCCTCAGTAGCCGCCTGCCGCGAGCGACATGGCTCATGGGGCACCTCCCCTACCTCCAGCCCAGGATGTCATCATCGAGCCGAGGCGTGTGACACCAGGGCACGAACCACCGCGCCAGGCACCTCCGCGGGAAGAGGTGAGCTGCCAGGTGCTGCAGCGGCCTCAAGGAGAAGCACGCGTGCTTCCGACGCCCCCACGTCAAGCCCGCGTGCCGCCATAAGAGGTGGCAGCGCGCGAGCACCAGGACCAAGCTCCACATCCTTGACGGGCCCCCGTGGCCACAACAGGATGTCACGCATTCACCTCGGAGCTTTGCAATGTCATCTGGCCGAGCAAGTTCAAACCTGACCTGCCTCCATGCTATGATGGCACCGCCGACCCCACCAAGTTCCTGCAGCTCTACGAGCTGAGCATCGTGGCGGCCAGCGGCGACGAGAAGATCATGGCGAACTGATTCCCCATGGCCCTCAAGGATGGCGTGCGATCCTGGCTCCTGAATCTCCCCGTGGGATCGATCTCTTCCTGGGAGGAGATGCGCGGCCGCTTCATCGCCAACTTCCAAGGCACTCGCGACCGCCCGCTAGCCGCGGGTGACCTGCAACGCATCAAGCAGTAGCCAAGAAAGACCCTGCAGAAGTACATCCAGCGCTTCAACAACGTTCGCCTCAAGATCCCCAAGGTGTCGGACGAGGCCATCATTTCAGCATTCATTGATGGCGTCCGCGACGTCAAGATGAAGGAGGATCTCGCCATCCACGAGGACCTCTGCACAGCCTTGGAGATGTTCAACATGGCGAACAAGTGTGCAAGGGCTGAGGACGGGCGCCTCTTCCTCTTCGAGCTCCCCGATGCTAACCCAGAAGACAAGAAGGCCAAGGACAAGGACGTGAAGTGCAAGGGGCCGGCCATGCTTGCGGCCGAGCGAAATATGAAGCGCGACTGTGACCACCCTGAGTCATCCAAGAGCAACAGACTGTTCTACGTCTTCCACAACGTCCACAGCCACAACACCAACGACTGCCTGGAGCTCAGGGCCCTCCATGACGGGCGCCTCGGTCGACGCCCCGAGCGCAACGATCAGGGCTATGGCCGCGGAGGTGGACGAGGTGGAGGACGCTGGGACGGACGCGACCATCGCCAGGAGTGGCGCGACCATCCTCGGGAGGACCGTTGGCAGGGCCAACCTCGCGAGGGTGCCTGGAGGGAGCAGCCTCGTGAGGATCGCCCTCAGGGAAATGCCGGTCTTCCTCCACTACCTCCACCACCAAGGAGGAACGAAGATCATCTCCAGGACGAGGGGGCTGGGGGCTTCCAGGAGCCTCGAGCCATTGCCTGCATCCTGGGCGGCTCACAGGCCCCAGCTTCTCATCGCATCTTCAAGCAGTTCGCGCGCGAGGTGAACGCGGCGCTCCCCATGCCCGAAGCAACTCGCCCGCTCAGGTGGTCCAAATGCACCATCACCTTCAGTTCCTCAGATCAGCTCAAGTGCGCGGCCACTGCCGGCGCGCTCCCCATGGTCTGCTCGCACGTCATCAGCAACGTGGTCGTCACCAAGACTCTCATCGATGGTGGAGCAGAGCTCAACATTCTCTCTGTTCAAACGTTCGACAGGCTCCAAGTGTCGTACTACCAGCTTCAGCCGACCAAGCCATTCTTAGGAGTGACCGACGGTTCCACACACCTGATAGGGCAGGTCCACCTCCCTGTCACCTTCGGCGAACGCAACAACTACAACACCTAGCTCATCGACTTCGACGTTGCTGACATTTGCTTGACGTACAACACCATCCTAGGGTACCCAGCACTCGCCAAGTTCATGGCAGCGACGCACCACGGCTACAACGTCCTCAAGATGCCAGGGAGCAGCGGCGTCATCACGGTCACTTGCCAGGAAAAGGATGCGGTGTGCTCCCTCAAGCGCGCCTACCATGCTGCGGCAGTTGAGAACCCTAAAGATGAGGGTGGTGTCCTCCCTCCTGAGGTCGCCCCCAAGATGAAGAAGATGCAGCTGGGTCAGGGATCTCGCGAGGAAGCATCACTCAACAGTGCTACACTAATCCTTGCGTCCCCGAATGGGGCGCCTTCACCTATCGCATAGGAAGGCGCGCCCGGCGCCCTTCTCAAGCTGGGCTCGGGGGCTTTCCTCTGGAAGGCCTTGGACCTAGCCAGTGTCACGAGGGAGGCGCTCGGGCACCACGCGGAGGCGTGCTTTAGTGCATGCTTCCCAGGAAAAGGCGTCGGGCGGAAGGCACCAGGCGTTCAGGAGTTCATTAGCGAGGCAATCGAGGAGATTCAAGAGGCAAGGGTTCTGCAAGGCGGTCGTCGCCTACCGCAAGGCGCGGCTCATTGCCCTAGAGAGGGTAAGGAATTCCATGTCTGCATCGACATCCCAGGGCTCAATTAGGCCGCATCTCGACAGCTCTTCTGGTCACCTCATGTTGGCCGATGCGAGGGTCCGCCTCACAGCTACGTACGCATGCCCTTCGGCCTGCCGAGCGCGGCTGCGGCGTTCCAGCGCTGCATGCGGGACGCCCTGGCGGCTCGCCAGCACAGGCACCAGGCGACCCTGGCAGAGATGGAGGCGCATCTTCTGGAGCCTCCTGGGCCTCCTAGGCCTCCCGAGGCCCGGGGCCAAGGCGGCTCGTGAGGAACGACTCCAGCAGTGCGCGTCTTCTACTACCCCGACATCTCTTCAGCAATGGTACTAGGTGACATTTCTCTAAGTTCATTCAGTTGGGGGCGCCCCACGGGCTGCATCATCCCCGAGACGTGTGGGTTCGTCCCCGCGGCGTGTATCATTTTGCATTCACCAGAATTGTCTAACCATCTTTTATGAGTTTATCCACAATCGTCACTCTACGGCCTCGAGCCTTAACCGCCTCACGATCTCCCTACATTTGATGGCTTGTCCCTCGCTCGCCTCGCTGCATGGCTACTCATGTCGGCACGGTGCTTGTGCTCGGGTCTGTCCCTGCAACGCTGACAAACCCAAGGACCGAGCTCTGGCTCGCGACCCGCCTCGCGCACGCCACCTCACCAGGTCCTTGGTGCCTTCGTCTTTCGCCAGGCGCCCTGAGGCTGATAGTCTGCTCCGCAGGAGTTCGCGACCTCTCCAGTATCTAATATGCAGGTTCGTCTGATGATGGTTCACGGGCCAGTTCGGACAATTGCCATTTTACCTCGTTCTTGCATGTTAAAGGGCGGGTCCCGAGCATCGCGCCTCAGGAGCTCCAACTGGCTCTCCAGCCCTCACCCCCTGGCCTTGACCACGGCATCACGACGTGCATACCAGCGGCGGCTGAGCTTGCTCGAGGGCCGGGACCCGAGGATGTAGAGCACCTAGGCAAGCAAGGCGAGAGGGTGGTCATCGCGAGCCACGCCTAATGACACTACCACGGACGCAAAAGCGGGCATCCCCCAGTGGATCGCTACAGGACTACTGAAAGATAAGTCGCATGCACTGTGATACCTATCGCACATCCCGCTTGCCCCTATCCCGCAGTCCCACTTCAGCGGCTTCACTCCCCTTTTCCATTCCTCGGGCAGCTACTTGCACACCAAGGGGGACCTCGTGAGCATCGCGCCTCATGAGCTCTCACCGGACCTCGGGCCGCTCACCTCCTAGCCTTGACCACGGCATCGCGACCTGGCATACTAGCGACGGTTGAAGCCTGCCTGGGGACTGGGTCCCGTCAGTGTAGAGCGTCATGCTGTCTAAGGGAAAGAAAAGGGGGGAATCGTGTCGAACTGGGATATGCGACTTCATCATAGAATCAAGAAAGCAACGCTGGTATTAAACACACTTCGGTCCTTACATAACCCACGGGGGCTGGATCTGATTCCGCGCAGGGAAGCAAAAGAAGGAAGGCTACTATCAAGCCATAGAGCGTCATCGACGATGCTGAGCGGCAGCCGCCACCACGCTCTGACCACGGCGGGAGCTTGGCCGCACATAGCTATCATCGCTGGACTCCGGAGACTCGCTGGGCTCAAGAGAGTCGCTGGATTCCCTGGAGTCGTCGCTGCTGCTGGAAGAGGTGCTGAAGGGGGCAGAAGCAGGTCCAGCACCCACGGCTGCATCCTGCGGGCTGCTTCCACCGGGTCAGCACTCCAGCCGTCGGCCCTCCTTGTTGAAGACCTTGAAGAACAAGGTGGGTGCGCCATCATATTTGAAGTGAATCGCAAGGGCTCCCTTGGCGCAGCAGGCTCTAGCGACCTCACCCCATCCACGTGTCATGAAGACGTCTCCGGGGGGGCACCACCTCGACCTCAGCTCCGGTGGCCGGGCTGTAGCACCCGGCGTGCTACAGCCACAGCTCAAGCACCCCCTTGGGGGCAGCTCGTCGACGAAAAACCTCGGGAGCCGGATCCATGAATTGGGCGGCATCGCTGCCCACACCACAAACTCGCGCGAGCTACCCTCAGCGTGTGTCTATGGCACGGTCGACAAGGCAATGGCAGCCCATCCTTCATTGTTGGGGATCGCTCGATGGCGCACGTCTTCTTCCCGGGTGCGGGCATACAGGGGAAGGGGGAAGCGAGGCGGAGGCCTCGATTGCCAAGGCCTGGCAACCTCTCGTCCCATGTTGGAGTCGTGAGGAAGGCGGAGCCGCTTCTTCAGTGGGATAGGATCAGGCCCCTCCCCAGGGGCCTTACCCTTTTCGGCCACCGAGAACCTCCTGATCGGCTCCATGGGAGCAAGATGGAGCAAAAGAAGAAATGGGCGGCGAGAAGACGAAGGAGAGATGAGCGAAGGGGATCTGCCCTTCCCCCACATTTACATCCAAGGAAGGCCAACCGCCGGCCTCCACGACCTCGCGCCATGATCATCTTCTGCAGCCGCATCGTCCCGTCAAGTCGAGCAGTTGCTGAGGCGGCATGGGGAAGCGAAGATGCCCATGTCCCATCAATCGCCACGTGTCATCAAAGCCGCAGGCAGTTAGGGCCCGCGGCGCTCTACACTTGCCCTTTGGCTTTGCCTGGAGCCAAGTCCGAGTGCGCCTTGGGCCTGGGGGCTACTGTTGGCATTCTGGATATGGGGGTATCCAGACTTGCCTGCCTGCGGCCCACCGCATGGCTCTATCAATGGCCCGGTATGGCCCAGCTTCAGCATCAATGACTCAAGACCCTCGCGAGGGGCCAAGCCTCGCGAGGCGGACGAGACCAAGACCCCCAAGGGGATCGGCCTCCTCATGCTGGCTCCCGAGGGGCGGAGAGTTCTATGGAAGGTACACCTCATGAGGCTCAGCTGACGTGAGCCATGACAACCAAGGCCAGGCGGGCGCCAGCGGGCGCAGAGCGCCAATTTCCTCTTTGGTGCAAGGGAGGCAAGCCGCAGGCGCGGAGTCCCGAGGAACCAGCCAAAGGTTTCCATTCTGGTGCAACAAGACCAAGACCGCCAGGACGGCAGGACGAAGGTCATCACCGAGCCCACCGCAGCATCACAACCAGAGGCTTTTCACAGGCGAAGACCACTTTAGTCAGGATAGGATGTACTACTTGTCCCCTTTCAAATCTGGCTGTTGTGGGATCCCTTCCCGCCAACATTTGGGAAGAGGACCAAGGCCACTATAAATAGGACTTAGCCACCACCATAGAGGGTCATCTGATTCCGATCGGATCCATTCTCATCCAACCACCTCACTAGCTCTATTGAGCTCAAGAACACCTCACCTCCTGAGGACAGTTCATCCATTGTACTAGTTCATCCTCAGCCCTTCAAGGCAATCCACCAAAAATGCTGGAGTAGGGTATTACACCACAAGGTGGCCCGAACCAAGATAAACTGTTGTGTCCCTTTGTCTCTTTGAGCCCGACGCGCTAGGCTTAGGAGGATTGTGAGTAGGCAGGCTGGATAGGTTGAGATCTCGGCACGCACCCCAGAGTTCAAACCTTTCAAGGGTTTGCGGAACCCGTAATCCGACACCGACCATGTCTAGCCCCCAGACCGCAAAAGGCCAAGTAATGGGGATTTTTCTTAGGGTAGTGGGCGGCATGTGGCTTTGATTGGCGAAAAGCTGGCATCCAACACAGCGCTGTACGAGGTCCTGTGCGTCTGCTCGGGCCGTGGGCCAAAAGAAACCCGTACAGAAGTTCTTACTTACAAGGGCCCGAGCTGCGGTGTGATGGCCACCAAGAGCGGCGTGCATTTCAGCCAAAAGCTATCGTCCCTCTTCTTCAGAGATACATCTTTGAAGTACTCTGGTAGTACTTGTCTTGTGCAGTTCCCCCTCGCGAACTTTGTAGGCCTTCGAGCGTCGAACAATACGTCGGGCCCCGGTATGATCATCAGGGAGCTCATTCCTAGTAAGGTAGGCAAGGAAAGGTTCAGTCCACGAGGCAATTACAGCCATGATTTTGTGGGCCGATGGTGTTAGTTCGGTGCCCGAATCCCCGATGATATCGAAACTGTGTTCGGAATCTGGGGGTATGATCGGCTCCGGAACGGTGTCACCGCTTTCGTCCTGCCACAATACGGATGGCTTGAAGAGCCTCTCCACAAAGGTGTTAGGTGGGATGGGGTCGCGTTTGGCGCCCATGCAGGCAAGAATGTCCGCAGCTTGATTACTCTCTCGAGCCACGTGATGAAACTTGAGCCCCTCTAACCGAGCTGATATTTCGAGTATGGCGTTGCGGTAAGCCGCCATCTTTGAATCTTTTGCATTGAATTCTCCGTTTATTTGGGATATTGTGAGGTTTGAATCCCCGCGCACTTCGAGGCATTGTATGCCCATGGAAACGGCCATCCAGAGACCGTGCAATAGGGCCTCGTATTCGGCTGCATTGTTAGAGTCTGTATATAGTATTTGGAGCACATAACGGACTGTGTCTCCTATGGGGGATGTAAAGACGACACTAGCCCCCAGTCCAGCTAGCATTTTAGAGTCGTCGAAGTGCATCACCTGGTTGGAATATGTGCCATACTCTTTGGGGAGTTCGGCCTCTGTCCATTCGGCGATGAAGTCAGCCAACACCTGACATTCAATGGCTCGGCGTGGATTATAAGTTATTTCAAATGGTAAGAGCTCAATGGCCCATTTGGCAATTCGGTCGGTGGCGTCCCGGTTGTTTATGATGTCATTAAGTGGTACTTCGGAAGCCACCGTGATCGAGCACTCTTCAAAGTAGTGCCGCAGCTTGCGGGATGCCATAAAGACGCATATGCTATCTTTTGATAATGCGGGTATCGGGATTTGCATGGTGTAAGGACCGTCGACACGTAATATACTGGTTTTGAAGTGGGAATTTATGTCCCTCTTCATCTCGTTCGACGACGAGCACCGCACTCACCACCTGGTGAGTTGCAGATATATAGAGCAACATCAGTTCACAGACGTTTGGTGTGGCCAGGATTGGGTTACTTTCTAATAGAGCTTTTATTTCTTCCAGTCCGGCCGTGGCAGCGTCCGTCCACACGAAGTGGTCAGTGCGGCGGAGCAGGCGATATAATGGCAATGCCTTTTCCCCTAGTCTGGAGATAAAATGGCTCAAAGTTGCCATGCACCCAGCTAGTTTCTGGACCCGCTTGAGGTCTATTGGTGTTGCCAACTATGACAGGGCTCGGATTTTGGCTGGGTTTGCTTCGATTCCTCTATTGGAGAAAATGAACCCCAGCAGTTTTCCGGCTGGAACGCCGAAAACTCATTTTTCCAGATTGAGCCATATGTCATATGCTCAGAGGTTGACGAATGTAAGGCATAAGTCACCCACCAATGATTCGACATGCTTGGTTTTGATGACTACGCCATCTACATATGCCTCCACAGTTTTGCCGATTTGCTTTTCCAGGCATGTTTGAATCATGCGTTGATAGGTTGTGCTGGCGTTCTTGAGCCTGAAAGGCATAGTGTTGAAGCAGAAGGGCCCATACAAAGTGATGAATGCCGTTGTGGCTTGGTCGGGTTCTTTCATCTTAATTTGATGGTATCCGGAGTATGCTTCGAGGAAGCACAGGGAATCGTGTCCTGCGGTCGCGTCAATAATCTGGTCAATGCGAGGTAGTGTGAAGGGGTCCTTAGGGCAAGCCTTATTAAGGTCTTTGAAATCGACACACAGGCGCCAGGATTTATCCTTCTTTGGTACCATGACCAAGTTTGCTAGCCAGTCCGGATGTTTGATCTCTCTGATAAACCCCGGCTTCGAGTAGCTTGGCTAGCTCCTCCCACTTAGCCTGTCGTTTGGGTTCGGAAAATCGGCGCAGAGTTTCCTTGACTGGTTTGTATCCTTTTAGTATATTGAGACTATGCTCGGCCAGTCTTCATGGGATATCTAGCATATCCGAAGGGTGCCAGGCAAAAATGTCCCGGTTCTCACGCAGGAATGCGCGTAATGCAGCGTCGACCGTCGGATCCAGCTGTGCCCCAATGGAAGCTGTCTTCTTGGGGTCCGTCAGGTGGACTTGAAATTTGACTATTTCGTCTACTGGCTTGAAGGAAGTAGATTTGGGTCTCTTATCAAGGATTACGTCGTCCCTATCCATTCTGGAACGTAGGGTGGTTAGTTCTTTGGCCGCGAGGGCCTCGGATAAAGCCTTGAGGGCCAGAGAGGCGGTTTTGTTTTCCGCGCAGAGTGCTATGTCCGGACCACTGGTGATAGTGATAACTCCATTGGGCTCGGCATTTTGAGCTTCATATACCCATATTGGGGTACGGCTTGGAAGCGTGTGAATGCGTCTGCCCTAGCAGGGCGTGATACCCGATGTTGAAAGGTGACACACGGAAGAGTAACTCTTCGGACCTATAGTTTTCTGGCGTGCCGAATACCACGTCGAGTTTGATTTTTCCCGAGCATCTTGCTTCCCGACTGGGGATAATACCTCGATAGGTTGTGTTACTTTGCTCAATGCGACTCCTGTCCATTTACATTTTATTGAGCGTGTCTTCATAGATGAGGTTCAGTCTGCCGCCGTCATCCATTAGCACTTTAGTGAGCCGAAATCCGTCTATGATTGGGTTTAGGACCATGGTAGTGCGGGTGGCGGGATCTTGGTTCGTCATCGGCATTGAAAGTGATCGCCGTATCATTCCAAGGAATTACTGCTGCCACCTGGCAAACTTCGGCAAGGTTGCGGAGTGCCCTTTTGCACCAATTATTTGATGAAAAGGTCTCGAAGACCGTGAATACTTTGAGATCGTTGTCCTCCAAGAGTATTTCTCTGGGGTGTTGTGGGTGAGGATACCCTCGCCGCTCTGGCCACTTGCCGGAGTATCCAACATGCTCGGAGGCTATGCGTTGGTTCGGTGTTCGGCGTCATGTGAATTTGACAGGGCTTGTCGAGCCATTCCTCGTGGACTGTTCTATTCCCAGTAAAGGGCTTGATTTTCTTGTCAACGGAATGATCATTAGGTGCTCCGTGAGGGTGCATCCTTTTTGCCCGTCCGGGAGGTAGCTTAAAGGCATGTGGTTCCCAGTGGGCTGTTTGGGTTTTCCCGGCGCTTTCCATTGTGCAGTACTTCTATACTATGTGTGCCAAATCTGCAAAGTGCAGTATGTGACGGCCGTTGAGGGCATTAAGGATTCCCTCATCCGTACAATTGTTGCAAAATACCGAGATCGCATCATCGTCGCAGCAATCTTTGATCTTGTTTTTAACAAGGAGGAATCTGGCCCAAAAGTGGTGGACTATTTCCTGAGGCTGCTGTCGCAAGTACATTAAGTCGCATATGTCCGGAGGACCGGAATTGCTTGGGGAATATTGCTTGTGGTGGGTGGGTGGGCTTAAATCCGAACCCTGACCCAGTGTGACATCTGGATTCTAAAAAAATTTTGAGGTTACAAGCCCGGGCTTCGGAGCGTTCGGTGAGTTTTTAGGCTCAACACCCGATTCTATGTTCGGAGGACAAGAAGTGTCCTCCCGAAGATGGGTGTCCGGCTCTCCGAGCTCGGAAATTCGAACATACTTTGTTCTCATCGTAGGAGAAGAGTTATTGTCAGCTTGTTCCTCCACAATTGCCACCTGATGGGTGATCGGCGGAGATCTGATTACTCTTTGATCGGGTTTAAGCCCAATCTGATCATAGTCGGTTGCGACCCCCCGGGCGGCGATGCAATCTAGCCATTCATTTAAAGCCGATACATCTGCCAGATCCATCTTGTCGGAGTATTCAGGGCCGACGCGGAGACAATTTTTGGTGACAGGCTGGGTTGCCTTTGGCTTAGTGGCCGAACGAGCGCCCATGGTGAAGCTGCCAAGCCGGAGGGTTGGCCCTAAAGCTAGGGCCCCTCCGGAAGTGATACTGTCCTTGATGACAAGGCGAGCCATCAACCCTTCTGTCGACGGCACAGAGGAACTCTCAATGAAAGCACCAATGTCGGTGTCATAACCGGCAGATCTCGGGTAGGGGGTCCCGAACTGTGTGTCTAAGGATTGAATGTAGCAGGAGGCAGGGGACACGATGTTTACCCAGGTTTGGGCCCTCTTAATGGAGGCAATACCCTACTTCCTGCTTGATTGACTTTGATGAGTATAGGGGTTACAAGAGTTGATCTACCTCGAGATCGTGATGGCTAAACCCTAGATGTCTGGCATGTATGATTGTGATTGCCTCTACAGACTAAACCCTCCGGTTTATATAGACACGGGAGGGGACTAGGGTCATACAAAGTCGGTTTATATATGAAGGAAACTACACATCCGGATGCCAAGCTTGTCATCCACGCAAAGGAGAGTCCCATCCAGACACGGGGGAAGGGCTTTTGTCTTATACCTTCATGGCCCGTCAGCCCGGCCCATATCACATAGGCCGGCTCCTTGAGGACCCCATAATCTAGAACTCCCTCAATCTCATCATTCCATTTTGTAAGTTCCCGACCAATAAAAGTATCAACTTCATTCATCCTAAAACTCTCATGAACTCTAGGGAAGTAATCAGCATTGTTATCTATATATTCTGAGTCCACCCATCTCATGTCATTGACTATGGGCTTCTTGTCCAAAAGAACTGTCTCATAGAAGTCTTGCTGCTCCCTGGTGTGAAACCTGTAATCCACAGCCGTCCTTCTCCTTGTAGCAGAGGGGCCTGCATGTCTCCATAGTCTGAGACCTGCACCTTTTCTCTCTTTCATGTTCTCTGTAACTGGATGAGTGTCATCATGATCTGGATTTTTTGGCTTGAGCTTCCTAAGCACTTGGGGCTCAACATCTTCTTGAACTTCAGGCACTGGGGCCTTGTTCTTCTCTACAACTGAGATATTTCTTGTGGATCTATTGGGTGTTATTGGCTTTGAAGCTTGAGGAGCAGCAGGCTTGGGAGCTGTCTTGGGCTTAGATGGAGCAGCCCCTGACTTGATAGCATCTCCCATCAGCTTCTGGGTCTTGGCAAGAGGTGCAATGGGCTCTTCCTCCTCTTCTTCATCTGAATCCCTGACCATAGAAGGCTTACCAATAACTCTGGCCATGGTCTTCTTGACCCTTTCTTTCCTTTTCTTTCCTCCAGCAACCTATTCTTCTCTTGGTTAGCAGCAACTTGAGTTGAGGCTTTGGCTTTGGACATAGGAATTCTTTTGGCAGGTGCTTTCTTGTTCAACCCAGGCTTGGTGGAAGTAGCAGTACCAATTCCTTCTTGACAACCTTCTTCTTTGAGGTTACTTCCTCAATTTCAAAATCCTCATCCTCTGAGTCAAAAGTTGTCTTCTTCCTTTGCCTGACAGTGGCCTTAGGCAGATTGCTTGGGGTGCTTCTGCTACCCTCCTCATAACTGCTGTTTGAGGGACTAGTGCCCTCGCTCAGATTTGCATGCTCCTCTGACCTATTCTGGCTATCACTTTGGTCTAACATTGCTGACACTGAAAGCTAACCGTGTGAATACATAGGTTGAGATAGAGTAGATGAGCATCACAAAGCACAACCATTTTGCAAAACAAATGAGTCAAAAACTTAGTTTTAGTTTTCTACAAAAAGCATTTCAGAGCTACCGATATTACAAACTCGGTGACACCGAAGCAGTTCTGGAGTTTAAACATGAAAGGTCGGTGATGGAACAATATAATAGCATGAAACAATCAAAAATTATAGATACATTGGAGACGTATCAGGTATCATATTTTCCATCCAAGGCTCTTAGGATCTTCTTGATGATGAATCTGTCAGTCATCTCTTCACTTCCTAAGCCGGCAATCTCATTTGTGATGAGAGCAAGCCTAGAGTACATTTCAGCGACACCTTCACCATCCTTCATTTTGAACTTGTCAAGTTGACTTTGAAGCACATCCAATTTGGATTCCTTGACGGACTCGGTACCTTCGTGCATACTAATCAAAGTATCCCAAATTTACTTTGCATTCTCAAGACGGCTGATTTTGTTGAATTCTTCGGGGCACAATCCATTGAAGAGGATATCACAAGCTTGTGCATTGTATTGCAGTATCTTCAATTCTTCCGCAGTTGCTTCACGATTTGGTTCTCTCCCATCAAAGAATTCACCCTGCAAACCAATACACACAATAGCCCAAACGACGGGGTTATGTCCAAGAATATGCATTTTCATCTTATGCTTCTAACTAGAAAAATTAGTACCATCAAAGTAAGGACCTCTATGGTGGTAATTTCCCTCGCTAGACACCATACTCTCCTAGGTTGTGAAACCAAGGCTATGATCACTAAAGCTATGGAAATCAAAGGAAAATGAAGACCAAAGCTCTGATACCACTTGTAGTATTGAAAGTATGTCTAGAGGGGGGTGATTGGACTACTTGACCAAATAAAAATCTAGCCTTTTCCCAATTTTAAGTCTTGGCAAATTTGAGCAACTTAGCACAATTCAAGCAATCAACCTATACATGTAATTCTAAGAGTGTGGTAGCAGAATGTAAAACATTGCATATGAAGGTAAAGGGAAGGGTTTGGAGAGGGCGAACACAATGTAGACACGGAGATTTTTGGCGTGGTTCTGATAGTTGGTGCTATCGTACATCCACGTTGACGGAGACTTCAACCCACGAAGGGTAACGGTTGTGCAAGTCCACGGAGGGCTCCATCCATGAAGGGTCCACGAAGAACCAACCTTGTCTATCCCACCATGGCCATTGCCCATGAAGGACTTGTCTCGCTCGGGTAGATCTTCACGAAGTAGGCGATCTCCTTGCCCTTACAAACTCCTTGGTTCAACTCCACAATCTTGACGGAGGCTCCCAAGTGACACCTAACCAATCTAGGAGACACCACTCTCCAAAAGGTAATAGATGGTGTGTTGATGATGAACTCCTTGCTCTTGTGCTTCAAATGACAGTCTCCCCAACACTCAACTCTCCCTCACAGATTTGGATATGGTGGAAAGATAATTTGAGTGGAAAGCAACTTGGGGGAAGGCTAGAGATCAAGATTCTTGTGGTTGGATTGGAATGTCTTGGTCTCAACACATGAGTAGGTGGTTCTCTCTCAGAAAATGAGTAGTGGAAGTGTAGACACACTCTGATGGCTCTCTCACAAATGGAGAAGGGAGTGGATGGGTATATATAGCCTCCACACAAAATCTAACCGTTACACACATTTCACCAAACTCGGTCAGACCGAATAGAGAAACTCGATGGGACCGATCTAGTTCAAAATGTGAACGTTAGGATTTTCGGTGGGACCGACATGATCAACTCGGTGGGACCGATGTGCTAGGGTTAGGGCAAAACCTCATCTTGGTGAGATCGGTCGTATGAACTCGGTGAGACCGATTTAAACAATTAATCAAACAGAGAGTTGGTCAAGCAAACTCGGTGGGACTGGTCGCTCATTTCGGTGAGTCCGGGATATTACGAATAGGAAACAGAGAGTTTGCATTGCGAACTCGGTGGGACCGATCGCTCATTTCAGAAAGACCGAAATGTTACGAAGAGGAAACAGAGACTTTGCATTGCGAACTCGGTGAGACCGATCGCTCATCTAGGTAAGACCGAATTGTTACGAAGGGAAACAAAGAGTTTGCAATCCCATCTCGGTGAGACCTGAATCCCTATCGGTGAGACCGAACTGATTAGGGTTTCTGGCTATGGCTATGTCAAGAGAACTCGGTGGCGCCGGATGAATCAAATCGGTGGGGCCGAGTTTTACTTTAGGTTTAGGACATATGTGGAAATGAGAAAGTGGTTGAGGGCTTTGGAGCATATCACTAAGCATTTTGAGCAAGTAGACCATTAAGCAACACCTCATCCCCTTTTAATAGTATTGGCTTTTCCTATGGACTCAATGTGCTCTTGGATCACAAAAATAGAAATGAAGAGTCTTGAGCTTTTGCCAATCTTTGTCCTTAGCATTTTGAGGGGTCCACATCTCTAGTCCATGTCATGCCAACCATTGAACTTTCTGAAACATTTAACTTGAATGACTATTAGTTCAATGAGCTATATGTTGTTATGAATTACCAAAACCACCCGGGGATTAGTTGCACTTTCACTAGCACAAATCTATACCAAGTAGTAACACCCACATAAAAATTGCAAAGAAGGACGGTAGTGGATTGCTTACAAGTTGATCTATTTTGAGCATCACAAATCCTATACCAAGCATCTTTAAACTTTCACCTCCCCATTGTTTGAAATTAAGCACTTCATTCTCAGGGGTACAAGCAACAAGTGAAGAACTAGCCATAGCGGCAAAGAAAGCAAACAAAGCAAAGCAACAAAGTAAACTATTTTTGTGTTTTTTATGAGAAGTGGGGGAGATGAAAAGAGAGGCAAAGGCAAATAAAAAGCAAAGCAAGTATATGATAGTTTGTGCGACGGTACTTGATAGGTTTTGATGATGTCTCCCCGGCAACGGCGCCAGAAATTCTGCCTGCTATTGTGAGCTGCTTTGGGATTTTTCCCGAAGAGGAGGGAGATGCAGTATAGTAGAAATAAGTATTTCCCTCAGTGAGAACCAAGGTTTATCAAACCAATAGAAGAATCACACAAAGCCTCGTGAACGACACCCACACACACAAAAGCAAATACTTGCACCCAATGCGGGCAAGAGGGTTGTCAATCCCCTTGAATCGTTGATACATCTCCAAGGTATCTATAATTTTTTATTGTTCCATGTTGTTATATTAAATTTCTTGGATGTTTTACAATCATTTTATAGTCATTTTCTGTTACTAACCTATTGACATGTGCCTAGTGCCAGTTGTTGTTTTCTGCATGTTTTTTACATCACATGAAATCAATATCAAACGGAGTCCAATCGCAACGAAACTCCTGGAGGATTTTTTTGGGCCAGAAGAAAGCCAATGGGCCAAGGAAGCACTTGGGGGGCTGCTCGAGGCGAGCAGCACCCACCAGGGCGCGCCAGAAGGCCTAAGCACGCCCTGGTGGGTGCTGCCCACCTCGGGTGCCCCATGAACCGCCTCTTCGCTCTATAAATACCACAATATTCCAGAAACCCTAGGGGAGTCGATGAAAATCAAGTCCAGCCACCGTAGAGTCTAGAACCACCAGATACAATCTAGACACCGTCATGGAGGGGTTCACCACTTCCATTGGTGCCTCTCCTATGATGCACGAGAAGTTCTTTGTAGACCTACGGGTCCGTAGTTAGTAGCTAGATGGCTTCCTCTCTCTCTCTCTTGATTATCAATACAATGGTCTCTTGGAGATCCATATGATGTAAGTCTTTTTGCGGTGTGTTTGTTGGGATCCTATGAACTTTGAGTTTATGATCAGATCTATGTTTTTATCCAAGAAAGTTATTTCAGTCTTCTTGATCTCTTATATGCATGATTGCTTATAGCCTCATATTTCTTCTTCGATATTTGGGTTTTGTTTGGCCAACTTGATCTATTTATCTTGTAATGGAAGAGGTGCTTTGTAGTGGGTTCGATCTTACGGTGCTTCATCCCAATGACAGATACGTATGTATCGTTGCTACTAAGGATAACAAGATGGGATCTATATCTCCGCAATAGATAAATGGATCCCGTCTACATCATGTCATCATTCTTATTGCATTACTCCGTTTTCTCATGAACTTAATACACTAGATGCATGCTGGATAACGGTCGATGTGTGGAGTAATAGTAGTAGATGCAGGCAGGAGTCGACTACTAATCTTGGACGTGGTGCCTATATAATGACCATTGCCATGATATCGTCATGATTATTTGAAGTTCTATCAATAGTAATTGTTTTCCCACCGTTTGCTATTTTTCTCGAGAGAAGCCACTAGTGAAACCTATGGCCCCCGGGTCTCTTTTCATCATATTTGTCTTTCCGATCTATTTTCTTTTGCATTTATTTTCAGATCTATTAAACAAAAAATACAAAAATACCTTGCTGCAATTTATTTTTTCCGCGATCTATTTATCCTATCTACCACTTTTACCTCACGTTATTTGCCTATCTTGAGGCATCGTACCCGGAAGGGATTGACAACCCCTTTAACACGTCGGGTTGCAAGTATTTGTTATTTGTGTGCAGGTGTTGTTTACGTGGTGTGAGGAGGTTCTCCTACTGGTTCGATAACCTTGGTCTCATCACTGTGGGAAATACCTACCGTCACTATACTACATCATCCCTTCCTCTTTGGGGAAATAGCGACGTCGTTCTAGCAGACATCAAAAGGAATTTCTGGCGCCGTTGCCGGGGAGGATCCTCAACATCAACCAGGTTCCTAATCACAAATCTCATATCCTCGCAATTTACATTATTTGCAATTTGCCTCTCGTTTTCCTCTCCCCCACTTCACAAAAATTTGCCGTTTTATTCGCCCTCTTTTTCGTTCGTCGTTTTCTCGTCAGATCTGTTTTTGAGTGCAATCTTGTTTCGTAGTCATCATGACTCAAGAGAACACCAAGTTGTGTGACTTCTCAGATACCAACAACAATGATTTTATTAACACTCCGATTGCTCCTCCCGCCACTAGTGCGGAGTCTTGTGATATTAATACTGTTTTGTTGAATCTTGGTATGAAAGATCAATTTGCCGGTACTCCTAATGAGGATTTTGCGTCCCATCTTAACACATTCGTGGAATCATGCGATATGCAAAAGAAAAAAGATGTGGACAATGATATTGTGATGTTGAAATTATTTCCGTTTTCTTTGAGAGATCGTGCAAAAATTTGGTTTTCTTCTTTGCCTCGCAATAGTATCGATTCTTGGAGCAAGTGCAAAGATGATTTTATCACTAAGTATTTTTCGCCCACAAAAAGTACTTCCCTTAGAACCCAGGTCATGAATTTCAAGGAACTTGAACATGAGCATGTTGCACAATCTTGGGAAAGGGTGAAATTTATGCTAAGGAATTGCGCAACTCATGGGTTAAATCTTTGGATGATCATACAAAATTTTTATGCAGGATTGAATTTTGTTTCTCATAATCTTTTAGATTCCGCCGCGGGGGGTACCTTTATGGAAATTACTTTGGGTGAAGCTACTAAATTTCTAGACAATATTATGGCAAATTACTCGCAATGGCATACGAAAGAGCTCCTACTAGTAAAAAAGTCAATTCGGTAGAAGAAATAAATTCTTTGAGTGAAAAAGTTGATGCTCTTATGAAGTTGGTTGCTAATAAAAGTGCTCCTATTGATTTTAATGATGTGCCTTTGTCCACTTTGATTGATCAAAATAGTGATGCCATAGATGTGAATTTTGTCTTGCAAAATAATTTCAACAACAATGCTTATAGAGGTAATTTTAATCCTAGGCCTTTTCCTAGTAATTCCTCTAATAACTATGGTAATTCCTATGGTAATCCCACCTAAATAATAAAAGAAACACCTCTGATCTTGAGAACAGTATTAAAGAATTTATCAATACACAAAAGGCTTTCAACACTTCGATAGAAGAAAAGTTGAATAAAATTGATCATTTGTCTAGAAGTGTTGACAGAATTACTCGCGATGTAGAAACTCTCAAGATGAAATTATTTGTGCCTAAAGTTGAAGAATCAATTAAAGCTCTTTATGTTTCTATGGATGAAAGTAAGAAAAGAACCGTTGTGCTTAGAGCTAAAAGTGAATTTTTAGAAAAAGCGTTTTCTAGTGATTACTATCATAAAAGTGATGAAGATCTTAAAGTGATTGGTTTTTCTTCTATTGATTCTTTGTTTAGTAAAGTTAAGATTGATGAAAAAGGGACTGGAGAAGAGTCAACTTGGCGTCCCTATGATTTGGAGAGTGAATATCTTGTTGAAAAATTTGATAAAAGTGGGTTTGAAGAGGTCAAGACTTTAACTAGTGATGTGCCCACTTTTTTGGATTACAAAGATTTTAATTATGATAGTTTCCCTTTGGTTGATTGTATTTCTTTGTTGAGATCCATGATAAATTCACCCCATGCTTATGAACAAAATAAAGCTTTTACTAAACATATTGTCGATGCTATGATAAAAGCTTTTGAAGAAAAGTTGGAATTAGAAATTTCAATTCCTAGAAAATTGCATGATGAGTGGAAACCTACTATCAAAGTCAAGATTAAAAATTATGAGTGTTTTGCTTTGTGTGACTTGGGTGCTAGTGTTTCTACAGTTCTGAAATCTTTATGTGTGATGTGTTTGGTCTTACCAATATTGAAGAATGCTCTTTAAATTTGCACTTACCGGGTTATACTATTAAAAAGTCTATGGGAAGAATTAATGATGTTATTATTCTTGCTAACAGGAATTATGTGCCCATAGATTCTATTGTTCTTGATATTGATTGCAATCCGTCTTGTCCAATTATTCTTGGTAGACCATTTTTGCGTACTATTGGTGTCGTGATTGATATGAAAGAAGGCAATATTAAATTTCAATTTCCACTAAGGAAGGGAATGGAACACTTCCCTAGAACAAGAAATAGGCCACCATATGAATCAATCATGAGGGCATCTTATGGATCTAGAACCAAAATGACAACACTTAGATCCTACGCGTTATGCCTAGCTAGGGGCGTAAAACGATAGCGCTTGTTGACCCAATGAATAAAATTTATTTTTGCTTTTTGCTTTACGTTCTTGAGTGTTAGCACAATTATGCTACTGTTATGATTATGTTTTTTGTGTTTTAATTAGTGTTTGTGCCAAGCAAGACCTTTGGGAAGATTTGGGTGAAAGTTTATTTGATCTTGCTGAAAAACAGAAACTTTTGCGCTCACGATATTATTTGTCATTTTGAACAGAAGAGTGCTTTTAAGTTGATTCTTTTTAAAGAGTATTAATAGAAAAATGCCTCACATCCACCAATTTATTTCATAATTTTTGGAGTTACAAAAGTATTCAAAAGTTTCAGATTGCTACAAAATGTTCTGTTTTTGACAGATTCTGTTTTCTTTGCGTTGTGTGCTTGTTTTGATAATTTTATGGTTTTTATTTGATGTGTTTTTGCCATAGAAAAGTTGGAATACAATATAATAATGCATAAACAAAATAAGAATAGGTTTGATACAGTACTTATAGTACTGGTTTGGTCTTATACTAACGGATATCACTAAGGTTTTGTTTGAGTTTTGTGTGATTGAAGTTTTCAAGTTTTGGGTTATCTTACGATGGATGTAGGAATAAGGATAAGCAAAAGGCTAAGCTTGGGGATGCCCGAGACACCCCAAGATGATATTCAAAGAAGTGGCAAGCAACTAAGCTTGGGGATGTTCCCGAGTGGCATCCCCGCTTTCTTCTAACAACCATCGGTATTTTACTTGAAACTATATTTTTATTCGTTACATGATATGAGTTTTGCTTGGAGCGTCTTGTATGATATGAGTCTTTGCTTGTTTTGCTTTGTGTTTTAAGTGTTGAATCCTTGCTGGATACACCCTTTTGAGAGAGCCAAAAAATCATGCTATGCTTGCTCCTATGCTTCACTTAAATTTTTAGAGCCATGGACTTGCTCTAGTACTTCACTTATATCTTTTGAGCACGGTGTGCTTTGTTATTTTTTAAGAAATGCTCTCATTCTTCACTTAGATTTATTTGGGAGTTAGTAAAATTTTAAGAAATTCTCTCTTGCTTCACTTAGATTATTTTGAGAGAAAGAAAAATTATGCTCATGTTCTTCACTTATATTTGTTTGAGCTTATCAAAAGCAACATATGAAAATAGTTCCAAAGTGCTAGATATCCAATGAGGACATAATAAAAACTTTCATGAAGATCATTGGACAAAATAAACTTGATTCTTAGTAATGGTTTTGAGATATGACGATATGATATGTGAGTAATTGTGCTTTAGTAAGAATATTGATGTAAAGGTTTGTGATTCCCTGTGCAAGCACGAAAGTCAATAGTTATGCAATGAAATTTATATCCTACTTGTGATGCATTATTCGGTGTTACTTATGCTTAATGCTGGGGTACGAGATTTATCACTTTTTGGTTGGTCGCTTCTCAATCTTTTTGCTAGCCTTCATTTTGCACTACGTATGATCACTACCTGTGCATCCAAAACCCTTTAAACCAGTTTTGCCTTATGAGTCCACTATACCTACCTATATGATGTATTTCCATGTCGTTCTAAGCAAATTTGCATGTGCCATCTCTAATGTTCAAAATAAATTTTTCTCTTTTTTGTGCTCTACTAGTCGCGAAGCGGTAAAGGGTAGCCAATATTTTCCATGCTAGATGTGTTATTCTCATGATGAGTGTTTATTCACTTGTGATTGCACGAGAGTACGACAAAGGTACTAGGGATGCCCAGTCCCGAAATGAATAATGAATTTACTTTATGTTGTCAAATAATAAATTCCTTGGAAAGTGTTGGTATGGAGGGCACCCGTGGATATGGTTAGCCATGGAAATTGAAAGTTATGGTGGAAAAAGGAATAAACTTTATTTTCTGTTTGGGAACCGCCTATGATGTATCTAGCATGGAATGTGTTGGGATGCTCCAAGTCGTTTTCGTTGGTGGGAAAAGTATGCCTCTCAAAAATAATTTTTTATCTCTCAATTTAAGCTTTGAGCTCTGGCACATCTACAAATCCCTACTTCCCTCCGCGAAGGGCCTTTCTTTTACTTATGCAAATTTTGTTTTGAATTCGAGTCTTCGTCTTTTCTTATAAAGCACCAGCAAGGGGCACTATGATCGTATTTGAGTATTGGGTGTAGCTAATATTCAAGTGTGTTTCATGAATGGATCAATGAGTGAGCATGATGTGCTAGGGATAACTTGCTTTAGTGTTGATATTTTGAAAGACATGGTTGCTTGTTGGTATGCTTGAGTATTAAAGTCTTCATGTAAAAACTAGACTGTTGTTTTGAATCATAAAAAAGTCCATATGTCCATGCTATAAAAAAAGAAATGTGATGAACATGTTAGGCAGCATTCCACATCAAAAATTCTGTTTTTATCATTTACCTACTCGAGGACGAGCATGAATTAAGCTTGGGGATGCTGATACGTCTCCAAGGTATCTATAATTTTTGATTTTTCCATGCCGTTATATATCATTCTTGGATGTTTTACAGTCATTTTATAGTAATTTTATATCATTTTTGGTACTAATCTATTGACATAGTGCCCAGTGCCAGTTGCTATTTTCTGCATGTTTTTTACATCGCAGGAAATCAATATCAAACGGAGTCCAAACGCAACGAAACTTCTGGAGGATTTTTTTTGCCCAGAAGAAAGCCAATGGGCCAAGGAAGCACCTGGGGGGCTGCTCGACGGGAGCAACACCCACCAGGGCACGTCAGAAGGCCCAGGCGCACCCTGGTGGGTGCTGCCCACCTCGGGTGCCCCCTGAACCGCCTCTTCACTTTATAAATACCACAATATTCCAGAAACCCTAGGGGAGTCGAGGAAAATAAATTCTAGCCGCCGCAGAGTCCAGAACCACCAGATCCAATCTAGACACCATCATGAAGGGGTTCACCACTTCCATTGGTGCCTCTCCTTGATGCGTGAGTAGTTCTTTGTAGACCTACGGGTCCGTAGTTAGTACCTAGATGGCTTCCTCTCTCTCTTAATTATCAATACAATGGTCTCTTAGAGATCCATACGATGTAAGTCTTTTTGCGGTGTGTTTGTTGGGATCCGATGAACTTTGAGTCTATGATCAGATCTATGTTTTTATCCAAGAAAGTTATTCGAGTCTTCTTTGATCTCTTATATGCATGATTGCTTATAGCCTCATATTTTTCTCCAATATTTGGGTTTTGTTTGGCCAACTTGATCTATTTATCTTGCAATGGGAAGATGTGCTTTGTAGTGGGATCGATCTTATGGTGCTTGATCCTAGTGACAGAAGGGGAACTGACACGTATGTATCGTTGCTACTAAGGATAACAAGATGGGATATATATCTCCGCAATAGATAAACGGATCCCGTCTACATCATGTCATCGTTCTTATTGCATTACTCCGTTTTCTCAGGAACTTAATACACTAGATGCATGCTGGATAGCGGTCGATGTGTGGAGTAATAGAAGTAGATACAGGAAGGAGTCGGTCTACTAATCTTGGACGTGATGCCTATATAATGATCATTGCTTGGATATCGTCATGATTATTTGAAGTTCTATCAATTGCCTAACAGTAATTGTTTTCCCACCGTTTGCTATTTTTCTCGAGAGAAGCCACTAGTGAAACCTACGCCCCCCGGGTCTCTTTTCATCATATTTGCCTTTGCGATCTATTTAATTTTGCATTTATTTTCAGATTTATTAGACCAAAAATACAAAATACCTTGCTGCAATTTATTTGTTCCGCAATCTATTTATCCTATCTACCACTTTTACCTCACGTTATTTGCCTATCTTGAGGCGCCGTACCCGAAAGGGATTGACAACCCCTTTAACACGTTGGGTTGCGAGTATTTGTTATTTGTGTGCACGTGCTGTTTACGTGGTGTGAGGAGGTTCTCCTACTGGTTCGATAACCTTGGTCTCATCACTGAGGGAAATACCTACCGTCGCTATACTGCATCATCCCTTCCTCTTTGGGGAAATACCGACGTAGTTCTAGTAGACATCAATCGTCACTTGCAAGGATCAAATCTTGCATAGGTAGACAGATAAATTACAAAATAAAAGTAAAGTAAATAAATTGCATGAAAGTATTTTTGGATTTTATAATATGACAAAAGTAGACCCGGGGGCCATAGTTTTCACTAGAGACTTCTCCGTCAAACACATAGCATAAATGAGTGAACAAATTACTGTTAGGCAATTGATAGAAAAGTGCATACTTTCGACGTATTCACGACAATGATCATGTATATAGGCATCATGTATGACATAAGTAGACCGATTCCTACTTGTATCAAGTACTATTACTCCACCAATTGTCCGCTATCCAGCATGCATCTATGGTATTAAGTTCATAAAAATGGAGTAACGCCTTAAGCAAAATGACATGATGTAGACAAAGCAAACCCAATGAATAAGAATAAACTCCATCATTTTACCCTTAATGGCAACAATACAAATACACGTCTTCTCCCCTTCTATCACTTGGATATAGAGCATTGGAAGATTGAACCCATTATAAAATGCCTCTCCCACTGAAGATAAATCAATTTAGTTGGTCAAACCAAATGGATAGATCAGAGAGTAATACAAGAGCTATAACAATCATGCGTAATAAAGTTCAGAAAAGACTCAATTAATTTCAATGAATAATATGATCATAAACCCACAATTTACCGGATCCCAACAAACACACCGCAAAAGAAGATTACATCGAATATAACTCCAAGGAGATCGAGAACATTGTATTGAAAATCAAAGAGAGAAAATAAGCCATCTACCTACCAGCTATGGACCCGTAGGTCTGTGGTGAACTACCCACACATCATCGAAAGGCAACAAGGATGATGTAGAAGCCCTCCGTGATCAATTCCCCCTCCGGCAGAGTACCGGAAAAGGCCTCTAGATGGGATCACGGAAGAACAGAAGCTTGCGACTGTGGAAATAGTGTTTCGGGTGGCTCTCTGTTGGTTTGGGAATATTTGGGAATTTATAGAGGTGAAATTAGGTCAAACGGAGTTGCATGGGAGTCACGAGCTCAGGGGGCGCGCCCTACCCCTAGGGCGCGGCTGGTGAGCTCGTGGCTCTCTCGTAAGGCTTCTGGCCTCCTCCGAACCTTCTAGGGTCCCTTTTGGTCCACAAAAAATCTAAAGTTTTATCGTGTTTAGACTTCGTTGGTACCAATTTTCTGAAAAGTAAAAACAAGCAAAAACAGGAACTGACACCGGGTACTAAGTTAATAGGTTAGTCCCAAAAAATGATATAAAATAGCATATAAAGGATCCAAGATTGATAATATAATAGCATGAAACAATAAAAAATTATAAATACGTTGGAGATGTATCATTCATTGACGGTTCGAGGAACTCCAAGTACGATCTACACCGACACGTTCTTCTTTTGTTGCAACTCGGTGACGGTAACGATCGTGATCTCAACCTGTTATGCATCTTCATATTGATCTTGGGTGATCGTAGGCGTGATTTTTTTGTTTCTATTATGGTTTCCCAACATTAATCGTAGTCGATAATTATTTGGTAACACAATAAATTGCCCCATGACTAAATTTATGTAATCAAAGTCCCCATTTCTCTTGTTCTATCTAGGTCGCACTAGTGAACATAGCAAACAAAAGAAACCCGGGTCACCGCCACCACACCCCTTCGACCACCATTGGTTGTCCGCGCTCCAGTATTATCTATACGAGCTCCGCCCTTTCCGCGCTACAACTCGCAAAATCGTCCACCCGACCTCCGATGCCCCGACGGCGCTAGAGTTTTGCCGCCCTGTTCATGCTCGATGTCCAACATCGATGGTGCGAGCTCCGTTGTCACCTGTCTGAGATCTGCCTCCTTCCGCTCGGGCCCGAGCGGTGACCATAGAGAAGGGCCGGACTCTAGGGTTGGTTCCGTCGAATCTCTCCTCAAGGTTACTCCCACTGTTATCTCGTCTCATTCCTGTCGTCGCGCCAACTCCCAACCTGATCGCCGTGTTGGTGACCATCGCTTCTGATGTTGCTAACCCTACCCTTGTCGCGGTTTGTATCCTTTCTCTACCTTGGGCTGGGTGCACTTCATTGAGTGTTTGCGGTAGCTGTGGCACGACACCGCCAGGACGGCAAGCCACACATGCCCTGCGCATTTGTTGGTCCTTTTGGTTGTGCTTGCATGTGTTGTTCAGCTAATGGTTCTACTGAAGTAAAGCTTCATACATTGTCCGTGAATTGTTGCGGTCCAGAAAGGAAATAATTACTGCAGCAAAGTTGTTCATGTTGCATGTACTAGAAGTTTGACACCATGTGAAACCTTAACTCGCCCATTTTGATTTGGTTTGCAAGCCACTAATCTATTGTAGAGGCTGTCGCTGAAATCGTAGTCCAAGGCGACCGACAGAAACAGGCTTGCTGGTGCCACAAAAGTTTGTTAGTTTGCATTTCACAGAGGTTGGGACGAGCTAGGCGCTCAACGCATCACAGATGGTTGTTCAGGACTTTTTATCTCTTAAAAATCTGACATCAAATTTTTAGGGGTGGCAAATTGGACTCTTTTATTGCAATTTGTGTTGTATCAAGGATGGCAGTTTCTGTTAACAAGCATAGCAAATCCTGGCAAAAATCTAAACATGGCGGATTTTGTCGTGCTTGCTAAAGGAAATTGTCAACATAATTTGCCCTAAAAACATTTGATTTACCACCCCTAAAAATCTCATGTTCTCTTTTGACAAGGTTCTCTTTGCAACCTTAAGATTTATGGCATGACTATCACCGGATGGAGTTTATGCTACTATTGACTTGAAAAAAAAGAGTGGAAAAATATCAAGGCCTAAATAAATTTTTTGAAAAGGTGGAATGGCCCGGTGATTGTTAGGGGAACTATTTAATGCTTAATCTTTATTCTTAATTGCTCTGAAGTGATGACTCTTGAAAAGCTTTTTTTCTTCTAATCATACACAATGTTGTTTGTATGTCATAGTGCAGAGCAAGATTGGTAACTATCAGTCCATGTTTTTGTTGACCAGATCAAAAGAAATCACACTTAAAATACTGTGAAGTTCAACAAGGCGAAGTGGTTTTATTAAGAACTTTTGAGGTTTACTGAAAATAGAGCTCATCATTGTCGATAAGAAACTATTCTAGATCTTGATTGATGCACATTGAAAGAATATTATTCTTGTACAACGAGCTGAGGAACAATTGGATGTGCTGTCAGATATTTGAATGTTTTTAGTGTGTAAAATAAAATAATTCTCTACATCTTCTTTCTCCCTATTCATATTCGCTTACTGCAGTGCCTTTTTTTCATCGTTTTAATCATGCCATGTGATGCCCTTGAGTGGCGAGATAAAGTATACAATACCGTAGAGACATGCATGTTTTAAGGCTGATTATGATCTGTTTTCGTTCTATACCTTTTGTTAGGTTAATTAAGGTCAATTTGATGTTGTGGTATGCATTGGAGTGAGATGTACATAGCATTGCAAATTGTTTTAAATAATAATTACATTCTTATGAGATTGCATAAAAAAAGCTAGGTGTTCATCAGCCTTATTATATTGTATTTTTTGTAGTAAGCATTAAATATAGCTAACTCTTGCATAGTATCATTTGTTTCTCTTTGTTAGGCCTCCAATTTGAACTTTTCATTTGATCTTCAAAACTTTAGTGCTTGTTGTAATATGTTTGAGGATTGCACGGGCATAGTAATAATAATAGTTGTAAAAAATTTGACTACATTATTGATCTGGTGTCAGGTTTTGACCATGACAAATGGTGTATTACCTCCGTCTTGATTTATTAGTCCCATTTGTATTTCACGTCAAAATTTGACGTTAAATTTAATTAACAAAATGTTAATATATATCTTAAAAAAATATAATTAAAAACTATGTTCAAATATGAATCAAATAATATTTTTTTCTATAATATGCATTAATATTTTGTTAGTTAAATCTTTAGTAAAATATTGACACAAAATACAAAAAAGACTTACAAACCAGGAAGAAGGTAGTATGCGGTAAGCAACCTCAAATCCAACAATGTCATCAAGAGAAAAAATGTCCAAGTCGACGCGGTCAGCGAGATGTCACGGGGAAAATAATGGTGTCCTTTCAGCGCGACAGTGACGCGGGCCGGGGTACAGCGAACCACTGTGTGTGAGCCCCACTCCCGACCTCCATGGACCGAGCTCACCCACCCCCTTCGTCCTCCTCCACAGCTTTCTCCATCTCCTCACGTCCTCTCACTGCCTAGTAGCCTAGCTAGTCTATCATCGTAGCTGTAGCTCCAGAGGCCTCTGGCTCGCAGCGTAGAATACGACTAGACGTAGTGCGAGCTGAGCCTGAGCTACTGCCACTCTCGCGACCCCGGGCTCCTGCTCCGCTCCCCCACCGCCCCGCCCTCTCTCTCTCACTGGCCAGCCTTTAAAGCTGTCACCTTTTGCCACCCTCCCCGTGTCGCTGTACAGTCTCTCTCTCTCCCCCCCTCTCCCTCTCGTCGCTCGTGCTGTGGTGTGCTCGTTCGATTGCCTCAGGTCGGACGGACGGACGCGGGCTGAGGGCAGGAGGGGCCGGATCCGGTGGTCCGGAGGGCGAGCTAGCGGCCCCGGTTGTCGCGGCGGTGGAGGAGTAGTAGGTGGAGTGCCAGAGGAAGCGGTTCATGGACGTGGCTCCCCCTACCGCAGCCCGGCGGGGCGGCGGGAGGCTGTGAGCGGGTCACCGGCGGCGCCCCTCCCCGCGCCGGCCGGCCGGCGTGTGTGGAGGTAACTCATGTCTAATTTCGCTCTACGCGTCGTTCGGGAGCTCGGGTGTGCTCCTCAGACTGCTTATCCGCGTCGCCATTTGCTTTTCCTGATGGATCTTTTTTTTTTCGTCCCTGAAAACATTTTTTTCCTGCGATTATCCGTCTATTTTTTGTCTTGTCGCTGGAGGATTTAGCTGATATTTCTGCGCGGCTAATTTTTCCACTTTTGATTCTCACACGAAATCGTGCGATTCTGGCGTCGCCTCGCCGCCCGCATTTGCGTCTTCTGCTGCGGCTGCCTTTCCTTTTTCCTCATTTCAGATACTGAGCCAAAAGCCGCCTCCTTTGCGTGCTTTTCCACGCTTTGTTGTTTAAGGGAGGGATCAGGAGGAGGGATGGAGGGGCGCGGATGGCCCAACAGCGCTCGTCAATCTCCCGCGTTTCCCCATGTCAAATTTGTTCTAACCGCTCGAAAATCTCCTCCCAGGTTGTTCTGCCCTCAAGGATCGCTGCGCGCCGCGAGGGGGTGAAACTAGGACGCAAAGGAAGAGCTTAAGATGGCGGCGGCGGTGGCGGCGATGCGTTGCGGGAGCGGGAGCGGGAGCGACGGCGGCGGCGGCGGCTACGACAAGGGCGGAATGGACTCGGGCAAGTACGTGCGGTACACGCCGGAGCAGGTGGAGGCGCTGGAGCGGGTGTACGCGGAATGCCCCAAGCCGACCTCCACGCGGAGGCAGCAGCTGCTCCGCGAGTGCCCCATTCTGTCCAACATCGAGCCCAGGCAGATCAAGGTCTGGTTCCAGAACCGAAGGTGAGCATGTCGGCCGCCCGCCGCGCTTTCGCCTTTTGTGATTGGATGGAATTTGCTGCATCAGCAGCCATTACGCTGCATGAGAGTGTAATGGTAGCTGGGTAAATTGAGTAAGGATGGATCACGAACAAATGTGGGAGTTTCTAGTTCTGTGTTGGAGCATATGTGTATTTTCCCAATCTGGGCAGGTTCTGCATTCAAGCATAATTGTCATGGGCTTTTCTCCGTGGGTGCAGGTGCCGTGATAAGCAGCGGAAGGAGTCTTCGAGGCTTCAGGCCGTGAACAGAAAACTGAGCGCCATGAACAAGCTCCTCATGGAAGAGAATGAGCGTCTCCAGAAGCAGGTCTCCCAGTTGGTTCATGAGAATGCATACATGAAGCAGCAGCTGCAGAATGTAAGTCTCCATTTTGTTGTTTTACTTTTACAGACCACGTTGCTTGTAGGACCTTGATAAGTGTCTGACCGTGGCTACCTTGTGCTTGCATTACATTTCAGCCTTCGTTGGCCAATGATACAAGTTGTGAGTCAAATGTGACCACTCCTCCAAACCCTCTAAGGGATGCAAGTAACCCAGCTGGGTAAGTGGTTTTTGTTACTGACAACAGGTGGGATCATCCAATTCCCTTTTATGTAAGAACTTGTTACATATCTTCCTTCCATTTTCTCTAGACTCCTTGCAATTGCGGAGGAGACATTGACAGAGTTCCTCTCAAAGGCTACAGGAACTGCTGTTGATTGGGTCCCGATGCCTGGGATGAAGGTTAGTTGCCAATTCTGGAGGTTCTTTGTTCCAACACTGATACTAACGCTAAGTGGATCTATGCATGCTCATTTGTTTCTCCTTCCTGTGATTAGCCTGGTCCGGATTCGTTTGGTATTGTTGCCGTTTCACATGGTTGCCGAGGTGTCGCTGCCCGTGCCTGTGGTCTGGTGAATCTAGAACCAACAAAGGTAACTGCATACCTCAAACTTCGTTTGGAACTTCATGATAGTTAAAGAACGCTCGTTGTTTGTTTCCAAGAGAATCATGAAGAAACTGTCGAATTTGTAGTTAATCATATTGTTTGTATGATATATGGCGTGGTTTCTAAAAAGTGAAGAGAGACCTCAGAAAAAAACTGTACCCCAGCTAGCCGTGCATACATCGCTCCCGTTTCTCTAAAGATGTAAATAAACCCTTTTGGAAAACTGAATCAATAAAGTTTTAAACTTAATAAAACAACTTATATTTTGCAATTTCATTTTTTTGAAGAATCTTCTCATCTTGCCAGCTGAAACAGAAATCCTATCATATTTTCTTGCACTCCAAACTTCTCTACAAAATCGAGGCACACTGTTCTACTAAGAAATTATTCCCTGGAGTTTCTAATATTGCTGTGCATTCTAGATTGTGGAGATCTTGAAAGACCGCCCATCTTGGTTCCGTGATTGTCGGAGTCTTGAAGTTTTTACGATGCTTCCAGCTGGAAACGGTGGGACCATTGAACTTGTTTACATGCAGGTGAGCATTATGTCATTGATCACTTCTTCCTTTGCACAATAATATGGTGTACTTTAGTTTGGTAACTTGTATTGTCCATGCTACTCCTTCTTACTCTTGGTTTGTGCATTCAGATGTATGCTCCTACCACGTTAGTTCCTGCACGTGATTTTTGGACGCTGAGATACACAACTACAATGGAAGATGGAAGTCTCGTGGTGTGTATGAACTTGAATGTTGTATTGTTGTTAGTCTAACTAGAGTGTAAATTAGAGCCAATAAAGCCTTTTGCTTACATCCCTGTATATCGCAGGTTTGTGAGAGATCTTTGAGTGGTTCAGGAGGTGGTCCAAGTACTGCCTCAGCACAGCAATTTGTAAGGGCTGAGATGCTTCCTAGTGGCTATTTAGTTCGGCCATGCGACGGCGGGGGTTCAATTGTGCATATAGTCGATCATCTGGATCTTGAGGTCTGATTTCAAAGATAGATGTTAAAATCCGTGCATCGATGTTCCCTCCCATGTTTCTTACTAATTTAATTCAATTATGTTTTACAGGCTTGGAGTGTTCCAGAAGTGCTTCGCCCGCTCTATGAGTCTTCTAGGGTAGTTGCTCAGAAAATGACTACTGCGGTGCGTTCTTAGTTACTACATTTCTTGATCCGCTTTTACCTTGAATTTGTATTTGTATGCCATCTTCTGTAGTATGTGTACAGTGTCCACCTTTTACTTCTGATGATCAGTTCCTTGTGGCTCTTTACTTGGCAGCTCAGAACCTCAGCCTAGTGCAATTGTTCAATATCTGTTATAATAGGGACATGTTTTTTTGTGATGAACAGTAAAAAGTGAAACAATCCAAAATATTCTGGCATGCGAAGTTTCATGGAGAAAAAAATATTTGTAATGTTCTGGGAACAACAAAATAAAAGTGATGCTCCAAATAAGCTTTTTCAGAAACCATCTTGGAGCACTGATTTTTTTTGTGCGTGCAGGACAGCACGAAAGTCTTACTGTTCATGACAGGAGCATATGTACTGGGTTCCAGATTGACACTTTTTATTATAATATCGGTTACATATGGGGAGGAATGATCATAATTGAGTTCCTGTTTTTGGCACTGTAATGCCTAGATACATGCTTAGATTTTTTTAGAGAATAAACATCTTACTAGAAATGCTTGTGTCGTCCAAAACAATTTAACTACTTTAGTTTAAAGTCATTCGCTGGTTGGTGACTGAGCTCAAATATGCGATGCTAAAGCGAGACACTTCAAGATGATACTCATAATCCAGAGCTTTAAGTTTTTTATGGCACTTTGGCATACAAAAGTAGCTTACTGCTTTTGCATCTTTTGACTGCTGGATCGTTCTGTAAATCCTAGTTCGGTACTGACCATTTCTTGTTGTCAAGGCATTACGACACATCAGACAGATTGCTCAAGAAACTAGTGGGGAGGTTGTATATGCTCTAGGGAGGCAACCTGCTGTTCTGCGGACATTTAGTCAGAGGCTGAGTAGGTTAGTCCTGGCTAATGATACTGCTACTTTTGCCCGTGCATGCCTTGGGCTGATGTTTATCTTGACACCATTTTCATGCCCTTTCAGAGGATTTAATGATGCTATAAGTGGCTTCAATGATGATGGTTGGTCTGTAATGGCTGGAGACGGCATTGAAGATGTGATTGTTGCTTGCAACTCAAAAAAGATTAGAAGCAATAACACTGCTCCCAATGCTTTTATAGCTCCTGGAGGTGTTATATGTGCTAAAGCATCAATGTTACTGCAGGTGATGATGCGATTATTACATATACGTTAATTTGCATTCCCATTGATAAAGACTTTGTTAAGTTCATTAAAACATCTGTTGTTCGATTGGTATTCTTGCATCTTGTCAAAAATCTGGTGGCATGCATTTCGATCGTAGCCTGGTACTTTAGGTTATTGTACTGTTTGTGCTATTGGCTTGTAGTGGTATACTAGAAATGTAGGTTTTGTTTTGTTTCACTTGGCTAACATTGCAGACACTGGAGAATTGAAAACCAACTTGGATCTTTCTCTTTAACTCTTGTCTGTTTTTCAAGCTCTTACTCTGTCTTTGTTTGGTTTACTAGAGTGTTCCACCAGCAGTACTGGTTCGGTTTCTGAGGGAACATCGGTCTGAATGGGCTGATTATAACTTTGATGCATATTCGGCTTCAGCGCTGAAATCAAGCTCATGCTCACTTCCTGGGTTGCGTCCCATGAGATTTTCTGGGAGCCAGATCATCATGCCACTTGCTCACACAGTGGAGAATGAGGAGGTATATTCACAAATCTTTGCATGTACTGCCGTATGATTTGCTAGATGTCGGCATGATTTGGTATCTCTTCGAGACATTACAAATTCCTGTCGCTCATTGCTATATGCGTTATTAATCTATCCATGTAGATAATTGTGATGGATTGTCCTTGGTCGTATTTTCACGTTCTTCATTCTTGTAAATTTCCCATTTGTGTCTCATGTAACCTTCGTAGATAGTATTCCCTTCACTGCATGTGCTTTGTGCAACTTTCCTTGTTTAACAGTGTGGCAGATTGGTAGAATAGCAATAGGTTATAGGCAAGCAAACCTTATAACAAGTCTATCGTTTGGAGAGGATAATAAACAACATGTATTTATACAAGATTTGTTGATAAATTGCAAGCTATTTTTCTTGATGAGCGTAATAGCATGAAACCTTGATGAATAATTCAATATGCAGATTCTAGAAGTTGTTCGTCTTGAAGGGCAAGCGCTCGATGAGGGTCTTTTATCAAGAGATATCCACCTGCTTCAGGTAATAACTGACAGTTCATTGATTTAGTCTCTAGTGTTCTATTATCTGATCAATCAACCAGTTGGATTTCACTTTGCACATTGCTTGTTAGATAGATTTCTACTTTGATGCTAGTACTGTGAAGTATACTGACAAGTGGTACTAAAAAGATCTCTGAACTTTATTGATCTTTCAGTTTTGCACTGGAATAGACGAGAAATCAATGGGATCCTGCTTCCAACTTGTCTTTGCACCAATTGATGAGCTTTTCCCTGATGATGCTCCATTAATATCTTCAGGCTTTCGTGTTATACAACTGGACATGAAAACAGTTGAGTATCCTGTTTCTCTAATTTATTGTTATTGTGAAACTCAGGACACCACTTTCCTTTAGTGATCAATAATTCACTTTTCCTGGCAACTGCATTTTTTTACATGTCCTCCTGCACAATGCTCAATTCTGTTCAGAAATGCATTGTAACATACTTCTATGCCATCAAAATATTTCTGAAAGTTTTATGGCTGAAACCTGAAAGCCATTCAATTACAGTAGGATGGCTCTTGTTTGGCCCTATCTTCTGGTTTCTACTTTGTTATATGTAGAATGATTTTCAGTTGCTCAGATTTTAACCGTCAATATCTTTCATTTTTTTTTTTGGAAAAGGAGGTTAAAACCCCCGGCCTCTGCATCAATCGATGCATACAACCATCTTTATTAATTACTAGCAAGATGCCCATGCATTGCACGGAACATCAAGATCTTGTGGGAGAAAAGGATGAACGAGGAAAGGCCTTATCTGCAAATGTGGAGAGGAGTGCGGGTAAATTGTCATAGTTTTCTTCCTATCCGATAGATATAGATCGGACGGCCTATATTGCAGGATGGCTGGCACACCATCATCACCAACTCTGCTTTTTATAAGAGTAGATAGATTGAACAAAGGTCTGAACAAGAACATACATCAAGCCACCCGAAGCCACCACTCACACTTACGAACTCGATAATGTGGAGTGCTCTCACTCCCCATATCGAAAACCGGTGTTGTTGCTGATCCATCCGCATAATGTATCGGAACCTACATCTAGTGCAGCAAACTTAAAGCGTACACCACATGCACACGCTTTAGAAGCCGCCATCATCATCGAGTTGACCAATCTTCAGGAAAGAGATCGGCCTCAGCCTTGCAAGTCCGGCCATCCGTCGACGCCACCACGGCGCCCAACGGCACCACCTCCCCGCGCGCAAACTGCCGCAGCACCATGCTGCGAGGTACCACCAGTCGGCACAGCTTGAAGTCTCTAGAAGATCTGTCGTGCGTAGCACTTGCCGAACAGGCATGACACAACGTAGCACCTGTCGGCCAGACATGACTTGACATCTCCATCGAAGCTCCGTGCAAGATGAAGCCGTTGCACCTCCTACCTCTGTCTTCCAGCGCTGCTCCACAAACAGCTCCCAAGAGAGAAACGACACCGCAGTGCCGCCATCGTTCGTTCTGGAAGACCAGATCGTAGGGTTTCCCCCGGAGCAGCATGAGTGGGTCGACAGTAGTTACACGACGATGCCTTCATCAAGGTAACACCTTGATGAAGGGAACGCCGCCATCTCCAGCCTTCGGCTCGGTTTTCACCGGCAACTATGTCTCCCCGACTTGCAGCCGGGACTAGATGACGGATCTTGAGATCCGACCACACAGCATCAGGCCGACCACCTTCGATGGAAGAGATGACCACCACCGCCATAATCCTCGTGATGCGTGGCCGAACCGGAGTACCTCTGTGACCTGTCACCGAAGCCGATGACAGGCAGCATTAACATGACAACAGCAGCCCGCCTAGACTCAAAGGGCCTAGATCGAGCCCGCCTACCACGACGCCGCCTCCTGCCATCCCTGCCGTCAGCAGCAGAGCCCACTGACGTGCCCCGGCTGCCGCTGCCCGCCATCATCGTCGCAGGAGGACCTAGATCTGGCTGCCGCCGCCTCAGATCCCCGGACGCGAGAGGTAGTCCGCCGCCGCCGCGCCACAGGGCCTTTGCCTGGCGACGTTGCAGGCGGCAGCGAAGGGAGGGGGAGGCGCGGGAGGTCGAGGGCAGGACAGGTGGTGGCCGCCCGCTGGCGGCCGCACGGGGTCGGGGGAAGGAGAGTCGTCCAAATCTTCTTGAGTTTCTTGACCTCCTTTGAACTCATCTTTCATAGGATGGTGCACCAGCTGGTAAACACTAGATTTCCCGGCGACTGCATTTTTACATGTCTGTCCTACACAATGCCTCCATTCTGTTCAGCTACGTTGCGCTGATACTTCAAAAAACGCACGTATCCAGCCAGATACTGCCCTGATATGTATCACGTAAGTATCCATTGATTTTTTGAGTTAAAAAAAGAAAATAATGTTTGATACTCCTGGGATACTGCTGCGGTACGCTTTGGATACCTGAAACCCCTCTTTCGACGTGAAAAATTCCCTCAATAGTAAAGGCGCACCTTTTGAAGATTCCCAACATGGGCGTGAGTTCATGCCAAAACATGACTATCGATGTTCTTGTTCAATTGAAAGTTGAGCAAGAGAGAGTCGATGCACCGATTGGAGCAGCAAACCTAGGGAAATCCCACTACCAATTAATGGAAGTGGACCAAGTGCAAGAAAAGAAAGGGGGTAATTCTATTGAGGCATGCTTTGACCTAGAAGCTCCTTATTTTTTTTTCATATTTTTAATAGTTAATATATGTAATATCTATATAATCGTATCCCCGCATCCATGTTTTTTAGAAAAATGTCGTATCGGGCGTATCCCTGTATCGCGTATCCGATACGTATCCAAGTATCCATGCAACGTAGCTGTTCAGAAATGCATTGTAACATCTATGCCATCAAAATATTTCTGAAAATTTTATGGCAGAAACATGAAAGCCATTCAATTCAAGTAGGATGGCTCTTGTTTGGCCCAATCTTTTGGTTTTTACTTTTGTTATATGTGGATTGATTTTCAGTTGCTCAGATTTTAACCATTAATATCTTTCATAGGATGATGCACCTGCCATGAGTTGGTTGCGAGATCTTATGCGTTTCACCTCTAGCCTACCCCAACTTGCTTGGGACTAAAGGCTTTGTTGTTGTTGTTGATGATGATGCACCTGCCGATAGAACACTAGATTTCCTGGCGACTGCATTTTTACATTTCTGTCCTACACAATGCCTCAATTCTGTTCAGAAATGCATTGTAACATCTATGCCATCAAAATATTTCTGAAAATTTTATGGCTGAAAGCCATTCAATTCCAATAGGATGGCACTTGTTTGGCCCAATCTTCTCGTTTCTACTTTGTTATATGTAGATTTATTTTCAGTTGCTCAGATTTTAACCGTCAATATCTTTCATAGGATGGTGCACCCGCCGGTAGAACACTAGATTTGGCCTCTAGCCTTGAAGCTGGTTCAACTACACTGCAAGCCTCAGGCGGTGCGGATGATTGTAATCTACGATCAGTGCTGACAATTGCCTTTCAATTCCCTTACGAGATGCATCTCCAAGATAGTGTTGCAACTATGGCCCGGCAGTATGTCCGCAGCATTGTCTCCGCCGTTCAGAGAGTGTCGATGGCTATCTCTCCCTCTCGATCTGGCTTGAATGCTGAACAGAAGATAATTTCTGGCTTCCCTGAAGCTGCAACACTAGCTCGCTGGATATGCCAAAGTTACCGGTAAGTACACCCATCGTCTTCTATTCTAATCGAATGGACAATTGATGCCAGTAGTGATCAGTGCTGCTTTTTGCTCTGGTCTACACCTATTCTTGCAAGGCCAAGGAGTACAAGTAATAAAACTGTAGATGCCCAAAATTAAATGTGTACTAAAGATTAACTTGAATGGAAGCTGAAGCAAAACAACCATATTTACAGGTTCCATCTGGGGGTCGAGTTATTTAGACAGGCAGATGAAGCTGGGGAATCTTTATTGAGAATGCTCTGGGATCATGAAGATGCTATTTTGTGCTGTTCTTTCAAGGTACCTTTTAAAATGAAAAAGCACTACACACAAAAGTAAACAAATGCGTTTTAACTGTGTTTTGTCTGTTATGTCTTCCTGGATGTCTGTCAAAATCATGTGAATATGGCAAGGCAGAAATGTGGGCTTTCTTGGCTGATATACCTACCTGCATGCTAACATTCTTTCAGGAAAAGCCTGTATTTACGTTTGCAAACGAGATGGGAATTAACATGTTGGAAACATCTTTCGTTGCCCTTCAAGATCTCTCGTTGGACAAGATATTTGATGAAGCTGGTAGAAAGGCACTATACTCCGAGATCCCAAAGTTGATGGAGCAGGTATTCAACTGCTTCTTTCAAGCAACTAAAAAAAAATTACTCTCAAGTCTCAACTGCTAACACAAGTCAGTAGGATCGATACATGCATTTGAACCTTGCCATGTAAAAATTCAAGGCCTTGGCTCAGTGGTTGGGTATGTGGTTGTGCAACCCAACGACCCGAGTTCAATTCCTGAATTGTGGTGATGCATGTGGGTTTTCCCCATTTATTGAGGATCAAGCTTGATGTGTGGTGGAACCACTCACCAAGAAATATCTTGATACTCATTTAAAAAATTCTGAGGACCATATTTATCTTGGTACTCATACTAAAATGGCCGTATGCATCCTTAGTTGGTGCAGAGGCCGGGAAGTGAAAATCTCCCCATTTTTAAAGGTGCTCGCCCCAACCGTTCCCCTCGCCCCCGCGTCGCTCCAACAGGGGCGACACGGGCGGCTAACCCTAGCCGCCGCCGGCGGCCTCCCTACCCTTCCTCTCCTCCTCGTCGCCACGGAGGAGCCGCCGATCGTCATGGGTTGCCGAGGAAGGTGGCGGCGGGCCTTCGTCGTCCCTTCGCGGAGATCCGGATCCACGGGCGGCGGCCCTCACCGTTCGGCGCCGCCGTTCGCGCCTCGGACGGTGTCTTGGGGACTCTGCCGGCGTCCTCGACCGCTTCGGGTGGTGGGGAGTCGGCGCTTAGCGGCGGCGATTCGGGGCCTTCGTCCTCGCCAGATCTGGAGGCTGCTGCTCCCTCGTTCCGCTCCTTCCCTTTGCGCTTGAGGCGGTGGCTGCTGGTTCCGGTGCTTACGGGATGGTGGTGCAGATTGGGACCGGGAAACCCTAGGCCGACTGGTTCGGCTCGGCAATGGCGTCGGCGGCGGGCGACGCATCCTTCTGGCGGTGTCGTGGTCCTTATTCTTGCCACCTCGGTCCTCTCTGGGTGAAAACCCAAAATCCGGCCTGGATTGGGGCGGTGGCGCCATGGGCGCATATCTCCTCCTTGAGGCGTTGCACGGGAGCTAGGACTGGTGTGGGCTCATGAAGGTGGGGGCTTTGGCGCGGCTGGCTCTCTGCAGCTGCTCGCGGCGGCTTTCATGTTGTGTAGAGTGCCCCTTGTATCTTTAGGGCGTTTCCTGTTTTTGGTGTTCGCGTCGGAGGAGAGGCGTGGCATCGCACGTTGACAACGGCGAGTCTCGGCGGCATGGAGCAGTGGGGTTTCGCGGTGGGTGTGTGATGATGGACGAGCGCAGGATGGTGGCGCTGTCTCGGCGTCGTGGTGGCGTCGATGGCGAGAGACGACACGGTTCATGCAACATGATACAACTCAAGATGGATTGATGGTACGTGGTTGCGGCGGCCTCATACCCGGCAGGGGTCCTGGTTGAAGAGCACGCCGGACTGGTGGGTGCCCATACCCGGCAGACGTCCTGGTTGGGACCTCAGGTCTTAGATGTTAGGTTTGGCTGCGAGGTCTGTTTGGTATTAGGCCCAGACCATCAGCGCCCCTTCATCAGTTAGATAGGAGTAGCGACAGAGGTTGCGAAGATGGTGGCTTTGGTGACTTTGTAATGTCTTGTGTTAATAATTAATACATTGGCCGTATGCATCGTCCAGATGCAGAGGCCGGGGGTATTCCTCCTTTTCGAAAAAAAAATGTAAAAATTCAAGGCAGCGCCGACATGTTTCATTTCTGTTTGTGTATTTCATCTCATCCGACTCTAATAGGCAGCCTCCACGAACTGATCAAACTTACTTTCCAATCAAGTCCTTTAAAATACATTTTGTCTATGTTCTCTTCCTTGCTCTTGCTCGTTTTGGAAACGGATTAGAAGACGGCGCATCTAATAATCATTCATCAATCTGTTCAGGGCTTTGTTTACCTGCCAGGTGGTGTGTGCTTGTCTGGGATGGGCCGCCATGTCTCATTTGAGAATGCTGTAGCATGGAAAGTAGTTGGTGAGGACAACAATGTGCACTGCCTCGCCTTCTGCTTCGTCAACTGGTCTTTCGTGTGATCATCCATCACCCGTGCCCGTCCCATGCAGCTCCATTTTTGCTCTCTCTGTAGGAGAGAACCGCCGCCCCTGGAAAGTAGTTTTATGCTATCTTTAACTAGTTTGTTTCTAGATTTGAAGAGCCAGCATCAGGAAGAATTCTGCCTCGTGTAAAATCTGCTCACGTTTCCACTAATTTACCCAGGCAAGAAGCTGGCTGATGTCTGTCTGGATTGAGGTGCTAGCCTTTCTTGAATCCAGAAAGGTTTCTACTTTTATTCGTGTGATGATGATGGAATGCTAGTAGTAGTGAAATTGGGACACGGCTGATGTATAATCAGTGTTTGTGTGGATTTTTCTCTTTACTCGTCGATTTGTATTTGGTCTGAAGATCGTTTGTTCGACATGAATCATTTGCCAACTGCTCGGCACTCATCTCCTCTCTATGTTCCGATTGATCGCCGGCGTCGCCAATCACACGCCCGCCCTTCCCGGAGCCAAATCCTCGCCGCCTGTGGCCCTGTTGTGGCAGTGGTACATTGTTAGCAATCTGCAGGATCTCTCTCTCGATCTATATTACTCACGCAAGGATTTGACTATCAGTATAAGATACAATATTTGGCACACTGTGCCATATAAGCAACTCTACTTTTTTCATTTTAAAGTGCCACACAATTCTTTGTCTTTTGACCTCGCCTCCTCCCAAATGACCCTGTAGGCTCGTCTGAGAAACCTGCTTCTCCCGCACATCTCGGGCGCCCACCCCTGAGAAAACTGTCACTTCTTCACGTCTACCACACGATTTCTCCTCAGGACAAAGTTACCATGGTATTTGTATGCAAGTTATCAGGCCTGTGTTGCATAACTTACCGTGCTATTTACATAGAATGTACCAGATATCTATGCTTCAACAACTACATCCTTTCAAAGTTATCACTGTGTTTTGTACACAAGTTATAAGGTCTTCGATATGTAAAATACCGTGGTACTTACACATAAGTTATTAGGGTATATGTACATCAACCTCCTCCGGTCAAAGTTATCATGAGGGATTGTAAATGAGTTACCGGGTCTACAGTTCGTATATTATCATGGTACTTGCACCTAAAAACTTGGGTGTGTTTCAGTAGCTTTTTCCATAGGTCAAAAATTACCACGAAGTTTTTGCGTAACTCATCACACCTATAGCACGTGTGTCCCTCATGACACTAAACATTATGTGACTTTCTCGTGGCACGCCATGCGTTCTGTCCATCGAAGAGGCCCACGCGCGAGGCGAGCGTATGTTTTTAACAACTTAGTTTCCTTTGATAAAAAAGTTACCATCATGTTTATATTGCAAGTTATCGATTATGCGGTGCTTATATTATCATGTTATTTACACAAAAAATATTGAGGATGTTTTGAACAACTTTTTCCCAGGACAAAAAGTTATCATGGTGATTCTAGGTAACCTATCAAACCCATAGTGCTTAAAATATCATGCTATTTACACAAAATTTATCAGGGGTATGTTTTAGCAAATCCCCCTTCCCCCACGGGTCAAAAACTTATCATGGTGTTTAGTTAACGCAGTGCATATGTTTTCATGCTATTTACACATAAAAATGCCAGGAGAGGGAGGTATACTACCGTGCTATTTACACAGAAGATGCCGGAGTATCTTTAAAAAAAAAAATTCCCTACGGTCAAAGTTACCATGGTGTTTCTACCTCGGTTATCAGGTGTGCGCTGCGTATATTACCATCTATTTACACATAAATTATCGGGTATCTTTTCACATTTGTCTTCCTCAATGGTTAAAGTTACCACGATGTTTGTATCTAAATTATCAGGTCTATGGCGTGAATGTTATCGTGCTATTTACAGAAATTACCGGGGGGCGGGTTCAACAAATTTATTCCCAATGATCAAAGTTACCACGAACATGTCAAAAACAGTATTTCCCTTAGCTTGTTCAACAAATAGTGTCATAGGTGAGGTGGTTAGCCCCCTTTGTTGATTACCTGCAGAATAGAGATCAAATCCTAGTCCAAGCATTATTTTTGCTGAAAATCGGGAAGGCGGATCGGGAGGCGTGCGGGAAAGGAAAGAAATCGAGAGGACGTGCGGGGAAGGAAGGAGATCGGGAGGGAATTGACGGCGCTGAATGCGTGTGGCAGTTTTGCAATCTGCCACACGGTTGCCAAATACATTTTTCGTTACACAAATTGGGGGCGTTTGCGCTTCAGGCGCCGATTACAGGCAATTTTCCAAACGGGCCATCAAGCAAGATGCACTAACCTCCCCGCCACCATATCTCATGTGAATAATAACAACCTTCCTTTCTTTTCTTCTTTGTAGATTTCTTTTTTCTGTTCCTTTTTTTTTTCTTTTTTCTTTTTTCTTCTTCCTGGTTCGATGAACTTTTTCAAAATTCGTGATTTTTTTCTACAAAATCGACGAACTTTTTCTCTTGATGATATTTTTTTCTTAAAAATTTAACTTTTCTTCAAATTCGGTGAACCATTTTTCAAAATTCGATGAATCTTTTTTCAAATTTGGTGAACTTTTTTCAAATTGGATGAACTTTTCTTCAGTTTTTTTTTCAATTTGACGAATGTTTTTTCAAAATCGGTGAACATTTTTCAAAAGTGTTGAATTTTTTTTCCAAAATCAATATACTTTTTTCAAAATCGATGAACTTTTTCAAATCGATGATTTTTTTTTCAAAATCCATGAACTTTTTTCAAATTATTCAACTTTTTTTCAAAGTCGATGAACTTTTTTTAAATTTGTGAACTCTTCTTCAAAAGTGATGAACTTTTTTTCAAAGTCGATGAACTTTTTTTAAATTTGTGAATTCTTCTTCAAAAATGATGAACTTGTTCAAATTCATGATTTTTTTAATATAATTCAGAAAACTGAGTGATACACTACACATGCTATAAATAGCATCGTTGGATGTTCTTATAGTTTTGGCGGTTTTATCATTCGCTAGAGTAGTTCTAGTGGTCATGCCCACTGTACGTCAAGACTGGCTCGAGTTCAAATCCTGGGGAGGTCAACCTTTTTTGCTGTTTTTAATGCTCTTATAAGTTCGCCACGAATCAGCCTTGTTGCCAGGCCCAGGTGGGCAGCGCGTGGGCGGCGGGATGCATTAGCAGCGCTGAAGGCGCGGCCTAGGAGCACCCCAAATTGGGGAGGAAGGGAATATAGATAGAGGAAGAACAGAGAGCCGTCGCCGCCGGGTTCGTGATCCACTGGATGGCCCCTGGTGAGCTGCCGATCACACCCACTCCGGGCCCTGGACTCTTGGTTGGGCCGGCATGCACGAGTGGGCTGAGCTTCTAGCGCGCCCGCAGACTTGTAGAGGAACTAATTGAGGAGTACCGCTTGCAATGATCGATACGTTGTCACATCAGAAACTGATAGAGATGGTCGTGAATCTATGGGCAATTTGGAAGGCTAGACGGAAGGCTATACATGAGGGTATACTGCAAAGTCCACATGCAACACACTCGTTCGTCACGAACTTCATTGCCGAGCTGAACACGCTGAGATCAGGAGAAGCTCACGCTAGTGCACACACTCAAGACGCAAGGGGTGGACAAACTATCAACCTCCAGTCTTGGAGTCCTCCAGGAGCTGATGCAGTGAAAATCCATGTGGACGGTGGCTTCTCAAGGAACGGGGAGAGGAGTGCAGCTGTTGCTGTATGTAGAGATCATACTGGTCTATTTCTGGGATCTTCAGCAATGGTGTTCGAGGGTATAACGGACGTGGCAGTGTTGGAAACCTTGGCCTGCCGGGAAGGCCTTTCACTAGCACTTGATCTTATGGTGGATAAGCTGGTTATCGCATGCGACTCGAAGTCAGTTGTTAAAGATATTGAAAGGGGTACAGAAGGAAGAAATGCAGTGATTGTGAAGGAGATTATTAGGCGCTCAGCTGATTTCTCCAAAAGTGAATTTATTTTCGAGGGTCGGTCTTCAAACTGGGAGGCTCACAATTTAGCAAAATTTGCTAGTTCTCTTGAAACCGGTCGCCATGTTTGGCTGGGGGATCCCCATGATCCTTTAATTATTCCTGTAAATCTTGTTATATTTCAATAAAGTGTGGTTTACAGGCTCAAAAAAAAATTGAGGAGTACCGCTAAAACAAACTAATTGAGGAGTACTCCTTCGGGAGCCCCCACAAGGGTCATTTGGGGTGGGCTGGGAGCATGCCACTTGGCGCGCTCTCGGAGTCCACCACGTGTCACGTTCTGGGCGCCCCCGGATTTTTTTATTACGTGTTCTCAGCTTTTGGATATTTTTTTTGGGTTTTTTTTGGCTTTTCTGTTTTCCCCGGTTTTTCCTAGGATTTGGACAAAAAGGAAAAATTTTGTTTTGCGTGAAAAACAAATTTTTTTCGTTCAACGAGAGGCACATATTTACCTCTCGTGGAGGCATGGATTTGTTTTCGCGAGAGGCATGATCGTCCTTTCGAAAAAGGAAAAAAATATGTTTTTTTCTCGTTCCGTGAGAGGCACTGATTTGCTTCCGTGAGTCATGTCTCTCAAAAAGGGAAAAACGCATTTTTTTGTGAGAGTCACGGATTTACTTCCACGAGAGGCATGGCCGTGCCTCTTGGAAATGAAAAAAAAACATGTTCTTTTTTCGTGAGAGGCATAGATTTACTTCTTGCGGAGGCACGGCCGTGCCGGATTCTCGTGGAGGCACGGCTGTGCTTCTCGAAAAGGGAAAAGTGTGTTTTTTTCGTTCCGCGAGAGACACAGATTTATTTTTTGTGGATGCATGGACTTGCTTCTGCGAGAGGCATGGTCGTGCCTCTCAGAAAGGAAAAAACCCGTTTCCTTTTTAATCATTCCGTGAGAGGCGCGGATTTACTTCTCGTGGAGGTATGCATTTGCTTCCGCGAGAGGCACGACTGTGCCTCTCAAAAAGGGAAAACCCATGCCTCTTCGAAAAGGAAAAAACATGCTCCCAGTTCAGGTTTTTTTGCCCGGTTTTTTCGTATTTTTTTTGTTGAACCCTGTCAACATGGGACCTAGTATTGAAGATCTCAACACGAGGGATCCAACGGTGAAAACGGTTTGAGATTTGGACGCATGATCTAAGAGATGAACATTTTGAATAAACAAATCTACGAAAAAGGAAAAACTCTCAGGTTGCGACAAGTGGCGCACATGCAACACACCACTTGTCGCGACCCAGCAAGGTGGGAGTGATCATTGGAAGGAGTACTCCTTAGTTAGTAATTTCGACAGACTTGTCTTCAGTTAAGCATGTTAGTGCCGCTAGCATCCCCCTCTAGTTGCGAAGAGGCTTGTTTCCAAACCTCCGCTTCAGGAAAGCGCGCACACAGGGCAGCCTTGTCCTCCCAATTGTCCGCTAGAGCTGCACCGTTAGACCAAAGGATGAGCCCCCGCTCAGTCATGCGCCCGCCCTTCTTCCTCCATCGCGTGTCCACAATTGCTGCTGGAACCATAGGAACGCCAGTGGGATGAGGGAGCTGTTGTTCTAGACTTGTACTTGGAGCGGAGCATGTCGCAGTTGAGAAGCGTGGAACACTGGGTGAACATCCGCGTGCTCTGGCAGCTGCAGTTTGCACACAACGTGGTTGATCTTCTGGATGATCAGGTATGGCCAGTAGTAGCAAAATGAGAGCTTGTGGTTGGCATGCCTGGCGGGATGTTTGCACGTAGGGTTGCAGCTTCAAGAACACCACGTCGCCCACCTCGAATGAACGGAAGTAGCGTTTCTTGTCGGCGTTTTGCTTCATACAGAGTCGGGCGCGCTGTAAGTGTTGTGGAAGTAGGTCTTGGATAACCGCGTGTTCATCCAGCCACGACCGTAGCGCCGACACTGTGCAACAGTTGGAGGTGGTGATGCCTCAATGACGAGGCTCATGCTCGTACAACATGCGGAATGGTGACATCCCGATGGCTGATTGGTCAGTGGAGTTGTACCAAAACTGGGCCCGCGGAAGCCAGTGACTCCATCTTCTTGGACAAGCATGAACGAAGCACCAGAGGAACGTCTCCAAGCACTGATTCACGCGCTCGGTTTTCCCGTCCGTCTGGGGGTGGTGAAAGGATCGATATAGTTGACTAGAGGGGGGGGGGTGAATAGGAAACTAACAATTTTTAAGCTTTTCTTTACCAAATTAAACTTTGCAACAAAATAGGTTGTCTAGATGTGCAACTAAGTGAGCAACCTATATGATGCAATAACAACTAGCACACAAGCAAGCAAAGGATGTAAAAACAAGTAGGCTTGCAAAAGTAAAGGCACGAAGTAACCAAGAGTGGAGCCGATGGAGACGAGGATGTGTTACCGGAGTTCCTTCCTTTTAAGGGAAGTACATCTCCGTTAGGCGGTGTGGAGGCACAATGCTCCCCAAGAAGCCACTAGGGCCACCGTATTCTCCTCACGCCCTCACACAATGCGAGATGCCGTGATTACACTATTGGTGCCCTTAGGCGGCGACCAAACCTTTACAAACAAGGTTGGGGCAATCTCCACAACAATTGGAGGCTCCCAACAACACCACGAAGCTTCACCACAATGGAGTATAGCTTCGAGGTGACCTCAACCGTCTAGGGTGCTCAACACCCAAGAGTAACAAGATCCGCAAGGGATAAGTGGGGGGAATCAAATTTCTCTTGGTGGGAGTGTAGATCTGGGCCTTCTCAACCAATCCCGAGCAAATCAACAAGTTTGATTGGCTAGGGAGAGAGATCGGGCGAAAATGGAGCTTGGAGCAACAATGGAGCTTTGGGGGGCAAGAGGTAGGTCAACTTGGAGGAAGAAGACACCTTTATATAGTGGGGGAACAATTCCAACCGTTACCCCACTGAGCAGCCCCGCACAGAGCGGTACTACCGCTAGGGCAGGCGGTACTACCGAGAGCGGTACTATGCTCCCTACCCAGCGGTACTACTGCTGTTGGCGAGAAGACAAAGCCATCGCCCTGTGAGCGGTACTACCGCGGGAGTAGGAGCGGTACTACCGCTTGAAGCGGTACTACCGCTTCTACTACGCTTCTAGTGCCGCAAAACCCGACACGAGAAAACACCAGTCTCGAATCGAGGCGGTAGTAGCACGGAACAACTGCGGTACTACGGCCGAAGCCCGTGAGCGATACTACCGCTGAAGGGCTTCTTGGTACTACCGTGTGAGACCGTGGTACTACCACCGCACAGACGAAGCAGTACGAAGAGAAGTGGCAGCTCAAAGATCACGAAAGGAAGGCGCGGGTGTGATTGGGATGTGCGTGTTGATTCCACCTAGTCTTACCAAAGCGGATCCCTCTTAATAGTACGGTGACTCCTCTGAAACTAGTCCACCAACAACGAAGCGAAAGAGCTACACCGTCTTGAATAAAACACTGAGGGGAGGAAATCGTCTCGTGCCAATGGATGAATCTCTGAAAGAACTTAACGCACATGATTAGTCCGCAAAAGCATTGTCATCAATCACCAAAACCACTTGGGGATAAGTATGCCCTTACAATCTCCCCCTTTTTGGTGGATTGATGACAATACGGGATTTGCACAAGCATGATATAGAGTAAGCGAGCAAACCCCACCGTCCTAAAATGTAGATGGGCTCCCCCTAGATGTGTGCTCTCTAGATAAGTGCTTTGGACTGCACGACACACATACTAGGATCAACACTCCCCCTACATTTTAGAGACCAACAATCTAAGCAAGGTATAGAGAGCAGCATAGATGATATAACAAGAAAAGCAAGCAACTCATAAGCTAGATAGTGACATAGATAATGATACTGGAAAGATAAGATAGCATATGTCTCCCACCATATGACTCTAGCATATGTCTCACACCATATGACTCGAACTTAGGTCTCACAGACAAAGCAACCAAAGCAAATGCGAGGAAAACAGAAACACAAGAGACGAAAGACACAAAACGCAAATCCCTAAACTCTCTCCCCCTTTGGCATCGAGACACCAAAAAGGAGAGGGAGTGATGCTATGGCTCCAGGTGAGAGCAAATGAGGGACACACATATCAGAGCCCAGCGGGATCATCGGCTCCACCGTCGTCAGACTGGAAGTGCTCGGCATCAGAATCGTTCCACGGGCAGTGCTGCTGAATCCACTCCTCCTCCTCGATGGCTGGTCCTCGAGATCCACTGTTGATCAGTAGCACCCAACCGGCGCATGAGCTCATTGTGGCGACCTCGAGCCTTCTTCTCAGCCACATGAGTCATGTCTTGACCGTGAGCCTCCATGCGAACAACTTCTTCATCTTAGACTTGAGCTTCTTCGCCCAAGAGGGCTCGCCTCGAAGGCATGTAGTCATCATCATCATCATCATCAGCTCCTGGCTCCTCCTCGGTCTCCATGGCGATGGCAGAGCGAAGGAACTCCAGTCCTAGGGGCACAGAGTGCCCCGATTATCCTTCTTCCTCGGGCGCTTGACATCGTGAGAGATCAACTCTCCGGTCTCGGTGGCACCTTGGGGTAGACATGATCCCGTGCCTTCTCAATGAGCGGCATGATGAGCGGACCATAAATCGGGCACTTGCGCTCGGAGATAGTAGACAGCAGCTCAGACCACATAACATGAGAGATATCCAAGGACTCTACGGTGTCTGTCCCTTCTCACGTTGGCGAGTAAAAGAAGCATGTCCACGAGATAAGAGTGAACTGGTCCAGATTCGATCTGAGGGAAAAGAGTCTCTCTGAAGATGCGGTGAAGGATATCCGGATAGGCGAGGCAGCTCATAGGTTTCCTTCTTTGTCTCATGGTTGATCCTCAAAGTGCGAGAGGGCGGAGAGCTTGCTTGTGAGTGGCATTGGGGCGGCCGTGAGGCGTAAAGCCGACGAAGACTCAAGACCTAGATCTTGCACCCCAATCAACTCCATGAACGCTTTCGACTTGACTGAAAGCAACTTGCCATTGGTCATCCAGGTGAGTGTCCTGTCCTCATCAGTTCCAAGGTGAACCGTGACATAGAATTGTGCCACCATATCAGCATCAAAGTCCTTGTTGAATTTCATGATCCCAAGAATGTTCAGTTGGGTGCACATCTGAAGAGCTTCACCAAAGTTGTCAGGGTCTTGCTCCATATGGTCGGTGTCGATGGAGTGCACATTGACATAGAGATTCTTCTTGGCTTTGAGAACATCGAATAAGATGGCAAACTGGAACCTGTTCCAAAACGGACGGTTGACCAAAGTGGGATCTTGGTCGACCTCATACTGATTCTTGGCGGCGCCTTGCCCGAACTCCTTTGGCTGCATTTACAGCACGGTTTTGCACGGCTTTGGCTTGACCCAGACTTCTTATGGAGTTGAGGTGGAGGTGGAGGTGGAGCACTTGAAGAACCTCCGACAGGCTCGGTGGTGCTTGATGGCGCTTGGGCGTGGCACGACCAGGATTGACACGACGAGCCCGATGCTCGAGGACCTCATCACCGAACCACACACAAGAACACGCAAACAACCGAAAGAACGAGCATAAGCCACAAAACACGCGCAAAAAGGATCAGCGGCGGTAGAAGCATAGTGGAAGTTGGTAGGGAGCGGTAGTACGCGACCGCTAGCGATAATACCGCTTGAGCGGTAGTACCGCTCCGGCGGTAATGCCGCTCCACGTGGAGCGGTAGTACCGCTCCAAGCGATAATGCATACTGGAGAGGGTGGTAGTACCGCTCGAGACGGGGAAACAACAGTTTCCTACTACCATGGTCAGATCCGGCACTACCGTCCTACCAAATTCAAAAATACTCCAACCAAACATCAATCCAAACTGCCTAGAAGCATTCTCCATCCTACTCAAGCCTAGATTTGGCCAAAAATCTAGAGATGCAACTACTACTGCCCCTAAGATGCTAGATTGGAAATCTAGACAAGAAGAACGAGGGAACGGGGGCAATACCGGCATCCATGGCAAGAGGGCAAGGTGGGGGTCGTCTTCACCGAAGGAAATGGAGAGGGACGCCCCGGAGAGGGAGATCCACCGGAGCCCTCCTGGGCCCGATTCTTTGGAGAGAGAGGAAGCACGAGGCGTGCGAATGGGTATGGGGAGAAGAAACTCCCCTGCCCGATATAACCCCTGCGCGCCTCACAGTGTAGTATCACATGTTGGAGGGCGGTAGTACCGCTTGGAGCGGTAGTACCGCTCGCCAGCAGCGGTAGTACCGCCAGCAACCAAAAATTGCCTCTAGACTAAAACTTAAGCACAGCAAAAAGGAATGGAGAGCAAGGACAAGAAAAAGGACCAACACGGCAACACACACACACTAACCAAGATCCAGAACCCACTCCTTCAAGACAACCACACGAAAGAGGAGCGAGCTCTGGCCTCTCTCAGGAGAGGGCGGTGGCCGGAGCCACCTATGTTTGAGCCAATTGGTATGGCACCACGAAGAATTATCCTTGGGCCCATGACCAAAACTCGTCTTTGAAGCACAAGTACCATCAAAAATGGCTAATGTGAAAGAGTTGATCGTTTTATGCATAATGGGGGGAGGGAGAGTTCATTGAGAGAACAACACTCCCCCTATGTCCATGCCTACACCTAAACTAGACAATAAGTTGAGTGTGGTGGGGGTGCACGGGTTCAAGTCACATTGCTCAAATCAATGATATTTAGCTCATGCCTTAACTCGCGAAATCTTGCTTCATCCAAGGGCTTCGTGAAAATATCTGCAAGGTTATCACGAGTGTTGACATACTTGAGCTCGATCTCCCCTCGCCTAATGTGATCCCGGATGAAGTGATACCGAATCTCAATGTGCTTCGTCTTGAAGTGTTGCACCGGGTTGAAAGAAATCTTGATGGCACTTTCATTATCACACCAAAGAGGCACTTTGTCACAAATGACACCGTACTCCTTTAAAGTTTGCCTCATCCATAGGAGTTGAGCACAACAACTACCGCCGCCACATACTCCGCTTGTGGGCGAGAGAGACACACAACTCTGCTTCTTGGAAGACCAACTTACCAAAGAGCAACCAGAAATTGGCACCCTCAGGAAGTGGACTTCAGTATCCACTTTGTCTCCCGCCCAATCGGAATCCGTGAAACCTTCAAGCTTGAAGTTTGCTCCACTTGGGTACCATAAGCCAAAGTTTGGGGTATGAGCCAAATATCGAAAGATTCGCTTGACCGCCACATAGTAACTTTCCTTTGGTGCGGCTTGAAAACATGCACACATCCCCACACTCAACATGATATCTGGTTTAGATGCACAAAGGTAAAGCAAGGAGCCAATCATGGAGCGATATACCTTTTGATCCACCGCTTTACCATTGGGATCGATGTCAAGTTGGCACTTGGTAGGCATTGGTGTAGTAGCCGGCTTGACATCACTTAGCTTGAATCTTTTAAGCATGTCTTGAGTGTATTTGGCTTGGTTGATTAAGGTTCCTTCTCTTCTTTGTTTGATGTCAAAACCAAGGAAGAACTTCAACTCTCCCATCGAAGACATCTTGAACTTGGAGGTCATGAGAGCGGCAAATTCCTCATTGAAAGCTTTGTTAGGAGAACCAAAGATAATATCATCAACATATAGTTGGCATACAAACAACTCCCCTTTGACCTTCTTAGTAAAAAGAGTGGGGTCGATTAGCCCCAACTCAAATCCACGATCTTGTAACAACTCGGTAAGGTGGTCATACCACGCACGTGGGGCTTGTTTAAGGCCATAGAGTGCCTTATCGAGTTGATACACATGATCCGGAAAGTAGGGATCCTCGAACCCGGGGGGTTGCTTGACATAGACCAACTCATTAATAGGACCATTAAGAAAAGCACTTTTCACATCCATTTGTTGCAACTTAAAGTTGTGATAGGAAGCATAAGCAATCAACAAACGAATGGATTCAAGACGAGCGATGGGAGCAAAGGTTTCACCGTAGTCGATACCCTCGACTTGGGAGTAGCCTTGTGCTACCAATCTTGCCTTGTTGCGAACAATGTTCCCATGAGCATCTTGCTTGTTCTTGAAGATCCATTTGGTCCCAATGACGTTGTGGTCTCCCGATGGCCTTGGCACCAATCTCCATACTTTGTTGTACTCGAAGTTGTTGAGTTCTTCATGCATGGCATTGAGCCAATCCGAGTCTTCGAGCGCCTCATAGTCCTTTTGGGGTTCAAAACAAGAGACAAACGCGTGATGTTCACAATAGTTTGCTAATTGTCTACGAGTGCTTACCCCCTTTCTTAGGCTTCCAACCACATTTTCCATGAGATGGCCTTGGGTGGTGAGCTTGGAAGCAATCTTCGCGGCACGATGCTCTAATTCCTCCTCGAATGTGGAAGGAGGAGGGTTGACTTGATCATCTTGAGCACCGTCTTGAGCTTGTTCTTGATCTTGAGCTTGCTCTTGATCTTGAACTTGCTCGAGGGGGAGAACTTGTCCTTGGGCATCATTTAGAGGTTCACCACCATCTTGAGGTTGATCTTGCCCTTGGTCTTGTTCACGAGGTTGAGGGCCTTCACTTTGTTCTTCGGAAGCGTGTGGGTCTTGATGAGGTGATGGCTCTACTTGAGTAGAGCATTGTCCTTCTCCTTCGGCCACTAGGGGTTCCTCAATGGGTAGAATTTGACCAATACCCATTCTTCTTATGGCTTGGGGAGGAATTTCATCACCTACATCACAAGTACCACTTTGCTCCACTTGGGAGCCGTTATTTTCATCAAACTCCATGTTACACGTCTCCTCAATGAGTCCGGTGGACTTGTTGAGGACACGGTAAGCATGAGAGTTTGTAGCATAACCAACAAATATGCCCTCATGAGCTCTAGCCTCAAATTTAGACAAACGAACACCTTTCTTGAGAATGAAACACTTACAACCGAACACCCGGAAGTACTTGAGGTTGGGCTTGTTGCCGGTGAGTATCTCATAAGGAGTCTAGTTCAAGCCTTTGCGAAGATAGAGCCGATTGGATGCATGACATGCGGTATTGATGGCTTCGGCCCAAAAGTTGTATGGAGACTTGAACTCCGCCATCATGGTCCTAGCCGCATCCATCAACGTCCGGTTCTTCCTCTCCGCAACACCATTTTGTTGAGGGTGTATGGAGCAAAATATTGGTGCTTGATCCCCTCATCACTAAGAAACTCATCAAGGTGTAGTTCTTGAACTTCGGTCGTTGTCACTTCTTATTGTCAAGATCTTTGCATTGTGTTGACGTTGAGCTTCATTTGCAAAGTCGATGACGGTTTGTTGAGTCTCACTCTTCCTCTTGAAGAAGTATACCCAAGTGTATCTTGAATAGTCATCCACAATCACCAAGCAATACTTTCTTCCTCCTAGACTATCAAAAGATGGAAGCCCAAAGAGATCCATGTGAAGGAGCTCCAAGGGTCTCTTCGAGTAGATGATGGTTGATGGAGGGTGAGCCTTTTCATGAAGCTTTCCTTCGATACAAGCACTACAAGCACGATCTTTGGCAAAACTAACATTTGTTAGTCCACGGACATGGTCCCCCTTGAGAAGACTTTGCAAAGATCTCATATTGACGTGGGCTAAACGGCGATGCCAAAGCCATCCCACGTCAACTTTAGCCATTAGGCATGTCGCGGTCTTAGTGGGTCGCTCGAAAAGTTAATCACATAGAGACCGTTCTCGACATGCCCAACAAAGGCTACTTTAAGAGTCTTGCTCCACAAGAGGGCCACGGTATCAATGTCAAAGAATGTAGCAAAACCCATGAGTGCAAGTTGTGAGCGGAAAGCAAATTGTATGCGAGGACTCAACAAGCATGACTTTCTCGATCGTTAGATCATGAGAAATAACAACCTTGCGAGACCCAATACCTTAGAATGTGATGCATCACCCCACTCGACATTGGTGGGCATAGATGGAATCTCTTGCACGTCCACCACCAAGTCCTTGCTCCCGGTCATATGATTTGTTGCTCCACTATCGAGGAACCATGATCCCCCACCGGAAGCAAACACCTACAAGAGATCAATGCTTGGTTTTAGGTACCCATTTAGTAATGGGTCCTTTGATGTTAGTAACAAGGGTCTTGGGAACCCAAATAGACCATTAAATGTACTCATAAGGAGAACCAACAAATTCAGCAAAGACATGTCCATCGCTAGCACGGCACAACACATATGACGGGTTAAAGTCGCTGGCTTTGTTTGAGGAAATGCTTTTGCTCTTTTGGGCATCAACTCCCTTCAGTTTTTCCTTCTTATCCTTAGGAGCACCCTCTCCCTCTTTCACAAACGTTTGTTTGAGAGGAGGAGGACGTTTGGTCTTGTTGTTGTTCTTCTTCTTGCTCTTGGACTTGGGTGCAAACCCAATTCCTTCTTTGGCCACAACTTCCTTTTGATTGCTCAAAAGGTCGTTGAGGTTCTTCTCACCTTGAATGCAAGTCACAAGGCCTTTCTCAAGTTGATCCTTCAACCTGGCATTCTCCTCCACAAGATGCGCATGCTCACAACACGGGTTAGTAGCACATGCATTATCAATTAATACCATATGAGGAAAGGTGGCCTTTTCCTTGATTAGCTTAACTTGGAGTTGAGCATGAGACTCTTTGAGGTTAGCATGAGTACCCTTCAAGACCTTGTGGGCCTTGTCAAGTATCTCAAACTCCTCTTTGAGTCTAGCATGATCAACCCCAAGTTTAGCCTTCTCGGAGGTTAGCACACGAGACACGACAAGAGCATGATCAAGATATTTCTTTAACTTAGCATGGTCATCATTGTGTGACTCCTCAAGAGTCAAACGATGCACCCGCTCTTCCTCAAGAGCATTAGAGAGATCCGATATCTCATTGGCATAGTCACGACTATGACCTTCCATCTTGGAGATGGTTTTTTCGTGAGCCTCGATCATGTCATTGGCCTCACCAAGTTGTTCCAAGAGAGCAACAAAGTGCTTCTTGGACTTACCCTTGAGCTTATTCATAAAAGACTCAAATTCATTCACTCGCTCATTAGACTCAACATGTTCATCAATGCAATCCTCCAAGGAGGAATTAGTAATGATGGTGGTTGTGATGTTGGGGGTTACCTTGTTTGAAGCTTTAGCCATGAGGCATTTGGCGGTGATGTTTTCGTTGGGTGAATCAAAGAGAGACACCCGGGGAGTAGTAGCAATGGCAACGGACGCCATGGCCATTGCTTCTTCATTTTCATCATCATCGTCATCCTCTTGGTATTCTTCTTGAACCACCAACCCACGAGTGGGAGTCTTCTTGGCGAAGTTGTTCTTGTTGGGGAAGGACTTGGCTTTGTCTTTTCGGATGAACTTGCCACCATTGTCTTCCCGCTTCTCGTAAGGACAAACCGCAATGAAATGGCTCACATTGCCACAGTTGAAGCAAGTTCTAACTCGTTGCTTGCCCTTGACGCCACTTGAGTTGTTCTTGTTGAAGTTGGGTCTAGAACTCTTCTTGCTCCAAAATTGTCTTGAAGCAAGGGCAATGTGCTCATGGTAATCAAATTTAATGTCATAGGGGTTGCTTTCGTCATCTTCCACTTCTTCCTCTTCTTCCATAATAACCTTGGCCTTCAAAGAAAGGTTGGGCTTCTTTGCCCTTTGAGAATGGAGCACCGCATTGTCGGCGGTCTTGTCCAAGATGCTCATTGCAATGAACTCATCCAACACTTCACTTGAGGTCATGGAGTGGAAGTCCGGTCGTTGATGAATGACGGAGGAAATGCACTTATTCTAGGGCATCATGGCCTTGAGGAACTTCCACTTGATCCAATTGTCATCCGTGTCCTTGCTTCCATGATCTCGGAGTGTGACCGCGGGTTTGGTCACTCTTCGAAAGAGCTCACGAGGTTCTTCATCTTCTTTCATTGCAAACTCATCGGCTTCATCTTGCACCACTTCATAGTTGGAGCGTTGAATGCTAGCACTTCCTCGATAGAGACCCTCGACACATTTCCATGCTTCTTTAGCCATGACATGCGGTCGAAGGTGAGGAAGATCTTCGGGAAGGATAGCATCTTGGATGATGAAGAGAGCACTCTCATTGAATTGATTGTCCACGACTTCTCGAGGGGTGAAGTTGCTTGGTCATGAGGATAGAAACCTTCTTCAATGATTCTCCAAAGGTTAGTGTTCACATGTTTTAAATGACGCTTAAAGTGATAGACCCAAGAATCAAAATCTTCATGCTTCTCATATTTAGGAGGAGGACCGGCATGATTCAAATGAGTGGATGGGATTGGCCCTCCATAAATTGGAGGTTCCACATGGGCAAAGATGCCAGTACCATTTCTACCACTAATAGAAGGACTCTTTTCAATGTTAGCTTCCCCCTTGTCGGAGGTAGCATCCGTCACCTTGTTGGTGGGATCACCCACTTTCATCGGCGAGGTAGATTGTTTAAGTCCTTCTAGGAATTGTTGGGGAACGTAGTAATTTCAAAAATTTTCCTACGCACACGCAAGATCATGGTGATGTATAGCAGCGAGAGGGGAGAGTGTTGTCTACGTACCCTCGTGAGACCCAAAGCGAAGCGATCACAGCGTAGAGGAAGTAGTCGACGTTCTCCTCGCGATCCGACCGATCCGGCGCCGTTACTCCGGCGCCCGAGTTCTTGACACACGTACAGCTCGATGGCGTCCCTCGTACTCGATCCAGCCGAGTGTCGAGGGAGAGTTCGTCAAGACGACGGCGTGGGAGCGATCTTGATGATTCACCGGCGCAGGCTTCGCCTAAGCTTCATGACGGTATAACCGAGGTGGAATATGGTGGAGGGGGCACCTGACACGGCTAAGGAGCGATCTCACGATCAACTTGTCTGTTCCAAGGTGCCCCCTGCCCCGTATATAAAGGAGCCAGGGGGGGGGGCCGCCGGCCAAGCTTGGCGCGCAAGGAGTCCTACTCCCTCGGGAGTAGGATTCCCCAATCCTAGTCCAACTAGGATTCCCTGAGGGGAAAGAGAGAGAGGGGCGGCCCCTTCTCCTAGTCCTAGTAGGACTAGGGAAGGGGGAGGCGCTGCCAGCCTTGGGCTGCCCTCCTCCTTTCCACCAAGGCCCATCGAGGCCCATTTACCTCCCGGGGTTCCAGTAACCTCCGGTACTCGGTAAATTCCGTTGCCGCCGGAACCATTCGAACTCCAAACATAGGCTTCCAATATATCAATCTTTATGTCTCGACCATTCGAGACTCCTCGTCATGTCCGTGATCACATCCGGACTCGAACTCCTTGGTACATCAAAATACATAAACTCATAATAAGCATCGCCGTAACCTTAAGCGTGCGGACCCTACGGTTCGAGAACAATGTAGACATGACCTAGAACTATTCACGGTCAATAACCAACAGCGGGACCTGGATGCCCATATTGGTTCCTACATATTCTACGAAGATCTTTATCGGTCGGACCGCATAACAACATCGTTGTTCCCTTTGTCATCGGTATGTTACTTGCGAGATTCGATCGTCGGTATCAATACCTAGTTCAATCTCGTTACCGCAAGTCTCTTTACTCGTTCCGTAATACATCATCTCACAACTAGCTCATTAGTTGTAGTGCTTGCAAGGCTTCAAAGTGATGTGCATTACCGAGAGGGCAGAGATACCTCTCCGACAATCGGAGTGACAAAACCTAATCTCGAAATCGCCAACCCAACATCGCCTTTGGAGACACCTGTAGTACTCCTTTATAATCACCCGATTACGTTGTGGCGTTTGGTAGTACCAAAGTGTTCCTCCGTAAGCGGAGTTGCATAATCTCATAGTTACGGGAACATGTATAAGTCATGGATAAAAGCAGTAGCAACATACTAAGCGATCGTGTGCTAAGCTAAGGAATGGGTCATGTCAATCAGATCATTCTACTAATGATGTGACCTTGTTAATCAAATAACAACTCCTTGTTCATGGTAGGAAACATGACCATCTTTGATTAACAAGCTAGTCTAGTAGAGGCATACTAGTGACATGTTGTTTTGTCTATGCATTCACACATGTATCATGTTTCCGGTTAATACAATTCTAGCATGAATGATAAACATTTATCATGAAATAAGGAAATAAATAATAACTTTATTATTGCCTCTAGGGCATATTTCCTTGATCTCCCACTTGCACTAGAGTCAATAATCTAGATTACATAGTAATGATTCTAACACCCATGGAGTCTTGGTGCTGATCATGTTTTGCTCGTGGAAGAGGCTTAGTCAGCGGTGCGCAACATTCAGATCCGTATGTATCTTGCAAATCTCTATGTCTCGGTCTGGACTAAGTCCGGATGGAATTGAAGCGTCTCTTGATGTGCTTGGTCCTCTTGTGAAATCTGGATTCCTTTGCTAAGGCAATAGCTCGATATTGTCACGAGAAGATTTTCATTGGACCCGATGCACTAGGTATGACACCTAGATCGGATATGAACTCCTTCATCCGACTCCTTCATTAGCTGCTTCCGAAGCTGCTATGTATTCCGCTTCACATGTAGATCCCTTCTGACGCTTTGTTTAGAACTGCACCAACCGACACTCCTCCGTTTAGTGTAAATCGTATCCGGTCTGCGATTTAGAATCGTCCGGATCGGTGTCAAAGCTTGCATCAACGTAACCGTTTGATGAGCTCTTTGTCACCTCCATATCGAGAAACATATCCTTAGTCCTTTTCGGTATTCGGGATGTTCTTGACGCTGTCGATGATCCACTCTGGATTACTTTGGTACCTCCTGCTAGGCTTATAGCAAGGCACACATCAGTCAGTACACAGCATTGCATACATGATAGAGCCTATGGCTGAAGCATAGGAACATCTTTCATTTTCTCTCTATCTTCTGCGGTGGTCGGGCATTGAGTCGACTCAACTTCACACCTTGTAACACGTGCAAGAACCCTTTCTTTGCTTGATCCATTTTGAACTTCTTCAAAACTTTGTCAAGGTATGTGCTTTGTGAAAGTCAATTAAGCGTCTTGATCTATCTCTATAGATCTTAATGCCCAATATGTAAGCAGCTTCACCGAGGTCTTTCATTGAAAAACTCTTATTCAAGTATCCCTTTATGCTATCCAGAAATTCTATATCATTTCCGATCAGCAATATGTCATCCACATATAATATCGTAAATGCTCTGAGCTCCCACTCACTTTCTTGTAAATCTGAGGCTTCTCCAAAAGTCTGTACAAACCCAAATGCTTTGATCACACTATCAAGCGTTTATTCCAACTCGAGATGCTTGCACCAGTCCATAGATGGATCATTTGGAGCTTGCATACTTTGTTAGCTCCTTTGGATCGATAAAACCTTCGGTTGCATCATATACAACTCTTCTTCCGTAAATCCATTCAGAATGCAGTCTTTACATCCATTTGCCAAATTTCATAATCATAAAATGCGTGATCGCTAACATGATTCGGACGGACTTAAGCATCGCTTCTGGTGAGAAGGTCTCATCGTAGTCAACCCTTGAATTTGCGAAAACCTTTCGCGACAAGTCGAGCTTTATAAACGATAACATTACCGTCGGCGTCGGTCTTCTTCTTGAAGATCCACTTGTTTTCTATTGCTTGCCTACCCTCGGGCAAGTCAACCAAAGTCCATACTTTGTTTTCATACATGGATCCCATCTCAGATTTCATGGCCTCAAGCCATTTTTCGGAATCTGGGCTCACCATCGCTTCTTCATAGTTCGTAGGTTCATCATGATCTAGTAGCATGACTTCCAGAACAGGATTACCGTACCACTCAGGTGCGGATCTTACTCTGGTTGATCTACGAGGTTCTGCAGTAACTTGATCTGAAGTTTCATGATCAATATCATCAACTTCCTCGCTACTTGGTGTAGATGTCTCAGAAACTGGTTTCTGCGACGAACTACTTTCAAGTAAGGGAGAAGGTACTACTACCTCATCAAGTTCCACTTTCCTCCCACTCACTTCTTTCGAGAGAAACTCCTTCTCTAGAAAGGATCCATTCTTAGCAACAAATGTCTTGCCTTCGGATCTGTGATAGAAGGTGTACCCAACTGTTTCCTTTGGGTATCCTATGAAGACACATTTCTCGATTTGGGTTCGAGCTTATCGAGTTGAAGCTTTTTCACATAAGCATCGCATCCCCAAACTTTAAGAAACGACAACTTTGGTTTCTTGCTAAACCACAGTTCATAAGGTGTCGTCTCAGCGGATTTTGGCGGTGTTCTATTCGGTGTGAATCGGCCGTCTCTAGAGCATAACCCCAAAAGCGATAGCGGTAAATCTGTAAGAGACATCATAGATCGTACCATATCTAGTAAAGCACGATTCTGACGTTCGGACACACCATTTCGTTGTGGTGTTCGGGTGGCGTGAGTTGCTAAACTATTCGCATTGTTTCAAATGTAGACCAAACTCGTAACTCAAATATTCACCTCCACGATCGGATCGTAGATACTTAATTTTCTTGTTACGATGATTTTCAACTTCACTCTGAAATTCTTTGAACTTTTCAAGCGTTTGGACTTATGTTTCATTAAGTAGATATACCCATATCCGCTTAAGTCATCTGTGAAGGTGAGAAAATAACGATATCCGCCACGAGCCTCAACATTCATCGGACCACATACATACGTATGTATGATCTCCAACAAATCCGTTGCTCTCTCCATAGTACGGAGAAGCGGTGTTCTAGTCATCTTGCCCATGAGGCACGGTTCATAAGTGCCAAGTGATTCATAATCAAGTGACTCCAAAAGTCCATCGGTATGGAGTTTCTTCATGCGCTTTACACCGATATGACCTAAGCGGCGGTGCCACAAATAAGTTGCACTTTCATTATCAACTCTGCATCTTTTGGTTTCAACATTATGAATATGTGTATCACTACTATCGAGATTCATCAAAATAGACCATTCCTCAAGGGTGCATGACCATAAAAGATATTACTCATATAAATAGAACAACCATTATTCTCTGATTTAAATGAATAACCGTCTCGCATCAAACAAGATCCAGATATAATGTTCATGCTCAACGCAGGCACCAAATAACAATTATTTAGGTCTAAAACTAATCCCGAAGGTAGATGTAGAGGTAGCGTGCCGACCGCGATCACATCGACTTTGGAACCATTTCCCACGCGCATCGTCACCTCGTCCTTTGCCAGTGTTCGCTTAATCCGTAGTCCCTTTGTTCACCTTGCCATCCTTCTTATCCGCCAAATACTTGGGGCAGTTCCGCTTCCAGTGACCAGTCTGCTTGCAGTAGAAGCACTTTCGGTTTCAGGTTTAGGGCCGGACTTGGGTTTCTTTTCTGAGCAAAGAACTTGCTTGCTGTTCTTCTTGAATTCCTTCTTCTTCCCTTTGCCTTTCTTCTTGAAACTAGTGGTCTTATTGACCATCAACACTTGATGCTCCTTCTTGATTTCTACCTCCGCAGCCTTTAGCATTGCGAAGAGCTCGGGCATAGTCTTTACTAACCCTTGCATATTATAGTTCATCACGAAGCCTTTGTAGCTTGGTGGCGGTGATTGGAGAATTTCATCAATGACACAATCATCCGGAAGATTAACTCCCAATTGTGTCAAGTGATTGTAGTACCCGGACATTACGAGTATATGCTCACTAATGTAACTATTCTCCTCCATCTTGCAGCTATAGAACTTATTGGAGACTTCATATCTCTCAATCCGGGCATTACATTTGGAATATTAACTTCAACTCTGGAACATCTCATATGCTCCATAGCGTTCAAAACGTCGTTGAAGTCGGTTCTAAGCCGTAAAGCATGGCACTTGAACTATAGAGTAGTCATCGCTTTGCTCGCCAGACGTTCATAACATCTGGCGTTGCTCAAAGAAGAGAACTGTCACCTAGCGGTGCATCCGGGGCGTAACTCTTCTATGCAGCAATGAGGATGATCCTCGTTACGGACCCGATCCGTGTAATTGCTACCATCATCTTTCAACTTTGCTTTCTCAAGGAACGCATTAAAATTCAACGGAACAACAGACGAGCCATCTATCTACAATCAAACATAAACAAGCAAGATACTATCGGTACTAAGTTCATGATAAATTTAAGTTCAATTAATCATATTACTAAAGAACTCCCACTTAGAAAGACATCCTCTAGTCATCTAAGTGATCACGTGATCCAAATCAACTAAACCATAACCGATCATCACGTGAAATGGAGTAGTTTTCAATGGTGAACATCTTATGTTGATCATATCTACTATATGATTCACGCTCGACCTTTCGGTCTCCGTGTTCCGAGGCCATATCTGCATATGCTAGGCTCGTCAAGTATAACCCGAGTATTCTGCGTGTGCAAAACTGGCTTGCACCCGTTGTAGATGGACGTAGAGCTTATCACACCCGATCATCACGTGGTGTGTGGGCACGACGAACTTTGGCAACGGTGCATACTCGGGGAGAACACTTCTTGATAATTTAGTGAGAGATCATCTTATAATGCTACCGTCAATCAAAGCAAGATAAGATGCATAAAAGGATAAACATCACATGCAAATCAATATAAGTGATATGATATGGTCATCATCATCTTGTGCTTCATGATCTCCATCTTGCAGCACCACCATGATCACCATCGTCACCGGTAGCGACACCTTGATCTCCATCGTAGCATCGTTGTCGTCTCGCCAAACTTATGCTTCTCGACTATCGCTACCGCTTAGTGATAAAGTAAAGCATTACGAAGCGATGCATTGCATACAATAAGCGACAACCATATGGCTCCAGCCGATTGCCGATAACCGGTTACAAAACATGATCATCTCATACAATAAAATATAGCATCACGTCTTGACCATATCACATCACAACATGCCCTGCAAAAACAAGTTAGGCGTCCTCTACTTTGTTGTTGCAAATTTTACGTGGCTGCTACGGGCTTAAGCAAGAACCAGTCTCACCTACGCATCAAAACCACAGCGATACTTCGTCAAATAGACTCGTTTTAACCTTCTCAAGGACCGGCGTAGCCACACTCAGTTCAACTAAAGTGAGAGAGCAGCACCCACCGGTCACCTTTAAGCAACGAGTGCTCGCGGCGGTGAAACCAGTCTCGCGTAAGCGTCTGGCGTAATGTCGGTCTGGGCGCTTCATCTCACAATACCGCTGAACCAAAGTATGACATCTTTGGTAGGTAGTATGACTTGTATCGCCCACAACTCACTTGTGTTCTACTCGTGCAAAACATCAAACCATATAAAAACCTAGGCTCGATACCCTTGTTGGGGAGCGTAGTAATTTCAAAAATTTTCCTACGCACACGCAAGATCATGGTGATGTATAGCAACGAGGGGAGAGTGTTGTCTACGCACCCTCAGAGACCCGAGCGAAGCGATCACTGGCGTAGAGGAAGTAGTCGACGTTCTCCTCGCGATCCGACCGATCCGGCGCCGTTACTCCGGCGCCCCAGTTCTTGACACACGTACAGCTCGATGGCGCCCTCGTACTCGATCCAGCCGAGTGTCGAGGAGAGTTCCGTCAAGACGACGGCGTGGTGACGATCTTGATGATTCACGGCGCGAGGCTTCGCCTAAGCTTGCGACAGTATAACCGAGGTGGAATATGGTGGAGGGGGCACGCGACACGGCTAAGGAACGATCTCACGATCAACTTGTCTGTTTCAGGTGCCCCCTGCCCCGTATATAAAGGAGCCAGGGGAGGGCGGCCGGCCAAGCTTGGCGCGCCAAGGAGTCCTACTCCCTCGGGAGTAGGATTCCCCAATCCTAGTCAACTAGGTTCCGGAGGGGAAAGAGAGAGAGGGCGGCCCCTTCTCCTAGTCCTAGTAGGACTAGGGAAGGGGAGGCAGCGCTGCCAGCCTTGGGCTGCCCTCCTCCTTTCCACCAAGGCCCATCGAGGCCCATTTACCTCCCGGGGTTCAGTAACCTCCGGTACTCCAGTAAATTCCGTTTTAGCGGAACCATTCGAACTCCAAACATAGGCTTCCAATATATCAATCTTTATGTCTCGACCATTCCGAGACTCCTCGTCATGTCCGTGATCACATCCGGGACTCGAACTCCTTGGTACATCAAAATACATAAACTCATAATAAGCGTCATCGTAACCTTAAGCGTGCGGACCCTACGGTTCGAGAACAATGTAGACATGACCTAGAACTATTCACGGTCAATAACCAACAGCGGACCTGGATGCCCATATTGGTTCCTACATATTCTCGAAGATCTTTATCGGTCGGACCGCATAACAACATCGTTGTTCCTTTGTCATCGGTATGTTACTTGCGAGATTCGATCGTCGGTATCCAATACCTAGTTCAATCTCGTTACCGGCAAGTCTCTTTACTCGTTCCGTAATACATCATCTCACAACTAGCTCATTAGTTGTAGTGCTTGCAAGGCTTGATGATGTGCATTCTTGAGAGGGCCAGAGATACCTCTCCGACAATCGGAGTGACAAAACCTAATCTCGAAATACGCCAACCCAACATCGCCTTTGGAGACACTGTAGTACTCCTTTATAATCACCCGATTACGTTGTGACGTTTGGTAGTACCAAAGTGTTCCTCCGTAAGCGGAGTTGCATAATCTCATAGTTACGGGAACATGTATAAGTCATGGATAAAAGCGGTAGCAACATACTAAGCGATCGTGTGCTAAGCTAAGGGAATGGGTCATGTCAATCAGATCATTCTACTAATGATGTGACCTTGTTAATCAAATAACAACTCCTTGTTCATGGTAGGAAACATGACCATCTTTGATTAACAAGCTAGTCTAGTAGAGGCATACTAGTGACATGTTGTTTTGTCTATGCATTCACACATGTATCATGTTTCCGGTTAATACAATTCTAGCATGAATGATAAACATTTATCATGAAATAAGGAAATAAATAATAACTTTATTATTGCCTCTAGGGCATATTTCCTTCAGGAATTCCTTAAACATGTCCTTGACCTCGTTCGTCATGGAGGTTTTCAATGTTTCCAAAGCCACATTGAATTCCTCACGTGAGATCGAGTTACCCCCATCTCCCGTAGATGAGATCGGATTCACACCAGAGTGCTCTCCCACCTCATCTACGACATGAACCATACTCTTCGGACGGTAAAGCCCTTAAAAAGAGACGAGGCTCTAATACCAATTTAAAGGATCGATATAGTTGACTAGAGGGGGGTGAATAGGTAACTAACAATTTTTAAGCTTTTCTTTACCAAATTAAACTTTGCAACAAAATAGGTTGTCTAGATGTGCAACTAAGTGAGCAACCTATATGATGCAATAACAACTAGCACACAAGCAAGCAAAGGATGTAAAAACAAGTAGGCTTGCAAAAGTAAAGGCACGAAGTAACCAAGAGTGGAGCCGATGGAGACGAGGATGTGTTACCGGAGTTCCTTCCTTTTAAGGGGAAGTACATCTCCGTTAGAGCGGTGTGGAGGCACAATGCTCCCCAAGAAGCCACTAGGGCCACCGTATTCTCCTCACGCCCTCACACAATGCGAGATGCCGTGATTACACTATTGGTGCCCTTAGGCGGCGACCGAACCTTTACAAACAAGGTTGGGGCAATCTCCACAACAATTGGAGGCTCCCAACAACACCACGAAGCTTCACCACAATGGAGTATGGCTTCGAGGTGACCTCAACCATCTAGGGTGCTCAACACCCAAGAGTAACAAGATCCGCAAGGGATAAGTGGGGGGAATCAAATTTCTCTTGGTGGAAGTGTAGATCTGGGCCTTCTCAACCAATCCCGAGCAAATCAACAAATTTGATTGGCTAGGGAGAGAGATCGGGCGAAAATGGAGCTTGGAGCAACAATGGAGCTTTGGGGGGAAAGAGGTAGGTCAACTTGGAGGAAGAAGACACCTTTATATAGTGGGGGAACAATTCCAACCGTTACCCCACTGAGCAGCCCCGCATAGAGCGGTACTACCGCTAGGGCGGGTGATACTACACGAGAGTGGTACTACGCTCCTACCCAGTACTACCGCTATTGGCGAGAAGACATGCCATCGCCCCAGAGCAAGTACTATCAAGGAGTAGGGGCGGTACTACAGCAAGCGGTACTACGCTTCTACTACCGCTTCTAGTGCATAAAACCCGACACGAGAAAACACAGATCTCGAATCGGCGGTAGTAGCGAACAGCTGCGGTACTACGGAAGAAGCCAGCGGTACTACCGCCCTCATGGGCGGTACTACTGGCGAGGCGGTACCACCGCTCCGTGGAGCGGTACTACCGCTGAAGGGCTTCGGCGGTACTACCATTGTGAGACCAGCGGTACTACGGCCGCACAGAAGAAGCAGTACGGAAGAAGTGGCAACTCCAAAGATGCGAAAGGAAGGCGGGTGTGATTGGGATGTGTGCGTGTTGATTCCACCCTAGTCTTACCAAAGCGGATCCCCTCTTAATAATACGGTGACTCCTACGAAACTAGTCCACCAACAACGAAACGAAAGAGCTACACCGTCTTGAATAAAACACCGAGGGGAGATCATCGTCTCGTGCCAATGGATGAATCTCTGAAAGAACTTAATGCACACGATTAGTCCACAAAAGCATTGTCATCAATCACCAAAACCACTTGGGGATAAGTATGCCCTTACAGGTGGTTCGATGTGCTCATGCGGAGCTCTGTGCCGACATACTTGAAGAGCTCTTCCCAGAAGTTGCTTGTGAAGACATGATCATGATGTGAGATGATGGCTCCAGGGAGCCCGTGGAGAGGATTGATGCGGTGCATGTACAAAATGGCAACTCTAGCAGCAGTGTAGGGATGCACAAGAGGAAGGAAAGGCACAAACTCGGTCAACATGTCAACCAGAACAAAGATGCAGTTTGCCTGACTTGATGGGGGGATGCCGCCGATGAAGTCAATGGTGATCATTTCGCATGATTTGCATGGTACTGGGAGAGATTGGAGTAGCCCCAGGTATGCAACATGCTCAGGTTTGGCATGTTGGCATGTTTGACAGCATTTGACATACTCCAACACATGAATCGTCATTTTTGGCCAGGCGAACAATCTCTGGATGTGTTTGTAAGTTGTTGGAAACCCAGATTGTGCCCCCATTGGGCTGTCATGGGAAGCATCAATAATTTGTTGCTGCAGCGATATGCTAGCGCCCAACCAGATCCGGTCTTTGAACCAGATGATGCCTTGCACCAGAGTGAAAGACCCTTGGAATTAGATCGAATTGCCAACTGCTCCAAGAAGCGTTGAGCCTGTGGGTTTGCGTTGTAGTATATAATTGAGCTAGACAGGTTGCCTTGATGTGATTGCCATGGTCATCTGGAGAGGAGAGGAATGGGATAAAGCATGTGTAGCTCCATTGTCAATGCCTTTTCTAATAAGTGATGCGATACTGAAGCCCGAGAAGCTTAGTGAAAGCACGTTGTCGCCAGGGGGTTGTCGGGCGCTGCTCTCCCAAATGAATCAGGCTTCACTGGTCAGTCTAAATGCGGAATTCCTCGTCTGCAAGTAGGGCTGCCAGTGGTCAACTGCAACTACGACTGCTAGGTACTCCTTTTTGTAAGTTGAGAGGCTGCGATACTTGGGACCGAGGGATTTTCTCATGAATGCAATTGGGTGTATGTCTTGCTACAAGAAGCTCTAATTCCTATATCACACGCGTCCGTATCAACCACGAACTGTTTCTTCAAGTCTGGCAGAGCCAGGACTGGTGCGGTGATCAAGCTGCGTTTAAGGACTTGGAAGCTTTGCTCAGTGTTATCGGTCCACACAAACAGTGTCCCCTTCTTCAGTAAATTGAACAGTGTTTGAGCAATGGCGCCAAACTGTCGGACGAAATGCCTGTGATAGCCTGCAAGTCCCAGGAACCATCGCAAGTCCTTCACATTTTGGGGGGTAGGCCATTGTTCCATAGCTTTGATATTGGCAGGATCAGTGGCGACGCCCTCAACACTCACCACATGCCCAAGGTAGGTAACTCTTTGATTTATGAAAGCACATTTGCTACACTTCACCAGCCACTGATCTTTCGGCAATAGTTCCAAGACCTGATGCAAGTGCTGCAGGTGGGTCTTGCTGAAGACTAATATGTCATTGAAGAACACCAAAACACAGATCTCGGTTTAGTGGTTGCAGAGTGACACACATTGCTCCATTGAACGTAGAAGGTCCTTCGGCCAAGCCAAACGACATAACTTTGTACTCAAAGTGTCCAGTGTGTGTGGAAAGCGGTCTTGAATTAATCACCTTCAGCAATGTGAATCTGATGGAAACCAGCATGCAGATGCAGCTTCAAGAGCCATTTGGCACCGTGCAGCTCATCGAGTAACTCCTCAATGACAGGCACTGGAAATTTGCTCACGATTGTCATGGCATTTAACTGGCGGTAGTCAATACACAGGCGCCAGCTACTGTCCTTTCACTCCACCAAAATCACAGGGGAAGAGAAAGGGCTTTGTCTTTTCCGAATCACCCCTGCGCATCTCTTTGATCTGCGCCTCAATTTCTGTTTTATGTTCCGGTTTGTGTTAGTACAACCTCATATTAACTGGTTGTATCCCAGGCATAAGAGGAATTCAGTGATCGTGATGCGGAGCATCCTACGGTTATCCCCATGGACCTACCTTCGTCTCCCACGACACCACGCAGACCAATGACTAGAGCTCGAGCAAGGGCTACCGAAGCGAAGGTGAACTCGCTCCTCTACAAACTTACATATTCCACAGATCAGACATGGCTACCTCAGCCAGAGACCTTGTGTGTGATCAGATACTTAGAGGAAGGCCATGCTGCTGCTACGCCCAATGGACGAGAGGGCAAGGACACAAAACACAAGGACCAAGAGGAAGACTTGCCAGGACACTACAACCACCGGACGACCGGACCACGCTGGACGTCCGACGCCTGGAGACTCAACCACCTAGAAGACGCAGCAAACGGAGTCTACAATGACCGGGCGAATGACAAGTACCAGACGTCTGACACCCTACAACGACCGGACGTCCGGCCGTCTCCGGATATCCGACACCTCCAGTCCAGAGCCAAAATGCTAGAAGACCGAAGCCTTCTGGATGACTGATGCACCGGACGTCCAACCCTGTCCGGAAATCCGACGACACCTCAACAAAGCCGAAACACCGGATGCCCAAACCTTACCGGACGTCCAGTCCCTCGCGAGACACCAGATGACCGGTAGCGTCCGGACGTCCGACAACTGATGGGGAACGTAGTAATTTCAAAATTTTCCTACGCACACGCAAGATCATGGTGATTCATAACAATGAGAGGTGATAGTGTTGTCCATGTACCCTCGTAGACCGAAAGCGGAAGCGTTAACACAACACGGTTGATGTAGTCGTACGTCTTCACGATCCGACCGATCAAGTACCGAACGTACGACACCTCCGAGTTCAGCACACGTTCAGCTCGATGACGTCCCATAAACTCCGATCCAGCAGAGCTTTGCTGGAGAGTTCCGTCAGCACGACGGCGTGATGACGGTGTTGATGATGCTACCGACACAGGGCTTCGCCTAAGCACCACTACGATATTACCGAGGTGGAATATGCTGGGGGGGGGCACCGCACACGGCTAAGAGATCAAGAGATCAATTGTTGTGTCTAGAGGTGCCCCCCTGCCCCTGTATACAATGGAGGGAGGGAGAGACCGGCCCTAGAGGAGGGCGCGCCAAGTGTGGGGAGTCCTACTAGGACTCCCAAGTCCTAGTAGGATTCCCCTTTCCTTTCTGGAGTAGGAGAGAAGGAAAGAGGGGGAGAAGGAGAAGGAAAAGGGGGCTGCACCCCTTGTCCAATTCTGCACAGGCACGGGGTGCCTCCTTCCTTTTGGCCTCTCTCCTCTATTCCCGTATGGCCCAATAAGGCCCATATACTCCCCGGCGAATTCCCGTAACTCTCCGGTACTCTGAAAAATACCCGAATCACTCGGAAACTTTTCGAAGTCTGAATATAGTCGTCCAATATATCGATCTTTACGTCTCGACCATTTCGAGACTCTCGTCATGTCCCCGATCTGACCCAGGACTCTGGACTACCTTCGGTACATCAAAACACAAAAACTCATAATACCGATCGTTACCGAACTTTAAGTGTGCAAGGCTTATAGTGACTGAGACACGTCTCCGGTCAATAACCAATAGCGGAACCTGGATGCTCATATTGGCTCCCACATATTCTACGAAGATCTTTATCGGTCAAACCGCATAACAACATACGTTGTTCCCTTTGTCATCGTATGTTATTTGCCCGAGATTCGATCGTCGGTATCTTAATGCCTAGTTCAATCTCGTTCCCGGCAAGTCACTTTACTCGTTATGTAATGCATCATCCCGTAAATAACTCATTAGCTACATTGCTTGCAAGGCTTATAGTGATGTGCATTACCGAGAGGGCCCAGAGATACCTCTCCGACAATCGGAGTGACAAATCCTAATCTCGAAATACGCCAACTCAACATGTACCTTCGGAGACACCTGTAGAGCTCCTTTATAAGCACCCAGTTACGTTGTGATGTTTGGTAGCACATAAAGTGTTCCTCTCGTAAACGGGAGTTGCATAATCTCATAGTCATAGGAACATGTATAAGTCATGAAGAAAGCAATAGCAACATACTAAACGATCAAGTGCTAAGCTAACGGAATGGGTCAAGTCAATCACATCATTCTCCTAATGATGTGATCCCATTAATCAAATGACAACTCATGTCTATGGTTAGGAAACTTAACCATCTTTGATTCAACGAGCTAGTCAAGTAGAGGCATACTAGTGACACTATGTTTGTCTATGTATTCACACATGTATTATGTTTCTGGTTAATACAATTCTAGCATGAATAATAAACATTTATCATGAAATAAGGAAATAAATAATAACTTTATTATTGGCTCTAGGGCATATTTCCTTCAGTCTCCCACTTGCACTAGAGTCAATAATCTAGTTCACATCGCCATCTGATTTAACACCAATATTCACATCTGTATGTCATTAATACCCATAGTTCACATTGTCATGTGATCAACACCCAAAGGGTTTACTAGAGTCAATAATCTAGTTCACATCGCTATGTGATTAACACCCATAGAGTACTAAGGTATGATCATGTTTTGCTCGTGAGAGAAGTTTAGTCAATGGGTCTGTCACATTCAGAGCCGTAGGTATTTTGCAAATATTCTATGTCTACAATGCTCTGCACGAAGCTACTCTAGCTAATTGCTCCCACTTTCAATATGTATCCAGATTGAGACTTAGAGTCATCTAGATCGGTGTAAAAGCTTACACCGACGTAATTCTTTACGATGGGCTCTTTTATCACCTCCATAATCGAGAAATATTTCCTTAGTCCTCACTAAGGATATTCTTGACCGCTATCCAGTGATCTACTATAAGATCAAAATTGTACTCCCTTGCCAAACTTAGAGCAAGGTATACAATAGGTCTAGTACATAGCATAGCATACTTTATAGAACCTATGACTGAGGCATAGGGAATGACTTTTCATTCTCTTTCTATTTTCTGTCCTGGTCGGGTTTTGAGTCTTACTCAACTTCACACCTTGCAACACAGGCAAGAACTCCTTCTTTGACTGTTCCATTTTGAACTACTTCAAAATCTTATCAAGGTATGTACTCATTGAAAAATCTTATCAAGCATCTTGATCTATCTCCGTAGATCTTGATGCTCAATGTGTAAGCAGGTTCACCGAGGTCTTTATTTGAAAAACTCTTATTCAAGTATCCTTTTATGCTATCCAGAATTTCTATATCATTTCCAATCAACAATATGTCATCTACATATAGTTTTAGAAATGCTACAGAGCTCCTCACTCACTTTCTTGTAAATACAGGCTTCTCCAAAAGTCTGTATAAAACCATATGCTTTGATCAACTTATTAAAGCGTATACTCCAACTCCGAGATGCTTGCACCAGTCCATAGATGGATCGCTGGAGCTTGCATATTTTGTTACCACCTTTAGGATTGACAAAACCTTCTGGTTGCATCATATACAACTCTTCTTTAATAAATCCATTAAGGAATGCAGTTTTGACATCCATTTGCCAGATTTCATAAAATGTGGCAATTGCTAACATGATTCGGATAGACTTAAGCATCGATACGACTGAGAAAATCTTATCGTATTCAACACCTTGAACTTGTCGAAAAACTTTTTGCGACAAGTCGAGCTTTGTAGACAGTAACATTACCATCAGCGTCAGTCTTCTTCTTGAAGATCCATTTATTCTCGATGGCTTGCCGATCATCGGGCAAGTCAACCAAAGTCCATACTTTGTTCTCATACATGGATCCCATCTAAGATTTCATGGCCTCAAGCCATTTTGTGGAATCTGGGCTCATCATCGCTTCCTCATAGTTCGTAGGTTCGCCATGGTCAAGTAACATGACCTCCAGAATAGGATTACTGTACCACTCTGGTGCGAATCTTACTCTGGTTGACCTACGAGGTTCGATAGTAACTTGATCTGAAGTTTCATGATCAATATCATTAGCTTCCTCACTAATTGGTGTAGTCGTCACAGGAACCGGTTTCTGTGATGAACTACTTTCCAATAAGTGAGCAGGTATAGTAACCTCATCAAGTTCTACTTTCCTCCCACTCACTTCTTTCGAGAGAAACTCTTTCTCTAGAAAGGATCCAAATTTAGCAACAAAAGTCTTGCCTTCAGATCTGTGATAGAAGGTGTACCCAATAGTCTCCTTTCGGTATCCTATGAAGACACATTTCTCCTATTTGGGTTCGAGCTTATCAGGTTGAAGTTTTTTCACATAAGCATCGCAACCCCAAACTTTTAAGAAACGATAACTTTGGTTTCTTGCCAAACCACAGTTCATAAGGCGTCATCTCAACGGATTTTGATGGTGCCCTATTTAACGTGAATGCGGCCGTCTCTAAAGCATAACCCCAAAACGATAGCGGTAAATCAGTAAGAGACATCATAGATCGCACCATATCTAGTAAAGTACAATTACGACGTTCGGACACACCATTACGTTGTGGTGTTTCGGGTGGCGTGAGTTGCGAAACTATTCCGCATTGTTTCAAATGTAAACCAAACTCGTAACTCAAATATTCTCCTCCATGATCAGATCGTAGAAACTTTATTTTCTTGTTACAATGATTTTCACTTCACTCTGAAATTCTTTGAACTTTTCAAATGTTTCAGACTTATGTTTCATTAAGTAGATATACCCATATCTGCTCAAATCATCTATGAAGGTGAGAAAATAATGATACCCGCCGCGAGCCTCAATGTTCATTGGACCACATACACCAGTATGTATGATTTCCGACAAATCTGTTGCTCGCTCCATAGTTCCGGAAAACGGCGTTTTAGTCATCTTGCCCATGAAGCACGGTTTGCAAGCATCAAATGATTCATAACCAAGTGATTCCAAAAATCCATCTTTATGGAGTTTCTTCATGCGCTTTACATCGATATGACCTAAACGACAGTGCCACAAATAAGTTGCACTATCATTATCAACTTTGCATCTTTTGGCATCAATATTATGAATATGTGTATCACTACGATCGAGATCCAACAAACTATTATCATTGGGTGTATGACCATCGAAGGTTTTATTCATGTAAACAGAACGACAATAATTCTCTGAATTTAAATGAATAACCATATTGCAATAAACATGATCAAATCATATTTATGCTCAACGCAAACGCAAAATAACATTTATTTAGGTTTAAACACTAATCCCGAAAGTATAGGGAGTGTGTGATGATGATCATATCAATCTTGGAACTACTTCCAACACACATCGTCACTTCACCCTCAACTAGTCTCTGTTTATTTTGTAACTCCTGTTTTGAGTTACTAATTTTTAGCAACCGAACAAGTATCAAATACTTAGGGGCTACTATAAACACTAGTAAGGTACACATCAATAACCTGTATATCAAATATACCCTTGTTCACTATGCCATCCTTCTTATCCACCAAATATTCAGGGTATTTCTGCTTCCAGTGACCATTTCCTTTGCAGTGGAAGCACTCAGTTTCAGGCTTTGGTCCAGCTTTGGGCTTCTTCGTGGGAGTGATAACTTGCTTGTCATTCTACTTGAAGTTCCGTTTCTTTTCCCTTTGCCCTTTTTCTTGAAACTAGTGGTCTTGTTAGTCATCACACTTGATGCTCTTTCTTGATTTCTACCTTCGTTGATTTCAACATCACGAAGAGCTCGGGAATCGTTTTCGTCATCCCTTGCATACTATAGTTCATCACGAAGTTCTACTAACTTTGTGATGGTGACTAGAGAACTCTGTCAATCACTATCTTATCTGGAAGATTAACTCCCACTTGATTCAAGCGATTGTAGTACCCAGACAATCTGAGCACATGCTCACTAGTTGAGCAATTCTCCTCCATCTTTTAGCTATAGTACTTGTTGGAGTCTTCATATCTCTCAACTCAGGTATTTGCTTGAAATATTAACTTCAACTCCTGGAACATCTCATATGGTCCATGACGTTCGAAACGTCTTTGAAGTCCCGATTCTAAGCCGTTTAAGCATGGTGCACTAAACTATCAAGTAGTCATCATATTGAGCTAGCCAAACATTCATAACGTCTGCATCTGCTCCAGCAATAGGTCTGTCACCTAGCGGTGCATCAATGACATAATTCTTCTGTGTAGCAATGAGGATAAACCTCAGATCACAGATCCAATCCGCATCATTGCTACTAACATCTTTCAACATAGTTTTTCTCTAGGAACATATCAAAATAAACATAGGGAAGCAACAACGCGAGCTATTGATCTACAACATAATTTGCAAAATACTATCAGGACTTAGTTCATGATAAATTAAAGTTCAATTAATCATATTACTTAAGAACTCCCACTTAGATAGACATCCCTCTAATCATCTAAGTGATCACGTGATCCAAATCAACTAAACCATGTCCGATCATCACGTGAGATGGAGTAGTTTTCAATGGTGAACATCACTATGTTGATCATATGTACTATATGATTCACCCTCGACCTTTCGGTCTCAGTGTTCCGAGGCCATATCTATATATGCTAGGCTCGTCAAGTTTAACCTGAGTATTCCGCATGTGCAACTATTTTGCACCCGTTGTATTTGAACGTAGAGCCTATCACACCCAATCATCACGTGGTGTCTCAGCACGAAGAACTTTCGCAATGGTGCATACTCAGGGAGAACACTTATACCTTGAAATTTAGTGAGAGATCATCTTATAATGCTACCGTCAATCAAAGCAAAATAAGATGCATAAAGGATAAACATCACATGCAATCAATATAAGTGATATGATATGGCCATCATCATCTTGTGCTTGTGATCTCCATCTCTGAAGCACCGTCATGATCACCATCTTCACCGGCGCGAAACCTTGATTTCCATCGTAGCATCGTTGTCGTTTCGCCACCTATTGCTTCTACGACTATCGCTACTGCTTAGTGATAAAGTAAAGCAATTACAGGGCGATTGCATTGCATACAATAAAGCGACAACCATATGGCTCCTGCCAGTTGCCGATAACTTGGTTACAAAACATGATCATCTCATACAATAAAATATAGCATCACGTCTTGACCATATCACATCACAACATGCCCTGCAAAAACAAGTTAGACGTCCTCTACTTTGTTGTTGCAAGTTTTACGTGGCTTCTACGGGCTGAGCAAGAACCGTTCTTACCTACGCATCAAAACCACAACGATATTTCGTCAAGTTAGTGCTATTTTAACCTTCTCAAGGACCGGGCGTAGCCACACTCGGTTCAACTAAAGTTGGAGAAACTGACACCCGCCAGCCACTTATGTGCAAAGCACGTCGGTAGAACCAGTCTCGCGTAAGCGTACGCGTAATGTCGGTCCGGGTCGCTTCATCCAACAATACCGCCGAACCAAAGTATGACATGCTGGTAAGCAGTATGACTTGTATCGCCCACAACTCACTTGTGTTCTACTCGTGCATATAACATCTACACATAAAACCTGGCTCGGATGCCACTGATGGGGAACATAGTAATTTCAAAATTTTCCTACGCACATGCAAGATCATGGTGATGCATAGCAATGAGAGGGGAGAGTGTTGTCCACATACCCTCGTAGATCGAAAGCGGAAGCGTTAGCACAACGCGGTTGATGTAGTCGTACGTCTTCACGATCCGACCGATCAAGTACCGAACGTACGGCACCTCCGAGTTCATCACACGTTCAGCTCAATGACGTCCCACGAACTCCGATCCAGTAGAGCTTTGCGGGAGAGTTCCGTCAGCATGACGACGTGTTGACGGTGTTGATGATGCTACTGACGCAGGGTTTCGCCTAAGCACCGCTATGATATTATCGAGGTGGAATATGGTGGAGGGGGCACCGCACACGGCTAAGATATCAAGAGATGAATTGTTGTGTCTAGAGGTGCCCCCCTGCCCCCGTATATAAAGGAGGGAGGGAGAGGCCGACCCTAGAGGAGGGCGCACCAAGTGTGGGGAGTCCTACTAGGACTCCCAAGTCCTAGTAGGATTCCCCTTTCCTTTTCGGAGTAGGAGAGAAGGAAAGAGGGGGAGAGGGAGAAGGAAAAGGGGGCTGCACCCCTTGTCCAATTCGGATCACGGGGGGGCATGCCTTCTTCCTTTTGGCCTCTCTCCTTTATTCCCGTATGGCCCAATAAGGCCCATATACTCCCCGGCGAATTCCGGTAACTCTCCGGTACTCCGAAAAATACCCGAATCACTCGGAACCTTTCCGAAGTCCGAATATAGTCGTCCAATATATCGATCTTTATGTCTCGACCATTTCGAGACTCTCGTCATGTCCCCGATCTGATCCAGGACTCTGGACTACCTTCGGTACATCAAAACATAAAAACTCATAATACCGATCGTCACCGAACTTTAAGTGTGCAAGGCTTATAGTGACTGAGACATGTCTCCGGTCAATAACCAATAGCGGAACCTGGATGCTCATATTGGCTCCCACATATTTTAGGAAGATCTTTATCGGTCAAACCGCATAACAACATACGTTGTTCCCTTTGTCATCGTATGTTATTTGCCCGAGATTCGATCGTCGGTATCTTAATGCCTAGTTCAATCTCGTTACCGGCAGGCCTCTTTACTCGTTATGTAATGCATCATCCCGTAAATAACTCATTAGCTACATTGCTTGCAAGGCTTATAGTGATGTGCATTACCGAGAGGGCCCAGAGATACCTCTCCGACAATCGGAGTGACAAATCCTAATCTCGAAATACGCCAACTCAACATGTACCTTCGGAGACACTGTAGAGCTCCTTTATAATCACCCGATTCACGTTGTGATGTTTGGTAGCACATAAAGTGTTCCTCCGTAAAGCGGGAGTTGCATAATCTCATAGTCATAGGAACATGTATAAGTCATGAAGAAAGCAATAGCAACATACTAAACGATCAAGTGCTAAGCTAACGGAATGGGTCAAGTCAATCACATCATTCTCCTAATGATGTGATCCCATTAATCAAATGACAACTCATGCTTATGGTTAGGAATCTTAACCATCTTTGATTCAACGAGCTAGTCAAGTAGAGGCATACTAGTGACACTATGTTTGTCTATGTATTCACACATGTATTATGTTTCCGGCTAATACAATTCTAGCATGAATAATAAACATTTATCATGAAATAAGGAAATAAATAATAACTTTATTATTGCCTCTAGGGAATATTTCCTTCAGTCTCCCACTTGCACTAGAGTCAATAATCTAGTTCACATCACCATGTGATTTAACACCAATATTCACATCTGTATGTGATTAATACCCATAGTTCACATCGTCATGTGATCAACACCTAAAGGGTTTACTAGAGTCAATAATCTAGTTCACATCGCTATGTGATTAACACCCATAGAGTACTAAGGTATGATCATATTTGCTCGTGAGAGAAGTTTAGTCAATGGGTCTGTCACATTCAGAGCCGCAGGTATTTTGCAAATATTCTATGTCTACAATGCTCTGCACGGAGCTACTCTAGCTAATTGCTTCCACTTTCAATACGTATCCAGATTGAGACTTCGAGTCATCTAGACCGGTGTAAAAGCTTGCACCGACGTAATTCTTTACGACGGGCTCTTTTATCACCTCCATAATTGAGAAATATTTCCTTAGTCCTCACTAAGGATATTCTTGACCGCTATCCAGTGATCTACTATAAGATCAAAATTGTACTCCCTTGCCAAACTTAGAGCAAGGTATACAATAGGTCTAGTACATAGCATAGCATACTTTATAGAACCTATGACTGAGGCATAGGGAATGACTTTTCATTCTCTTTCTATTTTCTGCCATGGTCGGGTTTTGAGTCTTACTCAACTTCACACCTTGCAACACAGCAAGAACTCCTTCTTCGACTGTTCCATTTTGAACTACTTCAAAATCTTATCAAGGTGTGTACTCATTGAAAAATCTTATCAAGCATCTTGATCTATCTCTATAGATCTTGATGCTCAATGTATAACAGGTTCACCGAGGTCTTTCTTTGAAAACTCTTATTCAAGTATCCTTTTATGCTATCCGAATTTCTATATCATTTCCAATCAACAATATGTCATCTACATATAGTTTTAGAAATGCTCTGAGCTCCTCACTCACTTTCTTGTAAATCTGAGGCTTCTCCAAAAGTCTGTATAAAACCATATGCTTTGATCAACTTATTAAAGCGTATACTCCAACTCCGAGATGCTTGCACCAGTCCATAGATGGATCGCTGGAGCTTGCATATTTTGTTACCACCTTTAGGATTGACAAAACCTTCTGGTTGCATCATAATGGCCATTGTTGGCGCCCTTCCCGCTCAATATTTGGGAAGAGGACCAGGCCTCTATAAATAGGGATAGCCACCACAGTAGGAGGGGATCAGATCCTTCAACAAGTAGAACACCACATCAGCTCAAGAACACCTCTCGCTAGGCAGTTCTTTTGTGTATTGTTCATCATCTGCCCCTGAGGCAATCCACCACACCACACACTAGAGTTGGGTATTACACCACAACGGTGGCCCGAACCAGTATAAATCTTGTGTCCCTCGTGTTGTTCATCGTTTAGCTTAGATTCTCGCGAGGCGATCGGACATAGAGTGGTAGGGGGAAAATCTTCGCGCGCACCCCAGAGTTCGAACCTTAAGGGTCCGCTGGAACCCAACATCCGACATTTGGCGCGCCAGGTAGGGGTGCACCGGAATCTTTCTTCCGCTGTTCCGCGTTCGATCTCCCGTCATGCCCATGGTTGACGCTCACCGGGACCACGCCGAGCATCAGGCTGCTCTCGCCGCCCGCGTCGCCTAGACGGCTCCCGTGGCGGATGTCCCCGTCGTTCCCCGTCGCCTGCCGCCAATGCCGCCACCGGCCTGGTGGGGAATGAGCAGCAGGCCTCGTCGCTGCATCCTTCGGTGCTGCGGGAAGGCTGCACCGCCACCCCGTCACTGACTCCAGCTGGTTCATCGTCCCACGCCCGTCGCGCCCGCACGGACGCGCACGCCGCGTTGCTCCTGGCGTGTGAGCTCCTGCACTACCGTCCCGTCGATGACCTATACGAGGAGTGGCTCGCTCGCATCACCGAGCTCGTCAGCGCCGCAAGGGGCTCCCCTGCACCGTCCCTCTCGTTGCCTCACTCTCCGACCTGTGCAGGTGGTGCAGCCCAGGAGGTGCCTCCGCCACCTCCTCCCCAAAAAGGCACCCTGGCTCCAAGGCGCGCGGCCCCAGGATGAGATCCACCGTGTTCGGCGCCCGCGCGACAAGAAAGGAGCTGCCAAGAAATCCCTCGTCCCCAAGAAGGTGCTCGCGTGCTCCCGGCACCGGTGCGCCATGACCGCATCCCTGCGCCAGTACGTCAAGAACCCGCACTGCTCTAGGAAGCGGCACGCGGGAATCCTCAGAAGCAAGCCCCGCATCAGCAGAGAGCTCCAGTGGCCAGCGCAGGCTGCCGCGCCTTCACCATCGAGCTACGCAGTGTCGCTTGGCCGGGCAAGTTCAAACCTGACTTGCCCCTTGCTATGACGGCACTGCCGACCCCGCGGAGTTCCTACAGCTCTACGAGCTGGGCATTGAAGCCGCCAACGGGGACGAAAAGGTCATGGCGAACTGGTTTCCCATGGCACTCAAGGACGGTGCCCGCACCTGGCTCATGAACCTGCCCCCTGGCACGATCTCCTCCTGGGACGAGATGTGCACTCGCTTCATCGCCAACTTTCAGGGCACTCGCGACCGTCCGCCGGCCGTGGGTGACCTGCGCCACATCAAGCAGCAACCCGGAGAGACCTTGCAGAAGTACATCCAGCGCTTCAACAACGCTCGCCTCAAGATTCCCAAGGTGACCGAGGAGGCCCTCATCTCGGCGTTCTCTCGATGGGGTCCGCGACGTCAAGATGAAGGAGGAGCGGCAATCCACGAAGATCTGTGCGTCATTGGGTTGTTCAACTTTGGCGACCAAGTGCGCAAGGGCTGAGGAGGATGCCTTTCCTTATCGAGCTCCGGCTGCGAGATCGAAGAAGAAGAAAGCCAAGGCCAAGGATGTGAAGCGCAAAGGAGCAGCTGTGCTTCGCAGCAGAGCCGGACATGAAGCTTGGAGGACCAGCGGAATCGTCCAAGGGCAGCCGGTACTGTGTGTACCACGATCTCCATACCCAGAACACCAACGAATGCCAAGAGCTTAGAGCCGTGCGAGAAGGCCGTGTCGGTCGACGCCCGAGCGCAACGATCGGGGCTACGGCCGAGGCGGAGGAAGAGGTGGAGGATGATGGGACGACTGTGGTCCGCGCCAAGGGTGGTGTGACCGGCCTCGCGAAGACCGCTGGCAGGACCAGCCTCGCGAGGGGACTTGGAGGGATCAGCCTCGTGAGATCGCTCGCAAGGAAATGCAGGGATTCCTCCTCTGCCACCACCACCAAGAAGGAATGACGACCATCATCAGGACGAGGGGGCTAGGGGCTTCCAGGAGCCGCGTGCAATCGCTTGCATCTTGGGCAATGCACATGCCCCAGCCTCTCAGCGCATCTTCAAGCAGTTTGCTCGCGAAGTGAATGCAGTCCTCCCCAAGCTTGAGGCCACGCGCCCTCTCAGGTGGTCCGCGTGCGCCATCATATTCAGCTTAGCAGATCAGCTCAAATGCGCAACAACAGCCGGTGTCCTCCCGATGCTCTGCTCCCCAGTCATCAGCAATGTGCAAGTTACCAGGACCCTCGTTGACAGTGGGGCAGGGCTCAACATCCTGTCCGTCGAGACGTTCAACAATCTCCAAGTGCCATACGATCAGCTTCAACCAACCAAGCCTGTCTGAGGAGTCACTGATGGTTCCACTATCCCGATAGGGCAGGTCCGCATCCCTGTCACCTTTGGGCAGTGCAAGAACTACCGTACCGAGCTCATTGACTTCGACGTCGCCCACATTCGCCTGCCATACAATGCCATCCTCGGATATCCCGATATGGCCAAGTTTATGGCAGTGACTCACCATGGCTACAACGTCCTCAAGATGCCAGGAAGTGGCGGGGTCATCACGGTCCCTGTAAAGAGAAGGATCGATGTGCTCTCTTGGCTGAGCGCCTTCAAGCAGCCAATCGAGGACCCAGACAGCAAGAGTGGAAACCTTCTTGAAGCAGCTCCCAAGAAGAAGAAGACGTCACCTGGCTCAAGGCCTCAGGAGGCAGGCACCTCCGGAGGCGCCACATCCAGACATGCGCCCATCCAATGGGCGCCACCCTCCGTCGCATAGGAAGGCGCGCCCGGTGCCCTCCTCGGGCAAGGCTCGGGGGCTCTCTCTTGGGGAGCCACTGACTTTGCCAAAATCACGAGGGAGGCGCTCGGGCACCGCTTGGAAGCGTGCTTCGTGGCATGTTTCCCTCAGGAAGGCGTAAGGCAAGGAGGGCCCAACCCTCAGGAGTTCATCACCAAGGTCGCTCAGGAGTTGCAGAAATCGAGAGTCATGCGTGGCAACCGCCACCTACCCAGTGTAGCTCCCCATCCAGGCAAGGATGGCGGGCTGCGCGTCTGCATCGACTACCCAAGGCTCAATCAAGTCGTGTCTCAGGAGTGCTTCTGGCCTTCGCGCGTGGGGCATTGCAAGGGTCCACCGCACAGCTACGTTCGCATGCCCTTTGGCCTGCCGAACGCGGCTGCTACTCACCAGCGCCTAAGGAGGAGCATTCTGGAAGCTCAGGTGGCCAAGCACCGCGCACTCCTGGAGGAAATGGAGGTGGACCTTGCCGAGCCGCCCGGACCTGCCGAGCCTCCCGAGGCTCGGAGCTCCTAGGGCTCGTGAGGATTGGCTTCTTCACCATGCACCGTCAGCTACTCCGACACTCGCTGTACAATGGTATCAGGTGACTTCTCTCAAGTTTCGTTTCAGCCGGGAGCGCCCTCAGGGCTGCATCATTCCCAGGTCACGTGGGTCTGCCCCCGCGGCATGTATCCGTTTTGCTTATGTCTTCATCTTACCTTGTTGGGGGCGCCCATCGGGCTACATCATCCCCAAGCCGCTTGGGCTTGACCCAGTGGCGTGTGCCTTTCTCTGCATCTATCTAAGTTGATTTGCTTCTTCCTGCTTAACCTGCTAGAGATAATCACCTGCTCGATTGACACCTACCTTTGGAGCCGCTCGCTCTGACACGACGCTTGCGCATGGGTCCATCCCTGCAACATCGACAAATCTAAGTGGTCGAGCTCTGGCCGTGGCAACCCCGCAAAGCGCTACCTCACATGGCCCTCAGTGCCTCAATCACTCCCTCGGAGCAACCAATGGCTGGCTGGCAACCGTAATGGCAGTCCTTGTTTTCCTCGTGCTGGTGTACAGGATCCGCCTAAGGGATAGCGTCGGGGGCATCGTGAGCTCCCTCTCTCTCTCCCATGCGATCCGCTCACGCGTTAAAAGGGGGGCGCCTGAGCATCACGACTCAGGGGCTCTTACTGGCTGTCCAGCCCTCACCCCTTGGCCTTGACCCACGGCATCGCGACCTGTCATACCAGCGGCGGCTGATCTCGCTCGAGGGCCGGGACCTGAGGACGTAGAGCATGAAGGAAAGCGCAGGCAAGAGGAGAGAAGCTCACGAGGGCCTGACCCAGCGACACCCCAGCTGCCGGCGCGCAGGCCCGGCACCTCGCCGAAGAACAACTCCAAGTTCACGAGATAAGTCACGCCCCTGCAAAAGCTAAATCAACGTGACGCTAAGCCCTCGCCTAGTGCGGCTCTGTCACGGCGACGTTGCCTTCTTTTCTTGCCCAGCGGAGGTCGCTCGAGTGCTAAAGGGGACCTCCCGAGCATCGCGCCTCGCAGGCTCTTACTGGACCTTGGACCGCTCACCTCCTGGCCTTGACCACGACATCGCGACCTGGCATACCAGCGACGGGTGAAGCCTGCCTGGGGACCACGACCTGTCGGCGTAGAGCACCAAGCCTTCGTCGGGACAGAAAGGGGGAGCCGAGCTGAGACAGGACAAACATCTCACATCGCTCCATAATAAGGATAATATTCACAAAAGACATGGCAGACGCCTTACATACCCCCGCGGGGTGTTTCTTCAATTCCTCGCAGGGAACAAAAGGTGCTAATCCTAAGGAACGCTAACTACGTGCGCCTCCATAGGAGACGCCATCATCAACATTGGGCCGCCAAGCGCCGGCGCCAACCCCATCCAGATCAGCGGCGTCGCCGGCTGGATGCAGCTGCCCTGCTCCGAGCGCGACGCGAGCTTGGAGGCTCGTAGCTGTCGTCGCTCGTCTCCAGAGTCACGTGAAGCTCGGGAGAGTCGCTAGACCCTCCGGCTTCTCCGCTGCTACCAGAGGAGCTGCTGGGGAAGCGGTTGGCAGGCCTGGCCCTCGCCACTTCGATGCCCCGGCTACCTTCCTTGGGGAAGCACTCCAGTCGGCATCCATCCGCGTCGAAGACCTTGAAGAACATCAAGGAGGCACCATCGTATGTGTCGGATGTTGGGTTCCGGCAGACCCTTAAGGTTTGAACTCTGGGGTGTGCGCGAAGATCTTCCCCCTACCACTCCACGTCCGATCGGAGAATCTAAGCTAAACGATGAACAACACGAGGGGCACAAGATTTATACTGGTTCGGGCCACCGTTGTGGTGTAATACCCTACTCCAGTGTGTGGTGTGGTGGATTGCCTCAGGGGCAAATGATGAACAGTACAGGGAAGAACTGCCTCGCGAGAGGTGTTCTTATGCTGATGTGGTGTTCTACTTGTTGAAGGATCTGATTCCCTCCTACTGTGGTGGCTATCCCTATTTATAGAAGCCATGGTCCTCTTCCCAAATATTGAGCGGGAAGGGCGCCAACAACGGCCATTTTGAGGGGGAACATCTAGTACAAGTTATCGACTAAAGTTGGTCTTGGCTGCCAAAGGCCTTTGGCGATGCGCCGTCTTAGGCTCCACGGTAACCTCCATCCTGCCGCTCTGCTGGTCTTGGTCTCGTTGCATTGAAATGGTAACCTTTGCCTGATGCGTCGGTACTCCACGCCTGTGCTTGCCCCCTTTGCACCAAAGAGGAAACAAGGACACTGCTCGGGCCGGTGCTCGCCTGGCGCCCGCCTGGTCTCGATCGTCACGGCTTGTGTCACGAGCACCTTGCGAGGTATCCCTGCCTTGATCTCTCCACCTCCTCGCGAGCCTGCCTGGCGAGGCCGTTCCTGGGGAAGCCTCGTGTCGTCCGCCCGTGAGAGCAGCCCCTCGCGAGTCTTGAGCCTTCGGTTGCGGAGATGGGCGTCTGGGGCCACCACTCGAAACCACGCCGCGGACGAGCGAGCAAGTCAGGGGACCCCGTTCCCGAGAATCTTGTGATAGCCCGGGCCCAAAGCGCTTCGGACTTGGCCGCGGAAAGCGAAGGGGCAAGTCTTGGTGCATGGGCCCCATCAACTGCAGCCTTGGGTGCCGCGTGGCGGTTGATTGGACGTGGGCGCCTCCGCTTCCCCACGCTACCTCGGCAACTTCCCAACTGACAAAAAAGGCTAGCCTGGGGTTAGCCTTGCTTTCATTACTCTCATCCGCCTTGCTTCAGATCCCCTTTCTTGCTCTTCGCCCTCCTTCTCTCAAAATCTCCAGATTCGCTGCAGCCTTTCCCCTCCGGTGAGCAATGGCACCCCGCAAGACCGCGGCCGGGGCTCCATCGGCCTGGTACTCGTCGGCTCTGGGTTCTCCCAACATGTCGGAGAAGAATCTAGCCCTCACGCGCCAAATGGCGGCGGCGCAGAGCAACAAGATGGGGGAGACCGCGCTCCAGCCTGGTTCCGCCCGGCTGGAGGACAAGGGGAGCACCTTCTACCCCCTCTTCATGAGCGCCGTCATCGCTGGTCTGGTGCCCCCTTTCTCTGAGTTTTTCCTTGTCGTCTTTCGCCAATATCAGTTGCATGCTCTGCATATCCATCCCAACTCCGTCCTCCTCCTGTCGATCTTCGCCTACTACTGTGAGGCGCACGTCAGGGTGATGCCCTCTGTCGCCTTGCTGGGCCACTTCTTCTCCCTTCGGGTCACTGGCGCCAATATCTCGGCGTGCGTGAGCATTGTCGCGTACTCCAAGTCCAACACCATCTCAAATGCCGGGAAGAGGGCCAACGGCTTCCGGAGCAAGTGGGTCATGGTGGACGCCAGGTGCAACAACCCCCTGCTGGAGCTGCCCACAGAGCAGCCTGAGGCCGTTGAGGGCGTGGTCTCGCACGAAGCTTGACGACTGGCGGGCAAAGCTGGTGCTGGACAAGATTGTCGGCGTTCTGGGAATGGGGGTCCCCAGACTTGCCTACATGCGGCCTGCGACGTGGCTCAAAGGGGGCCCAGCGCGGCCCATCTTCATCAACTCAAGCTCAAGACCCTCGCGAGGGTCCAAGCCTCGCTGGGCGGACGACCAGGAGCTTCCTCAGGCACGGCCTCATCAGGCTGGCTCACGAGGAGGCAGAGAGTTCTAGGCGGAGTACCTCGCGAGGTGCCCATGGCGCAAGCCATGGCGACCAAGGCGCCCGATCGAGGCGCCCGCCAGCAGCATGTCCTCCTTTCCTCTTTGGTGCAAAGGGAGCAAGCGCGGCGAAGCATCAACCAAAGGCATCCATTTCGATGCAACAAGACCAAGACCAGCCCAGCGGCGAAGAAGTCATTGTGGAGCCCAAGCGGCGTCACTACGAGCCTTTGACGGCGAGGACCAACTTTAGTCGGGATAAAGCGTACCGTTGTTCCCCTTCAAAATGGCCAATTGTTGGCGCCCTTCCTGCTCAATATTTGGGAAGAGGCCGGGGCCTTTGCCTATAAATAGGACTAGCCACCCCGGGGTAGAGGCATCTGGATCCTCACCAAGAAACCCGATGGTTAGGCGATTGAACTCCTCCTAGCAGTTCATCCCACCAGCCAGAGCCAGACCCTCATGAGGCTATTCTACCTTATCTTGTTCTTCATCAGCCCAGAGGCAATCCACCACACCACACCTTTGGGTAGGGTATTACACCACAATGGTGGCCTGAACTAGTATAAACCTGTGTCTCTCGTGTTGTTACATTAAGTAGTTTAGATCCTAGCGATTGGCGAGGAAGGAGGTAGGTAGAGGCGAAATCTCGTGCGCGCCCGGTGTTGAACCTCTAGGGACTGCGGAACCGAAATCCGACATTTAGCGCGCCCGGTAAGTGCGCCGAATTCATCTTCCATCGCCTGTTCTTCTCCGACCATCGCATCCATGTTTGGCGCTCGTCGGGCCCGTGGCAGCGCCGAGCACTCCTCGCTTCGATGTCGCCCAGACGGCTCCGTCGTGGCGCCCTCGTCGTTCGCCGTCACCTGCCGTCAATGCCGCCACCGGCCCGGCGGGGAACGAGCAGCGAGCATCGTCCCAGCATCCCTCCGTGGCCTCTTAGGGAAAACCCGCGGCGAAGGCTCCCGGGCAGTCAAAGCCGTCGGCAGTGGCCTTCACTCGAAGGACCACTCCTCCAACTCGGCCTGCTCGGGTGCGCTCCCCATGCTCTGCACGCCTACCATCTGCCAGGTGACTGTCACTAGGACTCTCATCGACGGCGACGTGGGCCTTAGCGTGCTCTCAATTGTGGCCTTCAACCTTCTCTGCATACCCCGGGAGCGGCTGAAACCCAGCCGTCCCTTCTCGGGGGTCGGAGGCGGGTCGTCCAGCTCCTTGGGACAGATCCGGCTCCCGGTAACCTTCGGCACCTATGACAATTTCCGCCTGAGCTGGTCGATTTCGACGCCGCCCCATCAGCCTCCCCTGGCGCCATCCTCGGCTATCCGGCCGGCCCAATTCATGGCGCGACTCACCCCTCGTACAACCTCATGAAGATGCGGGAACAGCGGTGTCCTCACGTGCGGGGACACGAGATCTTGCTGCAGTACTCAAGCTCGCCCTCAAGATGGCGGTGGCAGCACAGCCCGCCGACATGAAAACCCCAAGCCCAAGGGCTGCACCAACCAGAAGAAACAGCTGTTCACCCAAGACAAAGGCGAGACCAGCGAGATACACAGCCGGCGAGGGCCGGGTCCACTAACGCCACTTTCACCATAGGCGTCAACCTCGGGCCGGCGGGAGGAAGCCTGGTCAAGTTCTGTTGGCGCAAACAAGAAGGTGTTCACACAGGGCCCGATCGGTTGGCAGGGATCCCACGAGGCGTGTCGAGCACCACCTCAACATGTGCCCTAACGTCGCCCGTGAAGCGGCGGCGGCGGTCCACTAAAGCGAGCCTTCATCGTCCGAAACCCGCAAGCTAGAAGCGGGCGTTATTCGCGGTCCGATATCAGATTGGTTCGCCAACCACGTGGTTGTGCCAAAGAAGGGAGGAAGGGCGCATAATGTGTCGACTTCACCAACCTCAACAAAGCATGCCCGCAAGATCCGTTTCCGCTCCTCACATCAATCGGATCGTTGATTCCACTGAGTGTGACTGTTATGCTTCTTGGATGCCTTCTCCGGGTATCACCAGATCAAGATGGCGGTGGAGGGCGTGGAAGGGCGGCCTTCTTGACCCGTGTGGGGTGTCTTGCTATACATGCATGCCGTTCGGACTGCGCCTTGAGGTAACCTTTCGGCGACTCATGCACATCACCTTGGGCCCATAACTCGGGAAGAATGTGGAGGCTTACGTCGGCGACATTGTAGTGGCGTCTCGCGAGGCCAAGACCACGATACAAGACACTGGAGAAACCGCCAAGCCTCAGCGCGGTGAGCACTGCGGCTCAACTGGAGAAGTGTGTGTTTGGAGTCCCCTCGAGGCGATCTCTTGGGCTTCCTTGTGTCCCCTTGAGGCATTGAAGCCAACCCGAGAAAAAGGTCAAGGCAGTCGAGGACATGAGGCCACAAAGACCCTTAGAAAATTGTCTGAGAAGCTCACAGGCGTGGCTGCTGGGCGCTTCATCTCCGGGTTAGGGGAGCGCGGCTGCCTTTCTTCCAGCTGATGAAGAAAAAGGGGCCCTTTGAATGGACTGAAGAGGCCAACAAGGCGTTCCAAGATCTCAAGAGATACCTAACCAGCCCTCCAGTGATGGTGGCCCCACGCCCTCGGGAGCCCTTGGTACTCTACCTCGCCGCCACTCCTTACTCTGCTCTGGTGGCAGTTAGGGAGGAGCGCCGGACCAAAGCCACGGCAGCTACACGTGTCAAGGCAAAGCAGGACCAGGAGGGACTCGCGGAGATTGCTACCACGGCTGAGGAGGGTCAGCCACTGCAGGGGAGCACGCCGGGAACGGAGGAGGCCCCTCCCCCAAGCAACCAGCTTCCGGAGGCCCCATCGCCTCAGCAGGCGCCACGGCCTCCGGAGGACGCCACCAGCACCGACGCTCCAAGCCTCATCGAGCACCGGTGTGCCTTCCGGCCGCGGTGTTGCAACATCGAGAGCCGCGGTACCCCATGCCTGACCAAGCTCCTCCTCGCTCTTGGTAGCCTCGCGCAGCTGCGACACTACTTCGAGGTCATCCGATCAAGGTCGTCTCAAGCGTACCCCTTGGAAAAGGTGCTCGAGCCCTAACTTTCGGTGGAAGGGTCGCCGAGTGGAACATTGAGCGCAAGCGTTTCAGCTCGAATTCAACCACGACCAGGGTCATCAAGGAGCAGCTAGCAGATTTCGTGGCGAATGGGCGGAGGCACCGGACCTCAAGGCGATGAGGATCGATCCCTCTCCCGAGGAAGCGGCGCCCGAAGGCTGGGGTCGTGTGCTTGACGGGCGTTCTCGGGCATGGCGCTGGTGCGGGCGGTGCTCATATCTCCCACTCAAGACAAGCTTTACTCGCCCGTGCAGCTCTGTTTCAGCAGGGTGAAAGGTCTCCAACAATATAGCCGAGTCTGAAGGGCTGATAAGCGGGCTTGAAGGCGCCGCTGCCCTAGGGGTGAGCGCCTTACTATCAAGAGCGATTTGCAGCTCCTCGTCAATTTCTCCAACAAGGTATCTGAGCCAAGAGATGAGCACATGGAAGCTTACCTTGCGGAGGTCTGCAGGATGGAGAAGCAGTTCTGGGGGTTGGAGCTGCAGCATGTGCCTTGGCACTAATCAAGAGGCCGGCGACATCGCCAAACAAGCCGCCAGGCGGCTGCCCCGAGGCAGGCGTCTTGAGGCAGCTCTTCAAACCTCGGCCTTGCCATCGTTATCGAACCACAGCACAGCCTTGGGTGGAGCTTCCTGACCACACCTCGGGAGTCCCAGCTGTGGCCCGGCCTCGAGAACACGCTGCTCCTGCGATGGAACCTCGGGAGGGTCTTTGGATCCTGAGCTTGAACTACTTAACACAAGGGACCCTACGGAGAAGGAGGAGGAAGTAGGCGTGTGGCGGCAAGCTACTGACATCTTTGCATCGGGGATGGAAGCTCTCTTGGAAAGCGACCAGCGATGTGTCCTTGCATTGCATCACCGAGAGCAAGGGAAGGAGCTGCTGGCGGAATATACGGTGGAAGCATGGGCATCATTAGTAAATCACGGACCCTCGTCGGCAAAGCGTTCATGGCGGTTTCTATTGGCCTCTGCGCTCAATGACCTTTGTCAAACTAGTGAAGGCTTGTGAGGCTTGCCAATTCCATGCCAAGCAGATCCATCGGCGGCGGGAGTGCGCAAACCATACCCTCACGTGGCCGTTCGCAATCTGGGGGCTGGATATCCTGGGCCCATTTCCTCGGGCGCCAGGGGGCTATCGCTACCTCTACGTCGCCATGGACAAGTTCACCAAGTGGGCTGAAGTCGAAGCCGTCCGCACCATCCTTGCTGGTTACTGCGGTCAAGTTAAGTCAAAGCATCGTGAGGCGATTCGGTGCGAACCACATCATCGCGACAGCGGTTCGCGGTTCACGGTAACCTCTTCAAAACATCTTGTTCTAACCTTGGAGCGCAGATATACTGCACGCTTGGTGGCGCACCGAACAGCGGCCAGGCGGCGGGCAGCGCGAAGTCTGAGGGCCTCAAGACCCAGAACATTCAAGAAGAAAGCGGAAGCTGCGGTAGAGGATGATGCGATGAGCTTGATCCGTGTTGTGGTCCATCCGCTGCTTAGCGACCAAGCGGCCAGGAGACCCCTTCTTCTGGTCTATGGGCTGAAGCAGTCCTCCCTCACGAGGTCGGGCATCGTTCCGCCGCAGGTCTGGCATTCGATGAGGCGCAGCGGGGCGCCATGCGAGAGGATGGACCTTGTCTTTGGGGAGGCGTCGTCGAGCCGTCTTTGCGGCGGCAAGGTACCAACAAGCTTCTGGCGGTACCACTTGCCGCAACATCCGCCCCAGAACTCTTGAGGTAGGGGACCTCATGCTCCGGCGGGTTCTCTCCAGGGAGGGACTGCATAAGCTCTCTCCCATGTGGGAGGCCCGTTCCGGGTTGTTCATGTTTCGGGCCCGGCTCATGCGCTTGGAGACTCGGGGAGAGTACTGTCCGAGCATGGAACATCCGGCACCTCGGGAGGTTTACCCTAACAAGGCCCGAGCACATGAAGAAGGCAAATGCTGTGAAGCTCATCTTTTTGGAAAAGGCCTAGAGCACGTGAAGAAGGCGAATGCCTGTGAAGCTCATCTTTTTGGAAAAGGCCCAGAGCCTATGAAGAAGGCGAATGCCTGTGAAGCTCATCTTTTTGGAAAAGGCCCAGAGCCTGTGAAGAAGGCGAATGCCTGTGAAGCTCATCTTTTTGGAAAAGTCCCAGAGCCTGTGAAGAAGGCGAATGCCTGTGAAGCTCATCTTTTTGGAAAAGGCCTAGAGCCTGTGAAGAAGGCGAATGCCTGTGAAGCTGATACGTTTTGGAAAAGGCCCGGAGCCTGTGAAGAGGGCCAATTCTCGTGAAGCTTGTCTCCCCCAAGAAAGGCCCGATGCCTATGAAGAAGGCCAATGCCTGTGAGGCTCGCCGCCCGTGACACTCTCACGTAATAATGAGTTGGGGCTGTGCATACAGGTCTCGAGGCGCCCGGCCTCGGGCCACAGGGCTCCCTCCACGCCCGGTGGCAGCACTTAGCTCCTTTTGGTGAGATAGCGTCGAAGACTAGATTAGGTGCCGGACGCGGCTTTTTCATTTGCTTTCTGCAGTTGGCTTGTTCGCTCTTATTTGAAGTTTTATTGAAGCTGTTGCATTCATGTTGTGGCTCTTCGACTTTTCGCTCTCCTGCCTCGATTTCTCTCACGTGAGGTCTCACGAGGGAGCAGCCAGGACTCCCTCGCGAGTCTCTCTCCGCCCTTATCGTTCAGGGTTTTCTCAACCCAGGCTCACTGCAGGAGCACCCCTCCAGTCCAGTCCGTGCCTCACGGGCATCGCGACACGAATACAGGGCCTGGGTCAGTTGCCCCCACGGTTGAGGCAGGGGATTACTTACGCGCGAACGTGCGACCAGAGAAAACAATATCAAAATAACGGGAACAGTACGATGATTAACAACGGTACCCCTAACACATCCCAACGGGGCCCCACACTACTGCCTTTCTGTGCAGGAAAAAGGAAAATGAAGGGCAAATCTCGCGAAGCTCGCCCGGCGCCGGCCCTCAGGGAAGACTCGACCTGCCTCCGAAGCTCAGGCGGACTCCCTCTCGCGCTTCACCAAGGCACGATGGCGGGCAGACCCGCCACCGCCCTCTAGGCAAGCACGCCGGCGTGGAGGTTGACTGCGGCCGCTGCTGGAAGAGTCGCTTCCCGAAGAAGGACTGGTGAAGCTCGAGGAACCCTGGGCGCCGCCAACCACGCGTGCGCTGTCCTCTCCGTCCTTGCCGGGGCTGGGCCCCGACATGATCGTCGTCTTGAGGCAGCACCTGCAGCGACCATCTTCCCCAAACACCCTCACGTAGAGGGTGGAATCGCCGTCGAACTTGAAGTGTAGAGTGCACCGGCGGCTCAGGCCACGCGCGTGGGCAAACGTCTGCCAGTCGCGGGTCAAGGCCAAGCTCCCGGCTGCAGAGACCTCCGGCGAAGCCCACGAGGCCCGGCTGCAGCAACCGTCTGCCTGGAGCCAGAGGCCGCCCAGGGCGCCAGCTGGGAGATCACCTAGGAGGAAGCAAGGGAGCTGAAGCCGGACGCTAGTTGCTCTGCCGCCCAAACAATGAACTCCGGCAGCACCTCCACAGTATGGAAGCGCGGCCTGGGGGGTCGTACAGCCGGAGCACACCCCCCGGCCGCGACCAGCCGCCCATCACCGCGTGGAGAGCCACCTCCACGACCGTGGGGGGCCGCCGTGGAGGCGCGGGGGTGTTTTCTTGGCGGCCTCGACAGCAGGCAGGCGGGAGAGGCAGACTTCGACTGGCGAGCCTTTCCTTTCTCTGCGGCGAAGAACTTCTCGGCGGAGCCATGAAGAAGGAAGCGAGGGTAGGCGGAGGCGCGCACCGTTCCATACTTATAGCCGGCGAAGGCCAACCATCGACCTCCACGATCGCAATTAATCATGACCCGCTTTGCATGCAGGGACTTGTCGAATCCGTGGGGTTACCCACGTCAATCAACGCCATCGGGCGCCAAAAGCATGACTGTTAGGAGCCCATGGCGCCGCGCTTGCCCTTCGCCTCTCTGCTCGGCCAAGTCGGGCGCGCCATGGGCCGGGGGCTCTGTCGGCGTTCTGGGGCAGGGTCCCCAGACTTGCACGCCTACGGCTGTGGCGTGGCTCAAAGGGGCCAGCGTGGCCCATCTTCATCAACTCAAGCTCAAGACCCTCGCGAGGCCAAGCCTCATGAGGCGGACGACGAGAGCTTCCTCGGGCCACGACCTCATCGAGGCTGGCTCACGAGGCGGAGAGTTCAAGGCGGAGTACCTCGCGAGGTGCCCATAGCGCAAGCCATGACAACCAAGGGCGCCCGGTCAGGCGCCCGCCATGATGATGTCCTCCTTTCCTCTTTGGTGCAAAGGGAGCAAGTGCAGGTGAGAGCATCAAGCAAAGGCATCCATTTAAGCTGCAACAAGACCAAGACCAGCCCAGCGGCAGGAAGTCATTGTGGAGCCCAAGCGGCGTCACTACGAGCCTTTGACGGCGAGGACCAACTTTAGTCGAGGATAAGTGTACCCGCTGTTCCCCTTCAAAATGGCCAATTGTTGGCGCCCTTCCCGCTCAATATTTGGGAAGAGGCCCAGGGCCTTTGCCTATAAATAGTACTAGCCACCCCCAGGGTAGAGGCATCTGGATCCTCACCAAGAAACCAGTAGTTAGAGCGATCGAACTCCTCCTAGCAGTTCATCGCACCAGCCAAAGATAGACCCTCGCGAGGCTGTTTTTCCTTGTACTGTTCTTCATCAGCCCAAGAGGCAATCCACCACACCACACACTGGAGTAGGGTATTACACCACAATGGTGGCCTGAACCAGTATAAACCCTGTGTCTCTCGTGTTGTTCTGTTTGTAGTTTAGATCCTAGCGATTCGGCGAGGAGCAGGTAGGTAGAGGGAGAAATCTCTGCGCGCACCCCAGTGTTTGAACCTCTAGGGACTGCCGGAACCTGAAATCCGACAAAGATGAACGCCGACCTGACGCCGGGCAATCTGAGGGCGACGAAGCTGACCGGGGCCTCGCTCTTGAGGGAGTTCCTGTCGCACCGGGTGGCCCCTCTTCAGATACACTCGCGCCCACTATGGAGGCTCAAGGATGCGGATGTCGTCCTCCGCCTGAGGTCGGATGCCCTGAATGACGAGATCTGACCGCAGCCCTCCGCTTCTTGGTCGGAGGGGACGTGGCAGGCCCGGAGGATGCTCCGGTCCCCTTGTTCCTTCGTGATGACTGGGAACGGGTGATGGACACCATGCCCACTTTCGACGGGGTCGGTCTGGTGCCAGTGGAGGACCCTGAGGGCTAGGCTGCGACGACGACGGTGAACTTTTCCTCTGATGACTCTGGTGGGGGAGAGGAGGAAGACGACGAAGAGGATGAGGAGCATGACTCGGAGGCGACCTTCGAGGGGACGGGGGAGACTTCCCCCTGGCACAGGTCCAGCGCCCTCCTCTCCATGCCCGATGACGACGAGGCCGGCGCCAGGCAAGGGTGGGAGGACCCGCCCTTGGTCCCGAGGAAGGACAGGTCTAGGCTGATCTCCCGAGGGTCTACCCCAGCCCTCGCGTCGGCCGAAGCCAGCTCTAGCCCTTCAGGTGCGCCTTCCTCCGCGGCTGGGCCTCCCGAGGCTGAGCCCTGCAAGAGGCTTTCGGGCTTCAAGCTTGGCCGGAGTCCATGGGATCCCGTGGCAGTCAACCAGTAAGTACTCGAACTCCGCCTTGCTCCTGTCTTTCGCCGTCGAGGCCTGACATCTTTTGTTGAGTATGCTGCTTCCTGTGGTGAAGAGGCTAAAGGGAGGCGCGACGACCCCGCCTAGAATGGGCTCCAGCCGTGGCCGCATCTTCACTCGCGGGGAAGGGAGGCAGCAAGGCCCGCACATCCCCTGCCCGACAATCCTCGTGAGGCAGCCGGGGGCCTCCGGCGAGTCGGCCCTGTGACCCAGCCTGACTCTAGGCGCTGTTGAGGAGTCTGGACTAGGGGTGTCAGGATAGCGGACTATCATCATCTGCCGGACTCCAAGACTATGAAGATACAAGATTGAAGACTTCGTCCGTGTCGGATGGGACTTTCCTTGGCGTGGAAGGCAAGCTTGCATATCTGGATATGTAGATCTCCTACCATTGTAACCGACTACTGTGTAACCCTAGCCCTCTCCAATGTCTATATAAACCGGAGGTTTAGTCCGTAGGACGAACAACCATTACAACAATCATACCATAGGCTAGCTTCTAGGGTTTAGCCTCCTTGATCTCGTCGTAGATCCACTCTTGTACTACCCATATCATCAATATTAATCAAGCGGGAGTAGGGTTTTACCTCCATCGAGAGGGCCGAACACAGGTAAAAACTGTCGTGTCCCTTGTCTCCTGTTACCATCCGCCTAGACCTGCAGTTCGGGACCCCTACCGAGATCCGCCGGTTTTGACACCGACATTGGTGCTTTCATTGAGAGTTCCTCTATGTCGTCACCGATAGGCTCGATGGCTCCTCCGATCATCAACAACGGCAGCGCCTTGATCCGAGTGGTTGAACTTTTCTCCCGGACAGATCTTCGTATTCGACGGCTTTGCCTTTGCGGGCAATTAAGCAGCCATCTGGAGCAGATCGAAGCTTCGCCCTAGCCATCAGGTCAGATTTGGAAGCCTAAACTTCACAGCTGACATCCGCGAAGACTTGATCTTCGACGGATTCGATCCACAGCCGAGCGCGCCGCACTGTCACGATGGGCATGATTTAGCCCTGCTGCCGGACAGTGCCCTGGAGGCCGCACATAAGTCCGCTCCGACCCTTAATTCGGAGCCGACCGCGCAGATCGAGGACGGATGGCTAGACGTCGCCTCGGGGGCTGCAACCTCTATGGCGATGGAGCCGAATACTGACCTTGTCCCTTGTAAAGCTCGTGACTCCGAGGTGCCGGACTCCTCGCCGGACTCCGAACCTCCTGCGCCCCTACCAATCGAGTCCGATTGGGCGCCGATCATGGAGTTCACCGCCACGGACATCTTTCAGCGCTCACCCTTTGGCGACATCCTGAATTTGCTAAAGTATCTCTCGTTATCATGATAGCCCTGGCCGGACTGTGGTCAGGATGGTTGGGATGCGGACGACGAAGAAATTCAAAGCCCACCCACCACCCACTTTGTAGCCACTGTCGACGATCTAACTGACATGCTAGACTACGACTCCGAAGACATTGATGGTATGGAAGACGATGTCGGAGACGACCAAGAACCAGCGCCTACGGGGCACTGGAAGACCACCTCATCATACGACATATACATGGTGGACATCCCAAAGGATGGGAATGGCGAAAAAGCAGCGGAGGCAGATTCCTCTAGAAACAGCCCAAGCGCCGGCGTCGTGGCGCCGCTCATCGCGCCACAGCAAGAATGGAGATTCGGCACGGAGATAATAACACCCGAGAGTGCGAAGATAACCCCCTCGGCAAGATTGAGCATAGGAGGACGGAGAAGCCAGCCCTCACGAGAGAGCGGCAGACGAAGAGGTAGAGGATGATAATTACATGCCTCCTCCGGAGGCGAGGCAAGCCTCAGCGACGCAATTAAGTCGTGCCGAGGATCCCGTCGAACAAGAGCGTTTTAAGCGAGGCTTATGGCCACAACAAACAGCCTAAAGAAAAAGCAGCACAGCTCAGAGCTGATCAAGACACTGCTAGCAAGCGGATGGATGAAGTCCTTGCGGCGAAGAGTATGAACTCGAGCGCCCCTCAAAAGCTACCCAAAATGCAAGTTGCTCCCCGATTAGAGGAGGAGGCATATAAACCTTCATCACCGGCGCGCTGTCGGCAGACCGACCACCTCGTGGCGCGACAGAGAGGCCTCTAGGCCCTCCATCAGACCGTACCCGGCACGCTTCGAAAATCTGAAGCCACGAGGAATCGCCGGACTTGCAAGACATATTGGAGGACAAGGCAAGACAATCAAGATCGATCTACGGATCACGTGGGCCCCGATGCAAAGGCGACTATCGTCGCGCGGATTCAACAACTCGGCCGGGCGAACTGATAGACAAAGCTTGCTCGAGCTACGTCGTGATATTGCCCACTATAGGCGCCGACACCCACTATGCTTCAGCGAAGTAATGGATCATCAAATCCTGAAGGTTTAAACCCATGAACATTGAATCTTACGATGGCACAACAGACCCCGCGGTTTGGATCGAACACTATCTCCTTCATATCCATATGGCCCGCGGTGATGATCTTCACGCCATCAAATATCTCCCACTCAAGCTTAAAGGACCAGCTCGGCATTGGCTTAACAGCTTGCCAGAGTCAATTGGGTGTTGGGAGGACACGGAAGCCGCATTCCTTGACAACTTCCGGGCACATATGTGCGACCACCGAGCGCGCCGATGACCTAAGACACATAATTCAGCAGCAGACGAATCGGCGAACAGATTACGGACACGGTTCTTAACAAAGAAAAATCAAATAAATCATTGTCCGGATCAGAGGCCCTCGCAGCCTTCAAACATAACATCCATGACGAGTGGCTGGCACGGCACCTAGGGCAGGAAAAGCGAAATCCATGGCAGCCCTCACATCACTCATGACCCGCTTCGTGCGGGAGAGGACAGTAGCTAGCCCGCATAACAACCTCAGCAAAAATTCTGGCAGTGCGGATACCAAGGACCGCAATGGCAGGTCGCGTCGAAACAAAAACAAACGCCGCGTTAATGGCGATAACACTAAGGATACGACAGTCAACGCCGGATTCAGAGGCTCTAAAACCGGTCAGCGGAAAAAGCCATTCAAAAGAACTACTCCGGGTCCGTCCAATTTGGACCGAATACTCGACCGCTCTTGCCAGATACATGGCACCCCCGAAAAGCCAGCTAATCACACCAATAGGGACTGTTGGGTATTTAAGCAGGCAGGCAAGTTAATTGCTGAAAACAATGATAAGGGGCTGCATAGCGATGACGAGGAAGAGACCCGGCCGCCGAACAGTAGAGGACAGAAAGGTTTCCCCCCACAAGTACGGACGGTAAACATGATATACGCAACCCACATACCCAAGAGGGAGCGGAAGCGTGCACTTAGGGGTGTATATGCGATGGAGCCAGTCGCCCCAAAGTTCAATCCATGGTCCTCTTGCCCGATCACTTTTGAACGAAGGGACCACCCCACTAGTATTCGTCATGGTGGATTCGCCGCATTGGTTTTAGACCCAATCGTCGATGGATTTCACCTCACCGAGTCACGATGGACGGCGGCGGCAACTGAACCTGCTTTATCGGGATACGAGGCGCAAGATGGGCATAGACCCTCAAAATTAAACCTACAAAGACGACCTTCAAAGGCGTCATACAGTGTAGAGGCCAATTATGCGAGCTCACCACACTGGAAGTGGTCTTCGGATCCCCGGATAACTTCCGAAGCGAGGAGTTAATCTTCGACATAGTCCCGTTCCGGAGTGGCTATCACGCTCTGCTCGGACGGACCGCGTTTGCAAAGTTCAACGCGGTGCCGCATTACGCATACCTCAAGCTCAAGATGCCAGACCCTCGAGGAGTCATCACGGTCAATGGAAACACTGAACGCTCCCTTCGAACGGAGGAGCACACAGCGGCTCTCGCGGCAGAAGTACAAAGCAACCTCTTAAGGCAATTTTCGAGTACGGCCGTTAAGCGACCGGACACGGCCAAACGCACCCGGAGTAACATACAACAAGACCACCTGGCACATTCCGAGCACGCGTAGCAATGCGGCCCCAACCCCAGCCCTTGCATAATTGCAAGACCAGTCCTTCGCGTACATCATTACATTCGGAGATACCATGGGGATAGGGAGGGCACGACCACGACAGCCCAGTGCGGCTTAACCACACCGGGGCTCCCAAGTATGTCGGTCTTTTCCTTTTTTCTTTTTTTCTTACCCACAGGACTCCGTTCTCCAGAGGCCTTGTCCGTGATGAACTTGCCGAACTCACGATGCAACAGCTAGGGAAGGAGAAAGGCTCGACGAACACTCAGGTGGTCTCCATTACGAGCATTAAATCTATTTAATACACCATTCCGCAGCCTACCCCTGGAGGGGGACATGTTAAAATAGTCCAATCCCTTGCTTACTGCACTATTTGTATCGCTCTGCATTCATAGCAGTATTTCTGAATAAACAATGCATCGCTTTTCGCTTATAATTGCATTTCTTTCTTATATATATATGTTCATTTATGACATCCTGCATCCGTACACTTTGGTATGGCCGAATACACCAGGGGCTTAAGTTCCCCGCATTATGGTGTGATAAGTCCGAACACTTTCCCAAGTGCGGCACCCCAAACTTATAGCATTATATACATCGGCTCCGAATCATGTCTTGGGTCAATAGTTGGGTTTGCCCGGCTCCCATGTTTTGGTACCTTACGTTCCGTTTTATCGGCTAAGGTAGCACTGGGAGAACCACTGCGATTGCGCCCCGGTTGAGCTGGGCGAGCGCCTTTGTGGAGAAAGCTAAAACTGACCGTCATGATAAGGCGAGAGCTGGTCGCTGTTCGAGAGGTTTTTTCGAGTCCCTAAAGACTTATGCCGCTTAGAGCGAGGAACCGGCCGTCCGGCCAGCGGATAGCGCCCGAACTCGGTCTTCGAACACTAGGGGCTTCACGAAATTTGAAATTATAGAATTCTATGGCTAAGTGAGAGTGTTCAAGCATTATAAGTCCGGTTGCCTTGTTCGTCGTGTTGAGCGCCTCCCTAGATGGACCCAAACATGGGAACAAGAGCGCTCAAGTTTATCCCGAACACCCCAGCACTAGTGGCATGGGGGCTGAAGCCGACGACTTGCCATCTCTCAGATTCGATAAACGGCCGCACAGAAGGTAATATTTTAAATTAATAAGCGTTGCTTAGCGCATATGAACAAAGTTTTCAGCGCACAGGATAACACATTGCGAGTTTACTCAAATATTACATCTTTGGAGCACTCATCCGCAATCTTGCGGGCACCCTTCAGGACACTCTTATAATACATTTCGGGCGTGCGATACTCCTTGCCGCCGGTGGCGCGTCCGTCGAAGCTTCAAGCATCCAGCCTGCCCGGTGCACTTTTGCACGGGCAAGGGCCCGACAGGCACCTTCAATGCGAGACGGACTGCTTGGCGACTTCCACCGAGGACACGCATCCACCGGCCGCCGCGCAGGGCGAAGTAGCTCCGGGCATGGCCTCCTTGGGCCACAGCTGAACTATGAGGCCCTTCATGGCCTGTTCGGCTACCTTGTGGAGCTCGACCAGCTGCTTGGCTGGTCGCTAAAGGGCACCGGATGTTCGGCCTCGGCATCTTGAGACGGAAGACCTTCTCGGTCGAGCTTCCTCCTCGTCCGGTAGAATGCGGCAGCATCGGACACGCTGCGAGGCAGATCTGCAAACGCTCCTAGAGAGCTCGAATTCGGGTAAGTGTGGTAATTCACATTCACATGCTTGCTTTGCATGAAAAATGCCTTACCCGCCGCTATTTTCTTCACCGCCTCGATCTCTTGGAGGGCCTTATGGGCTTCGGGCTTAGCGGCTTTGGCACTCTCAAGAGCCGAGGCAAGCTCGGATTCTCGAGTCTTCGAGTCGCGCTCCAAGCTCTCATGCTTTTCCACGAGAGCCTGGAGCTCTTGCTGCACCTCCGCCACCCGCGCCTCCTGCTTCTCTCGCTCAGTTCGTTCCGCGGCCGCATTACGCTCAGCCGCGGACACGGCCTCCTTCAGGGTCGCCAATTCGTTCGTGGCCCCTGCAGTGCCCACGTTATCCTTGTTATTCATCTTGCAACCAAAATCCTTTTCTGTAAGGTACAGATTTAATACGGTGTTACTCACCTTCTTTGTCCTCGAGCTGCTTCTTGGCAAGGCCGAGCTCGTTCTCGGACCGCTCGAGGTTCTGCTTCAAAGCACCGACCTCTGTAGTCAGTGCGGCAGGGGTCAGCAGCACAGCCTGCAATCCCATATTGACATATTTTTTAGACCTCCTGCGTATATCTTTTTAGATCCTCAGTCCGGCTTTTCTTTCGAACACCGAACCGAGCATCAGGGGCTACTGTGTATATCAGGGGCTACATATTTTTTAGACCTCCTGCGTATATCTATTTACATCACATATTTTAAATTTCTTACTTCAAAGCCTGTTAGAAGGCTGCTGCAGGCTTCAGTGAGCCCGCTCTTGGCGAGCTGAACCTTCTGAATCACCGCACTCATGATAGTGCAGTGTTCTTCCTTGATGGAAGCGCCGTTGAGCGCCTCCAACAAGTTGTCCGGCGCCTCCAGTTGGACGGAGGCCGCCAGTGTCACAGTCTTGCCCTTCTTACGAAGGGGCCGCTTGCCGGACTCCGGAACCACTGCTGGTTCTGGTGCGGAGTCCGGTGCGAAGTCCGAGAGGTTGCCTTGCGGCGCCTCCGGAGCCTCCTCCTCCTGATGGGTCCCCTCCTGGGATCCCACCTCAGCGTCTTCAACGTCACGGGGAGTAGAGGCGGTCGGAAGGGAATCCACATCCGACGGAGCCAAGGACCCGCTTGATGAAGCGGGAAGATCGTCCTCGGCCGGACTACAGGTTGTATGCGGCATTAGAAGGACACTACGTGGCACAAAGAGAAATTATAAATCATTCAGGAATCCGGATACTTACGATCTTGCCAGGGGCTTCGCCCTTGAGGGCCACCCCTCGTCGCCATCGTCGGCGTTGGCGGAGCAGTCCGGAGGAAGGGTCCTTCCCTTCTTGGACCCTTCGGCCGCCCTCGTCGGGGAAGCTGTAACGCCCCGGATTCGATGCGCCAGGTGTCTTCCAGTTATTCGCCGTCGTTGCCTTGTCATTTGCTTGCATGTTGCATTTTGCCATGTCATCATCTGCCTTTCATATCATGTCATCATGTGCATCTCATTTTGCATTTGTGTTCATCTCATGCATCCAAGTATTTTCCCCGTTGTCCGTTTTGCAATCCGGCACTCCTATGTCATCCGACGTCCCCTTCTCGCCTCTCTTCGTGAACGGGTGTTAAACGCTCTCGGAATGGCCTGAGGTTTACCAGCCGGCCTTGGTATAGCACCGGTAGACCGCCTGTCAAGTTTCGTGCCATTTGGAGGTCGTTTGATACTCCAACGGTTAACCGGGTAACCGCAAACCCCTTCTTTTGTGTGCAGCCCAACACCCCTCCAAAGTGGCCCAAAGCCCAGCAAACTCTCCTCCATGCTCTCGGTCGTTCGATCACGATCGTGTGGGCGAAAACCGCTCCTCATTTGGACACTCCTAGCTCCCTCTACCTATAAATATGTGCCCCTCCCCGAATTTTTCGCGCAGTCCAACCCTAGCCCTCTCCATCGTCGCGCCGCCGGACATGTCCGCCCGCCGCCGGACGTGTCCACCGCCGCCGCCACGTCGCTCTGACGAATCGGAGGACGCCACGTCACCCGCCGCCGCGCGCAGCGATGGCATGGCGCTGCCCGTGGCCGCCGCCGTCTCTCTCCCGCCCGCGGCCCTTGAAACCAAGCAGGCCCGTGTGAGCCAGCAGCGCCGCCCGCCGCCGCCCGCAGCCGCGCGCCGCCGCCTCGCGCCGGCCTCGCGCGGCCGCCGCCTCCTCGCCCGGCCGTCGACCCGCCGTCCTCGCCCGGTCGCGCCCGCCGCGCCCTCCCTCCGCCGCGGGGAGTTCGCCTTGCCAGCGCTCCGCTGACCGAACGCGCCGCGCACCGGTGCCCGGCCGCCCGGCCGAACGCGCCCGACCCGCCGCTGCGCCGCGCGCGCTCGCCCGCCAGCGCCTCGCCGGCCGCCGCCCGCGCCGTCGCCCGCCGACCCAGCGCGCGTCCTCCTCCGCCTCCCAGCGCCCAGATCCGGCTGGATCCGGCGAGATCCGGCCCGGATCCGCCATCTCCGGCGAGCTCTCCGGCCATCCTCAATTTCCGTGCACGAGGTTGACCCGTTTATTCCACTGTCCCGAGTAATTTTGCATAATCATGCCATGTTCATAGCATCGTATCTCTGCATCTGTAGCTCCGTTTCGTGCGTGTAATATGTCGTGTTGTTCGCCTCAACGAGTACTTCATTTCATTCCATTGCATCATTTTCATTTGAGCTCATCTTGATGCCCGAAATGCTGTTGGAAGAGTGCATGTTGATGTTAATCTGCTGAAACTGTTATAACTTGCTCATTTGTCATTTTTGCCATGATTGATGTGTGCATCCTATGAGGTTGACGTCTACATGTGTTTTGATCTATGCCATGCCATATTTCCAGCGGTGCCATCCATGTATTTTTGTGAGTTGTGTGCTGTGTGCAACGAGCTTGCTAAGTAGGGTACTTGCTGTTGCTGTTTTCCTGACAGATTCTGTTATATTTTGTTGCTATGTTAACATGCTTCTACAAGTCATTTCGTGCATTATTCTGGAGATGTTCACTCAGGCTGTTTTGTTACACATGTTATGCTCTATCCATTCATGCCTCTGGTTGCATTTATAGCCTGCTGTATCATGTTGTTATCTTGCTCCAAAGTTTGCTAAATGATGTTGCTGTCAGCCTGTTAACATGGAGTTCAGTTTTGTCCATATGCTTTTCTAGTGATCCATGCACCCTATGAACTTGTTCTTTCCATGCTTAGCTTCGTAAACATGTCTTGTTACTGTTGGTTGCCTTGCCATGCCATGTATTGCTCTGTGGTGAGTGATTCAAGCTCACCAACATGCCTACTTATTGTTGTTCCTGCCATGTTTGAATCTGTAATATAACTTGCCATGTTTACATGGGTGCCATCTTATCTTCTGTTCCTTTTTGGCTCATGGTCAGTAAGTGACTGTTGTTCAATGCATTTAGTAGTATCATGCCATGTCTTTTTTTTCCATGATATGTTCCTGTAACATGTTGTTTGATAGCTCTAAACATTGCAACCTGATGTTATTCCTGCTAAAGTCTGAAACTGTTATAATTTGCAATCTTACCATGTCTTTTCGAGCATGTTCTAGTTGTTTCTGGAGATAGCTCAGTGTTCATGTTTTGTTATGCTTTACCTGTACTTCATGCCCATGCCTTTTTTTATTATGTTGGGGTGCTGTAGCATGTTGTTTTGATGCTTGCAATATGCCTAGTTGCTGTTTTGGACAGATTGTTGTTTTGACTTGTATAGAGTGTATGTGTTGAACCGTTGCTCCGTTTTGAATGTGCTCTATATGAAACTTGCTTGATTTTGCACGTAGCTTCATATTATCATGTTGCATCCTTGTTTTGGTGTGTTTGCTTGATGTTTGGATGCATTTTGCATCAATGCCATGCTTAACTTGTTTTGCTCATATCTTCTAGGCCGTAGCTCCAAATCTAATGAACTTTATATGTAACTTGACTAGAATTTCGTGTAGATCATCTTGGTGCATCTTAACTTGCTGTTTAACAACTTGAACATAAGGTTTATTCAGTTCTGGAACAATTTTGAAATTTGCATATGAGGACTTACCGGAATTGTTATATGTTTTTCCCGACCTCATTTAAACTTGCCTTGATGTGTTGTTCTTGTTTGCATCATCTCTTGCCATGAGTAGCTTCATGTAGCTTGATCATGCATCATGCTTGTTGTGCATCATGCCTTGTTCATGTGTGGTGTGTTTACTATGTTGTGTGCTTCTTCTCGATAGTTCCCGTTTCGTTGCGATCGTGAGGATTCGTTCGTCTACGCTTGGTTCGTCTTCGTGGCTTCATCTTCTTCATGGACACGTTCTCCTTCCTTGCGGGATCTCAGGCAAGATGACCACTACCCTGGATCTCACTACTATCATTGCTATGCTAGTTGATTCGTTCTATCGCTATGCTCCGTTACCTATCATTTGCTCTTCAAGCCTCCCAAATTGCCATGAACCTCTAACCTTTGACACCATTCCTAGCAAACCATTGCTTGGCTATGTTACCGCTTTGCTCAGCCCCTCTTATAGCGTTGCTAGTTGTAGGTGAAGTTGAAGATTGCTCCATGGTGGACAGGGTTATGTTGGGATATCACAATATCTCTTATATTATTAATGCATCTATATATCTGGTAAAGGGTGGAAGGCTCGGCCTTATGCCTGGTGTTTTGTTCCATTCTTGCCGCCCTAGTTTCCGTCATACCGGTGTTATGTTCCCGGATTTTGCGTTCCTAACGCGTTCGGTGATTTATGGGACCCCCCCTAACAGTTCGCTTTGAATAAAACTTGTCCAGCAAGGCCCAACCTTGGTTTTACCATTTGCCTCACCACCACCTATACCCTTCCCTTGGGTCGGCCAACCCAAGGGTCATCTTATTTTTAGCCCCCCCGGGCCAGTGCTTGTCTAAGTGTTGGTCCGAACCGAGCAACCTGCGGGGCCACCTCGGGGCAACTCGAGGGCTGGTTTTACTCGTAGCTTGACTTATCCGGTGTTGCCCTGAGAACGAGATATGTGCAGCTCCTATCGGGATTGTCGGTGCACGGGCGGCTTTGCTGGTCTTGTTTTACCATTGTCGAAATGTCTTGTAAACCGGGATTCCGAGACTGATCGGGTCTTCCTGGGAGAAGGAATATCCTTCGTTGATCGCGAGAGCTTATCATGGGCTAAGTTGGGACAACCCTGCAGGGTATAAACTTTCGAGAGCCGTGCCCGCGGTTATGTGGCAGATGGGAATTTGTTAATGTCCGGTTGTAGATAACTTGACACCAGATCTGAATTAAAATGCATCAATCGTGTGCGTAGCCGTGATGGTCTCTTTTCGGCGGAGTCCGGAAAGTGAACACGGTTTCTGTGTTATGTTTGACGTAAGTAGGTGTTCAGGATCACCTCTTGATCATTGCTAGCTTCACGACCGTTCCGCTTGCTCTCTTCTCGCTCTTATTTGCGTTGGTTAGCCACCATATCATGCTTAGTCGCTGCTGCAACCTCACCACTTTACCCCTTCCTTTCCCATTAAGCTTTGCTAGTCTTGATACCCATGATACTGGGATTGCTGAGTCCTCGCGGCTCACAGATTACTACAACAACAGTTGCAGGTACAGGTTATGCGATGATCATGACGCGAGAGCGATGCTTGCTTGCGTTGAGTTCTTCTTCTGCTTCTGCTTCGATCAGGGGATAGGTTCCAGGTCGGCAGCCTGGGTTAGCAGGGTGGATGTCGTTTGAGCTTCTGTTTGTGTTTCATCCGTAGTCGGATGTTGATCTTATGTATGATGTGATGTTGTATTCATGTGGCATTGTATGCCTCTTGGATGTATCCCCTCTATTATGTAATGTTGATGTAATGATATCCACCTTGCAAAAGCGTTCCAATATGCGGGTCTATCCTTGGTGGGACCTTGAGTTCCTTTTGGATAGGGTCGCATATTGGGCGTATTCAAGTTGGTATCGAGCCTCGACCGACCTTAGAGCCCCTTGATTGATCGTGTGGTTTGGCCGTTGTTGAGTCTAGAAGAAAACTTTTTCGGAGTCTAGTTATATCAGAGAGTAGGAATTCTTTTTACTCCTCAGCCCCTTCGTCGCTCTGGTGAGGAATCTTGACGTAGGTGTTTTGAGTTACTCCTCTTCCCTTTCTAATTTTCTTTAGAATCACGCAGTTGGTTTTCAGATCGTTGGTTCACAGCTCTTTTCATCCGGTGCATTTCTCGTCAAGTTGATCCTCAGTTGTTTTTTCCCACCCGCTCTCCCTTCTTCTTCTTGGAACCGGAGTCCGTAATCGAGTATCCTTCCTACTCGTGTGAAGTCTTTGCTTTCTATCCTCATTGTTTTCAACCGGTGTTTTCTCTTCTCTTCAAGATATTCGTTGTTTTTCCCCTTCCAAGTTACCCTTGTTTTCTCGCCCTCCCACCCTTTTCTTCCCGGAGTCTGAGTCTCTCTCAACTATCTATTTCATTCGTGTAAAACCCTTCAGTCTTCCCTCAGTTATTTCTACCGGTGAATTCTCGTCTCGTTCGTCATTCTTCATCCCTTTTTCTTTCCGGTGACTTAATTCTAGTTTTTCGGGTTGTTCACACTCTTTTCCTTGGATCAAGTGTTCTCCTTGTTCGTTCACCTCTCGCCAGTTTATCATTCCGGAGTTTGGAAGAAATCTCAGGAGATTCGTCCGGGTTCCAATTAGTTCGAGGGTGTCACCTCATTCAAAATATTTCAATCATTCGGGTGCATCATCTATCTGTTCATCATCCCTTTCCAACGGTGTTATCTCTTTAGTGGGCCCTAACCCACATGTTTTTTCTCAGGATCTTACCTAACTCTTCTGATTACCCGGAGCTATTCTCAATTCTTTTCAAGTGTGACGTAAGAATGAATTTCATCAGTCACATGCTTTTCCAAGATCTCTTTCAAATCATTTCATTGTTGGTTCAAACCCCTTCGCTTTTCATTTCCCCGAAGTATCTCAGTAATTTCGGTGGTGTTTCTCGTCGTCATTCTCAGCATTTGAAGACTGAATAAGAGTTTTTCCTCTCAATCTTGTCCGTTCTCTCGAAGATTCGTGGTTCTAGCTCCATATTATCCTCTCGAAATTATTCCGTTTGTCAAATATTCTTTCTTACCCATCCGGAGTATGTCAGGAGTTGTTTTTCCATTTCTTTTCACCGGAGGCATCATTCCTGTTATCGTTCTCTATTTATCCCGGTGCTTTGTTCAAATGTTCTTTAATCAGCTCATGATCTCTTTATTCTTTTGCATCTAAATCCCCTCAAGCATATTTGTTCTTCTAATTCTTCCCGGTGATTCTTTCTCTTTCGTCAGTCTTTTCCGAATTTTTCCGGTGGTTCGTTCAAGATTCTTTTCCTTGTTTATCATATTAATTCATTCGTTCTTTTCAATCCCAACGGTGGTTCATTGAAGACCTTCTCAAGTTTGCGATATGTCACTTCTCAATCCCTTTTCAAGAAGAATAAGTAGTATGCAAAATTCATTGTTTCTCATCAATTTAATTTGATGAAGGATAAGCATACAATAAATCTTATTCTTATTTCATCCAAGTGATTAATCCCTTCCTTCGGAGTTTGTTCTTGATGAATAAATTCTAGTTCCAAGTGTTCTCCATCTTTTCTTTTCCGGAGTTCAAAATTTCCTCGGCCATCTCGTCGGAACCTCCATCTAAATCATCGCAAGCTTTAATCTTATTCTTTCTTCCTTCATTCGATCTCATCGTCCTTTTGTCACCGGAGTTCTTCATGGTGGTTCTTCATGATTTAATTCTTTCTTCATGAGTTCATCAAGATTCTTGTTGGTGGAGTTCAAGTATCTTTTCTTCTCGCGTATCGAAGTGCAATTAATTCTCCGTATTCTTTTGAAGTGGAGTTTTGCATTTCTTCGTTCTTCTCAGCTATCCAATCATTTTTCCGCTTGTGGTCGGCGATCACCTCATAATTTTGAGACGTTATCCATAAGTCCACAACAAGCAATTCTTATCGTTGTTGATTTTCTCAGCAAATCCGTTCAATCTTTTCTTCTGAAGATGCTTTCAATTTCATTCGTGGCACAAGTTGTCATATCCTTATCCGTTCTTTTCATTCAACTCTTTCAATTCTTTCCGGAGGTTTTGTGTCATGTCTTCATCAAGTATCATTCCATCCTCTCAAGCTCGTGTTCTATTCCTACATGTTTCAGCCGGAGTGATGCCTAAATCCTTTCAGTCTTATCCGTTTCTTTTCTCATTCTAACCACTCCGGTTAGAACGAGTGATTTCATAGCCTATCTGATTCTGCGAGCTTTCGATTCCCGTCATTCTCGTCGTTCCTCTCTTCTTCTCGAGTGCTCTCGATTCCTTGTTTTTTTTCTTTGAGCTCTTGTTTCAACTCATCCTTTTTTCCCTTCCGTCTCGGTCCTAAGATCTCGGGACGAGATCTCTTGTTAGTGGAGGAGTGTTGTAACGCCCCGGATTCGATACGCCAGGTGTCTTCCAGTTATTCGCCGTCGTTGCCTTGTCATTTGCTTGCGTGTTGCATTTTGCCATGTCATCATCTGCATTTCATATCATGTCATCATGTACATCTCATTTTGCATTCGTGTTCATCTCATGCATCCGAGCATTTTCCCCGTTGTCCGTTTGGCACTCCGGCACTCCTATGTCATCCGGCGTCCCCTTCTCGCCTCTCTTCGTGAACGGGTGTTAAACGTTCTCGTAATGGCCTGAGGTTTGCCAAGTGGCCTTGGTATAGCACCGGTAGACCGCCTGTCAAGTTTCGTGCCATTTGGAGGTCGTTTGATACTCCAACGGTTAACCAGGTAACCACAAACCCCTTCTTTTGTGTGCAGCCCAACACCCCTCCAAAGTGGCCCAAAGCCCAGCAAACTCTCCTCGATGCTCTCGGTCGTTCGATCACGATCGTGTGGGCGAAAACCGCTCCTCATTTGGACACTCCTAACTCCCTCTACCTATAAATATGTGCCCCTCCCCGAATTTTTCGCGCAGTCCAACCCTAGCCCTCTCCCTCCTCGCACCGCCAGACATGTCCGCCCGCCGCCGGACGTGTCCACCGCCGCCGCCATGTCACTCCGACGAATCGGAGGACGCCACGTCACCCCGCCGCCGCCCGCAGCCAGTGGCGCGCTGCCACGTGGCCGCCGCCGTCTCTCTCCTCCGCCCGCGGCCGCGAAACCGAAGGGGCGCACATGAGCCCAGCGCGCGCCCGCCGCCGCCCGCAGCCGCGAGTGCCCGCCTCGCGCCCGCCTCTCCCGCCCGCCGCCTCCTCACCGGCCGTCGACCCGCCGTCCTCGCCGGTCGCCGCCCGCCGCGCCCTCCCTCCGCCGCTGGGGCTGCGCCAGCGCTCCGCCGCCCGAGCCGCGCCCTGCGCCCGGTGCCCGGCCGCCGGACCGGAGCCGCCCCGACCCCGCTTGCGCCACCAGCAGCTCCGCCCGTTAGCGCCTGCCGGCGGCCGCCGCCCGCGCCCGTCGCCAGCCGGCCCGCGCCGCGTCCTCCTCCGCCTCCCAGCGCCCAGATCCGGCTGGATCCGGCGAGATCCATCCCGGATCCGCCATCTCCGGCGAGCTCTCCGGCCATCCTCGATTTTCGTGCCCGAGGTTGACCCGTTTATTCTACCAAGTCCCGAGTAATTTTGCATAATCATGCCATGTTCATATCATCGTATCTCTGCATCCGTAGCTCCGTTTCGTGCGTGTAATATGTCAAATTGTTTGCCTCAACGAGTACTTCATTTCATTCCATTGCATCATTTTCATGTGAGCTCATCTTGATGCCCGAAATGCTGTTGGAAGAGTGCATGTTGATGTTAATCTGCTGAAACTGTTATAACTTGCTCATTTGTCATTTTTGCCATGATTGATGTGTGCATCCTATGAGGCTGATGTCTACATGTGTTTTGATCTATGCCATGCCATCTTTCTAGAGGTGCCATACATGTATTTTTGTGAGTTGTGTGCAGAGTGCATCGAGCTTGCTAAGTAGGGTACTTGCTGTTGCTGTTTTCCTGACAGATTCTGTTATATTTTGTTGCTATGTTAACATGCTTCTACAAGTCATTTCGTGCATTATTCTGGAGATGTTCACTAAGGATGTTTTGTTATAAACGTTATTCTCTATCCATTCATGCCCCTGGTTGCATTTATAGCCTGCTGTATCATGTTGTTATCTTGCTCCAAAGTTTGCTAAATGATGTTGCTGTCAGCCTGTTAACATGAAGTTCAGTTTTGGCCATATGCTTTTCTAGTGATCCATGCACCCTATGAACTTGTTCTTGCCATGCTTAGCTTCATAAACATGTCTTCTTACAGTTGGTTACCTTTCCATGCAATGTATTGCTCTGTGGTGAGTGATTCAAGCTCACCAACTTGCCTACTTATTGTTGTTCCTGCCATGTTTGAATCTGTAATATAACTTGCCATGTTTACAGGGGTGCCATCTTATCTTCTGATCCTTTTTGGCTCATGGTCAGTAAGTGACTGTTGTTCTATGCATTTAGTAGTATCATGCCATGTCTTTTTTTCCATGATATGTTCCTGTAACATGTTGTTTGATAGCTCTAAACATTGCAACCTGATGTTATCCTGCTAAAGTCTGAAACTGTTATAATTTGCAATCTTACCATGTCTTTTCGAGCATGTTCTAGTTGTTTCTGGAGATAGCTCAGTGTTCATGTTTTGTTATGCTTTACCTGTACTTCATGCCCATGCCTTTTTTATTATGTTGGGGTGCTGTAGCATGTTGTTTTGATGCTTGTAATATGCCTAGTTGCTGTTTTGGACAGATTGTTGTTTTGACTTGTATAGTGTATGTGTTGAACCGTTGCTCCGTTTTGAATGTGCTCTATATGAAACTTACTTGATTTTGCATGTAGCTTCATATTATCATGTTGCATCCTTGTTTTGGTGTGTTTGCTTGATGTTTGGATGCATTTTGCATCAATGCCATGCTTAACTTGTTTTGCTCATATCTTCTAGGCCGTAGCTCCAAATCTAATGAACTTTATATGTAACTTGACTAGAATTTCATGTAGATCATCTTGGTGCATCTTAACTTGCTGTTTAACAACTTGAATATAAGGTTTATTCAGTTTTGGACCAATTTCGAAATTTGCATATGAGGACTTACCGAAATTGTTATATGTTGTTCCCGGCCTCATTTAAACTTGCCTTGATGTGTTGTTCTTGTTTGCATCATTTCTTGCCACGAGTAGCTTCATGTAGCTTGATCATGCATCATGCTTGCTGTGCATCATGCCTTGTTCATGTGTGGTGTGTTTACTATGTTGTGTGCTTCTTCTCGATAGTTCCCGTTTCGTTGCGACCGTGAGGATTCGTTCGTCTACGCTTGGTTCGTCTTCGTGGTTACATCTTCTTCATGGACTCGTTCTCCTTCCTTGCGGGATCTCAGGCAAGATGACCGCTACCCTGGATCTCACTACTATCATTGCTATGCTAGTTGCTTCGTTCTATCGCTATGCTGCGTTACCTATCATTTGCTCTTCAAGCCTCCCAAATTGCCATGAACCTCTAACCTTTGACACCATTCCTAGCAAACCATTGCTTGGCTATGTTACCGCTTTGCTCAGCCCCTCTTATAGCATTGCTAGTTGCAGGTGAAGTTGAAGATTGCTCCATGGTGGACAGGGTTATGTTGGGATATCACAATATCTCTTATATTATTAATGCATCTATATATCTGGTAAAGGGTGGAAGGTCGGCCTTATGCCTGGTGTTTTGTTCCACTCTTGCCGCCCTAGTTTCCGTCATACCGGTGTTATGTTCCCGGATTTTGCATTCCTAACGCGGTCGGGTGATTTATGGGACCCCCTGACAGTTCGCTTTGAATAAAACTTGTCCAGCAAGGCCTAACCTTGGTTTTACCATTTGCCTCACCACCACCTATACCCTTCCCTTGGGTCCGCCAACCCAAGGGTCATCTTATTTTTAGCCCCCCCGGGCCAGTGCTTTTCTAAGTGTTGGTCCGGACCGAGCAACCTGCGGGGCCACCTCGGGGCAACTCAAGGGCTGGTTTTACTCGTAGCTTGACTTATCCGGTGTTGCCCTGAGAACGAGATATGTGCAGCTCCTATCGGGATTGTCGGCGCATCGGGCGGCTTTGCTGGTCTTGTTTTACCATTGTCGAAATGTCTTGTAAACTAGGATTTCGAGACTGATCGGGTCTTCCTGGGAGAAGGAATATCCTTCGTTGATCGCGAGAGCTTATCATGGGCTAAGTTGGGACACCCCTGCAGGGTATAAACTTTCGAGAGCCGTGCCCGCGGTTATGTGGCAGATGGGAATTTGTTAATGTCCGGTTGTAGATAACTTGACACCAGATCCGAATTAAAATGCATCGACCGTGTGCGTAGCCGTGATGGTCTCTTTTCGGCGGAGTCCGGAAAGTGAACACGGTTTCTGTGTTATGTTTGACGTAAGTAGGTGTTCAGGATCACCTCTTGATCATTGCTAGCTTCAACACCGTTCCGCTTGCTCTCTTCTTGCTCTTATTTGCGTTGGTTAGCCACCATATCATGCTTAGTCGCTGCTGCAACCTCACCACTTTACCCCTTCCTTTCCCATTAAGCTTTGCTAGTCTTGATACCCATGGTAATGGGATTGCTGAGTCCTCGCGGCTCACAGATTACTACAACAACAGTTGCAGGTATAGGTTATGCGATGATCATGACGCGAGAGCGATGCTTGCTTGCGTTGAGTTCTTCTTCTGCTTCTTCTTCGATCAGGGGATAGGTTCCAGGTCGGCAGCCTGGGTTAGCAGGGTGGATGTCGTTTGAGCTTCTGTTTGTGTTTCATCCGTAGTCGGATGTTGATCTTATGTATGATGTGATGTTGTATTCATGTGGCATTGTATGCCTCTTGGATGTATCCCCTCTATTATGTAATGTTGATGTAATGATATCCACCTTGCAAAAGCGTTCCAATATGCGGGTCTATCCTTGGTGGGACCTTCGAGTTCCTTTTGGATAGGGTCGCATATCGGGCGTGACAGAAGCCTTCCTCTTCCTCTCTCTCCCCCCACTTGGGGAGAGTCCTCTTTCTCCTCCTCGTCTTCGGGGGAGGAGTCCGCCTTGGAGCCATCGGATGATGAGTCCGATACCACCTGGCGCCAGGAACCTCTTCGGGTTCCCGTGGCCTTCTTCTTGGCCTTCTTCTCCGGCACCACGTAAAGGGCCGGAACCAGCAGCCCCGTCAAACGGGTGTCCTTTGGGTCTTCGGGGAGGGGAGCCGGACAGTTAACCTATCCGGACGTCCTCTGCCAGTCCTGTTAAAGGCATTCGGAGTTTTAGATCCCACATAGAGTCAAACTATGAAAGAAATGAATGTCCCATAAAGGATAACATAGCTTACTGCGCCGGCCGGGCGCTGCGTGCTGAATCCGCGATCTTCAGTTGCGGATGCGGGGGCTTCTCCGCCCTTGAACAGCACCCTCCAGGTAGCATCGTACGTCGTGTCGAAGAGCCCGCTAAGGGTCCGGTGCTGTGCCAGAAACTCCCACAGATTGAAGGCCCGTTGTTGGCAGGGGAGAATCCAGCGGACGAGCATGACCTGGATCACGTTGACAGGCTTAAGCTTCTTGTTCACCAAGGTCTGGAGACAGGACTGGAGTCCGGTCAGCTCCTCCGAACTACCCCATAGCAAGCCCTTCTCTTTCGAGGAGGTGAGCTGCATGGGGGTACCAGATCTGAACTCGGGGGCCGCTGCCCATTTAGGGTCATGTGGCTCGGTGATGTAGAACCACCCCGATTGCCACCCTTTGATGGACTCCACGAAGGCACCCTCGAGCCAGATGATGTAGGGCATTTTTCCCACCATGGCGCCTCTGCACTCCGCTTGAACGCCCTTCACCACCTTCGGCTTGACATTGAAGGTCTTTAGCCACAGGCCGAAGTGAGGCTGGATGCAGAGGAAGGCCTCGCACACGACGATAAACGCCGAGATGTTGCAGATGAAGTTTGGTGCCAGATCGTGGAAGTCCAGGCCGTAGTAGTACATGAGCCCCCGGACGAAGGGATGAAGTGGGAAGCCCAGTCCGCGGAGGAAGTGGGGAAGAAATACGACCCTCTCATGGGGCCTGGGGGTGGGGATGAGCTGCCCCTCATCAGGCAGCCGGTCTTGTGATGTCATTTGGGACAGGTATCCGGCGCCGTGCAGTTTCTCGATGTGCCCCTCCGTAACAGAGGAGGCCACCCACTTGCCTCCCGCTTCGGACATGGCTGGAGAAGGTAGAGGCGAGATGTGCGGACTTGGGCGCTGGAGCTCGAGTGCGCGGAGATGGATAGGCAAAGGAGGAAGAAGGCGTAGGTAAAAAAGGTGTATCTTTATCCCGTTATATATGGGCGGATGAAGACTATGCGTCCCCACCGGCCTGGTAAAACTCGCTTATCTCCCAAGCGCCACAATCAATGGCGCGGTTGGGTTACCCACGTCCGTATTGATGGGAATCCCAGAATAAGGGGAACACGATCTCTACTTCGACAAGACGTGCCAAGGAAAACTGCTTCGCTAAACGCGCTGAGGTGGTATAATAAAAACGATTCAAGTAAAGGCTTTGTAGTGGGGTGACGTCACACCACAAAATACGTCAGCAGATTGAACTTGTGTACATATTATTCTCTCTATGGTGGTATGTGGAATTTATTTTACAGAGCCGGACACTATCCTGGTGTTCACAATCTTCTATGAATTATTTGGGGGAAGAACCCGCCTTGCAATGCCGAAGACAATATGCGCGCCGGACTCGTCGTCATTGAAGCCTGGTTCAGGGGCTAATGAGGGAGTCCTGGACTAGGGGGTGTCCGGATAGTCGGACTACCATCATCGGCCGGACTCCAAGACTATGAAGATACAAGATTGAAGACTTCGTCCCGTGTCGGGATGGGACTTTCCTTGGCGTGGAAGGCAAGCTTGGCAATACGGATATGTAGATCTCCTACCATTGTAACCGACTCTGTGTAACCCTAGCCCTCTCCGATGTCTATATAAACCGGAGGGTTTAGTCCGTAGGACGAACAACCATTAGAACAATCATACCATAGGCTAGCTTCTAGGGTTTAGCCTCCTTGATCTCGTGGTAGATCCACTCTTGTAGTACCTATATCATCAATATTAATCAAGCAGGATTAGGGTTTTTACCTCCATCGAGAGGGCCCGAACCTGGGTAAAAACATCGTGTCCCTTGTCTCCTGTTACCATCCGCCTAGACGCACAGTTCGGGACCCCCTACCCGAGATCCGCCGGTTTTGACACCGACACCTGTGCTTGATGCTGTTGCTGAAGTTGCCAAGGCTCAGGAGGTTCCTGCCTCCCAAGCTGTGATAACGCTGCCATCTTCTCCTCCTACTTCGCCGGCTCCCGTCTCCTCTGCCTCCTCCGTCGCCTTGGACCAATTCACCGATGAGCTGAGTCGGCTGCGGGAGGATCTCCGGAGCGCGGACCCCCGCCTGGTGGCCGAGCGCCTGGAGTTGGTCACCGGATGGGTCCGCTCTGATGCCTCCGTCTGAGCGGCGCTGAGCCAGGCTGTGACGGCTTCCGAGGAGGGGAAGCAAGCCACCTCCCAGGCCATAGCCACTCGCGACACGGCATTGAAGGATGCTTCAACTGTCAAGGGCCACTTCAAGACGCTGGAGGGCGAGTTACAAGGGCTGCGTGATGAGCTCGCCAAGGAGATTCGCGACCGCCAGGTGAAGGAAGAGGAGATGAAGGCTCCGGAGGCTGCTGTCAAGGACCACGACGCCGAACTCTTAGCTGACCGCGACCAGCTGAAGACGCTGGAGCAGGCGCTGAAGACGAAGAGGGTTGAGGTGGATGCCAAGGCGGAGGTCTTGGACGAGGACCGCGCGGCCTTCACGCTCTATGAGGAGAGGGCTCGCACGGCGCTGAAAATGCTTTATGATGGGGGCCTGGAGAAAGTGCTGGCCGGAGCCAAAGAAGGCCCCACTAAGCTGGTTCCCTTCCTCGTTGAGGCGCTTGAGGAGGTCGTGATTGGCATCGGCCCCATGGACGAAGTTGAGGCTTGCGTCCTTTCCTCCGTAGTGCTGACGCGGATCCTCAGCCACGTCTACCTCCGCAACCCCGACGCCAACCTTGACAACCTGCTGGAGCCCGTGGACACCAAGTGTTCCACCGCTGCTGCCGAGGCTGTCAAGGGTCGAGCGGAGGCCTTGCTGGTGAAGTTCTGTGCCTTCAACACCGCGCCCAAGCGAGGCGCTGCCGGCTCCGCGGCCTCGGCGGGTGGAGCTGACAAGCGCGACTCTACCACGAGCGGTGGCGCGGCCTAGGGGTGATCTTCTCGCGGCCTCTTTCCTGCTTCGATTCCTGCAACATGCACCATGCCTCGTGGAGGCGTTTAAATTTGTGTCATGTATTGTGAGAACAATCTATGGTCTATAATATTTGCTTCTAGATTTGCTAGATTTTACGATTTCCTTCCTATTTGCTTGTGTTCTACGTCGGCAGGGCCCGGCCCCGCGCATACCTCAGCCGCCATTAGCCCCGACCGGATCCCCAGGACGAGACTAAGGAGTAAGGGGCTACGTGGCAAGTTAGGCTCCTGAGTCACGATGCTCAGGAGTCCCCCTTGACACATAAACAACAAATAGGGAGTGGGTGGAAGAGAGGATCTGCCGTTCTACATCGGCAGGACCTGGCCCCGCGCATACCTCGACCGCCATTAGCCTTTCGAAACTAAGGAGTGAGGGGCTACGTGACCAGTTAGGCTCCTGAGTCGCGATGCTCAGGAGTCCCCCTTGACGCTCCAACGGGTCTTCATACCTTGGCTCCGCAAGGGGAGGGGCGTGCGACGACCAGGTCCGAGGGACCTGGCCGGGTGGCATGTGCTCGGGCGTGGCCTGGGCGCAGCCCCTGTGCCCAGCCCCCTCGCGCGGTGCTCCTCAGGGGAGGCATTGCGATGAGGCCAGACACTAAGCTCTGGGCTCTCTGAGGTTGATAGAGCCGTGGGCTGCCCTCGGTTGTTTATCACCAGCGCGGAGCATAGCGCTTCCGTATGTGTACGGGCATAGCCGCTCCTCGGCAGTGTTGTCAGCTAGCACGGAGCATGGTGCTTCCACTGGTACGTGGAAGGGGGCTCCCCTCCGGGAGGAGCCCCCGGGGCGTGTACCGCACCGCCCTGACACGTGGCTGGCACGGTAGGGCTATGAGAGGTGTATCTGGGCACTCGTGAGCCAGCGCAGGACTCACGGGGCCCTACCTCGAGGCGGGTTGCGCCTGGCTCTGGGCCTTTCTCAGTGGTATGTTCCTGCAAGATGGTTAAAATGCAAATGCTCTACGTCCTCAGGTCCCGGCCCTCGAGCAAGCTCAGCCGCCGCTGGTATGCCAGGTCGCAATGCCGTGGACAAGGCCAGGGGTGAGGGCTGGAGAGCCAGTAAGAGCTCCTGAGTCGCGATGCTTAGGCGCCCCCCTTTTAACATGCAAGCGCTTTGCATGAGGGAGGAGAGGCCCGTGGTATGCAGCGAACGATAATCATAAGTAGGTTAAGCATGAAGAAGCAAATCAACTTAGATAGATGTAGAGAAAGGCACACGCCACTGGGTCAGGCCCGAGCGGCTTGGGGATGATGCAGCCCGAGGGGCGCCCCCACCAAGGTAAGCTGAAGACATAAGCAAAATGGATACATGTCGTGGGAAAAGACCCATGCGACCTGGGAATGATGCAGCCCTGAGGGTGCTCCCAGCTGAAACAAAACTTGAGAGAAGTCACCTGATACCATTGTAGAGCGAGTGTCGGAGTAGCTGACGGTGCGTGGTGAAGAAGCCAATCCTCACGAGCCCTAGGTGCTCCGAGCCTTGGGAGGCTCGGGAGGTCCGGGCGGCTTGGCGAGGTCCATCTCCATTTCCTCCAGGAGTGCGCGGTGCTTGGCCACCTGAGCTTCCAGAATGCTCCTCATTAGGCTCTGGTGGGCAGCAGCCGTGTTCGGCAGGCCGAAGGGCATGCGGACATAGCTGTGCGGTGGACCCTCGCAACGCCCCACATGCGAAGGCCATAAGCACTCCTAAGACGCGACTCGATTGAGCCCTGAGTAGTCGATGCAGACGAGCAGCCCGCCATCCTCGCTTGGATGGGGAGCTACGCTGGTCAGGCGATGGTTGCCGCGCATGACTCTCGATTCCTGCAACTCCTGAGCGACCTTGGTGATGAATTCCTGAGGATTGGGCCCTCCTTGCCTTACACCTTCCTGAGAAACGTGCCGTGAAGCACGCCTCCAAGCGGTGCCCGAGTGCCTCCCTCGTGATCTTGGCAAAGTCAGTGGCACCCCAAGAGGGAGCCCCCGAGCCTTGCCGGAGGAGGGCGCCAGGCGCGCCTTCCTATGCGACGGAGGGTGGCGCCCCTTGGATGGGCGCATGTCCGGATGTGGCGCCTCCGGAGGTGCCTGCCTCCTGAGGCCTTGAGCCAGGTGACGTCTTCTTATTCTTGGGAGTTGCTTCAGGAAGGTTTCCACTCTTGCTGTCTGGGTCCTCGATTGACGCGGCTTGGAAGGCACACTCAAGAGAGCAAAACGCATCCTTCTCTTCACAGGGGACCGTGATGACCCCGCCACTTCCTCGCATCCTGATGACGTTGTAGCCATCGTAAGTCACTGCCATAAACTTGGCCATAGTGGGATATCCGAGGATGGCATTTTATGGCAGGAGAATGTGGGCGGCGTCAAAGTCAATGAGCTCGGTACGGTAGTTCTTGCGCTGCCCAAAGGTGACAGGGAGGCGGACCTGCCATATCGGGATAGTGGAACCATCAGTGACTCCTGAGAAAGGCTTGGTTGGTTGAAGCTGATCGTATGGCACTTGGAGATTGTTGAACGTCTAGACGGACAGGACATTGAGCCCTGCCCCGCCGTCGATGAGGGTCCTGGTAACTTGCACATTGCTGATGACTGGGGAACAGAGCATCGGGAGGACACCGGCCGTTGCCGCGCACTTGAGCTGATCTGCTGAGCTGAACGTGATGGCACACGCGGACCACCTGATAGGGCGCGTGGCCTCAAGCTTGGGGAGGACTGCATTCACTTTGCGAGCAAACTGCTTGAAGATGTGCTGAGAGGATGGGGTCTGTGCACCTCCCAAGATGCAAGCGATTGCACGCGGCTCCTGGAAGCCCCCAGCCCCCTTGTCCTGATGATGGTCGTCATTCCTTCTTGGTGGTGGTGGCAGAGGAGGAAGCCCTGCGTTGCCTTGTGGGCGATCCTCACGAGGCTGATCCCTCTAAGCCCCCTTGCGAGGCTGGTCCTGCCAGTGGTCTTCGCGAGGCCGGTCACGCCACCCTTGGCGAGGACCACGGTCGTCCCATCGTCCTCCACCTCTTCCTCCGCCTCGATCGTAGCCCCGATCGTTGCGCTCGGGGTGTCAACCGACACGGCATTCTCGCAAAGCTCTGAGCTCTTGGCATTCGTTGGTGTCGTGGGTATGGAGATCGTCGTACACACAGTACCGGATGCCCTTGGACAACTCCGGCTGGTCCCTGTCGCGCTTCATGTCCGGCTCCGCTACGAGCACAGCTGCTCCCTTGCGCTTCACATCCTTGGCCTTGGCTTTCTTCTCTTCTGGATCTGCAGCCGGGAGCTCGAGAAGGGAAAGGCGTCCCTCCTCAGCCCTTGCGCACTTGGTTGCCAGGTTGAACAACTCCAATGACGTGCACAGATCTTTGTGGATTTCCAGCTCCTCCTTCATCTTGACGTCGCGGACGCCATCAGAGAACACCGAGATGATGGCCTCCTCGGTCACCTTGGGAATCTTGAGGCGAGCGTTGTTGAAGCGCTGGATGTACTTCTGCAAGGTCTCCCCGGGTTGTTGCTTGATGCGGCGCAGGTCACCCACGCTGGCGGACGATCGCGAGTGCCCTGAAAGTTGGCGATGAAGCAAGTGCGCATCTCGTCCCAGGAGGAGATCATGCCAGGGGGCAGGTTCAGGAGCCAGGTGCGGCACCTTCCTTGAGTGCCATGGGAAACCAGTTCGCCATGACCTTTTCGTCCCCGTTGGCGGCTTCGATGCCCAACTCGTAGAGCTGTAGGAACTCCGCGGGGTCGGCAGTACCGTCGTAGCGAGGGGGCAGGTCAGCTCTGAACTTGCCCGGCCAAGCGACACTGCATAGCTCAGTGGTGAAGGCGCGGCAGCCTGCGGTGGCCACTAGAGCTCTTTGCTAATGCGGGGCTTGCTCCTGAGGATTCTCGTGCGCCACTGCCTGGAGCAGCACGGGGTCTTGACGTACTGGCGCAGGGATACGGTCATGGCGCACTGGTGCCGGGAGCACGCGAGCACCTTCTTGGGGATGTGGGATTTCTTTGCAGCTCCTTTCTTGTCACGTGGGCGCCAGACGCGGTGGATCTCGTCCTGGGGCCGCGCGCCTTGGAGCCAGGGCGCCTTCGTGGGGAGGAGGTGGCGGAGGCACCTCCTGGGCTGCACCACCCGCACAGTACGGAGGGTGAGGCAGCAAGAGGGACAGCGCAGGGGAGCCTCCTGCGGCACTGACGAGCTCGGCGATGCGAGCGAGCCACTCCTCGTAGAGGTTGTCGATGGGACGATAGTGCAGGAGCTCACGCGCTAGGAGCAACGCGGTGGTGATGCGGCCTTCCCGCCGCACTGAAGGATGCAACGACAAGGCCTACTGCTCGTTCCCCGCCGGGCCTGTGGCGGCCTTGGTGGCAGGCGACGGGGAACGACGGGGACATCCGCCGACGGGAGCCATCTAGGCGACGCGGGCGACGAGAGCAGCCCGACGCTCGGCGCGAGCCCGGCGAGCATCAGCCATGGACACGACGGGAGATCGAACGCGAAACAGCGGAAGAAAGATTCCGGCGCACCCCTACCTGGCGCGCCAAATGTCGGATGTTGGGTTCCGGCAGACCCTTAAGGTTCAAACTCTGGGGTGTGCACAAAGATCTTCCCCCTACCACTCCACGCCCGATCGCCTCGCGAGAATCTAAGCTAAACGATGAACAACACGAGGGACACAAGATTTATACTGGTTCGGGCCACCGTTGTGGTGTAATACCCTACTCCAGTGTGTGGTGTGGTGGATTTCCTCAGGGGCAGATGATGAATAGTACAAGGAAGAACTACCTCGCGAGAGGTGTTCTTGAGCTAATGTGGTGTTCTACTTGTTGAAGGATCCGATTCCCTCCTACTGTGGTGGCTATCCCTATTTATAGAGGCCCTGGTCCTCTTCCCAAATATTGAGCGGGTAGGGAGCCAACAACGGCCATTTTGAGGGGGAACATCTAGTACAAGTTATCCTGACTAAAGTTGGTCTTCAGCTGCCAAAGGCACTGGCGATGACGCCGTCTTGGGCTCCACGGTGACCTCCATCCTGTCGCTCTACTAGTCTTGGTCTCGTTGCATTGAAATGGTAACCTTTGCCTGATGCCTCGGTACTCCACGCCTGTGCTTTCGCCCTTTGCACCAAAGAGGAAACAAGTACACTGCGCGGGCCGGCGCCCGCCTGGCGCCTGCCTGGTCTCGATCCTCACGGCTTGCATCACGAGCACTTCGTGAGGTACCCCTGCCTTGATCTCTCCGCCTCCTCGCGAGCCTGCCTAGCAAGGTCGCTCCTGGGGAAGCCTCGTGTCGTCCACCCCGTGAAGCTTGGTCCCTCGTGAGGGTCTTGAGTCTTGCGCTGATGAAGATGGGCCGTACTGGGCCACCACTCGAGCCACGCCGCAGGCCGCAGGCAGGCAAGTCTGGGGACCCCTGTTCCTAGAACGCTGACAGTATTCAAGATGAATTACGAGGGCACCCCCTGTCCGGCAGACCCGGGCGATCTCGCCCCAGCCCCGGATCATGTAGACCTTGCCCAGAGCGACAACCTCGACTTCTACTCCGGTCGGAAGGGTGCTGCAGTCTGCATGCTGCAGCCAGAGCTCCAGAGGCCCCCTCGGCGGCGTCTGTAGGATCGAAAGTATGTCTAGAGGGGGGTGATTAGACTACTTAACCAAATAAAAACTTATCCTTTTCACAATTTTAGTCTTTGGCAGATTTTAGCTATCTTAGCACAAGTCAAGCAATCTTAACACAATTCAAGCAAGCATGCAAAGAGTACATGAGCAGCGGAAAGTAAAGCATGCAACTTGCAAGAATGTAAAGGGAAGGGTTTGGAGAATTCAAATGCAATTGGAGACACGGATGTTTTTGTCGTGGTTCCGATAGGTGGTGCTATCGTACATCCACGTTGATGGAGACTTCAACCCACGAAGGGTAGCGGTTGTGCGGGTCCACAGAGGGCTCCACCCACGAAGGGTCCACGAAGAAGCAACCTTGTCTATCCCACCATGGCCGTCGCCCACGAAGGACTTGCCTCACTAGCGGTAGATCTTCACGAAGTAGGTGATCTCCTTGCCCTTACAAACTCCTTGGTTCAATTCCACAATCTTGTCGGAGGCTCCCAAGTGACACCTAGCCAATCTAGGAGACACCACTCTCCAAGAAGTAACAAATGGTGTGTTGATGATGAACTCCTTGCTCTTGTGCTTCAAATGATAGTCTCCCCAACACTCAACTCTCTCTCACTTGATTTGGATTTGGTGGAAAGAAGATTTGAGTGGAAAGCAACTTGGGGAAGGCTAGAGATCAAGATTCATATGGTAGGAATGGAATATCCTGGCCTCAACACATGAGTAGGTGGTTCTCTCTCAGAAACAGCAAGTTGGAAGTGTAGGTTTGTTCTGATGGCGCTCTCTACAAATGAAGAGGAGGTGGAGGGGTATATATAGCCTCCACACAAAATCTAACCATTACACACAACTTGTCAAACTTGGTGGGACCGAATTGGTAAACTCGGTCAGACCGATTGAGCAAATCTAGTGACCGTTAGGATTTTCGATGGGACCAACATGCAACTCGGTAGGACCGATATGGTTAGGGTTAGGGCATAACGTAATTTCGGTGAGACCGATTACACAAACTCGGTAGGACCAATTTTGGTAATAAGCTAACCAGAGAGTTGGTCAGGTAAACTCGGTGGGACCAGTTCACTCATTTCGGTGGGACCGAAATGTTACGAAAAGGAAACAGGGAGTTTACATTGCAATCTTGGTGGTACCGGTCGCTCATATCGGTGGTACCGAAACGTTACGAAGGGAAACAGAGAGATTAAAATCCCATCTCGGTGAGACCAAGATCCCTATCGGTGAGACCGATTTGCCTAGGGTTTGTGGCAGTGGCTATGACATCTGAACTCGGTGGCGCCGGATAGAAAGAATCGGTAGGGCCGAGTTTGACTTTTTGTTTAGGTCATATGAGGATGTGAGAAAGTAGTTGAGGGTTTTGGAGCATATCACTAAGCACTATGGAGCAAGAAACTCATGAAGCAACACCTCATCCCTCCTTGATAGTATTGGCTTTTCCTATAGACTCAATGTGATCTTGGATCACTAAAATTAAATGTAGAGTCTTGAGCTTTTGAGCTTGAGCCAATCCTTTTGTCCTTAGCATTTTGAGGGGTCCACTTTTCTCATCCATGCCATGCCATTCATTGAGCTTTTCCTGAAATATTCATCTTGGAATAATGTTAGATCAATGAGCTATATGTTGTTAGGAATTACCAAAACCACCTAGGGATAGTTGCACTTTCAATCTCCCCCTTTCTGGTAATTGATGACAACATATAGATCAAAGCTTCGACAAATGATAATAAGAGTGAAAAACATTGTCGCTTTGAGAGGTGTGTGATAAGCAAGAGCTCCCCCTAAATTTGTGCATATTTTAAGATTTGCTTTGGACTGCAAATGCACAAAGAGTTAGGCTCATGGGTTACTCTTCCATGTCACATACATCTTGGTGGAGCGCTCAAAATGATAATGATTGAATACATGCACTCATCACAAGGAAAAGTGAATGATCATATAGAGATAAAAAGGATAATGTCATCCAACAAGCATAAATGTAGCATATGATCAAACACATGATCATCCAAGTATCACACAGACATAAAGTATCTCAAACAAGCAAATAAAATTCAACCACCAAAGTAAGAGAGAATAAAAAGCAACACTCTCTCTCGAAGCCTATGATCTATACATTTTTCTCCCCCTTTGGCAACAAGTTACCAAAAAGTTCATAGAAAATGCATAGCACTAAATCGTCTCTCAGGCTTGATCTTCAGGTGGTGGTTTAGAGATGGCTCCTTGGACGAAGACTTCAGTAGATGTGGATGGAGCTGGAGGGGTATGTGCTGGAGCTGGTTGCACTGGAGCTATAGCTGGTGCAGATGAAGTAGCTAGGATTTGTGGCTCTGGATGTCACTGGCATTGCAGCTGATCTTTGAGTTCTAGGCACTCTGGCAAATGCATCAGTGGTTGTCTCGCCCTTCCTCTCCTGCATATCATCCTGAAGCTGCTCAACAACAGACTGGATCTCAGTTACCTTCACATCCAAGTCATAGAACTTCCGCTCCATGATCCTCTCCAGGCTCTCCTGGTTTTGAGTCAAGGTGGCCAGCCCCTTCTCAATCCTCAGAGTGGATGCAATCAAGTAGCCAAGCTGATCTTGTTTGCTCTTCAAAAAGTACTGAGATGCCTCTTCCATTGTTGGCATCTTGGTAGCCTTCTCTGTCCTTGCCTTCTCCTTCTTTGCTTGAGCATGCACAGAAGATGGTTCATCTTCATCCATAACCACTTGGTTGTCCTCAAAGTCTGGATAGATAGGCATGTGATCCTTGTCCAACAAGTATGTGCCAGTGCCCATCTTGGAGTTAATCAGCTCCTGGATCTATGGGGCATACCCACAACTTCTCTTTTGGTCAGCTGATGTCCTCTTGATAGTTTCAAGTATAAGGCTCATGACCTTGAACTTCTGTGGCACATGAAATAAGTGTAGCAGATTTATTGCATGGCCTCTGATCATGTTGTGATCACCTGACTTGGGCAAGAGAGTGTGCCTGAGGATCCAGTTGATGGTTGGCAGTCCTGACAGAAGGTAATGTACTGATCCAAACTTATGTGTTTCAATAGCAGCATCTGGGATCTCCTTGTACATATGTGCCATAGAGTTGTGATCCATCTTCTTCTTGGCATAGATGTCCAAGTCATCCTCTTTCTCCTTAGGTGCATTGATCAGATTAGCCCATTCTTCAATTGATGATTGGTACCTAGTACCTTCAGACATCCATACTATCCTGCCATCTGGATAGAAGTGTGCTGTGGAGTAGAATTGCATTATGAGCTCATCATTCCACTTTGTGAGCTTCTGCCCAACAAAGTCTGCCACTCCACAAGCACTGAAACTGTCATACACACCAGGATAGTGTTCTTCATTCTCCTTCATGTAGGTCTAGTCAACCCACCTCATGTTACACACTATTGGCTTCTTGTCCAGCAACACTGTCTCATATAAATCCTGCTGTTCCTTTGTATGGAACCTGTAGTCAACAATAGTTCTCCTCCTGACTGCATAAGGATCAGACAACCTCCATTGTCTGAGGCCTGCATCCTTTCTCAGCTTCATGTTCTTAGCCACAGGATGAGCATCATTATGATCTGGAATTTTTGGCTTCAACTTTCAGAAGACATGCTCTTCATCATCTTCCTCTTCAGCAACAGTTTCTGGCACTGGGGCCTTGTTCTTCTCAGTAGCAGATATGTTCCTGGTATCCCTCTTAGGTGCAGTCTTGGGCTTGGAGGCAGCTTTGGGTGCTTCTTTGCGCTTTGATGAAGCAGCCCCTGACCTGATAACATCACCCATAAGCTTCTGAGCCTTGGGTGCTGGTGCAGCAACCCCTTCTTCTTCTTCTTCTCCAGAGTCTCTCCTCATAGAGGGATTGCTAAGAACTTTGGCAGTAGTGGTTCTGACTCTCTTTTTCTTTTTGTCTTGGCAAAACAGCTTCATCTTCTGACTCAATAGTAAACTTCATGGTCTCTCCAGTGGCAACCTTCCTAGGTTTGGAAGTGGGAATCCTTCTTGCAGGTGCCTTCTTCTGCACTCCTGGCTTAGTGGTTGCAGCTGAGCCATACTCCTTTTTGAGCACCTTCTTCTTGGAAGTGGCCTCATCCTCAACTGCCACATAGTCTTCATCCTCAGATTATGAGGTTTTCTTCTTTCTGGCCCTGGTGGCAGCTTTGGGTAAGTTGCTTGGGGTGCTCCTGCTACCCTCATCAGAGCTGCTAGAGGGACTAGTGCCCTCACTCATTTGAACCTGCTCCTCTGACTTGTTCTGGCTGTCACTTTGATTAGACATATTGCAAACACTGACTGCAGACCCTATGAATAGATATAGATGAGATAGAGTGGATGAGCATCACAAAATTCAGAGGTTTTTGCAAAAGAATGAGTCAAAAACTTAGTTTTAGTTTTCCACAGAAAGCATTTTGGATCAACCGATTTGCAAACTCGGTGATACCGAAGCAGCTTTTGGAACCTAAACTAGTGAACTCGGTCAGACCGTGTCACAGTTCGGCGGCACCGAGACTGCTAGGGTTTCACAAAGTCCTGAATTCGGTCACACCGATTCGCATTTCTCGGTCAGACCGAGAATTACATGTGTAATGGCCTTAGCCGAATCGGTGGAACCGAGTTCTGCAACTCGGTGGGTCCGAGATGGTTTAGGCGGAAACCTAACCCTAAATTTTCAATTCATCTCTAATCTATGGAGTGTTTTGACTAGATAGGATAGTTTCAATCGTGGCAAGATTCATGGCGAACACAATGTGCTAGGAATCAGACGGGGATAGCATAGTGATTGAGTCCGTACCCTAGTTCGGCGATGAACTCACTACGGCGGCAAAGGCGGGGATGATTTCTGTTGACGGCGGCGGAGACCAGCGACTGGAGGCAGCTGGCGATGAGGAGTACAATCTAGAGACCCTGGAGGCAGAGCGAGCTACGCGTGGGCGAAAGAGTTCGGATAAAGTTTCCAAATTTTGCCCGTGGGTATATATAGCCTGACCCTGTCGGTGTGACCGAGTGGAACAACTCGGTGGCACCGAGATGCATAATCACGACGATTAAACAACTCGGTGTGACCAAAAAGTTCAAATCAGTTGCACCGAGATTGAAAACCTAGATCGACTTAGTGATCTCGGTATGACCGAAATGTAAGAATCGGTCAGACCGAAACGCACAAAGAAGTTTTGGAAGTTTAAGTCTATGACGAATCGGGGACTCCGAGTGCTCCTCACACAGAGTGGTTCGAATCTGACTTGATCAAATTTTGTGATGTAGCATGAATAGAGTTTGAGACAAGAAAAGCATAGATAGCTAGAGAAGGTTCTTAGGCATTCTTGTCCATCCACTTGGCAAAAGAAAAAGAAACCAATCTATCAAAACAACAAGTGGATGTCCTCGAATGAGTAAAATATGCAACCAACATGCTCACACAATAAAATGGCAAATGAAATATGTGGCAAAGCATGCACAACCAATTCTAGCATCTATCAAGAAATTGGCGATGACTAGGTCATCTATATATGAGTATATTGACTTAGGAGTCAAATGAGAACATTTGATCATAGGTCATACTCATTGTTTAAGCTCAAGTGGGGTTACCACTTTTACATAATGCATTGATGTGTTCACACCATTAGAGTTGCTTTGACTCAATTCTTAGAGTAAAGCTCCCCCTAGATGTGAGATCCCTCCTTAGAGGGATGAACTAACCTTGGGTTTTGTCGATGATGACTTCATGTAGGTGTTGAAGATGTGTATGCTCAATGTTGATGTAGATCATTTGGAGCAATCCTTTGGAGTGAGTTGCACTTTCAATACCTACACGGGTTAGTCCCACAGGAACAAACAAGGATATCCATAGACATAGAGTGATGCACACATAAGATGATGTCTATGAAAGCATTAGGTTACCTTGTCCCTTGTCTTACCAACAAGAGGGTTTGTGACTCCTTGAACTAGTGCAAGATCTGGAAGTTGATTGCACTTGTTGTTGCCAAAATGATATGAGTGAAATATGTCGGCGGAGTCACCCTCAAGAACTCTCTAGTTCTTCTTCTTCGGGATCCACATCATCTTGATGAGAATCCTTGGAGTTGTAGTCGTACTTGATGAAGTAGAGCTTGACATAGTCTTGGGAACCCACTTGACCAAGGCCTTAGGAGCTTCTTCAAATGCATCAATCTCCTCTTGAAGCTTATCCTCGCCTTTTTGCTTGTGGTCTTGTGGTGGAAGATCATCTTGACCTTGTGTCCCCTTGAAGGAAGTAGGATCATACTTCTCTTGTTGAGGAACAAACTTCGTCTTGGGGTATTGATCTTCTTCCCACTCAACTCCATTGGCATTGAACTTCCGTTCAAAACCAACACCTTGGTTCTTCCGGTGCCTTCCTTGCTTGTGTACAATTTCCTCAAATTGCTTACTCCCGGCAATGCTCTTGTAAACACCTTTCTCTATGATTCCCTTCAATAAGCTATTTTCTTGCTCAAGTGTAACTTGGCTAAGAGAATCATTTGTGGAATCAAGAGAACTACTAGAAGCAACAACATTGGATTTAGCATGATTATTGTTACTACTAGAGGAAGAATCCTTCTTGTTCTTGTTAATAGACTTGACTTGAGGCATGTAAGTAGATAAGATTAAATGCTTGGCAATGTAAGAAGAACTTTTCTTACGGAGATCATCATTGATTGCCTTTAAAAACTCATGCTCTTGCTCAAGGTTGAGCTTTTCAAAGCGTAACTTCTCATGAGTCCTTAAAAGTTCTCAATGATCTTCTAAGATAGTTTCATGAGCTAACTTAAGAGTGTTTAGTTCTTTAGTTAGAAGCTCAATCTTATCCTTATCATTGTCATTCATTTTATCTTGATTAGCATGATTAATTGACGTTTCATGATAGTATTCATCACTAGAGTTGTCAACAAGTAAATCATCATCACCTAACAAGTCATCTTCATCACTATTGAAATCAACATACTAGGGGTGTGTTACCTTTGGGCCTTTAGCCATGAAGCATCTTCCAAGTCCTTCATTTGGTGAATCAAATATGTCATAGGAGTTGGTTGACACAAGTGCTAGACCGGCAACACCTTCATCTTGAGTATATTCGGAGTCGGAGTGATAGCTTCTCTCGGAGTGATTGTCGGAGTCAGAGCCGGATACCCATTCACCAACATGAGCTTGATGTCTTCGTTTTGTGTAGCTCCTTGATGACTTGTCCTTCCTTTCCGAATCCTTGCTTCTCCGGGATGTTCTTCATTCATAACAATCATCTCTACTCCTCCTCTCTCTTGGTGGTGATTCTTCTCTTCTACTTCTCCTCTTAGGTGATTTTTCTCTTCTTTTGTAGGGTGCCGTACACTCATTGGAATAGTGTCCGGGTCTTCCACAATTGTATCAATTACTTTCTCGACTAGAAGATCTTTTGTCATTGTAGGACCTTGACTTGGAGCTTCTCTCTTTGCTTCTACTCTTGTAGAACTTATTGAAGTTCTTCACCATTAAGCTTAATTCTTCATTGAAGGTTCGTTTCTCACTTGATGATGTGGGGGCTTCACATGAGGCTTTGTAATCACCACTTGACTTGTTGTGAAGTTCCTGCTTATCCTTGAGTGACATCTCATGAGCAACAATTCTTCCAACGACTTCCATTGGCTTGAGATCTTTGTAGTTGGGCATCATTTGGATCAATGTGCACATGGTATCATATTTTCCGTCCAAAGCTCTTAGGATCTTCTTGATGATGAATTTCTCGGTCATCTCTTCACTTCTAAGCCGGCAATCTCATTTGTGATAAGAGCAAGCCTAGAGTACATTTCAGCGACACCTTCATCATCCTTCATTTTGAACTTGTCAAGTTGACTTTGAAGCACGTCCAACTTGGATTCCTTGACGGAGTCGGTACCTTCATGCATATCAATCAAAGTATCCCAAATTTCCTTTGCATTCTCAAGATGGTTGATTTTGTTGAATTCTTTGGGGCACAATCCGTTGAAGAGGATATCACAAGCTTGAGCGTTGTATTGCAACATCTTCAACTCTTCCGCGCTAGCTTCACGGTTCGGTTCTCTCCCATCAAAGAATTCACCTTGTAAGCAAATACACACAATAGCCCAAACGGCGGGGTTATGTCCAAGAATATGCATTTTCATCTTATGCTTCCAACTAGCAAAATTAGTACCATCAAAGTAAGGACCGGTGATAATTTCCCTTGATAGACACCATACTGAAAGTGCGTTATATCGACTAGAGGGGGGGTGAATAGGCGATTTTTATGAAATTCTTCACTGAGGAATTTGCCGGTGAGGAAATTCCTTGGCGAAGAACTACTAGCAGCGGAATATGTACTCAGAGGTAAACATAGCAGGATACACACATAGTCAGCATGATGAAATGGAGACTAAGAACAGAGTACAGGAAGCGTAAACACAGGATAACAAGATGAAGACAAACAGACTGAAGAAATTGAGCTGAGGAATTTGTGAAAGTCTTCAGTCAAAGTCTTCAAGCACAGATATGAACAACATGCAACACAGACTGAGGAAATAAATGAGTTGAGGAAATAGAACCAGTCAGTTGGTGAAGACAATGATTTGGTAAACCAGTTCAACTTCTTTGTCTCGGTTATGCGTCTGGTTGGAGCGGTGAGTATTTAAACTCGAGGACACACAGTCCGGACACCCGATCTCGAGCCGCAACTCGGGACACCCAGTCCTCACCGTATTCTCCTTGAACTAAGACCACGCAGCCTCTTCCAATCACTCGTGGTAATCTTGGTGACTTCCAAACCTTCACAGACTTGGTCACTCGGCGATCCACAATTCCTCTTGGATGCTCTAGACCTTGACGCCTAACCGTCTGGAAGAAGCATAGTCTTCAAAGGTAACAAGCGTCGGATCCACGCAGGATCAATTTCTTCAGTGATGCTCAATCACTTGGGGTTTTGTGGGTTTGGTTTTGGGATTTTCCTCACTTGATGATTTTCGCTCAAAGTCCTCGGAGGATGGGTTGCTCTCAAATGACAAGTGTCAAGTTCTCTCGGAGCAGCCAACCAACTAGTGGTTGTAGGGGGCGGCTATTTATAGCCTAGGGAGCAGCCCGACATGATAAGACATAAATGCCCTTCAATGATATGACCATTAGGTGGATAAGATATTTTGGTCCGCGCGCCAAGAAGACAAAGAACGGTCGGAAATTTGACTCTCAAAGTCCTCGGGGCTATCATGTTCCTCATGTGTAGGCAATTAGATCTGGCGAATTCCAAACTCCTCGATTAGAACAAAGTCCTCGATGATGTAAGAAGAAGCTGCGTCACATCGATGAATTTGATTGAACTGTATGAGATTTCAATGGCTTCACTCAAAGGATTGGTAGGTATAGGGTTTTGAGTTGAGCATCACATGGAAATTTTTCCTTAGTATTTCCTCGACCCCCTTTAACCGTACGGTGTTTCCTATGACTCAAGAAAGAGAAAACGAAACTACGAAAACAAAAGTCTTCACGCTTCATATTCCTCGAATGAATATCAAGTCTTCATGGTCACACCAATTTCTTCACTTTCAAAGTCTTCAGAATTTCAAAGTCTTCAGTTGAAGGACTTCATTTTTAGGGGTCGACTTTCTCTGTAAATATCAAACTCCTCATAGACTTATAGACCTGTGTACACTCACAAACGCATCAGTTACTTAACCTATAAGTCTTCAATACACCAAAATCACTAAGGGCACTAGATGCACTTACAATCTCCCCTTTTGGTGATTGATGACAACATAGGTTGAGTTTTCAACGGGATAAACATATGAAGTGTAAATACTGATATTGAGGAATTTGATTGCAAGATATAGAAGAACTCCCCCTGGATGTGTGCATAATGAGGAATTTGCATTTGAGGCAATGCACATTTGAAGAATTCAATCATGGAGATCTCCCCCTATATCTTGTAATTCATACGCATTTGATATGTAATATGAAGAATTTGAAATGCATGATGAAATATGGTGCTGATGAGATTCAAACATGCGTGCAATGATATTAACGAGGAATAAGCATGCAAAATAACACATCAAAGTATCGAGCATAGTGCAAGTCAGCACAATGCACCGTTCAAAAGTATCGAGGCACCATCGGACTTAAGATTACAACTCGATCCAATAAAAGTTTGGAAGACGACGAGTTGTAACTTAAAAACGCCCATAGTATAAACCCGCTTGAAGACTAACTCAGATTTCTCCCCTTTGTCATCAAATGACCAAAAGGATCAAACCGAGGACTAACGCATCAAGATATTCAAGTTGATGGAGGAGCGCCGGCGTTGTCGTGGTTGTTTGTTGAAGTAGGGCTGCGCGATGTCGCCCAAATCTTCATATTCATCGGTTTCACGCGATGAAGAATAAGAGCTAGCCACGGATCGGGAACTTTGACTCTCTTGAATTTCTTGGATGTGGTGCGAGACCGGTCAAAGCTTCTCAAGACCCATAGTCTTCAATTCTTCCATGGAATATACATGATTAAGAACAGCCCAGTGCGGTTGAGGGTTTCATGAAGGTAGTCTGGTTTTTCTTCACCATTATGCGTAGAGGTCATGTTGTGAAGAATTGCAGCAAATTGGCGCTTCACGCATTTCGATTCGTTCAACCTTCCGATGAAGGCGAGGAGTAACTCACAATCAGTCATCACCCTGGGTGCAGTTGCTTGAGGCTGTTGCTTGGTTGAGGTATTTGCGGCAGTGTCATGCGTTGCAGAATCGTCATTGGTGGAGTAAGATGCAGCCTTGCGAAATTGACCATCCAATGGATGAGTGCCTTCATCAATTACAGCTGCTGCCTTGCCCTTGTCATCAGATGATGAAACTGGTCGCTTGAGGACTTCAATGGGCGGCAAGTAGCTGCCATGATTTAGAGTGTCAGCCTTGTAGTTCAGTGAAGATCTTGCCCTTATGAATCTCATGATCCAAGGCGCATATGGCTTCAGCTCAAAAGGTGACATTGCAACATTGGCCAGAGTCCTCATGAAGAAATCATGGAAGTTGACAGGAACGCCATGAATGATATTGAAAAGCATATTCTTCATGATGCCTACCACATCTTCTTCATTTGAGTCGTGGCCTTTTATGGGACTCATTGTCTTCGTCAAGATTCTATAAACAGTCCGAGGCACATACAGCAAATCCTTGACGAGGAATTTGGTTCGAGGGCTTGTCACGGCGGTGGCTTCATAAGCACTTGCATAAAGTGATTAGACAATTCACGGTCATTGTAGATGCAATGTGCAGATTCATGGGGAGGATCAAGAGGAAGGACACGAAGCAATTCAGTTGCTGGTGCCTTGTAGTGAGTGTTCTCTGTCATCCAATCCAATACCCATGAGTTGATGTCTTCAGCATCTCCGGTGATGTGCAGGGTGGCATAGAACTGAAGAATGAGTTCTTCATTCCAATCACATATATCAGTGCAGAAATTCAGCAGTTCTGCATCGTGAAGAACACGGAGTACTGGCTCGAAGCACGGTAGTGATTCCATATCCACATGAGGAATATGCTCATGGTCGAAGATCATGTCCTTGTCAAAAAGCACTGAGGAATAGAAGTTTGCTTGTGTTGGAGTCCAGAAGCGTCTTTTCCTCATTCGAGCAGAGTCATATGGATTAGAAGCAGTGAAGAACGCGTGCTCAGAAAAGAAGTCTTCAGCCTTGAATTTTTGCTTGCTTGAGAACGGATTCTTTGGCTTGGGCAGAGGAATATCGTGATTTGCAAAGACAACCCGTGAATCGCGATCTCGTGTTCTTCAGTGAGGAATTTCTGGTTCCTCTCCTTGTGCAGTTTGAGGATCAAGATGGGTTCTTGGCGCTAGTGGCTGGAATTTCTTCATTCTGAGATGAAGTGGGATGAGTTTCTTGAGCCCATTTGAACAGTTGTAGCCGGAACCGAGGAACTTGTTGAAGCGGAGTGAAGAGAGGAGTATTGGGATGCTGACTTTCCCAAAAGTCATCATTCATCACTGGTGTAGTACCCCCAATATCCACGTCTTCGTCCTCTTTTTCAATTTCCTCAACACCTGCCTCTTCAGCTATGAACTGAGGCACGGGTGAGGAAACAACTGGGGTTGAAGGGAAAGCTTCCACTTCAACTTCTTCATCAAGCTGTTCTGAGGTAGCAACAGATTGATTTTCTTCATCAGATCCGCTTGGGATCTTGTAATCTTCTCCATAAGGAACAATCTCCTTGGATGACATGGAGGAAATGGGAATGGCATCAATAGGATTTTCAATCGAGCTGTTCATTGGCTTCATTTTCTTCGCAGCCAAAGAATTTGACGCAGCTGATGCCTTCCTCTTCTTCACTGCAGCTCGTTCTGCAGCCTTTGTTTTCTTCACTTCATAGGCAGAAGGAAGAATTGGAGTTGGTGTTGGTGCAGGAGGAGCTGAGGATTGTGGTACAGTTTCTCAAAGAATCGTGCAGTGCGATTGCCTGTTTTCTTCAGATTCTTCAAGCGCACCACTAGTGGATTCCCTGGGAATTTCTTCAGCAGCTGGAATGGAGTCATCAGCCCTAGAACTTGTGTTCTCATCAGCACGCTGAAAGTCATCAGTAGTGCTGGCTTGTTCTTCAGCAGGCTGAGCAGAGTCTTCAGCCTGAGGATTTTCTTGTTGCGATGGAGCTACAACAGTTGACATTTTCTTCGTCAGATTGATGAATCTCACCTTGGCTCCTTGCCAATCAGCATTGTAAGCTTCGAAATCCTTGCTGAGGGCTTGGATTTCAGATTGAGCTTTGAGAAGTTCTTCAGGAGTCAAGTTGACCAGGAGTCAGTGGCAGATCCGTAATGGGAGTGTTTGGATCCTGATGCCATAGGTCAATGAAGTCAAGGATCTTCTTTGGATCCAAAAGCAGAGGTACACTTGTTCTTTTGGCTCTAGCGGCCTTGGTCAGTCTGTCTCTGATGATTTCTTCAAGTTCTTCATCAGAGGCTTCATCATCAGAAGGCACATTGAATGCAACCTATTTCTTCTTTGGACTTGGCCGAGGACCGCGTCCAGCTGTTGCTTTTGTCTTCAGCAGAGTGGGGCCTGTTGAGGACATTGGTGCAGCTAAGGAACTTGCTGAGACACCAGAAGCAATTGAGAAACCCTGAGTCCTTTGACATGTAGCCAGATGTACAGGAGTTGAGGACTTGGAGGGAGCTGCTGAGGATTTTGAATGAGCAGCAGCAGACTGAGGAATTTGCCGTGAGGGCGCGGCTGAGGAACTAGGCCGTGAGGGCGCTGAAGGTGAAGCACTTGGCTTGCGAGCAGGCTTCTTAGGCATTGATTTCCTCGGCTTGACCAAGGGCTCAGCAGCAGCAGCAGAATCCTCATTGAATTTCCTCACTGCCTCCTTGGCCTGTCTTGCCAATTTGGCTTGACGCCTGGACCATTCTTCAGGAAAGTCTTCACCACTCTTGATGCTAGTGGGATCAAGAACTTGGCAGTGCGGTGGAGCTCTTGGGCATGGAGGGTTTAAAGCGAATTTCCTCATGTACTTGGGAGTGACATAGCGGTATTCTCTCCATTCTCGTGCCCATCTTCTTTCTATCCTCTGTATCAAGACTTTGCGCTGATTTTTGGTCTCCTTGCCAAACTTGGATTCATCGGTGTGCGATAGTCTTTGTATATTTCCTCAGAATCTCAAAGGCAGTCATGACTTCGGTTTCTTTCCTCCCTTCTGTGGTCTCTTGCCCTCGCCATTTTCTTGGTGAGGAATTTGAACAATAGAGCACTCTGAAGAAGTATGCAGTTTTTCTTCGAGAGCGCTGCAAATGAGTTAAGTTGATGAGAACCTAGTGATTCAGCAGCGGACATGAGTACCTGTGAACAGAGTGTAGGTGCGAGGAATTTGGAGAGGTCATATGCGTTCTCAGAAGATTTTTCAAGAGGAACAAGTTTTGAGGAATTTGACCAGTTGAGCCTTGAGGAATTTCACTAAGCGTTTCGTCTTAGGTTCCAGAGTTGTATAGATTGGAAATCCGCACAATTGAGGAATATTGAAGAAATGAATGCTTAGAGAGATAAATCAAGAGCATATAGTGTGTGAGATGTTCATATGTGAAGATTTGAAGAGCAAAAACACCTTTGAAGATTTTCAGAAAGATTCGAGAATCAACGCGAGTAATAAAAGTGACTTTTAATTACCCGAACTGAAGAACACAACGAACAGGAGTGAACTGTAGTGAGGTTCGTCACGTTAGATCTCCCACGCCCTAACTTGGCAGAGGGAGACGGCTACGGCGGCGGCGGAGTGAAGATTTCCGCGACCGGCGCGATTCACGACGGTGATGAGGTCGAGGCGGTGAAGCTTTTCCTCACCGCGGCGATGGAGAAGCGGCGGCGCTAGGGTTAGAGGAGAGCTCGGCGAGAGACAGCGATCGGCGGAGTAAATGAAGTGAGGAGGGTAGAGGGTATTTATAGCCACGGTGAAAAACTGTTCGCTCAAGATTTTGGGACGAACGTGCCCTGCCCTTTCTCCTTCACGCGACATGTGTCACCCACGTACTGTGCAGATGAGATTGTGTAAGATCGTGGGTGATTAAACTAATACATCGTGGGATGTGGAACGGTTTGAGCGGTAAAACCGAAAACTTGGATAAAATTTGTTTAAAAGTTTCGTTCGCAATTTCTTCAATTGTCAAGGACCGGTGAAGACTTTGAACGCAGTTTCAATCGAACGCACATGAAGAATTTGTGAATAGATTGGATTGAGTATAGCATAGAGGGGGAAGGGTCCGATCACATTCACTTAGCAGAAATCGCAACTTGAAGAAATAGCAATAAGTGAATGCTGTAGAGGACATAAACTCATATATATATATATATATATATATAGCCAATGAAGAAAAAACGACGGAAACATTGAAGATTTTGCAAAGTTGAAGAATTTGAAAAATGAGGAATTTCAAAAGTGAGGAAAAACTCAAATTGAAGATTTTCAACTTTTGTGGTGGCGTAGACCACCGTATAAGAATGATGATTTCAAACACCGCGTACAATTGTCGTAGGGTTCTGAGAATCAAATTCTTCATTAATTTCTTCACACTTAGAGTGTTATTCTTCATTGATTGAAGAAAAACGTTTCTTCATGTGTTGCACATCTAAGTCATCAATTATGCATAAGGGTTAGGATGTGTGTCCTTTTCAAAGAACATTCGAAGATTCTAAGATATTTAGCTCACACCGCAACTTGCTAAATCTCTTCTCATCCAAGGGCTTGGTGAAGATATCAGCTAGCTGTTCTTCAGTCTTCACATGCTCGATGGAGATATCGCCCTTCAACACATGACCACGAAGAAAATGATGACGAATCTAGATGTGCTTAGTCTTCGAGTGCTTTGGCGGGTTGTGAGCAATCTTGATGGCACTCTCATTGTCGCAGAGGAGAGGCACATTCTTCACGTTGACGCCATAGTCCTTGAGGTTTGCTTCATCCAAAGCAGCTTGAGCACATCATGAGCCAGAGCAATGTATTCAGCTTCAAAGAAGAGACTGTGATACGCAGATTCTGCTTTCTTCGAGGACCAATGGACCAAAGATCGTCGAGGAAATGACAAGTGCCGATGTTGACTTGCGGTCCACACGATCACCAAGCATAGTCGAGTCGAATATCCAATGAGATCAAAAGCAGAGCCCTTGGGGTACCATAGTCCTAGTGTTGGTGTGTGAGCTAGATATCAAGAATATGCTTCACAGCCTTATGGTGTGATTCCTTGGTGCATCTTGAAATCGGGCACACATGCAAACACTAAGCATTATATCCGCCTAGATGCACATAAGTACAATAAAGAACCAATCATGGAGCGGTATACCTTGTGATCGAAATCAATACCATTTTCATCGATTGCATAGATGGCCATTTGTGGGCATAGGAATTTTGACGCCTTTGCAATCTTGCATGCCGAATTTCCTCAAGACATCTTTGAGGTATTTCTCTGAGATATGAATATGCCATTGCTGTCGATTTAATTTGAAGACCTAAGAAGAATTTCAACTCTCCCATCATAGACATTTGATATTCTTCACTCATCATATAGGCAAATTCATCACTATATCATTGGTTAGTACAGCCAAAGATAATATCATCAACATATATTTGGCACACAAACAGTTCACCATCATATGATTTAGTAAATAGAGTAGGGTCGAGTGAACTGGTGTGAAGCCATTCTTCACGAAGAATTCCTTCATGTGTCATACCACGCCTGTGGTGCTTGCTTGAGGCCATAGAGGGCCTTATTGAGTCTCAAGACTTTGTCGATTCTTGGGATCTTCAAAACACTGGGGTTGAGCAACATATACTTCTTCCTCAAGCTTACCATTGAGGAATGCACTTTTCACATCCATTTGATATAAGATGATATCATGATGGTTAGCATAGGCAAGTAAAATCGAATAGCCTCAAGTCTAGCAACAGTGCAAAAGTTTCATCGAAATCAATTCCTTCAACCTGTGTGTAGCCTTGAGCTACTAGTCGTGTTTTATTCCTCACAACAAGGCCATTTTCATCTTGCTTGTTGCGGTAGATCCACTTTGTGCCAATGATATTATGCTTGCGAGGATCAGGCGATTGACCAATTCGGACATTGTTCAACTCGAATCGATGTAATTCTTCTTGCATAGCCTGAATCCACTCCGGCCCACAAATGCTTCATCTACCTTAGTGGGCTCGAGATAGAGACAAAAGCATAGTGCCCACAAAAGTTAGATAAGTGTGAGGCTTTTGAGCGGTGAGAGGACTGGTGCGCTAATGTCATCGATGATCTTCTCCACTTGCACTTCTTTTGCAACGCGTGGATGAGTTGGTTGTCGCCGAGGATTTTGATCAGCATTTTCTTGACACCATTTTCCTCATCATGTTCTTGGTGCATCAGCTCGACGTTCTTCACAAACAGGAATGAATTCTTGACAGATTCTTCAAGAGGAATGACATCCTCGGTTGCCTTGAGCTTGATAGCATCCTCGGTGCTGGTTCATCTAACACTGAAGGTAGGTGCTCTCTTTGCGAGCCATTAGTTTCATCGAACCGCACATCTACAAATGTCAACAATCTTGTGAAGAACAATGTTGAAGACTCTGTAGGTGTGCGAGTCCTTTCCGTAACCAAGCATAAAACCTTCATGTGCTTTCGATGCAAATTTAGAATTGTGGTGAAGATCTCTAATCCAACATTTAGCACCGAAGACTTTGAAATAACTCACATTGGGTTTCTTGTCAGTGAGTAGTTCATAGGCAGTCTTCTTGAAGAATTTGTGAAGATATACTTTGTTGATGATGTGGTAGGCAGTATCAATTGCGTCAATCCAAAAACGCTGAGGCGTTTTGTATTCATCAAGCATAGTGCGAGCCATCTCAACAAGAGTTTTGTTCTTGCGCTCCACGACGCCATTCTGCTGAGGAGTATAAGGAGAAGATAATTCATGAGTAATACCAAGTTCATCAAGATAGGCATCAAGACCAGAATTCTTGAACTCGGGCCCATTGTCACTTCGATATGCTTGATCTTCACACCAAAGTTGGTTGAAGCCCTCGAGGAAAATCGTTTGAAGACTTCCTGCACTTCATGTTTGTAAGTAACAATGTGTACCCATGTGTATCGAGAATAATCATCAACAATGACAAAACCATATAGAGATGCATCATTAGTGACTGCTGAATAATGATTAGGTCCGAAGAGGTCCATGTGAAGCAATTCGAATGGACGGGTAGTGGTCATGATAGTCTTCGCTGGGTGCTTGGCCTTGGTCATTTTTCCGGCTTCACACGCTCCGCATAAGTGATCCTTGAGGAATTTGACATTCTCAATGCCAATGACATGCTTCTTCTTCGCAAGCGTGTTCAAATTCCTCATGCCTGCATGACCAAGTCGTCGATGCCATAGCCAGCCTTCTGAAGCTTTTGCAAGTAGACACATGGCTGGTTGTGGTCCTATAGAGAAATCAACAATATACAGATCTCCTCTCCTAAAGCCTTCGAAGACTTTGGAATTGTCAGCTTCCATAATCACAACACAGCGATATTTGCCAAAGACAACAACCATATCAAGATCACAAAGCATTGAGACTGACATGAGATTGTATCCTAAGGACTCAACAAGCATGACTTTGTCCATGTGCTTATCCTTAGAGATAGCAACCTTACCAAGACCCAATACCTGACTTTTGCCTTTGTCAGCAAATATGATATGCTTCAGAGGTGACGGTGATAAAGGAGCATCCATCAATAGATTCTTGTCACCAGTCATGTGATTTGTACATCCACTATCGAGGACCCATTCAGTGGTTTTGGGTTGATCATCCTGCAGATGAATTATTATAACTTACAATCTCATATGCTTCATCAGTGAAGAATATGATATCAAGTTCATCAGATGAATTTCATCAAGCAGTAAACAGATATAGCAGTATGAGGACGTGTGAAATGAAAGTTCATTTCATCATGATTCTCCTGCGTCCTTTCAGGCATTTTTGTCAGGTCCCCAGAAAATTCTTCAGATGTTAGAGCACGTCTGGAGACCTGACTCTGCAGAAGAGATTAGTTCTTTTTCTTCACCACCAACATCTGGAGGGGTGGCAAAGAGTTCATCATCCTGCGAGCACCATGTGAGAAAGGTGGCAAAGATGCCAAACCATTTCGCTTAGCATGAAAGAGGTTAGGGTATGCATATGAATAAGCAGAGTAATTCTTCGAGGACTTATGAACATAATGGTTTGAAGAATAATGCACATATTCATAGCCCTTAGCTTTGCCCTGTGAGACAGATTTGTTAGCACAATGATAATCATATAAGGACTTTGATCCAGTTGAGGAATTTGATCCTCGTGAAGAATTTGGTCCATATGAGGACTTGGATCCATATGAAGAATTTGATGTGGGGTTCCTGTTCTTCACAGGTGGTGTCATGAGGACATTCACCTGAAGACTTTCAACACAACTTTTGGGAACCCAGATTTTCTTCATAGGAGAACCGTTCCTGCAGTTAGTGCCAACATATCTAGCAAATACTTCACCATTCTGATTTTTGAACAGTTTATAGTTGGAGTCAAATGACTCATCAGAAGAATGAAGAGATTCACATGTAAAGCCAGACAAGTTAGATGGATCAACTGGAGGTCCCTTTGCAGCAACCCATGAGGTTTTGGGATACTTCTCAGGCTTCCAATATGTTCCATCGGCATTGAGTTTCCTCTCAAAGGCAATACCCTCTTTCCTACGGTTTCGTTGAGGATCTGCTTTTGAGCACATCACAAAGTGTCGATGCCCTTTGAGGCTTTTGTACATGTCTGTCATGTACAATTCCTTCAGCCCTGCATTGTCAGTGATACTAGCAATGTCCTCAGATGAGGAATTAGTGATAGCAGAGGCAGATGAAGAATTTGTAACAGTTGAAGCATTTGAACATTCAGGTGAAGAATTTGCAGATTCACGTTCAATGCACTTTAAGCATGGAGGAACAAATTCTTCCTGAGAAGCGCTGATTTGTTGAGCTAGTAATGAATCGCGCTCCTTCTGAAGATCTTCATAACATACTCTTAGCTTTTCAAGATCTGCCTTTCTTTGAATAGCTTCAAGAGAAAGCTTCTCATTGTCTTGCTTTTCTTGAAGAAATTCATAAGAAAGTTTCTCATGATCAGACAAGAGAGAGTTATGATGACCTTGAAGGTTATCATACTTAGACTGAAGTCTCTGAAGATTTTCAGTCAGGGCTTTAGTGCGATCCATTTCTTCACCCAACATATCATCACTTTTATCTAGCATGTGTTGAACCTTTTCAAGAGCCCGTTGTTGTTTCACAGCAATTTTAGCAAGTTTAGAGTAGCTGGGCTTTAGATCCTCATAAGATTCATTTTCACTAGAGTCAGAGGAGTTGTATTTGAGTACCTTAGCTCCTTTTGCCATGAAGCAATAGGTGGGAGCGTAGCCATCATTATCTTCAGTATGCTTGTCGGTGGAGTCAGTTTCTTGATGTTGAAGATGGACTTTCGACGAAAGCGAGAGTAACGGCCAGACTCGCCATACCAGACTCAGATTCTTCAGACTCCTCCTCTTCATCATTTTCCTCAGATTCAGCTTTAGAGTCCATTTCCTTGCCAATGAATGCCCGAGCCTTCTTGGAGCTGCCCTTCTTGTGAGATGAAGACTTTGATGGTTTTGAAGACGAAGATTTTGATGATTTCTTCTTCTTCTTCATATCATCAGAACTGTAGTCCTTGTATTTCTTCTTCTTCATTTCCTTTTCCACTAAGGACAATCTTGAATATAGTGACCAGGCTTCTTGCATTTGTGACAAAGTCTTCTCTTGTAGTCACTGGATGAAGAATCATTTCCTCTTGAGGATTTTCCAAAACGACCACGTCTTGTGAACTTCTGGAATTTCTTCACAAGGAGAGCTAGATCCTGGCTCAGTTCTTCAGGATCACCAAGGCTACTACCGTAATCCTCACATTGAGTCGACACAACCTTAGCCTTGAGTGGCACGTGGTTTGCCATAGTTTGAGCCATAGAGATCTCTCTTTTCAGCAAGTCGAACTCGTGAGTGTTAAGCCTTCGAGGATATCAGCAGGATCAAGCGACTTGTAGTCAGCACATTCTTGTATCATCAGTCCCAGAGTATCAAATGAGGAATCAAGCGACCTTAGCAGTTTCTTCACAACTTCATGATCAGTGATGTCAGTGGCACCGAGGGCTTGAAGCTCATTTGAGATGTCAGTGAGGCAATCAAAGGTTTGTTGGACATTTTCGTTGTCGAGTCTTTTGAAGCGGTTGAAGAGATTCCGAAGAACATCAACTCGAGAGTCACGCTGAGTTGAAACTCCTTCATTTACTTTGGACAGCCTGTCCCAGATAAGCTTAGCAGTTTCCAAAGCACTCATGCTCCCATACTGTCCTTTGCTCAGATGGCCACAGATGATATTCTTCGCTTGAGAGTCGAGTTGTTTGAATCTCTTCACATCGGTAGCGGTCAGTGTTTCAGTGACAGCGGGGACACCATTTTCCACAACATACCAGAGATCATTATCAATTGCCTCAAGATGCATTCACATCTTGTTCTTCCAGTAAGGGTAGTCCGTTCCATCAAAGGTAGGACACCCAGCCGAGACCTTGATCATACCTGCGGTCGACATAACTAGAACTCCAGGTGGTTAAACCAAAATCACACGTAACAAGGAGTACCTTGCTCGATACCAATTGAAAGTGCGTTATATCGACTAGAGGGGGGGTGAATAGGCGATTTTTATGAAATTCTTCACTGAGGAATTTGCCGGTGTGGAAATTCCTTGGCGAAGAACTACTAGCAGCGGAATATGTACTCAGAGGTAAACATAGCAGGATACACACATAGTCAGCATGATGAAATGGAGACTAAGAACAGAGTACAGGAAGCGTAAACACAGGATAACACGATGAAGACAAACAGACTGAAGAAATTGAGCTGAGGAATTTGTGAAAGTCTTCAGTCAAAGTCTTCAAGCACAGATATGAACAACATGCAACATGATGAGGAAATAAATGAGTTGAGGAAATAGAACCAGACAGTTGGTGAAGACAATGATTTGGTAAACCAGTTCCAACTGCTGTCTCAGTTGTACGTCTGGTTGGAGCGGCTGAGTATTTAAACTCGAGGACACACAGTCCGGACACCCGATCTCGAGCCGCAACTCAGGACACCCAGTCCTCACCGTATTCTCCTTGAACTAAGACCACGCAGCCTCGTCCAATCACTCGTGGTAAGTCTTCAGGTGACTTCCAAACCTTCACAGACTTGGTCACTCGGCGATCCATAATTCCTCTTGGATGCTCTAGACCTTGACGCCTAACCGTCTGGAAGAAGCACAGTCTTCAATGGTAACAAGCATCGGATCCATGCAGGATCAATTTCTTCAGTGATGCTCAATCACTTGGGGTTTTGTGGGTTTGGTTTTGGGATTTTCCTCACTTGATGATTTTCGCTCAAAGTCCTCGGAGGATGGGTTGCTCTCAAATGACAAGTGTCAAGTTCTCTCGGAGCAGCCAACCAACTAGTGGTTGCAGGGGGCGGCTATTTATAGCCTAGGGAGCAGCCCGACATGATAAGACATAAATGCCCTTCAATGATATGACCGTCGGTGGATAAGATATTTTGGTCATTGGCGACAAAGACAAAGAACGGTCGGAAATTTGACTCTCAAAGTCCTCGGGGCTATCATGTTCCTCCTTTGTGTAGGCAATTCAAGATGGCGAATTCCTAACTCCTCTGTTAGAGCAAAGTCCTCGGTGAATGTAAGAACTGCGTCTCATCATGATGAATTTGACTGAATCTGTATGAGATTTCCAATGGCTTCACTCGAAGGGATTGGTAGGTGTAGGATTTTGAGTTGAGCATCACATGGAAATTTTTCCTTAGTATTTCCTCGACCCCTTTAACGAGACGGTGTTTCCTATGACTCAAGAAAGAGAAAATGAAACTACGAAAACAAAAGTCTTCACGCTTCATATTCCTCGAATGAATATCAAGTCTTCATGGTCACACCAATTTCTTCACTTTCAAAGTCTTCAGAAAGTCTTCAGAATTTCAAAGTCTTCAGTTGAAGGACTTCATTTTTAGGGGTCGACTTTCTCTGTAAATATCAAACTCCTCATAGACTTATAGACCTGTGTACACTCACAAATGCATCAGTTACTTAACCTATAAGTCTTCAATACACCAAAATCACTAAGGGGCACTAGATGCACTTACACATACTCTCCTAGGTTGTGAAACCAAGGCTATGACCACCAAAGCTATGGAAATCAAAGCAAATGGAGACCAAAGCTCTGATACCACTTGTAGGATCGAAAGTATTTCTAGAGGGGGGGTGATTAGACTACTCGACCAAACAAAAACTTATCATTTTCCCAATTTTAGTCTTTGGCAGATTTTAGCTATCTTAGCACAAGTCAAGGAATCTTAACACAATTCAAGCAAGCATGCAAAGAGTACATGAGCAGTGGAAAGTAAAGCATGCAACTTGCAAGAATGTAAAGGGAAGGGTTTGGAGAATTCAAATGCAATTGGAGACACGGATGTTTTTGACGTGGTTCCGATAGGTGGTGCTATCGTACATCCACATTGATGGAGACTTCAACCCACGAAGGGTAACGGTTGCGCAAGTCCATGGAGGGCTCCACCCACGAAGGGTCCACGAAGAAGAAATCTTGTCTATCCCACCATGGCCGTCGCCCACGAAGGACTTGCCTCACTAGCGGTAGATCTTCACGAAGTAGGTGATCTCCTTGGCCTTACAAACTCCTTGGTTCAACTCCACAATCTTGTCGGAGGCTCCCAAGTGACACCTAGCCAATCTAGGAGACACCACTCTCCAAGAAGTAACAAATGGTGTGTTGATGATGAACTCCTTGCTCTTGTGCTTCAAATGATAGTCTCCCCAACACTCAAGTCTCTCTCACTGGATTTGGATTTGGTGGAAAGAAGATTTGAGTGGAAAGAAACTTGGGGAAGGCTAGAGATCAAGATTCATATGGTTGGAATGGAATATCTTGGCCTCAACACATGAGTAGGTGGTTCTCTCTCAGAAACAACAAGTTGGAAGTGTAGGTTTGTTGTGATGGCTCTCTCTACGAATGAAGAGGAGGTGGAGGGGTATATATATCCTCCACACAAAATCTAACCGTTACACACAACTTGCCAAACTCGGTGGGACCGAATTGGTAAACTCGGTCAGACCGATTCAGCAAATCTAGTGACCGTTAGGATTTTCGGTGGGACCGACATGCAACTCGGTAGGACCGATATGCTTAGGGTTAGGGCATAACGTAATCTCGGTGAGACCGATTACACAAACTCGGTAGGACCGATTTTGGTAATAAGCTAACCAGAGAGTTGGTCAGGTAAACTCGGTGGGACCGGTTCGCTCATTTCGGTGGAGCGAAATGTTACGAAAAGGAAACATGGAGTTTACATTGCAATCTCGGTGGGACCGATCGCTTATCTCGGTGGTACCAAAACATTATGAAGGGAAATAGATAGATTACAATCCCATCTCGGTGAGACCGAGATCCCTATTGGTGAGACCGATTTGCCTAGGGTTTGTGGCAGTGGCTATGACATTTGAACTCGGTGGCGCCGGATAGAAAGAATCGGTAGAGCCGAGTTTGACTTTTTGTTTAGGTCATATGAGGATGTGAGAAAGTAGTTGAGGGTTTTGGAGCATAGCACTAAGCACTATGGAGCAAGAAACTCATTAAGCAACACCTCATCCCTCCTTGATAGTATTGGTTTTTCCTATAGACTCAATGTGATCTTGGATCACTAAAATATAAAATGTAGAGTCTTGAGCTTTTGGGCTTGAGCCAATCCTTTTGTCCTTAGCATTTTGAGGGGTCCACTTTTCTCATCCATGCCATGCCATTCATTGAGCTTTTCCTGAAATATTCATCTTGGAATAATGTTAGCTTAGTGAGCTATATGTTGTTAGGAATTACCAAAACCACCTAGGGATAGTTGCACTTTCAGCATCTCAAAGGCGAAGGAGGAAGGAAGGCGAATTGAAGAGCGTGGAGGCATGGCGACATGAAGAACAAACTCACGAGAAGATCCCTCGGCATGGACCCCAGGGGCGACGACGCGCACCGCCGTGACTCGCCGCGTCGCCGGCGGCGCTGGAGGTGCTGCTTGGCATCTTCTTCTCCAGGGCCCTCGGCTCGGGCGTACAAGGGCAGCGGAAACCCAAGCGGCGGCCGCTCGTACCAGGGCCTCGACGTCTCCTGCCACGCGACCACGTCGCGGCGGCCGGGGACCGGCCGCTTCTTTGGAGGGAGCGGGTCGGGACCCTCTCGGGGGGCCTTCCCCTTCTCTTCCGCTGCAAACCGGCGGATCGGCGCCATTGGCGTAAAGTGGAACAAGGGCGAGGAAGAAAGAGTGAAGCAGGAAGGGATGGACTGCGGGGGCTCTCGCCCGTCCGTACTTATAGTCCGAAGGAGGCCAACCGTCGGCCTCCACGATCACAGGTAATCAAAACTCACTTCTGCATTCCGGGACTTGTCAAGTTGGGCAGTTGCCGAGGTAGCGTGGGGAAGCGGAGGCGCCCACGTCCAATCAACTACCATGCGGCGCCCAAGGCCGCAGGCTGATGGGGCCTGTGGCGCTCCACACTTGCCCCTTTGCTTCTCTGCTAAGCCAAGTCTGAGCACGCCTTGGGCCCGGGGGCTACTGTCGGCGTTCTGGGAACGGGGGTCCCCAGACTTGCCTGCCTGCGGCCTACGGCATGGCTCGAGTGGTGGCCCAGTACGACCCATCTTCATCAGCGCAAGACTCAAGACCCTCGCGAGGGGCCAAGCCTCGCGGGGCGGACGGCACGAGGCTTCCCCAGGAGCGGCCTCACGAGGAAGGCTCGCGAGGAGGCGAAGAGATCAAGGCAGGGGTACCTCGCGAGGTGCTCGTGACGCAAGCCGTGATGATCGAGACCAGTCGGGCGCCAGGCGGGCGCCGGCCCGCGCAGTGTCCTTGTTTCCTCTTTGGTGCAAAGGGGGCAAGCACATGCATGGAGTACCGAGACATCAGGCAAAGGTTACCATTTCAATGCAACGAGAGACCAGCAGAGCGGCAGGATGGAGGTCACCGTGGAGCCCAAGACGGAGTCATCGCCAGTGCCTTTGGCTGCCGAAGACCAACTTTAGTCAGGATAACTTGTACTAGATGTTCCCCTTCAAAATGGCCGTTGTTGGCGCCCTTCCCACTCAATATTTGGGAAGAGGACCAGGGCCTCTATAAATAGGGATAGCCACCACAGTAGGAGGGGATCGGATCCTTCAACAAGTAGAACACCACATCAGCTCGAGAACACCTCTCGCGAGGCAGTTCTTCTCTATACTGTTCATCATCTGCCCCTGAGGCAATCCACCACACCACACACTGGAGTAGGGTATTACACCACAACGGTGGCCCGAACCATTATAAATCTTGTGTCCCTCGTGTTGTTCATCGTTTAGCTTAGATTCTCGCGAGGTGATCGGACTTAGAGTGGTAGGGGGAAGATCTTCGCGCGCACCCCAGAGTTTGAACCTTAAGGGTCCGCCGGAACCCAACATCCAACACGTTCTGTGCCTACATACTATAGTCGAGATCTCTTCAAGAAATTGCAACTTCTCAAGCAAGGCACCAAGTTCGTTGAAGAGTATTACAAGGAAATTGAGATTGCAATGATACGAGCCAATGTCACGGAAGATGAGGAGCAAACTATGGCACACTTCTTGAATGGACTCAACCACCCTATCGAGAAGATCGCCCATTTACAACCGTACACGAACCTCCTTGAGCTAGTGCAGCAAGCTACCAAGGCAGAGCGACAAGTGCAAGATGACTACAAGTATGCCAAGTACTCTTCCAAGACCTACAACTCATACACTCAAGATTCAACGGCTACGATGCCTTCTACTTCAACTAAAGCTTCGCCAAGCAACGGAGACAAGTCAAGTTACAAGAAAACTTCGACATCTTCGAGTCGTCCTCTTACTACAAGCAACTTCAAGCCTAGAGCTTCATCATCAACTACTCCAACGCATGAGTCCGTCAAGATGAGTTCCATCAAATGCTTCACATGTCAAGGCTGAGGCCACAAGACATTTGAGTGTCCCACTCGGTGCTCCATGATCGCTAATGACGACGACACCTATGACTCTATGAGTGAGGAAGAATTGGAAGCACTTGAGCAAGTGGCCATGCACCGGCAAGTGAATGAAGATGAAGACAATCAATTCTTTTGTGACAATGATTCGAGCCCGAATCTTGTTGTCTCCAAGGTCTTGACACTTCAACACCAACAAGACGAGGACCAACGCTGCCATATCTTGCACACCAAAGCGGGCATGAATGGACGTCCCATCAAAGTCATCATAGACGGTGGAAGTTGCCACAATTTGGCAAGCGAAGAGCTATGTACCAAACAACAATTGGTCAAGATGAAACATCCTCGTCCCTAGAAGTCCAATGGCTTAGCGACTCCGGCACCATTCAAGTGGAGCACACCGTTCAAGACACATTGGAGTGTGATGTGGTTCCCATGCCCGTTTACCACCTGCTACTTGGACGGCTAATACATCCATTTTGCATCATGCTTTTATATCGATATTTATTGCATTATGGGCTGTTATTACACGTTATGTCACAACACTTATGCCTATTCTCTCTTATTGTACAAGGTTTACATGAAGAGGGAGAATGCCGGCAGCTAGAATTCTGGGCTGGACAAGGAGCAAATATTAGAGACCTATTCCTCACAACTCCAAAAGTCCTAAAACTCCACGAAAGTTATTTTTGGAATTATTAAAAAATAATGGGCGAAGAAAGTACCAGAGGGGTCCCACACCCTAGCCACGAGGGTGGGGGCGCGCCCTACCCCCCTGGGCGTGCCCCTGCCTCGTGGCCCCCCTTGCAGGCCTCCGTGACCATCTTCTGCTATATGAAGTCTTTTACCCTGAAAAAAAATCATAAGCAAGCTTTCGGGACGAAACACCGCCACCACGAGGCGGAACCTTGGCGGAACCAATCTAGGGCTCCGACGGAGCTGTTTTGCCGGGGAAATATCCCTCCAGGAGGGGCAAATCATCACCATCGATCCTCTCATCGGGAGGGGATCAATCTCCATCAACATCTTCACCAGCACCATCTCCTCTCAAACCCTAGTTCATCTCTTGTATCCAATCTTTGTCCCAAAACCTCAGATTGGTACCTGTGGGTCACTAGTAGTGTTGATTACTCCTTGTAGTTGATGCTAGTTGGTTTATTCGGTGGTAGATCATATGTTCAGATCCTTTATGCATATTAATACCCCTCTGATTATGAACATGAATATGATTTGTGAGTAGTTACATTTGTTCCTGAGGACATGCGAGAGGCCTTGCTTTAAGTAGTCATGTGAATTTGGTATTCGTTCGATATTTTGATGAGAAGTATGTTGTCTTTCCTCTAGTGGTGTTATGTGAACATCGACTACATGGAACGTCACCATTGTTTGGGCCTAGAGGAAGGCATTGGGAAGTAATAATTAGATGATGGGTTGCTAGAGTGACATAAGCTTAAACCCTAGTTTATGCGTTGCTTCGTAAGGGGATGATTTGGATCCATATGTTTCATGCTATGGTTAGGTAAACCTTAATACTTCTTTTGTAGTTGCGGATGCTTGCAATAGGGGTTAATCATAAGTGGGATGCTTGTCCAAGAAAGGGCATTAGCCAAACACCGGTCCACCCACATATCAAATTATCAAAGTAACGAACGCGAATCATACGAGCATGATGAAAACTAGCTTGACGATAATTCCCATGTGTCCTCGGGGGCATTTTCCTTCATATAAGAATTTGTCCAGGCTTGTCCTTTGCTACAAAATGGATTGGGCCATCTTGCTGCACCTTATTTACTCTCATTACTTGTTACCCGTTACCAATTGCCTTATCACAAAACTATCTATTACTGATAATTTCAGTGCTTGCAGAGAATACCTTACTGAAAACAGCTTGTCATTTCCTTCTGCTCCTCGTTGGGTTCGACACTCTTACTTATCGAAAGGACTACGATAGATCCCCTACACTTGTGGGTCATCAAGACTATTTTATGGCGCCGTTTCCGGGGAGTGAAGCGCCTTTGGTAAGTGGAACTTGGTAAGGAAAAAATTATATAGTGTGCTGAAATTTACTGTCACTTGTTACTAGGGAACATAATCTTTTGAGGGGCTTGTTCGGGGTATCTTCACCCCGACCAGTAGAGCAAAGAGTTTCTCCTCAACCTACTGAACCTACTAAAAATGTTTACTTTGAAATTCCTTCAGGTATGATAGAGAAACTGCTAGCTAATCCTTTTACAGGAGATGGAACATTGCATCCCGATTTGCACCTAATCTATGTGGATGAAGTTTGTGGATTATTTAAACTTGCAGGTATGCCCGACGATGTTATCAAGAAGGATGTCTTCCCTTTATCTTTGAAGGGAGAGGCATTGACATGGTTTAGGCTATGTGATGATACGGGATCATGGAACTACAAATGATTGAAATTGGAATTTCATCAAAAGTTTTATCCTATGCATCTTGTTCATCGTGATTGTAATTATATATATAATTTTTGGCCTCACGAAGGAGAAAGCATTGCTCAAGCTTGGGGGAGGCTTAAGTCAATGTTATATTCATGCCCCAACCATGAGCTCTTAAGAGAAATGATTATTCAAAATTTTTATGCTCGGCTTTCTCTCAACAATCACTCCATGCTCGATACTTCTTGTACTGCTTCTTATATGCTGAAGACTATTGAATTCAGATGGGATTTATTGGAAAGAATTAAATGCAACTCTGAGGATTGAGATCTCAACGAAGGTAAGGAGTCGGGTATGACACCTAAGTTTGATTGTGTTAAATCTTTTATGGATAACGATGCTTTCCATGAATTTAGCACTAAATATGGACTTGACTCTGAGATAGTAGCTTCTTTCTGTGAATCATTTGCTACTCATGTTGACCTCCCTAAGGAGAAGTGGTTTAAATATAATCCTCCCATTGAATTAAAAGTAGTTTCACCTATTAAAGTTGAAGAAAATACTATCACTTATAATGTTCCTATTGTTCCTACTACCTATATTGAGAAACCACCTTTCCCTTTTAGGATAATGGATCATGCTAAAGCTTCAACTGTGGTTCGTAAGAGTAATACTAGAACACCTACACCACCTGAGCAAATTAAAGTTGAACCTAGTATTGCTATGGTTAAAGATCTCTTGGCTGATAATATTGATGGGCATGCTATTTACTTCTGTGATGAAGCTGCTAGAATTGTTAGACCTGATACTTTTTGGGGAACGTTGCATAAAATAAAAATTTTCCTACGTTCACCAAGATCAATCTATGGAGTCATCTAGCAACGAGAGAGGGGAGTGCATCTACATACCCTTGTAGATCGCGTGCGGAAGCGTTCAATAGAACGGGGTTGAGGGAGTCGTACTCGTCGTGATCCAAATCACCGGAGATCCTAGCGCCGAACGGACGGCACCTCCGCGTTCAACACACGTACGGTTGAGGAAGACGTCTCCTCCTTCTTGATCCAGCAAGGGGGAGGAGAGGTTGACGGAGATCCAGCAGCACGACGGCGTGGTAGTGTATGCAGCACGATCACGGCAGGGCTTCGCCAAGCTTCTGCGAGAGGGAGAGGTGTAGCAGGGGAGAGGGAGGCGCCAAGACTTGGGGTGCGGTTGCCCTCCCTCCCCCCTTTATATAGGCCCCCTGGGGAGCGCCGGCCCTAGGAGATGGGATCTCCAAGGTGGGGCGGCAACCAAGGGGGAGGCTTGCCCCCCAAGGCAAGTGGAGGCGCCCCCCACCCTAGGGTTTCCAACCCTAGGTGTAGTGGGGCCCAAGGGGGGCGCACCAGCCCACCAGGGGCTGGTTTCCCTCCCCACTTCAGCCCACGGGGCCTCCGGGATAGGTGGCCCCATCCGGTGGACCCCCGGGACCCTTCCGGTGGTCCCGGTACAATACCGGTGACCCCCGAAACTTTCCCGATGGCCGAAACTGCACTTCCTATATATAATTCTTCACCTTCGGACCATTCTAGAACTCCTCGTGACGTCCGGGATCTCATCCGGGACTCCGAACAACTTTCGGGTTACTACATACTCATATCTCTACAACCCTAGCGTCACCGAACCTTAAGTGTGTAGACCCTACGGGTTCGGGAGACATGCAGACATGACCAAGACGCCTCTCCGGTCAATAACCAACAGCGGGATCTGGATACCCATGTTGGCTCCCACATGCTCCTAGATGATCTCATTGGATGAACCACGATGTCGAGGATTCAATCAATCACGTATTCAATTCCCTTTGTCAATCGGTACGTTACTTGCCCGAGACTCGATCGTCGGTATCCCAATACCTCGTTCAATCTCGTTACCGACAAGTCACTTTACTCGTACCGTAATGCATGATCCCGTGACTAGACACTTGGTCACACTGAGCTCATTATGATGATGCATTACCGAGTGGGCCCAGAGATACCTCTCCGTCATACGGAGTGACAAATCCCAGTCTTGATTCGTGCCAACCCAACAGACACTTTCGGAGATACCCGTAGTGCACCTTTATAGTCACCCAGTTACGTTGTGACGTTTGGCACACCCAAAGCACTCCTACGGTATCCGGGAGTTGCACAATCTCATGGTCTAAGGAAATGATACTTGACATTTGGAAAAGCTCTAGCGAAACGAACTACACGATCTTTGTGCTATGCTTACGATTGGGTCTTGTCCATCACATCATTCTCCTAATGATGTGATCCCGTTATCAATGACATCCAATGTCCATAGTCAGGAAACCATGACTATCTGCTGATCAACGAGCTAGTCAACTAGAGGCTCACTAGGGACTTGTTGTGGTCTATGTATTCACACATGTATTACGATTTCCGGATAATACAATTATAGCATGAACAATAGACAATTATCATGAACAAGGAAATATAATAATAACCATTTTATTATTGCCTCTAGGGCATATTTCCAACAGTCTCCCACTTGCACTAGAGTCAATAATCTAGTTACATTGTGATGTATCGAACACCCATTGCGTTCTGGTGTTGATCATGTTTTGCTCGAGGGAGAGGTTTAGTCGACGGATCTGCTACATTCAGATCCGTATGTACTTTACAAATATCTATGTCTACATCCTGAACATTTTCACGGATGGAGTTGAAGCGACGCTTGATGTGCCTCGTCTTCTTGTGAAACCTGGGCTCCTTGCCAAGTGCAATAGCTCCAGTGTTGTCACAGAAAAGTGTGATCGGCCCCGATTCATTGGGTATGACTCCTAGGTCGGTGATGAACTCCTTCACCCAGATAGCTTCATGCGCTGCCTCCGAGGCCATGTACTCCGCTTCACATGTAGATCCCGCCATGACGCCTCGCTTGCAATCGCACCACCATCGCCCCACCATTCAAAATATACACGTATCCGGTTTGTGACTTAGAGTCATCCAGATCTGTGTCGAAGCTAGCATCGACGTAACCATTCACGACGAGCTCTTCGTCACCTCCATATATGAGAAACATATCCTTAGTCCTTTTCAGGTACTTAAGGATGTTATTGACCGTTGTCCAGTGTTCCATGCCGGGATTACTTTGGTACCTTCCTACCAAACTTACGGCAAGGTTTATATCAGGTCTGGTATAGGTCATGGCATACATGATAGACCCTATGGCTGAGGCATAGGGGACGACTGTAACGCCCTCGATGCGGCTATATCTCCCACGTGTCGAAGCACAACTTAGAGGCATAACCGCATTGAAAGCAATGTCGCAAGTGAGGTAATCTTCACACAACCCATGTAATACATAAGGGAAAGAGATACATAGTTGGCTTACAATCGCCACTTCACACAATTACATGAAAAAAGCATTACATCATTCAGATGCAATCAAGGTCCGACTACAGAACCCTAAATAAAAGAAGAACCCCAAATGCGACAAAAGGTCCCCGATCGACTCCAACTGGGCTCCGCTACTGATCAACTAGAACGAAACAACACAAAGGGCAAGATCTCCATCGAGCTCCTCCTTGAGCTTGGTTGCGCCACCTTTCGTAACATAGGCACCGCAAACTGGTTTTGAAGTATCCGTGAGCCACGAGGACTCAAAGCAATCCCAATACCATGGGTATCAAGACTAGCAAAGCTTAATGGGAAAGGAAGGGGTAAAGTGGTGAGGTTGTAGCAGCGACTAAGCAAGTATGGTGGCTAACCAACGCAAATAAGAGCGAGAAGAGAGCAAGCGAAACGGTCGTGAAACTAGCAATGATCAAGAGGTGATCCTGAACACCTACTTACGTCAAACATAACCCAGAAACCGTGTTCACTTCCCGGACTCCGCCGAGAAGAGACCATCACGGCTACACACACTGTTGATGCGTTTTAATTCGGATCTGGTGTCAAGTTATCTACAACCGGACATTAACAAATTCCCATCTGCCACATAACCGCGGCACGACTCTCGAAAGTTTATACCCTGCAGGGGTGTCCCAACTTAGCCCATGACAAGCTCTCGCAATCAACGAAGGAATAGACCTTCTCCCAGGAAGACCCGATCAGTCTCGGAATCCCGGTACATCAAGACATTTCGACAATGGTAAAACAAGACCAGCAAGACCGCCCGATGCGCCGACATCCCGATAGGAGCTGCACATATCTCGTTCTCAGGGCAACACCGGATAAGCTAAGCGTACAGGTACCGACGTAACCCAAGTTGCCAAGGGATGGTCCCGCACGGTGCTCTAGTTTGGACCAACACTTAGACAAGCATTGGCCCGGGGGGGCTATAATAAAGATGACCCTCGAGAGAGCGACTCCCAAGGGAAAAGTAGGTGGTGGTGAGGCAAATGGTAAAAGTCAATGTTGGGCCTTGCTGCACAAGTTTTATTCAAAGCGAACTGTCAGGGGGGTCCCATAAATCACCCGACCGCGTAAGGAACGCAAAATCCGGGAACATAACACCGGTATGACGGAAACTAGGCGGCAAGAGTGGAACAAAACACCGTGCGAAGGCCGAGCCTTCCACCCTTTACCAAATATATAGATGCATTAATAATATAAGAGATATTGTGATATCCCAACAAAAATCCTGTCCACCATGGAGAAATCTTCAACTTCACCTGCAACTAGCAACGCTATAAGAGGGGCTGAGCAAAGCGGTAACATAGCCAAACAACGGTTTGCTAGGAATGGTGTCAAAGGTTAGAGGTTCATGGCAATTTGGGATGGCTTGATAAACAGGTAATAGGTGGCGCAGCATAGCGATAGAACGAAGCAACTAGCATAGCAATGATAGTAGTGAGATCCAGGGTAGCGGTCATCTTGCCTGAAATCCCGCAAGGAAGAAGAACGAGTCCATGAAGAAGACAAACGGACGTAGTCAAACGAATCCTCACAAGTCCGGAACGAAACCGAAGCTAAAGAAAGAAGCAAACCGGAAAGAAGCAAGCAACATGGTAAACACACCAGCATAAACATGGCATGATGCACAAACAAGTATGATGCATGTCCGGTTTAATGAGGCATCGCATGGCAAAGTGCAACACACAATACTACAAGTTAAGTGGACCTCAATATGCAACGAGTTGCATATTGACGAAACACCACATCCGAGTTATTTAGTTCGCTCTCGTTTAGGTACACAACAATGTTAAATGTTATTAAACATGGCAAGGGGTGAAGCAAAAGTAAACTAACTATTTTGGCAAGTTTAAATGAGGCCGGAACAACAAACAACATTTCCGGAAAAACCTCATATGCAATTTATGAATTTGGTACTGTTCTGCCTTAAAACATATTTTAAAGTTGTTAAACAGGAAAATAAAGTGGACCATGTTAAACTAGGCATTTTTCCACCCCATTTACATATAAAGAACATTTAAAACCGAGCTACGGTTATTTAGTTATGAATTAAATCATTTTAACATGGCATTTGACCAAATTTAAACAAACAGCATTTTAAACATTTTAAACATGGATGAAAGTTGGATATTATTAATCTACACAAAATTCTAAGCAACTTTCATATATTAAGTTTTTACATGTGATGCACGGTTGAGGAGTTATTAAATGCATGAAGTTTAGGGTCCAAACTGTAAAATAGGCGTTCTCTGGATAAATAGGCAAATTCGTTCGCAGGAAAAAAACACATCGGGCCAAAACTGGCCCAAGAGTGCACAGGGGAAGGGCTGGGGGAACTGCTCACCATGGGCCAAGCCCAGGTCGGTGGAGATGGCCGAAGCAGGCCGGATCTGGCGAGTGGGCCTGGCACGACCTACGCGCTGGCGCTGGCTGCAGGCCACACAGGGACATCGAGGCGAGGCAGGGCGTGGTCAACGGGGTGAGCGGGCGAGCTGCCCGCTTCTGAAGAACAGAAGCAGCAGCAGCCGATGCAGAAGATGGCGACAGGGGATCCTGGCGACGGGGCCAGCGGGAACCGGCCGGAACGGAGCGCGGGGAGGCGTCGGGGTCCAAATCCGGCAAGGGGCGGCGCGGATCGGGCGAGGCGCGGATGCGTGCAAGCGTAGGGCGACGATGGCGGAGGCAGAGAGCGGACGGCTTTGCGGGCGGGCGTCCACACTCGATGACTCATGCGCGTGGACGAGGACGGCTGCGGTGCTGCTGGCGGCTTGCTCGCCGGGGATGGCGCGGGCCGCGGCAGTGAAGGCAAAGGGCGACGGCGCAGCCACAACAGCTTGGCGGCGGCTGACTTGGAAGAAGGGGATGGTCATGGCGTCGGGGCGGAGCGGCTTGTGGGCTTCCTGGAGAAGGCAGAGAGCAGGTGAGAGAGGGAACCAGAGGGAACGGGAGAATAAGAAGGGAAGGAGAAGCAGCGAGCGGGTTGGAGCCGTGACCGGAGTTGGATACGAGGTGGAGCGGCGCTGGTCTCCGGCGAGGAGGAACTCCGGCGTGGCACGCGAAGACGACGGTGAGGCAGAGGAGCCGCGGGTGTGGGGAGACTCGTCGGTGGTCTCGATCCAGACGGGAGCGGGGCCTGGTGCCCGAGCGGCCGTTGCGCTCGCGTAGCAAGGGGGGAGGCTGCAAGCGGTGGCGAGGAGGATCTTGGGCACGGGGACGAGGTTCCTGGTCGCCGGCAGGGACGGCTGCAGCCGGGCGCTGGAGTCGCGGGGCTGGAGGAGCTGGCAGGCCGCGGCTGTGGTGATTGGCTCGCTGGGGAAAACGAGAGGAGGCTGGAGGAATTTTGGATCGGGAGGGGATGGATCTGGATCCCGAGGAAGATACGGTAAGTGGCGGCGGCTCGACGGGACAAAGTCCCTAGATTTTAGGGTTTGTCCAAAATGACTAAAGGTGGACTATATATACCTCACAGATTAGGTTAGGGGCTATCTCGGTCCCTCTGATCGAAAATGGATGGTCGCGAATAAAATAGTTAGGGAGCCCAATTAACAAAACAGAGATGTTTTGTAGACGTTAGGGGATGATCCGGACACAACGGTAGCGACAGATCGGTTTGGGTCAAGGGAGTTTTGGACGCACGAGAGGGTCTATGCCTTTGTGTTGAGAGGGTAGGCATTTAGATGAGAGGGGGAAAACAAAGACAATGGGGTCTGACGAAAGGCCACGGGGTCAAGGGGTTTTGTTGGTCTCGGAGAAAGAGAGAAGAGAGGGGTCCAAATGGTCTGCGAGAAGGTCAAGAAAGGCAAAGCGGTCCGAGGAGGTCAACGAGGACAAGGGCCCGACAAAATGCCAACGCAGGCAAAGAAAGAAAGGGCAACTGCGAACGGTTATGAGTTTTATGAAAACATATGGATGCAATGCGAATGATGACATGAGAAGAAATGCATGACATGAACAAAATGCAAAAACAAAAGAACAAAACCCAACCACGAAGGAAATATCATATCGCATCTCCGGAAAAGGCAAGAGTTGGAGTTACGAATATGGAAAGCTACATCCGGGGCGTTACAACACTCCACCACTACGAGAGGATCTCGTCCCGAGATCTAGGACGGCACCGGAGGGAAAACGGAAGAGGAAGAGAAGAGGTAAAACTAAGTTGCTTCTTTGACCAATGAGTGAAACCAAAGAACCTTGAGAGGTTGAACACATTGAAAGAAACAAAATAACGGAGATGACCAAGATTGCAAACAATTTGTTGGCCAAGAGGAACAAGGAATATTACGAGAATTTGAAGGTTGAAAGACAAGGAAATAAGAGTTTCACGAACGAAAAGAATATGACCACATCGGTATAATGAGATAGCCAAGGAACAAGAATGGATGAATTTGGACAGCACTCCGGTAGAAAAGAGAAGAAAACTTGATGAGATAAAAAGATATTGAAGAGATGATACAACACTCCGGTTAAATGGATAAGCAAGAAAAGAACATGATCCTCACAAAACGAGGTGATGGGTGAAGAGCACAACATCACAATGTCTTCGGAAGAAAGAATAGAAGATAAATCATTGGAATAAAATAATGGAGAAGAAAATGCCAACTTCTACCACAATCGAATTTGGAAAGCATCCTTGCAAAGAAGAATCGAACGGAGTTGTTGGAAAATCAACAACGAGAAGCACAAGCTTGTTGTGGGCTTATGGCAAACATCTCAAAATGATGAGGTGACAACCGGCCACTAATGGAAACAATTGATTTGATTGAGAGCACCAAAGAGATGAAAACTGCTTTCGCCGAGAGGATAGGAGAAAACTTGGATCATTGATAAACACCATAATAGCAACATTCCTTAGGGAAGGCTTTAGGTGAAATCTTTACCAAGATAACTCCAACGAAGAGATTGATGGTTTTAAAAATAACTCATTCTTAACAACATGTGAATCATGGAACATGAACTCAAATTATTGAGAATGACATAATACCACCTCCAAAATATGGTAGAAAGAATTGCACTCCGGATTACCATATGAAGAAAGCTTGAGCTCCTTAGGAAAGAATCTCGATGAAAACTTTGAGAAGGGAATTAAATCCTTGATGAACCATCATGTAGAACCTCCATGAAGAACTCTGGTAAACAAAAGGAATGAAAAGAAAGGGAAATTGAAAACACAAGGTGAATCCTTGCAATGATTTAGATGGACCTCCGTGATAATTAGAGCTTGGAACTCCGAGAAAAAGAGAAGATGAAACAAATGAAACCGAGAATTTTAAGGGCCTCCGGAATAAAGAATTAATCACTTGGATGAACAAGAATAAGAATTATGTTATGCTTATCCTTCACCAATTAAATTGATGACAATCAACGGATTTGGCATACTACTTATTCTCGTAGAAAGTATTAAATGAGATATATCAAAACTTGAGAAGGTCTTCAACGAACCACCGGTAGGATTGGAACAACAAATGAATTGATATGATGAACAAGGAAGAGAGATCTTGAACGAACCACCGTAAAAATTGGAAAAGAGAGTAGCAATGGCACAATTCGCCGGAAAGAATGAAGATACTTGAGGGGATTTAGATACATGAGAACAAAGAGATCATGAACTGATTAGAGGATATTTGAACGATCCACCGGTAAGATTTGGAGAACGATAGCTACACACTGAGAATGAAGAATTATGACATGATGGCCGTCGGAGGAAAGAAACGGAAACAACTCATGAAATGCTCCGGAATGAACAATCAAAAACAATTATGAGAGGATGGCATCAAGCTAGAACCATGAATCTTGAAGAGAATGGAGCAAGATTTAAGAGAAATCCTTCTTCGGTCTTCAAATGATGAGAATGATGATGATAACCACCATGAATTGTTGAGATACTCCGGGAGAATTAAAAGAGGAAAGGTTGAGCCAAAGATGAAAATAATTTGAAAACGATCTTGGAGAAGGCAAGTGACTGATGAAATCCATTCTTACATCACAATTGAAAAGAATTGAGAATAACTCCAGGGAAATTAGAAGAGTCAGGTAAGATCCTGGGAAAAGACCTGTGGGTTAGGGCCCACTGAAAAGAAAACACCATTGAGAATGATATTAAAGAGAGATTGCACCGGTTGAATTAAATGGCTTGAATGAGATAACAATCTCCAAATAGCTTGAACGGATTAAGAATGGAAACACAAATCTTCCAAGATATCTTCAGTACTCCAGAACAAATGAATAACGAGAAGTGAAAGATTAAGAGGTGCACCGGTATTAAAAAGCATTTGAAACAAGGAAAGGGATATGATGAATATCGAAAGCTTGAATAGGATCCACCAGAGAAGAAACAACAATGAAGGATGATGAACTTGAAACTGTTGAGCATCTTCATGGGAAATCACCAGATAAGAACATTGATTGAAAAGAATGAAGAGACTTCACATGAATAAATGGATACTTGATTAAGAAATCTGTGTCCTTGAAGAAAAATGGTGGGAGGTCGGGAAAACAAAGGCAACTTGGGACGGATGAAACAAACACCGTTGAGAAAACTTAGAAATGATCTTGCGGATGGGGAGAATGATCGGATCCACTTGAAGAGAAGCACACCGGTAGGAATAGAATTAACATGACAACCTCAATGATCAAAAGAATTAGTATTCACATAGCAATATGAGAACACCGTTTAGGAAAGGTATGGATTCAACATTTGACTTCGAAGCAACTCAAATACCACAAATAAAACAAAACAAAGGATTGGCTTGCAGAATAAGCCGGAACAAATACATATGATAGAGATTTACCCAATCCCATATCATGCATCTGTCGGAAAGATATTCTAGGAGCTACTTGAATTCCCACCTATAAACTCCCAAAACTTTCTGGTTATGCAATCTGGTGTTGGGGATACAGGGGAAGCAATATATCTCACGCAAACTAACAATCCCTACATCCAGCTGTATCCATCCGTCAACACATAACCAAGAAACCTTCGGAAATCGTGTACCTCAACCTTCGAAAAGCATCCGTTATCTGAGTCATGGCAATACTCCGTACTCACCTCGAAGATTGGGTTATCGGGTTATCTCACCAACAACTGCATAAAAGAGATTTTCGATGTCGGCGTACTAAACTCAGGTATTCCAGAACTACAACGATAAAATTATGACGACAACACCTCAGAGCTCAACTCCCCGGGACACTTCCACTAAACCCCTGACAGGAGGCACCAAGACAATGTTCTCATCATAAAACCATCGGAACAATTCCAAGATACCCGCGTGATCCTAAAAAAAATTTTAGTGAAATTTGAGGAGAGGAAAGTCAAAACGTCTACGTCAGGAGACCTCACCAGAGCGACGAAGGGACTAAGGAGTAAAAAGAATTCCTAACTCTCCGATATATATAATCCTAAATGACTCAAAACATTTTTCTAGACACAACTCGCCGCTAAAAGCGATCAAGGTGGGGCTCCTAAGGTCGGGAAGGCTCGATTACCAACTTGTAACACCCTCGATGCGGCTATATCTCCCACGTGTCGAAGCACGACTTAGAGGCATAACCGCATTGAAAGCAATGTCGCAAGTGAGGTAATCTTCACACAACCCATGTAATACATAAGGGAAAGAGATACATAGTTGGCTTACAATCGCCACTTCACACAATTACATGAATAAAGCATTACATCATTCAGATACAATCAAGGTCCGACTACGGAACCCTAAATAAAAGAAGAACCCCAAATGCGACAAAAGGTCCCCGATCGACTCCAACTGGGCTCCGCTACTGATCAACTAGAACGAAACAACACAAATGGCAAGATCTCCATCGAGCTCCTCCTTGAGCTTGGTTGCGTCACCTGCTCGGTAACATAGGCACCTGCAAACTGGTTTTGGAAGTATCTGGTGAGCCACGAGGACTCAACAATCCCAATACCATGGGTATCAAGACTAGCAAAGCTTAATGGGAAAGGAAGGGGTAAAGTGGTGAGGTTGCAGCAGCGACTAAGAAAGTATGGTGGCTAACCAACGCAAATAAGAGCGAGAAGAGAGCAAGCGGAACGGTCGTGAAACTAGCAATGATCAAGAGGTGATCCTGAACACCTACTTACGTCAAACATAACCCAGAAACAGTGTTCACTTCCCGGACTCCGCCGAGAAGAGACCATCACGGCTACACACACGGTTGATGCGTTTTAATTCGGATCTGGTGTCAAGTTATCTACAACCGGACATTAACAAATTCCCATCTGCCACATAACCGCAGCACGGCTCTCGAAAGTTTTACCTGCGCAGGGTGTCCCAACTTAGCCCATGACAAGCTCTCGCGATCAACGAAGGAATAGACCTTCTCCCAGGAAGACCCGATCAGTCTCGGAATCCCGGTACATCAAGACATTTCGACAATGGTAAAACAAGACCAGCAAGACCGCCCGATGCGCCGACATCCCGATAGGAGCTGCACATATCTCGTTCTCAGGGCAACACCAGATAAGCTAAGCGTACAGGTACCGACATAACCCAAGTTGCCAAGGGATGGTCCCGCACGGTGCTCTAGTTTGGACCAACACTTAGACAAGCATTGGCCCGGGGGGGCTATAATAAAGATGACCCTCGAGAGAGCGACTCCCAAGGGAAAAGTAGGTGGTGGTGAGGCAAATGGTAAAAGTCAATGTTGGGCCTTGCTGGACAAGTTTTATTCAAAGCAAACTGTCAGGAGGGTCCCATAAATCACCCGACCGAGTAAGGAATGCAAAATCCGGGAACATAACACCGGTATGACGGAAACTAGGGCGGCAAGAATGGAACAAAACACCAGGCATAAGGCCGAGCCTTCCACCCTTTACCAAATATATAGATGCATTAATAATATAAGAGATATTGTGATATCCCAACCAAAATCCTGTCCACCATGGAGAAATCTTCAACTTCACCTGCAACTAGCAACGCTATAAGAGGGGCTGAGCAAAGTGGTAACATAGGCAAACAACGGTTTGCTAGGAATGGTGTCAAAGGTTAGAGGTTCATGGCAATTTGGGATGGCTTGATAAACAGGTAATAGGTGGCGCAGCATAGCGATAGAACGAAGCAACTAGCATAGCAATGATAGTAGTGAGATCCAGGGTAGCGGTCATCTTGCCTGAAATCCCGCAAGGAAGAAGAACGAGTCGATGAAGAAGACAAACGGACGTAGTCGAACGAATCCTCACAACTCCGGAACGAAACCGAAGCTAACGAGAGAAGCAAACCGGAAAGAAGCAAGCAACATGGTAACACACCAGCATAAACATGGCATGATGCACAAACAAGTATGATGCATGTCCGGTTTAATGAGGCATGGCATGGCAAAGTGCAACACACAATACTACAAGTTAAGTGGAGCTCAATGTGCAACGAGTTGCATATTGACGAAACACCACGTCCAAGTTATTTAGTTCGCTCTCGTTTAGGTACACAACAATGTTAAATGTTATTAAACATGGCAAGGGGTGAAGCAAAAGTAAACTAACTATTTAGGCAAGTTTAAATGAGGCCGGAACAACAAACAACAATTCCGGAAAAACCTCATATGCAATTTATGAATTTGGTACTGTTCTGCCTTAAAACATATTTTAAAGTTGTTAAACAGGAAAATAAAGTGGACCATGTTAAACTAGGCATTTTTCCACCCCATTTACATATAAAGAACATTTAAAACCGAGCTACGGTTATTTAGTTATGAATTAAATCATTTTAACATGGCATTTGAGCAAATTTAAACAAACAGCATTTTAAACATTTTAAACATGGATGAAAGTTGGATATTATTAATCTACACAAAATTCTAAGCAACTTTCATATATTAAGTTTTTACATGTGATGCACGGTTGAGGAGTTATTAAATGCATGAAGTTTAGGGTCCAAACTGTAAAATAGGTGTTCTCTGGATAAATAGGCAAATTCGTTCGCAGGAAAAAAAACACATCGGGCCAAAATTGGCCCAAGAGTGCACAGGGGAAGGGCTGGGGGAACTGCTCACCATGGGCCAAGCCCAGGTCGGTGGAGATGGCCGAAGCAGGCCGGATCTGGCGCGACTGGGCCTGGCGCGACCCACGCGCTGGCGCTGGCTGCGGGCCACACAGGGACATCGAGGCGAGGCAGGGCGCGGTCAACGGGGTGAGCGGGCGAGCTGCTCGCTTCTGAAGAACAGAAGCAGCAGCAGCCGATGCAGAAGATGGCGACAGGGGATCCTGGCGACGGGGCCAGCGGGAACCGGCCGGAACGGAGCGCGGGGAGGCGCCGGGGTCCAAATCCGGCAAGGGGCGGCGCGGATCGGAGCGGAGGCGCGGGATGCAGCGCGAAGCAGAGGGCGACGATGGCGAGGCAGAGGAGCGGACGAAGCTCTTGCGGGGCGGGCGTCCACACTCGATGACTCATGCGCGTGGACGAGGACGGCTGCGGTGCTGATGGCGGCTTGCTCGCCGGGGATGGCGCGGGCCGCGGCAGTGAAGGCAAAGGGCGACGGCGCAGCCACAACAGCTTGGCGGCGGCTAACTTGGAAGAAGGGGATGGTCATGGCGTCGGGGCGGAGCGGCTTGTGGGCTTCCTGGAGAAGGCAGAGAGCAGGTGAGAGAGGGAACCGAGAGGAACAGGAGAATAAGAAGGAAGGAGAAGCAGCGGCGGGTTGGAGCCGTGACCGGAGTTGGATACGAGGTGGAGCGGCGCTGGTCTCCGGCGAGGAGGATCTCCGGCGTGGCACGCGAAGACGACGGTGAGGCAGAGGAGCCGCGGGTGTGGGGAGACTCGTCGGTGGTCTCGATCCAGACGGGAGCGGGCACAGTGCCCGAAGGCCGTTCTTCAGCGTAGCAAGGGGGGAGGCTGCAAGCGGTGGCGAGGAGGATCTTGGGCACGGGGACGAGGTTCCTGGTCGCCGGCTGGGACGGCTGCAGCCGGGCGCTGGAGTCGCGGGGCTGGAGGAGCTGGCAGGCCGCGGCTGTGGTGATTGGCTCGCTGGGGAAAACGAGAGGAGGCTGGAGGAATTTTGGATCGGGAGGGGATGGATCTGGATCCCGAGGAAGATACGGTAAGTGGCGGCGGCTCGACGGGACAAAGTCCCTAGATTTTAGGGTTTGTCCAAAATGACTAAAGGTGGACTATATATACCTCACAGATTAGGTTAGGGGCTATCTCGGTCCCTCTGATCGAAAATGGACAGTCGCGAATAAAATAGTTAGGGAGCCCAATTAACAAAACGGAGATGTTTTGTAGACGTTAGGGGATGATCCGGACACAACGGTAGCGACAGTCCGGTTTGGGTCAAGGGGAGTTTTTGGACGCACGAGAGGGGTCTATGCACTGTGTTGAGAGGGTAGGCATTTAGATGAGAGGGGGAAAACAAAGACAATGGGGTCTGACGAAAGGCCACGGGGTCAAGGGGTTTTGTTGGGCTCGGAGAAAGAGAGAAGAGAGGGGTCCAAATGGTCTGCGAGAAGGTCAACAAAGGCAAAGCGGTCCGAGGAGGTCAACGAGGATAAGGGCCCGACAAAATGCCAACGCAGGCAAAGAAAGAAAGGGCAACTGCGAACGGTTACGAGTTTTATGAAAACATATGGATGCAATGCGAATGATGACATGAGAAGAAATGCATGACATGAACAAAATGCAAAAACAAAAGAACAAAACCCAACCACGAAGGAAATATCATATCGCATCTCCGGAAAAGGCAAGAGTTGGAGTTACGAATATGGAAAGCTACATCCGGGGCGTTACAACGACACTCATCTTTTCTCTATCTTCTGCCGTAGTCGGGCATTGAGCCGAGCTCAATTTCACACCTTGCAACATAGGCAAGAACCCCTTCTTGGACTGAACCATATTGAACTTCTTCAATATCTTATCAAGGTATGTGTTTTGTGAATGACCTATGAGGCGTCTTGATCTATCTCTATAGATTTTGATGCCTAATATGTAAGTAGCTTCTCCAAGGTCCTTCATTGAAAAACACTTATTCAAGTAGGCCTTAATGCTGTCCAAAAGTTCTATATCATTTCCCATCAAAAGTATGTCATCCACATATAATATGAGAAATGCTACAGAGCTCCCACTCACTTTCTTGTAAACGCAGGCTTCTCCATAAGTCTGCATAAACCTAAATGCTTTAATCTCATTAAAGCGAATGTTCCAACTCCGAGATGCTTGCACCAGCCCATAGATAGAGCGCTGGAGCTTGCATGCCTTGTTAGCATTCTTAGGGTCGACAAAACCTTCCGGCTGCATCATATACAGTTCTTCCTTAAGGTGACCGTTAAGGAATGCCGTTTTGACGTCCATTTGCCATATCTCATAATCATAGTATGCGACAATTGCTAACATGATTCGGACGGACTTCAGCTTTGCTACGGGAGAGAATGTCTCATCGTAGTCAATCCCTTGAACTTGTCGATAACCCTTAGCGACAAGTCGAGCTTTATATATGGTAACATTACCATCCGTGTCCATCTTCTTCTTAAAGATCCTTTTGTTTTCTATTGCTTGCCGATCATCGGGCAAGTCTATCAAAGTCCACACTTTGTTTTCATACATGGATCCTATCTCGGATTGCATGGCTTCAAGCAATTTGTTGGAATCTGGGCCCGCCATCGCTTCTTCATAGTTCGAAGGTTCACCGTTGTCTAACAACATGATTTCCAAGATAGGGTTGCCGTACCTCTCTGGTGCGGAACGTGTCCTTGTGGACCTTCGAAGTTCAGTAGGAGCTTGATCCGAAGTATCTTGATCATCATCATTAACCTCATGTCTTATCGGTGCAGGCACCACAGGAACATTCCTGAGTTGCGCTACTCACCGTTTCAAGAGGTAGTACTTCATCAAGCTCTACTTTCCTCCCACTTAATTCTTTCGAGAGAAACTCTTTCTCCAGAAAGGACCCGTTCTTGGCAACAAAGATCTTGCCCTCAGGTCTTATGTAGAAGGTATACCCAATGGTTTGCTTAGGGTATCCTATGAAGACGCATTTTTCCGACTTGGGTTCGAGCTTCTCAGGTTGAAGTTTCTTGACATAAGCATCGCATCCCCAAACTTTTAGAAATGACAGCTTAGGTTTCTTGCCAAACCATAATTCATACGGTGTCGTCTCAACGGATTTAGACGGTGCCCTATTTAAAGTGAATGTAGCTGTCTCTAGAGCGTATCCCCAAAATGATAGCGGTAAATCTTTAAGTGACATCATAGATTGCACCATATCCAATAGAGTGCGATTACGACGTTCGGACACACCATTTCGCTGAGGTGTTCCAGGCGGCGTGAGTTGTGAAACGATTCCACATTTCCTTAAGTGCGTACCAAATTCGTGACTTAAGTATTCTCCTCCACGATCTGATCGTAAGAACTTTATCTTTCTGTCACGTTGATTCTCTACCTCATTCTGAAATTCCTTGAACTTTTCAAAGGTCTCAGACTTGTGTTTCATCAAATAGACATACCCATATCTACTTAAATCATCAGTGAGAGTGAGAACATAACGATATCCTCCACGAGCCTCAACGCCATTGGACCGCATACATCAAGATGTATGATTTCCAATAAGTTGGTTGCTCGCCCATTGTTCCGGAGAACGGAGTCTTGGTCATTTGCCCATGAGGCATGGCTCGCATGTGTCAAACGATTCATAATCTAGAGACTCTAAAGTCCATCAGCATGGAGCTTCTCCATGCGCTTGACACCAATGTGACCAAGGCGGCAAATGCCACAAGTATGTGGGACTATCGTTATCAACTTTACATCTTTTGGTATTCACACTATGAATATGTGTAACATTACGCCGAGATTCATTAAGAATAAACCATTCACCAGTGGGCATGACCATAAAACATATCACTCATATAAATAGAACAACCATTATTCTCGGATTTAAATGAGTAGCCATCTCGAATTAAACGAGATCCTGATACAATGTTCACGCTCAAAGCTGGCACTAAATAACAATTATTGAGGTTTAAACCTAATCCCGTAGGTAAATGTAGAGGTAGTGTCCCGACGGCGATCACATCGACCTTGGAACCATTCCCGACGCGCATCGTCACCTCGTCCTTCGCCAGTCTCCGCTTATTCCGCAGCTCCTGCTTTGAGTTACAAATGTGAGCAACCGCACCGGTATCAAATACCCAGGAGCTACTACGAGCACCGGTAAGGTACACATCAATTACATGTATATCACATATACCTTTGGTTTTGCCGGCCTTTTTGTCCGCTAAGTACTTGGGGCAGTTCCGATTCCAGTGACCACTTCCCTTGCAATAAAAGCACTCAGTCTCAGGCTTGGGTCCATTGCTTGACTTCTTCGTGGCAACTGGCTTACCGGGCGCGGCAACTCCCTTGCCGTCCTTCTTGAAGTTCTTCTTACCCTTGCCTTTCTTGAACTTAGTGGTTTTATTCACCATCAACACTTGATGTTCCTTTTTGATCTCTACCTCTGCTGATTTCAGCATTGAATATACCTCAGGAATGGTCTTTGCCATCCCCTGCATATTGAAGTTCATCACAAAGCTCTTGTAGCTTGGTGGGAGCGACTGGAGGATTCTGTCAATGACCGCGTCATCCGGGAGATTAACTCCCAGCTGAGTCAAGCGGTTGTGCAACCCAGACATCTTGAGTATGTGCTCACTAATAGAACTGTTTTCCTCCATCTTACAGTTGAAGAACTTGTCAGAGACTTCGTATCTCTCGACCCGGACATGAGCTTGGAAAACCATTTTCAGCTCTTCGAACATCTCGTATGCTCCGTGTTGCTCAAAACGCTTTTGGAGCCCTGGTTCTAAGCTGTAAAGCATGCCGCACTGAACGAGGGAGTAATCATCAGCACGAGACTGCCAAGCGTTCATAATGTCTTGGTTCTCTCGATTGGTGCTTCACCTAGCGGCGCTTCTAGGACATAATCTTTCTTGGCAGCTATGAGGATGATCCTCAGGTTCCGGACCCAGTCCGTATAGTTGCTGCCGTCATCTTTCAGCTTGGTTTTCTCTAGGAACGCGTTGAAGTTGTCGTGGACATGAGCGTTGGCCATTTGATCTACAAGACATTTTGCAAAGGTTTTTAGACTAAGTTAATGATAATTAAGTTCATCTAATCAAATTATTCAATGAACTCCCACTTAGACAGACATCCCTCTAGTCGTCTAAGTGAAACATGATCCGAGCCAACTAGGCCGTGTCCGATCATCACGTGAGACGGACTAGTTAACATCGGTGAACATCTTCATGTTGATCGTATCTACTATACGACTCATGCTCGACCTTCGGTCTTCGTGTTCGAGGCCATGTGCGTACATGCTAGGCTCGTCAAGTCAACCTAAGTGTATTGCATGTGTAAATCTAGCTTACACCCGTTGTATTCGAACGTTAGGATCTATCACACCCGATCATCACATGGTGCTTCGAAACAACGAACCTTCGCAACGGTGGACAGTTAGGGGGAACACTTTTCTTGAAATTATTTCGAGGGATCATCTTATTTAAGCTACCGTCGTTCTAAGCAAATAAGATGTAAAACATGATAAACATCACATGCAATCAAATAGCGACATGATATGGCCAATATCATATTGCTCCTTTGATCTCCATCTTCGGGGCGCCATGATCATCTTCGTCACCGGCATGACACCATGATCTCCATCATCATGATCTCCATCATCGTGTCTTCATGAAGTTGTCACGCCAACGACTACTTCTACTTCTATGGCTAACGCATTTAGCAATAAAGTAAAGTAATTTACATGGCGTTCTTCAATGACACGCAGGTCATACAAAAAATAAAGACAACTCCTATGGCTCCTGCCGGTTGTCATACTCATTGACATGCAAGTCGTGATTCTTATTACAAGAACATGATCATCTCATACATCACATTTATCATTCATCACATCCTTTGGCCATATCACATCACAAAACACTTGCTGCAAAAACAAGTTAGACGTCCTCTAATTGTTGTTGCAAGTTTTTACGTGGCTTCTATAGGTGTTCTAGCAAGAACGTTTTCTTGCCTACGTAAAAGCCACAACGTGATTTGCCAACTTCTATTTACCCTTCATAAGGACCCTTTTCATCGAATCCGCTCCAACTAAAGTCGGAGAGACAGACACCCGCTAGCCACCTTATGCAACTAGTGCATGTCAGTCGGTGGAACCTATCTCACGTAAGCGTACGTGTAAGGTCGGTCCGGGCCGCTTCATCCCACAATACCGCTGAAGCAAAATAAGACTAGTAGTGGCAAGAAAGTTGACAACATCTACGCCCACAACAAATTGTGTTCTACTCGTGCATAGTAACTACTCATAGACCTAGCTCATGATGCCACTGTTGGGGAACATTGCATAAAATAAAGATTTCCTACGTTCACCCAGATTAATCTATGGAGTCATCTAGCAACGAGAGAGGGGAGTGCATCTACATACCCTTGTAGATCGCGTGCAGAAGCGTTCAAGAGAACGGGGTTGAGGGAGTCGTACTCGTTGTGATCCAAATCACCGGAGATCCTAGCGCCGAACGAACGGCACCTCCACGTTCAACACACGTATGGTTGAGGAAGACGTCTCCTCCTTCTTGATCCAGCAAGGGGGAGGAGAGGTTGATGGAGATCCAGCAGCATGACGGCATGGTGGTGGATGCAACACGATCACGGCAGGGCTTCGCCAAGCTTCTGTGAGAGGGAGAGGTATAGCAGGGGAGAGGGAGGCGCCAAGACTTGGGGTGCGGCTGCCCTCCCTCCCCCCCTTATATAGGCCCCCTGGGGGGCGCCGGCCCTAAGAGATGGGATCTCCAAGGGGGGGCGGCAGCCAAGGGGGAGGCTTGCCCCCAAGGCAGTGAGGCGCTTCACCCTAGGGTTTCCAACCCTAGGCGCAGGGGGGCCCAAGGGGGGCGCACCAGCCCACCACGGGCTGGTTCCCCTCCCCACTTCAGCCCACGGGGCCCTCCGGGATAGGTGGCCCCACCTGGTGGACCCCTGGGACCCTTTCGGTGGTCCCGGTACAATACCGGTGACCCCCGAAACTTTCTCGGTGCCCAAAACTACACTTCCTATATATAATTCTTCACCTCCGGACCATTCCGGAACTCCTCGTGACGTCCGGGATCTCATCCGGGACTCCGAACAACTTTCGGGTTACTGCATACTCATATCTCTACAACCCTAGCGTCACCGAACCTTAAGTGTGTAGACCCTACGGGTTCGGGAGGCATGCAGACATGACCGAGACGCCTCTCCGATCAATAACCAACAGCGGGATCTGGATACCCATGTTGGCTCCCACATGCTCCTCGATGATCTCATCGGACGAACCACGATGTCGAGGATTCAATCAATCCCGTATTCAATTCCCTTTGTCAATCGGTATGTTACTTGCCTGAGACTCGATCGTCGGTATCCCAATACCTCGTTCAATCTCGTTCGCAAGTCACTTTACTCGCATCTGTAATGCATGATCCCGTGACCAGACACTTGGTCACACTGAGCTCATTATGATGATGCATTACCGAGTGGGCCCAGAGATACCTCTCCGTCATACGGAGTGACAAATCCCAGTCTTGATTCGTGCCAACCCAACAGACACTTTCGGAGATACCCGTGGTGCACCTTTATAGTCACCCAGTTACGTTGTGACGTTTGGCACACATAAAGCACTCCTACGGTATTCGGAGTTGCACAATCTCATGGTCTAAGGAAATGATACTTTCCATTTGGAAAAGCTCTAGCGAAATGAACTACACGATCTTTGTGCTATGCTTACGATTGGGTCTTGTCCATCACATCATTCTCCTAATGATGTGATCCCGTTATCAATGACATCCAATGTCCATAGTTAGGAAACCATGACTATCTATTGATCAACGAGCTAGTCAACTAGAGGCTCACTAGGGACTTGTTGTGGTCTATGTATTCACACATGTATTACGATTTCCGGATAATACAATTATAGCATCAACAATAGACAATTATCATGAACAAGGAAATATAATAATAACCATTTTATTATTGCCTCTAGGGCATATTTCCAACAATACTAAAAATAAACATGGACCTGTTGTAGGCATGCCTGTTATTTCTGTTAAAATAGGAGATCATTGTTATCATGGCTTATGTGATATGGGTGCTAGTGCTTGTGAAATACGTCATTCCTTATACAAAAAAATTATGCATGATATTGCACCTTCTGAGATAGAAGAAATTGATGTTACAATTAGCTTGCCAATAGAGATACTATTTCACCAGTTGGGATTGTTAGAGATGTTGAAGTCTTGTGTGGGAAAGTTAAATATCCTCCTGATTTTCTTGTTCTTGGTTCCCCACAAGATGATTTTTGTCCCATTATACTTGGTAGACCCTTCTTGAATACTATTAGTGCTAAGATAGACTGCAAAAAGGATGTTGTTACTATTGGTTTGGGGGATATGTCTCATGATTTTAATTTTGCTAAATTTCGTAGACAACCCCATGATAAGGAATTGCCTAGTAAGGATGAAATTATTGGTCTTGCTTCTATTGCCGTGCCTCCTAATGATCTGTTAGAACAATATTTGCTAGACCATGAAAATGATATGTTTATGAATGAAAGAAGGGAGGTAGATGAAGTATTCTTTAAACAGGGACCTATTTTGAAACACAACTTGCCTATTGAAATTCTAAGGGATCCTCCACCACCCAAGGGTGATCCCGAGTTTGAGCTTAAACCACTACCTGATACTCTTAAATATGCTTATCTTGATGAAAAGAAGATATATCCTTTTATTATTAGTGCTAACCTTTCAGAGAAGGAAGAGGAGAAATTATTGAAAATTCTGAAGAAGCACCGTGCTGCTATTGGATATACTCTTGATGATCTTAAGGGCATTAGACCCACTTTATGCCCGTCGGTGTCAAAACCGGCGGATCTCGGGTAGGGGGCCTCGAACTGTGCGTCTAAGGCTAATGGTAACAGGAGGCGGGGGACACAATGTTTACCCAGGTTTGGGCCCTCTCTATGGAGGTAATACCCTACTTCCTGCTTGATTGATCTTGATGAATATGAGTATTACAAGAGTTGATCTACCACGAGATCGTAATGGCTAAACCCTAGAAGTCTAGCCTATGAGGATATGATGGTTGTGGCTAAACCCTAGAAGTATAAACTCTCTAGTTTATACAGACACCGGGGGGGGCTAGGGTTGTACAAAGTCAGTTACAGAGAAAGGAATCTACATATCCAAATCGCCAAGCTTGCCTTCCACGCAAAGGAGAGTCCCATCTTGACACGGGATGAAGTCTTCTATCTTGTATCTTCATTGTCCAACAGTCCGGCCAAAGTATATAGTCCAGCTGTACAAGGACCCCTTAGTCCAGGACTCCCTCAGTAGCCCCTGAACTAGGCTTCAATGACGATGACTGGCGTGGAGATTGTCTTCGACATTGCAAGGCGGGTTCCTTCTCCGAATACTCCAATGTAGCCCTCTGAACATAGAAACGTGTTCGGCTCTGCAAAACAAGTACCCCACACAACCGTAGAGAGTATAATATATCACGAGTCCAATACACTGACAACTTTTCGTAGTGTGACATCATGCCACTGCCCGGTCATTATTCGAACCGTTTTTTCGCCTGCCGCTCTGTAGTTCGAGGTGCAGTTTCACTGGCACGTCTTGTCGAAGCAGAGATCATGTCCCCTTATCACGGGATTCTCATCAATACGGGCATGGGTAACCCAACCATGTCATCTTCATGACTCTTGGGGCATAGGCGGATTTTAAGGCGAGCAGGGAGGCACATAACTTTTACTGCCTTTATAAAGGGATAATGATTGATCCTTGTTCTCCCACACCTTCTCCTTCCTTTGCCCATCCATTCTCGAGCTCCAGCGCCCAAGCTCTCGCCTTCTCCTCCCGCAAAGCACTCCAATCATGTCCGGATCCGGAGCTGGAGGCAAGTGGATGGCCTCCTTCGTTAAGAAGAAAGACATCAAAGAGCTCCGGGAGGCCAGGTACCTGGCCAAGGACATCGTTCATCGACTTCCGGCCAAGGGACATATCGTCCCCACCCCAGATCCCCATGAGAGGGTTGTGTTCCTTACGCACTTCGTCCGCGGGCTAGGGTTCCCTCTCCACCCGTTTGTCTGTGGACTGATGTTTTATTATGGGCCAGACTTCCATGATTTGCCCCCCAACTCTATCCTCAACATCTCGGCATTTATTGTCGTGTGTGAGGCCTTCCTCCGCATCCCACCTCACTTTGGCCTATGGCTGAAGACCTTCAATGTGAAGCCAAAGGTGGTGAGCAGCCAACAGGCAGAGTGCGGAGGCGCCATGGTGGGTAAAATGCCCAACGTCGCCTGGCTCGAAGGCTCCTTTGTGGAGACTGTAAAAGGGTGGCAGTCGGGGTGGTTCTACATCACCGAGCCGCGCGGCACCAACTGGGCGGCGGCCCCCGAATTCCGATCCAGAGTCTCGATGCGGCTCACCTCCTGGCAAGAGAAGGGCCTGACCTGGGGTTCTCCGGACGAGCTGACAACGCTCCATACGCGCTTCTAGAATATGATAATCAGGAAAGTCAAGCTCGTCAACGTTATCCAAGTTATGCTCGTCCGCCGGATTCTTCCGTGCCAACGCTGGACTTGCTATATGTGGGAGTATGACCCAAACAAGCACCAGACCCTACTAGAGCTCTTCGGCACGACGCACGAAGATATCTGGAAGGTGCTTTTCAAGGCCAATGAGGTGTCGTCGGCCACGGACGAGGATCGTGGGCACGACCTAACTCACCCCGCAAATCCGGTAAGTTCTTTCATGCTTTCAGGGTGTGCCCCTTACTGGCATATTTGAGGGAAGCATCTAAGTTTCCCTATCAATTATTTCAGGACTGAACAGAGATAGCGGAGTGGATTGACTGTCCGGCTCCGCTGCCCGAAGACGAAGAAACCCCGCTCCTAACGAATATGCTATTTTCGGTGCCTTATGAGGTGCCGGAGAAAAAGGCCCAGAAGAAGGCCAAGGGGACCAGAGGTGGTCTCCACCGCAAGGGTACTTCGGACGCGGCGTCCGAAGACGCCAAGGCTCACTCCTCCGTCGCCGAAGACGATGAGGAGGTGGAAGAGGAAGAAATCCATTCCCCCAAATTGGGGGGGTAGAAGAGGATGGCCTCCACACATCCGGAGGCCGAGGTGTCCAAGAAAGGGAAAACTTCCTTTCCGGACAGCTCCACAACCGCCACCAACAGCAGCTAGGAGTGGAAGCCCAGGGAGAAGCCCGTGGCTGAGTTGTAAGTGTCTGGACACATATTCGTATTCGGATTATTTACTTTATTGTTTTAATGTGCTTCAATCATGCATTTGCACTCCGGCTTAGTCCCGCCTCGAGCGGTCCCTATCATAGGATTCGCTGGACCCAGCGGCGATGGACAGTGGGACTGTTCCGCCGGCCACCTCACCCCGGGACCTGGATGACGCCAAAGCGTCGTCCTGAAGGATCCCCATCCCAGGAGAGAATCCGGCGGTCGAGCGGGAGGCACCAGAGGGTGAGGCCTCGGCTGCTGGACACACGGGGGAGCAGACCCCCATGGACACTGATGATGGGGGCTGTATTCAATTCAGCCCTCATCCGAATATATTTCTGGAGACCTCTACGGTTCCAGAATCAGGCGAGCAGCCCCCTTGAAGGGAAAGGGCGCGCCTATCCCTCCGGTGACTTTTGTCCAACCAGAGGTACCGGACAGGTTGCTGGAAGCGCTGAAAGGTGCTTCCGTTGTTGAAGAACACCGTACCCTAATGGGTATGGTGATTGGGAAGGTCCAGTCCGCCAAAAGCGGACTGACCGAATCCTGCACTAGCCTTCTAATAGGCTTTGAGGTAAATAATATAAAAGAATGCCATAGTATAGACAGTAGCCCCTGATACTCTGTCCGGTGTTCAGAAAGAAAAGCCGAATAGAGGATCAACCAATTTTCGCATGAGTCTAACATAATATGTCTATGTGAACAAGCAGGTGTCGCTGCTGGCTGCTGCCGCTCATACAGCGGAGGTCTCCGGACTGAAGCAGAATCTGGAGCATGCCGAGGAAGAGCTCGGCCTCGTGAAAAAGCAACTGGAAGAAAGCAAAGGTATGTAGTAACCTGCGTGTATATTTAGGAAGGATGAATGGTTCGTACTGACTAAATTGTCATGAACTTTATTAGGGGCCACGACCATGGTGGCGGCCCTCAAGAAGGCGTTAGCCAAGGCCGAGGACAAAGCGGCCAAGGAACGCGCCGCACGTGAGAAGCAGGAGGCCCGGGTTAGCGAGGTCCAGCAAGAGCTCCAGGACGCCATCAAGAAGTACGAGTCCTTGGAGCATGATTCTAATACTCAGGAGTCCAAACTTGCCAAGGCCCTCCAGAGCGCGCAAGATGCCCGAGCTGAAGCCCAGAGCGCCCTCCTGGAAATCCAGGCGGCCAAGAAGATCGCGGCGGGTAAGTCTTTTATTATGCAAAGCAAGTATGTGAAGGAAACGTTCCGTTTACTTACCCGAATTTGGAGCTCTCCAGGAGCGTTTGCGGATCTGCCGTGCAGCATATCGGATGTTGCAGAGTTCTATCGAGCCGAAGAAGGGAGCTCTACGGAGAAGTTGTTTTGGTCTCAATACTTTGGACCAGAACATCCGATGCCCTTTAGCGACCAGCTGAAACAGCTGGTCGAGCTGCACAAGGCGGCCGAACTAGCCATGAAGGGCCTAATAGTCCGGCTATGGCCTGCCGAGCCCACGCCCAGCAGCTACTTTGGACTCGTGAAGCGGCTTGTTTGTGCCTATCCACGGCTTGAAGTTATAAAGCGGTCGGTCTGCATTGAAGGTGCGCGGATGGCCTTTCCCCGTGCCAAGGTGCACTAGGCCAAGATGGATGCCAAGAAGCTGATGACCAAGGGGCCGCCTGAGGGCATGGAGCACCAACGGCCCGAGCTATATTTTGATAGTGTCCTAGAGGCACCCCGCCTTGTGGCGGAGCAATGTGCAAAGGATGTTATATTTCCATGAAAACATTCATGTTATCGTGTCCTATAATATGAAACAAGGCCGTTATGTAATATAATGCTTGTTACTTTAAAATTTTACCTCCTGTGCAACCGTTTATGAAAATCTGAGAGTTGGCCAGTCATCAGCTTCTGCCCCCATATAGATATTATGGGGGTGTTTGGATAAATCTAAACACTCTTTACTCCAACTTTTGGTCCTTAAAGGAGGTGTTTAACGCAACAAACAAGGCAATCGGACTATACAGCTTTATCACCCTTACTTAGCCATAGGAGTTTGACAATGAATTTTTTTGGCGCAGCCCCTGGTATTTAGAAGACCAAACTTGGGGCGCTATACACGCATAATCGGATAAGAACCGATTCCTCGCATAAAGCGGAAAAAATCTCTAAGGATTTGAAAACCTCTTGAACAGCTGACTAGCTCTCGCCACATCATGACAGTTAGTTTTCGGCTTTCTCTACTGAGGTGCTCGTCCGGAAGAACCGGGACACAATCACAGTAGTTCTCCCTTTACTACCCTAGCCGATATAGCGGAACGTAAGGTAGTAAGCACAGGAGCCGGGCAACCCAACTATTGACCAAAGACATGATTCAGAGCCGATGCATATAATGCTATAAGTTTGGGGTGCCGAACTGTACTATAAAAGTGTTTGGACTTTATTGCCGTACTGCGGGGCGTGATGAAGCCCCTGGCGAAGTAATATGTACCTGAGTGTACGGGTGCAATTGATAAAAATACAAACACAAGAAGAAAAATTCAAGTAATAAGCTGACATCGCAAATATTGAGCCGCAAATTGTTTTCCATTGTAATTTGATTAATACGTCAAGGTGTGTTTGTACAAGCAATGCAATAAGCAAATAAGGCTATTCGACATGCCATGACCAAGAGCGAGCTGCGTGTGGGTATTTAAAACAGGTATAACGATCATTAGCAGAGACCACCTGGGTATTCCCTTGTACATCAAAACCCCTTGCCTTCTTGGTGTATCTGTCCCGTGATAGGTCCGATGATCAGGTTATCAGAAGAGCCTCGAGAAGAGAAAAACCTGAAATGAAAAAGAGAAAGGTGAAGGTATGCAGATCCACGCGCGGTTGAGCCGCATTATGGACCATGATCTAGTTGTGCCTCTGTCCCTGCCCATGGTACTTTAAGTGTGTAGTTATGTACGCGCGGCACAAATTTCACCACTTCATTGGGACTGGGACAGAGGCCTAATTGCTAGTTGAGCTCTGGACGAGCTGGACAGTCCTGCTGTAGAGTAGTTCGGAATCGCTTGATGGTGTCTGGGGGCTTTACTGCCGAATTGAGGTTCTGCCTAAAAAGGCTACTATGTACTTCTGCTGCAAGGTCCGCGGTGTGCTCCTCAGTACGGAGGGAGCGATCCGTATTTCCGATGACCGTTATAACACCGCGTGGTCCAGTCATCTTGAGCTTGAGGTAGGCATAGTGCGGCACCGCATTGAATCGAGCGAATGTGGTTCGTCCGAGCAGTGCATGATAGCCACTGCGGAAGGGGACGATATCGAAGATTAACTCTTCACTTCGGAAATTGTCCGGGGATCCGAAGACCACTTACAGCGTGATTGAGCCCGTACAGCAGGCCTCTACGCCTAGTATGACACTTTAAAGGTGGTTTTTGTGGGCTTGATCCTTGAGGGATCGATACCCATTTTAAGCATCGTATCCTGATAGAGCAGGTTCAGGCTGCTGCCACCATCCATGAGGACTCGCGTGAGATGGAATCCATCAATAATTGTGTCAAGGACCAGTGCGGCTGAACCGCCATGACGGATACTGGTCGGGTGCAGGTGATCGGACAAGAGGACCATGGGTTGAACTTTTGGGCGACTGGCTCCATCGTGTAGACGTCCCTGAGTGCACGCTTGTGCTCCTTCTTGGGGATATGGGTGGCGTATATCATGTTCACCATTTTAACTTGGGGAGGAAATTTCTTCTGTCCCCCTATGTTTGGTGGTCGGTGTTCCTCGTCATCGTCGTCGCTTTGCGACTCTTTCTCCTTGTTTTCAGCATTTAACTTGCCGGCCTGTTTGAAGACCCAACATTCCCTGTTGGTATGGTTGGCTGGTTTATCGGGAGTGCCATGGATTTGGCATGGTCGATCGAGTATGCAGTCCAGACTGGATGGGCCCGGATTGTTTCTTTTAAATGGCTTCTTCCGCTGACCGGACTTAGAGCCACTGAATCCGGCGTTAACTGCCGTGTCTTCGGTACTATCACCGTTGTTTCGACGCTTATGTCTATTGCATCAGGGCTTGCCGTTGCTGTTTCTGGCTTCAGAGGTGCCAAGTTCACTTGTATTGTTGTTGCTGTGGGCTAGCCAGCTATCTTCGCCCGCACAAAAGCGGGTCATGAGTGCAGTCAGGGCTGACATGGACTTCGGTTTTTCCTGGCCGAGGTGTCTGGCCAGCCATTTGTCGCGGATGCTGTGCTTAAAGGCCGCTAGGGCTTCGGCGTCCAGACAGTTGACAATCTGGTTCTTTTTAGTTAGAAACCGAGTCCAGAATTTCCTGGCTGACTCTCTAGGCTATTGGATTATGTGACTTAGGTCATCGGCATCCGGAGGTCGGACATATGTGCCTTGGAAGTTGTCGAGGAAGGCGTCCTCCAATTCCTCCCAGCTGCCAATAGAGTTCTCGGGCAGACTGTTTAACCAGTATCTAGCTGGTCCCTTGAGTTTGAGCGGGAGGTATTTGATGGCGTGAAGATCGTCGACGTGGGCCATATGAATGTGGAGAAGAAAGTCCTCAATCCACACCGCGGGGTATGTTGTGCCATCGTATGATTCGATGTTTAAAGGTTTAAACCCCTTTGGGAAATCATGTCCCATTACTTCGTCAGTGAAGCAAAGGGGGTGTGCGGCGCCTCTGTGTCGGGCCAAGTCGTGACGTAGCTCGGATGGCGCTCCTGCGGTTTTCGGCCTGGACATGGTTATGTTTTTCACGTTCAGACAGATGGCCATCGTCGGCACGTTGAGGCACGCCCCCATGATCCTTAGATCGATCTTGTCTGACCTTTTCTCTTTTCCAAGTCACGTGGCAGGTCATGTGTATACCCCCGAGCTGTTGTATTTCTGTTTGTTCGGCGAGGTAGCGCGAGCTGGTGTTCGGCTTGAAGTGCCGCTTTGTTCCGGCCACATGGTGGTCGGTCAGCCGTATAGTACCTTGGTAGGACGGGCTCCAGCGCCTCGTCATCAAACTGTGGCAACAATTTGCGCTTCAGGTAGCTTTTGGTTGGGTCCTTGAGGCCGTATTCCTCGGCTGCCAGGACATCAGTCCATCTTTCATTGAGCAGATCTTGATCAGCTTGAAGCTGCTGCTGCTTCTTTTTCAGGCTTCTTGTAGTGGCAATTAGCTGACGCTTAAAGTGTTCCTGTTCGGCGGGCTCTTCAGGCACGATGAAATCTTCATCACCGAGGCTAACCTCGTCCTCAGAGAGTGGAAGGTAGTTGCTATCCTCCGAGTCTTCGTTCATGGCCTATTCGCCAGGTCTGACTCGCTCATCGTCCCGTTCCTCCCGTTCGGAGGTTGGCTCAATGGGGTCTTCATTGTTTTCGCCACCGTCCGGAGTGTTATCCTCTTCTATGATGATATTGCTGTTTTTACTACGGCGTGGCTTAGAGCGGCGCCGCTGACATCGGCGCTTCGGTTGTATCCCAGGGGGTTTATCCTCCACTGAATTTTCATCGTCACCGTTATTTTCTTTGGGTGTATTCACCATGTATATATCATACGAGGAGGTGGCCGTCCAACGCCCTGTAGGAAGTGGTTCTTGCTCCTCTCTGGCATCGTCATCCATACCGCCGATGTCTTTGGAGTTGTAATCAAGCATGTCGGTTAAGTCATCCACAGTGGCTACAAAGTGGGTGGTGGGTGGGGAACGAATTTCTTCATCATCCGCTTCCCATTCGAGCCGGACATAGTTCGGCCCAGAGTCCCCTAACATGGAGAGGGATTTCAATGAATTTAACACGTCGCCAAAAGGCGAGTGCTGGAAGATGTCCGCGGAGCTGAACTCCAAAACCGGCGCCCAATTAGGTTCGATGGGTGCGGATGCCTGCGGTCCGGAACCCACGTCCGGAGACGAGTCCGGGGTTCCGGTAACACCAGCCCAACCTGATGTCGGGTCGGTGTGCGGCTCGAGCGCCGCTGAGTTTGCGGCCTCTGCGGCGTGGTTGAGCTTCCCGTCTTTGGACACAGCAGTCCGCTCCGGCTCTAGGGCCAGGGCGGTCACAGGCGCTATCTCCTTTATGCGGCCAGATGACAGATCTAAGTCATGTTCGTCGTAGTGGCCGTGGACGCCGCCATGGGTTCGAATCCATCGAAGATCAAGTCCCCCCAGATATCGGCCACAAAATTCAGGCTTCCAAATCTGACCTGATGGCCAGGGGCGTAGCTATCGATCTGCTCTAGATGGCCAAGCGAGTTGGCCCGCGGTGCGAAGCCGCCAAATACGAAGATCTATCCGGGGAGGAAAATCTCCCCCTGGACTGCATTGTTGTAGATGATTGATGGAGCAATCAAGCCTATCTTCGACGATACGGTAGAACTCTAAATGAAAGCACCAATGTCGGTGTCAAAACCGGCGGATCTCTGGTAGGGGGTCCCGAACTGTGCGTCTAAGGCTAATGGTAACAGGAGGCGGGGGACACAATGTTTACCCAAGTTCGGGCCCTCTCTATGGAGGTAATACCCTACTTCCTTCTTGATTGATCTTGATGAATATGAGTATTACAAGAATTGATCTACCACGAGATCGTAATGGCTAAACCCTAGAAGTCTAGCCTATGAGGATATGATGGTTGTGGCTAAACCCTAGAATTCTAAACTCTCCGGTTTATATGGACACCGGGGGGGACTAGGGTTGTACAAAGTCGGTTACAGAGAAAGGAATCTACATATCCGAATCGCCAAGCTTGCCTTCCATGCAAAGGAGAGTCCCATCCGGACACGAGACGAAGTCTTCTATCTTATATCTTCATAGTCCAACAGTCCAGCCAAAGTATATGGTCCGGCTGTCCGAGGACCCCTTAGTCTAGGACTCCCTCAATACCAACACAAGATAAAATTGGAGAAAGACGCCAAACCAGTTGTTGATCACCAACGACGGTTAAATCCTAAGATGAAAGAAGTGGTAAGAACAGAAATACTAAAGCTCCTGGAGGCAGGTATAATTTATCCCATTGCTGATAGTCAGTGGGTAAGTCATGTCCATTGTGTCCCTAAGAAGGGAGGTATTACTGTTGTTCCTAATGATAAAGATGAATTGATCCCAAAAAGAATTGTTACATGTTATAGGATGGTAATTCATTTCCGCCAATTAAATAAAGCTACTAAAAAGTATCATTACCCTTGGATTTTTATTGATCAAATGCTAGAAAGATTATCCAAACATACACATTTTGGCTTTCTAGATGGTTACTCTGGTTTCTCTCAAATACCTGTGTCAAAAGAGGATCAAGAAAAGACCACTTTTACTTGCCCTTTCGGTACTTCTGCTTATAGACGTATGCCATTTGGTTTATGTAATGCACCTGCTACCTTTCAAAGATGCATGATGGCTATATTCTCTGACTTTTGTGAAAAGATTGTTGAGGTTTTCATGGATGATTTCTCCGTTTATGAATCCTCTTTTGATGATTTCTTGAGAAACCTTGATCGAGTTTTGCAGAGATGCGAAGATACTAGTCTTGTCTTAAATTGGGAGAAGTGCCACTTTATGGTTAATGAAGGCATTGTCTTGGGGCATAAAATTTCTGAAAGAGGTATTCAAGTTGATAAAGCTAAAGTTGACGCTATTCAAAAGATGCCATGTCCCAAGGACATTAAAGGTATAAGAAGTTTCCTTGGTCATGCCGGTTTTTATAGGAGGTTCATTAAGGACTTCTCTAAGATTTCTAGGCCTCTGACTAATCTCTTACAAAAAGATATTCCTTTTGTCTTCAACGATGATTGTGCAGAAGCATTTGAAATATTTAAGAAAGTTTTGATTTCTGCACCTATTGTTCAGCCACCTGATTGGAATTTACCCTTTGAAATTATGTGCGATGCTAGTGATTATGAAGTAGGTGTTGTTCTAGGACAAAGAGTTGATAAGAAACTAAATGTTATTAATATGCTAGTAAAACTCTAGACAGTGCCCAGAGAAATTATGCTACTACTGAAAAAGAATTTTTAGCAGTTGTGTTTGCTTGTGATAACTTTAGACCTTATATTGTTGATTCTAAAGTAACTGTTCACACTGATCATGCTGCTATTAAATATCTTATGGAAAAGAAAGACGCTAAACCTAGACTTATTAGATGGGTTCTCCTACTACAAGAATTTGATTTGCATATTATTGATAGAAAGGGAGCTGAGAACCCCGTTGCAGACAACTTGTCTAGGTTAGAAAATGTTCTTGATGACCCACTACCTATTGATGATAGCTTTCCTGATGAACAATTAGCTAACATAAATGCTTCTCGTACTGCTCCATGGTATGCTGACTATGCTAATTACATTGTTGCTAAATTTATACCACCTAGTTTCACATACCAGCAAAAGAAAAAGTTTTTCTATGATTTAATACATTACTTCTGGGATGACCTACACCTTTATAAAGGAGTAGATGGTGTTATTAGACGTTGTGTACCTGAGGATGAACAGGAACATATCCTACGCAAGTGTCACTTCGAGGCATATGGAGGACCCCACACTAGAGATAGAACTGCACATAAGGTATTGCAATCCGGTTTTTATTGGCCTACTCTCTTCAAAGATGCCCGTAAGTTTGTCTTGTCTTGCGATGAATGTCAGAGAATTGGTAATATTAGTAGACGTTAAGAAATTCCTATGAATTATTCTCTTGTTATTGAACCATTTGATGTTTGGGGCTTTGATTATATGGGACCGTTTCCTTCCTCTAATGGGTATACACATATTTTAGTTGATGTTGATTACGTTACTAAGTGGGTAGAAGCTATTCCAACTAGTAGTGTAGATCATAACACCTCTATTAAGATGCTTAAAGAAGTTATTTTCCCGAGGTTTGGAGTGAAGGAAATATGCCCTAGAGGCAATAATAAAGTTATTATTTATTTCCTTAATTCATGATAAATGTTTATTATTCATGCTATAGTTGTATTAACCGGAAACATAATACATGTGTGAATACATAGACAAACGGAGTGTCACTAGTATGCCTCTACTTGACTAGCTCATTGATCAAAGATGGTTAAGGTTTCCTAACCATAGACATGAGTTGTAATTTGATAAAAGGGATCACATCATGGGGAGAATGATGTGATTGACTTGACCCATTCCATTAGCTTAGCACTTGATCAATTTAGTTTACTGCTATTGCTTTCTTCATGACTTATACATGTTCCTACGACTATGAGATTATGCAACTCCCGATTACTGGAGGAACACTTTGTGTGCTACCAAACGTCACAACGTAACTGGGTGATTATAAAGTTGCTCTACAGGTGTCTTCGATGGTACTTGTTGAGTTGGCATAGATCGAGATTAGGATTTGTCACTCCAATGGTCGGAGAGGTATCTCTGGGCCCTCTCGGTAATGCACATCACTATAAGCCTTGCAAGCAATGTGACTAATGAGTTAGTTATGGATGATGCATTACGAACGAGTAAAGAGACTTGCGGTAACGAGATTGAGCTAGGTATTGAGATACCGACGATCAAATCTCAGGCAAGTAACATACCGATGACAAAAGGAACAACGTATGTTGTTATGCGGTTCGACCGATAAAGATCTTCGCAGAATATGTAGGAGCCAATATGGGCATCCAGGTTCCGCTATTGGTTATTGACCAGAGAGTTGTCTCGGTCATGTCTACATAGTTCTCGAACCCGTAGGGTCCGCACGCTTAACATTCATTGACGATATAGTATTATATGAGTTATGTATGTTGGTGACCGAAAGTTGATCGGAGTCCCGGATATGATCACGGACATGACGAGGAACTCCGGAATGGTCCGGAGATAAAGATTGATATATGGGATAATAGTGTTTGGTCTCCGGAAGGGTTCCGAAATTCACCGGAAGGGGTTCCGGATGTTTCCCGAAATGTTTGGGTACGAGAACACTTTATTTGGGCCAAAGAGGAAAGCCCACAAGGTTTTGGAAAGCGCAAAGGAAGTTTTATGGTTCAGGCCGAACACTGTGGTCCTCGGCGTTCGGGTCCGACGCCGAACCTGGCGTCTCGCCCTGGAGTCCGAGAAGGACTCTTGCCTTTCGGGTGAAACTGACTTTGTGGAGGCTTTTACTCCAAGTTTCGACCCCAAGGCTCAACATATAAATAGAGGGGCAGGGCTAGCACCAAAGAGACATCAAGAAACACCAAGCCGTGTGCCGGCAACCCCGTCCCCTCTAGTTTATCCTTCGTCATAGTTTCTGCAATGCTTAGGCGAAGCCCTGCGGAGATTGTTCTTCACCAACACCGTCACCACGCCATCGTGCTGCCGGAACTCATCTACTACTTTGCCCGTCTTGCTGGATCAAGAAGGCGAGGACGTCATCGAGCTGAACGTGTGCTGAACGCGGAGGTGTTGTACGTTTAGTACTAGATCGGGGCAGATCGTGAAGGTGTACGACTACGTCAACCGCGTTGATAAATGCTTCCGCTTAGCGATCTTCAAGGGTATGAAGATACACTCCCCCTCTCGTTGCTATGAATCACATAGATAGATCTTGCGTGATCGTAGGATTTTTTTGAAATTACTACGTTCCCCAAACAGTGGCATCCGAGTCAGGTTTATGCATAGGTATTATATGCACGAGTAGAACACAAGCGAGTTGTGGGCGATACAAGTCATACTGCTTACCAGCATGTCATACTTTGATTCGGCGGTATTGTTGGATGAAGCGGCCCAGACCGACATTACGCGTACGCTTACGCGAGACTGGTTCTACCAACGTGCTTTGCACATAGGTGGCTGGCGGGTGTCAGTTTCTCCAACTTTAGTTGAATCGAGTGTGGCTACACCTGGTCCTTGTTGAAGGTTAAAACAACACTAACTTGACGAAATATCGTTGTGGTTTTGATGCGTAGGTAAGAACGGTTCTTTCTCAGCCCGTAGCAGCCACATAAAACTTGCAACTAGAAAGTAGAGGACGTCTAACTTGTTTTTGCAGGGCATGTTTTGATGTGATATGGTCAAGACATGATGCTAAATTTTATTGTATGAGATGATCATGTTTTATAACAGAGTTATCGGCAACTGGCAGGAGCCATATGGTTGTCATTTTATTGTACGCAATGCAATCGCCCTATAATTGCTTTACTTTATCACTAAGCGGTAGCGATAGTTGTACAAGCGATAGTTGGCGAGATGACAACGATGCTACAATAGAGATCAAGGTGTCGCGCCGGTGAAGATGGTGATCATGACGGTACTTTGGAGATGGAGATCAAAGGCACAAGATGATGATGGCCATATCATATCACTTATGTTGATTGCATGTGATGTTTATCCTTTATGCATCTTATTTTGCTTTGATTGACGGTAGCATTATAAGATGATCTCTCACTAAATTTCAAGATATAAGTGTTCTCCCTGAGTATGCACCGTTGCCAAAGTTCGTCGTGCCGAGACACCATGTGATGATCGGGTGTGATAAGCTCAACGTTCACCTACAACAAGTGCAAGCCAGTTTTGCACATGCAGAAATACTCGGGTTAAACTTGATTAGCCTAGCATATGTAGATATGGCCTCGGAACACTGAGACCGAAAGGTCGAACGTGAATCATATATTAGATATGATCAACATAGTGATGTTCACCATTGGAAACTACTCCATCTCACGTGATGATCGGTTTTGGTTTAGTTGATTTGGATCATCTGATCACTTAGATGATTAGAGGGATGTCTATCTAAGTGGGAGTTCTTAAGTAATATGATTAATTGAACTTAAATTTATCATGAACTTAGTACCTGATAGTATTTTGCTTGTCTATGTCGTTGTAGATAGATGGCCCGTGTTGTTGTTCCATTGAATTTTAATGCGTTCCTTGAGAAAGCTAAGTTGAAAGACGATGGTAGCAATTACACGAACTGGGTCCGTAACTTGAGGATTATCCTCATTATTGCACAGAAGAATTACATCCTGGAAGCACCGCTAGGTGCAAGACTCGCTTGAGAGCAACGCCAGACGCTAGAACATCCGCGAGCAAAGCTGATGACTACTCGATAGTTTAGTGTGCCATGCTTTACGGCTTAGAACCGGGACTTCAATGATGTTTTGAATGTCATGGAGCATATGAGATGTTCTAGGAGTTGAAGTTAATATTTCAAGCAAATGCCCGGATTGAGAGATATGAAGTCTCCAATAAGTTCTATAGCTGCAAGATGGAGGAGAATAGTTCTATCAGTGAACATATACTCAAAATGTGTGGGTATAATAATCACTTGATTCAACTGGGAGTTAATCTTCCTGATGATAGTGTCATTGACAGAATTCTTCAATCACTGCCACCAAGCTACAAGAGCTTCGTGATGAACTATAATATGCAAGGGATGGAAAAGACTATTCCCGAGCTCTTCGCAATGCTAAAGGCTGCAGAGGTAGAAATCAAGAAGGAGCATCAAGTGTTGATGGTCAACAAGACCACCAGTTTCAAGAAAAAGGGTAAAGGGAAGAAGAAGGGGAACTTCAAGAAGAACGGCAAACAAGTTGCCTCTCAAGAGAAGAAACCCAAGTCTGGACCTAAGCCTGAGACTGAGTGCTTCTACTGCAAAGGGATTGGCCACTGGAAGCGGAACTGCCCCAAGTATTTGGCGGATAAGAAGGATGGCAAGGTGAACAAAGGTATATGTGATATACATGTTATTGATGTGTACCTTACTGGAGCCTGCAGTAGCACCTGGGTATTTGATACTGGTTCTGTTGCTAATATTTGCAACTCGAAACAGGGAATATGGATTGAGCGAAGATTGGCTAAGGACGAGGTGATGATGCGCGTGGGAAATGGTTCCAAAGTCGACGTGATCGCCATCGGCATGCTACCTCTACATCTACCTTCAGGATTAGTTTTATACCTGAATAATTGTTATTTGGTGCCAGCGTTAAGCATGAACATTATATCTGGATCTTGTTTGATGCGAGACGGTTATTCATTTAAATCTGAGAATAATGGTTATTCTATTTATATGAGAAATATCTTTTATGGTCATGCACCCTTAAAGAGTGGTCTATTTGTCTTGAATCTTGATAATAGTCATACACATATTCAGTTGAAGCCAAAAGATGCAAAGTTGATAATGATAGTGCAACTTATTTGTGGCACTCCCGTTTGGGTCATATCGATGTAAAGCGCATGAAGAAACTCCATACTAATGGACTTCTGGATTATGAATCACTTGGTACTTGCGAACCATGCCTCATGGGCAAGATGACTAAAACGCCGTTGTTCGGAACAATGGAGCGAGCAACAGATTTGTTGGAAATCATACATACTTATATGTGTGGTCCAATGAATATTGAGGCTCACGGCGGATATCGTTATTTTCTCACCTTCACAGATGATTTGAGCAGATATGGGTATATCTACTTAATGAAACATAAGCCTGAAACATTTGAAAAATTCAAAGAATTTCAGAGTGAAGTGGAAAATCATTGTAACAAGAAAATAAAGTTTCTACGATCTGATCGTGGGGGAGAATATTTGAGTTATGAGTTTGGTCTACATTTGAAACAATGCAGAATAGTTTCGCAACTCACGCCACCCGGAACACCACAGCGTAATGGTGTGTCCGAACATCGTAATCGTACTTTACTAGATATGGTGCGATCTATGATGTCTCTTACTGATTTACCGCTATCGTTTTGGGGTTATGCTTTAGAGACAGATACATTCACGTTAAATAGGGCACCATCGAAATCCATTGAGATGCCGCCTTATGAACTATGGTTTGGCAAGAAACCAAAGTTGGCATTTCTTAAAGTTTGGGGCTGCAATGCTTATGTGAAAAAACTTCAACCTGATAAGCTGAAACCCAAATCGGTGAAATGTGTCTTCATAGATACCCAAAGGAGACTGTTGGGTACACCTTCTATCACAGATCCGAAGGCAAAACATTCGTTGCCAAGAATTGATCCTTTCTAGAGAAGGAGTTTCTCTCGAAAGAAGTTAGTGGGAGGAAAGTAGAACTTGATGAGGTAACTATACCTGCTCCCATATTGGAAAGTAGTTCATCATAGAAACCGGTTCCTGTGACACCTACACCAATTAGTGAGGAAGCTAATGATATTGATCAAGAAACTTCAGATCAAGTTACTACCAAACCTCGTACGTCAAACAGAGTAAGATCCGCACCAGAGTGGTACGGTAATCCTATTCTGGAGGTCATGTTACTTGACCATGGCGAACCTACGAACTATGAGGAAGCGATGATGAGCCCAAATTCTGCAAAATGGCTTGAGGCCATGAAATCTGAGATGGGATCCATGTATGAGAACAAAGTAAGGATGACAATTTTATCCATGGACATGGATACCCGCGGATACCCGACCCGAATGGATAGGGTTTGGGTACATGTTTAATCCCACGGGCAGCACCCGAACCCGACCCGATTACTCGTGGATAGGGCATGGGCATAATTATGTATACATGGATATAGCCGAACCCGACCCGATAGTATGACATGTGGGGCAAAGTTGAGTGATCCCCATTATCCCATCTTGCTGCGAATTTTTCTCTTTATAAGGAGTTAAAAAAATTGCACAATCCCTTCCATTCCCCACCGTAAATTACTCCGCTGGCTCCTCTTATTCTTCTATCTCCTTGTTAAACAACGCATCATTAAGCATCATCTTAGTCCCCTTGATTTACTCCTCCCGCAACCCTAGATGGAGCCATCAGTGCTACCAGCCTTTACCTATACATATGGTGTAGGCAGACCCGGTGCAGGCATGCAACACTTCATCATCCAACGCCACTATCAAGTGGCAGCCCAACTCCAAATCCCCTCTACCCCTCTGCCTCGGCTTCTCCTCATGCATGGGAACGGCGGGCCTACGCAAGTCTTAGTTGCGATGCAGAGCACGCCGATGTGGAACAGCATGACGTACAAGAGTGTTGCTGCGTGCCAGACCAAGAGCATGGCAGCACGGGGGTGTAGCAAGATGGGCACAAACCAAGAAGAGGAGCATGGACGTGCTGAGGACGTTGTAAACACATCAAATAGCCGACGTTCACGGTAAGTTTTCCTATTCCCTAAATCCCTCTCATGTATGTGTGGTGTTCCTGTACGTGGGTGTGTACAACATGTACTTGTTCTCTGAATCCCCCACTTGTATGTCTGCAAATCAAGTACTATTTCTTTCAGTTAGTAACTGGAGTAGTATTAATTTTTTCTATACCCTGAATCCCCAAAGTATGTGTGGTGTTCCTGTACGTGGGTATGCAACATGTGCTTATTCCCTGAATCCTTCTGATGTATGTCTGCAAATGACCCTTGAAAATATATGTCTGCAAATTAAGTATTACTTCTTTCAGTTTACAATAGTAAATTTTTTGTTCCCCGAATCTTTTGCATGCATGTTGGCAAATTAAGTATATCTTTCAGTTTAAAGTACTAATTGGAGCAGTAGTAATTATTTTCCATGAATCTTCTCATGTATGTCTGCAAAATTAAATATTTCTTGAAGCTTACAATAATAACTAGAAGCGATTTATAGAGTTAGGTATTTTTCTTTGGTTACCAAATGAGCACGGTTCATAATTGGAACAAGGCGTGATGAAGAAGAAACTATGGTAACATATTCAATAAAGTAAGACTTTTATATGTTGTAGACTTGTAATGTTTATTTTGTCTAATTCCATGATTTTTATAGTTGCACTTAGGATATGTTCAATTCAAGGAGGAGTCTTAGTCCATCGTAATTGATGCCTAGAATATTGAGGTGAAGAATGGAAGATGATGCATGGTTCTACATGTGCTTACTTGTTATTGTGTTATGCCATTTAGTGAGGAGTTGAGAATGAGAATTGATGTTATGTTATTGCTATGTCACTATGTGAGAACAGAGAATTGTGTACTTATGTTTATTTGATGTTATGTCATTTTGGGAGAATCTGAGAGCTTATTTTGTGATGTGCACTTGTAATATGTCATTTTTTTGAGAATCGTAGAGCTTATTTGATGGCGTGCACTTGTGCTATGTCATTTGGTGAGAATTTGAGAGCTTGTGAAAATGTTGGACTATGTCCTATGTATACGTGTTAAGAGAACCCGATGGATATCCATACCCGATTGATATTCATCGGGTTGGACATGGGCATAATTTTTCTCCCATGTATGTTTTCGTGGACGGGCACTTAGTATCTTCATGGATTTGGATATGGATTTGATATTTTCCAACCCGAGCCGAACCCGACCCATTGCCATCCTTAGAACAAAGTGCGGACTTTGGTTGACTTGCCCGATGATCGGCAAGCCATCAAGAATAAATGGATCTTCAAGAAGAAGACTGACGCTGACAGTAATGTTACTGTCTACAAAGCTCGACATGTTGCAAAAGGTTTTTGACAAGTTCAAGGGCTTGGCTACGATGAGACTTTCTCACCTGTAGCGATGCTTAAGTCTGTCTGAATCATGTTAGCAATTGCCGAATTTTATGATTATGAAATTTGGCAAATGTATGTCAAAACTGCATTCCAGAATGGATTTCTAGAAGAAGAGTTGTATATGATGCAACCAGAAGGTTTTGTTGATCCAAAATGTGCTAACAAAGTGTGCAAGCTCCAGCGATCCATTTATGAACTGGTGCAAGCCTCTTCGAGTTGGAATAAACGTTTTGATAGTGTGATCAAAGCATATGGTTTTATACAGACTTTTGAAGAAGCCTGTATTTACAAGAAAGTGAGTGGGAGCTCTGTAGCATTTCTAATACTATATGTGGACGACATATTGTTGATTGGAAATGATATAGAATTTCTGGATAGCATAAAAGGATACTTGAATAAGAGTTTTTCAATGAAAGACCTCAGTGAAGCTCCTTATATATTAGGCATCAAGATCTATAGAGATAGATCAAGACGCTTAATTGGACTTTCACAAAGCACATACCTCGATAAAGTTTTGAAAAAGTTCAAAATGGATAAAGCAAAGAAAGGGTTCTTGCCTGTGTTACAAGGTGTGAAGTTGAGTCAGACTCAATGCCCGACCACTGCAGAAGATAGAGAGAAAATGAAAAATGTTCCCTATGCTTCAGCCATAGGCTCTATCATGCATGCAATGTTGTGTATCAGACCTGATGTGTGCCTTGCTATTAGTTTAGCAGGGAGGTTCCAAAGTAATACAGGAGTGGATCACTGGACAGCGGTCAAGAACATCCTGAAATACCTGAAAAGGACTAAGGATATGTTTCTCATTTATGGAGGTGACAAAGAGCTCGTCGTAAATGGTTACATCGATGCAAGCTTTGACACTGATCCGAACGATTCTAAATTGCAAACCGGATACGTGTTTATATTGAACGGTGGAGCTGTCAGTTGGTGTAGTTCTAAACAAAGCGTCATGGCGGGATCTACATGTGAAGCGGAGTACATAGCTGCTTTGGAAGCAGCGAATGAAGAAGTCTGGATGAAGGAGTTCATATCCAATCTAGGTGTCATACCTAGTGCATCGGGTCCAATGAAAATCTTTTGTGACAATACTGGTGCAATTGCCTTGGCAAAGGAATCTAGATTTCACAAGAGAACCAAGCACATCAAGAGACGCTTCAATTCCATCCATGACCAAGTCCAGGTGGGAGACATAGAGATTTGCAAGATACATACATATCTGAATGTTGCAGACCCATTGACTAAGCCTCTCTCACGAGCAAAACATGATCAGTACCAAGACTCCATGGGTGTTAGAATCATTACTGTGTAATCTAGATTATTGACTCTAGTGCAAGTGGGAGACTGAAGGAAATATGCCCTAGAGGCAATAATAAAGTTATTATTTATTTCCTTAATTCATGATAAATGTTTACTATTCATGCTATAATTGTATTAACCGGAAACATAATACATGTGTGAATACATAGACAAACAGAGTGTCACTAGTATGCCTCTACTTGACTAGCTCGTTGATCAAACATGGTTAAGGTTTCCTAACCATAGACATGAGTTGTAATTTGATAAAATGGATCACATCATTGGGAGAATGATGTGATTGACTTGACCCATTCCGTTAGCTTAGCACTTGATCAATTTAGTTTACTACTATTGCTTTCTTCATGACTTATACATGTTCCTACGACTATGAGATTAAGCAACTCCCAATTACCGGAGGAACACTTTGTGTGCTACCAAACTTCACAACGTAACTGGGTGATTATAAAGGTGCTCTACACGTGTCTCCGATGGTACTTGTTGAGTTGGCATAGATCGAGATTAGGATTTTTCACTCTGATTGTCGGAGAGGTATCTCTGGGCCCTCTCGGTAATGCACATCACTATAAGCCTTGCAAGCAATGTGACTAATGAGTTAGTTGCGGAATGATGCATTATGTAACGAGTAAAGAGACTTGCTGGTAACGAGATTGAGCTAGGTATTGAGATACCGACGATCAACTCGGGCAAGTAACATATCGATGACAAAAGGAACAATGTATGTTGTTATGCGGTTTGACCGATAAAGATCTTCGCAGAATATGTAGGAGCCAATATGGGCATCCAGGTTCCGCTATTGGTTATTGACCAGAGAGGTGTCTCGGTCATGTCTACATAGTTCTCGAACCCGTAGGGTCCGCACGCTTAACTTTTGTTGATGATATAGTATTATATGAGTTATATATGTTGGTGACCGAATGTTGTTCGGAGTCCCGGATATGATCACGGACATGACGAGGAACTCCGGAATGGTCCAAAGATAAAGATTGATATATGGGATAATAGTGTTTGGTCTCCGGAAGGGTTCCAGAATTCACCGGAAGGAGTTCCGGATGTTTCCCGAAATGTTTGGGTACGAGAACACTTTATTTGGGCCAAAGGGGAAAGCCCACAAGGTTTTTAGAAAGCGCAAAAGGAAGTTTTGCGAAGTCCAGGGGCCAGACGCCAGGGTCCCTGGCGTCTGGGTCCCCTGGAGTCCGAGAAGGACTCTTGCCTTTCGGGTGAAACCAACTTTGTGGAGGCTTTTACTCCAAGTTTCGACCTCAAGGCTCAACATAAAAATCGAGGGTCAGGGCTAGCACCAAAGAGACATCAAGAAACACCAAGCCGTGTGTCGGCAACCCCGTCCCCTCTAGTTTATCCTCCGTCATAGTTTCCGTAGTGCTTAGGCGAAGCCCTGCGGAGATTGTTCTTCACCAACACCGTCACCACGCCGTCGTCCTACCGGAATTCATCTACTACTTCGCCCGTCTTGCTGGATCAAGAAGGCGAGGACGTCATCGAGCTGAACGTGTGCTGAATGCGGAGGAGTCGTACGTTCGGTACTTGATCGGGGTGGATCGTGAAGGGGTACGACTATATCAACCGCGTAGATAAATGCTTCCGCTTAGCGATCTTCAAGGGTATGAAGATACACTCCCCCTCTCGTTGCTATGAATCACATAGATAGATCTTGCGTGATCGTAGGATTTTTTTTTGAAATTACTACGTTCCCCAAACATGGAGTCCCTAGATAGTCAATGACTGATGGTGGTTCACATTTTATTCATGGTGCTTTTCATAAAATGCTTGCTAAGTATGATGTTAATCTTAGAATTGCATCTTCATATCACCCACAATCTAGTGGTCAAGTAGAACTAAGTAACAGAGAGCTCAAATTGATTTTGCAAAAGACTATCAATAGATCTAGAAAGAATTGGTCCAAGAAACTTGATGATGCATTATGAGCTTATAGAACTGCATATAAAAATCCTAAGGGTATGTCTCCATATAAAATGGTTTATGGGAAAGCATGTCACTTACCTCTCAAACTAGAACATAAGGCATATTGGGCCATTAAAGAGCTCAATTATGATTTCAAACTGGCCGGTGAGAAGAGGTTATTTGACATTAGCTCACTTGATGAATGGAGAACCCAAGCCTATGAGAATGCCAAACTGTTTAAAGAAAAAGTTAAAAGATGGTATGACAAAAGGATACAAAAGCGTGAGTTTAATGTAGGTGATTATGTGTTACTTTTCAGCTATCCCAAACTCGGTCATCCCTTCCAATGTTAGATTTCTTTCTTATGAAAATATGAAAAAGAGTGTCACTTGTTCCCCCGCAGCTATGCAACATCCATGGGTGAAAGGAGTTTTAGCCGTCACGCCTAAGCTCCGTAAGGAAATAATGGATCTCAAGCAACTAGTCAATAAGCTCTAGGAGGAGAATCGTATCCTGAGGGGCATCATCACCAAGAATATCACACCACCACCTCCAAAGAAAGAGACATAATCACATGGGTATGGGCACTCCCCTTGGCAACTGCCAAGCTTGGGGGAGGCGCCCCGGTATCGTATCACCATCACACCCCTATCTTTACCATTTTCCTTAGTTCGATCCTTTTGGTAATATCTTGATCTAGTAGAATAAAGTTTTAGTATGATCTAGTTTTGAGTTTTGCTTTATGATCCTTCTATGTAATCGAGTCCGTGAACTATTTATAATAAAGATTAGTCTTGAGTCAAGGGCTATGCTATCTTGCTATGATCTTGAGGGAATAAAAGAAAAAGAAAGGATAAAAAGAAATGAAGAGATCATATGGACCTTGTGGAGAGTAATGACTTCACACATAAAGAGTATGATGAATAAAAGTTGTTGAGAGTTGGCAAACATAGTTTTGGTCATTGTTGCAATTAATAGGAAGTAATAAAGAAAGAGAGGTTTTCAATATAAATATACTATCTTGGACATCTTTTATGATTGCGAGAACTCATTAAAATATGACATGCTAAAGAGTTGATGTTGGAGAAGGAAGAAAACGTAATGGGTTATGTTTTCTTATATCTGAAATAAAGTATATTGTCATGGATCATCTAGCATGTTGATCTTGCCTTTCCCCCTCATGCTAGCCAAATTCTTTGCACCAAGTAGAGATACTACTTGTGCTTCCAAATATCCTTAAACCCAGTTTTGCCATGAGAGTCCACCATATCTACCTATGGATTGAGCAAGATCCTTCAAGTTTTCATGTTGCATGCAATAGAAATTGCTCTCTAAATATGTATGACTTATTAGTGTGGAGAAAATAAGCTTTGTAGGATCCTGTGATATGGAAGCAATAAAAGCGACGGACTGCATAATAAAGGTCCATATCACAAGTGGCAATATAAAGTGACGTTCTTTTGCATTAAGATTTCGTGCATCCACCCATAAAAGCACATGACAACCTCTGCTTCCCTCTGCGAAGGGCTTATCTTTTACTTTTGTCTTATACATTATGCAAAAGTCATGGTGATCTTCACCTTTCCTTTTTATATTTTATCCTTTGGCAAGCACATTGTGTTGGAAAGATCCAATTGGATGTAAGTTAGCATGAACTATTATTGTTGACATTACCCTTGAGGCAAAAGTTTGGGAGGCAACACTATAAGCCCCTATCTTTCTCTGTGTCCGATTAAAACTCCATACCCATAAGTATTGCGTGAGTGTTAGCAATTGTGAAAGACTAAATGATAGTTGAGTATGTGGACTTGCTAAAAAGCTCTTATATTGACTCTTTCCAATGTTATGATAAATTGCAATTGCTTACATATTCCACATATGAGACATGGCTACTACCTTAGGCAGAGACCTCGTGTGTGATCAGGTACTTAGAGGGGCCATGATGCTGCTAGGCCCAATGGACGAGATGGCGAGGACACCAAGCACGAGGACCAAGAGGAAGAGCTGGCACGACACTACAACCACCAGACGATCGGACCCCATCGGACGTCCGACGCCTGGAGACTCAGCCACCCAGAAGACCCAGCCAATGGACTCTACAATGACTGGACGACTAAGAAATACTGGACGTCCAACACACTGCAGTGACCGAGTGTGTGACCGTCTCCGGATGTCTGGCACCTCTAGTACAGAGCCAAAAGGGCATAAGACCGAAGCCTTCCGGACGGACCCCGTCCAGAAATCTGATGACGCCTCAACAGAGCCAAAACACCGGATGTCCGAACCTTACCGAATGCCCGGTCCCTCACGAGACACCGGACGATCGGTATTGTCCAGACGTCCGACGACTATCTGTGAACAGCCACTCAGGCCGAGGCCCATGTACCCCTTTTCCCCCTAGACTATATATACTCCTTCTCCCCTAAAGTTTCAGGGTTAGCATTGTGATAGCTCATATTAGAGATAGATCTTTTCTCATCCACTTATTCCCTACTCCTATGGAGACCAAGACCTCCTAGGAGAAGATCCCCCAAGTGGATTCAAGACCCCCTTGTGGGAAGATCCTTCAAGGATTCAAGACCTTTTAATTCAAGGATTGGGATGAACTAGTTCCTCTCTGGTATCTCTCTTTTTTGACTTTAGATCCTGTATATCCACTTTGTGTATGTGAATCTAGCATATGTGTGCTTGGATCTTGTCTACTTGAGTGTTTTCTTCTCTTGTGTTCTTCGACAAATCTCCTCCATTTCGTCAAAGATCGACCATTAGGGTTCCACCCTACATCAGATCGCATGCTCGTCATGGTGGAAGTGATGTTGGTTCACCAAAGACATCCTTGAACTCATCCAAAACATGTTGAATGCAGTCCGGTGTTGGACTGTACACTTCCTCGTCTTCGTCAGAGATGTCATACAATTGCTCTACTTTATACAGAGCTTGTTGACGCTGGAGGCAACACAATTGCAAGCTACTGATGGTGCTGCATTTCTGAGCATCGGTGTCGTGCCCCACTAACTAAGCTGGTCATGCATCAGTGGAAATCAAGAGCTTCTTGCCACGCTAATCCACATGCATCAGACTATGATCTTGAAGCTAGTACATGCCAACTATGGCATCATATGCCCGAAGCTACAACACTTTTATGTCTGTGACAAATTCATGCGCCTGACTGGTCCAGCTGCATCACAGAATGCGAGATAAGCAGCATAATTCTCCCTCGTCAGCCACCTTGACATGACATGGTCTCGACAGAGGAACAACACCAGTGAGTGAACTTGCGAGATGTTCATTGATGAAAGACGTGGAGCTGCCTGAATCCACCTGCATAAGCACCTCGTGGCCTTGTAGCCACACATGTAGCTTGATTGCTTTTGTTGGAGTACAACCGATGAGATCGTGTCTTGAGATCCCCATGGCCGCCTCTTCCTGGAATGCCATCGCTGATGGAACTTGGGGGTCGAGGTTGTCGTCGATGCTGAATAACTCAAAGAGTTCCTCGACGACATGGAGTTCCACGTTGCTTGGGCACGTGTGATCATGCCCCCAACGCTCCCGCACATGAAATAGAGGCCACCCACGCATCTATACTCGCACAAGGCCTTGACCATGTTGTTGTTCGTGCGGGTGGCGTCTATGCTGCATTGGCTACTGATTGCTTGCACCATAGGAGGGCTTCCCAAATGAGGAGACAGAGGAAGTGCCATGGGCATGCTCGTCGGCCGTGGTGTCACCTCTACTCCGTACGTAGGCTAGGGCCGTGCAAGCCCGATGTGGGAGCCGTCAGAAACTTCCTCCTGAAGTAGCGCCAACACGCAGGCCGTGTCGAGGTCTGGTGTCCTCTGCACCAGGATGACAGAGCAGATGTCGGCTCGGTGAAAGCACAAGTGCTCCCTAGGTGATTTTGGTAACTAATGTCAACATATCTCTTGTTGAACTAACACTTCTACCTAGTGTATTTCAGACCAGTTCCACAATGGCGTGGCAAGGACAAGAGGATGTGGAACCCCTTCAAAGTGCTAAGGACAAAGATTGGCAAAAGCTCAGACTCTTCATTTTATATTTTAGTGATCCAAGATCACATTGAGTCCATAGGAAAGCCCATACTATTAAAAGGGGATGAGGTGTTGCTTAATGGTCTACTTGCTCAAAGTGCTTAGTGATATTTCTCCAAAACCCTCAACCACTTTACCACTCCAAATATGTACAAAACACTCGGCCCTGCTGATCTACTCTATCCAGTGCCACCGAGTTCATTTGACATAGCCACTGCCAGAAATCCTAGACAATTTGGTCACACCGATACAGATCTGGTCTCACCGAGATGGCCTGGCAAACTCTCTATTTCCCTTTGTAACATTTCGGTCTCACCGAAATGAGCAATCGGTCCCACCGAGTTTGCTTGACCAACTCTCTGTTTGCTCTTTGCTGAAATGGGTCTCACCGAGTTCAAGCAATCGGTCTCACCGAGATGAGGGTTTTGCCCTAGCCCTAGCACATCAGTCCCACCGAGTTGATCTCATCGGTCCTACCGAGATTCCTAACATTCACATTTTGAACTAAATCGGTCTCACCGAGTTCTTCTATTCAGTCTGACCGAGTTGGGTCAAATGTGTGTAATGGTTGGATCTTGTGTGGAGGCTATATATACCCCTCCACCCCCTTCTCCATTTGTGAGAGAGCCATCAGAACGTGCCTACACTTCCACTACTCATTATTTGAGAGAGAACCACCTATTCATGTGTTGAGACCAAGACATTCCAACCCTACCACTAGAATCTTCATCTCTAGCCTTCCCCAAGTTGTTTTCCACTCAAATATTCTTTCCACCATATCCAAATATGTGAGAGAGAGAGAGTTGAGTGTTGGGGGAGACTATCATTTTAAGCACAAGAGCAAGGATTTCATCATCAACACATCGTCTATTACCTTTTGGAGAGTGGTGTCTCCTAGATTGGTTAGGTGTAGCTTGGGAGCCTTCGAAAAGATGTGGAGTTGAACCAAGAAGTTTGTAAGGGTAAGGAGATTGCCTACTTTGTGAAGATCTTCCCAAGTGTGGCAAGTCCTTCGTGGGCGATGGCCATGGTGGGATAGACAAGGTTGCTTCTTCGTGGACCCTTTGTGGGTGGATCCCTCCATGGACTCGTGCAAACATTACCCTTCGTGGGTTGAAGTCTCCATCAATGTGGATGTACGATAGCACCACTGAGGGAGTCCTGGATTAGGGGGTCCTCGGACAGCCGGACTGTATACCTTGGCCGGACTGTTGGACTATGAAGATACAAGATTGAATACTTCATCCCGTGTCCGTGTGGGACTCTCCTTTGCGTGGAAGGCAAGCTTGGCAATTCGGATATGTAGATCTCCTTCTCTGTGAACCAACTCCATGTAACCCTAGCCCCCTCCGGTGTCTATATAAACCGTAGGGTTTAGTCCGTAGGACAACAACAATTAGAATCATAGGCTAGCTTCTAGGGTTTAGCCTCTACGATCTCGTGGTAGATTAACTCTTGTAATACTCATATCATGAAGATCAATCAAGCAGGAAGTAGGGTATTACCTCCATCGAGAGGGCCCGAACCTGGGTAAACATCGTGTCTCCCACCTCCTGTTACCATTAGCCTTAGACGCACAGTTCATGACCCCCTACCCGAGATCCGCCGATTTTGACACCGATGTTGGTGCTTTCATTGAGAGTTCCACTGTGTCATCACGCTAAGGCTTGATGGCTCCTTAAATCATCTTCAACAATGCGGTCCAGGGTGAGGTTTTCCTCCCCGGACAGATCTTCGTGTTCGGCAGCTTCGTACTGCGGGCCAACTCGCTTGGCCATCTGGAGCAGATCGACAGCTACGCCCCTGGCCATCAGGTCAGGTTTGGAAACTTGAAGTACACTACTGACATCCGCGGAGACTTGATCTTCGACGAATTCAAGCCCATGTCAGGAGCGCCGAACAGTCACGACGGGCATGATTTAGATCTGCCATCGAACGGTGTTCGGGAGATCGCACCTGTGGCTGCCCCCGCCCTTAATCTGGAGCAGATCACGCCATCCGAGGACGGGTGGATGGACCCCACCACAGAGGTCACACATTCATCGATGCTGGAGCCGAACACAGACTTCACCTTCAAAGAGATCTGCGCCATAGGACCCTCGGACTCGTCTCCGGCCATAGGTTCCGAACCGCGTGCGTCCGTGCCTATCAAATCTGATTGGGCACCGATCATGGAGTTCACCTCCACGGATATCTTTCAGCACTCACCCTTGGGCGACGTGCTAAATTCATTAAGATCTCTCTCTCTATCAGGAGACTCCTGGCCGAACTATGTCCGGCTTGAGTGGGAAGCGAACGACGAAGAAAGTTGTTCCCCACCCACCACCCACTTAATAGCCATTGTCGATGACTTAACCGACATGCTTGACTTCGAATCCGAAGACATCGACGGTATGGACGACGATGCAGGAGAAGAACAGGAACCACCGCCCACAGGGCGCTGGACAGCCACCTCATCATATGATATATATATGGTGGACACCCCCAAAGAAAGCAATGGCGATGAGGCAACAGAGGATAATCCCTTGGAGAATCAATCTAAGAACCGGCGTCATTGGCGCCGCTCTAAGCCCCGCCATAGCAAAAATAGCGATACCGGCACAAGAGATGATAACAATCCGGATGGTGCCGAAGATGAAAACAATCCCGCCCAGCCAGGCTTCGAGCAGGCCGAGTGGGAGGATGGGCAAGCTAGCCCTAAGTAACAGGCAACAGATGGAGAATCAGAGGATGACAATTACATGCCCCTCTTCGAAGACGAAGTGAGCCTTAGCGACGAAGAATTCATCGTGCCTGAGGATCCCGTCGAGAAGGAGTGCTTCAAGCGCCGACTTATAGCCACTGCAAAAAGCCTGAAGAAGAAGCAGCAGCAGCTTCAAGCTGATCAAGATCTGCTAACTGATAGATGGACCGAGGTCTTGGCAGCCGAGGAATACGGACTCGAGCGCCCAACCAAAAGTTACCCAAAGCGCAGGTTGCTACCTCAACTCGAGGAGGAGGCTTTAAAGCCCACACTACCAACGCACGATGTGGCTGACCGGCCACCTTGTGGACGGAATAAAGCGGTTTATCAGCCCGAACTCTAGCCCGCACCCCATCGCCAATCAAGTAAAAACACAAAGGCCCGGGGCTCCATGCACGACCTGCGAGACAAATTGAAAAACAAAGCAGGACAGTCAAGATCGATCTACGGATCACGGGGGGGCGCCCCAACGCATGACAATGACCGTCACGCCAGATATACCAACAAATCCGGCCAGACCGAATACAATGTAGCTCGGCACAGAGGCGCCGCACACCCCCAATGCTTCATTGATGAAGTAATGGATCATGAATTCCTAGAAGGGTTTAAACCCGTGAACATTGAATCATATGATGGTACTACAGACCCCGTGGTATGGATAAGAGATTTCTTCCTCCACATTCACATGGCCCGCAGGGATGATCTACACGCCATCAAGTACCTCCCACTAAAACTCAAGGGACCAGCTCGGCATTGGCTGAACAGCTTGCTGTCAAACTCCATCGGAAGTTGGGAGAACCTAGCAGACGCATTCCTGGATAACTTCTAGGGCACTTACGTATGACCATCGGACGCTGATGATTTAAGTCACATAACCCAACAGCCCGGAGAGACAGCCAGGAAATTCTGGACTCGGTTCCTAACTAAAAAGAACCAAATTGTCGACTGTGCGGATGCCGAAGCCCTAGCGGCCTTTAAGCATAACATCCGTGACGAGTGGCTTGCCCGACATCTCGGCCAAGAAAAGCCAAAGTCCATGGCAGCCCTCACGACACTCATGACCTGCTTCTATGCGGGCGAGGATAGCTGGTTGGCTTGTAGCAACAACTCAGCAAGCAATCCTGGCACATCAAAAGCCAGAGACAGCAACAACAAACCACGAAGCAACAAACACAAGCGTCGCAAAAACGATGATAATGCCGAAGACACGGCAGTCAGCGCTGGATTCAGTGGCTCCAAGCCCGATCAGCGGAAAAAGCCATTCCAAAAGAATAATTCGGGCCCGTCCAGTCTGAACCGCATACTCGATCGTCCATGCCAAATTCACGGCACCCCAGGAACACCAGCCAATCACACCAATAGAGAATGTTGGATCTTCAAGCGAGCCGGCAAGTCAGGTGCCACAAACAAGGAGCAAGGGTCTCAAAGCGATGACAACGACGAGGAGCCCCGATCACCAAACAAAGGAGGGCAAAGGAGATTTCCCCACAAATCAAAACGGTGAATATGATAAACGCTATCCACATCCCCAAACGGGAACGGACGTGCACTCTTAGGGATGTCGACTTAACGGAACTAGTCGCCCCACAATATAAACTACGGCCGATCACTTTCAATCATATGGATCGTCCGGCTAATACCAATCAGGGTAATTTAGCCGCACTCGTCCTCGACCCAATAATTGACGGGTTCCACCTCACACGAGTCCTTATGGACGGAGGCAGCAGTCTAAACCTGCTGTATCAGGACAGAGTGCGCCATATGGGTATTGATCATTCGATGATCAAACCCACTAAAACTACCTTTAAAGGTGTTATACCAGGTGTGGAGGCTAGTTGTGCAGGCTCCATCACTCTGGAGGTAGTCTTCGGATCACGAAACAATTGTCGTACCGAAGAGTTAGTCTTCGACATCGTCCCCTTTCGCAGTGACTATGAGGCACTGCTCGGACGAACTGCATTCGCTTGATTCAACACGGTGCCACATTATGCCTACCGTAAACTCAAGAAGCCCAGTCCGCACGGCGTCATCATGGTTAATGGCAGGGCCGAACTTCCCCTCACTGCCGAAGAGTCTACCGCCACTTTAACAGCAGAAGTGACGAGTGGCACGTTTCAATCGAACCTCAAGTCGACGGCCGAGCTCCCGGACACCGCCAAAGGAGTCTGAACTACTGCGCGGCAGGATAGCCCGGCTCATCCGGAGCTCAATTAAACACTCCAGCAAAAGTTAAGACAGGCCACATACTGCGGCTCAACTTCTCTGTGGCACACAAACATTTCTTGCATTTTCTTTGCAGGTTCACCTTTGCGTAGGCCACGACCGATGGCGTGGAAACAGTTTGAACGCGTAAGGAATCTTTAGATATTCCCCTCGATGACCATCCGACCACACTCCGGATCCGCATACAACTTCCTCCCACCTGGTCTCAGCGGGTTCCGCAGTCATATTTCTTTTTATCACATTACCTGTACTCATACACATCGACGTATTATTCAAATACAACATGTGGATTTATATGATGCTTATGTCCTGTTATTTCTTATTGAAACTCTTTTGTCAAAAGGCAGCTGCACATCGCGATATGCCTTAATGATCCGGAGCATCCTATGGACATCACCATGTCAAGAGTCCATTTGACAAGTGACACGTGCCACATCTACTTCATGCATACAAAGGTGAATCATCTCCTTTACACGTGTCCACTTGTACCCTTCGAGGATGGTATACTACTTGACCCCTCTCTCGTGTGCATACTTAGGTGTGAGCGGAGCTACACATTCATCATGGAGGAGTCCAAGCGCAAGAGAACATCTACACCATCCAAGACGGAAGCCTGGAAGCGGAGAAGGAAGCGCCAAGAAGAAGGCAGCAGCTGCCAGGCGACCCCGTGCGCACGGGCCCCTCCGACCCCGTGCCCACGGGCCTCCCAGGGTGATGGTCCTGAAGACCCCGTGCGCACGGGCGTGTACCGTGCCCATGGGACCCCCGTGTCCACGGGCCTCATGGACCCCGTGCGCACGGGCCCTTGCGTCTGGTCCCTGGATACCCCGTGCGCACGGGCTCCACTTACCCCGTGCACACGGGGCCCCCTGTGTGATGCTGCGGGCTTTGCCCTTGTTTTACCATTTCGCCTCCACCTATTCCCCTCTTTGCCTAGGACTATATATACTCCTTCATCTCCTCCATTTAGACGAAGCTAAGATTAGATCTAAACACTAGAGCTTAGCTCATGTACCTTCCCTTGTGGGATTCCACTCCATTGGAGTTCAAGCCCTCCATTGGAGAAGATCCCTAGTGGATGAAGACCCCCTTGAGGGAAGGATCTATCTAGATCATCAAGCCCTCATCTCCTTCATAGGATTTGGGATGAACTCTACCATGTATGTTATTTCCATTTGTTGTTCATGTACCTTGTGGATCTTATGCGTTTGATTGTCTAGTGGATGTGTGATTTGACTTGTTCTTGAGTGTTCCTCTTGTTTTCCCTCCTTTGTTCATCTTGTTCTTGGGGATTCCCCCTCCAATTCATGAAAGATCTCCCCATAGGGTTCCACCCTACATCATATGGTATCAGAGCCAGGTTTCTCACGAAATTGGAGCCCCCCTCTTTGTTTTCTAGCCTAGTTTTGTGTGATTTCGTCCTAAATCCAAAAATCCCCACCAAAAATAGCCCCAAATTTTTTTGTGATTTGTTGGTTTGATGAGATTTTGTTGGATTTGATCCATGAATTTGGTGTTTAGCAAGTAGATCCACCCCTCTACCATCTTCCCCTACCTTCCATCCCTCGAATTTGACCTCACCTTGGATTTTCCCCATGGATCCGGAGCTTTTCGTCCGCTCCTCGAGGACCCTGTGCACACGGGCCATCGGGACCCCATGCACACAGGCCAGCTAGACCCCGTGCGCACGGCCCTTCCAGTGCGCTTCGGCCGCTGTCACTTTGCACCCCATACCACCCCCTTACCCCTAGCTACACCCCAGCCACGAGATCCATCCATTTGACCACCCAGATCGCAAGAAATCCGCCACACCCGCGAGTCCCAGGTGACCCCGTGCCCTCGGTACATGTACCGTGCGCACAGGACCCCGTGCCCACGGGCCCTAGACCCCGTGCGCACGGCCCCCCTACAGCAGCCGTGTGCAGTTCATAGTTTTGCCCATAACTTCCACATCCGGAGTCCGACTTTCGCGTTCTTTTGCTCGTTGAGTAGCTATTGACATCCACCATCCACCTAGATAGGTTCCAACACCATTTGACTCCACCAAAATTTCGTCATTTTGGCAAGATTGCCTAGGCCCTCCACCATATCATCCGCTACGCCACCATCGACTTTCGCAACCTAACCCATCTTGATCCCCTTAGCATTAGTGGTTGTTTGAGTAGTGATTTGAGTCTCCTAAGGTGTTTTGGCTACTTAGGGATGATTGCTTCTTTACATACCACCACCGCTTTCCGCTACCACCATTTGACATTTGTCATTTAAGATTTTGAGTTTGCGGTTTTTACCGTTTCCTAAGGTGTTTCGGCTACTTAGGGACGGGTCTACATCATCTTGGTATCTACATCAAGAACACCGCCACTCATCATCGCAAAGGACGGTAACCTCTACGACACCATTGATAACCCCTAGCCCATTTTGCGTTACTTGCCTATCGAGACTAGCCATTTGAGTATTGCCGGCAACGTTACTTGTGCACATTAGTGATCATACTTCCCATCGCATACATTCCATATCATCGTGATGCATATATTGGTATCATATCTTGTGTCACAAGTTTGTTCCCGCATATACTCAATTGCTATCTTGGTTTGTGCATTGTGCAAATTGGCCACAGAAAAAAAAGCTTTTAAGCAAAAAGAGAGCAAAGAGTTCGTGAGCAAGTGCTATAGCATCATACCCCATTGCACATAAGATTGTCACATCCGATCATCTTGGATCATCTTGAGAGAAACACCGGGAACCATACATACATAGCATACTTGGGATAGAAAGTTTATCCATTTTGCATCTTATAGGTTGTGCACAAGTGTCGTATCCGCCTATTGAGCGGTCGTGCTAGCGTCTCTCTTGAGTTGTGCAACACGAGCGTTTTCCGTGGACTCCACATTTTATGCTCATTCCTTGGTTGCACGACCCCATTTATCTATCTATGTGTGTGTTTCCATGTACCATTTGCTATTGGTCTACTTGTTTCACTTGCGAATTTGTGAATCTTTTCCAACATTATTGACTCTTGCTAACATTTTGCATCAAATTTTTGTGCCACTATCCTCACCGAGCTCTACCATAAGCTTTACTTTGTAGGTGTGAGTGAACAAGTCTGGTACCAATTCCCCTATTCTTTCATTTCACATTGAGTGATACAAGATACATCCTCAACTTTGGGAAAAGGTAGCTTGGTATTGTTTATCTCATTTCCTACTCACCTTTGCTCGAGTCTTGTGATGGATAGGCAAGGCATTTCCTCTTCGGTCTACGACAACAACGACGGCATGAACAACTACATCACCAAAGCGTCCATCTTCGATCTACAACGACAAATGCAAAGCGCACAATCAAGATTGCGAGAGCGCATCGAGAACATCTCCATCGACATTCGTCACTCCGAAGCAAGGAAAAGGGACTACATCGACAAGAAGCTTTCCTCACATAAAGAGGAGCAAGATGCAAGGATGGAGGAGATTAGAACCTTGATCAAGTTTTCTTCCCCTTCGTCATCTTCAAGACGGCGAAATTCAAGCCACAAGTCTTCGGAGCGCGGCCACGATGCAGGTGCAAATCATCCTCGTCCACATCTACATGGCGACCACCACCACGTTCGTGATCAACATCGTCATGAAGGGAAAGTCACGTCCAAGCAACATGTGCACGACGACAACGAACGACATCTACTACGAGCTCAAGCAACATCAGCATCATGAAGATGCTCCACAAGCGCAAATGCACAAGTCCCAACAAGCCCTACTTCACGCCAAGTCCAAGCTTCAAGAGCACAAAAGAAGACCGCGAGACGACCACTACCAAGATGGCGCTACGGCTACACCAACCACTTTGGCATCTTTGCCAAGTGCTATCAAGGCATCTTCGCCTTTGGACGTACGGCATCTTCGCCTACTTCCCATGAGTTCGCCTACATCGACAACTTCAACAACAAGGCGACCACCTACGAGCGAGGGCGACACTTCCATCTTCGGAAGCCCCTCAAGGACGATGGCCGATCATGGGAAACTCCCTTCGGTCATGGAGACGAGCTACGAGGTGCCACATCATATGGGCCTCCAACAACAAGACGGTGACAAGAAGGTTGAGCATGGGACTATCCCTTCAACCAAGGCGACGATAGTAGTTGAGCATGGAGACATTTGCACACATCTCTCCGACACCCACATATCATGAGATGACCCAATTTCCATGTGAGGAGAGCCACCAACCCATGAGTGAGATGAGTGACTCCACCATATATGACATTGAGTGCATTTCCTATGAGAGGATGAGTGTGACCACTACTAGCCCCACACATGAGAGCATCCCACACACCCTATGTGAGGTTGAGCGCCATTTGAGTGACTCCTCCAACCATATGAGTGAGTGCATCCTTGAGGGAGTGAGTGAGCCACAACACTTAGTGAGTGAGGTAGTTGACACGGCATGTGAGGCCACCATGATTTCTAACGACTTAACCTCTACACCTAGTGTGTTTTCTTCTTTGGTGCTAGGTCTCCTACATGACGACATGCCTATCCTCGATGAGTCCATCCCTCCAATGGACAATATGATGGCCATGGTGGACAATGATGCACCCCCCACATGGTTCCATCAAGATGAAGATGACAACGAGACGATCTTCAACACCTCACCTACAACACATGAGCGACGCTCCAAAGGTAACATAGGTGATGGTGCTTCTATTGTCCCACTAGTGGACTCTCTTGGCATTGATTGCTCCCATGATGTTGACCCACCTATTGCCATGCTTCATGCTAGTGAAACTTCTTCATGTCATGACTTACCTATTTATTATGAATACGATGATGACCATGTTGAGTTACCTAGTTGTGATGCTATGCTTCATAAGATATCTTGTGAAAATTCTATTGGTCACGTCATGTTTGACAATCCATTGAACTTGTCATATGCTATGAGTGAGATCTCCCATATCGCATCATTTCAATCTCAACATAGTACCTATGCATGCCCCATTAAAATAAATCCCATTTGTACTTATGGCATAGATGACAAGTTGATGGTCATTGGCTTTTGTTTCTCTTGTGATGATATTGCCATGCTTCCTTTACATGATTTGCACAATTCATCTACTATACCATGCCATGATCACATTGTTCCAAATATGCATTGTTTTAGATGTTGTCCATATTCTCCATGTGATGTTTCCATTAATGCTCATGAGGAGACCCCCATAGTTTCCTCATACATATTAGGAGATCTTGATGCATTTCATACTTTGCATGATTCCCATGATAGTATACACCATATGCGTAACATGAATAACAATGCTCTAGATATTTCCCATGATGCATTGCACAATTTGAGTCTCCATTATGTTATACATAACAATAAACCTATCATGATGGATGACATGTTTCTATATCACGCATCTCATTTATTTGAGCATTGGATATTTGGTGCTAACCAACACAAGCACGTATGCATCATGATGGATGATGTGTGCATCTACCACGCACACACAATTTTCCCTTTGTCTTTGTTTTGTGTAGGTACTCACGTATACTTGTCAACCTCTCAATCCCAAGAGTTGACGAAACGAGCTCTTGAGAGCAATGATGACTTGGGATCCCGTGGACTATCCTTACCACCGTTCCCTTCGCGCAAGGACTACGCGCATCTCTTCTACTTGGCTCTCACATGGCTATGGGCCATTTACCAGTTGTCACCTTATGCTCATTTTATCGTGTTCACTTTGCATGCTATGCTTGCTTCTATGCCTTTGCCATGCAATTGTGACCCTTGTTTGCATCTACCCATGATTCTCCATTACAATATTCCTATGTGTATTTGCATGCTTGGTGGAGATCCTTGTTGCTTTTGCCATGTTTATCATGTGCCCAATGCTATTGATGCTTGTTGTGTTGGGAGAGTCATGATGACCCATTGCTATTCACATATGGCCTCTCGCCAATACATTCATGCTATTTTACTCATATCTTGCTTTCATGCTTGTGATATGTCATGTGCATTATTCATCCCACTATTTGCACACATGACATGCTTGCCATGATTCCTCCTAGTATATTGCATCTTTGCACTACTAGCTTGCTTGACTTGATTGCTATGATTGCTTGCTATGTTGCATCACCCATGTTCCACTATTACTTGCTTTCTTGGGTTGATGACATATATGCTCATGCCTCTCACATGATATATCTTGATCATTGTCTCTTGTGTCATACTTGCTCATCTCATGCGGTTGATGATAACCATCTATATGCTTTGCACATGATTCATATTGCTTCGTGTCATATATCTCCAAGTGTTGCCTCTCTCATGTTAGATGATTTGCCATGTATTGAGTGCAACCATGCTTATAGTCTTGCTCTTAAGATTGCCCCCATAGCATTCTTATATATGTTTGGAGATTTTGACATATTTCTTGTGAACAATGCTTGTCTTACCTCTTTGCACCATATACCTAGTTTCGTGAACATCGCCATTGTTGCATCATATTATTCATGCACTTGTGCTTCTAATGGTTATGTGCAAGAGAAGGGAACCATCATGATGGATGATGTGTTTATCTACCATGCGCATACGCTCTTTGTTTTGTTGTGTGCATGTGTAGGATACTTGGACTTCGTGTCGACTTCCACATCACGTGAGTTGACCATTCGAGCTCTTGAGAGCGAGCCTCATACATTCGACCATGAATCGCTTCTACACCACATTTCCTACCACTTCGACATTGTGAAGAACACACAAGGACATGCTTTCGAGGTGATATCATTCTATCTCGAGAACACACAAACCATGAGCATGCATATTATGGATCATACTTCATGTGTTGCTTGCTCCATTGCTATGCCTCATGACATATATGCCTTGTGTGTTGCATCTAGTTCTTCACATATGCCATGTCCCTTTGCTTATCACATGCTTGACTTGATTGCCTCACACATGTTGAACAATTTCTCTTTTCATTGTGTTGAGTGCCACGATATCTTCACTACACCCTATGCACGTTATGCTCGGATTGTCTTGAACTTGCCCCATGTGTTTAGACATTTCACTATATTTGGTGTTGTGAATGACTCTTATGCCTACCATAGACCGTTCATTGAGCACTTTATGCATGCTTTCTATGACCTTGAGGTAGATGCTTGTTCACTTATCACATATATTTGCATCTTGACCTCCCATTTACATGCTTGTTCCCATGATATACTTGATTGTGCTCAATTTATATGCTCAAATGCCATGACACACTTCTTTGTCAAACCATATGCTATGCTTGATGACAACACTTGTTGGGTGAATCACCTCTTGAATGCTTGGTTTTGCTCTTATGACAACCACATTTGTTTTTCCAAGTGCTTGTTATCTTTGCTACTTTTGAAGGAATTACAAGACGGTGCGACATTGGAGAGTGCCCATTTGGAACTACAAGATGACAAATTCTTGGTGATCGTCCACTTCTACACGACGCCATCATCTCTTTCCCATGGTGATTTGGATTTTGATCCCAGGTCGGATCTTTCCCAAGGGGGAGGGGATGATGCGGAGCATCCTATGGACATCACCATGTCAAGAGTCCATTTGACAAGTGACACGTGCCACATCTACTCCATGCATACCAAGGTGAATCATCTCCTTTACACGTGTCCACTTGTACCCTTCGAGGATGGTATACTACTTGACCCCTCTCTCGTGTGCATACTTAGGTGTGAGCGGAGCTACACATTCATCATGGAGGAGTCCAAGCGCAAGAGAACAACTACACCATCCAAGACGGAAGCCAGGAAGCGGAGAAGGAAGCGCCAAGAAGAAGGCAGCAGCTCCCAGGCAACCCCGTGCGCACGGGCCCCTCCGACCCCGTGCCCACGGGCCTCCCAGGCTGGCGGTCCTGAAGACCCCGTGCGCACGGGCGTGTACCGTGCCCACGGGACCCCCGTGTCCATGGGCCCCACGGACCCCGTGCGCACGGGCCCTTGCGTCCGGTCCCTAGATACTCCGTGCGCACGGGCTCCACTTACCCCGTGCACACGAGGCCCCCTGTGTGATGCTGCGGGCTTTGCCCTTGTTTTACCATTTTTCCCCCACCTATCCCCCTCTTTGCCTAGGACTATATATACTCCTTCATCTCCTCCATTTATACTTAGCTAAGGATAGATCTAAACACTAGAGCCTAGCTCATGTACCTCCCCTTGTGGGATTCCACTCCATTGGAGAAGATCCCTAGTGGATGAAGACCCCCTTGAGGGAAGGATCTATCTAGATCATCAAGCCCTCATCTCCTTCATAGGATTTGGGATGAAATCTACCATGTATCTTATTTCCCTTTGTTGTTCATGTACCTTGTGGATTTTATGTGTTTGATTGTCTAGTGGATGTGTGATTTGACTTGTTCTTGAGTGTTCCTCTTGTTTTCCCTCTCTTGTTCAACTTGTTCTTGGGGATTCCCCCCTCCAATTCGTGAAAGATCTCCCCATAGGGTTCCACCCTACATCACTTAATATGCCAGGGGCTTCATTATACCCATAATATGGCAATAAAGTTCGAACACCTTCACGGCAGTTCGGCACCCCGAACTTATAGCATTATATGCATCGGCTCCGAATCATGTCTTGGGTCAATAGTTGGGTTTGCCCAGCTCCCATGTTTTGGTACCTTACATTCCACTATATCGGCTAAGGTAGCACAGGGAGAACTACTGTGATTGTGTCCTGGTTCTTCCAGACGAGCACCTCAGTAGAGAAAGCCGAAAACTGACCGTCATGATACATCGGGAGCTGGTCAGCTGTTCGAGAGGTTGTAAAATCTTTAAGGATTTCTTCCGCATAATGCCATAACCAATGCAGCATGCGATGGATCGGATTTTCTTCCGATCAGGTGCTTATAGAGCCCCTCGTGCGGTCTTCCGAACACCAGGGGCTGCGCCTACCTTCCTTTTGTCAAACTCTTATGGCTAAGTTAGAGTGATAAAGCCCTATAGTCCGATTGCCTGGTTCGCTGTGCTGAACACCTCCTTCAAGGACCCAAAACTGGGATAAAGAGTGCTCAGGTTCATCCCGAACAACCCCGTACTTACTACGTGGGGGAAGAAGCCGACGACTGGCCAACTCTCAGGATTAATATATAAAACGGCCGCACAGGAGGAAAAACTTTCAAATAATAGGCAATAAATAATATAAATGGCCTTGTTCAACATTATAAAGGACAACATGATTGTATTCATGGAAATATAATGTCCTTGGTGCATTGCTCCGCTGCAAGGCGGGCTCCTTTCAGGACACTATCATAATACAATTCGGGCTCGCGGTGCTCTTTCCCCTCCAGCGGTCCCTCGGTCATCAGCTTTTCCGCATCCATCTTCCCCCAGTGCACCTTTGCGCGGGCGAAGGCCAGTCGCGCACCCTCCATACAGACCGTCCGCTTAATGACTTTGAGTCGGGGCAGGCACTCACAAGCCGCTTCACGAGCCCGTAGTAACTGCTTGGAATCGGCTCGGCGGGCCATAGCTGGATAATTAAATCCTTCATGGCTAGTTCGGTCGCCTTATGCAGTTCGATCAGCTGCTTCAGCTGATCGGCAAATGGCATCGGATAATTCGGCGCCAAATACTGCAGCCAGAAGAGCTTATCCATAGTGTTCCTTTCTTTGGCTCGGTAGAATTGGGCGGCATCAGATATGCTGCGTGGCAGCTCCGCAAATACCCCTGGAGAAATCAGAATTCAAATTATCAACTTGATTTTCTCCTTTCAACTACCCGCTTTGTATAGAAAAAGCCTTACCAGCCGCAATCTTCCTCGCCTCCTGGATTTCCTTCAGGCCACCTTGGGCTTCCCCCCAGGCATCCCTTGCGGCTTGACAAGCCTTGGTGAGTTCGGATTCTTTCTTTGATAGACTTTGCTACAAGGTCTCGCATTTCTTCACGGCCTCTTGAAGCTCTTGCTCAGCTTCGATAACCTTGGCCTCGTGCTTCTCACGAAGGGCCTGCTCTGCGGCCGCCTTTTTCTCGGCCTCGGCCACAGCCTTCTTAAGATCCTCGACTTCGGTAATCGCCGCTAGAGCAAATTATGAAACAGACTTTTATCATACTAAAAAATTCGTTCGCATTGAACGCAGGCAAGGTTTGTGCATACCTTGTTTATCCTCCAACTGCCTTTTCAACTAGCCAAGTTCTTCTTTGGCCCGCTCCAGACTTTGATTCAGTCCGGAGACCTCCGCAGTATCAGAGGCGGCTGTCGCTACAAACGCCTGATTATAAAAGAAGAGAGAAAGGAGTCATCAAGTGAGTCTCCTGCAAACACAAATTTGATCCTCTGTCCGGTTCTTTCTTTCACGGGACAGTGTATCAGGGGCTACTATCTACACTATGACACTCTTCGAAACCTTATAAAACATACCTCAAAGCCTCTTATAAGGCTAATGCAGGCTTCCTCCAGTCCACTCTCAGTGGACTGAATCTTCTCAATCACCGCGCCCATAAGGGCACGGTGTTCATCGACGATGGAGGCGCTTTTTAGCGCCGCTGATAAAGTACCCGGCATCTCTGGTTGGACAGAGGTTGCCGGTGGAACAGGCACACCCCCTCCAGTCGAGGGAGGCCGCCTGCAGGATTCTGGAGCCGTATTGGTCTCCGGAATCGCGTCCAGCTAGGGGCCGAATTCAAGATCGCCCCCGCCGTCGACGTCCATGGGAGCCTTCTCTCCCATGTGACCGGCCCCTGAAGTTTGACCTCCTGGCACCGCCTTTACAATCTTTCCCCCCTCCTTGGTCTGGGTCCTTCTGGGACAAAACCTCGGTGTCATTCACATGTTTTGGGGGAGGGGCCTTCGGGGGTGTCCCGCTCTCCATAGCATCCGAGCCTAGTAAGTCCTCAGACGAGGATTGTTCGGTGCTGGACCTCGCCGGACTACAAAAAAGTATGGCTCAGATTAAAATACTATGCCCTGACGAGCCTGGACGCATAAGCGTGTTAGGACTTGATATACTCACGAGTTCACCAGGGGCTAGGCCCTGGGATCCCACTCCGGGCTGCTATCGGTGGCGGCGGTGGACTCCTCTGGAAGAGGAGTTTTTCCCCTCTTAGGCGACTCGGCCTCCAAGGATGTGGAGGCCGCCCTTTTCTTTCTTCCCCCCGTGGGGGATTTGTCTTCCTCCTCCTCCTCGTCCTCTTCGGAGGAAGAACGGGCATTGGAGTCTTCGGATTTTGTGTCCGAGGCGCCACGATGACGGAGGCCGCCCCTAGTCTTCTTGACCTCCTTCTCGGTCTTCTTCTTCGGCGCCTTGTAAGGCGCCGGGACCAGCATCTTCGTCAGAAGTGGGCTAGCCGGTTCTTCTGGTAATGGGGCCGGATAGTAGATCCACCCCACTTTCTTTGTCCAGCCCTAGGAGAGTTGTAGAAAACACATTAAGCATTTTCCTCAGGATATGCGAATAAAACACGCGAATTGCCAACATAACAGTGACTTACCGAACTTGCAGGGCAGGACAGTTGGTACCCACGGTCCTCGGCGGAGTCCGGCCATGGTTTGCCGAACTTGAAAAGCACCTTCTAGATGTCCTTGTGCGAGGGGCCAAAGAGCTCCAGTAGGGTCTGGTGCTTGGCCAGGTCGAATTCCCATAAATTGCAAGCCCGGTGTTGACAAGGAAGAATCCAGCAAACTAACATCACTTGGATTACATTGACAAGTTTGATGTTCTTGTCTTCCATATCCTTGACGCGCGTCTGGAGCACTGATAGCTCGTCGGACGAAGACCAGTTTAGGCCCTTCTTGGGCCAGGACATGAGCCGCAGGGGGGCTCCAGACCTGAATTCGGGTGCAGAGGCCCATTCCTTGCTGCGCGGCTCAGTGATGTAAAACCACTGCTGCTACCACTCCTTGACGGAATCATTGAAAGTACGTGTTGGCCATGTGACGTTGGGCATCCTGCTCACCATGGCGCCTCCGCATTCGGCGTCCTCGCCGCTCACCACCTTGGGCTTCACATTGAAAACCTTCAGCCATAAGCCAAAGTGTGGCGAGATGCAGAGAAAGGCCTCGCACACGACGATGAATGTCGAGATGTTGAGGAAGGAATTGGGGGATATATCATGAAAATCGATCCCGTAATAATACATAATACCGCGACCGAATGGGTGGAGGGGAAACCCTAACCCGCGGACAAAATGAGGGAGGAATACCACTCTATCGTGGGGTTCCGGAGTAGGGACGACCTGTCCCGCCGTCAGAAGATGATGGCCGATTCTCTTGGCCAGATACCCGGCCTCCCGAAGCTTTTTGATATCCATCTCCCGGACGGTAGAGGCCATCCACTTGCCTCCTGCTCCGGATCCGAACATTTTCAGAAGAACTTTTTTGGGCGAAGAAGACGAATGCTTGGGAGCTAGGGCTCGAGCGAGGGGGAATGGATGATCAGAGGAAGAAGAAGGCGTGGGTGAAAAAGGGAGTCCTTATCCCCTTATAAAGGCTGTAGGGATCCTGCGCCACCCCACTTGCCTGGTAAAACTCGCTTATTCCCCGAGCGCCATGTTGATGGCGCGATTGGGTTACCCATGCCCGTATTGATGAGAATCCCGTGATAAGGGTACATGATCTCTGCTTCAACAAGACGTGCCAACAAAACTGCCTCGCGATATGTGCGGTAGCTGGTTGATAAAAATGGTTCAAATAATGACCGGGCCGTGGCATGATGTCACGCTATGAAAGGTTGTCAGTAGATTAGATTTGTGGAATATTGTGCTCTCCACGGTGGTATGTGGAATTTGTTTTGTAGAGCCGGACACGATCCTTGTGTTCAAAGTCTTCTATGGAGTATTCGGAGAAGGAACCCGCCTTGCAATGCCAAAGACAATCTGCGCGCCGGACTCATTGTCATTGAAGCCTGGTTCAGGGGCTATTGGGGGAGTCCTGGATTAGGGGGTCCTTGGACAGCCGGATTGTATACCTTGGCCGGACTATTGGACAATGAAGATACAAGATTGAAGACTTCATCCTGTGTCTCGGTCGGACTCTCCTTTGCGTGGAAGGCAAGCTTGGCAATTCGGATATGTAGATCTCCTTCTCTGTGAGCCGATTCTGTGTAACCCTAGTCCCCTCCGGTGTCTATATAAACCAGAGGGTTTAGTCCGTAGGACAACAACAATCAGAATCATAGGCTAGCTTCTAGGGTTTAGCCTCTACGATCTTGTGGTAGATCAACTCTTGTAATACTCATATCATCAAGATCAATCAAGAAGGAAGTAGGGTATTACCTCCATCGAGAGGGTCCGAACCTGGGTGAACATCGTGGCCCTTCCTCCTGTTACCATTAGCCTTAGACGCACAGTTTGGGACCCCCTACCCGAGATCCGCCGGCTTTGACACCGACAACCACCTATCGGAACCACGCCAAAAATCTCCGTGTCTACATTGCGTTTGGCTTCTCCAAACCCTCCCCTTTACCTTCATGTGCAATGTTTACTTTTCGTTGCTACACTCTTAGAATTGCATGTGTAGGTTGATTGCTTGACTTGTACTAGTTGCTAAAATCTGCCAACACTTAAAATTGGGGAAGGGCTAGATTTTTATTTGGTCAAGTAGTCTAATCCCTCCTCTAGACCTACTTTCGATCCTACAAGTGGTATCAGAGCTTTGGTCTCCATTTCTTTGGTTTAATCACCATTAGAGGAAGATGGATGAGTCTACGATTGGGAGTATTAGACATAGAGTACCTATGCTTGACGGAGAGTTCTATAGTGCATGGAAAAATGAGATGCTTGAGATTTTCAATGAATATAATTTGAACAAGTACATTACTAGCCCGTGTGCGTCCCCTATTAACCCCTTGTATCCTACCCCCGATGAATATCTTGACATGACCCGCAATCTTAGAACTATCAACCTTATCATAAGAGGATTGCCTAGAAACTTGCTTGTGTGCTTGCCTAATTTTGAATGTGCTTATACTAGATGGAGATATCTTGAGGAGCGCTTTCCAAACTATTCCTTAGAAAGCCTAGATGAGATTCTGCAAAATCCCATTGCTTTTCATAAAAGGAATCCTAGTGATCCTAAATTTGGTGATTGTCTATTTGAGCTTCGTGACCTCATGCGTGCCAAAGGAGATGTTGGAGTCATTAGTAGCATTATCTCACAAGTCATTAGAATCCATGAAGATGCATATTTATATGGTCGTACATCTAATGAATCACCTTCTCTAGGTGATGCTCATTCACATGATGATACTGAACATGGATACTACGATGAGGATGATGATAGTGACTTTATCTTGATGAGTCGATGGTACACTTTGGTATTATGGCTAACCTTCGTGGATACATGGTAGGAGGAAAGGAATGGGTTCTCGATAGTGGATGTACTGATCATATGACCGGAGATAAAGATATGTTCTGTGAGCTTGCTGAAAACGACGGTCCCCGAAAGTATGTCACTTTTGGTGACAACTCAAAGGGTAAAGTAGTTGGCCTCGGTAAGGTGGCCATCTCTCATGACAGCTCTATCCAAAATGTTATGCTCGTTGAATATCTTGGCTACAATTTACTTTCCGTATCTAGACTAACCGACTTTGGTTTCATTGTTCTATTTACTGAAGTAGATTGTCAAGTGTTTCGAAGAGATAATCATAAAATGGTCTTTACCGGTATTCATAGAGGTGATCTATACATTGTTGATTTCACTAAGAGAGCTCAACATCGAACTTGCTTAATTTCTAAATCTTCTAAAGGTTGGTTATGGCATAGAAGGTTAGGTCACGTGGGCATGCAAAATCTTGATAAGGTTATTAAAGGTGATCATATCCTTGGTGTTAAAGATGTTATATTTCACAAGGATAGACTTTGTAGTGTTGTCAAGCAGGAAAACAAGTTGGAGGAAGTCATCCCATGAAGAACATCATGACCACGAGAAGACCGCTTGAGCTACTTCATATGGATCTTATTGGTCCCAACACCTACAAGAGCCTCGGTGGTAACTCATTCGGATTGGTCATTGTTGATGATTTTTCAAGATTTACGTGGGTGTTCTTTCTTGATGATAAATCGCAGGTCCAAAAGATCTTAAGAACTTCGTTAGGAAGGCCCAAAACCAATTTGAAGTGAAGATCAAGAGGGTTCGGAGCGACAATAGAACGGAGTTCAAGAACGCCAATGTGGACACCTTTCTTGACGAAGAAGGGATTTCACATGAGTTCTTGGCTACGTACACACCTCAACAAAATGGAGTTTTTGAGAGGAAGAACCAGACACTTATTGAGATGGAAAAAACGATGCTTGATGAATACAAGACACTAAGACACTTTTGGGCAGAAGCGGTTGAGACAGCTTGTCATGCTACAAATCGACTATATCTTCATAAGCTGCTCGGCAAGATGGTATACGAGCTTCTCACAGGTAACAAACCTCAAGTTGGATACTTCCGAGTATTTGGCTCAAAGTGTTACATTCTTGATAAGCATCATCATTTGAAATTTTCCCCCAAATCTCATGAAGGTTTCCTACTCGGTTATGGCTCAAACTCTCACACTTACCGTGTCTACAACAATTTCACCCGAAAGGTTGAAGAGATAGTAGATGTGAAGTTTGATGGATCTAATGGCTCGCAAGTAGAGCAATTTCTAATTGATGTAGGAGACAAAGATCCTTCGGAAGTAATTCAAGACTTGTCTATTGGCAAGATTCGCCCAATGGAGGTGAAGGAGAGTACCTCGTCCGTTCAAGTGGAAGCCTCAACTTCACGACAAGGTGAACCACAAGTTGACTTGGAGGCATCCACAAGCGGAACACGTCAAGATGAAGGAAACGAGGAAGTACAACAAGATGAACCTCATCGACCTTCTTCTCCACCTCCACAAGAAAACAACAACGCCAACAACAATGAAGAAGGACAAGAGGAAGAAGAAGATAATGAAGAGGATGTTCCATCCCAACCCAAACAAAAGCTCTCACGAGTTAGAGCAAGAGTCTCAATAGATCATCCTGCCGAACAAATCTTCAATGACATTCAAACCAGGAGAATTACTCACTCTAAAACTTGTTTAGCTAACTTTTGTGAACATTACTCATTCATTTCTAGTATTGAACCTATGAAGGTTGAATAAGCTCTTGATGATCCGGATTAGGTGAACGTTATGCATGAAGAACTACATAACTTTGAGAGGAATCAAGTATGGACATTGGTTGAGAAGCCCGATGACAAGAACAATGTCATTGGTACCAAATGGGTGTTTCGGAATAAGCAAGATGAGGATGGACAAGTTGTACGCAACAAGGCCCGTCTTGTCGCCCAAGGCTACACTCAAGTCAAAGGTATGGATTATGGTGAGACATACGACCCCATTGCTAGTCTTGATGATCGAACATGGGTTAGTTGATTTGGATCATGTATCACTTAGACAACTTGAGGGATGTTGATTTAAGTAGGAGTTCATTAGTGATTTGATTATTTGAACTAAAACTTATCATGAACTTAGTCCTGATGGTCTTTGCAAATCTATTTTGTAGATCAATGGCTCATGCTATCGTTCCCTTCAATTTTAATGCATTCCTAGAGAAAGCTAGTTAAAAGATGATGGAAACAACTATACGGACTGGGTCCATAACTTGAGGATTATCCTCATTGTTGCACAAAAGAATTATGTCCTAGATGCACCGCTAGGTGATAGACCTGCTGCAAGAGTTGATGCAGACATTATGAACGTCTGGAAGGCTTGATCTGATGACTACTCGATAGTACAGTGTGCCATGCTTTACGGCTTGGAACCGGGACTTCAAAAGTGTTTTGAACGCCACGGAGCATATGAGATGTTCCAAGAGCTGAAGTTGATATTTCAAGCTAATGCCCGGGTTGAGAGATATGAAGTCTCCAACTTATTTAGTTGTAATATGGAGGAGAACAGTTTTGTCAGTGAACACATACTCAGAATGTCTAGGTACCACGACCACTTGACTCAACTAGGAATTGATCTTCTAGTTGAGAGTGTTATTGACAGAGTTCTTCAGTCACTGCCACCAAGCTAAAAAGGCTTCATGATGAACTATAATATGCAAGGGATGATGAAAACGATTCCTGAGCTCCTCGCGATGCTGAAATTGGTGGAGATAGAAATTAAGAAAGAGCATCAAGTGTTGATGGTTAACAAGACCACCTGTTTTAAGAAAAAGGGCAAGGGAAAGAAAGGGAACTTCAAGAAGAATGGCAAGCAAGTTGCCGCTCCCTTGAAGAAGCCCAAGGTTGGACCCAAGTCTGAAACTGAGTACTTCTACTGCAAAGGAAATGGTCACTGGAAGCGGAACTATCCCACATACTTGGTAGATAAGAAGGATGTCAAAGTAAACAAAGGTATATTTGATATACATGTTATTGATGTGTTCCTTACTAATGATCGTAGTAGCGCCTGGGTATTTGAGACTGGTTCAGTTGCTCATATTTGTAACTCGAAACAGGAGCTGCGGAATAAACAAAGATTGGCTAAGGACGAGGTGACGATGCGCGTCAGAAATGGTTGCAAGGTTGATGTGATCGTCGTCGGCACGCTGCCTCTACATCTACCTTCAGTATTAGTTTTAGACCTCAATAATTTTTATTTGGTGCCAGCGTTGAGCATGAACATTCTATCTGGATCTTGTTTATTACGAGATGGTTATTCATTAAGTCAGATGGTTGTTCTACTTATGTGAGTAACATATTTTATGGTCATGTACCCTTAGTGAATGGTCTATTCTTGTTGAATCTCGATTGTAGTGATACACATATTCATAATATTGATGCCAGAAGATGCAAAGTTGATAATGATAGTGCAACATACTTGTGGCACCGCCGTTTAGGTCATATTGGTGTGAAGCGCATGAAGAAACTCCATGTGGATGGACTTTTGGAATCACTTGATTATGAATCATTTGACACTTGTGAACCATGCCTAATGGGTAAGATGACTAAAACTCTGTTCTCCGGAACAATGGAGCGAGCTAATGACTTATTGGAAATAATACATACCGATGTATGCGGTCCAATGAGTGTTGAAGCACGCAGCGCATATTGTTATTTTCTAACCTTCACAGATGTTTTGAGTAGGTACGGGTATATCTACTTAATGAAATACAAGTGTGAAACATTTGAAAAGTTCAAAGAATTTCAGAGTGAAGTGGAGAATCATCATAACAAGAAAATAAAGTTTCTACGATTTGATCGCGAAGGTGAATATTTGAGTTATGAGTTTGGGCTTCATTTAAGACAATGTGGAATTGTTTCACAACTCACGCCACCTAGAACACCACAGCGTAATGGTGTGTCCGAACGTTGTAACCGTACTTTATTAGATATGGTGTGTTCTATGATGTCTCTTACAGATTTTCCTTTATCATTTTGGGGTTATGCATTAGAAACATTTGCATTCACGTTAAATAGGGCACCGTCAAAATCCATTGAGACGACACCGTATGAACTATGGTTTGGCAAGAAACCTAAGTTGTCATTTCTTAAAGTTTGGGGATGCGACGCTTATGTCAAAAAGCTTCAGCCTGGTAAGCTCGAACCGAAAGTGGAGAAGTGAATCTTCATAGGATACCCTAAAGAAACTATTGGGTATACCTTCTACCACAGATTTGAAGGCAAGATCTTTGTTGCTAAGAATGGGTCATTTCTAGAGAAGGAGTTTCTCTCGAAAGAAGTGAGTGGGAGGAAAGTAGAACTTGATGAGATAGTTATACATTCTCTCGAATTGGAAAGTAGCACATTAGAGAAAACCATTCTCGTGATGCCTACACCAACTAGAGAAGAAGCTAATGATGATGATCATGAAACTTTAGATCAAGTTACTACTGAACCGCATAGTCGACCAGAACACGTACCACACCAGAGTGGTACGGTAATCATGTCCTGGAAGTCATGTTGTTAGACAACGGCGAACCTATGAACTAAGAAGAAGCTATGATGAGCCCAGATTCCGACAAATGGCTTGAGGCCATGAAACAGGAGATAGGATCCATGTATGAGAACAAAGTGTGGACTTTGGTGGACTTGCCCGATGATCGCCAAGCCATTGACAATAAATGGACTTCAAGAGGAAGACGGACGCTGATGGTAATATCACTATCTACAAAACTCGATTTGTCGCAAAAGGTTTTTGGCAAGTTCAAGGGCTTGACTACGATGAGACTTTCTCACCCGTAGCGATGCTTAAGTCTGTTGGAATCATGTTAGCAATTGCCGCATTTTGTGATTATGAAATCTGGCAAATGGACATCAAAGCTGCATTCCTTAACGGGTTTCTTAAAGAAGGGTTGTATATGATGCAACCAGAAGGTTTTGTTGATCCTAAGGGTGCTAACAAAGTGTGCAAGCTCCAGCGATCCATCTATGGACTGGTGCAAGCATCTAAGAGTTGGAATATACGCTGTGATGAGGTGATCAAAGCATTTGGTTTTATACAAACTTACAGTGAAGCCAGTATTTACAGGAAAGTGAGTGGGAGCTCTGTAGCATTTCTGACATTATATGTGGATGACATATTGCTGATTGGAAATGATATAGAATTTCTGGATAGCATAAATGGATATTTGAATAAGAATTATTCAATGAAAGACCTCGGTGAAGCTGCTTACATATTGGGCATTAAGATCTATAGGGATAGATCGAGACGCTTAATAGGACTTTCACAAAGCACATACATTGAAAAAGTTCTGAAGAAGTTCAAAATGGACCAGTCAAAGAAAGCGTTCTTGCCTGTGTTGCAAGGTGTGAAATTGAGTTAGACTCAAAGTCCGACCATGGCAGAAGATAGAGGGAGAATGAAAGTCATTCCCTATGCATCAGCCATAGGTTCTATAATGTATGACATGTTGTATATCAGACCTGATGTGTGCCTTGCCATAAGTTTGGCAGGGAGGTACCAAAGTAATCCAGTAGTGGATCAATGGATAGCGGTCAAGAATATCCTAAAGTACCTGAAAAGAACCAAGTATATGTGTCTCGTTTATGGAGGTGACGAAGAGCTCGTCGTAAAGGGTTACGTCAATGCTAGCTTCGACAAAGATCCAGATGACTCTAAGTCGCAAACCAAATACGTATTCATATCGAATGGTGGAGCTATCAGTTGGTGCAATTCTAAGCACAGCGTCGTGGCGGGATCTACATGTGAAGCAGAGTACGTAGCTTCTTCGGAAGCAGCGCATGAAGGAGTCTGGATGAAGGAGTTCATATCCGATCTGGGTGTAATACCCAGTGCATTGGTCTAATGGTAATCTTTTGTGACAATACTGGAGCAATTGCCTTAGCCAAGGAATGCAGTTTTCACAACAAAACCAAACACATCAAGCGACGCTTCAACTCCATTTGTGAAAAGGTCAAGGATGGAGACATAGAAATTTGCAAAATACATACAGATCTGGATGTGGCAGAACCATCGACTAAACCTCTTCCGCGGGCAAAACATGATCAGCACCAAGCCTCCATGGGTGTTAGATTCATTACCCTATAATTTAGATTATTGACTCTAGTGCAAGTGGGAGACTGTTGGCAATATGCCCTAGAGGCAATAATAAAGTGGTTATTATTATATTTCCTTAATCATGATAAAGGTTTATTATTCATGCTATAATTGTATTGATCGGAAATTTAAATACATGTGTGAATACATAAGAAAATACCAAGTCCCTAGTAAGCCTCTACTAGACTAGCTCGTTGATCAAAAGATGGTTAAGGTTTCCTGACCATAGACATGAGTTGTCACTTGATAACGGGATCACATCATTAGGAGAATGATGTGATGGACAAGATCCATCCGTTAGCTTAGCATATGATCGTTCAGTTTATTGATACTGCTTTCTCAATGTCAAATACATATTCCTTCGACCATGAGATCATGCAACTCCCGGATACCGGAGGAATACCTTGTGTGCTATAAAACATTACTTCATAACTGGGTGATCACAAAGGTGCTCTACAGGTATCTTCAAAGGTGTCTGTTGGGTTAGTGTGAATCGAGATTGGAATTTGTCACTCCGTATGATGGAGAGGTATCTCTGAGCCCTCTCGGTAATACAACATCACAAGAAGCTTGCAAGCAAAGTAACTAAGGAGTTAGTTACAATATGATGTATTACGGAACGAGTAAAGAGACTTGCTGGTAATGAGATTGAACTAGGTATGGAAATACCAACGATGGAATCTCGGGCAAGTAACATACCGACAAACAAAGGGAACTATGTATGTTTTCATAAAGCTTTGACCTATAAAGATCTTCATAGAATATGTAGGAACCAATATGGGCATCCAGGTCCCGCTATTGGTTATTGACTGGAGAAGCATCTCGGTCATGTCTACATCATTCTCGAACCCGTAGGGTCCGCACGCTTAACGTTCGTTGACGATATAGTACTATATGAGTTATGTATGTTGGTGACCGAATGTTGTTACGAGTCCTGGATGAGATCACGGACATGACGAGGAGCTCCGGAATGGTCTGAAGGTAAAGATTGATATATAGGACGATAGTATTTGGTCTCCGGAAGAGCTTCGGAATGCACCGGATAATTATCGGATCACCGGAAGGCCACGACGGATTGTTGGGCCTAACGGGCCAAAAGGAGGGAGCACACCAGCCCACAAGGGGGTTGGCGCGCCCACCTCCAGGCCGCCGGTCGTAAGAAAGGAAAGAGGGGCTGGCCCCCTCCTGCCTTTCTCCTCGCAAGGGAGAAGGAAGGGGAGGCTCCATAAGGCAGTCGGCCCCCTTTCTTTCCCCCCATAGGCCAAGAAGGAAGGGGGCGCGCCTAGGACAGGCGCCCTAGGGTGGCCGCTGGCCCCCTTGGGGTGCGCCTAGGGCTGCCTCCCCTCCCCCCTCCACCTATATATATGAGAGGAGGGGAGGGGGCTCCACATACCATGAATCCCCAAGCCTTGTGTCGACGCCCCTTCTCCCTCTAGTTCATCCTCCACTCTAATCTATTATGCTTGGCGAAGCCCTGCGGAATAGTTTCACCACCACCGTCATCACGCTATTGTGCTGCCGGAACTCATCTACTACTTTACCTCTCTTGCTGGATCGACAAGGCGAGGACGTCATCGAGGTGAACGTGTGCTGAACGCGGAGGTGTCATGCGTTCGGAGCTTGATCAGGACGGATCATGAAGTTGTACGACTACATCAACCATGTTGATAACGCTTCCGCTTAGCGATCTACAAGGGTACGTAGATGCTCTCCCGTCTCGTAGCTATGCATATCCATGGATAGATCTTGCGTGTGCGTAGAAAATTATTGTTTTTCAAGCAGCGTTCCCCAACAGAAACTGCACACTAACTGACTTGTGACTGCCATGTTAGATATTGCTGGTTTATCTAAGGCGTGGTGGGGGAGGCTGCATTGACTTCATGTCATGTCCTGAATAGAGTTCCTAACTAGAATAAAGAGACAACCACTTACGAAGAGTGGGTTGGGAGAAAACAATCACTTTCTTGTTTGCACACTTGGGGATGCTTGGCAAAGGTCAATATTCCTATCCCTAAGAAACACGAACTCGGAGCAAAGACAGTGGATTGTATCTTTCTAGGTTATGCTCAGCGGAGCATTACATATAGTTTTTTAGTGGTTAAATTTGAGGTACCTGATATGCAAGTTGATACTATAATGGAATCTCGTGATGCAACATTTTTTTTGAGAAATATTCCCATGAAAGATATGCATGGTATTGCTAGATTTTCTTCTGAGATAAATCCCAAATCTAGTACATCTTATGAGTATTTCGAATAATCACCTGAGGAAGTCCTTGAGACGGATAACAATGAAGCTTGCGAGGAGCAAGAGACAAAGGACTAGAAAATACTTTTGTAAGATTTCATTGTATACCTTGTGGATGACACTCCCAAGTCTATTGCAGACGCATATGCATCTCCGGATGTAGATGATTAGAAAGAGGCTGCCCATAATGAGATGGACTCAATTCTTCCTAATGCAACTTGGAAGCTAACTAAATGACCCTATGGTTGTAAACCCGTGGGTTGTAAGTGGGTGTTCAGAAAGAAGTTAAGGCTTGATGGTACTATTGATAAGTACAAGGCGCAGCTTGTGTCCAAGGGCTACACTTAGAAAGAAGGCGAAGTTACTTTGACACCTATTCACCCGTTTCTAGAATGACCACCATTCGGGTGCTACTTTCCATGGTTGCCTCTTATGGTCTTATAATTCATCAAATGGATGTAAAGACAACTTCCCTAAATGGAGAGTTGGAAGAGGAAATCTATATGAATCAGCTTGATGGGTTTGTGGTAAAGGGTGGAGAGAGAAAGGTATGCAACTTGTTAAATCTTTGTATGGTCCTAAACAGGCACCTAAGCAATGGCATGAGAAGTTTGAAAGAACTCTGACTTCTGCAGGATTTGTCATTAATGAGGCTGATAGGTGTGTTTACTATCGCCATGGTTTGGGCAATAGTGTTATATTATGTTTGTATGTGGATGACATACCGATCTTTGGTACAAACATTGATGTGATCAATGAGGTTATGTATTTTCTATCAAAGAGCTTTGACATGAAAGATCTAGGAGAAGCCGATGTGATTCTAAACATCCAACTTATTGAAGATGAGAGTGCGATTACTCTAACACAATCTCACTATGTTTAGAAGGTCTTGAGCTAGTTAGGCTTTATGGATATCAAGCCTTCTCCAATACCTTATGATCCCAGTGTGACACTCAGTAAGAACACGAAAGAAGCGAGAGATCAATTAAGATACTCTCAAAATGTTGGTTCACTCATGTACTTAGCTAGTGCAACAAGGCCAGATATGTCCTTTGCTATGAGCAAACTGAGTAGGTTCATGTCCAACTCGGGTGATGATCATTGGGATGCACTAGAAAGAGTCTTGCGCTATCTGAGAGGTACTATGAGTTACAAAATTCACTACTCAGGGCATCCTTTTATGCTAGAAGGATATAGTGATTCGACCTAGATATTCGATGTTTATGTACTCTACGCCACAAGCTAGTGGGTGTGTATTTACTCATGGAGGTGGCGCAATCTTGCAAACAAACCATATTGACGGGGTCAACTATGGAAGCAGAACTTACTACTTTAGACACATCCGTTGTTGTAGCACAATGGCTGCGTGAGCTCTTGGTGGACTTGCATGTGGTTGAAAAACCTGTACCGGCTATTCTTATGAATTGTGACAACCAAACGGTTATAGCTAAAGTGAACAATTCTAAGGATAATTTGAAGTCATTAAGACAGGTGAAGAGACGTTTGCAGTCTGTCAGGAAGTTGAGAAACTTCGGAGTAATAATTGTTACGTATATTCAAATAGACAAAAAACCTGTTAAATCCCTTTATAAGGGGACTATCACGAAATGTGATAGATAATGCATCAAGGGAGATGGGTCTGAGACCCATAGATGTTACACCATAGAAGAACCCAACCTTTGTGATCGGATATCTCGTGAATTAGGACCTAGGAAGAACAAGCTATTGGTTAACAGGGGAGAGTAACATATAACCCTCTATATGTGAAGATGCAAAACTCTCGGAGTTGCAAGGCAGGTTGGCAACATGCCTTCATGTGGTTCTGTCGGTTATAATCTACATCTACATCTACACTACTATTAACAGAGCAAACTTAAATTCCACTAAAGCCACATGAAAAAGTGTACTCATAAGAACCAGAGGCGTTAGATCAACCAAACTAAATTACATCCAAGAATCAATATTACATCAAAGGTCTATCACACAAACTAACACTCCACATTAAATGGTCTGACAGGAAGACATGCACAATCCTGCCCCCACCCACGATCCACCTCAGCCAAACCGTCCGCCGCACATCACGCCGCTAAATGCATCTGCCTGTGTACTTATTCTCCTCTTGAACTGATGTACGATATTGGGTCTTTGCATTTTCAATCGCCATGCATTTTCTTCATGATTTGGTGCATGTGCACATACTTTGTGACAAACCAATTCATATTATCGTCGAGCTTGGATCATTTGCTTCTTTTATAATGGCTGGAGATGTGGTGTAGGAGGATCAGCAGAATGGCTGTGCCAGCGGGCCCCGAGCATGGTGGCCCGTGCAACATGAAGAAGACCACTCAGACAAAGGGCGGGTACTCAAATAGCCAATAATGCAAGGAGGCGTGTAGGTCTGTGTTTCCGAGTTATCTCTTTTAGCACTAGCGATTAAATGGTCTATAGCTGCTTAGGCGTGCTTGCCTAAAATGTACTTCGGTAGTTGCTAGAGCCATGCTAGCTTCATATGTTGTTCTTGCAGCCTCAACTAGCTAACTTTATTTAAAGAAAATGTTGTTATATCTTCCAATTATTGTTATTCAGATCTTTGTTGTTGTTGTTGTTGTTGTTGTTGTTGTTGTTGTTGTCATTCAGAGTACAAATGTTATGAAAATTTCAGGAATTTTGATTTTATTTTTAGAAAAGCCTACTTTAAAGTTTTGTAAATCCATTATTTTCTTTGAGTTTGCCGTGGAGGTGAGTTGGGAACCTTTTCTTAACTTGGTGGATGCACCGTTGTAGTGACGGAGACTTGCCTGAATGTTGTTTTCCTCCACGTGAAGTGCTTAGAATTCTCAAAGGCGTCAACAAGTCCCGAAGGAGATTGACAAGGTGCAGGCAAGACCGCTGATCTCAAGCTCATTCTGTTTTTTATTTGGAGTTGCAGCCAATTTGTGGTGCATCAACCGACTTAGCTTAGGATGTATTGTAGTTGGTTTGGTTGCATCAACCAACATGGCTTTTTATGTATTGTAGTTCATTTGGTACCATTAGTCGACTGGCCAGTTGGAAAACCAGTGGGGAAAACATGTACTGTGAGCTTCCCTCACATTCGGAGTTGACGAAATAGGGTTTTCCCCCGCTTCATATAACAAAGCACGAACAACGACCACAAGGTAACTGCCGGGGCGAATGGCACATCAAGCCCAAAAGGAAGAAGAAGAAGACAAAAATGCCAACAACGGTAGCACGACAAGCACGAATGGTCCGCCATCGCTGCGCCCTCCATCTATGTCCCACCACTCGCCATGGCACCGGACTGCCGCATATCAAACAACACCTCCAAGAAGGAATGCGACGCCAACGACGCTATTGCCCGGACAAGTCCTAGGGTTTCCCTCGGCACATGGAGGGAAGCGGGGGATGGGTAGCACTGACACCCTTCAGGAAGTAATGGCGGCACCCACCGGCGTCACCGCGTCGGAGCCGGATGAATCGACAGGGATTTCTCCCGCACCCCGTGCCCCAACACCCACAAGAACGGAGCCATCCCACCATCTTGCCACCCGCAAGCATGCCCCACCACGGTCTTGGACCCATCCACGTCGTCCTGCTGCGAACACCACCACGAGGTCAAGAAAGCATAGGCAAGAAGTGCCCAGATGGCACGGGCAGAAGCACCGGAGCCGAACGGGAGGGAACCGCCTCCACCACCGTCGCGTCGGAGGCCTCTGCCTCCAGCACCAATGCAGATTGCCGACCGGACAGCGCATCCGAGGCAAACCAGGCCACCCGGGCCTGGCCAGGCCCATATAGGGACCGCAAAGCCCCGGCCACCGCGCAGCTACACGCCAGCAACCGAGCCACCACCCGCCACCAGCCCGACGTGCCGCCACCGCCTCCCGAGAGCCACGCCGATGCCGGCCCGCCCAGACCCGGATGGGGCCCGAAGGGCCCAGATATGGGTCGGCCGGGCGCCGCCAGCCCGAGCCGCCGCCAACGACACCACTGCCGCCCAGATCCCTGCCCCGCCTGCGTCAAGAACCCCCGCTGCCGCGCAGGACCGACGCCGCCTGAAGGCACCGCCCTGAGCTGCTCTGTCCCACGCCGGAGGAACCATGGAAGGGGAAGGGGGCCGCCGTCGCCAGTGTCGCCCGGGCCAGGCCCGTGGTGGGCACCGACGACGATGGCGGGGGGGTGGAGGAGAGGGGTGGAGCGCTCACGGAGGAAGGGGAAGGCGCAGCCGATCGCCCGCGGATGGTCGATGTGCAATGTTGTGTGAGCTTGTTGATGATCTGCTATTTCACAAAATTGGGACATGTGGGATGGTCGATGTGAGGTTAAAAAATTCCTCATTTGTCCGTTCTGATAGTATGATGGATTTTATTGGTAAGAACCTACAATTTCTTTGGTAAGTCTGGGTTAGGAGTTTCGTATATATGCGCCATGATAGTATGTAGGGAAATCATGATATGCTTTTTTTGCAGTGCCAACACTGAAAATGTGAAGTGTGTCATGCATGACTTTTATATGTGTATTAGGATTTGAAGGATAGCTCTATAAACAAAATTCCTTATTTTACACTTCTCTGCTTTGCTTGGCAGGAATTCTTATTGGAAAGAGCGAAGGCATGGTTTGCATGACATTATCCTCAATGGGGCTGGAGATAGCGGGGATCACTGACCGGAGATATATAAATGTTGATACTTGATTTTTCTCACCTAACATCTTCTCACTTCTGTGAAAGACACTTGATTTTCTCATAGTAATAGTTATTTATTATTGTCGATACATAAATGGTTCTTTACTGAACTGTACTTGTATGTGTGTATGAAGAATGGTGATTAACCTTTTAAATAACCAATTGTCCAACAAGGTGATTCTAATTTCTGGTTAGATTATACTATAATAATATGATTAGCAAAAATTCAAATGGTTGTATATTTGACACATACTGCAATGGGCCGAAGCCCGCTTGAATATTTTGTTCAAATACTGAAATTCATTTACAGGAGATTATAATCATTTGGGCGCTATGCATTCAGAAAGTGTCCATTAGATAACAAATTACATAATTAACGCAAAGATGTGCGATATTTGTTTCAACGGGAATGTTCATGAAGAATGATAATCAAATTATTTGTATGAGTCAAGAATTAGGTATTATGCACTTTGTATGAAAATTCAATTTTTTTCAAGAAATATATCTACATTTTGTTAGAATTTTTCATGTTTGATACGTGCGTCACACGTGCACGATTAGTAGTTAGCTAAGATGATGTCCTACAGAGCTGTCTTGAAAGAGCGCACCTGTATGAGGTCCGACTGTAAATGTCATAGTCTATGAGACTTCGGTGATCTCTAGTAAGCTCGCAAAGAGACAAGTAAGTACGACGTATATTCTCCAAATCTCGGGGTAGCCTACTAGCAACCGGGAAATGGTTAATAGTTCAAGTGAAACCTGTTCACACAAAATTAGCAATTGAAGGCATAGTTCATTATCAAGTTGTGGATGGATGTAACTTAGGCAAAAGTTCAACTTAACACTCTGTGCTGAAACACTAGTATATTAAAAAAGATAGCAAGAAAAGGCAAATCTCTAAATGAGTATTTGAGATCTCGTGGGGATTGTTAGAAATAAACTCCTATTTGTTTTAGTGGCTTAGGTTCGAATATCCATTTCTGAGCCAGGATTCATCTGCACCTGGTGAAGAGAAAATTCGAAAACAATAGTAAAAAAGTTCAAAAATATATGGATTTTTTTCATCAAAGATGATTTGATACGTGAGATCCGCTCCAAATTTCAATTCATTTCGACATATGAGTAGCTCTCAGTAAAAAAAAAATTGGATCAGAACAGTACATGAACAGTAGACTGTTTCACAGACCCCAAATTTATCTTTTTTGCCGAGAGCTACTTAAATGTCCAAATGAGCTCAAGTTTTTGGAGCAGACCTCACGCACCTAAGCATCTTCCATGCAAAAAAAAAAAACAGATTTTTTGAATTTGTTTACTCTCTTTTTTAAATTTTCTCTTCACCGCAGATGAGCATGGGAGCCCAATAGCCGCGCTGTCTGTAAAAATATTAGTCCATCTGTAAATCTTGAATTATTCTTGGGGATACATTAACCATCTTTTCTGATGTAGTAGTATTTCTTTGCAGCAAGTTCTGGTGACCCCGGAACATTGTGTTTCCTCCCGATCCTAGCAAGCTATACTACTCTGACTGGGGAGGCCCGTCACCAGGCCACTGGCCTTGGCAAGCTAATCGAGAAGGAAAGGAAGAGACGAGACGGGGGCAGCAGCCAGCCAGCCAGCAAGCGGCAATAAATTTGGTTTTGATGGCATCAGTGCCATAAATTGGCGCCTTCCTGTTAGCTGGGCGTCCATACTGTGTGCATCAATGGTGCACTGTCCCCCCTCCTCCCAATTATTAGCACCGTTCCATCCTCCTTTTCCCTTGATGAGAAAATAAAGGAGCCATCGGTTCCAGTTGGCACAGGGATCAAGACAACGCTGCGTTCCATTTCCTTTTCGTTTTCTGATCGAGGACGTGAGTCACCTCCGTCGAATTCATTGCCAAAAACACAAAACAGCTACGAATTCGAAGTTAATGAGCAGGTTGCAGGCCTCCACAGATGCCTGTAGGAGTGTACTCGTGCTGCTCCCATCGACGTCGTAGCTCAGCTAGGCGCCTGAGCCGTCCAGGAGCATCAATGCGCGTCCTGACGTCGTAAATGGCATGTATGCATGGCCCGGCGTCGCCTCACCGCCTCCTTGTAAACCGCGACGGAATGCAGCTGGCTATGATCAGACGAGACGCGCACGCGACGACGCAGGATCAGACGGTATGCGTGTACGTTACGGCGCGGCGCAGGAGGATTTTAACCGGCCGCCTGGGACGAGAGCCGTTATGGCTTGCCTTCTTCTCGACCCTACCCTACAGGCGCGCACTGGTTCCGGGCCTGCGCCACATGAACCCACCCACGACGGCGACGCGCTGGGTCTCGGCACGCTGTAGGGAGGTCAAATGGTGGTACTTCCATACGCTGTAACGGAGTAGTACCACCACAACACACAGGCGAACACTCGCCGGCCCGCCGCTACAGTGGAGACACGCCCGGCATCTGCATCGGCATGCATGCAATGCAACACAGCGCGATGCAGCAACGGTAAAGTGCGCGCTCTGCCGCTGCGGCCGGCTCCGACGAGAGCGTTTCTTTGCTGGAAGGACTCTAGGGACTGGGGCTGAAGGCAACCGCGGCTGCCGTACCGGGGCACACGGTTCGCGCGCGCTGCTGCGGCTGTCTGCGGCCATGCACCGGACAGACAGACAGCGACTTCGCTTTTTTTTTCTAATGTTGGGACAGCGACTTGAGTTTTGATCAGCTAACTCGGTACGTTTGGACGTTTTTTTTTCGGGAGGTACGTTTCGACGTTAATCGCGTAACCGAAGCAACGTAGCGGTCCCAAATTCGCTTTGGGCGGACGGGACCGGTCTCATGCAGCAGCACTGCTCACGTCACATTCCCGAAGGAAGGACGAGGAGGAGCAAGCAGAGTAAAACTTGACTCCCATTTTAACTTGCATCATACTCCTGCTACTATCACGATACCGTTTCCCTCTGTAATATAGCGGGCAGCAGTAAACATATACTACTACTACTACTAGCAGAGAACAAAAACCCAAGGAAAACCAGGACGATGGATCGACGCCAGTAATAATTACCAAGTTTAGGATGTAATAATTGCCACCTCATAATCCTTCCCTAGAGGCACGCAGTGTCCACCTCATCATTGGGGGTAAAGGTAAAGCCAGCCAGATCGACCACCAACTGCCATATCCAGGGAAGTATAACCATCTCCGACTCCGAGCAACCGGGCAAGCCACCTAACCACTGCATGAACAAAAAGCTAAGGTGTCCCTACCAGAATGCAGCTTGCCCAGGAGCCCCTAACCAACCGACGCATGCCAAAAACTAAACAGAAAGGGATGTGATGTGCACAGGAGGCAGCTAATTACAAAATCTGACAACAAGGACAAGATGGTTTGCGCTTCACTCAAAGTCATTTTATCTCTAAAAGCTTGATGATGCCCTCCTCCAGTGCTGCTTCAGTTTCCAGGACGTCCTCACGCGCCTCTTCACCCTTGGCTGCATCATCATCAGCCCCAGACTGCCTTGCTGGGGCAGCAGTGCTGCATTCACTGGTAGAAGTAGAAGCAGAACTAGCTGCAGCAGCAACAGGGCATGGGACTACTTCACTGGTGACCACCTCTGAAGCTTCCTTGACTTGAGCTGGAGCCTCCATCTTAACCGGAGGCTCAGTCGCCGCCGGTGGTGCGTCCTTACCTTCTGACAATGGTTCCTTTGCTGGCTGGGGCTGCACATCCTTCATCTGAATGGGCATTACAGACGACGACAGCGATCCCTTAAACAGCTGGTGTTGCGCATCCTTTACCTGAACAGGCATCGCAGATGACCGCGATTCCTTGGTTGGCCTCTGCTGCGCATCCTTCACCTGAACAGGGATCGCAGACGACATCGATTCCCTTATTGCCTTGTGGTGCACATCCTTCATCTGAACAGACATCACAGGTCTTGGACGCTGCGCAGGACCCGAGGGAGCAAAGTGTGGAGAAGCTGGCCTGATGCGAACTGGGGATGCCATCCGGACTGACGGTGGGTTGCTCAGGAGAGGAGGAAGCTGCTGTGTGCGTCCACTTGGAGGTGGGAGAGGTGGAGCAGAGAACACAGGGATAGAGCTCCTGACTGTGACCGGAGGAGCCATACTATGGCAAGGCATACGGTAGTGCCCAACTGGGACATAAGGGGCTGCTTCTGCGGCCGGGAACCTCGACCTTGAATTAGAGCTTTCAATGGGCCAGAACGGTGACTGTGATGCTCCATCAGCCGCGGCTGGTGACTCTGGTCTGGATCTTGAACTAGACTTTGGCCGGAATAGAGGAAGAATCTTCGAGTAACTGGACTGAGAGGATTGACCAAAACAAGGCTTCCTCTCTGGTTGCATGGGAAATTTCTTGGGAAATGGTGAAGCATTGGGATTATTGGCCATCGCTATCTTTTCCTTCGTGCGGTAGTTGAGAAGGGCTCGGGCAATCCTGATCTGCTCCTGCTCATCATTGTTCTCCGGTTCATTGCTCGTATTCGCCTCCTCACGTGCCACTGTTTCAGAGAGGGAAATAACATGAGCGAAGTGCTGCTGTGTAATACTGTAATGACAATGTTACACAGCAGATATTGACAAACATATTTTACAGATGCTGTAATGAGATCAAAATAAAATCAAGCTGGCATGAGAGACACATCAGTTAATGGTCCATTTAGCCAGTACAGGAAAGCTCTGCTAAGTGAAATGGCATATCAAATGCACCTAGCTAGATTAGAACTTAAGAGGAATGGGTCATTCGCATGCTAGACCTAAAAATATATTTTAGGATCACAAAAGTTTCCTTTCTTTTAGGTGAATAATGTGGTCGTAGAAACTACGAAAAAGGAATGACGCTATTCTTTGTTTAATGAACAATGCATTGCAATGAATAAACAATAAAAATATACTAGTAATACTCACATTGTTTCAACGAAGCCCAGGCTGCAGAAGCAGCATTTTTTTCAGCTTGCTTCTTATTCTTAGCATGATCACCTGTAAAGGTGATCCCCGCTAATTCTACTGTGCATGTGAAAACTGGCAGATGGCCAAGGCCAGACCGCTCTGTTGTATATGAAGGCAACGGTGCCCCAACTCTCTGGGCTACTTCCTGTAGAAGGTTTTTGTAAACCCCTGTTTCATCCTGTTTAACATAAATGTACCACCAAAAGTAAGTAATGTAACAGATTATGGAGTAAAAGTTGTGGATACATGACACTACTTGCAAGATCAAAGAGAAATCACGTTAACAGGTTAATGATTAAGATACAATGATCAGCTATTGCTCTTTCATGAACAGAAGCAATAATATCAAGCAAAGAAGGAAGGCTTTCAGAATTAAAAAGTAAGATGACTTGTGATTTAAGACAATGCTGGCATATCTAATACTTCAACAGCAATGATTACGGTTTATAAAAGTTTAAATAGGAAGTGGTCGTTGAGTTATCTATGGCTATTGGCTAATTAGAAAGGTAGTTAACATGATCGAATATCTGCTTTAGCAAAACTGATTAATCTAACCAAGGAACATGAGTAGTTTCCAAAACTACATAGATTATTCTTCGTCTTCTAATGCAAAATGGACACATTTGGAGCCGAGTTAAAAAAAAACATAGACAGATTCTGGATACAAGCCATCCGATAATAAAAGGAAACAATTCTTACAGATTAGTATTTGAACAACTACAGATATAAATAGTAGCATTCCAAAAGACCCGAGGGGTGGAGGTACTTGACCACGAAACTCACTTAGACTAAGGAGTTGGAGTCAGTTGAACTGTACAAATCTACAGATATAACATCAATGGACCTTAAGAGGATTTTTCTAAAGAAATTGTAAACAGTAGCATTTTTAACTGTATAGAAACAATGGCTCAATCACCCGCAAAAAAAAAAACAAAAAAAAAACAATGGCTCAATACTCGGCTGCAACTACCCTATCCTATTTACCATCGCTTTGAGTTTAAAGTTTTGTCAAAGTTTTCACATTTTTAATGTTTTATTTCCATTGATGTCATAACCCTTTCTGCAACAAATATTGTTTAACGATCATGAATCGGTGGAATACTAGTACCAATTCCTTTCATAGTCCAAACTGTGAAAGGTCAAACCCTAAATGCAGTCAACAATGAGACCTGCCTAACATTTGACTAGCAATATTTCAAAATGACAGTAAACGCAAAGGGAGTACAATTCACCATAACCATCATTTGCAAGAACTTTGGTCAGAAACATCATGACCTTGTTTAGAGAGGGGGGCATTTGGGAACAAGCTAGTCTCGAACCAAATCACCAAATTCCACGGAGCAATCTCTCCATGTAGTACGAAGGCGTCGGCGGTCGCACACTCAGCCCGCACCAGGATCCTGCCTGCCTAAAAGGCAGGGGGCAAAGCGACGGCAGCCCGCACTAGCACCAGCAGCGACACCCACCCACGCCCTCCCTCCCTCCCTCCCAGAGATGAGACACAAAGAAGGAACCAAAGCACCCCGCACTAGGCAACGGCGGCGCACCCATGGCTAGCCCGAGTTGACCGCACGCACTCGGCGACACCAACGCCAACGCGGTAGTGGCCCGGCAGCACACACAGAATGGCACCACCATCCATCCAACCCCCTCCGTTGTGGGCTGCGTGGGGGCCTGCCTGCCACTAAACCCCCCGGGCCCATCCGCATTGACCTGCGACGCCGGGTTAGGTGCGGGCGGCCTCCCATTCAATCCCGCCCACCCACCCCCACGCCCTCGCCATTAATACACACCACTGTGAAGACCGAAACCTAATCTACGCCCACCCCCCACGATTAAAAAGTTTTGCTCGCCACTAATCTCTCTCATCTCCCTACACGGCCGCAGATCCCAGTCCAAAGCCACACACGTCCCGTTCGCTGTCAGGTCAAACGAGCACATGTGTCGCCGTGTACCCGCCACTTTTCTTATTGTTAGTCGTAGCAGTATAACGTGTTCCCATGGCATCTTCTTCCCACCGCGCGTACCGGGAAGGCTACTACTAGTCTTTACTGCAACTCGGCTTCCGCTCCGGGTCAGGTTCATACGGCGGGGTTTTACTCGCCCCCCATCAATGCGCCATTATTACTGCCCGGGTTTAGTTAATGTTAATCAGGGCTTACGAAGACTTTCTGGCGAGGGGCTGACGAATCCGGTGGAAAATCGTGGGAGTTGCGGCCGGCCAGGACCCGAGCGCCAACTCCTATGAGGACTAGATTGAAAATTATTGGTGGGGATCCGTCGCCGTTACGTCGCGAGAGCACATTTAACGACGGATTAAAGAAATGGGGATCGATGGGCGGCTTGTCGTAGTACGAATAATTAAGTCACTTAATTGCGTCTATTAGTACTGAATTATTACGTAGAGTGGGAGCTTTTTTTTTTTGAAATTTACTCCACTGTGCGAGTGAGGGAACAGATTACTTTTGTTAAATACTAGATGAATTTGGAAAATAGTAACTGAACTAGTACTTCATCGGCAACTTTTTCTGAGGGGATCCTCCTTTTGGGAAAGGAAAAATACGCTGAAGTTTTTGACGCGGAACTTTTCGTGCTGACTGCTTGCTCCGAGTTTGGTCATGCCGCTGACGAAGCCCCAAGCCCCCAGTTCCAAACGAGACAAAACCTAGAAGCCACGACTAAGCAATGAATCTGATCGAACTAAAAGACCAAGGTAAACCATGTATTCGTGCAAGATTTCTCCGTAATCCCCTGCATTCCCCTGTGAGGAACTCATAAGCTAGCAGTAGTACATGGCTAATCACCCACGCGAATTCCGCAATGAGTTGTGAGAACAAACAATGGTGGCAGTAATAATTGTATGAAAGGATCGGCTAAATCCTGCCCTAGAGAAGCTCCTTAAATTCAACCACGGACAGTCGCTAGCGAGCAAAGATAAACTCGAGAAACATCCAGAACAAATCAGAGCAAGAGGAATAACCAAGGAACATGAGTAGTTTCCAAAACTACATAGATTATTCTTCGTCTTCTAATGCAAAATGGACACATTTGGAGCCGAGTTAAAAAAAACATAGACAGATTCTGGATACAAGCCATCCGATAATAAAAGGAAACAATTCTTACAGATTAGTATTTGAACAACTACAGATATAAATAGTAGCATTCCAAAAGACCCGAGGGGTGGAGGTACTTGACCACGAAACTCACTTAGACTAAGGAGTTGGAGTCAGTTGAACTGTACAAATCTACAGATATAACATCAATGGACCTTAAGAGGATTTTTCTAAAGAAATTGTAAACAGTAGCATTTTTAACTGTATAGAAACAATGGCTCAATCACCCGCAAAAAAAAAAACAAAAAAAAAACAATGGCTCAATACTCGGCTGCAACTACCCTATCCTATTTACCATCGCTTTCGGAGTTTAAAGTTTTTGTCAAAGTTTTCACATTTTTTAATGTTTTTATTTCCATTGATGTCATAACCCTTTCTGCAACAAATATTGTTTAACGATCATGAATCGGTGGAATACTAGTACCAATTCCTTTCATAGTCCAAACTGTGAAAGGTCAAACCCTAAATGCAGTCAACAATGAGACCTGCCTAACATTTGACTAGCAATATTTCAAAATGACAGTAAACGCAAAGGGAGTACAATTCACCATAACCATCATTTGCAAGAACTTTGGTCAGAAACATCATGACCTTGTTTAGAGAGGGGGGCATTTGGGAACAAGCTAGTCTCGAACCAAATCACCAAATTCCACGGAGCAATCTCTCCATGTAGTACGAAGGCGTCGGCGGTCGCACACTCAGCCCGCACCAGGATCCTGCCTGCCTAAAAGGCAGGGGGCAAAGCGACGGCAGCCCGCACTAGCACCAGCAGCGACACCCACCCACGCCCTCCCTCCCTCCCTCCCAGAGATGAGACACAAAGAAGGAACCAAAGCACCCCGCACTAGGCAACGGCGGCGCACCCATGGCTAGCCCGAGTTGACCGCACGCACTCGGCGACACCAACGCCAACGCGGTAGTGGCCCGGCAGCACACACAGAATGGCACCACCATCCATCCAACCCCCTCCGTTGTGGGCTGCGTGGGGGCCTGCCTGCCACTAAACCCCCCGGGCCCATCCGCATTGACCTGCGACGCCGGGTTAGGTGCGGGCGGCCTCCCATTCAATCCCGCCCACCCACCCCCACGCCCCTCGCCATTAATACACACCACTGTGAAGACCGAAACCTAATCTACGCCCACCCCCCACGATTAAAAAGTTTTGCTCGCCACTAATCTCTCTCATCTCCCTACACGGCCGCAGATCCCAGTCCAAAGCCACACACGTCCCGTTCGCTGTCAGGTCAAACGAGCACATGTGTCGCCGTGTACCCGCCACTTTTCTTATTGTTAGTCGTAGCAGTATAACGTGTTCCCATGGCATCTTCTTCCCACCGCGCGTACCGGGAAGGCTACTACTAGTCTTTACTGCAACTCGGCTTCCGCTCCGGGTCAGGTTCATACGGCGGGGTTTTACTCGCCCCCCATCAATGCGCCATTATTACTGCCCGGGTTTAGTTAATGTTAATCAGGGCTTACGAAGACTTTCTGGCGAGGGGCTGACGAATCCGGTGGAAAATCGTGGGAGTTGCGGCCGGCCAGGACCCGAGCGCCAACTCCTATGAGGACTAGATTGAAAATTATTGGTGGGGATCCGTCGCCGTTACGTCGCGAGAGCACATTTAACGACGGATTAAAGAAATGGGGATCGATGGGCGGCTTGTCGTAGTACGAATAATTAAGTCACTTAATTGCGTCTATTAGTACTGAATTATTACGTAGAGTGGGAGCTTTTTTTTTTTGAAATTTACTCCACTGTGCGAGTGAGGGAACAGATTACTTTTGTTAAATACTAGATGAATTTGGAAAATAGTAACTGAACTAGTACTTCATCGGCAACTTTTTCTGAGGGGATCCTCCTTTTGGGAAAGGAAAAATACGCTGAAGTTTTTGACGCGGAACTTTTCGTGCTGACTGCTTGCTCCGAGTTTGGTCATGCCGCTGACGAAGCCCCAAGCCCCCAGTTCCAAACGAGACAAAACCTAGAAGCCACGACTAAGCAATGAATCTGATCGAACTAAAAAGACCAAGGTAAACCATGTATTCGTGCAAGATTTCTCCGTAATCCCCTGCATTCCCCTGTGAGGAACTCATAAGCTAGCAGTAGTACATGGCTAATCACCCACGCGAATTCCGCAATGAGTTGTGAGAACAAACAATGGTGGCAGTAATAATTGTATGAAAGGATCGGCTAAATCCTGCCCTAGAGAAGCTCCTTAAATTCAACCACGGACAGTCGCTAGCGAGCAAAGATAAACTCGAGAAACATCCAGAACAAATCAGAGCAAGAGGAACAGCTAGTGGAAGCTATAGGAGGGAGGGAGGGGGCGATGGGAAGAGGCGGGGAGGGGGGTCGTACCAGGATGCGGGCGGCTAGGGAGTAAGAGGGGCCGCGCCGAGCGAGCGCGGCGAGGGCGACCTCGGCGGCAGCATGCTCGGCCTGGCGGAGCGTCGTGAAGAACCCGGGGCTCTCAAATTGCTCGCCGTTGAAGATGACCGCAGCTTTGAACCGCGGCGCGTGGTCCGGCCCCTCCCGCAGGCACGTGTACGCCGGCAGGTTGAAGCAGCTCCGCTGCGCCAGCTCCTGAAGCTGGTTCTTATACATCGCCGCCGACCGCCACTCCTACCTGCCCGGCCACCGCTCCCTTGAGTCCCACCGCTGCTTCTAATGCCGGCCGCCCTGGCCGGAGATGGCTACAGCGAGAGATCTACCCAGGGGCAGAGGTGGAGGTGGAGAAGGAGGAGGGGAGAAGTGTGGAGTGCTAGGAACGGAGAGGGGAGCCGATTTATATTTTTTTCTTTGGCTTTATTTTTGGGATGGGTTTAATGCTAGTGCCCTGCAGTTATTAGCTTGGCTGGACCGGGAGGATGACAGCAGGACCCATAACATCCTGCGCCTTTTTTATTTCTGAACTTAGGGCTGGAAGATCTGCAAATTCAAATAAACTTTAAATGCTATTTTTTCTGAACTTAGGGCTGAAAGTTCGGCAAATTCGAATATACTATTAAATGTCGCTGATTAATAGCACGGACATGAACAAAATCAGCGACATTTAAGATGAACCGGAGGAAGTAGTATCAATTATCTTGTCACATTATTATTTCGATCTAGAAACTAAAAAAATGGTTGTTCACTCATACTATTTCTCATAAGCAAGTATATTTCTTGTTATTTTTTCTTTCATACTATAAATAGTTTAGAAACACTAATTGTTTAATGGGAATATGTCATTCTTAAGGCGAGAGAGAGGGTCGACCGGCGGCACATCAACTTTCATGTAACTGGCAAGTTCTTTTTTTCCGAAAAACAAAAACGCGCATGATGTCCGGGGTCCTGCTGTCATCCTCCCGGTCCAGCCAAGCTAATAACTGCAGAGCTGAACTTACGGCTGGAAAATCGGCAAATTCGAATAAACTATTAAATATTATTTTCCTGAACTTAGGGCCGAAAGATCGGCAAATTCGAATATACTATTAAATGTCGCTGATTAATAGTACAAAATTGAACTAAATCGGCGATGTTTAAGATGAACCGGGGGAAGTATCAATTATCTTGCCACATTATTTTGATGTAGAAACTAAAAAAATGGTTCTTCATTCATGCTATTTCTCATAGGCAGGTATATTTGTTGTTATTTCTCTTTCATAACTATAAATAGTTTAGAAACACTAATTGTTTAATGGGAATATGTCATTCTTGAGGCGAGAGAGAGGCTCGACCGGTGGCACAACAACTTTCATGTCACGTGGCAAGTTCTTTCTTTTACTTTATAATTTGGAGAAGTTTAATGTTGATGCCTTGCGGACTGTGGTTACTAGCTTGGCTAGCCCAAAAGGATGACAAGCAAACCATGAGGCTCGTCATCTTTCTTGTTATAAATTTAAACATGGAAGATGGGCAAATTCAGAATCATGATTTATCTTATAATAACATTGTTGATTTTAGAGATTGAAAAATAACATGATAACATAATTTTGTTTGTGTGATAACATCTTTTCATAAACAACTAACAGGTTAGGATGATGGATATCTATTCTTCTCTCTACTAACTATAAATGGCTTAAACCCTTCTTGACATATGGGAATGTTCAGTCATCATTTCGGAGAGTGAGGCAATACATATTTTTCTTTGCCTTTGTTTTTTGGAGAGGTCTAAGGCTGGTGCTCTATAATTGCTTGCTTTTTTGGACTTAGGGGAAGGGTACATTAGGGACCCAGTACATTGCTCGTTATTACTGTTCTGATTTCAGAGATGGGAGATAGGCAAACTTGGGTTTATTTTTTTTATTATTCTCATTTTAGTAATTGAAAACATAAGAAATGACGATAGATTTGGAGAAGCAATACATGTTTTTGAATGTAGGATATTTATTTATCTTCCCGTGGTAGCCATAAATGGATTCAAAAGCTTATTGCTAGATTGAAATATTGAGACATTCTTTAGTGAGAGAGCGTCGTGCAGGAGCACATCCACATGTCGAGCCCATATATTTTTTGTTTGCCTTTATATTTTGGAGTAAAAGTGTTGTTACTAGCTTGTCTTGACTGGACCGAGAAGATCACAACAGAAACCCATACATCCCTGATTTTATTGATTTTAATTAAGATATTGGAGTTGGAGGAAATTTGAATTCATCCTACAACAATATTAATAATTTTTATTTTAGAAAAGCAAAATAATAAAATAATTATTCTTTCTGCGGTAGAGATAGCATCCTTTTAGAACGCAACAAAAGGATTTGAATGCCGGATATTTTATTTTATTTGGTAACGTTAAATGGTATGTAAACATCTATTGCCAGATGGGAATATTGAGTTATTCTTTGATGTGAATATTGAATTAATATTCGATGCTAAATATTTTTATAAACATAGGATATTCTATTTTATTAGGTAACATTAAATGGTTTATAACATCTATTGCCAGATGGCTAATGCCAGAGTGGCAAGACGATTTTTTTTCTTTGCCTTCATTTTTTGGTAAGGTTTAATGGCAGTGCCCTAAAGTTACTAGCTTGGCTGGGCTAGGAGGATGACAGTATAGACCCAACACATTCCGTGTGTTTTCCTGCTGGGAGATAGGAAAAGTTATGTTCTTCATTTATTTTCATATTGCAAAGAGAGGCTTGACTCAGTGGTTAGGCATGCGGTTATGCAGCCTAACGACCCGAGTTCAATTCCTAGAATTGATAGGTGGTGCGCATGGGTTTTTCCCCATTTATTAAGTATCAAGCTTAGTGTGTGGTGAAACCACTCGTAAGGAAATATCTGGTTACTCATTTAAAAAATTCCGAGCACCATGTTTATCTTGGTACTCATACTAAAATGGTTATATGCATCCCTAGTTGGTGCACAGACCGGGAAATGAAAATCTCTCCCATTTTTTGAACCTAGAAAGACCGAGTTCGTCTCGAGTCGCCCCCGCCGGTGACAGGAGGGAACCCTAGCCGCCTCCCAGCTGCCCTCCTCTAGCTCCTTCCCTCCCCTGCTGCCGCCAGAGTGTTGGAAATATGCCCTAGAGGCAATAATAAATTGGTTACTATCATATTTCCTTGTTCATGATAAATGTTTATTATTCATGCTAGAAATGTATTGACCGGAAACTTAAATACATGTGCGAGTACATAAACAACACCGTGTCCCTAGTAGGCATCTACCAGACTAGCTTGTTGATCAAAGATGGTTAAGGTTTCCTAACCACATACATGACTTGTCATTTGATAATGGGATCACATCATTAGGAGAATGATGTGATTGACAAACCCAACCGTAAGCTTAGCAACAGATCATATCGCTTTGTTATTTGCTACAACTCTCTTCATGTCAAGTACTGTTCCTTAGACTGTGAGATCGTGCAACTCCCTGACACCGAAGGAATACTTAGTGTGTATACAAACGTCACTTCATAACTGGTTGATCATAAAGGTGCTATACAAGTATCTCTAAAGGTGTTTGCTGGTTGGGATGGATCAAGACTAGGATTCCTCACACCGTATGACAGAGAGATATCTCTGGGCCCTCTAGGTAATAAAACATCGTAAAGAGATTGCAAGCAATGTGGCTAATGAGTTACTCATGAGATCTTGTGTTACGAAACGAGTAAAGAGACTTGCCGGTAACGAGATTAAACTAGGTATGGAGATATTGACGATCGAATCTCAGGCAAGTAACATGTCGTCGAACAAAGGGAACTACATACGAGATTAACCGAATCCTCGACATTGTGGTTCAACCGATAAAAGATCTTCATGGAATATGTAGGAACCAATATGGGCATCCAGGTTCCGCTATTGGTTATTAACTGGAGAGGTGTCTTGGTCATGTCTACATGATTCTCGAACTCGCAGGGTCCGCACGCTTAATGTTCGGTGATGCTAGAGTAGTGTTGGGATATGTATGTTGGTGACCAAATGTTGTTCGGAGTACCGGATGAGATCCCAGACATCACGAGGAGCTCCGAAATGGTCCGGAGGTAAATATTTATATATAGGAAGTCGTGTTTTGGTCGCCGGAAAAGTTTCGGGTATTAGTGATATTGTACTGGGAGTGCCGAAAGGGGTCCGGGGGTCCACGAGGGGGTCCATCTTCCCTGGGGGCCCACATGGGCTGTAGGGGGCACCCTGGCCTACATGGGCCAGGGGCACCACCCCCAAGAGGCTCATCCACCTTGAACAAGGAAAAGGGGAAGAGTCCTAAGGGGGAGGCACCCCCTAGGTGCCTTGGGGAGTGAGGAAACCTCCCTAGGCTAGCGCCCCCTCCTTGGAAGAGGGGCTAGGGTTGCGTCCCAGCCCTTCCCATTGCCTCCTATATATAGTGGGAGAGAGGGAGGGACTGAACACACGAATTCCCACGCCCCGGCGGCAACCCTACCTCTCCCTAACTCCGTCTTCTCCTCAGATTGGTTCCGACGGCGTTTGGTGAATCCCTGCCGGCACTGCACCACCACCACCTCCACCACCCTGTCATGTTGGTTAAGATCACATCTACTTCTCCTCTCTTGCTTGTTGGTTCAAGAAGGAGGAGACGTCATCGAGCCGCACGTGTGCTGAACACGGAGGTGCCGTCCGTTCGGCGCCAGATCAAATTGGATGGCGATCGGATCGTGAAGAGTACGACTACATCAACCGCGTTATATGTGCTTCCACTTTTGGTCTACAAGGATATGTAGACACACTCCCCTCTCGTTTCCATGCATCTCCTAGATTAGATCTTGGGTGTTCGTAGGATATTTTTTTTGATTTTCTTGCTTCGTTCCCCATCACAGAGGGCGTGACCGCGCGAAGCCCGGCCAGCCCCGACGGCGGCAGGGCTCTTCCGCCCCTTCGCGTGTGGATCCGATGCAGGCCAGATTTGACGGGCAAGGGTGTCGTGATGCGGGGGGTCGCGACGGCGCGGATCAGCTTCCTAGTGGCGGCATTGGGAGGCGGGTGGCATGGATGTGGCCTCCGGTGGTGGGGCGTGTTGGTCTTGGCGGCAGCGGCGGCGTTCTAGCTCAGATCAAGCACTAGGTGGCGCGGGCTGTGTGCTACCTCTTGAGCTTGCGTTGGTTTTCCTTTGAAGAGGAAAGGATGATGCAGCAAAGTAGCGTAAGTATTTCCCTCGGTTTTGAGAACCAAGGTATCAATCCAGTAGGAGACGACGCACGAGTCACCGAATACCTGCACAAACAATCAAGAACCTTGCAACCAAAGTGATAAAGGGGTTGTCAATCCTTTCACGGTCACTCGCAAAAGTGAGATCTGATAGAGATAGTAAAGTAAATATTTTTGGTATTTTTGTTGTATAGATTGGATAGTAAAGATTGCAAAATAGTAAACGAGATGCGATATAATGGAAAAGAGATGTAATATAATTGAAAAGAGACACATGGGCCATAGGTTTCACTAGTAGCTTCTCTCAAGATAGCATGTATTATGGTGGGTGAACAAATTACTGCCGAGCAATTGATAGAAAAGCGCATAATTATGAAGACATCTAAGGCAATGATCATGAACATAGGCATCATGTCCGTGTCAAGTAGACCGAAACGATTCGACATCTACTACTATTACTCCACACATCGACTGCTATCCAGCAGGCATCTAGAGTATTAAGTTCATAAGAACGGAGTAACACATTAAGCAGGATGACATGATGTAGAGGGATAAACTCAAGCAATATGATATAAACCCCATCTTTTTATCCTCGATGGCAACAATACAATACGTGCCTTGCTGCCCCTACTATCACTGGGAAAGGACACCGCAAGATTGAACCCAAAGCTAAGCACTTCTCCCATTGCAAGAAAGATCAATCTAGTAGGCCAAACTAAACCGATAATTCGAAGAGACTTGCAAAGATATCAAATCATGCATATAAGAATTCAGAGAAGACCCAAATAGTATTCATAGATAATCTTGTTCATAAATCCACAATTCATCGGATCTCGGCAAACACACCGCAAAAGAGTAATACATCAAATAGATGATCTCCAAGAACATCGAGGAGAACTTTGTATTGAGAATCAAAGAGAGAGAAGAAGCCATCTAGCTAGTAACTATGGACCCGAAGGTCTGTGGTAAACTACTCATGCTTCATGGAGAGGCAATGGTGTTGATGTAGAAGCCCTTCGTGATCGATTCTCCCTTCGGCAGATCGCCGGAAAAGGCCCCAAGATGGGATCTCACGGGTACAGAAGGTTGCGGCGGTGGAAAAATGGTTTTGTGGCTCTCCCTGATGTTTCTAGGGTATAAGAGTATATATAAGTGAAAGAAGTACGTCGGTGGAGCTACGAGGACCCCACGAGGGTGGGGGCGCGCCCTCCTGCCTCGTGGACGCCTCGTGGCGTTTATGACTTCAACTCCAAGTCTTCTGGGTTGCTTCCGGTCCAAGAAAGATCATCGCGAAGGTTTCATTCCATTTGGACCCCGTTTGGTATTCCTTTTCTACAAAACTCTAAAATAGGCAAAAAAACAGAAACTAGCACTAGGCCTCCGGTTAATAGGTTAGTCCCAAAAATAATATAAAAGAGCATATTAAAGCCCATTAAACATCCAAAACAGATAATATAATAGCATGAAACAATAAAGAATTATAGATACATTGGAGACGTATCAAGCATCCCCAAGCTTAATTCCTGCTCGTCCTCGAGTAGGTAAATGATAAAAACAGAATTTTTGATGTGGAATGCTACCTAACATAATTACCAATGTAATTTTCTTTATTGTGACATGAATGTTCAGATCCGAGAGATTCAAGACAAAAGTTTAATATTGACATAAAAATAATAATACTTCAAGCATACTAACAAAGCAATCATGTCTTCTCAAAATAACATGGCTAAAGAAAGTTCATCCCTACAAAATCTTATAGTTTGGCTATGCTCTATCTTTGTCACCCAAAATATTCAAATCATGCACAACCCCGGTTTCAGCCAAGCAATTGTTTCATACTTTAGTATTCTCAAAGTTTTTCAACTTTCACGCAATACATGAGCGTGAGCCATGGACATAGCACTATAGGTGGAATAGAGTGGTGGTTGTGGAGAAGACAAAAAAGAGGATGATGGTCTCACATCAACTAGGCATATTAATGGGCTATGAAGATGCCCATCAATAGATATCAATGTGAGTGAGTAGGGATTGCCATGCAATGGATGCACTAGAGCTATAAATGTATGAATGCTCAACAAAAGAAATTAAGTGGGTGTGCATCCAACTTGCTTGCTCACGAAGACCTAGGGCATTTTGAGGAAGCCCATCATTGAAATATACAAGCCAAGTTCTATAACAAAAATTCCCACTAGTATATGAAAGTGACAAAATAAGAGACTCTCTATCATGAAGATCATGGTGCTACTTTGAAGCACAGGTGTGGAAAAAGGATAGTAGCATTGCCACTTCTCTCTTTTTCTCTTATTTTTTTGTTTGGCTTCTTTGGCCTCTCTTTTTTTTCATTGGCTTCTTTGGACTATTTTTTTTATTTCCTCACACGGGACAATGCTCTAATAATGATGATCATCACACTTCTATTTATTTACAACTCAAGGATTACAACTCGATACTTAGAAAAAAATATGACTCTATATGAATGCCTCCGGCGGTGTACGAGGATAATGTATGAAAGAATTATGAATGGTGGCTTTGCCACAAATACAATGTCAACTACATGATCATGCAAGGCAATATGACAATGATGGAGTGTGTCATAATAAACGGAACGGTGGAAAATTGCATGGCAATATATCTCGGAATGGCTATGGAAATGCCATAATAGGTAGGTATGGTGGCTGTTTTGAGGAAAGTAATGGTAGGTTTATGGTACCGCCGAAAGTTGCGCGGTACTAGAGAGGCTAGCAATGGTGGAAGGGTGAGAGTGCGTATAATCCATGGACTCAACATTAGTCATAAAGAACTCACATACTTATTGCAAAAATCTACAAGTCATCAAAACCAAGCACTACGTGCATGCTCCTAGGGGAAGGGTTGGTAGGAGCTAACCATCGCGGGATCCTGACCTCCACACATAAGGAAGACAATCAAAGAAACACCTCATGCTACAAATTTGTTACACAACGGTTACCATACGTGCATGCTACGGGACTTGCAAACCTCAACACAAGTATTTCTCAAATTCACAATTATTCTACTAGCATGACTCAAATATCACTATCCTCATATCTCAAAACAATCATCAAGAATCAAACTTCTCATAGTATTCAACGCACATTATATTGAAGTTTTTATTATACCCATCTTGGATGCCCATCATATTAGGACTAGTTTTATAGCCAAATCAAATTACCATGCTGTTCTAAAAGACTCTCAAAATAATATAAGTGAGGCATGAGAGATCAATAATTTCTATAAAATAAAACCACCACCGTGCTCTAAAAAGATATAAGTGAAGCACTAGAGCAAAATTGTCTAGCTCAAAAGATATAAGTGAAGCACATAGAGTATTCTAATAAATTCCGATTCATGCGTGTCTCTCCCAAAAGGTATGTACCTCAAGGATGGTTGTGGTAAAATAAAAATCAAAGACTCAAATCATACAAGACGCTCCAAGCAAAACACATATCAAGTGGTGAATAAAAATATAGCCTCAAGTCAAGTTACCGATAGATGAAGACGAAAGAGGGGATGCCTTCCAGGGCATCCCCAAGCTTAGGCTTTTGGTTGTCCTTGAATTTTACCTTGGGGTGCCTTGGGAATCCCCAAGCTTAGGCTCTTGCCACTCCTTATTCCAAAATCCATCAAATTTTACCCAAAAACTTGAAAACTTCACAACACAAAACTTCAACAGAAAATCTCATGAGCTCCGTTAGTATAAGAAAATAAACCACCAATTTAATGTACTGTAATGAACTCATTATTTATTTATATTGGTGTTAAACCTACTTTATTCCAACTTCTCTACGGTTCGTACCCCCTGATACTACTCATAGATTCATCAAAATAAGCAAACAACACACGAAAAATAGAATCTGTCAAAAACAGAATAGTTTGTAGCAATCTGTAACTTTCGAATACTTTTGTAACTCTAAAAATTCAGAAATAAATTGGTGGACGTGAGGAATTTGTCTATTAATCATCTTCAAAAATAATCAACCTAAAATCACTCTTCTGTAGAAAATGACAGCGATTCTCGTGAGCGCAAAAGTTTCTGTTTTTTACAGCAAGATCACAAAGACTTCACCCAAGTCTTCCCAAAGGTTCTACTTGGCACAAACACTAAATAAAACATAAACCACATATAACCAGAATCTAGATGAATTATTTATTACTAATCAGGAGCAAAAATCAAAGAACAAAAATAAAATTGGGTTGCCTCCCAACAAGTGCTATCGTTTAACGCCCTAGCTAGGCATAAAAACACGAATAGATCTAGGTATTGCCATCTTTGGTATGCAATCCATAAGTGGCTCTCATAATAAATTCATAAGGCAATTTAATTTTATTCCTAGGAAAGTGTTCCATGCCCTTTCTTAATGGAAATTGGAATCTAGTATTTCCTTCTTTCATATCAATAATTACACCAATCGTTCTAAGGAAAGGTCTACCAAGAATAATAGGACATGTAGGATTTTAATCTATATCAAGAACAATGAAATCTACGGGCACATAATTCCTATTTCCACCAATAAGAACATCATTAATCCTTCCCATAGGTTTCTTAATGGCGGAATCCGCAAGATGCAATTTAAAGAACAATCATCAAAATCACGGAAACCCAGCACATCACACAAAGTTTTTGGAACCGTGGAAACACTAGCACCCAAATCACACAAAGCATAGCATTCATAATATTTGATCTTAACTTTAATAGTAGGTTTCCACTCATCGTAAAATTTTCTCGGAATATAAACTTCTAGTTCAAGCTTTTCTTCACAAGATTGCATCAAAGCATCAACGATGTGTTTAGTAAAAGCTTTATTTTGATTATATATGAGGAGAATTTAACACGGATTGCAACAAGGAAATAAAATCTATTAAAGAGAAATTATCATAATTAAATTCCTTGAAATCCAAAATAGTGGGTTCGTCGCTATGTAAAGTTTTGACCTCCTCAATCCCACTTTTATCAATTTTTGCATCTAGATCTAAAAACTCCGAATCATTGGGACACCTTTTGAATAAAGTTGACTCATCTCCAGTCCCATCTTTATCAATATTCATTTGGAAAACAAAGATTTAATAGGAGTCACATCAATCACTTTTAGATCTTCATCATTATTATCATGAAAACTAGAAGAACACGCTTTCACAAAGCAATCTTTTTTAGCATCCATCCTAGCGGTTTTTTCTTTGCACTCATCAATGGAAGTTCTCATGGCTTTGAGAGACTCATTGATATCATGCTTAGGTGGAATAGATCTAAGTTTCAAAGAATCAACTTCAAGAGAAATTCTATCCACGTTCCTAGCCAACTCAACAATCTTAAGCAATTTTTCTTCAACCAAAGCATTGAAATTCTTTTGCGAACTCATAAATTCTTTAACACTATTCTCAAAATCAGAGGTCATCTTATTGAAATTTCCATAAGAGTTGTTGTAGGAATTACCATAATTATTAGAGGAATTACTAGGAAACGACCTAGAATTAAAATTTCCTCTATACGCGTTGTTACCAAAATTGTTCCTACCAACAAAATTCACATCCATAGATTCATTATTATTCTCAATCAAAGTGGAAAAATGCATATCATTAGGATCAGAAGAAACACTTTTATTAGCAAACAATTTCATAAGTTCATCCATCTTTCCACTCAACACATTAATTTCTTCAATCGCATGAACTTTTTTACTAGTGGATCTTTCGTTGTGCCATTGAGAATAGTTAACCATAATATTGTCTAGGAGTTTAGTAGCTTCTCCTAAAGTGATTTCCATAAAAGTGCCTCCCGCGACCGAATCTAAAAGATTTCTAGAAGGAAAATCCAATCCAGCATAATTTTTTTGTATTAATCATCCACAAATTCAAACCATGTTTAGGGCAATTACGTATCATTGATTTCATCCTATCCCAAGCTTGTGCAACATGCTCATGATCAAGTTGCTTAAAATTCATAATATCGTTCCTAAGAGAGATGATCTTAGCGGGAGGAAAATACTTAGAGATAAAAGCATCTTTGCACTTATTCCATGAATCAATACTATTTTTTAGGCAAAGAATAGAACCAAGTTTTAGCACGATCTCTAAGAGAAACGGAAATAGCTTCAATTTAACAATATTATTATCCACAGCTTTCTTCTTTTGCATATCACACAAATCAACAAAGTTGTTTAGATGGGTTGCGGCATCTTCACTAGGAAGTCCAGAAAAATGATCTTTCATAAGAAGATTCAACAACGCGGTACTAATTTCACAAGAATCAATATCGTTAGTAGGAGCAATCAGAGTGCTAATAAAATCATTGTTGTTGGTATTGGAAAAGTCACACAATTTAGTATTATCTTGAGCCATCATGACAAATAATCAATCCAACACACAAGCACACAAGAAGCAAGCGAAAAGAGACAAACGTAAGAGAGGCGAAGAAAAGGCAAAGGTTTTTGAATATCATTTTAGAAGTGGGGGAGAGGAAAACGAGAGGCGAATGGCAAATAATGTAATGTGAGGGAGAAGAGTTTATGATGGGTACTTGGTATGGCTTGACTTGGCATAGTTCTCCCGGGCAACAATATAAAAATCCTTCTTGCTACCTCTTGAGCTTGCATTTATTTTCCCTTGAAGAGGAAAGGGTGATGCAGCAAGTAGCATAATTATTTCCCTCAGTTTTGAGAACCAAGGTATCAATCCAGTAGGAGACGATGCACAAGTCACCGAATACCTGCACAAACAATCAAGAACCTTGCAACCAACGCGATAAAGGGGTTGCCAATCCCTTCACGGTCACTCGGAAAAGTGAGATCTGATAGAGATAGTAAAGTAAATATTTTTGGTATTTTTTTGTATAGATTGGAAAGTAAAGACTGCAAAATAGTAAACGAGATCCGATATAATGGAAAAGAGATGTAATATAATAGAAAAAAGACCCGGGGCCATATCTAGTGGCTTCTCTCAAGATAGCATGTATTACGGTGGGTGAACAAATTATTGCCGAGCAATTGATAGAAAAGCGCATAATTATGAAGACATCTAAGGCAATGATAATGAACATAGGCATCATGTCCGTGTCAAGTAGACCGAAACGATTCTGCATCTACTACTATTACTCCACACATCGACCGCTATCCAGCATGCATCTAGAGTACTAAGTTCATAAGAATGGAGTAACGCATTAAGCAAGATGACATGATGTAGAGGGATAAACTCAAGCAATATGATATAAACCTCATCTTTTTATCCTCGATGGCAACAATACAATACGTGCCTTGCTGCCCCTGCTGTCACTGGAAAAGGACACCGCAAGATTGAACCCAAAGGACACCGCAAGATTGAACCCAAAGCTAAGCACTTCTCCCATTGCAAGAAAGATCAATCTAGTAGGCCAAACTAAAGCGATAATTCGAAGAGACTTGCAAAGATATCAAATCATGCATATAAGAATTCAGAGAAGAACCAAATAAAATTCATAGATAATCTTGTTCATAAATCCACAATTCATCAGATCTCGGCAAACACACCACAAAAGAGTATTACATCAAATAGATCTCCAAGAACATCGAGGAGAACTTTGTATTGAGAATCAAAGAGAGATAAGAAGCCATCTAGATAATAACTATGGACCTGAAGGTCTGTGGTATACTACTCATGCTTCATCGGAGAGGCAATGGTGTTGATGTAGAAGCCCTCCGTGATCGATTCCCCCTCCGGCAGATCGCCAGAAAAGGCCCCAAGATGGGATCTCATGGGTACAAAAGGTTGTGGTGATGGAAAAGTGGTTCCGTGGCTCTCCCTAATGTTTCTAGGGTATAAGAGTATATATAGACAAAAGAAGTACGTCGGTGGAGCTACGATGGCCCCACGGGGTTGGGGGCGCGCCTACCCCCCTGGGCGCGCCCTCCTGCCTCATGGATGCCTCGTGGCGTTTCTATTTCAACTCCAAGTCTACTGGTTTGCTTTCGATCCAAGAAAGATCATCGCAAAGGTTTCATTCCGTTTGGACTCCATTTGGTATTCCTTTTCTACAAAACTCTAAAATAGGCAAAAAAACAGAAACTAGCACTGGGCTTCGGTTAATAGGTTAGTCCCAAAAATAATATAAAAGAGCATATTAAAGCCCATTAAACATCCAAAACAGATAATATAATAGCATGGAACAATAAAAAATTATAGATACGTTGGAGACGTATCACTGTGGGTGGTGACGGTGGTTGGCTGGTGTTGTCTTCTAGGTAATAGTGGCCTATGGTAATGGTGGATGAGGGCTGCGGTGGCGGTCCTCGGTGTTCCGGTGGCTGGGTGAGTCTACTTGGCGAGGCACCGCATGGTTCTAGTCAGCTACTGGGTCGGGATGGCGCGACTTCCGATGAAAATCGCGTTGACCTTGGTCTTGATGGACGATGGTGGCATCATTGATGTCGTTTCCTTGTTGAGGCATTATCGTTGCAGGCAACGTCATCTCCCTCGGGCTGCTCCGGGGGAAAACCTAGATCTCGGTCTTCCTGGATTGGACGATGATGGTGTTGGAGATATGCCCTAGAGGCAAGCATGTGTGATGATATTTTCTATGTGTTTATGAATAAAGATAGTCCTTGGATGTAATCAATGATACTTGTTGGCAAGCACGTGACTTGTTTGTGAGATCTTGTGTTGTATGAGACATCCTAATTTGTCCCTGGTCGCAAGTGACGTGTGGGCACACGTCGGACTAGATTAGCATATGACACACTGGATGGCTCGGTCTCACTAGCCATGGAGCATTGGAAGCTGACCGGATAATATGGACTCGGATGGATCTGGTCGGATTCGACATAGTCGAATCTGAGTCGAGATAAGGTCCGAGTCGGACAAACCCAACTATGAGACACAGCGATATGTCATCTGTGAGTATCTAGTACAACATATGTTTTATGTCCTCAGACCTGAGCTGACGCATGTACTCGGGATGGTGACAGACTTGTGTTGGGCCGACCAAACGCTGCTCCGTGACTGGGTAGTTACAAAGGTAGGTTTCGGGTTTGTCCAGTCCCATGCTGCGAGACATGGTCGAGCAAGATGGGATTTGCCCCTCCGACCAGGAGAGATATACTCTGGGCCCCTCGTGTGATCCAACTAGGATAAGCATGGCCATGCGACAAGGATTATGAGATAATCCAATTTGTGGTCGGTATCACTAGAACGAGAAAGAGGTCGGGCTAGAACAAGGATGACAGTCTCGCCTTGAGCCCGACAACATATATCATGAGGCAAATGGAACAAAAGTGTGACACGTTGTATAGGTTCGCCTAACCAGCTTCATAGCTGCTTGGTGGTTGGCATGCCTTGCTAGAGGCCGCTACCAACCGTGCAGGTCAGAGGTGATACGAACTATGACCAAGCCGACTTGAACCTAAGGGGTAGCGTGCTTAAGGGAAGGAACCTATGAGGTCGGTTCGGAGGACACTGGTCAGATGTGATCCGAGCTGGACTTGGAACGCGACCGAGTATACTTTGGGGTTTAGGATCCGTGCAAGGCCCAAGTGTTGAGCCCGCGTCGAATGCCTATAAATAGTGGAGGTGCGGCACACTTATTCAGTTGATTGCGTCGGTGCTGTCACTAGGGTTTGCATGTGTTGCGAATAGCCACCTCCACTCGTTGCCGACTGTGTGATCGGACCTAGTAGTCCGCCGCACGGTGTTCCTCCTGCATGCGCGGATACTGTTAGAGGCGGTGCACTTGCGCCACTTCGGTGAACCTGTATGTGGGAACCGATGACCGGCTGTTCGAGGGAGATCAGATGAGAAGGAGACGATCCACGCGGATGCACTGCCCCAACTCTTCTTCCGCTGCACGGCACTCCGCGTCTAGTGGTAATGATCTGTGATCCATTCCCGTAGCATGTTCCTGGATGTTCTGCGCGTAGGAAAATTTTAAATTTGCAGTCGACGCACCCTACCGTAGAACCCAACAGATGGCATCTTCGATGCCGTTCTCCCTCCTAGGGGCATCATTTTGGAGTAGGTGCTGACTGGAAGGCCCCAAAGGTGGAGCGGGGTTTCATCATCCGCATCGATGATGACGGATCTTGGCGGCATGGTGCAGGGGAGTCTTGGCGTCCGATGCGGGTTGACGGACTCGTGCAGGAGGACGGCATTGTCTGGCATCGTGGTGGCGTCGACAACAGTCTTGGCAAGGTTGATGCGTTAGTTCATGTTATGAAGATGGATAGGTGGAAGACGGCGACAGTCACCTCTGAGAGTGCGCCGGGCCGGTGTATACCATACACCCGACATTGTGGCTTGGTTGGGGCCTCCGGCTTTAGATGTTAGGCTTATGTGCGAAGTCTGCTTGGTATTTGGCTCGGATTCTCGACACCCTTCGTCAAGTGGATAGGAGTAGCGACAGATGTTCCCGAGATGATGGCTTCAGACCTACAGATGTATTACTTTGTAAGGTCTTTGTGAATAATTAATAAAGTGGCTACATGCATCGCCAAGATGCAGAGGCTCCTCCTTTTCTAAAAAAGTATTTTCATATTATTATTTGATTTTATAAATTGGAAATAAAGGAAATAGTGATTCATTCCATGACAACAATAAAGATAATTTGAAACAAGAAATCAGTTTGAAATTAAATATTTATTATTTGTAAGTGCATCTAGTGCCCTAAAGGGTTTTGGGTGATAAATGACAAAGTAGTGAAGGGGCAAATGCGCTTATGAGTATACAGAGGTGAAAGTCCCTGAGTATTTGTTTTAACATGAGAGTTATATCTAAACATTGCGGTGATAATTAATATATTTGGAATGCTTGATCATGGAAGAATTAGCTCGCAGCGAGGAATATGAAGCGTAGTGAAGACTTTCCTTTTCTAGATTTTATTATTTTTTGAGTCATAAGGCAAACTGTACTAATAAGGGGGCAAAGCAAAAGATCAGATTTAGGTCTTCGGTGTGTGCTCAATCCAAACCTATTTCTTCGAGTGAAAAGTCACACAGCTTGGTATTTTCTTTAGACATAGTGACAAAAAGCAAGAAAACAAGCAAACATTTTTTTGTGTTTTTGTAATTTTTATGAGAAGTGGGGGAGATGAAAACGATAGGCGAAGGCAAATAAAAAGTAGAGCAAGCAGATGATAGTTTGTGCGAAGGTACTTGATAGGTTTTGATGATGTCTCCCCAGCAACGGCGCCAGAAATTCTTCCTGCTACTTGTGAGCTACATTGGGATTTTCCATGAAGAGGAGACGAGATGCAGCACAGTAGACATAAGTATTTCCCTCAGTGAGAACCAAGGTATCAATCAAGTAGAAGAATCACACAAAGCCTCGTAAACAACACCTGCACACATAGAAGCAAATACTTGCACCCAACGCGGGCAAGAGGGTTGTCAATCCCCTTGAACTCGTTACTTGCAAGGATCAAATCTTGTATATGTAGATAGATAAAGTGCAAAAAAACTAAAATTGGAGCAAGGATATTCTGGTTATATATATATGATAAAAATAGACCAGGGGGCCATAGTTTTCACTAGGGGCTTCTCTCTCAAACACATAGCATACGACGGGTGAACAAATCACTGTTGGGCAATTGATAGAAAAGTGTATAGTTATGACGATATTCAAAACAATGATCATGTATATAGGCATCACATCTGAGACAAATAGACCGACTCCTGCCTGCATCTACTACTATTACTCCACCATCGACCGCTATCCAGCATGCATATAGGGTATAAAGTCAATAAAAACAGAGTAATGCCCTAAGCAAGATGATATGATGTAGACAAAGTAAACCCAGTCAATATGAATAAACCCCATCATTTTACCCTTAAGGGCAACAATACAAATATGTGTATTGTCCCCTACTTTGTCACTGGGATATAGAGCACTGCAAGATTGAACCCATCACAAAGCACCTCTCCCACTGAAGATAAGTCAATGTAGTTGGCCAAACCAAACTGATAGATCGAAGAGAAATACAAAGCTATAAAAATCATGCATAATAATGTTCAGAACATACTCCATTATTTATCATAAGTATTCAGATCATAAACCCACAATTCATCAGATCCCAACAAACACCGCAAAAGAAGATTACATCGGATAGAACTCCAAGAACATCGAGGAGAACATTGTGTTGAAGATCAAAGAGAGAGAAAAAGCCATCTAGCTACTAGCTATGGGCCCGTAGGTCAGTAGTCAACTACTCACGCATCGTTGGAAGGCATCAAGGATGATGTAGAATCCCTCCGTGATCGATTAGCCCTCTTGTAGAGTACCGGAAATGGCCTCCAGATGGGGTCATGAAAGAATAGAAGCTTGCGGCGGCTGAAAAAGTGTTTCAATGGCTTTTTAGTATATTAGGAATATTTGGGAATTTCTAGAAGTGGAAATAGGTCAGGAGGTGCCACGAGGGGCCCACAAGCTCATGGGGCACCCCCTGGGGCGCGCCTGGTGAGCTTGTCGCTCCTTCGTGGCTCTTCAGGTCTTCTCCCGAACCTTCGTGGGTCCCTTTTGGTCAAGAAAAAATTAATCCAAATATTTTTCTCCGATTGGAATCCGTTTGACATTGACTTTCTGAAAAGCCAAAAACAAGCAAAAAACAACAACTCGCTCTGGGCACTAGGTTAATAGGTTAGTCCCAAAAATAATATAAAATAGCATATAAAATATCTAAGATTGATACTATAATAGAATGGAATAGTAGAAAATATAAATACATTGGAGACGTATCATATTATCCCCAAGAGAATGGACAAGGGTTTATTTGGGCATCCCATCGTCACGAATTGGGAAAATACTAGCGAGAAAAAACCCCAAAGCCTAAAAACAACGAAGTATTGAGAATCATGGATGAAGTAAATGGATTCTTAACTTAACCAATGACTCTTGTGGAAAGTGAATCCACGAGGCTGTTAGGTGTATATTCAAGAGCATCCAAGAGTAATTATGGGCCGTCAAATAAGATGTCAATGAAGGTCTTGGAGATCACTGATACGTCTCCAACGTATCTATAATTTTTGATTGTTCCATGCTATTATATTATCCATATTAGATGTTTTATATGCATTTATATGCTATTTTATATGATTCTGGGACTAACCTATTAACCTAGAGCCCAGTGCCAGTTTCTGTTTTTTCTTGTTTTTGAGTTTTACAAAAAAGAAATACCAAACGGAGTCCAATTGACCTGCCAATTTTTGTGGATTTTTTATGGACAAAAACAAGCCCCCGAAGTGAAAGAGTTGGGACAGAAGAGTCCCGAGCCATCCACGAGGGTGGAGGGCGCACCCTACCCCTGGGGCGCGCCCCCTATCTCGTGGATGACTTGGAGACCCCCCCCTAACGTGAGACCGACGCCAAAAATTCCTATAAATACAGAAACCCCCGAAAAGAAACCTAGATCAGGAGCTCCGCCGCCGCAAGCCTCTTTAGCCACCAAAAACCTCTCGGAAGCCCGTTCCGGCATCCTGCCGGAGGGGGGATCCATCACCGGTGGCCATCTTCATCATCCCGGCGCTCTCCATGATGAGGAGGGAGTATGTACGAGTAGCTATGTGTTTGATCTCTCTCTCTCTAGTGTTCTTGATTTGGCATGATCTTGATGTACCGCGAGCTTTGCTATTATAGTTGGATCTTATGACGTTTCTCCCCCTCTATCTTCTTGTAATGGATTGAGTTTTTCCTTTGAAGTTATCTTTTCGGATTGAGTCTTTAAGGATTTTAGAACACTTGATGTATGTCTTGCATGTGCTTATCTATGGTGACAATGGGATATTTCACGTGATCTACTTGATGTATGTTTTGGTGATCAACTTGTGGGTTCAGTGACCTTGTGAACTTATGCATAGGGGTTGGCACACGTTTTCGTCTTGACTCTCCGGTAGAAACTTTGGGGCACTCTTTGAAGTTATTTGTGTTGGTGGAATAGATGAATCTAAGATTGTGTGATGCATATCATATAATAATACCCACGAATACTTGAGGTGACATTGGAGTATCTAGGTGACATTAGGGTTTTGGTTGATTTGTGTCTGAAGGTGTTATTTTACTACGAACTCTAGGGTTGTCCGTGACACTTATAGGAATAGCCCAATGGATTGATCGGAAAGAATAACTAATCTCTTCGTTTGTTCTCCGCTATTAGTGACTTTGGAGTGACTCTTTGTTGCATGTTGAGGGATTGTTATATGATCTAATTATGTTATCCTTGTTTAGATAACTTGCACTAGCGAAAGTATGAACCCTAGGCCTTGTTTCGAAGCATTTCAATACCGTTTTCGCTCACTTTTATCACTTGCTACCTTGCTGTTTTTATAATTTCATATTACAAAACCTATATCTACCATCCATATTGCACTTGTATCACCATCTCTTCGCCGAACTAGTGCACCTATACAATTTCCCATTGTATTGGGTGTGTTGGGGACACAAGGGACTCTTTGTTATATGGTTGCAGGGTTGTTTGAGAGAGACCATCTTCATCCTACGCCTCCCACGGATTGATAAACCTTAGGTCATCCACTTGAGAGAAATTTGCTACTGTCCTACAAACCTCTGCACTTGGAGAGCCCAACAACGTCTACAAGAAGAAGGTTGTGTAGTAGACATCAATCACCTTGAAGATCTACCACAAGTAATTGGGTGATATGTCTCTGAGTCTTTATCTCAAGGAGAATAAGAGGAAGACTTTGTCTTCTGAGTTAAATCTCAGCCCCTACAACCAAACATAGATTTGTGCCAGCAACTCAAACTGGTCGAATAAATCATTGTGTCCGTTGACCTTATGAGTTTTACTTTTGTAATTTGTCTGCCTTCAAAAAATTTCTCCCCATCTTCTTTCATTATGATTGCTTTCGAGGACATTTTCAGAGTACTTTGCATTTCCACTACATTTGATATGCCATATTATTTGTGCATTGCTACTTAGATTTACCACTGTCCTGCTAGATGTTTCTCTAAGTTACTTTCAATTAAGTTTAGTTCTTCCTCTATTCTATTTTGTTGTTGTTCTGCATGCTCTGCTTTTCTTTAAAACTTGTTTCTCTAAGAAACTATCGAATTTCCCATTTACCCCCCCCCCCCTTTGATTGATATTTGATCCTACAATTGGTATCAGAGAAAGGTGCTCCCTTGTCTTTGTGTGATTTTGCTCTAACCACCTAGAGTTTAACTATGTCAACCAAAGGTAACTAGTGAGGATCTACTCACAAGCCTATCTTTGATGGGAAGGACTGCCTTTAATGAAAGCATAAAACACAACGCCACATCAGAGGTCTTGATTTAGAGTTATGGTGAAAGACAAAGCTAATTTCTGACCGACTGGATTTTTGCTTCAGATCCGAACGACGTGGTTACCTTTCGATCCAAATCCAACCATCGACAACGACCCTCGTCCAAGTGTCACAATTATCGCCTGCGGCCTCACTAATGGTTGGTCAACTCCGCAAATCACTCTTGATTTATAACTGCCCTAATATAATTGACGCGGCCCCATGTCAGATTGGGATTACTCCACAAATCATGCCTTGATTTTGACCGCCTTAGTTAAATCGCCAACTGCTCTATCCAGTCAACTCATCACGTCGGTGTAGACAAAAATTGCTGCTCTAAATAGAATTTGAACCTACGACTTCCAGTAACTATTCCTATGGCAAGTACCATTCGGACTAGCTCTCTTCAAAGATATACAAACAAGGTACATTCCACTTGTAACATATGATTACGAAATAAAGAAAACAAAAGCTAGGGCGGGTGTCTTCAGATGTGATAATTTACATACAAGCATCATGGTAATTATGAGCCGGCAAAAAATCGTTGAAACATACCCCATTCAAAAATACTAGTTAGAGAAATTGATGTATGTGGATGTATTTTAGTTCTAGATACATCTATTTTTATCAATTTCTCCAACAAATATTTCCAGATGGAGGGAGTACCTCGGTAATTTTTATGTAATTCACATGGTATTTTACATAGCGCATACCTCATAACTTATGCACCATGAGCTGATTACTTTTTGACCTAGAGATAAAAGTTGTTGCAAAATATACCTCCGGTAAATTCTGTGTCAATAGCACGGTTATATATGCACTATGGACTTGATAACTTAGATACAAATACCGCGGTAATTTTGACTCGGGGGCAAAAAAGTTATTTGAAAAATAGCCCCTGCCACTTTTGTGTAAATACATGATAATATACACACCACGAACCTGATAACTTACGTACAAACACCATGGTAACTTTGGAACCGGAGAAATAATAGTTGTTGAAACCATGCCCCTGGTAACTAGTGTGGAAATAGCACGGTAAATCATGCACCGTATACCTGATAACTCAGGTACGAACATCATGGTAACATTTTAACCCGGAAGAAAAAGATGTTTAAAACATGCCCCGATAACTTCTATGTAAATTACATGGTAATATACAAAACGCCGCCCCGAATTGCGCACAAACTCCACGGTAACTTTTGACCAGGGCAAAAAAATGTTTTAAAACATACCCACGGTAAATTCTGTATAAATAGCATGGTAGCATACACATAACAGAGCTGATAACTCACGCACAAACACCATGATAACTTTGCCCCCCACCGCGGGAGGGGGGTCGTTTAAAACATAACCCAGATAACTTCCATGCAAGTAGCATGATACTATATGCACCATATACATGATAACTCACACACAAACACCACAGTAACTTTCACTGGCGGTTGGGGAGGGGAGGAAGCTGTTTGAAAGCATACACCCACCCTCCCGGTAACTTTGGTGTAAAGAGCACGGTATATATGCACTGTAGACTTGATAACTCATGTACAAACACCATATAACTTTGACCCCGGCGGAGGAAGTTGTTCGAAAACATACCCCCTCAATATCTTAGGTGTAAATAGTGTGGTAATATACGGACCGCAGGCGTGGTAACTCACGCACAAACATCACGGTAACTTTGCCCTGGAAAAACTATTTTTGAAAATGTACCACGGTAACTCATGTGTAAATAGCATGATAATATACACACATCAGAGTTGATAACTTACATAGTCTGGGCCTGGTAACTATTAATTTGCACGAAAAAATTGTCAGAACATATCAACATGAGATCTAATTTTGTAGGTCTTGTCATGATAGATTTTTATGTGAAAATGATATTTTGATCAGACCGACGGTATGAGCTACAAAACATTTTGAAGTTTTGAAATAGAGAAAAATCTAGGATGACATCAAATTTTACCCCTCTAATGCATGCACTCTAATGTATGCACACATGTGCATATGTCGAGAAGGTTGGTGGAACAATTTTTATGCTATGGTAATTTTCTGTAATCAACATGATAACTTATGCTCAACTGACTTGATAACTTTCAAAGCACACACATGATAACTTTTTACCTGAAAAAGAAGTCATCAGAACATACCAACATGGGATCTAGTTTTGAAGATCTTGTCGCAACAAATCTTTTATATGAAAAGAGTTTTTGAACCGGACCAATGGTTTGAGCTACGAAACATTTTGAAGTTCTAGAATATAAGAGAATCTAGAGTGATATCATCAGTTTCGTCTTACATGCATGCATGTAATTAGGCTTTCTAATAAATGCCATGCACACATACATGAAGAAAGAGATGCACTAATAATCACATGCATGTGAAGAGAAATCCCACTGCATGCACTCGTGGAGCTAGGAATGGTTGTTCAGTTTTGTTGCTTAAATTCGAAACGGTAGGAAGTTAGCACAGTCCTATGGAGAATTATCTTAGAGGGTTTTTTGGTTGAGGACTCTGTTGAGCTTACTTCTAAAAATCGAGGAAATATCAATCTTGAGGCTAAAGCTCAAGACATTCCTTTTTATTGCGTGACCAAAGAACAAATCAGCTATATCAATGAATTGGAAATGAGGAAGGAAATCTGGGATATCTTGTCAATGGTGAATGAAGGTGTTTCGACTTAACATGGAACCAGAATTGATATTGTTTGCAACAAATTCAACAAGTTCAAAAGAAGAGGCTCATAAGGTGTACAAGATATATACTCTAGACCGGACACTATCGGACGAGTTTAAAGGTCTCGGTTCTAATGATGCCCAAAATCATGATGTTGTACAAAAGTTTCTTAGATCCCTTGATGATTCATTCGGCACTCTAGTATTTTATTACAAAACTCTTAGTGTAACTGATATTCTTGAGAGACTGATAGCTCTATTATATATACAGTTCTAGAGCACATTTCTTGCGTATTATCTCCATATATTATGTCCCATTGAACCAAGTACATGCCCGTTATGCATGATTTCCTTTTTACCCTTTTCATGCATCGACTGCATAATTGTAGTTTATGTTCTTTTGTACTAGTTTTCTTTGTTTTTTTGCATCTACATGTGTTTTCGAGCAACCATGAGCCAAACACGATGAAAAGGCCAAGGATGGGTGATACTTCTCAAACGCATCTATAATTCTTTATTGTTAAATGCTACTCCCTCCATTCCTTGATGTAAGGTGTATAGATTTTTGAGAAAAAAATTAGAAAATATAAGGTATATTGCGTTGCACCACTCGTCTAGATAATGTTTTTAGGGATTTGATTACATTTCCTTATATTAGGCAAGCTTCTCTATTTGCTCATGTCAATTAGTTAGGTGTAATCTCACCCAAAACTTGTGAAATTTTCCCTCTATGTGAGTTCTTTAATTTCCGTGCCAAAAACTATACACCCTATGTTTAGGAATGGAGGGAGTATTATATTACGAAAAAACTAACTTCCAAATGTTCGTCATATAGGGATAGATCCGAATGATCTGATTGTCGTCGGATGCGCATCGAACGATCCCGCGGAAGCCTAGCTTTTCCCGATTTTTTCACTTGTTCCCGCACGTCTCGGGCCGCAGTGCGCAACACAAGACCATCTTCTCGTCCGCTCTACGTTCGTTCTTTTTTCTTGCCATAAGTCATTTCTTCTTGAAGAATTTTTTGGGTGATAAAAATCATACTTATGTGGGATTTGAACCCTGGTTGTTTGGTATATAAACTAGCCCAACAACCAACTCGCCCCTATTTTTTCTTGTTTAGATGGAGGAATTTTTTGTAGTTGACTTTTCTTGTCTAATCTACTAGAACAGAAAAACATATGTGAAAATTGAGGAACTTTTTTGAGAAAGGGAAATACGCACATTTGTTGGTTTTGAAGCATGGTCTCTTGAGAAGCAAGTTGGTCTAACAATCAACTCTCCTATATGGGGGGGTCAAACATACCCTAATTATTTTTGTTTATATATCATGGTAATCTGTGCAACATAAGTACAAATATCATGTTCACTTTGTCTCGGTGTGTGTGTGTGTGTGGGGGGGGGGATTGTTGAAATATAACCTCCATAATTTTTCTATCAAATAACATGAAAATCTTCACACACCAGGCCTGATAGTGTACACTCAAACACCATGGTAACTTTGTCATGGGGGATTTTTGTTGTTATTGAAACATACCCCCGGTAAGTTATGTGTACATAACATGATAATTTATGCACCACAACCCTGATAATTTATGTAAAAACATGGTGGTAACATTTGACACGGAGGGTGGTTGAAACATACCCTCCCCCCTAAATTTATTTTGTAAATAGCATGATAATTTACGCATTGCTGACCTGATAACTTGTGTACAAACATCATGGTAAGATTGACCCCGAATTTTTTATTCAAAATGTACCCCCTCCCCCACCCTCAAATAACTTTTGAGTGAATAACATGGTATTTTAGAGACCACGAAACATGATAATTTATACACAACACCCATGGTAACTCTAACCCAAGAAAAAAGATGTTCAAATATATGTGGGGTTTGAACCATGGCCTCTTTGTAAGCAAGTTAGCCCAACAACACCCCGATAACTTCTTTGTACATAGCATGATAATCTACACACCACAGACATGATAACATACGTACAAATATCATCGTAACTTTGACTTGGTGGGGGAGGGGGAGGAGTTGCTGAAACATAACCTCGATAATTTTTGTGTAAATAGCATGTTAATTTTCACACAACATGTCTGATAATTTACGCTCAAGCGCCATGGTAACTTTGGCTCAGGGGAATTTTTTGTTGAAACATCTCCCTCGTAACTTAACTTATATGTAAATAATATGATAATTTATACACCGTAACCTTGATAATTTAGATACAAACATGGTGGTAACATTTCGACATGAGGGGTTCTTGAAAGATACCTCTGATATTTCTTTTGTAAATAGTATGATAATTTATGAACCACTACCATGATAACTTACGTATAAACACCATGGTAACATTGACCCGAGAAAAATTTATTGAAATACCATCGATAAATTTTTTGTAAATAACATGTTTTATTATGGACCGCAATACATGACAATTTTATATACACCACCCATGGTACCTCTGACACAAGAATAAAAATGTTCAAAATATCTCCTAATAACTCACGTGTAAGAAGTGTGTTAAGTTAGAGAGGACATCTCTACATACGTCTCTAGGGCTTCGCCTCGTGCGCTCCCGCAAGGGCGACCAGGAACCGATGCCTCCCGCTGGCGCCGCCGTAGATCGCTTTGTCTTCCGTCGTGTCAGGCCATGGAGACATAGTGGATCTTGGCTCTTGCCAGCGGGAGGGCACCTACATCATTTTAGGTGCTTTTTTTGCCTGTCTAGGGTTTGTGTTCTGTTTAGGAAGACAAAACGACGACGACTTTCTGATGTTGGAATAAGGTTCTCCTCGCCTATGCCCCATTCTGGTGATGCGTCTAGCATTATTAGAGGGCGTGTGGAGATTTGTCTTCGACAGATCTCACGAGATTCGGTCATCATTAGTCTTCGGTGGATCCACTTGGATTCGGTCTTTGTTCATATGTGTTCGTGTGTCTTCAGGTTACATCTTTCTGGTCTACGCTTCTCTTCATCTGCAGCAGATGCTGTTCTGGTGCGCTGGTCCTCTCGAGCCTTAGCACGATGACTTCCTGACTATCTACTACAACAAGGTTTGCCCGGCTCTGATGATGGAGGGGCAATGACGGCGGCATGCTTTCAACTTGCTCTAGTGATTGTAGTCGTCGCTAGGTGGTCTACGGACCTGGATGTAATTTTTACCTCTAGTGTTCTTTGTACTGCCTTGATAGTTGATGAATAGATCAGAAATTTTCTCGTAAAGAAAGAAGTGTGGTAAGTTACATACCAAAAGGCTGATAACTTTTGTAACTTTTGAACCTAATAAAGTTGGTTAGAGCATCGGGTATCTGGATTAGAGATCATGGGATCAAACCCTTGTGCAGCTGAGCCATCTAAATAGGACAATGATAATTCAGTACAAAAGGGAAGAAAGAAAAATGGCTTGCTTTTTAGGTAGTGTGGTTACATATCAGTACAAATAGTATCTTTTCTTAGTAAAGTACAAATAGTATCTAAGCTCATTCTAATCGAAGATGTGGTGTGTAAGGACCAGAGTATATCGACTAGAGGGGGGTGAGGGAGTCCTGTACTAGGGGGTCCTCAGGTCGTCGGCCTATCTTTTATGGGCCGGATAGGTGGGCCGCCCTGCGACTGCTAGAAGACCGAACTATGAGGGGATTATGTATCCAGACAGGAGATCTTTGATGCCTTGGTGTGTCCTCCAAGGCAAGATAAGAAGCATCAACATGTTTATCCTTTCCTTGTAACCGACTATATGTAACCCTAGTACCCCTGGTGTCTATATAAACCAGAGGGCTTAGTCCCTAGAGGCTAGAACAACAACCATCATCCTACTCACCTAGGGTTTAGTTCATATGATCTCATGGTAGACTGATACGTCCATTTTGCATCATGTTTTCCTACTGTTATTTTATAGTGTTTTTGTTCAATATAGCACTTTGTTGAGTAATTATAAAGACTTTTATCTCGTAATATGCAAGGTTTACACAAAGAGGGAGAATACCGGCAGCTGGAATTCTGGACCTGAAAAAGCTCGGTGGGACCGAATCAGAAAACTCGGTCAGACCGATTTAGTACATATGTGCCCATTAGGCAATTTCGGTGGGACCGACATGTCATCTCGGTGGGACCGATATCATTAGGGTTAGGGCATAACGTAATCTCGGTTGGATCAATTACTCAAACTCGGTTGGACCGACTTTGGTAATAAGCTAACAGAGAGTTGGTCAGGCAAACTTGGTGGGACCGTAGCGTTATGAAAAGAAAACAGGGAGTTTGCATTGCAAATTCGGTGGGACCGATCGCTCATATCGGTTTGACCTAAACATTACAAAGGGAAACAGAGAGTTTGCAACCCCATCTCGGCGAGACCGAGATCCCTATCAGTGAGACCGAAAAGACTAGGGTTTTTGGCAGTGGCTATGTCAAATGAACTCGGTGGCGTCGGATGGATCAAATCGGTGGGGCCGAGTTTAACTTTTGGTTTGGGACATATGTGGATATGAGAAAGTGGTTGAGGTCTATGGAGCATATCACTAAGCATTTTGAGCAAGCAAGCCATTAAGCAACACCTCACCCCCTTTTAATAGTATTGGCTTTCCTATAGACTCAATGTGATATTGGATCACTAAAATAGAAAATGTAGAGTCTTGCACTTTAGAGCTTGAGCCAATCTTTTGTCCTTAGCATTTTGAGGGGTCCACATTCCTTATCCATGCCATGCCAATCATTGAACTTTCCTGAAACATTTATCTTGTAATGGCATTAGTTCAATGAGCTATATGTTGTTAATCATTACCAAAACCACCCAGGGATAGTTGCACTTTCAATCTCCCCCCTTTTGATAATTGATGACAACATATAGATCAAAGCTTCGACAAAGGATAATAAGATTGAAGTACATATGACATAGCCACTATCCCTGGGGTACTAGGGTTTTGAAGTATATTATCGCTTTGAGAAGTACATATGATTGAAAGTGTTGGGGTATCTTGCTTGCTCTTCAAGAACACCTGAGATGCCTCTTCAGCTGTTGGCATCTTTGCAGCTCTCTCAGCCCTTGCCTTCTCTCTCTTCTCATGTGCTTGCACTGAGGAGGGATCTTCCTCATCCATGACAACAATGTTGTTCTCAAAGTCTAGCCTGAGGGGTAAATGCTCCTTGTCCAACAGATATGTGCCTGTGCCCATCTTGGAGTTGATGAGCACCTGAATTTGTGGAGCATACCCACAAGACCTCTTCTGATCTGCAGCAGTCCTCATGATTGTTTCCACAATCAGACTCATCACTTTGAACTTTTGAGGGACATCAAATATATGCAGCAAGTTGATGGAGTGTCCTCTTATCATTCTGTGATCTCCAGATTTTGGCAACAGAGTGTGCCTCAGAATGGTATTGATAGTTGGCAGCCCTGACAGCAAGTGCTTCACTGAGCCAGACTTGTGAGTCTCCAGGCCTGCATCAGGAATCTCCTTGTACATGCTTGCCATTGAGTTATGATCCTTCTTCTTCTTGGCATAGACATTGAAAGATCGAGGATGTCTCCTAGAGGGGGGGGGGTGAATAGGCGCTTTAAAATAATTACAGTTTAGGCTTGAACAAATGCGGAATAAACCACAAAACCTAGAACAACTAGGCTCACCTATGTGCACCAACAACTTATGCTAAGCAAGATAAGTAACTATGAGATAGCAAGATATATGACAAGAAACAATATGGCTATCACAAAGTAAAGTGCATAAGTAAAGGGCTTGGGTAAGAGATAACTGAGGCACGCGGAGACGACGATGTATCCCGAAGTTCACACCCTTGCGGATGCTAATCTCCATTTGGAGCGGTGTGGAGGCACAATGCTCCCCAAGAAGCCACTAGGACCACCATAATCTCCTCACGCCCTCGCACAATGCAAGATGCCATGATTCTACTAAGGGACCCTTGAGGGTGGTCACCGAACCCGTACAAATGGCAACCCTTGGGGGCGGTCACCGAACCCGTACACTTTGGCAACCCTTGGGGGCAGTCACCGGTACCCATCAAATTGCTCGGGGCAATCACCAAAACCTAATTGGAGACCCCAACGCTTGCCCGGAGCTTTACACCACAATGATTGAGCTCTGAACACCACCAACCGTCTAGGGCGCCCAAGCACCCAAGAGGAACAAGCTCAAGGGTACCAAGCATCCAAGAGTAATAAGCTTCTCAACTTGTAACTTCCATGTATCACCGTGGAGAACTCAAACCGATGCACCAAATGCAATGGCAAGGGCACACAGAGTGCCCAGGTCCTTCTCTCTCAAATCCCACCAAAGCAACTATTGCTAGGGAGGGAAAAGAGAGGAAGAACAAGAAGGAGAACACCAAGAACTCCAAGATCTAGATCCAAGGGGTTCCCCTCACATAGAGGAGAAAGTGATTGGTGGAAATGTGGATCTAGATCTCCTCTCTCCCCCCCCCCCCAAAACTAGCAAGAATCCATGGAGGGATTGAGAGATAGCAAGCTCGGAGAAGGTCAACAATGGGGGAAGAACACGAGCTCAAAGGATAAGGTTGCATGGGGAAGAAGACCCCCTTATATAGGAGCTCCCGAATCCAACCGTTATGTGCTCAGTCCGTGCACGAGCGGTACTACTGCCCGGGCGGTAGAACACAGAGAGCGGAGCAAAACAGAGGGCGAGGCAGAGCCGCATGAGCGGCACTACCGCTGGAGCCAGCGGTATTGCCGCTTGGCCCAGCGGTACTAGGGGCGGTGGTAGCTGCGGTACTACTGCACACGAGCGGTACTACCGCTCCTACTGCTGCTACTACTGCCGCTGAACCCGACACGAGAAAACCACGTCTCGAGTCGAGCCGGTACCAGAGCGGAACCGGAGCCGTACTACCGCTTATATTATGGGCGATTACCACCGTGGGACAGCGGTACTATCGCTAGGCGATACGCTGCATCGCTGCCGCCCGATGACAGCGGTACTACCGCTGGCGCCAACCTTATGCCATTTCCACGATTCCAAGTACACTCCAAGGAAAACCAGAACTGCCATAACTTCTGCAAAAGAGCTCTGAATGAGCAAACTCAAGCTTGTTGGATACAAGACAACGAGTAGCATCAAAATAGCGACTGGTTATAGTAAGAAGAGGCAGGGCAGGTATGCCTAACAAGAAAGAGGAGAGAAACCTCCAACAGAGAAGAACCGGCAAAACCTCCACCATCGAAAACATCATAGAAGATGCATGTGAACTCCGTTTTCGATGAACTCAAGCTTGTCATCAATGTGACCATAAGCTCCAAAACCCACAAAGAGAACAAAACAAGAACCAAGAAATAAGATGCAAGGATGCAATGTTTGAGCTCTCTACTCATGATACGATAAAGCTACTCATCGAGAGCCCCCCTTGATAGTACGGCAATCGATCCTAAAACCCAGTCTCCCAACTACCACCATGAGACCGGTAAAATAGAAAACCTATGAAGGGCAAACCTTTGCCTTGCACAAGGTCCACTTGAGCTAGATGATGACGAACTTGTCCTCCTCAAGATGGACCACCATTCTTGATCACGTTGGGTTGATGAAGACTAGATGATTGCTCCCTCATACTCCACTATGGATGAGCCACTCTTCAGCACATCTTCACAAGTCCATTGACACCATAATGGACGGCAAGCTTCAAGCACTTGATCTCTTTGTCATGCTCCACTTGAACTTGCACAAGGCAATATTGATGACGATCACCACTTGATGTCATCCTCTCCATGGGTTGAGTGATATCTTCCTCTTGACGCAAGCCCATGAACACGTACCTAACCCCACATAGAACTCTCACATAGACCATGGGTTGGTACACAAAGCACAATGGACAATGCTTACCATACCATGGGATCACTTGATCCCTCTCGGTACATCTTCTATGCTTTGTGAGTTGATCAACTTGATTCACTCTTGACTTAGTCTTGATCGACCTTGAATCTTTCCAACTCTCCTCATTTGGATGATGTCTTGAAGGTAAACATGAATGATCACAATATCTTCTTCTTCTTCAAGACATGCTTGCAATAAGCACAACACTCACATAACCAATCTTTGGATAATTCCTTAATAGCACCTTGGTCAACACATAAACTCCTTGAAACCAACACATGGACTTCAAGAAGAGCCTATGGACAAATCCTTCAAATATAACTCAATGCAACCATTAGTCCATAGAGAGTGTCAACAATTACCAAAACCACACATGGGGCACCGCATGTCCTTTTAGACATCCAAGTCATCTTCATGAGCTTCTGGGGCATTGATCAGTCTAGCCCACTCATCAACTGTAGACTGGTACCTTGTACCCTCTGACATCCATACAATTCTGCCATTTGGATAGAAATGAGTAGTAGAGTAGAATTGCATGATCAGCTCATCATTCCACTTTATGAGCTTCTGGCCAACAAACTTGTCCACTTCACAGGCCTTGAAGTTGTCATAAACACCTGGGAAGTGATCTTCATTCTCTCTAATGTAGGTCCAGTCAACCCATCTCATGTCACACACTATGGGCTTCTTGTCAAGCAGGATTGTCTCATAGAAATCTTGTTGTTCCTTTGTATGGAACCTGTAATCCACAACAGTTTTCCTCCTGACAGCATATGGGTCAGCCTTCCTCCACTGTCTCAGTCCTGCATCCTTCCTGATCCTCATGTCCTTTGCAATAGGATGTGCATCATTATGGTCTAGGATCTTTGGCTTTATCTTCCTTAGCACTTGGGCTTCAGCTTCCTCTTCTTCAGCTTCAAGCACTGGGGCCTTGTTCTTCTCCTCAGCAGGTATGTTCCTGGTACTCCTGTTGGGTGCAATCTTGGGAACTGGAGCAGCAACTTTTGGAGCAGATTTGGGCTTAGCAGCAACCCCTGACTTAATAGCATCTCCCATGAGCTTCTGTGTCTTAGGTGCTGGAGCAGCATCCTCTTCCTCTTCATCATCAGATCTCACCATTGAAGATTTTTCAAGTACTTTGGCTGTTGTTGTTCTTGCCCTCTTCTTCTTCTTATCCTCACCAGCTGCCTCTTCTTAAGAGTCAATGGTGAACTTCATAGTTTCACCTGTGGCAACTTTCCTTGGCTTGGATGTAGGCACTCTCCTAGCTGGTGCCTTTCTGTAAATGCCTGGCCTAGTTGATGCAGCAGTGCCAAACTCTTTCTTCACCACCTTATTCTTGGAAGTGGCCTCATCCTCGGCTGCAACATAGTCATCATCCTCTGAATCAGAAGTTCTCTTCTTCCTTGTTCTAGTAGTTGCCTTGGGCAAGTTACTAGGTGTGCTCCTACTGCCCTCATCATAGCTGCTGGAGGGACTAGTGCCCTCACTCAACTGCTCTTGCTGTTTAGACCTGTTCTGGCTGTCACTCTGGTCAGACATCTTGCAGGCAAATTGTCAGCAGACCTTGTGAATAGGTTGTAGATGAGGTAGAGTAGATGAGCATCACAAAGTACAGAGTTTTTGCAAAACAAGTTGAGTCAAAAAGCTTAGTTTTAGTTCTCTACAGAAGTGATCTTGGAGCTACTGAATTGACAAACTCGGTGATACCGAAGCAACACTTGGAACCTAAACTAGCAAACTCAGTTGGACTGACTCACAGTTCGGTGGCACCGAGATTCCTACTGTTTCACAGAATCCTGAACTCGGTCACACTGATTTGCAATTTTCGGTTGGACCAAAAAGTGCATGTGCAATGGCACAAGCCGAATCGGTGAGACCGATTTCTACGACTCGGTCTATCCGAGATGAGTTCTGCGGAGAGCTAACCCTAAAATTTTAGAATCAATTTAGACCTAAGGAAGTTTTAGCTGGATAGATTAATCTCGTTCGTGGCAAGAAACATGCCATTGTCCTTGTGCTTGGAATCAGAGTGAAAATGACAGCACAAGGGGTCGAACACGTACCCTAGAACGGTGAGTGTTCGCTACGGTGGCGACGAAGTAGCAGAATCCATCAACGGCGGCAGAATCCAACGGTGGGTGGTCGTTGGCGGTGAGGAGACGATCCGGAGACCCGAGGGGGCAGAGCAGGACACGCGCGGGCTGAGTGGATTTGAAGTAATTTCCAAAATCTCACCTGTGGGTATTTATATCCCGACCCTGTCAGTGTGACCGAGTGGAACAACTCGGTGGCACCGAGATTGCAGAATCGCAAGCGGCTGCTGCAACTCGGTGTGACTGAAGTGTTCAAATCGGTTGCACCGAGATGAAAACCTAGATCAACTTAGTGAACTCGGTATGATCGAAATGGATTTCTCGGTCAGACCGAAATGCACAAAGAGGTTTTGGAAGTTTAAGTCTATGACTAATCGGGGACTCCGAGTGCTCCTCACACAGAGTGGTTCGAATCTGACTTGATCAAACTTTGTGATGTAGCATGAATAGAGTTTGAGACGAGAAAAGCATAGATAGCTAGAGAAGGTTCTTAGGCATTCTTGTCCATCCACTTGGCAAAAAAGAAAAAGGAACCAAACAAACAAAAACAACAAGTGCTGCTATATTCTCTGACTTTTGTGAAAAGATTGTTGAGGTTTTCATGGATGATTTTTCCATTTACGGAACCTATTTTGATGATTGCTTAAGCAACCTTGATCGAGTTCTGCAGAGATGTGAAGAAACTAATCTTGTTTTGAATTGGGAGAAGTGCCACTTTATGGTTAATGAAGTTATTGTCTTGGGGCATAAAATTTCTGAAAGAGGTATTGAAGTTGATAAAGCTAAAGTAGGTGCTATTGAAAAGAAGTCGTGCCCTAAAGATATCAGAGGTATAAGAAGTTTCCTTCGTCATACTGGTTTCTATAGGAGGTTTATTAAAGACTTCTCTAAAATTTCTAGGCCTCCTACTAATCTCTTGCAAAAAGAATGTTCCTTTTGTTTTTGATGATGATTGTGTAGAAGCTTTTGAAATACTTAAGAAAGCCTTGATTTCTGCTCCCATTGTTCAGCCACCTGATTGGAATTTACCCTTTGAAATTATGTGTGATGCTAGTGATTATGCTGTTGTGATGTTCTAGGGCAAAGAGTTGATAAGAAATTAAATTTTATTCATTATGCTAGTGAAACTCTAGACAGTGCCTAGGGAAATTATGCTACTACCGAAATAGAATTTTTAGCAGTTGTTTTGCTTGTGATAAGTTCAGATCTTATATTGTTGATTCCAAAGTAACTATTCACACTGATCATGCTACTATTGAATATCTTATGTAAAAGAAAGATGCTAAACCTAGACCTGTTAGATGGGTTCTCTTACTACAAGAATTTGATTTGCATATTATTGATAGAAAGGAAGCTGAGAACCCCGTTGCAGACAACTTGTCTAGGTTATAAAATGTTCTTGATGACCCACTGCCTATTGATGATAGCTTTCCTGATGAATAATTAGCTGTCATAAATGCTTCTCGTAATGCTTTGTGGTATGCTGATTATGCTAATTACATTGTTGCTAAATTTATACCACCTAGTTTCACATACCAGCAAAAGAAAAAGGTTTTCTATGATTTAAGACATTACTTTTTGGATGACCCACACCTTTATAAAGAAGGAGTAGATGGTGTTATTAGACGTTGTGTACCTGAGCATGAACAGGAACAGATCCTACGCAAGCCACTCCGAGGCCTACGGAGGACACCACACTGGAAATAGAACTGCACATAAGGTATTGCAATCTGGTTTTTATTGGCCTACTCTCTTCAAGGATGCTAGTAAGTTTGTCTTGTCTTGTGATGAATGTAAAAGAATTGGCAATATTAGTAGACATCAAGAAATGCCTATGAATTATTCACTTGTTATTGAACCATTTGATGTTTGGGGCTTTGATTATATGGGACCTTTTCCTTCCTCTAATGGGTATACACATATTTTGGTTGATGTTGATTACATTACTAAGTGGGCAGAAGCTATTCCAACTAGTAATGTCGATCATAACACTTCTATTAGGATGCTTAAAGAAGTTATTATTCCGAGGTTTGGAGTCCCTAGATATTTGTTGACTGATGGTCCTTCACATTTTATTTATGGTGCTTTCCGAAAAGTGCATGCCAAATATGATGTTAACCATAGAATTGCATCTCCATATCATCCTCAGTCTAGTGGTCAAGTAGAATTGAGCAATAGAGATATTAAATTGATTTTGCAAAAGATTGTCAATAGATCCAAAAAAATTGGTCTAAGAAACTCGATGATGCATTATGGGCTTATAGAATTGCTTATAAAAACCCTATGGGTATGTCTCCTTATAAAATGGTTTATGGAAAAGCATGTCACTTAACTCTTGAATTAGAACATAAAGCTTATTGGGCAAACAAAGAGCTCAACTATGATTTCAAACTTGCCAGTGAGAAGAGCTTATTTGACATAAGCTCGCTTGATGAATGGAGAACCCAAGCCTAAGAGAATGCCAAGTTTTTTAAAGAAAAGGTTAGAAGATGGCATGACAAAAGGATACAAAATCGTGAGTTTAATGTAGGTGATCAAATTTTGCTATACAACTCTCGTTTAAGATTCTTTGCAGGAAAATTTCTCTCTATATGGGAAGGTCCTTACATTATCGAGGAGGTCTATCATTCCGGTGCTTCTCGAGGCGCATGACATTGGTGATGCAGGGTGCAACCATCGGCAGAACCCGCTCCTGGTCGACGAGAGCCAGCTCGTCAAAGACAGCGTCCAATGGCACGGATGGATTTCGGTGACGGAGCCCTGAGAGGATTCGCCCGGCAATGGCGGCAGCACCTCGCAACCCCTCCTTGTCTAGCACCGCCCCCGCCATCGTGTGGAGACGGCTAAACTCCTCGGAGATATAGGTGAAGAAGGAGATCATGTCAGGAAGCCGCAATTCATTAAAGTCGACGGGGTGGTCGAACGGGTTTAGCCCGATGGTCGGCATGGTCGCGCTGGCACGATGGTAGGCATCACATAGCCGCAACATGTGCATGGCAACATGGTCCACCAAGTGGCTAAGACGATCCTAGACCTCATCATGATCGGCCCACTCACGCTCCAGCCAGCTCGCTTGACGCCCTATCGTATCTCCCGCTTTTTGCTGCAACACCACCGACGCTTCAAGCATCTTTGTGGTGGACGCCTGCCGCTTTTGAAGCTCCGTGAACTCTCGCACATAAAGGAGGAGCATGGCACTCCTCTCCTCCTTGAGCTCATGGAGCTCCACGTCCTTGGCCCTGAGCTCCGCATCCTTGGCCTAGAGCTCCTATGTCAGGCGGCTCACCTCAGACTACATGATCTGCTGCGCCACCATGGCACCAGGTAGAAGCAATGGTGAGAGGAAGCAAAGGGGACGAAACGGCTGAAAGGCAATGCAATCTACGGGAAGGCGGAGGGAGCCAGCCGAGGAGCGGGGTGAACACTACAAAAAAATACACTTCCGTGATGATACGTGTTTGTCAGAGTAGGGCACGTTTTCTGTCATGCATGTACATCTATGACGATTTTATGACAGAATCAAAATAGTCATACCTGTGCTGTTGTAGAAGTGTTCCATGACATTACCAAAATTATCATCACGGAAGTGTCCACTTCCATGACGATAAATCGCGCGTCAGAGAAGTGCTTTCGTCAAGGGTGACCGACACATTTCATCCACCGTAACGGAACGACATTAAGCTATCGGGTCCGGTTTTGGATCCGATAACCCGTTAACAGCCCCGACCAACGGGGAATTTCCACGTGTAAAATCATCATTAGCTGGAGGAAACACGTGTCGACTCACCGTTGGGACAGATGTCATCCACTCATTGGACCCAAGGCACCTATGATATGTCGACACGTGGCATGGCCCAACAAAGGCCCATTCCTGTGAAAAGGCAGCCCGTTTGACTTGGTCAGAAGGTGGCGGGTCGGCTCACGGCAAGCCTGTTAACGGCTTGTTTGCATATAGCCCATTTACAGCCCGCTAACCCAGGGCCCATTTAAGGCCTATCCGAATTTGGCCCAGTAGCGTCATCTGAGCCGTCCAATATATTTCCAGCCTGTTTTAGCTTGTGGCCCATGTATGGCCCATGACATCTTTCGGCCCATATGAGGCCCTTTGTAACTCTCGGCCCATTAATGGCCCATGGTGAAACTGGCCCGTAATGAACAATGTATCACTTTATACCCATTAACGGCACGTGGTGAAACTGGCCCGTAATGAACAGTGTATCACTTTATACCCATTAACAGCCCATTATTACATTGGGCCGTTTCTAGCCCATGTTATCTTTCGGCCTTCTCGAGGTCCATTTATTCTTGGTCTCATTTCCAGCATTCATTTACTTACGGGCCGTTACTGTCATTTTCTACATGTGGGCCAAATTCAACCCGTGGTTATAGTCGGCTTGTTTGTGGCCCGTTAATACATTGGGCCATTTTCATAGCGTCATCAAATATGGCCGATTAGCGACGACTCATTATGGTCGGCCCATGAACGGACGATTCCAACTCTAGCCCATTTACGGCCATAATGCGGTTTGTTATTGGCCCATGTTTGGCCAACCGATCATACGGCCCGTAGAAGGCCCGTTGATGATACGACCCGTAGAAGGCCCATTGTGTCTACGGCCCGTATAAGGCCCATTATTTCTATGCCCCGTAGAAGTCCCATTGTTTCTACGGCCCTTAGAAGGCCCATTGTTTCTACGGCCCGTAGGAGGCCCATGTTAACTACAGTAAATATGTAGCCCATGGTTATTGTGGTCTAGTTTTAAAAAATAGGTTATTGCGGCCACTAACAAACCGCAGAAAAAGAATGCACTGAATACAAGGAAACAAATAAACAAGACAATAAGGAAATAAATAAGCAAGCAACTTACGCTAGGCTATCACGGCTATTACACATATTACATCCACTGGGTATCAAAGTTCGCCACCAGTGCAAATATAGGGAACAAAGCAACATATAAACGCCGCAGCAAAACAAGTCCAGATTTGAAACCACTTCAGAAGAGCTCAAGAAACAATATCCTGGGTACCCATAATGTTGGGAAGATGCTCAACAAGCTTATTAACTTTCTCTTATTTGGCGCTTAAATCCTCCAGCACTTGCTGTTGCACCAGAAAGTATGCATCTGAATGCAGGGACTTCCTCAGTCCTTCGGCTTCCTGTCGCATAACATCTGATCAATGTCTTTCAACTTGAGGTTGAGACTCAAGAAGCCGAACTAATTCAGGCAGTGAGTTCGAAGAGTTGGTGCCAGCAGTAGTAGCCAGTAACTCGAACACTACATCAAGACAAGACTTTGGGGTTGTCTCACTGTCTTCAATATAGTTTTTATCAGCTTTCTTGGAGACCAACAGGGATGTCTCACTATCTTGAACCTTATCTGCATTACTTCCTTTACCATTGCATAACGGGGGTACTCTTCTCCAATATTTTATCCGCGTTCTAAAAGAGAAACAAACAAACATATCACAGGTTTACAATGTAGAATATGGAACTCATTTTGGTAAACCAGTTCAGTAGTAAGGTGGACAGGATAACAGCATGAAACAAACATATATCTATGCGGTATGGTCACTGTATGGTCTATATCATTCTAGTTTATGTTGCCAAATCAAGATAGATACAGTTTGAATCATATCTATTTAAGACAAAGAAGCATAGACAGAATATAATTATGGGAAACTACACAACAATAACAACACTTGTAATGTGCATGGCATGAGAACATAACTGTTTATTCAATTGAAACTGAAATCAACATAGAGCAAGTTACAACAGGAAACACGTTAAAGAAACAGGTTTAAAACATACCTGTTGCGCCATTGGAGTTTCAATTGCATCCTTCAAATTTGAAATTAGTTGGTATGAGAAAATACAGTGATGCAAGAGCAAAGTAGTATGAACCATATCTACGGAACCTGACCTGAGAACAATTCTTCTTCTGCTTTAAGTGTTGACTTGGGGTTCTGAGTGGTGGTCCTCGTGCTTTGGGCATTGCAGTTGCCTTACTAACTGCTCGTATTTGGGTGCTCTGTGGTGGAGACGGTGTTGTGTCAATGGGAACCGGGTTACTATCTTTGGGGTTGGGGTTAGAAGGGGTGTAGCTGGTTCTCTGTCCAACTGGGTAGGGGTACAATCTGCGTGAGTCTGGGTTATGTGTGGTGGGGCTGGTTCTTGGGCAAGTACAATCGTGGTTCTATCTGCATCGACAGGTAGCACGATCTTTTCTGAAGACCATGTTTTTACTCCCACAGATACTGCCATCACCCCCTCCAATTGAAATGGCTGATAAACAAAAAAAAGCAATTGAATGTACATACATTGTAAGATAGACAGGTGCAATGGATAGTAGGGAAGAAAACAGGGCATGAAATAATTCACATTTATGTTGTGTAACCAAACAGAATAGTAGGACATAATTTCACATATATGATGACTAATTAAACATGATAGCATGACACAATTTCACATGTATGATGGCTAACTAAACATGATAGAATGGCATACTTCAAAATATGATGACTATGTAAACGGGATGACATGATGTAACTATACGATGTGTCTATTAAAGTGGTTGGCATGCCATAAACCACAAACATGCCGTCGATGCAAACATGATGGCATGATATAATTTACGGATAGAATGACATAATTCAAAATATGATGACTATGTAAAGAGGATGAGATGATATAACTATATTATGTCTTTAGAAAATGGGTTGGCATGCCATAATGCAGATACATGCTGTCTGTGTAAACATCATGGCATGATATAATCCAAATATATGATTTATATACTAAGGAAATGAGCAGAGGGCAATCTCATATATGATGTGTCAACTAAGGAGATGGCATTCAATAGTGTGTATATGATGTAAAAACTATGCATTGCAATACAACATATGCATGATATGAGTAATACAACCCTGCCAAGTTTGAGCATACACCTCAGGGGGATAATAGGACTGGTCATCTGCCTCTAAATCCTCCTCTGAAGAGCTATCTCAGAATCAGCAAGATATCGCTTTCAGAGTAGCATTGTCCGCTCAAGACCTTGTTTTCACTCCAGAATTCTCCATCACCAATTCAATTGGCTGATGCATAGGAAGAGCAGTTGAATATACAAACATTGTTGACAAAAGCAATGAGAAATACAAAAAAAGGACGACATGATATAATTCACATATATGACGCTTGGCTAAACAGCATGGCATTGCATAATTTACATATATAATGCCTTGCAACAAGATAGCATTGCATAATTCACATATATAATGTCTTGCAACAAGATGGCATTGAATAATTCACATATATGATAATTAGACACTAAACACGTCGCATTCACACAAAGCATGTCTAAACTAAGCAAATGACATAGCAATGCAAGATACCATACACACGATATGAGCAACATAGCCCTGCCAAGTTAGAGCATGCACCTCGGAGGGGGGGGGGGATAGGACTAGTCATCTGTCTCTGAATCCTCCTCTGAGGAGCTATCTGTAACTAGCAAGACATTTGCTTCGTCAGATAGCATTGTCTGCTCTGAAGACCTTGTTTCCACTCAAGATTTTCCATGACCATTGAGGGAGTCCTGGACTAGGGGGTGTCCGGATAGCCGAACTATCATCAATGGCCGGACTCCAAGACTATGAAGATACGAGATTGAAGACTTCGTCCCGTGTCCGGATGGGACTTTCCTTGGCGTGGAAGGCAAGCTTGGCAATACAGATATGTAGATCTCCTATCATTGTAACCAACTCTGTGTAACCCTAGCCCTCTCCGGTTTCTATATAAACCGAAGGGTTTTAGTCCGTAGGACGAACAACAATCATACCATAGGCTAGCTTCTAGGGTTTAGCCTCCTTGATCTCATGGTAGATCCACTCTTGTACTACCCATATCATCAATATCAATCAAGCAGGAGTAGGGTTTTACCTCCATCGAGAGGGCCCGAACCTGGGTAAAAACATCGTGTCCCTTGTCTCCTGTTACCATCCGCCTAGACGCATAGTTTGGGACCCCCTACCCGAGATCCGCCGGTTTTGACACCGACATTGGTGCTTTCATTGAGATTTCCTCTGTGTCGTCACCGATAGGCTTGATGGCTCCTTCGATCATCAACAACGACGCAGTCCAGGGTGAGACTTTTCTCCCCGGACAGATCTTCGTGTTCGGCGGCTTTGCACTGCGGGCCAATTAATGGCCATCCGGAGCAGATCGAAGCCACACCCCGCCATCGGGTCGATTTGGAAGTCTAAACTTCACGGCCGACATCCGCGGAGACTTGATCTTCGACGGATTCGAGCCGCAGCCGAAGCGTGCCGACTTGTCACGATGGGCATGATCTAGCTCGCTGCCGGACAAAGGCCTCGAGGCGCGACACAAGTCCGCCCGATCCTCAATTGAGCCGGCTGCCCAGATCGAGGACGGATGGCTAGACATCGCCGGGGCTGCTACCCTACGGCGATGGAGCCAACATCGACCTTGTCCTTCAGACGCCGTGACTCCGAGGTGCCGGACTCCTCGCCGGACTCCGAACCTCCTGCGCCCCCTCCAATCGAATCTGATCGGGCCCCGATCATGGAGTTCACCACCGCGGACATCTTTCAACACTCACCTTTTGGCGACATCCTGAATTTGCTAAAGTATCTCTTGCTATCAAGAGAGCCCTGGCCGAATTGCGGTCAGGATGGTTGGGATGCGGACAATGAAGAAATTCAAAGCCCACCCACCACCCACTTTGTAGCAACTGTCGACGATCTAACCGACTTGCTAGATATCGACTCCGAAGACATCGACGGTATGGACGACGATGCCAGAGACGACCAAGAACCAGCGCCTACTGGGCACTGGAAAGCCACCTCAACTCATGACGTATACATGGTGGATACATCAAAAGGAAGCGATAACGAGGAACAACGGGACGCGGCGAAGAATCATTCCCCCGAAAAACAACAAAAACGGCGACGCAAGCGCCGCCCGAAGTCTCGCCTCGATAACAACAACACCCATAATGACCCAGCCAGAGAGCGAGGCGAACCATCGGACGCATTTAACATGCGACCAAGCAACCATCCGAACAGGATGAATTGGACAAGCAACCCATCCCCGGCGAAAACAACAGTCCATACGATCTCACGCCGGACATATCATCGGAACATAAGAACCTTCACAAAAGGCTCGTTGCCACTGCAAGAAGCTTGAAGAAGCAGAAGCGGAAGCTCAAAACAGCGGAAGACGTACTCAGAATGAGATGGAGCAAGGTACTCAAGACCGCAGACAAATACGACAATAGTAACCAAGCAAAGAGCTACCCGAAGCGCAAGCTGTTGCCCGAATTCGACGACGAGGCCGTAGAGCCACCACAATCAAAACGCAAAGAGGCCGCCTGGCTGGATAGACGACCAGATGATAGGCTAGGAGCGGCAAGCGGCGCCGCACACAAGTCGGCACATGATACACTTAAAGATCCTTGCAAAAAGGATGGCCCGGTCAGGTCCATTTATGGGCCAAAAAAGAGGGCCCCAGGAAGCAACACAACACGCCGAGTGTTCGAAGATAATGGCACACCTAAATACAGGGGTGCCGCACACCCACTATGTTTCACTGATGAGGTACTGGAAGCGGGTTTTAAGCCCGTAAACATAGAGGCATACGATGGAACAACAGACCCCGGAGTCTAGATTGAGGATTACATCCTACACATACATATGGCTAGAGGAGACGATCTCCATGCCATAAAATACCTACCCCTCAAGCTCAAAGGGCCATCTCGGCATTGGCTCAAAAGCCTCCTAGAAAATACCATTGGAAGTTGGGAAGAGCTCGAGGATGCGTTTAGAGCAAAATTTCAGGGGACTTATGTCCGCCCTCCGGATGCAGACAATTTAAGTCGCATAACTCAACAGCCCGGAGAGTCAGCTCGCAAATTCTGGAACAGGTTCCTCACCAACAAGAACCAAATAGTCGATTGCCCGGGCGCCGAAGCCTTAGTAGCTTTTAAACATAACGTCCGGGACGAATGGGTCGCCAGACACCTCGGCCAGGAAAAACCACGAACAATGGCCGCGCTAACAAGCCTCATGACCCGCTTTTGCACGAGAGAAGATAGCTGGCTGGCAAGATGCAGCACCAGCGACCCGAGTACATCCGAGGTCAGAGATGGAAATGGGAAAGCACGACGCAGAAAAGATCCGCGCCGGAGTAAGGAAAATGGCCCAAAGAGCACGGCGGTCAACGCCGGGTTCAAAAGCTCTCGGCCGAACAACAAAACATTGCCTCTTAAGGACAACAGTGACAAGCTATCCAACCTAAACAAAATTCTGGATAGGATATGTCAAATTCACAGTACCCCTGGGAAGCCTGCAAACCATACCCACCGAGATTGTTGGGTCTTGAAACAGTCCGTCCGACTTAACGCCGAACACAAGGGGCTCGACACACCAAGCGAAGACAATGACGAACCCCACAAGCAGAGCACCGGAAAACAAAAGAACTTCCCACAAGAAGTAAAAATAGTGAATTCACTTCAAGTGATAACAAGGAAAAATACGACGGCGTCTATTAAAGCGCATGCCGCACGGTCCACCCAGCGGAATCCCGAGATTGGACGTCAAAACCAATTACTTTCGACCATCTGGATTACTCCAGAAGTATTCGAAACGCAGGATGGACTGCTTTGATATTGTATCCTATAATCGACGAACTACAATTTACACAAGTCCTAATGGATGGCGGCAGCGATTTAAACCTGCTATATCCGGACACAATCCGCAAGATGGGGATAAACCCTACCAAAATTCGCCATAGCAGCACTTCCTTCAAAGGAGTGACGCCATGCCCTTACGCCAAGTGCACGGGCTCCTTACGGCTAGAAGTTGTGTTTGGTTCACCCGACAACTTCCGCCGCGAAAAGCTAGTCTTCCATGTCGCCCCATTTAAAAGTAGCCACCAAGCACTATTGGGGCGCGAAGCTTTCGCCCGCTTTAACACAATACCGCATTACGCGTCTCTTACACTTAAAATGCCCGGTCCATGCGGCACCATCTCATTAAAAGGTCGTTCAAGACCCCGGACACGGCTAGGCGAGTCCGGCATAAATAAACTAGGGGCTTCCTAGACATGCACCCCTTTACAAGAAGCTGCGTGCATAAGCAATGAGAGCCAATAAAGCTCAACTTTATTCATTTTTTAAATTATACTCTGTTTTAAATACATTTTTTGCATGGTATTTTCCCAAGCTAAGTTCTTCTCTTTTACAGATGAACAGCGTGCTACACCCGTCCAGGATATAGCACAACGGAGACACAAGCGCAGACGTGCAGCAGGGACCCGTTGCAAGGATTCTTTTCAGATTAAGACCCTGCGTAAACCTTTCTTACTGTCTCTTGTTGATACACATCCCCCGGCTTCCTATTATAACCGAGGAGGAGGTGGCGCTTTGGCATCGGCGCGTCGAAGTTTTCGCCGTGCACTGGACACCGGGGCTTAGGGCATCGTTTTGCTCGTTTTATAAAGACCGAACACCTCGTGGAGTGTTCGGCGCCTCGAAAGTTAGGCCTTATATGCATCAGCTCGAATCATGTCTTTGGTCAAATGTTGGGTTTGCCCGGCCCGTGTTTTGCTGCCTTACGCTCAGATCATCGGCTAACGCGCACCGGAGAACTATCTGCGCTTGTGCCCGGTTCGCCGGGCGAGCACCTCAGTAGAGAAACCCGAAAACTGAGTGTCATGATATAGCGAGAGACTGGTCAACCACTCGATCGACTATCGAAATGTCTAGAATTCCGCCGCTTTGACGAAGGACCGTTTCCCGGTCAGGCACATACGCACCCCGAACTCGGATAACGTGGTGCCCCTAGGGGCTATATCGTAGCCCCACCCTCGAACTCCCACGGCTAAGTGAAAGTGATAAAGCATTATAGTCTGGTTGCCTAGTTTGCTACGCTACCACCTCCTTCACAGGACCAAGACGTTGGATTAAGTGTGAAAATACGCTATTTTGCAACACCCCGCACTATGTGCGTAAATAAGCCAAAGACTGCCATCTTTCAGGTTATATACATGTATACATTAACTGCCGCACATGAGATATTTGAATACTTGAACACACAAGTATAAAAAGCACTTATATTATGAATATGGTTTTACAAATCATACATGTCATTTGAACATAACATTTTTCGAGCACTGCGACTCTATTAAACGAGCGCCCTACGGGACTTCCCCAAAATAGTGCTCGACGGGTAACCGGCTCTCATCCGAACCCCGGGATGCAACATCGGTGGCATCCATCTCCGCCTAGTGTGTCTTAACACGGGCGAGAACCATCCGTGCACCCTCTATGCATACCGACCGCTTCATCGCCTTGATATGCGGCACCGGCCCAAGGAATTGCTGTAATAAGCCAAAATAACTCTTCGGCTTGGGCCTATCCAGCCATAGATGAGCCACTACATCCGTCATGGCAAATCCGGACAATCTATTCAGCTCAGCCCACTCAGCCAGCCGATCGGTCAACGGAAGTGAACGCTCCGGACTGTGGAATTGAGACCAAAACAGCTCTTCCATCTCGTGATCCTTTTGGCTTCGGAAGTGCACAACCGCATCCGCCGCACTCGCCGCCAAATCCAGATAAGGATCCTCCGCACCCCACAGCTGGCCTAGCTGAGCATACTTCGGATCTGTGAACTTCCTGCGCAGCAGAATGGGCTTTCCAGCCGCAATGTCTCCGGCCTGACGCAGCTCCTCCTTTACAGCCCTCATTGCAGAACGGGCATCCTTGGCCTCGGCGGTGGCCTTCTTCAGGTCCTCTTGCTCCGCTCGGCGTTCCTTTTCAAGAACCTCATAGCGGTCGGTAACATCCTTCAGCTTCACGGCCATTCCGGCCACCTCCTCCCTGCTTCGGCAGTGAGCAGCCTTTTCGGCTTTTAGCTCTTCGGCTGCCTTCGAGGCAGCCGCATCACTCCTCCTAGCCTGCTCCTTGGCTCGAGCAAGCTCTGCCTGAAGGTCCTCCACAGCAGCGGCACCATCTGCATTAAGCATACATGTTGTAAGGAGTGGGCATCAGTCCCCTTACTAGGTGACCACGGAGAAACAACCTACCTTGTGACTCGTCAAGTCGTTTATCGACCGGTAGCGATGTCCGTGATCCGCAACATCGAGTTGTCGCTTAGCTCGGCAACTCTATCATCGGCTGGCCACGGACGATCCGCCACCGCATAGGAAGGGCGTGAATTAATAACTGAGATTATGATCCTCGGCACGCTGTCGCTTTCGACAACATACCGAGTCTCAGGGGCTACTATCTATACAGGGCGCACTTTATGTGCAAAACTGTCAAAGGGTATGTCATTTTTACGTACCTCAAAACCCGCCAGTAAAATTCTGATGGCATCATGCAACCCGCCCTCAGCGGATGAAATTCTTTCAATCACCGTACTCATCAATGTACGGTGATCTTTTGAGATAGATGCCCTCTCGAGCAGATCCTTCAGCTCCCCCGGCCGTACACCAGTAGGTGCCGAACTCTCCGGCCCTGCCGGACTCGGGGAGACCCTCCGTGACGACACCTCAGGGTCGTCCGCCCCGCTTGACGGTGCGGCAGACGGAGGCATCTCGCTCTCCTTCATCTCCGGACAAAGGTCCCCCGAGGATGAGCTCAGTTGAGAAGGGCGGAGATCCGAACTACAAGGTAAAAACTTTGGTTATCCTTAGAAGCAAAAATAGGGATGTCCCTTATTACAAAACTCCCCTTTCCTACTTACGGCTCGCTGGAGGGCTAATTCCTTGGGGGAGATAGTGCGGCTGGGGCTTCCCCTGGCGCGGGACCCTCTGGTGAAGATTTCTTCCCCCGCTTTGAGGCCTTAGCCTCTGGATCTTCGGAAGCGGTCCTCTTCTCCCCCTGGAAGGAGGGATTCTCGATCCCCCCTTTCTTGAAAGCATCCTTAGTAGAGGCGGTAGTTTCTCTGTTCTCCCCTTTGCCCTCTTTTGAAGGCGCAACTTCCAGCATCTTGACCAACACGGGATCCGGCGTGGTCTCTGGGCGGGGGGCCGGACACCGTATCGTTTTGCTTGCGCTATCCACTCCTGTTCAAAGGACGATTGGTTAAAAGGCAAGCCTAAGATATGCAAACAAATGGTATGTCCGGACACAGGGCTACTTACTTGAGTATCCGGGCGATTGCAGCTTAAGCCGGCGTCCTCGGTCAATTCCGGACACACCTCTTGTGATCCGAAGAACAATTTGTACATATCCACGGGTGTCGTACCCATGAAGTGTTGGAGAGCTTGTGGTCCCTCCGGATTGAATTCCCACAGGCGAAGAGGGCAACGTTTGCAGGCAGAAGGCGCCGAATCAGCATAACCTGCGTCACCACCACCAGATTGATCTCCCTCTCTTGGAGGTCTCGAATCCGGCCCTGCAATAGGGGTACGTCCTTTGACGGCCCCCAGTTAAGCCCTGTGTTGACCCATGACATCAGCCGTTGTGGAGGGCCCGAGCGAAGATGGGCGGCGGCTTCTGCCTGCTGCCCCTGGGAGCGGTAATATAGAACCACCCCTGTTGCCACAAACCGAGCTCCTTCTGAAAAGAGCCCTCGGGCCATGGAGCATCGGCCCTCTTGCTTACAATCGCCCCGCCACACTCTGCCTGACGCCCCTCAATCATCTTTGGCTCCATGTTGAAGGTTTTGAGCCACAAACCGAAGTGAGGGGTGGTGCGGAGGAAGGCCTCGCAGACGACAATAAATGATGAGATATGGAGGATGGACTCCGGAGCCAAGTCGTGGAATTCCAACCCATAGTAGAACATGAGCCCCTCACGAAGGGATCCATCGGGAAGCCTAAACCCCGACGGAGGTGAGACACGAGCACGACGCTCTCGCCTGGCTCGGGAGTAGGAACAACTTGCCCTTGGGCAGGCAACCTATGCGAAATCTCGTAGGTTAAGTACCTGGCTTCTCTCAGCTTTAGCACGTCCTCTTCCGTGACGGAGGAGGGCATCCACCGGCCCTGTAGGTCGGAGCTGGACATTGTCGAAGGTCCGAAGCACTCGAATCTGGAGCCCTGAGTGTTGGAACTTGGGGCGAGGGGTAGATTCGATTGAGGATTGAAGAAAAGAAACGAGCCTTGGTCTCATTATAAAGAGGGAGAATTCCAAGAGCCGTCCCCGTGACCGTTTGGAACTCGCCTTCGATGGAGGGGGCGTGGCAACGGGCGCGGTTGGGTTACCCACGTCCGTATTGATGGGAATCCTGAATAAGGGAACACGATCTCGCTCGACAAGACGTGCCAAGAAACCGCCGCTAAACGCTACCGAGGTGGTATAATAAAACGATTCAAGTAAAGGCTTGGTAGTGGTGTGACGTCACGCCCTGAAATACGCGATGAGATTGAACTTGTGTAAATATTATTCTCTCTACGGTGGAATGTGGAATTTATTTTCTGAGCGGACACTATCTGGTGTTCACAATCTTCTATGAATTATTCGGAGGAGGAACCCGCCTTGCAATGCCGAAGACAATATGCGCGCCGGACTCGTCGTCATTGAAGCCTAGTTCAGGGGCTACTGAGGGAGTCCTGGACTAGGGGGTGTCCGGATAGCCGAACTATCATCAACGGCTGGACTCCAAGACTATGAAGATACGAGATTGAAGACTTCGTCCCGTGTCCGGATGGGACTTTCCTTGGCGTGGAAGGCAAGCTTGGCAATACGGATATGTAGATCTCCTATCATTGTAACCGACTCTGTGTAACCCTAGCCCTCTCTGGTGTCTATATAAACCGGAGGGTTTTAGTCCATAGGACGAACAACAATCATACCATAGGCTAGCTTCTAGGGTTTAGCCTCCTTGATCTCGTGGTAGATCCACTCTTGTACTACTCATATCATCAATATCAATCAAGCAGGAGTAGGGTTTTACCTCCATCGAGAGGGCCCGAACCTGGGTAAAAACATCGTGTCCCTTTTCTCCTGTTACCATCCGCCTAGACGCACAGTTCGGGACCCCCTACCCGAGATTCGCCGGTTTTGACACCGACAACCATGTCGAACGGCTGATGCACAGGAAGAGTAATTGAATGTACTAAAATTGTTGACAAATTTAACACGTAACAAAAAAATGATGGCATGATTTAATTCACATATAAGATGACTGGCTAACTAGGGTGGCATTGCAAAATTCACATATATGATGCCTGGCTAAACAAGATGGCATTGCATGATTCACATATACGATAAAGAAATTAAACAGATGGCATTGACACAAAGCATGTCTAAACTAAGAAGATGACATCTTTGATGTATACAGTAAGCAATGCAAGGCACCATATGCATGATATTACCAACTTCAGCATGCTAAGTTAGAGCGAAGACCTCGTGGGGTAGATAGGAGTGGTCTTCTCCTTCTTAATCCCCCTCAGAACAGTTATCTTCCTCTTGATTACGATCTGAAATGGGTGGAGGAGGGGCTGCCTTTGCGCCCACCATGGAGCGACGTCTGCATGAAATTTTATTGCCACACAAGACTCGTCCCTTTTGCTCTACATGTTCAGTTCCATTGTGTACAATAACAAACATGCATAGGAATAAAACATAGTGAGATTATGTAAGGAGTGCATGCACAAATCTAGAGTGATGGTAGCAAACTGTGCATAGACCCAAAACCAATGATAGCAGGCAGATAATAGCTTTAGTTAAAAAATACAGATAATGGCTCCTTTAATGTTTGTTTGCACCCAACATGAAACTCATAGTAGACACCCGAGATTAACCAGATAGTAGACAGAGAGTACTGATTGCTGCCCCAATATGTACCCCACAACCATTTAAAAACTCAAGTTTCAACATTAGTTTGGACCTGACTCGGAGTCTAATAGGTGAACACGACGATAAAGTAGCATGTCATCATATTAAGCGATGCATAACGTAAGCAGACACGGAAGAGTGCGACCTCTCTTGCAGACCCGTGTAGTCCTCAAGGTCATCTGCTCAGTTGATGATGGTAATGCAGTTGTCGTGGCTGCCGGCAGCGGGGAAGAAGATCTGAGGCGGCGAAAGACAGTCTGGAGAGTGGACCCCTACTGTGGTGAACCCTTCTGTCGTTGGAGCAGCTAAGCTGGCGTGGAACACAATACCGCAGGAGCAGGATAAACCACACAAGGTTTTCTTTGACACATATCTGTAACAGAAGTAATTGTGTAAGGGCTTGTTTGAATTTGAGGATTCTAACAATGCAGGGATAGGAAATAGACAGGAATAGGATAGGAATGCACGTGCAAAACCGAGAATTTAAAAACACATGGTTTCTGCCAATCTGGGTGTTTGATTCACAAGAATTGGAAGATCACAGGATGCAAAGAAGCATGGTGAGATTAAGTCAAACCACAAGAAAATGTACGGTTATAATGCTATTATTCTACTATCTCTTAGTCTTGTGCTTCAAGAATAGGAATTTGAAAAGGAGGACAAGTGAAAATTAAAATTCCTACGGTTTTTCTTTCAAGGAGACACTAAAGGAACAAATCCTACAGTTTTCCTTTGCTCCATTCCTTTGCACCATTCATGAAAATAGTACCATAGGAAACTTTCCAATTCCTATGTTTTGAATTCACTTTTCCTTTCAAGCATTGGCGACTCTGGTAGGCAGGCTTGAGCAAGGAAAAGCCTACACTTAAAAAATGTTTTTGTGCTACTTCTATTACTTTGGACCCAGGCCACTGCCCTACTAGCTCAACTCCCAGGGCCATTGACAAATGCACAACTCAAAAGTGCAGAGATAAATAATGATGGCGTTCAAGAGAGTCCATCATGGATAGCTAAGTTGCTTGGTACCTCATTGCTTGTCATATAGTAGGATAAAATAATCGTATTTCACGTTACTCTGTGTGCTTAGTGGACAATATATATATACATATATATATATATATATATAACCTGTAGAGTAAAAAAGAGATGCAACAAGTGTACAACCTCTTTGGCGAAGCCATGTCGATCTCAGCGTGATTGGGTTGGCCGGTGAGGATGCTTCGGCTGACTTGGCTATTGGAGGAGGGGAAGAAGATCTTAGGCGTCTGGAGATGGAGCCCGAGGTACTGCTCCGCTGCGATGAAGGGTTTCATCGTTGGAGCAGATCCATTGAGTTGTACGACGCCGAGGCTGAAGCAGGACAACAGAGACAACATTAACCTGAGTGGAATTCTAATAGCATCTCCAATAGATGACGTAAAATACATAACCACAAAGTGCTAGATGTAAAATACATCAGCCGCTCATCTCTGAACTTAACTGTCGAAACCTGAATTTAACTGTCGAAACTAAACTTAACTGTCCAAACTGAATTTTGTTGTCGAAACTAAACGCACTAGAGGTGAGGCGACACGTCAGTCGACTGACTTTTTCATCTCTGACCAGTCGATTTTGCAGCCATTGGATACAAAATCAAGGGCCTGCAGTTCATCTTCAACCTCCACCCCCCTGAGCCGCCAGCCACCACCCGCCAAACGGCCACCCCCACCGCCATGGTGGCAGTCGCCGCCCGCCCGCCTCGAAAACACTCCCACCACCGTCCGCGTCGCCTGCCATCCCCTAGGCCCCGTGCCAAGCTTTTCTCCGCGATCCCAAGCCACCGCCCCACCACTACCAACGACCACCGCCCCACCCTGAACCCAAAGATAGATAGTAGGGTACCTCCCGTGAGCCCCTCCCCCAGCTGCGGCTGGTTGTTCCTTAACTCTGGCAAGCCCCCCGAAAATTGATCGACCCAAAAGTCGATTCAGTCGACTGAAGTGTAGCTAAATCGGAGCAGCATCACAAGCAAGAGCAAGAGCGAGAGCAGCAACGCGAGCAAGAGCAAGAGCAAGAGCAGACCAGGCAGGGGACCAAGAGCAAGAGCAGAGCAGCAGCGTGAGCGAGAGCTAAAGCAGCAGCTTCTGCTGATGTGGACGTCGCCGCCGAGGGAGCGGCATCATGGAGGAAGTGGCTGGCGACGCCGCCGTGGATGGAGCCGCATCGTGTCGGCTCGAGACCGAGCGTCGGCAGCACCGTGAGATCGAATCAAGAAGAAAATGCGGCGATTAGTGTACAACCTCTTTGGTGGCACCGATTAGGCCGCAGCTTGATCCAAGGAAACAGTGATGATGCTGCTCTTTCGGTGGTGCAGGTGAAGACGATGGTGTGGGAATGGAGGTGGTATGAAATACAAGGGGAACGTCGGGGCAGCTCCTTGGAGGTGGAGGACGGGGTGGCTGAACCGGCGGGACGACCAGATCGATGATGGATCCTCATCCTATACGGTGGCTGAGGGACGTCTAGGTGTTGTTGTGGACGATGTCATCGGGGAAGAGGCTCTGGCTAGGTGGCGGACGGAGGAGGGTGTGGGGCTTCATGGGTTTTCGCGGCCTTGGTGTACGAATTGGTGGGCGGATGGGATGGGAGTGGGGAACCATGGCTTAGGGACGTGCTAGTCCGAAATATTGGGTAAGTTAAGAAAGTACCCCCACCGATTTGAGGTGGTTCTTTCGGTTCAGGGGTATCACGGGCATTTTGTGTGTCGGGATTCCACAGGAGGTGGGAGTTTTCACGCGCGTTGTAATTTTGGAATAGCAAGGGGCGAGTTGAGATGGAGGGAGTTGTCGGATCACAGCAAGACAAAGATATATCTTAGATATTTCGGGCTAACAAGGCATGGGTTGAAGAGGCGGGAGTTTCGTAGCACGATAGAGAGATACGCTAGCTTGAAATTTCGGCATAACAAGGCGCGGCTTGAAATTTCGGGAGAACAAGCTTAACGTGTACCCCCAAAAAAAGACAATTCGCACCTCATCACTAGAGAGAGCCATGTCCCGTTTTACTATATTACTAGAAATGCATTCAAATACAACAACAAAACTAAAAAAATCAGGACAACAAACATAACGTGTACAGTAACAATTTGCACTTCCCTCAATAATAAAAAACAATGTGTGTTGTCTAGCATATGGACTAAATTTGAGTACATTTTCCCTGTTTGAATGGGATTGTACTCGGGTTAGTTATACAGCCATCTAAATATTATCTTCACAACACATGACATGAATATAGGTGAAGTAAACTCCTATATAAATACGAACTACATGTATATATGATCTCAAATTCAAATATATGTATCCATTTTGTGTTGAATTCAAATCATAGTACATGTATGCTCTAGCTAGATGTTCGGAATCTAAATCATGTATGATATACTACGTACAATGTGTTTAACACGCACAACACACACTGACACCATTTAGACTAGTAAGGTACACGTGCATTGCACACATGAGATTTGCCAACCAAATTATGAATAAATACCACATTATAGCATGTAAGCTTTGAGTCATATATGCATGATGTAGATGTTCATTTAATTATTATAGTTCATTTCATTCAAAATCATCTAGTTTTTATAAGAAAGCTAATCTATTTTAAGATTCATGGAATTGTGTGTTGTAAGGCATAAAGTAAAAACATATCATGTAGAAAAACATTTGGGCAATTCTGATATGGAAGATTCTAGAACAAAGAAGAAATGCTTGTGTTTTGAGGTTTGTGCATTATGCTCAAGTTCAACCATAGAGTCTTCTGGATTGTACATGTGGCAAAATCTGGTGGAATCTAGATGATATCCAATGGCTAGTAGTGCTCAAATTTGCCAGCTCTGCACCATCGGATTGGCCTCATCCAACGACCATCTTTCAATTTAAAGTTATCCACACACTATATAAAAATATATAATATAATATATAGGGGTATAGATATAGATATGTGATGCAAAAGCCACCCATCATCTCCAATTAGAATAGTGTGTCCATGCACAGATGCAGTGTGGCCAAATGATGTCTGCCATAAGTATCTCAAATTCAAACCAGTTTGACCTTGTTCAGTGTGTATACATTACAACATGCTCGTTTCCAAACCACACCACGCAGATCTCCGTTATATTCATGCATGCATGGGTTTCAAACATCATGATCTCTTATTCAAATATTTGAATTCAACTTTACATTGATTATGACCTCACCTAGTCTTTTAGACCCACACAATCGTCTTCTATTTATAATTGTACCACTAACTTTCTCTCGTGCATGCATGCACACACACTACTAGTCGGCATTATCCATCGCACACATGCAATCTTTTTCTTCAGGTCGGTCTCCCATGAAGGCACACAAACACACACACACATCCCCCTCTCCATCACATCAGGCATCCTTTATCTCTCACATGCATGCGCAACGATCGATGTTCCTCTATGTGTGTGTGTGTGTATAGCTAGATCTTTCATAGTTTTCCACATAAACCGATCAATCTATATATCTAGTGAGGTCTCACCCTCTTTCCCACGTCCACATCGATCAATCTATACCTCTCTATATAGGATTACATATATAGCTAATACACCCACATTAATTATATATCCAACGTCCCCCTCTCATCATGCATGCCTTCCGCTTCATCTCTCAGACGCGCGCACAATGTCGTGGTTCTAAGTCTTACAGTAGAATGGGGGGTAGGTATGGAGAGGCAAGATCTTAGCTGTGGAGCAGTTGTACAGACAAGGGATTTACGAGTTCAGGCCCTTCTCATAGGAAGTAACAGCCCTACGTCTCGGAGCCCAGAGGCGGTCGATTGGATTATGTGTGCGTAGGATACAGGGGTGCGAACCCTTTACACTGAGGAGGGGGTGGCTTATATAGTGTCCGCTGCACCCTCCGCCCTCGCTATGCAGGTTTAAAGTACATAAAGGTTTGGCGCATCGAAACGCCCTATATAATGTGTCATCAAGGCCATAAAAGCTACTTAATTACAGACCGTTTGGATGCAGAGTGGCTCTTGACCTCCTGGTGGTCGAGTGAGTCTTCATGGTCGAGTCCTTCGAGTCCGTCGAGTGAAGTCTCTCTTGGTTGACTGGAAGGCAGCTTCTTCTGAGTATGTCCTTGGGAAGGGTACTTAGGACAGGTCCATGACCCTACCCTAGGTACATGACTTCATCATTAGCCCCCGAATGGATCGAGGTTTGAGTGAGGAAGGAGTTGAGAATCTTTCCGATCTGTTTTTTGTGTTCTGAACATGTCTCATCTTGGACCAATAATCTTTTTAATGATGGCAGCAACTTTTCTTTTAGTCGCCTTGATCCATTCCTTTATTCTATCGAGTGAACTTTTGAACTTAGTAAACTTCCGAGCGACGGATCGCAGGAAATCTACCGTCTGACAGATTGATCTGCTGTTAGCGGATTTTGTGGGATTCGAATTTTGGGAAGCGCGCGAAGCGGGGCGGACCGCGGTGCTCGGATGGGATAAGGCGTAGGCGCCTCGATTTCTATGCCGCCTTTTTTGCCACGATCGCGGCGGCGCGATCGTTCGGATGTGACAGATCGCCGGGCCTACTTGTCGCCCACTCGAAGCGCCCTTATATAAGGCGCCAAGCAGGGTTTTGAACAAGGCCTCCCATTTCCCCTCGCCCTCTTCACCTCCGCCCGCAGTGGCTGCTCTCGCCTCCGCCCATCCACCCCTCGCGTGCTTCGCCGGCGGCAATGGTGAAGGAGAAGACGACAGCCTTGGAGCGCGCGAAGAAGGCGACGGCGACGGGGAAAGCAAAGGGAAGAGCGTCTAGTCGGGGCGGATCGTCGTCGAGGTCTCGCCTGCCGCACGGTTGGGTCCAAGGGGATTGGATCCGCTCGACCATCACTGAGGCGGATCTCAACGACCTGACCAATGAGGGCCTGATCTCCCACGGGTCAGCAAGGCTTCCGGGGTCCGAGTGGCAACCGCAGCCGTAGGAGGGTGAGTGCATTCTCCTAGCCACTCATGTAGATCGTGGATTCTCTCTGCCGCCGAGTGTTTTCTTTCGAGGGTTTCTGAACTTCTTTGGGGCGCAACTCCAAAATTTCACTCCCAATTTCATTGCCTATCTTTCCGCTTTCGTGTCAATGTGCGAGAACTTCCTGGGTTGTCGACCGCACTGGGGTCTCTTTAAGCACATATTCACCTATCGCTCACAGACGGTGAAAAAGGCGAGTCCGAATGATGAGAGGACTAAGGTTATCTAGATGTGTGGTGGTCTTGGGATTCAGATGAGGAGTAACAGTACTTTTTCGGCCATGACCCTTCCTGAGTCGGTTAGAGGATGGCAGTTGACCTGGTTCTACTGCCAAGACGAGTCGACGCCCGGGCAGTCGACTGGTCTCCCTCCGTTCCATGGACCGAGTGAACAAACCCTCTTCTCTGAAAGTGCTTCCTGAGGAGAAAGCTCAGGTAAAAATGTTGATGGAGCGCGTAGTCCCGCTCATCCGAGACGGAGTGACGGGTATGGACCTTCTGGAGGTCTTCCTTAGACGACGCATCCAACCACTTCAGTACCGAGGCCACCCGATGTGGCTGTACTGCGGTACCGAAGACACCACTCGGGTCCATCCAGAAGCGGTCAGCGACACCACACTGGAGAGGTGGATGGCCGCCATCACAGGGAATAAGGACAACCCTCGAGGAGCTAGGAGGATCCCACCACTCGACCATTCCTACACACCGGACACGGTATGATTGCTTATCTCCGATTGTAATCTTGCTTTATTCATTCTGCTTCATTGCAAATTGGTCGATTGACCTTTGTCTTGTTTTGTTGTCTGTCAGGCCACCACCGAGCTGTACTCGATGCCCAATGGAGCGCAAGCGCCGACTGAGGAGGAGGAAGGAAGTGGGGGCGAAAGCCCTGAGGAGTGGGATTCGGATGCGGATGACGACGCTGAAGGTGATGACTCTGGAGAGGAGGAAGAGGAGGAGGAGGAGGAGGAGGAAGTTGCACCTCCTCGCTCGGAAAGACGCTCGAAGCTTGTCCATGATCCTGCAACTGAGCGTGGTAAGGGGGTCGCGACTGTCGCGCAGTCGACCAAGCGCCCTCGGACAACTTCTCCAATGCCGACTGAGAAAGCTCCGAAGCAATCTTGAGTGGCGCCGTTGAAGCCGGCGAAGGTATTGCCGAAGATGAAGATGGTGATCCCCACTATCTCAGGGTAATGACGCTACTTGAGTTTTCTTGTTCCACATGAACTTATTCTTGGTTGACTCATGAGTCAACCGACTGACTTCTGGAATTGCAGTGCTGCTACTTCTGATACCTCGGCCAGGGCTGAAGATCATGAGATGGAAGAAGCTGCCACTTCTAAACCCGATATGACTTTTATATTTCCGTCTTCAGTCGATTGGCTCCTTGTCTCTAATTTTGATTCTTTTATGCAGCTCCATCTAATGTCGTTATTGACCTTCCTAACGACGACGATGAGGAACCACTGAGGCAGAGGAGGAACAAGAAAATGTCTGCTGGCAAGGCGACTCAGGACGTGCCAGCACCTGAGACACTGGTCGTGGAGGGAGACCACGTCACTCGGCCTACCGTATCTTTTGCGGTGCCGTTGATGAGTGCTCGCCCCTCATCGTCGAGTGCTGCACAGCCTTCACTTATCTCGACCCACCACGTCCCAGAGGACCAAGCCAGTGATGCGAAAGAAGCAATACGCCAGGTAGGAGTCATGATGGAGCAAGTGAAGGCACTCCGGGACGCCAGTCAGGCATCATATGACGCCAGTTCAGCTCTTCAGAGTAACATTCAGGTCAGTCGGTGAAAGCACATTTGCTCCCTGGGTGGTTTTGGTAATTAATGACAACATACTTTGTGGTTGGACTAATACTTTTATCAAGTATGTTTCAGAAGGTCAATCACATTGGCATGGCAAAAGGATCAAGAGGTGGACCCTCAAAATGCTAAGGCAAGCATTGGCAAAAGCTCAAGACTCCATTTTTGGTTTAGTGATCCAAGATCACATTGAGTCCATAGGAAAGCCAATACTATTAAAAGGGATGAGGTTATGATAATGATCTGGTTGCTCAAAGTGCTTAGTGATACATCTCCTAAACTATCAACAACTCTCACTTCCATAATACACTCATAAGTAATCTCGGTCCCACCGATTTCCTAAACTCACCACACCGAGATGAACCACCTCACCATATAGCCAAACCCTAGAAATCTCGGATTTTCCGATTCTGAACTCGGTCTCACCGAAACTTGAGTTGCCAAGCTTCTGTAACCTTCTGTCATCAAATCGGTGTCACCGAGATGATGAAGTCGGTCCCACCAAGATTGGCAAGCCCTAGTCTTTACACGAATCGGACTCACCGAGATTGTATTTTCGGTCCCACCGAAAATCCCAACGTTCACATGTTTTGAACTTTCGGTCTCACCGAGTTGTCAACTTCGGTCTGACCGAGATTGGTCAAATGTGTGTAACGGTTGGATTTTGTGTGGAGGCTATAAATACCCCTCCACACCCTCTTCATTCGTGGAGAGAGCCATCAGAAAGAACTACCACTCCTACCTTACATTTCTGAGAAGAAAACTACCTACCCTTGTGTTGAGATCAAGTAGCTCCACTCCCACCATATGAAACTTGATTTCTAGCCTTCCCAAGTTGCTTTCCACTCAATCCTTTCTTCCACCACAGCCAAATCAGTGAGGAGAGTTGAGTGTTGGGGAGATTATCATTTGAAGCACAAGAGCAAGGAGTTCATCATCACCAACACCATCTATTACCTTTTGGAGGGTGGTGCCTCCTAGATTGGTTAGGTGTCGCTTGGGAGCCTCCACAAGATGTGGAGTTGAACCAAGAAGTTTGTAAGGGCAAGGAGATCGCCTACTCGTGAAGATCTACCCGAGTAAGGCTAGCCTCCGTGGGCGAGAGCCATGATGGCATAGACAAGGTTGCTTCTTCGTGGACCCTTCGTGGGTGGAGCCCTCCGTGGACTCTCGCAGCCGTTACCCTCCGTGGGTTGAAGTCTCCATCAACGTGGATTGACGATAGCACCACCTATCGGAACCACGAGAAAAATCTCCATGTCACCAAATTGCATTTGATCTTCTCCACCTCTCTTTACTACTTGTGCAATTTTCTTTCCGCTGCCCATACTCTAGAATTGCATGTGTAGTATGCTACTTGACTTGTGTGATATGCAAAATCTGCCAAAAACTTGTATTTGTCAAAAGGCATAATTTTTATCTTGTCGAGTAGTCTAATCACCCCCCCTCTAGACACTCTCACCTTCTTCGATCCTACAATTGGTATCAGAGCATTGGTCTCCATTGCTTTGGTTTACACACCATTGGAGGAAGATGGACGGTTCACGCTTGGGAGTGTTAGCCATAGAGTGCCTATTCTTGATGGAGTGTCCTATAACTCGTGGAGGATTGAAATGCTTATTATCTTTAAGATGTATAACTTGTGCAAATATGTTGAAACCCCATATGTGCCTCCATTTGACCCCTTGCACCCTACCATGGATAAAGAGCTTGATTTGCTTCGTAATCTTAGAACTGTAAATCTTATCATTAGAGGTTTGCCCGATAACTTGCTTAAGCTTGTCACAAACTTTGAGTGCGCCTATGCTATGTGGAAGTTCTTGGAAGAACTTTATCCGGACTACTCTTTGAGAGGTCTTGATGAAATTCTATACAAGACTATTGAATTTGATATGATGCGCCCCAATGATCCCAACTTTGATAAATGCTTCTTTGAGCTTCGTGATCTTATGAAAAAGAAGGGTGATCCTTGTCTTATCAACGATCTTATTAGAAATGCTCTTGTATTGCATTCCGATGATTATTGTCACATTGACAAAACTAATGCAAGTCATTGTCAAATTGACCTAGGTGTTGATGATGAACAATCTATGGGTCAATATGATGATGAGCATGAGCATGATGATAATTACTCCGATTCGGACACCGAGCTAGACAAGATCATGAAGAGTCTCAATCTTATGGCAAATTTGAGAGACTACATATCCGGTGGAAAAGAGTGGATTCTTGATAGTGGATGCACCGATCACATGACCGGAGACGAAGACATGTTTCGAGAGCTTGCAAAGAACGATGGTCCACGCAAGTATGTGACTTTTGGAGACAACTCCAAGGGTAAGGTACTTGGCCTTGGTAAGGTGGCCATATCTCATGATAGCTCTATTCAAAATGTCAAGCTTGTTGAATCACTTGGATACAATTTACTTTTCGTATCTAGATTAGCCGACTTTGGATTCAATGTGCTATTCACCAAAGTAGATTGCCAAGTCTTTCGTTGTGACAATCATAACATGGTTTTTACCGGTATCCGTAGAGGTGATCTATATATTGTTGATTTCACTAAGAAAGCTCAACCTAGAACTTGCTTCATTGCTAAATCTGCTAAAGGTTGGTTATGGCATAGAAGGCTTGGACATGTCGGTATGCGTAATCTAGACAAGCTAATCAAAGGTGATCATATTCTTGGTGTTAAAGATGTTCTCTTTGACAAAGATAGACTTTGTAGTGCTTGTCAGGCAGGAAAACAAGTAGGTGGAAGTCATCCCGTGAAGAACATCATGACCACAAGGAGACCGCTTGAGCTTCTTCATATGGATCTCTTCGGTCCCAATGCTTACAAAAGCCTTGGTGGTAACTCCTTTGGTCTAGTTATCGTTGATGATTATTCCAGATTTACGTGGGTATTTTTCCTTGATGACAAATTACAGGTTCAGAGGATCTTCAAAACCTTTGCTAGAAAGGCCCAAAATCAATTTGAGGTGAAGATCAAGAAAGTTCGGAGTGACAATGGAACGGAGTTCAAGAATGCCCATGTAGACTCTTTTCTCGATGAGGAAAGGATTCTACATGAGTTCTCGGCTACATACACACCTCAACAAAATGGAGTTGTTGAGAGGAAGAACCGAACGCTCATAGAGATGGCGAGAACGATGCTTGATGAATACAAGACACCGAAGCACTTTTGGGGAGAGGCCGTCGAGACAGCTTGTCATGCTATCAACAGGCTTTATCTTCATAAGCTTCTCGGCAAGACCTCATACGAGCTCCTCACCGGTAACAAACCCCAAGTGGGATACTTTCGTGTCTTTGGTTCAAAATGCTATATCCTTGATAAGCATCGTCGGTCTAAATTTGCTCCTAAAACTCATGAAGGCTTTTCCTCGGTTATGGATCAAACTCCCACACCTACCGTGTTCACAATAATTTCACCCAAAGGTTGAAGAGACGGTAGATGTGAAGTTTGATGAATCTAATGGCTCGCAAGTAGAGCAAATGCCTATTGATGTAGGAGACAAGGACCCATCGGAAGCCATTCAAGATTTACCTATTGGAAAGATCCGTCCCATGGAAGTGAAGGAGAGTACCTCATCTACATATGTGGAGCCCCCTACCTCACGGCAAGATGAACCTGAAGGCAACATGGAGGCCTCCACAAGTGGAACTCACCAAGATGAGGAAGTGCAACAAGAAGATCCACCACAACCTCCTTCTCCACCGCCTCAAGACAACACCAACAACAATGAAGAAGAAGAGGAAGATGAGGATGATGAGGAAGCTCAGCCACAACCACAACAAAAGCTATCCCGAGTCCGAGCAAGAGTCAAGAAAAATCATCCCGTGGAACAAATGATGAACGACATCGATTCCGGGAGAATTACTCGCTCTAAAACTCGCTTAGCTAATTTTTGTGAGTATTACTCATTTATCTCTAGTCTTGAACCTATGAAGCTAGAAGAAGCACTTGAAGACCCGGACTGGGTGAACGCTATGCACGAAGAGCTACACAACTTCGAGAGGAACAATGTATGGACTTTGGTAGAAAAGCCCAAGGATGATCAAAACATCATTGGAACCAAATGGGTGTTTCGGAACTAGCAAGATGAAGATGGACAAGTCATCCGCAACAAGGCTCGTCTCGTAGCTCAAGGTTACACACAAGTCGAAGGTATGGACTATGGTGAGACCTATGCCCCGCTGCTAGACTTGAGTCTATTCGATTCTTCTTGCTTATGCCAATCACCATGATATTACTCTCTATCAAATGGATATTAAAAGTGCTTTCCTAAATGGTGAAATTGAGGAGGAAGTATTTGTGAAACAACCTCCGGATTTGTGAATCCTAAAAGCCTAATCATGTTTACAAGTTGCACAAAGCTCTTTATGGTCTTAAACAAGCTCCTAGAGCTTGGTACAAATGCTTGACTAGCTTTCTTCTTGAAAAAGGATTTGAGATTGGCAAAATAGACTCAACGCTATTCACTTAAAAGGGTTGATGGTGAACTATTTGTGTGCCAAATATATGTTGATGATATTATCTTTGGTTCAACTAACCTCATTTTAGCGAGAAGTTTGGAAAGCTCATGTCGGAGAAGTATGAGATGTCCATGATGAGTGAACTCAAATTCTTCCTTGGGTTGCAAATCAAGCAATCTAAGGAGGGTACCTTTGTCTCACAAACAAAGTACACCAAGGATCTCTTCAAGAAGTTCAACATGCAAGAAAGCAAAGGTATGAGAACCCCATGCCTACAAGTGGACATAATGACTTGACAAAAGATGGAGAACCTGCTGATCAAAAGGTTTACCGATCCATGATTGGTTCTCTACTATATCTCCGTGCTTCTCGTCCCGACATAATGTTGAGTGTATGCATGTGTGCTCGATATCAAGCAGCCCCTAAAGAATGTCATCTTAAAGCTGTTAAAAGAATTGTGAGATATTTGATACACACACCTAACTTTGGCATTTGGTATCCTAAGAGGGCCTCTTTCGATCTTGTTGGCTATTCCGACTCGGACTATGCCGAGACAGGTTGATAGAAAGTCAACTTCGTGCACGTGTCAATTTCTTGGTCAATCCCTTGTATCTTGGTCCTCCAAGAAACAAAATTCGGTATCTTTATCCACCGCCAAGCGTAATATATTGCTGCTGGATCATGTTGTGCTCAGTTGCTATGGATGACACAAACGCTTAAGGATTATGGGATACATGTGAGACATGTTCCTTGCTTTGTGACAACGAGAGTGCGATCAAGATTGGACACAATCCAAAGGCAACACTCTCGAACTAAACATATTGAAGTTCGCCACCATTTTATTCGTGATCACATTGCCAAGGGTGACATCAATCTTAAGCATGTTCGAACCGACAAACAACTTGTCGATATCTTTACAAAACCACTTGATGAGAAAGTGTTTTGTCGCTTAAGGAGTGAGTTGAACATCATTGATGCTTCAAACTTGGAGTGAAAACTCCATTGATGCATGCAAGGCATGAGCCTACTTGACTAATCCTTGATATTTCTCTTATGATGATGATCATATGTCTTGGACACATTTGCCTCCTTGTATTGCATCTAACTCCTTGCAGGTACTTGGATGATCCACATTCCACAAGATTACCACAAACTCAAATCTTGAGTAATCTTGTTATTGACCAAGTATCTAGCCCTTTGGGATGTTGAGTTCAAGGAACAAAATTCCACATATCCTTTTTGACACCTTATACATCTAGCATTTCACTCTTGTCATCTTGGATATTCTTGAGTATTTCCTTGCTTGCCTAACCCATGTAGGAAGATGAACTGCACAAGTGGAAATGGCGCTCTAATTTCACATTCAATGAGCACCTACATCAAGTTCACCTACATGAGCAAAGCAACAACAAGCCCAAGGTATGTTCTTCACATCTTTAAGGAGCTTTGCTCAAAGACATGAGTACAAGCAGCCTCATAAGATGTGATCACATCAAATGCTTAATCGAAAAATGGCAACCCCATTTTGAGCTTAAACGATGAGTATGACCTATGATCAAATGTTCTCATTTGACTCCTAAGTCAATATACTCAAACATAGGTGACTTTGTCGCCGAACCCTATCTAGATGAAGTACATATGTTTTGGAGTTTTTTCTATTTTCTCTTATGTTCTCTCATTGAGTTTTCATTTAAAAAAAAACTTCATCTAGCAATCTTTTTCATTTCTATTCTTCTGTCTTTGTGAATATCCTTTTTGACTCTGATCAATTCCTTGAAAATCTTTTACAAATTCATTGCAAATCTTTTGAAACATTCCTTGCAAAGTGAGCTGAATAATTTCTGTGTTTCCTTGGAATTAAACTCGGCGTCACCGACTTAAATATTTCGGTCTAACCGAAAAGGATCTGCCCTAAGTCCATGACATTCGGACTCACCGATCCATCTTATTTCGGTGCCACCGATGTTTCCTTGATATTTTCTTCTGCAGCTCCACTCAATGATTTTCTTTGCATATTTCTTATTGCCCAGTTGTGATTCTTAAGGATCCCACTTCTTTCCTTCCATCTTCCCTGACCCTCCTAGTATGTTGTCCTTTTCGGCACTTGATGTCAAAGGGGGAGAAGATTTAGGGGGAGATAAGGGGAGAAGAGAAGATTTAGGGGGAGAAGAAGAGCAATCTTATCTTAAGGGGGAGAGAATCACATCAAAGCGTTGCCGTGTTCCACATTGGATATTACTTTTGGCATCATTCTTTTGATTTTGCTCTTTCCATCAAACCCCTTGATCAAAGGGAGAGGAACCCTTACAATTGATATCTTATGGAAAGCAAAATCTCTCAGAGTTCATTGAAAATCCTTTTAGTTTCGTGGAGACATGTTTGTCGATTCAAGCTTGTGCTCAATATGAGACACTCTTTATACATGTGATCCCCGGCTTGGTACTTTTGATGTTCTTCTTTGTTGGTTGAAGAAATACTCTTGTGTTATCTAACCTTGTTTTCCCAAGTTTATTTCTTGGTACAATGCCAAGGAACCTCAAGGTAAGTATATGCACCTTGCAGAATGTGCATGATGGTGACTTGCTTGTGAATACTTGTTTGCAAGAAATCACTATGCACATATGTATTATCACTCACTTCTTTTCATCTCGCTCGATGCATATAGCCAAGCTGCATGTAGCACATCTTGCCTTTCTCTCTTGTGTGCTTGTGGTAGTCCAAAACCATAATCTATGAAAATCTTGCACACTTGTAGGGGAGCCTGTACTACATGTTTGTCAAAGCTTTAGTGATAATTCATCTTTCTTTCAAGAAGCTTTGATGTCTTGTTTTGTGTGTTGCCATCAATTACCAAAAGGGGAGATTGAAAGCACATTTGCTCCCCGGGTGGTTTTGGTAATTAATGACAACATACTTTGTGGTTGGACTAATACTTTTATCAAGTATGTTTCAGAAGGTCAATCACATTGGCATGGCAAAAGGATCAAGAGGTGGACCCTCAAAATGCTAAGGCAAGCATTGGCAAAAGCTCAAGACTCCATTTTTGGTTTAGTGATCCAAGATCACATTGAGTCCATAGGAAAGCCAATACTATTAAAAGGGATGAGGTTATGATAATGATCCGTTGCTCAAAGTGCTTAGTGATACATCTCCTAAACTATCGCAACTCTCACTTCCATAATACACTCATAAGTAATCTCGGTCCCACCGATTTCCTAAACTCACCACACCGAGATGAACCACCTCACCATATAGCCAAACCCTAGAAATCTCGGATTTTCCGATTTCAACTCGGTCTCACCGAAACTTGAGTTGCCAAGCTTCAGAACCTTCATCATCAAATCGGTGTCACCGAGATGATGAAGTCGGTCCCACCAAGATTGGCAAGCCCTAGTCTTTACGAATCGGACTCACCGAGATTGTATTTTGGTCCCACCGAAAATCCCAACGCTCACATGTTTTGAACTTTCGGTCTCACCGAGTTGTCAACTTCGGTCCGACCGAGATTGGTCAAATGTGTGTAACGGTTGGATTTTGTGTGGAGGCTATAAATACCCTCCACCCCCTCTTCATTCGTGGAGAGAGCCATCGAAAGAACTACCACTCCTACCTTACATTTCGAGAAGAAAACTACCTACCCTTGTGTTGAGATCAAGTAGCTCCACTCCCACCATATGAAACTTGATTTCTAGCCTTCCCAAGTTGCTTTCCACTCAATCCTTTCTTCCACCACAGCCAAATCAGTGAGGAGAGTTGAGTGTTGGGGAGATTATCATTTGAAGCACAAGAGCAAGGAGTTCATCATCACCAACACCATCTATTACCTTTTGGAGGGTGGTGCCTCCTAGATTGGTTAGGTGTCGCTTGGGAGCCTCCCACAAGATGTGGAGTTGAACCAAGAAGTTTGTAAGGGCAAGGAGATCGCCTACTTCGTGAAGATCTACCCCGAGTAAGGCTAGCCCTCCGTGGGCGTGAGGCCATGATGGCATAGACAAGGTTGCTTCTTCGTGGACCCTTCGTGGGTGGAGCCTCCGTGGACTCTCGCAGCCTGCTACCCTCCGTGGGTTGAAGTCTCCATCAACGTGGATTGACGATAGCACCACCTATCGGAACCACGAGAAAAATCTCCGTGTCACCAAATTGCGTTTGATCTTCTCCACCTCTCTTTACTACTTGTGCAATTTACTTTCCGCTGCCCATACTCTAGAATTGCATGTGTAGTATGCTACTTGACTTGTGTGATATGCAAAATCTGCCAAAAACTTGTCTTTGTCAAAAGGCATAATTTTTATCTTGTCGAGTAGTCTAATCACCCCCCTCTAGACACTCTCACCTTCTTCGATCCTACAGTCGGTCACCGCCTGTTCTGTTAGGATATGATATCTGAAAATCTTTCTCTTTGAAAATTGTAGTATCTGTCGTACACCCACTGGGTGTGTTGTTTGAAATTCTGGGTTAGTGGGGGCACGCTAAGTGCACCCACTGGATGTAGTCCCCAAGGCTATGGTGGACTGCTGGCAGTCGACCATAGTCTTTATGTCTTAAGCTCTTTCTTTACTCGATCTGGTCGAATGGATTGAGAAACCGGTGGGGGCACGCTGAGTGCACCCATTGGGTGTAGTCCCCGAGACTGTGGTCGACTGCTGGCAGTCAACTACAGTCTGAAGAACATCTTCCGCTTTTTTTTGTTGGTCGACTGGTCGACTCTAACTGATAAAACTAGTGGGGGCACGCTGAGTGCACCCACTGGGTGTAGTCCCCGAGACTATGGTCGAATGTTTGTATTCGGCCGTAGTCTTAGAAACATTATGATTTTCCTTTAGTCACTCTGAAGTGAATTGTCTTTGACAACTGTCGATTGGTTTTTCGCAGAAATCCTGTGAGCTTGCGGCTCGTTACACTGAGTTGGAGAACAAGCACATCCAGCTCGAGCTTGATCTGAAACTAGTCCAAGAGAACTTAACGAAGGCGAAGGAGGAAGCAAAAGGTATGTTTGGTGAGACTCTCGACGACTGCCTTTGTCTCTCGTCCGCTTCAGAGTCTGATCTCACTGTAACCTTGCAGACAAAGTGAGGGATGCCTAGAGGAAGAAAGACCTTGACTTGGCTGAGATGCAGAAAGCAGCTTTAGAGAAGACCAAGCTCGCAGATGAGAAGCTGGCTTCAGTCACCAAGCTTGAAGAAGAAAACACCAATCTGAAAGCTTCTCTTGATGTGACCAACAAGGAGGTCAGTCGACTGAAGAGTGACAAGATTGCCCTGAGTGACAAGGCCAGTGAGTTGGTGGGAAAGAAGAACGATCTGGAGGCTTATCTGGGAGGACTCGCCAATAAGCTATTCCTCATGCTTGAAGGTAATCTTTTCATATCAAACAGATATTTTAACTGTGATCCTTCCATCCGACTGTTGTCTTGACTCGGTGGTTGTGCTTGCGAGTTCTCGCCGTAACTTTGAAGAGGAGCTGGTCGATTGGAGCCAAACTCGATCCCATCAACTCTCTGTGAAAGATGAAGTCGCCATGAATGTGCTCCGACTTGAATCTCGGCGCCGCCGTCGCCAACTATCTCGCAAGGCTGAAGGTCGCAACTTCCTCAAGATCGACACAACACTCGCCAAGAGAGACGGCCCAATCGACCTCGAAGTCTCGATGACTCGGTCGAACGCAGATCCCAAGTCGAGTGCAGGAGTGGAAGAAGTCTTCGCCGTGTGTGGTGTGGATGTTGCTCGCCTCGCCCGCGTCACCGCAAGGAAGCATGAGAGGACAAGTGGCGGCCCTTAGGGTGGCTAATACCAAGAAGCACGATTTCCGTCTTTCATGGAGACCTTCATCGCCGCCGCCACTCGGATTGCGTGATGGAATTGACCGATGAGTTTGTTGCACCTTCCAGACCCTCCACGTGAGGGGTAAAAACTTCTGAGCTTGATACCTTAAATTTGCCTTGGTATGTCGAGTGATTTTTGTAACCGACAAACCTTAACAGGCTTAACGCCTGAGCACTTTCAGTTCCGTTAGGTGTTATCCGAACTTGGATTGGACGTTAAATATGTTTGCATTTGGTTTGAGGTGTCTTTTGCAGGCTAAGGTGAGCACTGGGCTGCAGCTAAGCCCCCGAGTGGGAGGTTTGCTCTCCACTTGGTAGGATTTTCAAAAACTTAGGCGAGCACTGGGCTGTAGCTAAGCCCCCGAGTGGGAGGTTTGCTCTCCACTCGGTAGGATTTTCAAGAACTTAGGCGAGCACTGGGCTGCAGCTAAGCCCCTGAGTGGAAGGTTTGCTCTCCACTCGGTAGGATTTTCAAAAACTTAGGCAAGCACTGGGCCGCAGCTAAGCCCCCGAGTGGAGGTTTGTTCTCCACTCGGTAGGATTTTCAAGAGCTTAGGCGAGCACTGGGCTGCAGCTAAGCCCCCAAGTGGGAGGTTTGCTCTCCACTAGGTAGGATTTTCAAGAACTTAGGCGAGCACTGGGCTGCAGCGAAGCCCCCGAGTGGGAGGTTTGCTCTCCACTCGGTAGGATTTTCAAGAACTTAGGCGAGCACTGGGCTGCAGCTAAGCCCCCGTGTGGGAGGTTTGCTCTCCACTCGGTAGGATTTTTTATGGCGTCTCTCTGAGGGATAAGGCGTTAATCGACCTCGTCCCCCTTATGGAGCACACGTTGTACTTGTGGCGTAGCTCGGAAGGAGAGGGTAGCAGTCGACCTGCACCTAGTCCCCCTTGCGGAGTGCACGTTGTACTTGTGGCATAGCTCGGAAGGAGAGGGTGGCAGTCGACCTGCACCTCGTCCTCCTTGCAGAGCGTACGTTGTACTTGTGGCGTAGCTCGGAAGGAGAGGGTGGCAGTCGACCTGCACCTCGTCCTCCTTGCGGAGCGTACGTTGTACTTGTGGCGTAGCTCGGAAGGAGAGGGTGGCAGTCGACCTGCACCTCGTCCTCCTTGCGGAGCGCACATTGTATTCGAACTTAGGCGAGTGCTTAGACTGCAGCTAAGCCCCTGAGTGGGAGGCTGACTCACCACTCGGTAGGATTTTATTTAACTTAGGCGAGTACTTAGACTGCAGCTAAGCCCCCGAGTGGGAGGCTGGCTCACCACTCGGTAGGATTTTATTTAACTTAGGCGAGTACTTTAGACTGCAGCTAAGCCCCCTGAGTGGGAGGCTGGCTCACCACTCGGTAGGATTTTATTTAACTTAGGCGAGTACTTGGACTGCAGCTAAGCCTCCGAGTGAGAGGCTGGCTCACCACTCGGTAGGATTTTTTACAAACTTAGGCGAAACGGATTCGCAGCTAAGCCCCCGAGTGGGAGGCTGGCTCACCACTCGGCAAGGATTTTTTAAAAACTTAGGCGAAACGGATTCGCAGCTAAGCCACCCACCGAGGGGAAATTTTATTGAACAAATAAAAGTGACGACAATTGTTGGGGAAATTATGACGCTATTATCTTTTTGAAAAATGAACCACAGAAGTACTTTTATTACAACTCATCCGAGTGAATACTTAAGTGTAAAAGGGGCGGAGCAACTCCGCGTTCCAAGCTAGGGGCTCGTCGATGTTGTGCTCGACGTTGTGAAGACGGTACGCTCCGTTGTGGAGAACCTTGGTGACGATGAAGGACCTTCCCAAGAAGGAGCAAGCTTGTGTGGTTTTTCTTTGATCCACTGGAGAACCAAATCTCCTTCTGGAAGGCTCGACTCTTCATGTTCTGGCGTGAAAGCGACGCAAGTCTTGTTGGTAAATGGTCGATCGGACAGAGCCATCTCCTTTCTTCCTCTAGAAGGTCGATTGATCCCCGCCGTGCTTGTTCAGCTTCAGATTGTAGAGCTCGACTCGAGGAGCATTGTGAAGCAGGTCACTCGGCAAGACTGCATCAGCTCCATAGACCAAGAAGAATGGAGTTCTCCCAGTCGACCGGTTAGGTGTAGTCCTCAACCCCCAAAGCATTGAGGGAAGTTCGTCGACCCATGCTCCAGCCGCATGCTTGAGATCACGCGTCAGTCGGGGTTTCAACCCTTTGAGAATCAAGCCATTGGCTCGCTCGCTTGTCCGCTCGACCGAGGATGGGCGATCAAGCATAGTCGACTCGTGCCTTGAGATGTGCGTAACGCCTCAATTCTTCGAATCAAGTTTGACCCGTTGTCGTGTGATGATGCTGTGCGGGACTCCATATCTATATATCAATTCTCTAATGAAGCTGACAGCAGTACCGGCATCAAGGTTCTTGATGGGTTTAGCCTCGATCCACTTGGTGAACTTGTCTACTCCTACCAGCACATGTGTGAAGCCGCTTCTGCCTGTTCTTAAGGGTCCAACCATATCCAACCCCCATACTGCGAAGGGCCAGACGAGTGGTATGGTCTTTAAAGCTGACGCGGGTTTGTGTGACATATTGGAGTAAAATTGGCATCCCTCACACTTGTCGACTATCTCCTTTGCCATTTCATTCGCTCTTGGCCAGTAAAATCCGGCTCGGTATGCTTTGGCCACGATGGTCCGAGAGGACGATGATGGCCGCAGTCCCCGAGTGGATGTCGTCAAGGATTATTCGACCTTCTTCGGCGTTATGCATTTCGACCAACTCCAACGCTTTCAGTATAGCTGCCCCTTATCACGGTAGAAGGCTTTAGATCGGCGACGATCCGTCGAGCCTCTTGTTTGTCCTCCGGAGCTCTTTTCTCAAGATATACGCAATATATGGTAATCGTCCAATCGGGAGTGATCACTAAAGCTTCCATGATCAAGTCGACCATCGCTGGAACTTCAACCTCGGTCGGATCTGTGATACTCTTGGGCTGCGGAGCTTCTTGTAAAAGGATCTTATTTGTGAGATGGAGTATGGATATGCTCCAAGAACACATTACGGGAATGGCTTCTCTTGAACCTATCTTTGCCAAATCATCACCGCTTGATTTTTCACCGGGGTATATGATGGAGCTCTAACCCTTCAATTTCTTTTCAAGCCTCCTCACTACATTGCAAGATCCAATCATGGTCGGGCTTCTAACGCCCCACTCCTTCATCACCGACGACCACCAAATCTGAGTCGCCATAAACCATAAGGCGATTTGGACGCCGAGTGAAATGGCCATGCATAACCCATATGAAAGTGCCTCAGATTTCGCTTCATTGTTGGAGGAATCAAAGTGAATCTGGAGCACATATCCGAGCTTATCTCCTCCGGGGAAACCAAAACTACCCTAGCACCGAACCATTTAACATCTTAGAGCCATCAAAGAACATGGTCCAATGCTCCGAGTGAACTTGAGTCGGTCTGTTGTTGTTCAATCCACTCGGCAAGGAAATCTGCTATTGCTTGGGACTTAATGGCTTTTTTGCCTCAAACTTGATATCAAGGGGAAGGAGTTCAATCGCCCATTTCGCCACTCGACCGATTGCATCTCTGTTGTGCAGAATCTCTAAAAGTGGGGCGTCGCTGATGACTATAATGGAATGATCAGAGAAATAATGAGAAACCTTCTTCGTGGTCATGTAGATCCCATACACAAGCTTCTAATAATGAGGATATCTTTGCTTCAATGGAGTCAAAACTTCAGAAAGATAATACACTGGGCGCTGAACTTTGAAGGCTTTCCCTTCTTCTTCCCGCCGACCGTAGTTAATCAGATCGACGACTTGTCCTGTGGCTGCAATATAAAGCAACAGAGGCTCTTTGCTGATTGGAGCAGCAAGCACCGGCTGGGTGGAGAGCAGAGCTTTTAGCTCAGAACGCTGCATCGCTTCCGAGTCCACTCGAACTTGTTCCGCTTCTTCATCATCGGTAAAGAGGTAATGCCTTTTCACCGAGACGAGATGAATCGACTTAACGCGCCAAGCATCCAAGAAGCTTCGACATCGTGCACCAAGACAGTATGCTTCATTCGGAGTATAGTGCCAATTTTTTCTGGGTTAGCGTCGATTCCTTGTTCGGAAACGAGAAAACCGAGTAACTTCCCACCAGGAACTCCGAATGTGCACTTTGATGGATTGAGCTTGATATCATACCTCCTGAGATTGGCAAATGTTTCAGCGAGGTCAGTCAATAGGTCAGAACCCTTTCGCGATTTGACCACAATATCATCCATGTACGCTTCCATGTTCCGACTGATTTGAGTGAGCAAACACTTCTGAATCATCCTCATGAACGTGGCTCCGGCATTCTTGAGGCCGAATGGCATGGTGACATAGCAGAAGCACCCGAATGGAGTGATGAAAGCTGTTTTGATCTCATCGGGTCCATACAGACGGATCTGATGGTATCCGGAATAAGCGTCTAAATAAGACAATCTCTCACATCCCGCAGTCGAGTCGACAATTTGGTCGATGCTAGGGAGAGGAAAATGATCTTTCGGGCAGGCCCGATTGATATGCTTGAAATCAATGCAGATGCGAAGTGACTTGTCCTTCTTGGGGACCATGACGACATTGGCGAGCCACTCGGAGTGATATATCTCTCGGATAAACTCGCTGCCAACAATGAGCCACCTCCTCACCAATGGCCTTTCTTACGGACGACGGACCGTCAAGATGTTCTTTGACAGTTTTGCTTTTGAGTCGACTCTAGGCGATGCTCAGCCAGCCCCCTCGAACACCCGCATGTCGCCAGAGCTTCCATGCAAAGATGTCCCTGATCTCACGGAGGAACCGGATGAGCGCTTCTTCCTATTTAGGGTCGAGTGTTGTGGAAATATGAGTCGGAGCTGCGTTGGGGTCGGTCGGGTGAATGTGAACGGCTTCGCCTCGCCAGACGATCAAACGCTGATTCTCGTGGCGGCTTCTTGGCCCACAACAAATCACTCGGATCTGCATTTTTCTTGTACTCTTCTAGCTCTACCACTGTTATCTGGGAGTCGGCAATCTTCGAGCCTTTCTGAAAGCACTCTTCTGCCTTCTTCCGATTGCCAGTGATAGTGATCACACCCTTGGGGCCGGGCATCTTCAGTTTGAGGTACACGTAACATGGTCGAGCCATGAACCGTGCGTAAGCTGGTCGCCCCAAAATAGCGTGGTAAGCGCTCTGAAAATCCATGACTTCAAATGTCAGCCTCTCTTTGCGGAAATGCTTCGAGTCACCGAACACCACGTCCAGAGCTATTTGGCCGAGTGACTCGACCTTCTTTCCAGGTATAACTCCATGAAAACTCATGTTGCTGGTGCTTAGTCTGGACATCGGAATGCCCATTCCTTTCAGCGTCTCCAAGATACAATATGTTCAGTCCGCTACCACCGCCCATTAGCACCTTCGTCGACCGAGTGCCTTCAACGATCGGGTCGACCACCAAAGCTTGCCTCCACGGGTGGCTATATGAGTCGGGTGATCGTGGTCGAATGTAATGGGAGTTTGAGACCATCTCGATAGCTTGGTGTCGCCGGGCACTATGTTTACCTCACGGTTGATAACCTTCAATCGGCTTTTGCTTTCCACATCGGCAAGATCATCGAGTGGAATTAACATGAGGATATCCTCCATCACCGTCCTCCTTGTCCTCAGCTTTGTCCGACTCCTTTTCCTTGTCCTTGAGCTATTTTCCTTGAACTGCTGGATCAAGAGCGGCATTGGCGAGTGGTGCCTTCGGTAGATGAAATTACCCTCTTCGTCTTTCTTCGTGTGGATGTGACACGGCAAATCCATCACGTCATTTCCTTCCTTATCTTTCACCTTCTTGGGGTTCCAAGATCCTTTGGGCTTTCCTTTGAATTTACCCTGAGTCACGGCCAGAGCCTCTCCAGGAGCCGCTGGCTCGGCCTTCCGTTTCTGCTTCCGACTAGAGTTTCCTTTCTCCGACTGACTCGGCTTGTACTTGCCACTCTGGAGTCGGTCCTCCTATTCACCATTGGCGTACTTGGTGGCAATTTCCATCATTTGACTCAGGGTCATATCTCCGGTCCGACCAAACTTCAAACTCAACTCTCTGTTCTTAACACCATCCTTGAAGGCGCAGATCGCCTCGATGATCGATTACGTTCTCCATCGTATGATGCAAAGTAATCCATCTCTGAATGTAATCTCTTAAGGTTTCATTCGACTTCTACACGCAGACTTGCTGCTCTGTCAATCCAGCTGGTCGCTTGCAAGTTCCCTCGAATGTCCTGACGAACACTCGGGAAAGATCTTCCCAAGTGTAAATGCTGCTAGGAGCTAATCGATTCAACCCACGCTCGGCCAACCTTCCAACATGAGTGGTAATCGCTTCATAGCCACCTCATCATTTCCGCCGCTAATCTGCATCGCCACTCAAGAGTCTTCAAGCCGTGTTTCGTGCTTGGACTCACCAAAGGAACTTACTTACTCGACCGCCAACCTGAAGTTGGGGGAATCACGCAGCCTCGATAGCCTCACTGAAACATTTCGACTCAAACATGGACTCAATGCTAGTGGGCGATCTCATCATGGCCACCTCGATGAGCTCTGTTCCAATCGACCAGACCTTGCACGATGATGGACCGCGCGTCAAAGCCTAGTTCCCTTGGGTCGATCGGAGCTCTTCACCCAACACTGAGCTGGCGCCTGTCATCTTGCTATCGATGGGTGTAAGACCCACTTCTTGGGGGAGGAGTGGGCACTCGACGCCTATCATCTCGATCGAATCGGTCACCGTACTGGTCACGTCGACCTTCACGTCCCTCACACCGCGGAGGCGATCTTGGGCTGTGAGCCGACTGAATTGTATTCGCAGCGATAGATCGATCGTGAATCTGTATGGATCGTGACACGCCTGAATTCTGATCTCTCGCTACTCGAGCAACCGATCGTGATCAAGCCTCCGCCAGCCTCCGACTCAGAGGGCTGAATTGACTCTGCTATACGGGCTGCAGCTGCTAAATTCTAAATCGGGGTTCGATATACCTGAGTCGGTTGCGGAAAGAGTTGACGTCGCCTAGAGTCGGGTACTCGTTGCCGCGCGCGTTCCTCGAGTGCTCACTGGAGGTTCTCCAGTCGAGTGCGTTCAGCCAAGTTGGCCAAACGTGCCTCCTCCAAGGCGCGAGCCTCGGGGGTTTCTCCCGCGATGGGAGTATGCAGGGCATCCATGTTCCGGCGATGAAGATCTTCTCTCTACAGGGAAGTGAGTGGCTCGGGCTAATATTCCTCGTGGGCTCGAAAGGGTCGCCTCCGCCGCCTATCCCGCGGCGGGGAAACCGGAGGACTACGAGGCCCATCGACCATCGTAACCTCGGCCGCCGGATCGCTCTTTGTCGCCGACTCGGATGCGATCTCTACGGAGCCATTCGACAGATCGAACAAGCCGTAGAGAGATTCGTCGGGCTCGATTGCCGTGACTTGGGTGGTGGCCGATTGGCGAGCCACTGTGTGCCTCACCCACCGCTGGAGCCTCGACCGACCAGAGCGCTTGCGCTGGCGGGAGACAGGGAGGGGCGACGACATGGGAGTCGACCGATACGGAGTCGACGGTTGCCGCAGCAAGATGTCGCGGAGACACGCCCGAAAATGCATCGCACCGTGGATGGGGAGCGCGTCGATGTCGAGTGGAGCTTCCTGGAGCCAAGCGGAGTCGTCGGCGATGAAAGTGAGCGCGCCGAGACGGATCTCGCGGCCCTCGACCAAAACTCCACCTGAAACCATGATGAAAGCAATCGGAACAATTGCAACTTCTCCAAAAATCGCTAAGACACCTGCCCCATGGTGGGCGCCAACTATCATGGTTCTAAGTCTGACAGTAGAATGGGGGGTAGGTATGGAGAGGGAAGATCTTAGCTATGGAGCAGTTATACAGACAAGGGATTTACGAGTTCAGGCCCTTCTCGGAGGAAGTAACAGCCCTACGTCTCGGAGCCCGGAGGCGGTCGATCGGATTATGTGTGCGAGGTTACAGGGTGTGAACCCTTTACACTGAGGAGGGGGGTGGCTTATATAGTGTCTGCCAGACCCCTCCGACCCTCAGTTATGCAGGGTTTAAAGTACATAAGGGTTTGGCGTTACTGGAAACGCCCTATATAATGTGTTATCAAGGCCATAAAAGCTACTTAATTACAGACCGTTTGGATGCAGAGTGGCTCTTGACCTCCTGGTGGTCGAGTGAGTCTTCATGGTCGAGTCCTTCGAGTCCGTCGAGTGAAGTCTCTCTTGGTTGACTGGGAGGCAGCTTCTTCTGAGGATGTCCTTGGGAAGGGTACTTAGGACAGGTCCATGACCCTACCCTAGGTACATGACTTCATCACACAATGGCGAAGAAAGGGGGCAGCAAGGGCCCTGCCCCCCCTAAGATCACTATATATCGAGGCTAATATGAATATGATCATTAGACAATTGCTGGTAAAAATGGTTCAAGTTGATGAATTTGCCCTCCTCGTAAAGGATTAGCAATGCTTGGCCCCCTAGCTCATGGGATATTTTTCACGGCTCTGCCATTGCGCGCAACAGCGCACGTTCTCGCCCCTCTCTCTAAATATCGATCTCGCACTTGTGCACTCCTTCATAGTCTCCCTCCACTCGGCCCCTTGCACCATCTCCTAGCCCCCTACCGGACTTTTCCACATGTGCAATCTAGCAGACCCCATGGTTGAGCGTAAGCATAATGCACAAACCTCAAAACAACAGTGGTTCTCCTTTGTTCTAGAATCTTCTATATCATAATTACCCAAACTTTTTTTAGTTTAATTTCCATTATTATTTTTACTTTATGCTTTACAACACACAATTCCATGAATCATAAAATAGATTAAGGTCTTCTTTGATTCAAAGGATTCTCAAAGGAATTTTAGAGGATTCTAATCCTTAGGAATTTTTCCTATCTTGGTTGTTTGATTCGTAGGATTGTAAACCATAGGATTTTTTCCATATGATTCATTTGCACTAGATTTCATAGGAAACATCCCATCCACTCAAACCTCTTTGAAAGAATTATGCGTTTTTCTATGCACAATCAAACACTCGTACAATCCTATATGATTCAAGACGACAATCCACTCTAATCCCATGTTTTTCCTATTCCCGTGTTTTGGAAATCCTACGAATAAAAGAGGCCCTAGGTTTTTTTATAAAAACTGATTGATTTTGAATGAGATGAACTATAAGAATTAAACGAAGGTCTACATCAGGCATATATGACTCAGAGCTTAAATGCTATAGTGTGGTATTTATTCATAATTTGTTTGCATAATCTGATGCGTGCAATGCACGTGTACCTTACTAGTACTTCGAGTATGTGCAAAACACGTAAATTAGAATTCCAACGACACACTACACAGTGTCTCTCTTACAGTTCATGAAGCCACGTGGCACATGTGGAGGCGTTGTCGCGACCTCCTTGTGTGGATTGATCACAGTGACGTGCTGCTGGTTCCAGAAGAATGTACTCGTCCTCCCTGAGCCACACTGGTGGTACATGCACGAAGAGAAGATGTGCACGCATGCACTCATTCCCTCGCATGCACACGCGGGTACACGGGCGGACGCAATTTTGTACCAAGATCCACCCCATGTGATAATTTGACGCGTGTAAAATCCTTCACTTCATTGATGGTCAATTAATACAGTGCATGCAATTTGAGTGGACGTGAGGGCGGAAGGAAGACATTACTACTCCACTGCGCGCATGCGAGTAGTTAAATCATGGGTTGCTAGTAGTACTTCCATTGGTCTCCTTCATATTTGTGCCAATTTTTGACAGTAACATACTAATATTTACGCATGTGAGCAGTGTAGTCTACTTGAAATTTATGTTCCACTAAACTCATCGGGAGCCGTTTCGGGCCTCGAAACAAAAACCATTAATTTATCTTTACCTTGTTCCCATCACATTCGAAAGTACTAGTGCTACAATTAAGTGCAAGCCAGCTCACACCTACTAGTACGTACCAAACCTGAACGTGTTCCCACTATGCAGGTATTAGTACTAGTGCTAGTACTTAGGTTATAAAAAGGGGAACTACCTAACCGAAAATTACACTACCTTTCCTCCTCATAAGTGCTTCTTCTTCGTCCGTTCTTGCCATGGCCGGTGCGCAGAGCTCTAGGTCGAGAACTACTCGTAACAAGGGAGCGGCAACCAAGGCTACGGAAAAAAAGAGAGGGCTCGCCGCCACGTAGAGACCTCGAAAGATCTCTCACGGGCAGGCGATGGCTCCCAGGAGCACCCTAGCCGCAGAGGCGAACAAGCTGAGTTGGCGGCGCTGGAGTCATTATCCCTCAACGGCATGCCCGATCAGCTCAATAAGCACCTCAATAAGCAGAAGGAGTTCATCCATGGCTTGGTGGAGCTGCTGAATGAGATCCTGAATGACATGCCTGTTGAGCTCAATAAGCAGGGGGAGTTGACCGCCGGCTTGGTGATGCTGCTGAAGAAGAGCATTGCCTCGGAGAAGAAGGCGACCGGCAAAATCCTGCAACTTCAGGAGGACAAGGCGAAGCTCCTCCATGAGCTTGATCTGCTGAAGGAGAAGAACGCCGGCTAGAAGAAGCTGCATAAGAGTAGTAGTTCCTCGATGAGGATGCTGCAGGCCCTTGTCATGGAACAGAAGGAGGAGTTGGCGAAGCGCCGCATCAAGCACCCGGCTGCTGTCAAGGTACATAATGAGGCCGTGGAACAGATGATGAAGGCTCACATCGAGAAATCCTGCATCATGGACAGACTAAAGAAGATGGCGGAGGAGACGCGCAAGGAGATGGAGGTCGTGGAGGCGATGAAGAAGCAGTTATGACTCCGCGGCGAATTAAATCATTTGGGGTGATAATCTTCCTTCTTCTTTTGCTCCTGTGTTTCTTATTTTGCTTCGGGTGTTCCGCCGCATGTGTCACGTTCTCTGCGAGGCATGAATAGAACAATGCTAACAATGAGATGACTAGCAAATTAGATCATTTTTATCGCCATATGGCACTGGGCTGTCGTGTTTCGTGCTCCTCCATCATAGTACTACTCCAGTGGAAAACTTGAGTGTACCGCATTCTTGTTGCTCCTCGTGTCGCTCGCACATTTATACGAGTCAAATCACAAGGCCCCGCCTTCCAAAGCAAGAATGAGCCGTCAAATCACAAAGGCCCTCGCCTCGTGAAAACGACCAAGCTAGACTGCCCCGCCTCTAGCCTTTAAAAATGTATACATTTGTACAAGAGTAGTATCTATGGATTGCCATGGAGCAAAACTAACAAGATGAAATTAAAGAAAAAGGTGGTACATATAGAGCTAAATGCCGCCAAATTATGCATACAATACTATTAAAGAAATAAACAAATTAGCATACCTATTTAATTCTTGGGTTCTTATTATTTATGCCACTAGTTGTGTATCACTACTCAGTTTTGCCATTAGAAGTTACAACTACTCAAAAATGCCATCAATCCGTGAGATGCCTGCTCAAAAATGCAATTAGATATCTAAAAAATGCCATTGTTAAGTTAGATGTTTGCTCAAAAATGCCATTAGACATTGTTATTTTCACGTCAAACCCGTTGACCATGTTACATGACAAAAATAAGCCGATTCTCACAATGATAAGTGTGGCCCCGCTTGTCAGGAGTAACCAAGCAAATAATTTTACAGGAAAATAAGAACGCTGTTGGGATCAAGTAGGCCCCACACTTTATTTTACTGTAGTAAGATAGAGGGAGAGCTGGCATGTTGGTCCATCGGTATTTATGTCATTATAACATGGCAAAAGAGATTTGAGTCACATTACTGGTGTCCAGCACAACACACCCCTCAAATAAAACTAAGCACCCTGGAATTCTTTGACAAAACTAAGCACCCTAAAATTCTTTGACAACTAAACTGCTGGCTATATGATGTTGGCCATATATATTCTACGTATATAATGTGAAGAAATGAGTGGTAGTACTATGCCAACTAAAAGATGAAATGTAAGAAATATAACGAGAAGAAACATAACATAGTTCTGCTAGGGGCTCAGCACAACACACCCCTCAAATTAAACTAAACACACCTGAAACTAAACTAAGCAACTAATCCGATAGACACTGCATTAGAACCACCATGAGCAACGACACTTCCACCTTACTCGGAGTCCTCATCCACGTCCTCAACTTCGTCCTTGTCCCTCTTCCTCTTGGCCGATACTTCTTTGCTTGAACCACACACTTGGCTCTTGCTCTTCATCCAACCCTTGTAGATATTGAAACAAAGGTAGCCATCCATTGCAGCATATTGGATGTGGTTTATATCTAGTACATTCCACTGCCATGCATGATGATGAAACGTGTGCGGAGGTTTCTCCAGTTTACTATACGAAGGATGAACCATGGCTCCTGCCAGGGTCAGCATTGAAGGCTGACCACGGGAGGGCATCAACTGATTCTTCTGGAGGTCGAAGGGATTGCCTACAACGAGGCATATCCGACTCAAGACTCTTTTTTGTTCATTAAGTCTACAGTAAAGAATTTGACTAGGCTGCCCTTGAGGAAGTTTTTAAATTCCTCGCACTCAACGTCGGCATGGCATATGTGGTAAACCAAGCATAAGTCATGCACGCAAACCTGGATCACGGCGGGCTTCTTCTTCTCTTCCTCCTTTAGATCCTTTTGCTATCCCAGGACTATGGTGTACTCAACATCTAACCCAGCGACCCACCCATCATTTGAGTTTTCGAACATGTGTCCGAAGCGAGCAAGGCATCCTTTCAGCATCGCGGAAGAACGGGTGTAGATGACGTCGAACTCATCGCCGGTGATGGTTCTAACCTTGTACTCACCGCCAATCATGGAGATTTGGGACGCCATGGATTTGAGAGGAGGGTTAGGATTAGTGGAACTGCCGTAATGTGAAAGGACGGGACGACTAGGAGCAAACTGACGTAATGTTAAAGGACATCCGGGGACGAGTAGGAGCGAACTGCCAGCGGTTTTTCGATTGTAAAAATGTTGAGTGGGGCGTGCGAACGGCAGGGTAGTGGCTTGCCTGGTGGATAAATGGATTCATGCAGAGCACTATGGGGTCCCAATTAAATGTCATGTCTACTCGACGCCCAATTAAATGGCTTTCGATGTCATGTCAAGCGTTGGGAAAATTACAGGTGATACGAAGCTTTCCATTCTCCCATGATACGGGCTTCCGAGAGCCCTTGGATCTGAGATCAAACGGTTGCATGGTGTGATTCTAGACCTATGGGTGAATATCCTATCCTGGAGGGTTATTCTGCAAATTTTCAGCAACTTAGCATGCGACCTTTCGATCTCAGATCAAAGGCTGCCAAGAGCCTCGTATCATGGTCGTGTTTACCAGACCGTCGCCTCGCTTTCATGCTGGTCGCGCTTCTTGGAGATTTAACACGGTGCATTAGGCTATCTGATGTTGGCATGTCATACATAGTCATCACTTGGTCACTCATACTATAACAAGGTTAGCTATAAGGTTGGCGATAAGAGTATTTTTTACTTCTCTCTATCTCTTTCTTCATAGTATTTATTGCATTTGCCAAGGAGTGACCTCTTTCAATGAAATGGTGCTTAGATGAGGTGCTAAGGGCATTAAATGGCTTAGCAATCAAGTCCCCAATGCATAGGTGCTTAGTTTTTTGTTTGCTAAGTTTGCTTCATTTAATTAACTATAGACTCAAAATTGTCTTTTCACCTAGGTACACGCGCTTAGCACCGTTTCTTCCTTGGGTAACCAAACTAGTCTCTCTCTCTACTTAATTAACTTTCCACATCAGACTTTATGCCTATGTGGCAAGCTTAGCACCTGTAGGAGCAAGTAAGTACAATAGTGGGCTATAAGCCCGCTTTACATGGCATTTTTGCATATGTGAAGGAAAGAGGCAAGGAAAAAGTGGCGGAGTGGGCTCTCATGCAAGAGCCAGCCTCTACATGGTGGAGCATTGGGAGAGGCACCTGTATGGAGGTGGTCAGGAATCAGGAGACTCAAGCCGGTCGTAGCGCCATAGTTAAAATGATAATGGCAAGTCAAATCACGAGGCCCCACCTGTCCAGCAGTAACTCGCAGTCAAATCACACAGCCCTACATTTGCAGCAGCCTACTCCCTCGTCTTCTTGCGTTTCTGTCGAACTGACTAGGCGGAACTGCCCCGCCTACCATGCAGAAAAATCCTCGCCCTCGACTTTTAAATAGTACAGTATACTAATTTTGTATCCATGGATTGCAACATGGAGCAAAGCCTCAAGAAAATGGCGGTACACATGTACGGAGTATACAACATGCCCGTCGTGTTTGCGTTGCACCCCAGACGGTCGGTCGGTCTGGCACGCCGCTCTCCGAATGGAACGTGCGTCATATTGCGTTTGTACACACATGTGGGACCACAATTGAGAACCGACCATAGGCACACTCCCCGGCCCCGCAAGTCAGGTGAGTTAATAGAAGAGAGAGATGAGCGATAGTACTAGAGAAGTGTTGTACTCCCTCCGTTCCAAAATATTTGTCTTTCTAGGCATTTCAAATGGACACAACATATAGATGTATGTAGACATATTTTAGAGTGTAGATTCACTCATTTTGCTTCATATGTAGTCACTTGTTGAAATTTCTAGAAAGACAAATATTTGGGAACGGAGGGAGTACATACGTTGGTACCTGGACGATCCCTGCAAGACACGGAATATCAGTTTGTCCATGCATGTGACCAGACTCCAGCAGACACGCCTGGATTGGCTATCATCTACATATCGTGCAGGCTATGTTGTACTGGGCTGTAGTTCTCGTGAGAAATCTAAAAAAAGGTTTCTTGTCATCTCGCAAATTTAGGTGTCATGTGCTTCGGATCACTGCAAGGGTTAAACAGCGACAACTGAGTTGGGCTAGTCATTGGGGACACATGCACGAAGACTACTCGGCTGCCATCTAGGTCAAGTCGGCTATGTTAATTCGGACATCTATCGACGGACCCCTTTTCTACGAGTTTATCTTTAATTTGAGCTTTGATCCTCGTCTAGTTTGTCTGTCGGGATTGATATTGTCTCCTTTGGGCAGGGAGGTTATGATTTCTTATCATGTGGCATTTTTTCATGTTATATGTCATAATCCGGTGCTTTAGATCAAAATGACGATAACTGCGCCTTTGGGGCACGTGCATGAAGACTTCTCAACAGTCATTGAGGTTATGAGGTTTATGAGGTTATGATTTCTTATCATGTGGCATTTTTTTGTGTTATATGTTATAATCCGGTGCTTCAGATCAAAATGAAGACAATTGCGCCTCTGGAGCATGTGCATGAAGACTTCTAGACAGTCATTGACAAGGTCAAGCCGGCTCCGGTAGACAAAAGAAAACTAGTACTCCACTATATATGCAGGAGCCTCCGCGCTTGCTTGCTAGTGTTGCTCTCTTCACACTGCCTCGTCCTCTCCAGATCTAAACACGACAGCGGTGGCTGTCGATGTGAAAACCGGCGGATCTCGGGTAGGGGGTCCCGATCTATGCGTCAAGGCTGATGGTAACAGGAAGCAAGGGACACAGATGTTTACCCAGGTTCGGGCCCTCTCGATGGAGGTAAAACCCTACTTCCTGCTTGATTAATATTGAAGATATGGGTAGTACAAGAGTAGATCTACCACGAGATCGTAGAGGCTAAACCCTAAGAGCTAGCCTATGATGGTATGATTGTAATTGTGATCGGCCTTCTAAGGACCAACCTCTCCGATTTATATAGACACCGGAGAGGGCTAGGGTTTACATGGAGTCGGTTATAAAGAAGGAAACACAATATCCGAATCGCCAAGCTTGTCTTCCACGCAAAGGAGAGTCCCATCCGGACACGGGCCGAAGTCTTGAGTCTTGTATCTTCATGCTTCAATAGTCAGGAAGTTGTACACAGTCCGACTGTCTGGATACCCCCTAATCCAGACTCCCTCAGTAGCCCCTGAACCAGGCTTCAATGACGATGAGTCCGGCGCGCAGTCTTGTCTTCGGCATTGCAGGGCGGGTTCCTTCTCCGGATACTCCAAAGTAGTTATCGAACATATAGACCATGTCCGGATTTGCAAGATGATCTCCATATGCCGCCGTAGAGAGAATAATATTTCACGAACGCAATCTGCTGACAAATTTTTAGACAACGTGACATGTCATCACGGTCAGATCATTATTTGAACCGTTTTCCCACAACCAGCTACATCGCATATTATGAGGCGGTTTCTTTGACAAGTCTTGTCAAAGCAGAGATCGTGTCCCGTTATCACAGGATTCTCATCAATACGGGTATGGGTAATCCCACCATACCATCAATCGTGGCGCTTGGGAAGCAAGCGATTCCGAACGGGCAAGTGGGGAGGCGCACCGCTTTCGTCGCCTCTATAAAGGGATAAGATTTCCTCATTTTTACCCACGCCTCCTTTCTCCCTTGCCCACTCTTACCCCCCTCGAGCTCCAGCGCCCAAGCCCAAGTCTTCTCCACACAGCTAAACATGTCCAGAGCAGGAGGCAAGTGGGTGGCTTCCACCATCAAGGAGAAGCATGTCACAAATCTTCTGGGCGGCGGACACTTGGTCAGCAGACATAGCAAGACCGGCCACGGACGCCGGGCAGGTCATTCTGACCCCAGGACCCCACGAGAGGGTCATGTTCATTGCCCACTTCGTCCTTGGACTGGGATTTCCACTTCATCCCTTCATCCGCGGGCTTATCTTCTACTACATGCTAGATTTCCTTGATCTAGCCCCGAATTTCGCCCTCAACATCTCGGTGTTCATCATCGTATGCGAGGCCTTCCTCCGCATCCGGCCCCAGTTTGGCCTATGGCTGCAAACCTTCTGCGTGAAGCCGAAGGTTGTAAGCGGCCAACAAGCGGAGTGTGGAGGAGCCATGGTGGGCAAGTTGCCTAACGTCACCTGGCTGGACGGTTCCTTTGCGGAGACCGTAAAAGGGTGGCAATCGGGGTGGTTCTACATCACCGAGCCGTGCGACGCCAACTGGGCGGCGGCCCCGAGTTCCGATCCGGAGCCCCCATGCGGCTCACCTCCTGGGAAAAGAAGGGCATGTCCTGGGGCAAATCTATGGAGCTGACTGGACTCCAGACCTGTATCAAAAGCATGAAGGACAAGAACATCAAGCTTGTCAACGTGATCCAGGTCATGCTCGTTCGCCGGATTCTGCCCTGTCAAAGGCGGGCATTCGATCCGTGGGAGTTCGTCCCGGCCGAACACCAGACGCTCCGGAAGCTCTATGACATGACGCACAAAGGCGCATGGAAGGTGTTGTTCAAGGCCTCTGAAGTACCTCCTCCCACATCCGAGGACCGCGGGCTTCACGCTGCGCGGCCTCCTAGTCAGGTGAGTTTTCAATCTACCACCGGATTCGACTCTTCTCAATATACTCATGGGAGAGCCTTAAGTAGTTATGCATATTTGTTTAGGATTATGTGGAGACAGCAGAGCAGGTTTACTGTCCGGCTCCGCTGCCAAAAGGCCCAGCTGATGCTCTCCTGACAGAGATGCTGGTCCCGGCACCGTACAAGGTGCCGGAGAAGAAGGACAAAAAGAAGGCCCCGGGGACCCGAAAGGGTCTAAGGTTATGCCAGAAGCCTCGTCCGAAGACGATGAGGCACACTCCTCCCACAAAGGGGAGGAAGAAGAAGAAGAAGATGCCCCATACAGAATGGATGAGGGGCCTGGGGAGGCGGACCAGGGGGCCGGAAAAGGCCCTCGGCGTAAGGCCATCATACCCCTGTCGTCTGACGACGACGAGACAGATTCCTCCTGCGGAGGAGGGGGGGGGGAGCAAAAAGAAATTCTACCTCCCTGCACTGGGGAGGAGAAAAAGAGAAAAGCCGCCCCGGAGGGGGAGGCAGGGGCGTCCAAGAAGGGAAAGGTATCCCTTCCGGACTATTCCGCCACGGCCACTCACAGCGAGGAGGGGTGGCTGCCCAGGGGGAAGCCCCCAGTGCGATCGTAAGTGTCCGCACTCTATCATGATTTCACTTCATAGTTTTTGTATTTATAATGCCGAACATATATGTAGTTCGGCCAGGGTTCATCCCGAGGTATCTTCCTCCGGATCCCTGAGCGATTCAGAGATGAATTCGCTTCTGGCGGCCACTACTCCTCAACCCGCGGGTGACACAGAGATGTTGTCCCGAAGGCTCCCAGAGCGGGGGGAGGTGACTCTGGAGACGCCCCAAGGCAGGACTCCAGATGTCGGGCACGCAGGGTTCAAGATCCCCGCGGATCGTGTCGATGAGAGCCACAACAGGCCGGGCTCTCAGCCGAACACTGTCCCAGAACCTTGAATGGTTCCGAACTCAAGTGGACAGCCCCTCGTTAGGGAGGGCGAGCCGTCTGCATCGAGGACTTCCGTTGCGCCCGAGGCGCCGGATTTTCTGAGGGAAGCGCTTCGCGGCACTTACATGGATGAAGAGCACCGCACTCTTATGAGTGCGGTGATTCGGAAGGTTTTGTCTGCCAAGAGCAGACTATCCGAAGCCTGCACCAGCCTGCTGACCGGCTTTGAGGTGAGTAAGGAAAAATGTATGAGATTACCACCCGATAGGTAGTAGCCCCTGATACTCTATTTGGTATTCGGAAGGAAAAGCCAAACAAAGGGTCAATTATGATCCGCAGGAGTTTAATTATAAATATTCATGTGAATAAACAGGTTGTGCTGCTTGCCGCTGCCGCCCGCACGGCCGAGGTTGCCGAACTAAAGCGGGACCTGGAGCAGGCACAGGGAGAGCTCGACCTCACTAAGAGGCAGCTCGAAGATAACAAGGGTAAGTGATTCCCCGCTCTTATGTATTTAAGGATAGACAGAATTGGTTAGTCTAACGCCAAAGCGTCGTGACTGTTTGACAGGGGCCACCGTTGAAGTGGCATCCCTAAAGAAAGCGTTGTCCGAGGCCGAAGACAAGGCGGCCTTGGAATGCAAGGAGCGCGAAAAGCAAAGTGCTAGAGTGGTCGAGGTACAACAAGAGCTCCGGGACCTCGGTAAGAAGTACGAGTCCGTGGAGCATGATCTGAAGATGAAAGTGGCCGAGCTTGCGAAGGCCCTTGTGAGTATAAAAGACGCCAAGGCCGAAGCCGAGAAGGCACAGCAGGAAATCCAGGAGGCAAATAAGATCAGTGGGTAAGAAGTTCTTTATGCAAAGCAAATATGTGGAGGAGGCGTTTCTTTTACTTACTCGAATTCGGGCTCTGCAGGGGCATTCGCAGATCTGCCATGCAGCGTATCAGACGTCGCGGAGTTCTACCGTGCCTGGAGGGAGCTCAATAGAGAAGCTGTTCGTCCCAAAGTGCCTCTGAGTGACCAATCAAGCAGTTGGTCGAACTCTGTGGCGGCCGAACGGCTATGAAAGGTTTCATAGTTCGGATGTGGCCCGTGAGCTCCTGCCCACTAGCTACTTTGGCACGATCAAGCGGATGGTGGATGCCTGTCCGCGGCTTGAAGTGATCAAGCGATCCGTTTGCATTGAGGGTGCCCGCCGGGCCTTTGCCCGCGTCAAGGTGCATTGGGGCAAGCTGGATGCGGAGAAGCTAGTCAAGGACGGGCCGCTAGAGGGCAAGGCGCATCGCCATCCCAAGATGTACTATGATTGCGTTATGAAGGGTGCTCGTCTCGTAGCCGATGAATGTACCAAGGACACCATTTTTGAATGAATTCACTTCTGTCATGTTTGTAAAAGACGAAGTTACTTGCGCTATGTAGCGCTTTTGTTATTTAAAATATTACCTTCTGTGCGGCTGTTTATAAAATTCTGAAAGTAGGCTAGTCGTCGGCTTCCTCCCCCACGTAACTAGTACTGGGGTGTTCGTGGAAAACCCGGACACTCTTTATCCAAATGTTTGGTCCCTTAAGGAGGTGTCCGGCGCAGCGAACAAGGCAATCGGACTATGCGGCTTTATAACTTCCACTTAGCCATAGAAGTCTACAATTTTAAATTGGCGAAGCCGCTAGAATCCGGAAGGACGAATTGGGGCGTTATACACGCCTAGATCAGACGAAGCCGATTTATTGCCTAAAGCGGAAAATCTTTAAGGATTTTAGGACCTCTCAAACAGCGACCAGCTCTCGCCACATCATGCCGGCGGTTTTGGCTTTCTACCGTGGTGCTCGTCCGGAAGAACCGGACACAGTCATGAGATAGTTCTCCTGCGCTACCTTAGCCGATATAACGGAACGTAAGGTACCAAAACAAGGAGCTAGGCTAACCCAATCAGAGACCCAAGACATGATTCGAGCTGATGCATATAGTGCTATAAGTTCGGGTGCCGATTGTTGAAAGTGTTCGGACTTGTCTTGCCGTATGATGGGCGCCATAAGAAGCCCCCGCAAACCGACCGCATTCAAGGTGTATGGATGCAATATCAAATAAACATTTATGAGAAAAATGCTCAAATAAGAATAGTAAGCTGACGCTATATATGATCTCCCATTGATGAATAATACGTTTAAGCGTATGTTTACAACGGATGCATTAAGTGGAGATAAATAGGATTATTTGACATGTCCTATCAAGGGGCAGGCTGTGTACAGATAAACAAAGCAGGTATAATGATCGTAAATAGATTCCACCTGGGTATTTCCTTCTGTGCACAACACCTGTTGCCTCCTTGGTTGTCTCTCCCATGTAAGTCCGGCAATCTGGCTCTTCTGAGGATGCTGCGTAAAGTGATGTCCTGAAAGGCAAAAGGGAAAGATTATGAAGGTATTTGGCGGTTACCCACACTATTGACTGAGTCGTTGTTGCGCCTCCGCCTATGCCCATGGTATCTTGAGTGCATAATTGTGCACGCATGGCATGAATGCTGCTTTGATGGGGCTTGAGCGGAGGCCGGAATGCTAATCATGCTCTTGGCGTTCCTGATGATCCCGTTGCAGGGTGCTCCGGACTCGCTTGATGGTGCTTGAGGTTGTCGTCGCCGGATTGGTGGTTTGCCGAGGAGGTCAGATTGTACTTCTCGCCGCGAGGGCTGCAGATGCTCTTCTGCATTTAAGAGAGCGGTCCATGTTTCCGTTGACTGTTATGACCCCGCGCGGACCTAGCATCTTGAGCTTGAGGTATGCATAATGTGGAACCGCATTGAATCTAGCGAATGTGGTTTGTCCGAGCAGTGCGTGGTAACCACTACGGAAAGGGACGATATCGAAGATTAACTCTTTGCTACGGAAGTTGTCCGGGGATCGAAGACCACTTCCAATGTTATAGAGCCTGTACAACGGGCCTCTACTCCAGGAATTACACCTTTAAAGGTGGTTTTGGTGGGCTTGATCCTTGAAGGGTCAATGCCCATTTTATGACCGTGTCCTCGATAAAGGTGTTCAGCTGCTGCCGCCATCCATAAGGACTCGCGTGAGGTAGAATCCGTCGATGATTGGGTCTAAGACCAATGCGGCTGAGCCACCGTGACGGATGCTAGTAGGATGATCCCTACGATCAAAGGTGATCGGACAAGCTGACCATGGGTTGAATTTGGGGGCGACTGGCTCCATCGCATAGACGTCCCGTAGTGCTCGCTTTCATTCCCGCTTGGGGATGTGAGTGGCGTAGATCATGTTGACCGTTTTCACCTGGGGGGAATTTCTTTTGTCCCCCCATGTTCGGGCGCCGGGGCTCTTCGTCATCATCGCTGTGCAACCCCTTGTCCTTGTTTTCGGCGTTTATTTTGTTGGCCTGTTTGAACACCCAGCAGTCTCTATTGGTGTGGTTGGCTGGCTTGTCCGGGGTGCCATGAATTTGGCACGAGCGCTCGAGTATGCGGTCTAGACTGGACGGTCCCTGATTATTTCTTTTAAACGGTTTTTTTCCGCTGACCGGACTTGGATCCGCTGAATCCGGCGTTTACTGCTGTGTCTTCAGTGTTGTCGCCGTTGTTCTGTCAATTATGTCTGTTGCGTCGTGGCTTGTCGTTGTTATCACGGACATCTGAAGTGCCGGAATGTGGTGCGGTGCCACTGCGAGCCAACCTGCTGTCCTCGCCCGTGCAAAAGCGGGTCATTAGTGTTGTGAGAGCTGCCATGGACTTGGGTTTTTCCTGGCTGAGGTGTCGAGCAAGCCACTCGTCATGGATATTATGCTTAGAAGCCGCTAGGGCTTTGGCGTCCGGACAGTCACTATTTGGTTCTTTTTAGTTAGGAACCGAGTCCAGAATTTCCTAGCTGACTCTCCGGGCTGTTGAGTAATGTGGCTTAGGTCATCAGCATCCAGTGGTCGCACATATGTGGCCTGGAAGTTGTCGAGGAATGCATCTTCCAGGTTTTCCCAACTGCCAATGGAATTTGCTGGCAGGCTATTTAGCAGTGTCGGGCTAGTCCTTTGAGCTTAAGGGGAAGATACTTGATGGCCTGTAGATCATCTCCGCGGGCTATGTGGACGTGGAGAAGGAAATCCTCGATCCATACTGCGGGGTCTGTTGTGCCATCGTATGATTCGATGTTTACTGGGTTTGAACCCTTCGAATTCATGATCCATCACTCGTCGCTGAAGCGAGATGGGGTGTCTTGGCGCCTCTGTGCCGGGCTATGTGGCTACGTAGCTCGAATTGTTCTGGGTTGCTGTGTTCGGCCCGACCGGACTTGTTGGTAATGTATCCGGCGTGACGGTCATCGTCGCGCGCTGAGGCGCACGCCCGCGATCCGTAGATCGATCTTGGCTGTCCTGCTTTGTTTTCCAGAATATCTTGCAGGTCTTGCCTATTACCCTGGGCCGTAGTGTATCGGCGTGGGGGTGCGGGCTGGTATCCGGGCTGATATCCTGTTTTATCCCGGCCACGGGGTGGCCGGTCAGCCGTTTGGCGCTCGAGTCCATATTCCTCGGCTGCCAGGACTTCAGTCCATCTGTCTGTGAGAAGGTCTTGATCAGCTTGGAGTTGTTGCTGCTTCTTCTTCAGGCTCCTCGCAGTGGCTATAAGCCGACGCTTGAAGCTCTCCTGCTCCACGGGATCCTCAGGCACGCCGAACTCGTCGTCGCCGAGGCTAATCTCGTCTTTAGAGGGGGGCATATAGTTTTCCTCCTCCGGGTATCTGTCCGTCGCCTGTTCTTCTAGGCTGACCTGCTCATCTTCCTGTTCGGCCTACTCGACGGCGGGCTGGTCAGGGTCATATTCCTCTTCGGCGCCATCCGGATTGCTTGCCTCCGGGGCGGTGATTAACGTGGCGGGGTTGAGCGGCACCGACGACGCCCATGCTTTGCTTTTCTTCCCGAGGGGTTATCCTCCGTTGCCTCGTTGCCATTTGTTTCTTTCGGAGTGTCCACCATATATATATATCGTATGAGGCGGTGGCCGTCCACCGCCATGTGAGCGGTGGCTCCTGTAATTCTCCTGCATTGTCGTCCATACCGTCGATGTCTTCGGAGTCGAAGTCAAGCACATCGGTTAAATTATCGACCGTGGCAATGAAGTGGGTGGTGGGTGGGCAACGAATTCCGTCGTCGTACGCTTCCCACTCAAGCCGGACATAGTTTGGTCCAGAGCCTCCTGACAAAGAGAGAGACTTTAATGAGTTCAGCATGTCGCCAAAGGGCGAGTGCTGAAAGATGTCCGCTGGGTGAACTCCATTACCGGAGCCCAACCAGGCATGACAGGCTTGGGAACGCGCGGACTGGAACCTACATCCGGATACGAATCCGGGGGTCCGGAGTCACAGGATTCCTCAGAAGTGATGCCTGTGTTCGGCTCCATCGCCGATGAGGGTGTGGCCTGCGGGGCGGGGTCCAGCCCTCCGTCCTTAGGCAACGCAACCTGCCCCGGATTTAGATCTGAGGCTTCTGTCGGGGTGATATCCCGAGCATCGCCTGACAGAGGGTCTAAGCCGTGCTCATCGTGACTGTTCGGTGCTCCTAGCGCAGGCCCGAATCCATCGAAGATCAAGTCCGCGAATATCCGCCATGTAGATCAAGTTTCCGAACCTGACCTCTTGGCCGGGGGCATAGCTGTCGATTCGCTCCGGATGGCCTGCTTAATTGGCTGCAGTCTGAAGCCGCGAACACGAAGATCTGTCCGGGGAGAAAAGTCTCGCCCTGGACCATGTTGTTGACGATTGGAGGCGCCATCAAGCCCTGTTGCTATGACACAGAGGAACTCTCAATGAGAGCACCAATGTCGGTGTCAAAACCGGCGGATCTCGGTAGGGGGTCCCGATCCGCAAGGCGTCAAGGCTGATGGTAACAGGAAGCAAGGGACATGAGATGTTTACCTGTGTTTGGGCCCTCTCGATGGGGGTAAAACCCTACTTCCTGCTTGATTAATATTGAAGATATGGGTAGTACAAGAGTAGATCTACCACGAGATCATAGAGGCTAAACCCTAAGAGCTAGCCTATGATGGTATGATTGTAATTGTGATCGGCCTTCTAAGCACCAACCTCTCCTGTTTATATAGACACCGGAGACGGCTAGGGTTTACATGGAGTCGGTTACAAAGAAGGAAAAACAATATCCGGATCGCCAAGCTTGTCTTCCACGCAGAGTCCCATCCGGACACGGGCCAAAGTCTTGAGTCTTGTATCTTCACACTTCAATAGTCCGGACATTGTACACAGTCCGGCTGTTTGGATACCCCCTAATCCAGGACTCCCTCAGTGGCCACTCTCTCTCTCTCTCTCCCTCTCTCTCTCTCTGCTCACCGCTAGTCACAGATCCAGCCGGATCCTCTCCGCTGGGGAAGGTTAGAAGGTGCAACGTTCACGCGGTCATCCTCGGTGACGGCTCTTACCCACTACAGGCGCGTCCCGGTCAGCATGCCTTGCCGTTCTCTCCCAAGCATCGCTGGCAAGGGAGGGCCTCCCACCCCTTCTTCCTCGCTGCCGTAGTGTGGGCAGATCCGGCCTCCCGCCGCCCACATAGCGATATCCCAGCAACCTTTAGGTATAACTTCCTTCAAAACTGGCCTTGCTCTACTTCCCGAGCTCCTGATGTCGCTGCATTTGTATCTTTTACTATTTCCCAGGCCCCCTCGTAGATAGGATCGATCGGCTGTTCGAAAACCACCTAATTTTTTACTGTTAAGAGGTAAAACTAGTTCATGCACTCGAATCTAGTACTACTTGGTTCAAACAAGGAAGAAAGGGGGTGGGGGTGGGGGAAGATTTGTTACTTGAATCTAGGACTTTTCGAAAGAGGAAATAATGGGGGCGAAAAGTAGCACAGACTGGCTATCCAACTGTTCTCTAGGTCTAATAGGAGAATAAAGGGGGCGCAGTACAAACTCAATATAAACTCGATCTATTGGTTGAAAAAGGAAAGAAAGTGGGGACTGAGGACAATTCAACAGAGTAAGTCCAGCACTAGATTTGCTAGCCTCACACAGTATAAGGTGGCTATACCGAACAAAAATGGGACCAACCCAGATATCCTCTTCTGATGTTTGTTTCCCCAAGCCATTTGTCACGCCCAATATGCGACCCTATCCAAGAGGAACTTGAAGGTCCCACCAAGGATAGACCCGCATATTGACACGCTTTTGCAAGGTGGATATCATTACATCAACATTACATAATCGATGGGGATACATACAAGAGGCATACAATGCCACACGAATACAACATCACAATACATGAGCACAACATCCGGCTACGGATGAAACATAAACAGAAACTCAAACGACATCCACCCTGCTAGCCCAGGCTGACGACCTGGAACCTATCCCGTGATCGAAGAAGCAGAAGAAGAACTCAACGCAAGCAAGCATCGCTCTCGCGTCATGATCATCGCATAAACCTGTACCTGCAACTGTTGTTGTAGTAATCTGTGAGCCACGAGGACTTAGCAATCCCATTACCATGGGTATCAAGACTAGCAAAGCTTAATGGGAAAGGAAGGGGTAAAGTGGTGAGGTTGCAACAACGACTAAGCATGATATGGTGGCTAACATACGCAAATGAGAGCGAGAAGAGAAGCAAAGGAACGGTCGTCAACTAGCAATGATCAAGAAGTGATCCTGAACTCCTACTTACGTCAAGCATAACCCAAAACCGTGTTCACTTCCCGGACTCCACCGAGAAGAGACCATCACGGCTACACACGCGGTTGATGCGTTTTAGTTCGGATCAGGTGTCAAGTTATCTACAACCGAACATTAACAAATTCCCATCTGCCACATAACCGCGGGCACGACTCTCGAAAGTTTATAACCCTACATGGGTGTCCCAACTTAGCCCATGATAAGCTCTTGCGATCAACGAAGGATATTCCTTCTCCCAGGAAGAACCGATCAGTCTCGGAATCCCGGTTTACAAGACATTTCGACAATGGTAAAACAAGACCAGCAAAGCCGCCCGATGCGCCGACAATCCCGATAGGAGCTGCACATATCTCGTTCTCAGGGCAACACTGGATAAGTCAAGCTACGTGTAAAACCAGACCTCGAAGTTTCCCGAGGTGGCCCCTTGAAGTTGCTCGGGTTCGGACCAACACTTAGAGAAGCACCGCCCGGGGGCTATAAAAAAGATGACCCTTGGGTTAATTACTCCCAAGGGAAAAGTAGGTGGTGGTGAGGCAAATGGTAAAACCAAGGTTGGCCCTTGCTGGAGGAGTTTTATTCAAAGCGAACTGTCAAGGGGGTCCCATAAATCACCCGACTGCGTTAGGAACACAAAATCCGGGAACATAACACCGGTATGACGGAAACTAGGGCGGCAAGAGTGGAACAAAACACCAGGCATAAGGCCGAGCCTTCCACCCTTTACCAAATATATAGATGCATTAATAATATAAGATATTGAAAGTGCAACTAATCCCCAGGTGGTTTTGGTAATTAATAACAACATATATATCATTGAACTAATAACTTCTTGAGTATCATTTCAGAAAGTTCAGTGATATGGGTATGGCAATGACTGAAGATGTGGACCCCTCAAAATGCTAAGGAAAGCATTGGCAAAAGCTCAAGACTCTATTTTTTGGTTTAGTGATCCAAGATCACATTGAGTCTATAGGAAAGCCAATACTATTAAAAGGGGATGAGGTTATGATAATGATCTGGTTGCTCAAAGTGCTTAGTGATCTATCTCCCAAACTATCAGCAATCTTTCATTCCAACATATACTCATAAGTAATCTCGGTCCCACCGATTCCATAAACTCACCACACCGAGATGAACCACCTCACCATAAAGCCAAACCCTAGTAATTTCGGATTTTCCGATTCCAAACTCGGTCTCACGAAACTAGTGTTGCCAAGCTTCAGAACCTTCGTCATCATATCGGTGTCACCGAGATGATAAAGTCGGTCCCACCGAGATTGGCAAACCCTAGTCTTTGGAAGAATCGGACTCACCGAGATTGTATTTTCGGTCCCACGAAAATCCCAACGCTCACAAGATTTGAACTTTCGGTCTCACCGAGTTGTCAACTTCGTCCGACCGAGATTGGTCAAATGTGTGTAACGGTTGGATTTTGTGTGGAGGCTATAAATACCCCTCCACCTCCTCTTCATTCGTGGAGAGAGCCATCGAAAGAACTACCACTCCTACCTTACATTTCGAGAAGAAAACTACCTACCCTTGTGTTGAGATCAAGTTGCTCCACTCCCACCATATGAAACTTGATTTCTAGCCTTCCCAAGTTGCTTTCCACTCAATCCTTTCTTCCACCACAGCCAAATCAGTGAGGAGAGTTGAGTGTTGGGGAGATTATCATTTGAAGCACAAGAGCAAGGAGTTCATCATCACCAACACCATCTATTACCTTTTGGAGGTGGTGCCTCCTAGATTGGTTAGGTGTCGCTTGGGAGCCTCCGTCAAGATGTGGAGTTGAACCAAGAAGTTTGTAAGGGCAAGGAGATCGCCTACTTGTGAAGATCTACCCCGAGTAAGGCTAGTCCTCCGTGGGCGTATGCCATGATGGCATAGACAAGGTTGCTTCTTCGTGGACCCTTCATGGGTGGAGCCTCCGTGGACTCTCGCAGCTGTTACCCTCCGTGGGTTGAAGTCTCCATCAACGTGGATTGACGATAGCACCACCTATCGGAACCACGAGAAAAATCTCCGTGTCTCCAAATTGCGTTTGCTCTTCTCCACCTCTATTTACTACATGTGCAATTTACTTTCCGCTGCCATAACTCTAGAATTGCATGTGTAGGGTGATACTTGACTTGATCATCATTGTGAACTTGCCAAAAACTTGTCTTAATCAAAAGGCTAAACTTTTAAATTGTCAAGTAGTCTAATCACCCCCCCTCTAGACATACTTTCGATCCTACAAGTGGTATCAGAGCTTTGGTCTCCATTGGATTGGTTTCCATTGCATTGGACTCCATAAGCTTGGTTTCACAACCTAGGAGAGTATGGCGTCTAGTGAGGGTAATTTTCAGAGAGGTCCTTACTTTGATGGTTCAAATTTTGCTAGTTGGAAGCATAAAATGAAAATGCATATTCTTGGACATAACCCGCGCATGGGGCATTATTTGTGTTGGCTTGCAAGGTGAGTTCTTCGAGGAAGGAAAAGTTCCGGATCGTGAAGCTCTACAGCGGATGAATTGCGGATGTTGCAAAACAATGCTCAAGCTTGTGACATTCTCTTCAATGCTTTGTGTCCCGAGGAGTTCAACAAAATCAGCCGTCTTGAGAATGCAAAAGAGATTTGGGATACTTTGGTCGAAATGCACGAAGGTACCGAGTCCGTGAAGGAATCAAAGCTAGATGTTCTTCAAGGTCAACTTGACAAGTTCAAGATGAAGGAAGGTGAAGGAGTCGCTGAAATGTACTCTAGGCTTGCTCTCATCACAAATGAGATTGCCGGCTTAGGAAGCGAAGAAATGACCGATCGATTCATCATCAAGAAGATTCTCAGAGCTTTGGATGGAAAGTATGACACCGTGTGCACTTTGATCCAAATGATGCCAAACTACAAGAATCTCAAGCCTACCGAAGTCATTGGAAGAATTGTTGCTCATGAGATGACACTTAAAGATAAGGAAGAGCTTCACAACAAGTCAAGTGGTGCTTACAAAGCTACAGTTGAAGCTCCCACAACCTCAAGTGACAAGCTAGTTTCCAATGAAGAGATAAGCCTAATGGTGAAGAACTTCAACAAATTCTACAAGAGTAGAAGCAAGGAAAGAAGCTCAAAGTCTAGATCATATGATGAAAAGAGATCTTCTAGTCGTGATCGAAACTGCTACAATTGTGGAAGACCCGGACACTACTCAAATGAGTGTTCGACTCCCCACAAGAGAAGAGAAGAATCTCCAAGAAGAAGAAGCTCAAGAGAAGAGTCGCCTCGGAAAGAGAGAAGGAGTAGAGATGATCGTTATGAACGAAGATCCTCTCGGAGAAGCAAGGATTCGGAGAGGAAAGACAAGTCATCAAGGAGCTACACAAGAAGAAAACATCAAGCTCATGTAGGTGAATGGGTCTCCGGCTCCGACTCTGACAATCACTCGAAAGAAGCTATCACTCCAACTCCGAATACTGTCAAGATGAAGGTGTTGCGGTCTTGCTCTCGTATCCTCCAACTCCAACTCCTATGACATATTTGATTCACCAAATGAGGGAATTGGAAGATGCTTCATGGCTAAAGGCCCCAAGGTATCACATCCTGAATTTATTGACTTTGATAGTGATGAGGATGACTTGCTTGGTGAAGATGAGCTTTTACATGATAAATCTAGTGAGCCTAGTAATGATGAACATGCTAGTAGTCTTTATAGTCGAGAAGAGTCGAATGACAATGCTATGAAGGAGATTGAGCATCTAACTAAAGAACTAAACACTCTTAAGTTAGCTCATGAAACAACTCAAGAAGATCATAGAGAGCTCCTAAGATCTCATGAGAAGCTACGCTTCGAGAAGCTCAATCTAGAGCAAGAACATGAGTTTCTAAAAGCTATCAATGACGATCTTCGAAAGAAGAGTTCTTCATATCTTGCCAAACGACTTCTCTTGTCTAATTTCTTGCCACCTATTAAAACTAAGCATGACAAGCATAAGAAAAATTCTTCATCTAGTAGTAACAATAACCATGCTAAATCCAATATTGTTGCTTCTAGTAATTCTCTTGATTCCACTAACAATGTTTCAAGCCAAGTTACACTTGAGCAAGAAAATAGTTTATTGAAAGGGATTATAGAGAAAGGTGTCTACAAGAGCCTTGCCGGAAGCAAGAACTTTGAGGAAATTGTTCGCAAGCAAGGAAGGCACCGGAAGAATCAAGGAATTGGTTTTGAGCGAAAGTTCAACGCCGAGGGTGTTGAATGGGAAGAAGGTCAATATCCCACTCCAAAGTTTGTTTCTCAAAAGGAGAAGTATGATCCTACTTCTTCCAATGTGGAACAAGCTCAAGATGACCTTCCACCACAAGACCACAAGCTAAAAGGCAAGGACAAGCTTCAAGAGGAGATTGATGCATTTATTGAAGCACCTAAGGCCATGGTCAAGTGGGTTCCCAAGGAAACTTCAAGTTCTACTTGACAAGCTCAACTACTACCCCAAGGATTCCCATCAAGATGATGTGGATCCCAAGAAGAAGAACTAGAGAGTTCTTGAGGGTGACTCCGCCAACATACTTCACTCACATTCATTTTGGCAAGAACTTGTGCAATCAACTTCCACATCTTGCACTAGTTCATGGAGTCACAAACCCTCTTGTTGGTAAGTCAAGGGACAAGGTAATCATTGCTTTCATGGACATCATCTATTGTGTACTTCAATCTATGTCCATGGATATCCTTGTTTGTTCCTTGTGGGACTAACCCATGTAGGTATTGAAAGTGCCCAAATCCAAAGGATTGCTCCCAACTCTTGATGATCTTCATCAACATTGAGCATCCACATCTTCAACATCTACATGAAGTCTTCTACGACAACCCAAGGTTAGTTTGACCCTTTAAAAGGGGTTCTCACATCAAGGGGGAGCTTTGCTCTAAAGAAATGAGCTAAAGCATCTTCAAATGATGTGAACACATTAATGCTTTATGTAAAAGTGGTAACCCCACTTGTGCTTAAACGATGAGTATGACCTATGATCAAATGTTCTCATTTGACTCCTAAGTCAATATACTCATATATAGATGACCTAGTCATCGACAAATTGTGTGATAGTAGCTAGTGTGTTGTTTGTGCATGTTTGACACATATTTCATTTGCTATCTTATTGTGTGAGCATGTTGGATGCATGATTTTATCCATTCGAGGACATCCATTTGTTGCTTTGGTCTTTTGGATATTTTCTTTTGACCAAATGGATGGACAAGAATGCCTAAGTTCCTCCCTAGCTATCTATGCTTTCTTGTCTCAAACTCTATTCATGCTTATATCACAAACTTTGGACAAGTCTTTTTCGGACAGACCGAGTGAGGAGCACTCGGAGCCACCGATCCGTCAAAAACTTAAATTCCAAAACCTTCTAAGTATTTTCGGTCAAACCAACTCACTCAAATCGGATGGATCAAATCACTTGGATTGATCTAGGTTTTCACCTCGGTGAAACCGAAGTTACAAATTTCGGCGTGATCAAGTGAGTAATCGCTGCGATTAACCATCTCGGTGCCACCGAAGTTTTCCAACTCGGTCCCACCGACACTGAAGGGTATATATACCGAGGGCAGCGCTGATTCTTTCTTCAAAACGCCTCGCCCCAAACCCTTTCTTTGCCGCCGTGGTCTCCGGATCGTCTCGTCATCGCTCAGGCGCCCTCGCCGCTGGTCTCCGTCGCCAAGCGGTCAATCTCTCCCGCCGTTGCCGCCAGAGAGAAACTCCACCAAGTTAGGGTGAGTTTTGATCCTCTCGTGTTTCAACCTCCGATTCAATACACGATAGGTTTGCCTAGCTTCTTGCCACGTTTGAGATCTTCTATCCAGCAGATTAGTTCTTAGAACGAAATTGAGTAAAAGTTTTAGGGTTAGGTTTCACGAACACATCTCGGTGTGACCGATTCTACATTCTCGGATCGACCGATTTGGCCTCTCGCCATTGATTGCACTTTTCGGTCCAACCGAGTTGTGCAAATCGGTGTGACCGAAATGAGGATTTAGTGAAACCCTAGTGTTCTCGGCTAGATCGAAACCCATTTCGGTCCAACCGAAAGTGGTGTGAATGGTTCTGTTTAGACACTTCGGATTCACCGAATTTTAGACTCGGTCTGACCGAAATGCATTCTGTGAAAACCTAAAACTGAAATTTGAACTCATTCTTTTGAAAATCTTCTGCAGTTTGTGATAACTCTTCTATTCTCGCCTATACCTTATCTATTCACGGGTTGTCACCATGTCGATGCCAAGTGACAGCGTAACAGTCTGAATCACCAATTGAGATTCCAGAGGCAGGCACTAGTCCTGAAGCCAGCAGCTTTTCTGATGATGGTGAGAGGAGCACACCAAGTGGTTTGCCTCCTGCTGCCACCAGGGCCAGGAAGAAGAGGAATTCTGATGAAGAGGATTCTGACTTTATTGCTGAGGAAGAGATTTCTTCTAAGCCTAAGAAGAAAGTGGTTGCCAAAGAACATCAAGGGCAACAAACCAAGAAAGGCACCAGCAAAGTGAAGAAGTCCACACTTGCCAAGAAGCTGAGCATGGAAGAAGAAACATCCAGCAAGGTAAAGAAAACTTCCAAGAGGAAGAGGATTGTGCATGATGAAGCAGCTGATGATGATTCTGATGAGGAAGCACCCCAGCCTCCTCAGAAGCCTAAGTTGATGGGAGATGCCATCAGGGCAGGAGCACCTACAAAGTCTAAGCCATCAGCTCCAGCAAAGGCAGCTCAAGCCAAGCCTGCTGCCCAGCCCAAGAAAACAGTAAGAAACATTCCTGCTTTTGAGAAGAAGAAAGACAATGTGCCACCAGCTGAGTCAGATGATGAGGCACATGTCTTGCTGAAACTCCGTCAGAAACTGCCAGTCCACAATGATGCTCATCCTCGAGCTGAAAACATGAAGGAAAGGAAAGACAAAGGTCTCAAGCTATGGAGGCAAGTTGATCCATATGCCACCAGGAGAAGGACAGCTGTTGACTCAAGGTTCCACACCAGAGAGCAACAAGATTTCTATGAGACAGTGCTTATGGACAAGAAGCCCATTGTTGCTGACACTAGATATGCTGACTGGGCATATATTGACAGTGAAGAGCACAGAGACTACTTCCCACATGTGCATGAGAGCTTCACTGCATGTGGTGTTGCTGAGTTCGTTGGTCAGAAGCTGACAGCTTGGAATGATGAGATGATCATGCAATTCTATGCCACAGCTCATTTCTATCCAGATGGCAGGATTGTATGGATGACTGAAGGCCAGAGATTCTCTTCAACAGTTGAAGAGTGGGCAGCACTGCTAAATGCTCCAGTGTCAAGAGAAGATGATGTTGATGTCTATGGAATTCCCAAGAAAAATCATGAGTCTATGAAGAACATGTACAATGAGGTACCAGCCAAGGATGTAGAGATTTGGAAGCTCGGCTCAGTGTATCATCTCCAGGCAGGTCTCCCTACCACTAACACTATTCCGAGGCATACCTTGATGCCCAAGTCTGGAGATCATCGCATGATACGAGGCTATTCTATCAACATGCTGCATATACTAGATCAGAAGACACCTTTCAAGGTGATGGACCTGATAGTTGAGACTATCAAGAGGACTGCAGCAGACCAGAAGAGGTCATGTGGGTTTGCCCCGCACATTCAGATGCTCATCAATGCCAAGTTTGGCACGGGCACCTACTTGTTGGATAGACCCCACTTGCCACTTCAGCTGAGCATGAGGACAATGAAGTTGTGATGGTGAGGATGATCCCACGTCTGTTGAAGGTCAAGCTAAGTCCGAAGCTGCCAAACAAGCCAAAGTCGAGAAGGAAGCAGCAGCAGCAGCCTAAACCCAAGAGTGTTGGAGAACAGCTCCTTGAAGCTACCCAGAGGATTGAACTACGCCTGGCCAAGATAGTGCGATCTCGGGAGAGTCTTGAGAGGATAGTTGAAGACAAGTTCCATGCTCTGGATGTCAAGCTGACTGAAGTGCAAGTCACTGTCAACAAGCTTGAGGCAGATATTGAGGAAGCCAAGAGGGAGAAGGCAGAGCTCATGAAGGAGATGGAAGGTGATTTAGTCCAGGATGATTATGAGCAGCCTGCTCAGGTTCCCACAAGACCCAGATCAGCTGCTATTCCAAAGGATGACACTGGCCATCAGATCAAGACCTCCCACAGCTCCATCGGGCCCAGCCCAGCTCCGGTGTCCACTCCTCCAGCTCCACAGACTTGGTGAAGCCTTTGCAGATGCAGCTATCTCCACTCCATCAACCTGCACAGAGCCGCCAACAGAGTCCCTAGTGACGTTTAGCTCTATACCTTTCGAACTTTTGGTAACTTGTTGCCAAAGGGGAGAAATTGTATAGATCATAGGACTTCGAGAGAGAGAGTCTTGCTTTTGCTCTTTCGCTTATGCGGTTTCTTTGAGATACTTTTGAGATTTTCGAGACATTCCGTGTGTTTGATACTACGCTTGTTTCTACTTTGATGAGTGCTTGATCATACTATGCCTTAATGTGTGCTTAATGCTTATCATATGCTATTCATATCTTGTATGATCATTTACTCATGTCTTGGTGATTGGGTGCATGTTATTCATTCTTATCATTTTGTGCGCTCCACCAAGATGTATGTGACATGGAAGAGTGACCCATGATCCTAATCGATTGTGCATTTGCATTCAAACGCAAATCTTAAATAATGCACAAATTTAGGGGGAGCTCTTGCTTATCACATACTTCTCAAAGCGACGATATTATTCATTGATTATATCATTTGTCGAAGCTTTGATCTATATGTTGTCATCAATTACCAAAAAGGGGGAGATTGAAAGTGCAACTAATCCCCAGGTGGTTTTGGTAATTAATAACAACATATATATCATTGAACTAATAACTTCTTGAGTATCATTTCAGAAAGTTCAGTGATATGGGTATGGCAATGATCAAGATGTGGACCCTCAAAATGCTAAGGAAAACATTGGCAAAAGCTCAAGACTCTATTTTTGGTTTAGTGATCCAAGATCACATTGAGTCTATAGGAAAGCCAATACTATTAAAAGGGATGAGGTTATGATAATGATCCGTTGCTCAAAGTGCTTAGTGATCTATCTCCCAAACTATCGCAATCTTTCATTCCAACATATACTCATAAGTAATCTCGGTCCCACCGATTCCATAAACTCACCACACCGAGATGAACCACCTCACCACAAAGCCAAACCCTAGTAATTTCGGATTTTCCGATTCCAAACTCGGTCTCACGAAACTAGTGTTGCCAAGCTTCAGAAACTTACATCATCATATCGGTGTCACCGAGATGATAAAGTCGGTCCCACCGAGATTGGCAAACCCTAGTATTTGGAAGAATCGGACTCACCGAGATTGTATTTTCGGTCCCACGAAAATCCCAACGCTCACAAGATTTGAACTTTCGGTCTCACCGAGTTGTCAACTTCGGTCCGACCGAGATTGGTCAAATGTGTGTAACGGTTGGATTTTGTGTGGAGGCTATAAATACCCTCCACCTCCTCTTCATTCGTGGAGAGAGCCATCGAAAGAACTACCACTCCTACCTTACATTTCGAGAAGAATACTACCTACCCTTGTGTTGAGATCAAGTTGCTCCACTCCCACCATATGAAACTTGATTTCTAGCCTTCCCAAGTTGCTTTCCACTCAATCCTTTCTTCCACCACAGCCAAATCAGTGAGGAGAGTTGAGTGTTGGGGAGATTATCATTTGAAGCACAAGAGCAAGGAGTTCATCATCACCAACACCATCTATTACCTTTTGGAGGGTGGTGCCTCCTAGATTGGTTAGGTGTCGCTTGGGAGCCTCCGTCAAGATGTGGAGTTGAACCAAGAAGTTTGTAAGGGCAAGGAGATCGCCTACTTAGTGAAGATCTACCCCGAGTAAGGCTAGTCCTCCGTGGGCGATGCCATGATGGCATAGACAAGGTTGCTTCTTCGTGGACCCTTCGTGGGTGGAGCCCTCCGTGGACTCTCGCAGCCGTTACCCTCCGTGGGTTGAAGTCTCCATCAACGTGGATTGACGATAGCACCACCTATCGGAACCACGAGAAAAATCTCCGTGTCTCCAAATTGCGTTTGCTCTTCTCCACCTCTATTTACTACATGTGCAATTTACTTTCCGCTGCCATAACTCTAGAATTGCATGTGTAGGGTGATACTTGACTTGATCATCATTGTGAACTTGCCAAAAACTTGTCTTAATCAAAAGGCTAAACTTTTAAATTGTCAAGTAGTCTAATCACCCCCCTCTAGACATACTTTCGATCCTACAGATATATTGTGATATCCCAACATAATCCTGTCCACCATGGAGCAATCTTCAACTTCACCTGCAACTAACAACGCTATAAGTGGGGCTGAGCAAAGCGGTAACATAGCCAGACAACGGTTTGCTAGGAAGGGTGACAAAGGTTAGAGGTTCATGGCAATTTGGGAGGCTTGAAGAACAAGTTTAGGAAGCGCAACATAGCGAAAGAACGAAGCAACTAGCATAGCAATGCTAGTAGTGAGATCCAGGGTGACGGTCATCTTGCCTGAAATCCCGCAAGGAAGAAGAACGAGTCCATGAAGAAGATGAAGCCACAAAGATGAACCAAGCGTAGACGAACGTATCCTCACGATCACAATGAAACGTGAACTATCGAAAAGAAGCACACAACATGGTAAACACACCACACATGAACAAGACATGATGCTCAACCAAGTATGATGCATGACAAGGCTACATGAAGCTACTCATGGCAAGAGATGATGCAAACAAGAACAACACATCAAAGCAAGTTTAAATGAGGCCGGGAACAACATATAACAATTATGCAAATTTCAAAGTTGGTCCAGATCTGAACAAACATTAAGTTGAAGTTGTTAAACAACAAGTTAAGATGCACCAAGATGATCTACACGAAATTCTAGTCAAGTTACATATAAAGTTCATTTAGTTCGGAGCTACGGCCTAGAAGATATGAGCAAAACAAGTTAAGCATGGCATTGATGCAAAATGCATACAAACATCAAGCAAACACTCTCAAACATGGATTCAACATGATAATATGAAACTACATGCAAAATCAAGCAAGTTTCATATAGAGCACACTCAAAACGGAGCAACGGTTCAACACATACACTATACAAGACATAACAACAATCTGTCCAAAACAGCAACTAGGCATATTGCAAGCATCAAAACAATATGCTACAACATCCCAACATAAGAACAAAAGGCATGGGCATGAATTACAGGTAAAGCATGACAAAACATGAACACTGAGCTTTCTCCAGAAACTACTAGAACATGCTCAAACACACATGGCAAGATTGCAAATAATAACAGTTTCAGACTTTGCAGAAATAACATCAGGTTGCAATGTTTAGAGCTATCAAACAACATGTTACAGGAACTTAACATGGCAAACAAAGGCATGGCATGAATCTACTAAACTCATAGAACAAAAGTCCCTTACTGACCATGAGCCAAAAGGGAACAGAAAATATGATGGCACCCATGTAAACATGGCAAATAATATGATAGATTCATACATGGCAGGAACAACAATAAGTAGGCATGTTGGTGAGCTTGAACCACTCACCACGGAGCAATACATGGCATGGAAAGGCAACCAACAGTAAGAAGACATGTTTATGAGGCTAAGAATGGCAAGAACAAGTTCATAGCATGCTTGGATCACTAACAACAACCATGGCAACATTGAACTTAATGTTAACAGGATGAGAGCAACATTATTTAGCAAGTTTGGAGCAAGATAGAAACAAGATACAGCAGGCTACAAATGCAACCAGGGGCATGAATGGATAGATCATGACATTTATAACAAAACATCCTTAGTGAACATCTCCAGATTGTGCATAGAATGACTTGTAGCATCAGGTTTACATAGCAACAAAATATAACAGAATCAGTCAGGAAAACAGCAACAGCAAGTACCCTACTTAACAAGCTTGATGCACTCAGCACACAACTCACAAAAATACATGGATAATACCTATGTAAAGATGGCATGACATAGATCAAAACACATGTAGGACTCGTGCTCATAGGATGCACACATCAAATGCAACAAAAATGACAAATCACCAAGTTATAACAGTTTTAGCAGATTAACAACAACATGCACTCTTGCAACGATGATTCAGGCATCAAGATGGACGCAAATGAACATGATGCAATGGAATGAAATGAAGTACTCGTTGAGGCGAACAATTTGACATATCGCACGCACGAAACGGAGCAGTATGCAGCAAGTAATGGTGCGACGAACATGGCATGATAATGCAAAAATATCTCGGGACTTGGTGATTTTCGGGGTTAACCTTCGTGGACTGGATCTGGATCCGGATCGGGCATGGATCGAGGCGGGGCCGGGCCTGCCGGAGCAGGGCGCCGGAGGAGACGCCGAGGAGGAGGGAGACGAGGAGGTGCGCCAGAGACGGGATGGGGCGCGGATCCGGCGGCGCTGCCCGGATCGGATGCGCGGCGGCGGCGAGCAATCGCGGGAGGCGGCGGGCGGCGGCGATCGGGCGTCTTCTTGTGGCGGCGCCCGCGCAACGACCGCCAGATGGCGTGGCGGCAGGCAAGGCGGAGGCGGCGGACGGGCGGTGCGGCGGCGGCGGCACGGCGGCGGCAGCGGAGTTGACGCGGGCGGTGGGCGCTCGGGCCCATGGAAGCGCATGGGCGCGACTGACGGGCTCGCCACGGGCCCGCTGATGGGCTCGGTGGGCAGCGGTGGAGGTAGGTGGCGACAACAAGTGGCGGCTCCAGATTGGCCAGGGGCGGCGGCGGAATTCGTCCGGCGGCGCGCGGACATGTCCGCCGGGCGAGAGGAAGGAGTAGACTAGGGTTAGGGGTGGATTCATCCGCGAATTTCGGGGGAAGACACATTTATATAGGTGGAGGGAGCTAGGAGAGTCCAAATGGGGCACGGTTTTTGCCCACACGATCGTGATCGAACGACCGAGAGCATGGAGGGGAGTTTGCTGGGTTTTGGGCCACTTTGGAGAGGTGTTGGGCTGCAAAGAGAAAGGGGCTTTTACGGTTACCCAGTTAACCGTTGGGGTATCAAACGACCTCCAAATGGCACGAAACTTGACAGGCGGTCTACCGGTGCTATACCAAGGCCGCTTGGCAAACCTCGGTCCATTCCGAGAAAGTTTAACACCTACTCACGAAAAGAGACAAGAAGGGGACGCCGGATGACATAGGAGTGCCGGATTGCAAAACGGACAACGGGGAAAAAGCTCGGATGCAAGAAACGAACACGTATGCAAAATGAAATGCACATGATGACATGATAAAATGCAACACGCAAGCAAATGACATAGCAACGACAGCGAATAACTGGCGGACACCTGGCGCAACGAATCCGGGGCGTTACACCATTCTTATGTAATGCCACTGGTGAAATGTAGCAGTCGCACTGTTAAAAGTAAGGACACGTTAAACCAATGTTGCTTTCAATGTAATGCCTCCAGTAATATGAATCAATGGCACTTTTTTCATGTCCTGCTAAATTTCCTGTTAAGATAAGTTGCTTCTTTTCGTTAGAGATGCAACTGTCCTGGTCCGCCTACTGTCCCGTGCCCAAATACCGACTTTGTAGCAGCTGTTAATGTAATGTTGCTGGTAAAATGAAGCAATGGCAGCATTAAAGTAATGTCGTATTTAACGGTTTTCATAATTAATCCTAATGCCCACACTAATATCTAGCAATGCTGCTGCTTTAGGCTAGTCATAGTGGGGAGTATCATATACTAGTATCATGCATATGATACTAGTGTATGATACTACCTTCATAGTGCATAATATCATAAAGTAGTATCATAGGTGGTTATATTTTTTGCCATGCATGACTCAAAGTAGCATAGCATTTAACATGATACGGTATCTACCTATGTTACTCTAACCTCCTCTCTCTTCTTTAATTGTGTGCCACATAAGCATTTTTGCTAGTCCCAAGTGCATGTTACCGGTTACGTTACTCCCACCATGGCCAGCGTTAGAAATTGCTACTGTCCTTGTAGGATTGCCATTCAGATAAGGAACATGCTTCTTTTCATTTGATGAGTGTTTCATCACTTGTTAGTCACCCTCCTTTCCACCTTTTTTGTGCAAACAGAGATATACATTTTACGCTTGATCTTAGTTGAACTGCACAAATGATATCCAAATTATAGTTGAACATTCCAGGAGCTTCACGACCAACCTTGATGTTGCTCAATTTTATTGCAACTAACGAAGAAGAAGCTCTGTGGGTTTCGTTTTCTGATGGAAATGGAACCTGGGCTGGAGCCCTTTTCTTAAAAAAAAGAAGCTGCTAGCTCATGGGACATTGCTTCATTTTAGGTGAACTGCACCAAAAGGTCCCCTGAATTGAATCATCCATGTTGGTGACTGGTGTCATCCCTTCTACGATGGTGTTGATTGCAGATATGGTTCCCATCATGAGGTATATTCCTTTTTGGTCTGACCGTTTGCCAAAGATCCTGCATGTTGATCCTGCTCTTGTGCTACTATTTTGGCACTGCCATGATAAAGCAGTAATGTTATTATTTTGCACCTTAATCTAGTGGCACTATTAATTTGAGGCAATGTTTTGGCACCGCTAGTGCCACTGTTTTTTATATATCGAAAGAGGGGGTTCTCTCCGATTTCATTAAAGAAACCGAACCATAGAGAACCATTATCCGACAACATTTCAGTGTAAACGGGCAGTTATGCAACTACTACTAGAACAGACTGAGTACTAGTAGGAGACAAGTTCGCTGCATAAGCTAGGCAAGTAGGGGGACGCAGCACCATCTCGACCAAGTTTGGATTACAACCCAAATGCTACCACAGAAACATCAGGGGGAAGATAGGGACTGAAAGAGCCAGCTTCAGCATCCCAGTCTAAGCACCCCTAGCCTTCATCCTTGCGACGCACGGTACACCTCGTTTGCCACCTGCTCGACCCTAGTGTCACTAATAAAATGAAGTAATAATATAGTTAAAATAGAGCGAGTGTCCTCTCTATCATTTCATTTCCAATGTAGATAAAGAAAACGCTTCTCTTTGTTAATGTATGTTTCATCAACTAGTCCCATTGTTAATGTTTAAGCGTTTCTGCAAACCGGGGTGCTTAATTTTAGTTGATCTGCACAAAAATAGAGATTTGAATGTCTGAAGGCCCCTCCTTGTACTACCGCTGTACACTGATGTTCATCACTGGCAGAAGGTGTATCAGGGAGACTTGGGACGATTTCCAGTATGAGGCATATTGTATGAGGCGTCGCAGGGCCCATCTCGCCCTCGCACCATGGCATACCATGATAATATCGCAATATTTTCTTCCATTTATTTTGTGTGTTTCATCAACTAGTGCGACTATAATGTAATTGTCGGATATCGGGTTCTGGCAAAACCCTTAAGGTTCGAACTCTAGGGTGCGCACGAAGATCCTCTCCCTACCGATCCATGCCCCGAAACCTCGCCGTGAATCTAGCTAGCACGATGAACAACACATAAGATTTATACAGGTTCGGGCCACCGTTGTGGTGTAATACCCTACTCCTGTGTGTGTTGTGGTGGATTGCCTCTGGGGCTGAAGATGAACAGTACAGAGGAAAAACAACCTCGCGAGGGGTGTTCTTGTGGTGGTGCGCCTGGAGAGGAATTGATCCATCTCTGTTGGCTCTCGATGAGATCCCCCTCTCTACTGTGGTGGCTATCTCTATTTATAGAGGCCCTGGTCCTCTTCCTAAATATTGAGCGGGAAGGGAGCCAACAACGGCCATTTCGAAAGGGGACAACTAGTACAAGCATCCTGACTAAAGGTGGTCTTCGACTGCCAAAGGCACTAGTGATGACGCCGCCTTGGGCTCTATGGTGACTGAGGGAGTCATGGATTAGGGGGTATCCAGACAGCTGGACTGTATACATCGTTCAGACTATTGAAGCATGAAGATACAAGACTCAAGACTTCGGCCCGTGTCCGGATGGGACTCTCCTTTGCGTGGAAGGCAAGCTTGGCGATCCGGATATTGTGTTTCCTTCCTTGTAACCGACTCCATGTAAACCCTAGGCTCCTCCGATGTCTATATAAACCGGAGAGGTTGGTCCTTAGAAGGCCGATCACAATTACAATCATACCATCATAGGCTAGCTTCTAGGGTTTAGCCTCTACGATCTCGTGGTAGATCTACTCTTGTACTACCCATATCATCAATATTAATCAAGCAGGAAGTAGGGTTTTACCTCCATCGAGAGGGCCTGAACCTGGGTAAACATTGTCTCCCTTGCTTCCTGTTACCATCAGCCTAGACGCACATATCGAGACCCCCTACCCGAGATCCACCGGTTTTGACACCGACATTGGTGCTTTCATTGAGAGTTCCTCTGTGTCGTCGCTGCAGGGCTTGATGGCGCCTTCAATCGTCAACAACGCGGTCCAGGGGGAGACTTTTCTCCCCGGACATATCTTCGTGTTCGGCAGCTTCACACTGCGGGCCAATTCGCTTGGCCATCTGGAGCAGATCGATAGCTACGCCCCCCGCCACCAGGTCAGGTTCGGAAACTTGAACTACACGGCGGATAATCGCGGAGACTTAATCGTTGACAGATTTAGGCCTGCGCCAGGAGCACCGAACAACCACGATGAGCACGGCTTAGACCTGCTGTCGGACGAAGCTCGGGTTATCACGCCCGCAGTGGCCCTGGACCTAAATTCGGGGCAGGCTGCATCGCCTGAGGACGGAGGGATGGGCCCCGCCCCGCAGGCTGCACACTCATCGGCGGTGGAGCCGAACACAGGTCCCACCTCTATGGAAACTTGTGACTCCAGACCCCCGGACTCATATCCGGTTGTTGGTTCCAGTCCGTGCTCTCTCGAGCCAATCGTGCCAGGTTGGGCTAAGATAATGGAGTTTACCGTTGCGGATATCTTCAAGCACTTGCCCTTTGGCGACATGCTGAACTCGTTAAAGTCTCTCTCTTTGTCAGGAGGCTCTCGGCCGAACTATGTCCGGCTCAAGTGGGGAGCAGACGACGAAGGAATTAGTTGCCCACCCACCACCCACTTCATAGCCATGGTTGATGATTTAACAGATGTGCTTGACTTCGACTCCGAAGGCATCGACGGTATGGATGACGATGCAGGAGAAGATTTAGAATCTCTGGGGCGTTGGACTACTACCTTGTCACACAATATATACATGGTGGACACGCCCAAGGAGGACGGCGGTGGCAATCCGGAAGATAAAACCCCCGGGCAAAAGCCAAAACGGCGACGCAGACGCCGCTCAAAGTCCCGCAATAGTAAAAATAGCGACAAGAACACAAGAAGGATCAACATACCAGTAAACTCCGAAGGCAATAACGACCATGAGGACCCATCGATGGAGCAGGACGAGCCAGGTCACACTGAACCAAGTTTGGAGCAGATGCCAGATCAGAATGATCCAGAGGGACGAGTTCATTAAACCGACCCAGGACAAGAAGACAGTCCGGACGATGATGCATTCATCATTCCGGAAGAACGCGTGGAACGAGATAACCTCCACAGAAAACTTATGGCCACAGCGAGAAGTCTAAAGAAGCAGAAGCAATGGCTCAAAGCCGCACAGGAAACGCTCAATCGTAGATGGAATAAGGTGCTAGACACTGAAGAAAGATATGGCGACGATGGCCATACAAAGAGCTATCCAAAACGCAAGCTACTGCCAGAATTCGATGACGAGGCCGTTCCACCAAAGACTAATACGACCAGGAGGCCCAACGTACCACTCCCTAAGAAAGTCGGCGCGGCCAGGTCTATATACGGATCTAAAGGACACACCACGGCGAGGGACTATGGTCACCAAAACGATGATACAAGCCAAATACCAGTTTGGAATAAACACCGGACACAACAATAGCCGACGGCATGCCAAAACACGTCCAGATACAGAGGGGCTACTCACCCCCTGTGCTTTACCGAAGAAGTACTGGACCATGAATTTCCACAGGGCTTTAAGCCTATGAACGTAGAGGCATACGACGGAACGACAGACCCAGGGGTCTGGATCGAGGACTTTATCCTGCATATACATATGGCTCGTGGGGATGACCTCCACGCCATCAAATACCTTCCCCTCAAGCTAAAGGGACCAGCTCGACACTGGTTGAAAAGCCTCCCCAAAAATTCAATTGGGAGTTGGGAGGAACTCGAGGACGCTTTCAGGGCCAATTTTCAAGGGACTTATGTCCGGCCTCCGGATGCTGACGATTTAAGTTACATAATCCAACAGCCTGGAGAGTCCGCCCGCAAGATTTGGAACATATTCCTCACTAAGAAGAAGCAAATTGTCGATTGTCCGGATGCCGAAGCCTTAGCGACATTCAAACACAGCATCCGCGATGAGTGGCTCGCCAGACACCTCGGCCAAGAAAAGCCAAGGACAAGGGCAGCCCTAACAAGCCTTATGACCCGCTTTTGCACGAGTGAAGCTAGCTGGCTAGCTCGTAAAGGCACCAGCGACCCCAGCTCATCCGAAATAAGGGATGGCAACGGGAAGCCACGGCGTAATAAAAACAAATGACAAAACAAGGAAGAGAGCCTGGATAACACAACGGTTAATGCCGGATTCAGGGGCTCTGGACCTGATCAGCAAAAGAAGCCATTTAAAGGCAGTAAAGAGGGACCGTCCGGTCTGAATAGAGTCCTAGACAGACTGTGCCAAATTCATGGCACCCCTGACAAACCTGCGAACCACACTCACAGAGAGTGATGGGTCTTCAAGCAGGCCGGCAAATTAAATGCCGAACACAAGGGAAGGGAAACACCAAGTGAAGACGAGGACGAACCTCGCCAGCCGAACACTAGGGGACAGAAAAAATTCCCGCCAGAGGTTAAAACAGTGAACATGATCCACACGACTCGCACATCCATGCGAAGGCACGAACGCGCGCACAGAGACACACTCGATATAGAGCCCAGCGTACCCACACCTAGCTACTGGATGACTAGTCCGATCAATTTCAATTACACGGACCACCTGACTAGTGTTCAGCGCGAAGGATCAGAGGCCTTGGTGCTTGACCAATAATCGACGGATACCATCTCACCCACGTCCTCATGGACGGCGGCAGCAGTCTCAATTTAATATATGAGGACACTGATCGCAGGATGGGGATAGACCCATCCAGAATTAGTCAAAGCAACACCACCTTTGAAGGGGTGATACCAGGCATTGAAGCCTACAGCAGGGGCTCCGTCGTACTGGAGGTAACATTCGGCTCTCTAGGAAATTCCAGAAGCGAAGAGCTACTCTTCACCATCGCACCCTTCCAAAGCGGCTATCATGCATTGCTTGGAAGAACGGCCTTCGCCCGCTTCAATTTAATATACTCAAGATGCCCGGTCCACGTGGGTCATCACCATTAACAGAATCACAGAGCGCTCTTCACATGCAGAGGAACACGCGACGACCCTAGCGGCCGGACTATAAGCGGCCTCCAATATTAAAAAACATGACTGGTCATTAAGACCATAGACATGGTTAGACGAGTCCGGTAGCCCGGATAAAATTGAATCAGGGCACCGTATATGTAATCCCATAGCGGACACCAGGGGCTATAAATATTTAATACAGCCCCACACTTGGCTCAACCTTATTGGCAGGCCAACATCTTACACTTTTATTATACATCGCATACTTACGTCGTACTCTCTTACGAGTTCTCTTTTTCACAGACAATGTTTGCGCGATACCCTTCTAGGATAAGGCACAACGGAGACAAAGGCGCAGACGTGCAGCAGTGCCCCGCTCAACAGGTTTCTTTTTAGATTAAGCCCCTATGTAAACCTTTTCTATTGCCTCTTGTTGTTTAACCATCCCACGGGTTCCATACCCACAGAGGATACTGCCGTCATTGGCATTTCACCACGACAGATCAACGCACGTACCTGGAAACACAGAGTTTATAATGAATGGGCATTCTTGAGCCCATCGTCTGTTATAAAGTCCGAATACCTTCGGGAGTGTTCGGCGTCATGAGTTTGACCTTATATGCATCAGCTCCGAATCATGTCTTTGGTCAAATGTTGGGTTTGCCCGGCTCCTGGGTTTGCCGCCTTACATTCTGTTATTATCGGTTAAGGTGGCCAAAGGAGAACTACTGCGATTATGGCCTGGTTATTCCGAATGAGCACCTCAGTAGAGAAAGCCGAAAAATGATTGTCATGGTACGGCGAGAGACTGTTCAACCACTCGAAGACTTATCGGAATCTTTAGGATCCCTCCACATTAACGAAGGACCATTTCCCGGTCATGTACATACACGCCCGTATTCGGATGCATGCGAAGGTACCAGGGGCTACATAGTAGCCCCAACGTTAGGGTCCCATGGCTAAGCGAAAGTGTTACAGCTATATAGTCCGGTTTCCTAGTTCGACATGCGATCACCTCCTTAATGGACCAAGATGTTGGATCAAGTGTGATTATGCATATTTTTCTCGAACACCCCCGCATTATATGCGTGGGGGCTGAAGCCAACGACTGCTAACTTTCGGATTTTATATAACAGCCGCACAGGGGATACAATAATACTTTCAGGCAAAAAGTATAAATATAGCCTTATAACCAAAATAACATTGTTTTTACAATGATCTGATTTGTCACTCAAACAAGACATCCTTCGAGCACTGCACCTCTATTAGGCAGGCAACTTCTGTTACCTGTGCCAAATAGTGCTCGGCCGGATATTGGCCTCCCTCCGGATCCTAGGTCGCCATAATGGTGGCCTCCATATCTGCCCAAAATGCTTTAACGCGGGCAAGGGCCATCCGTGCACCTTCTATGCACGCCGACCTTCTCATGGCGTCGATCCGAGGCACGGCCCCAAGGAATTGTTGCACCAAACAAAAGAAACTGTCCGGCTTAGGCCCCTTCGGCCAAAGATGGTCTATTGCAGACTGCATTGCAAGCCCGGACAGCTTGTGAAGCTCCGCTACAGCAGCCATCTTGTCACTTAACGGCAGTGGGTGAGTGGGAGCATTGAATTGCGACCAGAAAAGCTTCTCCACTTCCTTATCACCCTGATCCTTGAAGAACTTGGCAGCGTCAGTTGTACTCTTCGCCAAATTTGCATACGTGCCCGCATGACTCCAGCGTCCATCCAGGAAAGCGTACTTCGGATTGAAAAACTTCGTCCGCAGCAAGTAGGAGCCCCCAGCCGCGATTTTACCGGCCTATTGAAGCTCCTCCCGCGCACCCTTGAGCTCGGTCCATATTTCCTTGGTGGCATTAAGTGCCTTGTTCAGATCGGCCGAACTATCCTTATGCTCCTTTTTAAGGAGCTCATACCGGTCAGTGGCATTTTTTAACTCCACAGACATTTCAGCTATCTTTTCCTCGCTTCGGCAATGAGCAGCATGTTCGGCTCTCAATTCCTCGGCCGCCTTTAGGGCAGCCGCATTGCTAACCCGAGCTTGTTCCTTGGCTTGGGCAAGTTCGGCCCTCAGGGCTTCCACGGCAGCAACACCGTATGCAGTCCAAGCATATGGCATTAATATTATGCCACTCTCATATTTTCCTATATAAATAAGGAACTAAGAGCACATACCTTGTGACTCGTTCAGCCGCTCGTTCACCAGCGTGATATCGGCATCAATAGATCCAATTTGCCTCCTTAGTTTGGCAACTTCAACGAACTGTGCGGTAGCCAGATCCTTGGATACCTGCGCATATGTACAACGCAATCAGGACTTACAAAATATGATCCTCTGTTTGCCGCCTAGGGTGGGCAACCAGAGTCTCAGGGGCTACTATCTATATGAAGCACACCTAGCGCGTGCCTCACAGCCAAAAAAATAGTGTATTCTTCACTACATACCTCAAAGCCTCTGAGCAGGCTTGTAAATGCTTCATTCAAACCGCTTGTAGTGGATGAAATCTTCTTGAGCACCGTGCTAATTAATGAGCAGTGCTCCTGCGAGAGCGCAGCTCGCTCTATTAGGCCTGTCAGTACGTCCGGCCGGACATTGAACTGTTCTGGACCCTTCCCATCGCCCCTCGTGGGAGCCAAACGCTCCGGGCTCAGGGCGGCTGACGCATTGGCTTCCGGCTTCGGCAGATCCGTACTCCTCCGTGGCGACACCTCGGTGTCGCCCGCTTCATGAGGCAGAGAGGTGGGTGGGGTCTCGCTCTCCATAATCTTCGGAGGAAGATCCCCCGAAGAGGAACTCTGTTGAGAAGAGCTGCTAGCCGGACTGCAAAAGACGAATACTGGTTATTGATCTAGGAGAAACACCGTACCTTCGAATTAACGACTAACTTATAGCTAGTGGAGGGCTGGCCCGTTGGCGGGCATGACACGGTGAGGGTGCCCGTCGGGGCAGGGCCCCCTGGGGATACCTTTTTCCCTGGTTTGGGCATCTCCGTCTCCAAGTCTTCGGAGGCAGCCCTCTTCTTCCCGCGCGGGGAGGAGGCCTTAGCCTCCCCTTCCCGACTATCCTCCTTAGGGGAGGTAACAATTCCCCCGGTTCGGATGCGTAGCATATGAAGTTCGGTTTCGTCGTTATTCCCCTTGTCTTTCCCCGAGGGCATTCTGCTGAGTACCCGGTCAAGCATCTTGGCCATGGTGGGACTAGGCGGGCCTTCGGGAAGTGGCGCCGGACACCTGATTCTCTCCGCCTTGCTGAGCCATTCCTGGCCATGGATGATTTTCAGAATAAACAATTATGACAAATACAAAACAAGGTGTCCGGTATCAAGGTTACTTGCTTGGGTATCAAGGCGATTGCAGCTTAGGCCCGCATCCTCGGTGGTGTCCGGACACTCTACTTTCGGTCCGAAGAATAATTTGCACATCCCTTCGAGCTTCAAGCCGAAGAAGTGCTTAACAGTCCGCGAACCCTCTGGATTGAACTCCCACATCCGGAGAGGCCAGCGTTGGCACGACAACATCCGTCGGATTAACATCACTTGCATTATGCTGACAAGGTTAATGTCCCTCTCATGAAGCTCTCGGATGCGGATCTGCAGTACTGGTACATCGCCAGCAGGCCCCCAATTCCGTCCTACGTTGGTCCAAGATGCTAGTTGTGACGGAGAGCACGAGCAGAACTCGGGGGCGGCCACCCACTTTGTGCCTCTGGGAGCCGTGACATAAAACCACCTCCGTTGCCATACATTGGATACTTCTGGGAAAGAACCCTCTGGCCATGGGGCATCGGCGTTCCCGCTTATTACAGCATCTCCACACTCCGCATGTCGCCCCTCGATCATCTTCGGCTTCACATTGAAGGTCTTGAGCCATAAGCCGAAGTGTGGGGTGACATGAAGGAAGGCCTCGCACACTATAATGAACGATGAGATATGGAGGATGGCATCCGGAGCTAGATCATGAAAGTCCAACCCATAATAGAACATGAGCCCCCTCACAAAAGGATCGAGGGTGAGGCCCAAGCCACGGAGGAAGTGAGGAACAAACACGACGCACTCATTGGGCTCCGGTGTAGGGATGACCAGCCCTAGAGCCGGAAGCCTGTGCTGGATGTCGGCGGTCAGATATCCGACCTCCCTAAGCTTCGCAATGTCCTCCTTTTGAATCAAGGAGGCCACCCACCAGCCTTGAGGGTTGGATCCGGACATATTGGAGGATCTGGGGTGTTTGGGCTTATATCTCGGGTGTTAGAACTCGAGGTGCGAGAAGGCGCGAGGGAGGTGGAAGAGAGGCATAGGCCTCGACCCCTTCATAAAGGGGGTGAATATCAAGAGTCCTCAGCGTGACTGCTTGAGACTTATCCAAAAATACACGGAGTCATACCAACGAGCGTCGTGGGGTTACACACGCCCATATTGATGGGAATCCCGTGATAAGGGGACCCGATCTCTGCTTTGACAAGATGTGTCAAGGAAACCGCCTCGCAATATGCGTTGTGGCTGGTTGTGGGAAAACGGTTCGAATAATGACCCGATCGTAATGACACGTCGCGTTGTCTAAAAAGTTGTCAGCAGATTGCATTTGTGAAATATGATTCTCTCTACGGTGGCATGTGAAGATCATTGTATGGATCCGGACATGATTTAACTGTTTGATAATTACTTTGGAGTACTGGGCCACTACTGAGCCACGCCGTAGGCCGCAGGCAGGCAGGTCTGGGGACCCCCGTTCCCAGAACACCGATAGTAGCCCCCAGGCCCAAGGCGTGCTCGGACTTGGCTTAGCAGCGAAGCTAAAGGGCAAGTGCGGAGCGCCGCGGGCCCCAACAGCCTGCGGCCTTGGCTGCCGCGTGGCGGTTGATTGGACGTGGGCGTCTCCACTTCCCCATGCTGCCTCGGCAACTGCTCGATTTGACGAGTCCTTGCTGCATGCAAAATGGGTCATTATTACCTATGATCGTGGAGGCAGACGGTTGGCCTCCTCTGGACTATAATACGGAGAGGCGTGAGCCCCCGTTGTCCATCTCTTATTGCTTCTCCTGCCTCTTCCCCCTTGTTCCTCCTCCATTCTCGACGCCAATGGCACCGATCCGCCGGTTCTCGGCCGAAGAGTAAGGAAAGGCCCCCCGGGAGGGGCCTGACCCGCTCATACCGAAGAAATGACCGGTCCCTAGCCGCCGCGACGATGTTGCGAGGCCAGAGATGATGAGGCCTTGGTGCGAGCAGCCACCTCCTGGGTTCCCGCTACCCCTGTACGCCCAGGCTGAGGGCCCTGGAGAAAGGGACGACGACCAACGCTGTCCGTGCCGCAGGCGAGGTCGACGAGCCATGGCGGTGCACGCCGTTGCTCCTGGAGTCCACGCCGTGGACTCCTCTCGCGAGCTCGTGCTCCATGCCATGATGCCTTCGAGCACCTGGATCCTCTTTCCTCCCTTCTTCGCCTTCGAGATGCCGCCGAGGGGGCCTTTCGAGCTCTGGCTATAGCACGCCGACTGCAGTACACCGGCGACCGGAGCAGAGGTTGAAGTCGTCGTCCCGGGCAAGGTCTACATGACCCGAGGCTGGGGCGAGAACTCCCGGGTCTGCCGAACAGGGGGTGCCCTCATGATTCATTTTGAATACGATGGCGCCTCCTTGATGCTCTTCAAGGTCTTCGACGCAGAAGGCCGCCGAATGGAGTGCTGCCCCAAGGGAGGCAGCCAGGACATCGATGTGGCAAGGGCTAGGCCTGCCACCCGCTTCCCCAATGGCTCCTCTGACAGCAGCGACGATGCTTGGGAGTCCGGCAACTCTCCCGAGGTCTTTGTGACTCCGGAGACAAGTGATGACAGCTACGTGCCCCCGAGCTCACATCGTGCTCAGAGCAAGGCAGCTGCAGTTTGACACCGGCGCGGCTGATCTGGATGGTGTTGGCGCTGGCCTCCCGTGGCCCACTGTTGATGATGGCATCGGCCATGGAGGCGCATGTAGTTAGGGCTCCTTAGGATTCGCGTCTTTCGTTCCCTGCGAGGAATCGAGGAAACACGCCGTGGGGGCTTGTAAAGGGGCCGCGATGTCTTTTGTTGATAATATCCTTATTATGAAGTGGTGCAAATGCATGTCCTGTTCCGGCTTGGCTCCCCCTTTCTAAGCTCACGACGACTTTGTGCTCTATGCTGACAGGTCCCGGTCCCTAGGCAGGCTTCAGCCATCGCTGGTATGCCAGGTCGCGATGCCGTGGTGAAGGCCAGGAGCTGAGCGGCCCGAGGTCCAGTAAGAGCCACTGAGGCGCGATGCTCAAGAGGTCCCCTTTAGCGCACAAGTGACTGTCGAAAGATGAGAAAGGAAGGCAATGTCGCCGTTACAAAGCCGCATCAAGTCGAGGTTTTGTGTCGCATCAATTAGCTATTCCAGGGGCGAGACTTATGTCGAAAGTGTGGAGTCGTTCCTTCGCTTTGCACCGGAATTGGACATCGGCAGCTGGGATGCAATTGGGTCAGGCCCTCGCGAGCTTCCCTTCTCTTCCCTACGCTCTCCTTAGTGCTCTACGTCCTCATGTCCTGGCCCTCGAGCAAGCTCAGCCGCCGCTGGTATGCCAGGTCGCGATGTCATGGACAAGGCCAGGGGGTGAGGGCTGGAGAGCCAGTAAGAGCTCCTGAGTCGCGATGCTCAGGAGCCCCCCTTTTAACGCGCAAGCGGATCGCGCGGGCAGAGAGAGAGAGAGAGAGAGAGAGAGAGAGAGAGAGAGAGAGAGAGAGAGAGCTCGCGATTCCTCCCGTTTTAGGCCTCAGGAAGTTCCTGTAAACCAACACGAGAAAAGCATGGGTTGCCATTACGATTGCCAACCGGCCATTGGTTGCTCCGAGAGTGTGGTGAGGGCACTGAGGGCCTAGTGAGGTGACGCTTGCGGGGCTGCCGCGGGCCAGAGCTCGGCCACTCAGATTTGTCGACCTTGCAGGGACGGACCCATGCGCAAGCACCGTGCCAGCGCGAGCGGCCCCAAGGGTAGGTGTCAATCGAGCAGGCGATTATCACAGGCAGGTTAAGCATGAAAGGCAAATCAGCTTAGATAAAAGCAGGAGGGATACATGCCACTGGGTCAGGCCCGAACGGCTCGGGGATGATGCAACCCGAGGGGCGCCCCCAGCATGGTAAACTAAAGACATAATCAAAAGGGATACATGCCGCAGGGACAGACCCACACGACCTGGGAATGATGCAGCCCTGAGGGCGCTCCCAGCTGAAATGAACTCGAAAGATGTCACCTGATACCATTGTAGAGGGGGTGTTGGAGTAGCTGAAGGTGCACGGTGAAGAGACCGACCCTCACGAGCCACCGGAGCCCTCAACCTCGGGAGGCTCTGGGGGTCCAGGCGGTTCCTCGAGGACCATCTCCATCTCCGCCAGGACCTCGTGGTGCTTGGCCTCCTGAACTGCCAGAATGCTTCATAGATGACGCTAGTGAGTGGAAGCCACATTCAGCAGGCCGAAAGGCATGCGAACGTAGCTGTGCGACGGACCCTCGCAACGTCCCACGCGCGAAGGCCAGAAGCGCTCCTGAGATGCCCTGGGTAGTCGATGCAGACGCGCAGCCCGCCATCCTCGCCTGGATGGGGAGCTACGCCAGGCAGACAACGATCGCCGCATATGACTCTTGATTCCTGCAGCTCCTGAGTGGTCTTGGTGATGAACTCCTGAGGGTTGGGCCTTCCTTTCCCCATGCCTTCCTGAGGGAAACATGCTGCAAGGCATGCCTCCAAGTGGTGCCCGAGCGCCTCCCTCGTGATCTTGGCAGAGTCTGAGGCCCTCCAAAAGAGAGCCCCCGAGCCCTGCTGTAGGATCGTTGAAGGCAAGAGTGTCTAGAGGGGGGGTGATTAGACTACTCGACAAGATAAAAGTTTAGCCTTTTGATTAGGGCAAGTTTTTAGCAAGTTCACAATGATGAGTAAGTCAAGTATCATGCATACAAGTCGAGCAACATACTACACATGCAATTCTAGAGTATGGGCAGCGGAAAGTAAATTGCATAAGTAGTAAGGGAGAGATTGTGAAGAGCAAACGCAATTTGGAGACACGGAGATTTTTCTCGTGGTTCCGATAGGTGGTGCTATCGTCAATCCACGTTGATGGAGACTTCAACCCACGGAGGGTAACGGCTGCGAGAGTCCACGGAGGGCTCCACCCACGAAGGGTCCACGAAGAAGCAACCTTGTCTATGCCATCATGGCTTACGCCCACGGAGGACTAGCCTTACTCGGGGTAGATCTTCACGAAGTAGGCGATCTCCTTGCCCTTACAAACTTCTTGGTTCAACTCCACATCTTGACGGAGGCTCCCAAGCGACACCTAACCAATCTAGGAGGCACCACCCTCCAAAAGGTAATAGATGGTGTTGGTGATGATGAACTCCTTGCTCTTGTGCTTCAAATGATAATCTCCCCAACACTCAACTCTCCTCACCGATTTGGCTGTGGTGGAAGAAAGGATTGAGTGGGAAGCAACTTGGGAAGGCTAGAAATCAAGTTTCATATGGTGGGAGTGGAGCAACTTGATCTCAACACAAGGGTAGGTAGTTTTCTTCTCGAAATGTAAGGTAGGAGTGGTAGTTCTTTCGATGGCTCTCTCCACGAATGAAGAGGAGGTGGAGGGTATTTATAGCCTCCACACAAAATCCAACTGTATACACATTTGACCAATCTCGGTCGGACCGAAGTTGACAACTCGGTGAGACCGAAAGTTCAAATCTTGTGAACGTTGGGATTTTCGTGGGACCGAAAATACAATCTCTGTTAGTCCGATTCTTCCAAAGTCTAGGGTTTGCCATTCTCGGTGGGACCGACTTTCTCATCTCGGTGACACCGATTTGAGTACGTAGGTTACTGAAGCTTGGCAACACCAATTTCGTATGACCGAGTTTGGAATCGGAAAATCCGAAATTACTAGGGTTTGGCTATATGGTGAGGTGGTTCATCTCGGTGTGGTGAGTCTATGGAATCGGTGGGACCGAGATTACTTATGGGTTTATGTTGGAATGAAAGATTGCTGATAGTTTGAGAGATAAATCACTAAGCACTTAGAGCAACCAGATCATCATCATAACCTCATCCCCTTTTAATAGTATTGGCTTTCCTATGGACTCAATGTGATCTTGGATCACTAAAACAAATGGAGTCTTGAGCTTTTGCCAATCCTTTCCTTAGCATCCTAGGGGTCCACCTTTCTAGTCCTTTTGCCATGCCAGAGTGATTGACTTTCCTGAAACATACTTGATGAAAGCATTAGTCCAACCACAAAGTATGTTGTCATTAATTACCAAAACCACCTAGGGAGCAAATGTGCTTTCAATCTCCCCCTTTTTGGTAATTGATGGCAACACACAAAATAAGATATCAAAGCTTACTAAAAGAATGACAGGATTATCATTAAAGCTTTGACAAACATGTAGTACAGGCTCCCCTACAAGTGTGCAAGATTTTAGATTTTGGTTTTGGACTACCACAAGCACACATGAGAGAAAAGCAAGATGTGCTACATGCAGCTTGGCTATATGCATCAGAGCGAGATGAGGATAAATGAGTGATGATGCATATGTGCATGGTGATTTCTTGCAAACAAGTATTCACAAGCAAGTCACCATCATGCACATTCTGCAAGATGCATATACTTACCTTGGAGTTCCTTGGTATTGTACCTGAAGAAATAAACTTGGGAAAACAAGGTTAGATAACACAAGAATAGTTCTTCAACCAATAGCAAGAACATCAAGAGTACCAAGCCAGGGATGACATGTCTCCCAAGACTAAAAGATTTTCAATGAGCTCTGAAAGATTTTGCTTTTCATAAGATACCAATTGTGCTTTTCATAAGATATCAATTGTAAGAGCAAGAGAAGCAAAACTCAAAAGAATAATGCCAAATGTATCATCACATTGAAATATAGCAAAGCTTTGATGTGATCCTCTCCCCCTTAAGGTAAGATTGTTTTTCTTCCTTTAAATTTTCTTTTCTCCCCTTATCCTCCAATCTCCCCCTAAGCTCCCCCTAAATCTTCTCCCCCTTTGACATCAAGTGCCGAAAAGGACAGTAAACCAGGAAGGGCAGGAAAGATGGAAGGAAGGAAATGGGATCCTTAAGAATCACAACTTGTCCAATAAGAAACATGCAGAATAAATCATTTAGTGGAACTGCAGAAGATGATATCCTGGTGAATGTAAATCGGAGGCACCGAATTGACATGGATCGGTGAGTCCGAAAGTCAGAGACTTAGGGCAGATCCTTTTTTCGGTCAGACCGAAGGTTTTAAGTCGGTGACGCCGAGTTTAATTCCAAGGAAATATAGAAATAATTCAGCTCACTTTGCAAGGAATGTTTCCAAAGATTTGCAATGAATTTGTAAATGATTTTCAGGGAATTGAGTAGAGCCAAAAAGATATACACAAGAACAGAAGAAACAGAAATGAAAAAGATTGCTAGATGAAGTTTTTTTTTGTTTGAAGTAAGAAAAACTCAATGAGAAAAGCAGAGAAACTCCAAAACATATGTACTTCATCTAGACAGGGGTCGGCGTCTAGGTCACCTATGTTTGAGTATATTGACTTAGGAGTCAAATGAGAACATTTGATCATAGGTCATACTCATCGTTTAAGCTCAAAATGGGGTTGCCATTTTTCGATTAAGCATTCGATGTGATCACATCTTATGAAGCTGCTTGTACTCATGTCTTTGAGCAAAGCTTCTTCAAGATGTGTAAAACATACCTTGGGCTTGTTGTTGCTTGTGCTTATGTAGGTGAACTTGATGTTGATGCTCATAGAATGTGAAGTTGGAGCACCATTTCCAATTGTATAGTTCATCTTCCTACATGGGTTAGGCAAGCAAGGAAATACTCAAGAATATCCAAGATGACAAGAGTGAAGTACTAGACGTATAAGGTGTCAAAAAGGATATGTGGAATTTTGTTCCTTGAACTCAACATCCCAAAGAGCTAGATACTTGGTCAATGACAAGATTACTCATGATTTGAGTGTGTGGTAATCTTGTTGAATGTAGACCATCCAAGTACCTGCAAGGAGTTAGATGCAATACAAGGGGGCAAATGTGTCCAAGACATATGATCATCATCATAAGAGAAATATCAAGGATTAGTCAATTAGGCTCATGCCTTGCATGCATCAATGGAGTTTTCACTCCAAGTTTGAAGCATCCATGATGTTCAACTCACTCCTTAAGCGACAAAACACTTTCTCATCAAGTGGTTTTGTGAAGATATCTGCAAGCTGTTTGTCAGTACGAACATGCTTAAGATCAATGTCACCCTTAGCAATATGATCACGAATAAAATGGTGACGAACTTCAATGTGTTTCGTGCGAGAGTGTTGCACGGGATTGTGTCCAATCTTAATCGCACTCTCATTGTCACAAAGCAAAGGAACATGTCTCGCATGTATCCCATAATCCTTAAGCGTTTGTGTCATCCATAGCAACCGAGCACAACACTAACCAGCAGCAATATATTCTGCTTGGCGAGAGATAATGACACTGAATTTTGTTTCTTGGATGACTAAGATACAAGGGATCGACCGAGAAATTGACACGTACCCGAAGTTGACTTTCTATCAATCTTGTCTCTGGCATAGTCCGAGTCGGAATAGCCAACAAGATCGAAAGAGGCCCTCTTAGGATACCAAATGCCAAAGTTAGGTGTGTGTATCAAGTATCTCACAATTCTTTTAACAGCCTTAAGATGACATTCTTTAGGGGCTGCTTGATATCGAGCACACATGCATACACTCAACATTATGTCAGGACGAGAAGCACAGAGATATAGTAGAGAACCAATCATGGATCGATAAACCTTTTGATCAACAGGTTCTCCATCTTTAGTCAAGTCATTATGTCCACTAGTAGGCATGGGGGTTCTCATACCTTTGCTCTCTTGCATGTTGAACTTCTTGAAGAGATCCTTAGTGTACTTTGTTTGTGAGACAAAAGTACCCTCCTTAGATTGCTTGATTTGCAACCCAAGGAAGAACTTGAGTTCACTCATCATGGACATCTCATACTTCTCCGACATAAGCTTTCCAAACTTCTCACTAAAATGAGGGTTAGTTGAACCAAAGATAATATCATCAACATATATTTGGCACACAAATAGTTCACCGTCAACCCTTTTCGTGAATAGCGTTGAGTCTATTTTACCAATCTCAAATCCTTTCTCAAGAAGAAAGCTAGTCAAGCATTTGTACCAAGCTCTAGGAGCTTGCTTAAGACCATAAAGAGATTTGTGCAATTTGTAAACATGATTAGGCTTTTTAGGATTCACAAATCCGGGAGGTTGTTTCACAAATACTTCCTCCTCAATTTCTCCATTTTGGAAAGCACTTTTAATGTCCATTTGATAGAGAGTAATGTCATGGTGGTTGGCATAAGCAAGAAGAATGCGAATGGACTCAAGTCTAGCAACGGGGGCATAGGTCTCACCATAGTCCATACCTTCAACTTGTGTGTAACCTTGTGCTACGAGACGAGCCTTGTTGCGGATGACTTGTCCATCTTCATCTTGCTTGTTCCAAACACCCATTTGGTTCCAATGACGTTTTGGTCATCATTGGGCTTTCTACCAAAGTCCAAACGTTGTTCCTCTCGAAGTTGAGTAGCTCTTCATGCATAGCGCTCACCCAATCCGGGTCTTCAAGCGCTTCTTCTACCTTCATAGGTTCAAGACTAGAGATAAATGAGTAGTGTTCACAAAAGTTAGCTAAACGAGTTTTAGAGCGAGTGATTCTCCGAGTCAATGTCATTCATCATTTGTTCCACGGATGGTCCTTCTTGACTCTTGCTCGAACTCGGGATAGCTTTTGTCGTGGTCGTGGCTGAGCTTCCTCATCATCCTCATCTTCTTCTTCATCATTGTTGTTGGTGTTGTCTTGAGGTGGTGGAGAAGGAGGTTGCGGTGGATCTTCTTGTCGCACTTCCTCATCTTGGTGAGTTCCACTTGTGGAGGCCTCCATGTTGCCTTGAGGTTCATCTCTCCGTGAGGTAGGGGCTCCACATATGTAGATGAGGTACTCTCCTTCACTTCCATGGGACGAATCTTTCCAATGGATAAATCTTGAATGGCTTCCGATGGGTCCTTGTCTCCTACATCAATAGGCATTTGCTCTACTTATGAGCCATTAGATTCATCAAACTTCACATCTACCGTCTCTTCAACCTTTGGGTGAAATTATTGTAGACACGGTAGGTGTGAGAGTTTGATCCATAACCGAGGAAAAGCCTTCATGAGTTTTAGGAGCAAATTTAGACCGACGATGCTTATCAAGGATATAACATTTTGAACCAAAGACACGAAAATATCCCACTTGGGGTTTGATACCGTAAGGAGCTCAGATGAAGTCTTGCCGAGGAGCTTGTGAAGATAAAGTCTGTTGATAGCATGACAAGCTGTCTCGACGGCTTCTCCCCAGAAGTGTTTCGGTGTCTTGTATTCATCAAGCATCGTTCTCGCCATCTCAATGAGCGTTCGGTTCTTCCTCTCAACAACTCCACTTTGTTGAGGTGTGTATGTAGCCGAGAACTCATGTAGAATCCCTTCCTCATCGAGAAAAGAGTCCACATGGGCGTTCTTGAACTTCGTTCCATTGTCGCTCCGAACTTTCTTGATCTTCACCTCAAATTGATTTTGGGCCTTTCTAGCAAAGGTTTTGAAGATTTTCTAAACCTGTGATTTGTCATCAAGGAAAAATACCCACGTAAATCTGGAAAAATCATCAACAATAACTAGATCAAAGGAGTTACCACCAAGGCTTTTGTAAGCATTGGGACCGAAGAGATCCATATGAAGAAGCTCAAGCGGTCTCCTTGTGGTCATGAGATTCTTCACGGGATGACTTCCACCTACTTGTTTTCCTGCTTGACATGCACTGCAGAGTCTATCTTTGTCAAAGAAAACATCTTTAACACCAAGAATGTGATCACCTTTGATTAGCTTATCTAGATTACGCATACCAACATGTCCAAGCCTTCTATGCCAAAGCCAACCTTTAGCAGATTTAGCAATGAAGCAAGTTCTAGGTTGAGCTTTCTTAGTGAAATCAACGATATACAAATCGCCTCTACGGATACAGGTAAAGACCATGTTATGATTGTCACGACGAAAAACTTGGCAATCTACTTTGGTGAATAGCACATTGAATCCAAAGTCAGCTAATCTAGACACGGAAAGTAAATTGTATCCAAGTGATTCAACAAGCATGACATTTTTAATGGAGCTATCATGAGATATGTCCACCTTACCAAGGCCAAGTACCTTACCCTTGGAGTTGTCTCCAAAAGTCACATACTTGCGTGGACCATCGTTCTTTGCAAGCTCTCGAAACATGTCTTCATCTCCGGTCATGTGATCGGTGCATCCACTATCAAGAATCCACTCTTTTCCACCGGATATGTAGTCTCTCAGATTTGCCATAAGATTGAGACTCTTCATGATCTTGTCTAGCTCGGTGTCCGAGTCGGAGTAATCGTCATCATGCTCATGCTCATCATCATATTGACCCATAGATAATTCATCATCGATACCTAGGTCAATTTGACAATGACTTGCATCAGTTTTGTCAGAGTGACGATAATCATCGGAATGCAATACAAGAGCTTTTCTAATTCGAACATTGATAAAACCGGGATCACCCTTCCTTTTCATAAGATCATGAAGCTCAAAGAAGCATTTATCAAAGTTGGGATCTTTGGGGCGCATCATATCAAATTCAACAGTCTTGTATAGAATTTCATCGAGACCTCTCAAAGAGTAGTCCGGATAAAGTTCTTCCAAGAACTTCCACATAGCATGGGCGCACTCAAAGTTTGTGACAAGCTCAAGTAAGTTATCGGGTAAGCCTCTAATGATAAGATTGACAGTTCTAAGGTTACGAAGCAAATCAAGCTCTTCATCCATAGTAGGGTGCAAGGGGTCAAATGGTGGTACATATGGGGTTTCAACATATTTGCGCAAGTTGTACATCTTAAAGATAGCAAGCATTTCAATCCTCCATGAGTTATAAGATACTCCATCAAGAATAGGCACTCTATGAATAACACTCCCAAACGTAGACACGTCCATCTTCCTCCAATGGTGTGCAAACCAAAGCAATGGAGACCAAAGCTCTGATACCAATTGTAGGATCGTTGAAGGCAAGAGTGTCTAGAGGGGGGGGGTGATTAGACTACTCGACAAGATAAAAGTTTAGCCTTTTGATTAGGGCAAGTTTTTAGCAAGTTCACAATGATGAGTAAGTCAAGTATCATGCATACAAGTCGAGCAACATACTACACATGCAATTCTAGAGTATGGGCAGCGGAAAGTAAATTGCATAAGTAGTAAGGGAGAGATTGTGAAGAGCAAACGCAATTTGAGGACACGGAGATTTTTCTCGTGGTTCCGATAGGTGGTGCTATCGTCAATCCACGTTGATGGAGACTTCAACCCACGGAGGGTAACGGCTGCGAGAGTCCACGGAGGGCTCCACCCACGAAGGGTCCACGAAGAAGCAACCTTGTCTATGCCATCATGGCTTACGCCCACGGAGGACTAGCCTTACTCGGGTAGATCTTCACGAAGTAGGCGATCTCCTTGCCCTTACAAACTTCTTGGTTCAACTCCACATCTTGACGGAGGCTCCCAAGCGACACCTAACCAATCTAGGAGGCACCACCTCCAAAAGGTAATAGATGGTGTTGGTGATGATGAACTCCTTGCTCTTGTGCTTCAAATGATAATCTCCCCAACACTCAACTCTCCTCATTGATTTGGCTGTGGTGGAAGAAAGGATTGAGTGGAAAGCAACTTGGGAAGGCTAGAAATCAAGTTTCATATGGTGGGAGTGGAGCAACTTGATCTCAACACAAGGGTAGGTAGTTTTCTTCTCGTAAATGTAAGGTAGGAGTGGTAGTTCTTTCGATGGCTCTCTCCAAGAATGAAGAGGAGGTGGAGGGTATTTATAGCCTCCACACAAAATCCAACTGTTACACACATTTGACCAATCTCGGTCGGACCGAAGTTGACAACTCGGTGAGACCGAAAGTTCAAATCTTGTGAACGTTGGGATTTTCGTGGGACCGAAAATACAATCTCGGTTAGTCCGATTCTTCCAAAGTCTAGGGTTTGCCATTCTCGGTGGGACCGACTTTCTCATCTCGGTGACACCGATTTGAGTACGTATGTTCTGAAGCTTGGCAACACCAATTTCGTATGACCGAGTTTGGAATCGGAAAATCCGAAATTACTAGGGTTTGGCTATATGGTGAGGTGGTTCATCTCGGTGTGGTGAGTCTATGGAATCGGTGGGACCGAGATTACTTGTGGGTTTATGTTGGAATGAAAGATTGCTGATAGTTTGAGAGATAAATCACTAAGCACTTAGAGCAACCAGATCATCATCATAACCTCATCCCCTTTTAATAGTATTGGCTTTCCTATGGACTCAATGTGATCTTGGATCACTAAAACAAATGGAGTCTTGAGCTTTTGCCAATCCTTTCCTTAGCATCCTAGGGGTCCACCTTTCTAGTCCTTTTGCCATGCCAGAGTGATTGACTTTCCTGAAACATACTTGATGAAAGCATTAGTCCAACCACAAAGTATGTTGTCATTAATTACCAAAACCACCTAGGGAGCAAATGTGCTTTCACCTGCCCGAGGAGGGCGCCGGGCGCGCCTTCCTATGCAATGGAGGGAGGCGCCCCTTGCACAGGCGCGGATCCTGATGCGACACCTCCAGAGATGCCAACCTCCTGAGGCCTTTAGCTAGGCAATGTCTTCTTCTTGGGAACCGCCTCAGGAGGGTTCTCGCCCCTGCTATCTGGGTCCTCGATCGATGCAGCTTGGAAGGCGCGCTCGAGGGAGCATGATACGTCTCCAATGTATCTATAATTTTTGATTGTTCCATGCTATTATATTACCCCTTTTGGATGTTTATGGGCTTTATTTTACACATTTATATCATTTTTGGGACTAACCTACTAACCGGAGGCCCAGCCCGTATTGCTGTTTTTTTGCCTATTTCAGTATTTCGAAGAAAAGGAATATCAAACGGAGTCCAAACGGAATGAAACCTTTGGGAGACCGGTTTTTGGAACGAACATGATCCAGAGGACTTGGAGTGCAAGTCAAGAAGCTGTCGAGGCGGCCACGAGAGGGTAGGGCGCGCCCCCCTATAGGGCGCCCGTTGTCTCGTGGGCCCCTCGGGCGGCCACCGACGTACTTCTTCCTCCTATATAAGCCTACGTACCACGAAAACATCCAGGGAGCCAAAGAAACACAATTTCCACCGCCGTAACCTTCTGTATCCGCGAGATCCCATCTTGGAGCCTTCACCGGCGCTCCGCCGGAGGGGGAATCGACCATGGAGGGCTTCTACATCAACACCATAGCCCCTCTGATGAGTTGTGAGTAGTTTACCATAGACCTTCGAGTTCATAGTTATTAGCTAGATGGCTTCTTCTCTCTTTTTGGATCTCAATACAATTTTCTCCCCCTCTCTTGTGGAGATCTATTCGATGTAAACTCTATTTACGATGTGTTTGTCGAGATCCGATGAATTGTGGGTTTATGATCAAGTTTATGTATGAGAAATATTTGAATCTCCTCTGAATTCTTTTATGTATAATTGAGTTATCTTTGCAAGTCTCTTCGAATTATCAGTTTGGTTTGGCCTACTAGATTGATCTTTCTTGCCATGGGAGAAGTGCTTAGCTTTGGGTTCAATCTTGCGGTGTCCTTACCAAAGGATGTAAAGGGTTGCAAGGCACGATTGTATTGTTGCCATCGAGGATAAAAAGATGGGGTTTATATCATATTGCATGAGTTTATCCCTCTACATCATGTCATCTTGCTTAATGCGTTACTCTGTTCTTATGAACTTAATACTCTAGATGCAGGCAGGAGTCGGTCGATGTCAGGAGTAATAGTAGTAGATGCAGGCAGGAGTCGGTCTACTTGTCACGGATGTGATGCCTATATACATGATCAGGCCTAGATAATCTCATAATTATTCACTTTTCTATCAATTGCTCAACAGTAATTTGTTCACCCACCGTAATACTTATGCTATCTTGAGAGAAGCCACTAGTGAAACCTATGGCCCCCGGGTCTATCCTTTATCATATTTGCTTCCAATCTACTTTTATTTGCATCTTTACTTTTTGCATCTATATTATAAAATACCAAAAATATATCTATCTTATCATACTATCTCTATTAGATCTCACTTTCACAAGTGGCCGTGAAGGGATTGACAACCCCTTTATTGCGTTGGTTGCGAGTTCTTTGTTTGTTTTTGTAGGTGCGTGGGACTTTTGAGGAGCCTCCTACTGGATTGATACCTTGGTTCTAAAAAACTGAGGGAAATACTTACGCTACTATTGCTGCATCACCCTTTCCTCTTCAAGGAAAACCAATGCAAGCTCAAGACGTAGCAAGAAGGATTTCTGGCGCCATTGCCGGGGAGGTCTTCGCTCAAGTCAAGACATACCAAGTACCCATCACAAACTCATCTCCCTTGCATTTACATTATTTGCCATTTGCCTCTCGTTTTCCTCTCCCCCACTTCACCCTTGCTGTTTTATTTGCCCTCTCTTTCCCAATCTCCTCCTCTCTTTTCCGCTTGCCTTTTTCTGTCTGCTTATGTGCCTGTTTGTCCTTATGGCTTTGCCTAAGGGTTCCGACCACCTTCTTAGAAGGTTGGAAGAGATTGAATCAAATATTAGAAGCTTTATGAATTTGCAATTTGAGCATAATAATTTCTTCAGAAAAGAGCTTAAGGAACAAAAAGGTTTTTTGGGGTTTATGAACAAAGAGCTTGATATTATGAATAAAGAATTTTATGGTGTGAACTCTCAAACTGCCCGGCTTGAAAATGCTATAGCCAAAATTTCTGATAAGCAAGCCACCTTAGTCAATAAGATGGCCGCCAAACCAGAAAAGTTAGATGAAAATAATGATGAAGATCTTAAAGTTATTGATGCGTCTCCTATTAGATCTTTGTTTTGCAATATGAATCTTGATAATTATGGGACTGAAGATGAGTCAACTTTACCTAGAAGGCGTCCCAAGAATTCGGAGTTTTTAGGTCTTGATGCTAAGTTTGGTAAAAGTGGGATTGGAGAGGTCATGACTATAAATAGCATTGAACCCACTATCTCGGATTTCAAGGAATTTGATTATGATAATTGTTCTTTAGAAGGTTGTATTTCCTTGTTGCAATCCGTTGTCAATTCTCCTCATGCTTATAGTCAAAATAAAGCTTTTACCAAACATATCGTTGATGCCTTGATGCAATCTTATGATGAAAAACTTAATTTGGAAGTTTCTATGCCTAGAAAACTTAATGATGAGTGGGAACCTACTATAAAGATTAGAATTAAGTATCATGAGTGTTTTGCTTTGTGTGATTTTGGTGCTAGTGTTTCCATGATTCCAAAAACTTTATGTGATATTCTAGGTTTCCATGATCTTGATGATTGCTCTTTAAATTTGCACCTTGCGGATTCCACCATTAAAGAGCCAATGGGAAGGATCAATGATTTTCTCATTGTTGCAAATAGAAATTTGGTGCCCGTAGATTTTATCGTTCTTGATATGGATTGCAATCTTTCTTGCCCTATTATTCTTGGTAGACCTTTCATTAGAACAATTGGCGCGATTATTGATATGAAGGAAAGGGAATATTAGATTCCAATTTCCATTAAAGAAAGGCATGGAGCACTTTCCAAGAAAGAAAGTCAAATTACCTTATGAATCTATCATGCGAGCTACTTATGAATTTAGTGCCAAAGATGGCACTACTTAGATCTATCTTCGCTTTTATGCCTAGCTAGGGCCGTTAAACGATAGCGCTAGTTGGGATGCAACCCAATTTTCTTTGTGTTTTTTGTTTTTGTTCCTGTTTAGTAATAAATCTTGCATCTACCTCCTGTTTGATGTGTTTTTATCTTTTAATTAGTGTTTGTGCCAAGTAGAACCTATAGGATAACCTATGATGATAGTTGATTTGATTCTGCTGAAAAATAGAAACTTTGCGCGCACGAATTTAGTTTTGTTAAATCACAGAAACGTGCTTTTACATTGATTATTTTTGCTGATGATCAATAAACAAATTTTCCAGGACTTCCTATTTTAGTAGGAGTTTTAGAGTTCCAGAAGTTTGCTTTAGTTACAGATTGCTACAGACCGTTCTGTTTTTGACAGATTCTGTTTTTCGTGTGTTGTTTACTTATTTTGATGCATCTATGGCTAGTAAAATAGTTTATAAACCAAAGAGAAGTTGGAATACAGTAGGTTTAACACCAAAATAAATAAATAATGAGTTCATTACAGTACCTTATGTGGTGGTTTTGTTTTCTTTCACTAATGGAGCTTATAAGATTTCCTGTTGAGTTTTGTGTTGTGAAGTTTTCAAGTTTTGGGTAAAGCTTTTATGGACTATGGAATAAGGAGTGGCAAGAGCCTAAGCTTGGGGATGCCCATGGCACCCCAAGATATTCAAGGATAGACAGAAGCCTAAGCTTGGGGATGCCCCGGGAAGGCATCCCCTCTTTCGTCTTCGTTCATTGGTAACTTTACTTGGAGCTATATTTTTATTCGCCACATGATATGTGTTTTGCTTTTAGCGTCGTGTATTATATTAGTCTTTGATTTTTAGTTTACCACAATCATCCTTGCTGTACACACCTTTTGGGAGAAGCCTACTTGATTAGAATTTGCTGGAATACTCTATGTGCTTCACTTATATCTTTGAGCTTTATAGTTTTTGCTCTAGTGCTTCACGTATATCTTTTAGAGCACAATGGTGGATTAATTTTGAAGAAATTACTAGTCTCTCATGCTTCACTTATTCTTTTGAGAGTCTTTTAGAACAGCATGGTATTTGCTATGGTTACAAATTTGGTCCTAGAATGATGAGCATCCAAGTTGGGTATAATAAAAACTATCATAGAAAGTGAATTGGATGCTATGATCAATTTGATGCTTGATAATTGTTTTGTGATATGGAGGTAGTGATATTAAAGTCATGCTACTTGAGGTGATTATGAAAAATACTTGTGTTGAGGGTTGTGATTCTCGTAGCATGCACGTATGGTGAACCGCTTTGTGATGAAGTTGGAGCACAATTTTATTTATTGATTGTCTTCCTTATGAGTGGCGGTCGGGGACGAGCGATGGTCTTTTCCTACCAATCTATCCCCCTAGGAGCATGCGCGTAGTGCTTTGTTTTTGATGACTTCTAGATTTTTGCAGTAAGTACATGAGTTCTTTTAACTAATGTTGAGTCCATGGACTATACGCACCCTCACCCTTCTACCATTGCTAGCCTCTCTTGTGCCGCGCAACTTTCGCCGGTACCATACACCCACCATATACCTTCCTCAAAACAGCCACCATACCTACCTATTATGGCATTTCCATAGCCATTCCGAGATATATTGTCATGCAACTTTCCACCGTTCTGTTCATATGACACGCATTACTTTTGTCATATTGCTATTTGCATGATCATGCAGTTGACATTGTATTTATGGCAAGGCCACCTTCATAATTTTCATACATGTCGCTCTTGATTCATTGCATATCCCAGTACACCGCTGGAGGCATTCATATAGAGTCATATCTTGTTCTAGCTTTGAGTTGTAATTCTTGAGTTGTAAATCCATAAAAGTGTGATGATCTTCATTATTAGTGCATTCTCTCAGTGAGGAAAGGATGATGAAGACTATGATTCCCCCACAAGTCGGGATGAGACTTCGGACTTTACAAAAGGAAAAAGAAAAGAGAATAAAGGCCAAAAAAAGCCAAGGAAAAAAAAGAAAAAGAAAAAAAGAAAAGAAAAGAAAAAAAGAAAATATAAAATGAGAGAAAAAGAGAGACGGGACAATACTACTTGATACGTCTCCAACGTATCTATAATTTATGAAGCATTCATGCTATTTTATTATCTGTTTTGAATGATTACAGGCTTTATTATACACTTTTATATTACTTTTGGGACTAACCTATTAATCGGAGGCCCAGCCCATATTGCTGTTTTCTTGCCTGTTTCAGTATTTCGAAGAAAAGGAATATCAAACGGAGTCCAAATGGAATGAAACCTTCGGCAGCGTGATTTTTTGGAAGAATATGATCCTGGAGACTTGGAGTCCACGTCAGAAGATCCTCGAGGAGGCCAGGAGATAGGGGCGCCCCCCTACTGGGCATGCCCCCCTGTCTCGTGGGCCCCTCGAGCACCCCCCGACCGACTTCTTTCGCCTATATAGTCCCACGTCCCCTAAAAACATCCACGGAGAAGATAGATCAGGAGTTCCGCTGCCGCAAGCCTCTGTAGCCATCAAAAACCTCTCGGAGTCTGCTCGCACCACTGAGGGGGAACCCATCACCGGTGGCCATCTTCATCATCCCCGCGCTCTCCATGACGAGGAGGGAGTAGTTCACCCTCGGGGCTGAGGGTATGTACCAGTAGCTATGTGTTTGATCTCTCTCTCTCGTGTTCTCTCTATGGCACGATCTTGATGTATTGCGAGCTTTGCTATTATAGTTGGATCTTATGATGTTTCTCCCCCTCTACTCTCTTGTGATGAATTCAGTTTCCCTCTTGAAGTTATCTTATCGGATTGAGTCTTTATTTGAGAACACTTGATGTATGTCTTAACGTGTTTATCTGTGGTGACAATGGGATATCACGTGGCACTTGATGTATGTTTTGGTGACCAACTTGCGGGTTCCGCCCATGAACCTATGCATAGGGGTTGGCACACATTTTCTTGACTCTCCGTTAGAAACTTTGGGGCAATCTTTGAAGTACTTTGTGTTGGTTGGATAGATGAATCTGAGATTGTGTGATGCATATCGTATAATCATGCCCGCGGATACTTGAGGTGACAATGGAGTATCTAGGTGACATTAGGGTTTTGGTTGATTTGTGTCTTAAGGTGTTATTCTAGTACGAACTCTTGAATAGATCGATCCGAAAGAATAACTTTGAGGAGGTTTCGTACCCTACCATAATCTCTTTGTATGTTCTCCACTATTAGTGGCTTTGGAGTGACTCCTTGTTGCATGTTCAGGGATTGTTATATTATCTATCTATGTTATTATTGTTGAGAGAACTTGCACTAGTGAAAGTATGAACCCTATGCCTTGTTTCCTATCATTGCAATACCGTTTACGCTCACTTTTATCACTGTTAGCTTGCTGTTTTTATAATTTCGGATTACAAATATCTGTATCTACCATCCATATTGCACTTGTATCACCATCTCTTCGCCGAACTAGTGCACCTATACAATTTACCATTGTATTGGGTGTGTTGGGGACACAAGAGACTTTTTGTTATTTGGTTGCAGGGTTGTTTGAGAGAGACCATCTTCATCCTACGCCTCCCACGGATTGATAAACCTTAGGTCATCCACTTGAGGGAAATTTGCTACTGTCCTACAAACCTGTGCACTTGCAGGCCCAACAACGTCTACAAGAAGAAGGTTGTGTAGTAGACATCACTACTATCTCTTTTTCCATACTTGTGCTTCAAAGTAGCACCATGATCTTCATGATAGAGAGTCTCCTATGTTGTCACTTTCATATACTAGTGGGAATTTTTCATTATAGAACTTGGCTTGTATATATTCCAATGATGGGCTTCCTCAAAATGCCCTAGGTCTTCGTGAGCAAGCAAGTTGGATGCACACCCACTTAGTTTCTTTTGTTGAGCTTTCATATATTTATAGCTCTAGTGCATCCGTTGCATGGCAATCCCTACTCACTCACATTGATATCTATTAATGGGCATCTCCATAGCCTGTTGATACGCCTAGTTGATGTGAGACTATCTTCTCCTTTTTTGTCTTCTCCACAACCACCAGTCTACTCCACATATAATGCTATGTCCATGGCTCACGCTCATGTATTGCGTGAAAGTTGAATTTTTTTGAGATTACTAAAGTATGAAACAATTGCTTGTCTTGTCATCGAGGTTGTGCGGGATTAAATACTTTGTGCGATGAAGGTAGAGCAACAGCCAGACTATATGATTTTGTAGGGATAACTTTCTTTGGCCATGTTATTTTGAGAAGACATGATTACTTTGATAAGTATGGTTGAAGTATCACCATTTTCATGTCAATATGAACTTTTATTTTCAATCATTTATATCTGAACATTCATGCCACAATAAAGAAAATTACATTGAGAATTATGCTAGGTAGCATTCCACATCAAAAATTCTGGTTTTATCATTTACCTACTTGAGGACGAGCAGGAATTAAGCTTGGGGATGCTTGATACGTCTCCAACGTATCTATAATTTTTGATTGTTCCATGCTATTATATTATCCCTTTTGGATGTTTATTGGCTTTATTTTACACATTTATATCATTTTTGGGACTAACCTACTAACCGGAGGCCCAGCCCGTATTGCTGTTTTTTTGCCTATTTCAGTATTTCGAAGAAAAGGAATATCAAACGGAGTCCAAACGGAATGAAACCTTCGGGAGCGTGATTTTTGGAACGAACGTGATCCAGAGGACTTGGAGTGCAAGTCAAGAAGCTACGGAGGCGGCCACGAGAGGGTAGGGCGCGCCTCCCTGTCTCGTGGGCCCCTCGGGCGGCCACCGACGTACTTCTTCCTCCTATATATGCCTACGTACCCCGAAAACATCCAGGGAGCCAATGAAACACAATTTCCACCGCCGTAACCTTCTGTATCCGCGAGATCCCATCTTGGAGCCTTCGTCGGCGCTCCGTCGGAGGGAAATCGACCACGGAGGGCTTCTACATCAACACCATAGCCCCTCCGATGAGTTGTGAGTAGTTTACCACAAACCTTCGGGTTCATAGTTATTAGCTAGATGGCTTCTTCTCTCTTTTTGGATCTCAATACAATGTTCTCCCCCTCTCTTGTGGAGATCTATTCGATGTAAACTCTTTTTGTGGTGTGTTTGTCGAGATCCGATGAATTGTGGGTTTACGATCAAGTTTATCTATGAGAAATATTTGAATCTCCTCTGAATTCTTTTATGTATGATTGAGTTATCTTTGCAAGTCTCTTCGAATTATCAGTTTGGTTTGGCCTACTAGATTGATCTTTCTTGCCATGGGAGAAGTGCTTAGCTTTGGGTTCAATCTTATGTGTCCTTACCAAAGGATGTAAAGGGTTGCAAGGCACGTATTGTATTGTTGCCATCGAGGATAAAAAGATGGGGTTTATATCCTATTGCATGAGTTTATCCCTCTACATCATGTCATCTTACTTAATGCGTTACTCTGTTCTTATGAACTTAATACTCTAGATGCAGGCAGGAGTCGGTCGATGTGTGGAGTAATAGTACTAGATGCAGGCAGGAGTCGGTCTACTTGTCACGAACATGATGCCTATATACATGATCATGCCTAGATAATCTCATAATTATTCACTTTTCTATCAATTGCTCGACAATAATTTGTTCACCCACCGTAATACTTATGCTATCTTGAGAGAAGCCACTAGTGAAACCTATGGCCCCCGGGTTTATCCTTTATCATATTTTCTTCCGATCTACTTTATTTGCATCTTTACTTTTTGCATTTATATTATAAAATACCAATAATATATCTATCTTATCATACTATCTCTATTAGATCTCACTTTCGCAAGTGGCCGTGAAGGGATTGACAACCCCTTTATTGCGTTGGTTGTGAGTTCTTTGTTTGTTTGTGTAGATGCGTGGGACTTTTGAGGATCCTCCTACTGGATTGATACCTTGATTCTCAAAAACTGAGGGAAATACTTACGCTACTATTGCTGCATCACCCTTTCCTCTTCAAGGAAAACCAACGCAAGCTCTAGACGTAGCAGAGCACACCGCATCCTTCTCTTCGCAGGGGACTGTGATGATTCCGCCACTTCCCGGCATCTTGAGGACATTGTAGCCATGGTGGGTCCCTGCCATGAACTTGGCCAGGGCTGGATACCCGAGGATGGCGTTGTATGGCAGGCGACTGTGGGCAACGTCAAAGTCGATGAGCTCGGTGCAGTAGTTCTTGTGCTGTCCGAAGGTGACAGGAAGGCGAATCTGCCCTATCGGAGTGGTGGAGCCATCAGTAACTCGTGAGAAAGGCTTGGTTGGTTGAAGTTGATCATATGGCACTTGAAGGTTGTTGAACGTCTCGACGGACAGAACGTTGAGCCCTGCGCCGCCATCGATGAGGGTCCTAGTAACTTGCACATTGCTGATGACTGGGGAACAAAGCATTGGGAGGACGCCGGCTGTTGCCGCACACTTGAGTTGATCTGCTGAGCTGAAAGTGATGGCGCACGTGGACCATTGGAGCGGGCGCGTGGCCTTGAGCTTGGGGACGACTGCATTCACCTCGCGGGCAAACTGCTTGAAGATGCGCTGAGAGGCTGGGGCTTGTGCACCGCCCAAGATGCAAGCGATAGCACGTGGCTCTTGGAAGCCCCTGAGAGGCTGGGGCTTGTGCACCATCCTTCTTCGCGGTGGTGGCAGAGGAGGAAGGCCTGCATTGCCCTGCGAGCGATCCTCGCGAGGCTGATCCCTCCAAGCCCCCTCGCGAGGCTGGTCCTGCCAGCGATCCTCGCGAGGTCGGTCTCGCCACTCTTGGCGAGGGCCTTGGTCATCCCATCTTCCTCCACCTCTTCCTCCTCGGCTGTAGCCCCGGTCGTTGCGCTCGGGGCGTCGACCGATGCGTCCTTCTCGAACGGCTCTGAGTTCCTGGCTTCATTGGTGTTGTGGGTGTAGAGGTTGTGGTAGGCGCAGAATCAGCTACCCTTGGACGACTCTGGCTGGTCCTTGCCGCACTTCGTGTCTAGTTCTGCTGCGAGCACAGCTGCTTCTTTGCGCTTCACGTGCTTGGCCTTGGCTTTCTTCTCTTCTGGGTCAGCAGCTGGAAGCTCGAGGAGGGAGAGGCGCCCCTCCTCAGCTCGCGTGCACTTGGTCGCCAGGTTGAACAGCTTCAGAGATGTGCACACATCCTCGTGGATGGCAAGCTCCTCCTTCCTCTTGACGTCGCGGACGCCATTGGAGAACGCTGAGATGATGGCCTCCCCAGTCACCTTGGGAATCTTGAGGCGAGCGCTGTTGAAGCGCTGGATGTACTTTTGCAGGGTCTCTCCAGGCTGCTGCTTGATGCGTGCAGGTCACCCACGACTGGAGGACGATCACGAGTGCCCTGGAAGTTGGTGATGAAACGGCTGCACATCTCGTCCCAAAAGCAGATCGAGCCGGGAGGCAGGTTCAGGAGCCACGTGCAGGCACCGTCCTTAAGCGCCATAGGAAACCAGTTCGCCATGACCTTTTCGTCTCCATTGGCCGCCTCAATGCCCAGCTCGTAGAGCTACAGGAACTCCGCGGGGTCGGCAGTGCCGATGTAGCGAGGATGCAGATCTGGCTTGAACTTGCCTGGCCAGGCGACACTACGTAGCTCGGTGGTGAAGGCACGGCATGCGGTGGCCACCGGAGCCTTTTGCAGACGCGGGGCCTGCTCTCGATGGTTCCCGCGTGCCGCCGCCAAGCGCAGCACGGGTGATATTGTAGGATCGGAAGTATGTCTAGAGGGGGGGTGATTAGACTACTTGACAATTTAAAAGTTTAGCCTTTTGATTAGGACAAGTTTTTAGCAAGTTCACAATGATGACCAAGTCAAGTATCACCCTACACATGCAATTCTAGAGTTATGGCAGCGGAAAGTAAATTGCACATGTAGTAAATAGAGGAGGAGAAGAGCAAACGCAGTTTGGAGACACGGAGATTTTTCTCGTGGTTCCGATAGGTGGTGCTATCGTCAATCCACGTTGATGGAGACTTCAACCCACGGAGGGTAACGGCTGCGAGAGTCCACGGAGGGCTCCACCCACAAAGGGTCCACGAAGAAGCAACCTTGTCTATGCCATCATGGCTTACGCCCACGGAGGACTAGCCTTACTGGGGTAGATCTTCACGAAGTAGGCGATCTCCTTGCCCTTACAAACTTCTTGGTTCAACTCCACATCTTGACGGAGGCTCCCAAGCGACACCTAACCAATCTAGGAGGCACCACCCTCCAAAAGGTAATAGATGGTGTTAGTGATGATGAACTCCTTGCTCTTGTGCTTCAAATGATAATCTCCCCAACACTCAACTCTCCTCACTGATTTGGCTGTGGTGGAAGAAGGGATTGAGTGGAAAGCAACTTGGGAAGGCTAGAAATCAAGTTTCATATGGTGGGAGTGGAGCAACTTGATCTCAACACAAGGGTAGGTAGTTTTCTTCTCGTAAATGTAAGGTAGGAGTGGTAGTTCTTTCGATGGCTCTCTCCACGAATGAAGAGGAGGTGGAGGGTATTTATAGCCTCCACACAAAATCCAACTGTTACACACATTTGACCAATCTCGGTCGGACCGAAGTTGACAACTCGGTGAGACCGAAAGTTCAAATCTTGTGAACGTTGGGATTTTCGTGGGACCGAAAATACAATCTCGGTTTGTCCGATTCTTCCAAAGACTAGGGTTTGCCATTCTCGGTGGGACCGACTTTATCATCTCGGTGACACCGATTTGATTACGTAAGGATTCTGAAGGTTGGCAACACTAGTTTCGTGAGACCGAGTTTGGAATCGGAAAATCCGAAATTACTAGGGTTTGGGTATATGGTGAGGTGGTTCATCTCGGTGTGACTGAGTTTATGGAATCGGTGGGACCGAGATTACTTATGAGCATATGTTGGAATGAAAGATTGTCGATTGTTTGGGAGATAGATCTCTAAGCACTTTGAGCAACCAGATCATCAACATAACCTCATCCCCTTTAATAGTATTGGCTTTCCTATGGACTCAATGTGATCATGGATCACTAAACCAAAAATGGAGTCTTGAGCTTTTGCCAATGCTTTCCTTAGCATTTTGAGGGTCCACATCATCAGTCATTGCCATACCCATATCAGTGAACTTTCTAAAATATTCTCAAGAAACAATTAGTTCAATGATATATATGTTGTTATTAATTACCAAAACCACCCGGGGATTAGTTGCACTTTCAATCTCCCCCTTTTTGGTAATTGATGACAACATATAGATCAAAGCTTCGACAAATGATATAATCAATGAATGATATCGTCGCTTTGAGAAGTATGTGATAAGCAAGAGCTCCCCCTAAATTTGTGCATTATTTAAGATTTGCGTTTGAATGCAAATGCACAATCGATTAGGATCATGGGTCACTCTTCCATGTCACATACATCTTGGTGGAGCGCACAAAATGATAAGAATGAATAACATGCACCCAATCACCAAGACATGAGTAAATGATCATACAAGATATGAATATCATATGATAAGCATTAAGCACACATTAAGCATAGTATGATCAGACACTCATCAAACTAGAGCAAACGTAGTATCAAACACACGGAATGTCTCGGAAAACTCAAAAGTATCTCAAAGAAAACCGCAAACGAAAGAGCAAAAGCGAGCACTCTCTCTCGAAGTCCTATGATCTATACAATTTCTCCCCTTTGGCAACAAGTTACCAAAAGTTCGAAGGTATAGAGCTAAGCGCCACTAGGGACTCTGCTGGCGGCTCTGTGCTGGGTCGATGGAGTGGAGATAGCTGCATCCGCAAAGGCTTCTATCAAGTCTGCCGAGCTGGAGGAGTGGACACTAGAGCTGGAGCTGGAACCGATGGAGCTGTGGGAGGTGCTTGATGTAGTAGCCACAGGGTCATCCCATCGAACAAAGAATCGATCTGGGTCTTGTGGGAACTCGAGCAGGCTGCTCATAATCATCTGGACCAAATCATCTTCCATCTCCTTCATGAGCTCTGCCTTCTCCTCTTGGCTTCCTCAATATCTGCCTCAAGCTTGTTGACGGTGACTGCACTTGATCCACTTGACATCCAGAGCATGGAACTTGTCTTCAACTATCCTCTCAAGACTCTCCTGAGACTGCACTATGCTGGCCAGGCGTAGTTCAATCCTCTGGGTAGCTTCAAGAAGTTGTTCTCCAACGCTCTTGGGTTTTGTTGCTGCTGCTGCTGCTGCTTCCTTCTCAGCTTTGGCTTGTTTCGCAGCTTCAGACTTAGCTTGTCCTTCAACAGATGTGGGATCATCCTCTGTCATCACAACTTCATTGTCCTCATGTTCAGGCTGCAGTGGCAAGTGGGGTCTATCCAACAAGTAGGTGTCCGTGCCAAACTTGGCATTGATGAGCATCTGAATGTGCGGAGCAAACCCACATGACCTCTTCTGGTCTGCTGTTGTCCTCTTGATAGTCTCAACTATCAGGTCCATCACCTTGAAAGGTGCCTTCTGATCTAGAATATGCAGCATGTTGATAGAATACCCTCTTATCATGCGATGATCTCCTGACTTAGGCATCAAAGTATGCCTCAGAATGGTGTTAGTGGTTGGGAGACCTGCCTGAAGATGATACACTGATCCAAGCTTCCATATCTCAACATCTTTTGCTGGTACCTCATTGTACATATTTTCATTGACTCATGGTTTTCTTTGGAATTCCATAGACATCTACATCATCATCTCTTGATATGGAGCATTCAGAAGGTTTCCATTCTTCAACTGTTGAAGAGAATCTACGCCTTCACCATCCATACAATTCGCCATCTGGATAGAAATGTGTTTGTGGCATAGAAGCGCATGATCATCTCATCATTCCATTTGTCGGTTTCGACCAACAAACTCTGCAACACCACATGCGGTGAAGCTCTCATGCACATGTGGGAAGTAGTCTCTGTGCTCTTCACTATCAATATATTCCCGGTCAACATATCCGTGTCAAGAATAATGGGCTTCTTGTCCATGAGCACTGCCTCATAGAAATCTTGTTGCTCTCGGTGTGGAATCTTGAGTCAACAGCTGTCCTTCTCCTGGTGGCATATGGATCAACTTGCCTCCATAGCCTGAGACCTTTGTCCTTCCTTTCCTTCATATTTTCTCGCTCGAGGATGAGCATCATTGTGGATCGGCGGTTTACATGCGAGTTTCAAGAACACATGTGCCTCATCATCGACTCATTGGTGGCACATTGTCCTTCTTCTTCTCTGAAGCAGGAATGTTTCTCACTGTTTTCTTTGGCTTGGCAGCAGCCTTGGCTTGAGCTGCCTTTGCTGGAGCTGATGGCTTAGATTTGGTAGGTGCTCCGCTCGATGGCATCTCCCATCAACTTAGGCTTCTGAGGAGGTTGGGGTGCTTCCTCATCAGAATCTTCTTCAGCTGCTTCATCATGTACTAACCTCTTCCTCTTGGAAGTTTTCTTTACCTTGCTGGAGGTTTCTTCTTCCATGCTCAACTTCTTGGCAACTGTGGACTTCTTCACTTTGCTGGTGCCTTTCTTGGTGTGTTGCCCTTGATAGTCTTTGGCAACCACTTTCCTCTTAGGTTTGGAAGTGATCTCTTCCTCAGCAACAAAGTCAGAATCCTCTTCCTCAGAATTTCTCTTCTTCCTGGCCCTGGTGGCAGCAGCAGGCAAACCACTTGGGGTGCTCCTCTCACCATCATCAGAAAAACTGCTGGCTTCAGGACTAGTGCCTGCCTCTGGAATCTCAACTGGTGATTCAGACCTGTTCTGGCTGTCACTTGCATCAGACATGACTGACAACCTGTGAATAGAATAGGTATAGGCAGAATAGAAGAGTTATCACAAACTGCAGAAGATTTTGTAAAAAGAATGAGTTCAAATTTCAGTTTTAAGTTTTCACAGAATGCATTTCGGTCTGACCGAGGCTAAAATTCGGTGAATCCGAAGTGTCTAAACAGAACCATTCACACCACTTTCGGTTGGACCGAAATGGGTTTCGGTCTAGCCGAGAACACTAGGGTTTCACTAAATCCTCATTTCGGTCTTACCGATTTGCACAACTCGTTGGACCGAAGGTGCAAAGGCAATGGCCGAGGCCAAATCGGTCATCCGAGAATGTAGAATCGGTCACACCGAGATGTGTTCGCGGAAACCTAACCCTAAAATTTTCACTCAATTTCGTTCTAAGAACTAATCTGCTGGATAGGAAGATTTCAAACATGGCAAGAAGCTAGGCAAAACCTATCGTGCATTGAATCGAGGTTGAAGACGAGAGGATCAAACTCACCCTAAGATGGAGTTTTCTACAGCGCAACGCGCGATGAGATTGATTGTTGACGGCGATGGAGACCATGGCGAGGGCGACAAAGCGACGGCGGAGACGATCCGGAGACCACGGCGACGGCAGCTAAGGGTTTGGGGCGAGACGTTTTGAAGGAATAATCAACGCGCTGCCCTCGGTATATATACCTTCTTTGTCGGTGGGACCGAGTTGGAAAACTTCGGTGGCACCGAGATGGTTAATTGCAAGCAGTTACTCACATCGGTCACGCCGAAATTTGCAACTCGGTTTCACCGAGGTGAAAACCTAGATCAATCCAAGTGATTTCGGTCTGTCCGATTTTAGTATATTGGTTTGACCAAAAGTACTTAGAAGGTTTTGGAAGTTAAGCTTTTGACGGATCGGTGGCTCTGAGTGCTCCTCACTCGGTCTGTCCGAAAAAAAACTTGATCAAAGTTTGTGATATAAGCATGAATAGAGTTTGAGACAAGAAAGCATAGATAGCTAGGGGAGGAACTTAGGCATTCTTGTCCATCCATTTGGTCAAAAAGAGATAAAATCCAAAAGACCAAAGCAACAAATGGATGTCCTCGAATGGATAAAATTATGCATCAATCATGCTCACACAATAAGATATCAAATGAAATATGTGTCAAACATGCACAAACAAAACTCTAGCAACTAGCACACAATTTGGCGATGACTAGGTCATCTATATATGAGTATATTGACTTAGGAGTCAAATGAGAACATTTGATCATGGGTCATACTCATCGTTTAAGCACAAGTGGGGTTACCACTTTTACATAATGCATTAATGTGTTCACATCATTTGAAGATGCTTTAGCCCATATCTTTAGAGCAAAGCTCCCCTTGATGTGAGAACCCTTTTAAAGGGTCAAACTAACCTTGGGTTGTCGAGAAGACTTCATGTAGATGTTGAAGATGTGGATGCTCAATGTTGATGAGGATCATCAAGAGTTGGGAGCAATCCTTTGGATTCGGCACTTTCAATACCTACATGGGTTAGTCCCACAAGGAACAAACAAGGATATCCATGGACATAGATTGAAGTACACAATAGATGATGTCCATGAAAGCAATGATTACCTTGTCCCTTGACTTACCAACATGAGGGTTTGTGACTCCATGAACTAGTGCAAGATGTGGAAGTTGATTGCACAAGTTCTTGCCAAAATGAATATGAGTGAAGTATGTTGGCGGAGTCACCCTCAAGAACTCTCTAGTTCTTCTTCTTTGGGATCCACATCATCTTGATGGGAATCCTTGGGGTAGTAGTTGAGCTTGTCGAAGTAGAACTTGAAGTTACCTTGGGAACCCACTTGACCATGGCCTTGGGTGCTTCAATAAATGCATCAATCTCCTCTTGAAGCTTGTCCTTGCCTTTTAGCTTGTGGTCTTGTGGTGGAAGGTCATCTTGAGCTTGTTCCACATTGGAAGAAGTAGGATCATACTTCTCCTTTTGAGAAACAAACTTTGGAGTGGGATATTGACCTTCTTCCCATTCAACACCCTCGGCGTTGAACTTTCGCTCAAAACCAATTCCTTGATTCTTCCGGTGCCTTCCTTGCTTGCGTAACAATTTCCTCAAAGTTCTTGCTTCCGCAAGGCTCTTGTAGACACCTTTCTATAATCCCTTTCAATAAAATATTTTCTTGCTCAAGTGTAACTTGGCTTGAAACATTGTTAGTGGAATCAAGAGAATTACTAGAACCAATTATGTTGCTTCTAGATGAAGAATTTTTCTTATGCTTGTCATGCTTAGTTTTAATAGGTGGCAAGAAATTAGACAAGAGAAGTCGTTTGGCAAGATATGAAGAACTCTTCTTTCAAGATCGTCATTGATAGCTTTTAGGAACTCATGTTCTTGCTCTAGATTGAGCTTCTCGAGCGTAGCTTCTCATGAGATCTTAGGAGCTCTCTATGATCTTCTTGAGTTGTTTCATGAGCTAACTTAAGAGTGTTTAGTTCTTTAGTTAGACGCTCAATCTCCTTCATAGCATTGTCATTCGACTCTTCTCGACTATAAAGACTACTAGCATGTTCATCATTACTAGGCTCACTAGATTTGTCATGTAAAAGCTCATCTTCACCAAGCAAGTCATCCTCATCACTATCAAAGTCAATGAATTCAGGTGTGATACCTTGGGGCCTTTTGCCATGAAGCATCTTCCAATTCCTTCATTTGGTGAATCAAATATGTCATAGGAGTTGAAGTTGGAGGATACGAGAGCAAGACCGCAACACCTTCATCTTGATCAGATTCGAGTTGGAGTGATAGCTTCTTTCGGAGTGATTGTCTGAGTCGGAGCCGAGACCCATTCACCAACATGAGCTTGATGTTTTCTTCTTGTGTAGCTCCTTAATGACTTGTCTTTCCTTTCCGAATCCTTGCTTCTCCGAGAGGATCTTCGCTCATAACGATCATCTCTACTCCTTCTCTCTTCCGAGGCGACTCTTCTCTTGAGCTTCTTCTTCTTGGAGATTCTTCTCTTCTCTTGTGGGGAGTCGAACACTCATTTGAGTAGTGTCCGGTCTTCCACAATTGTAGCAGTTTCGATCACGACTAGAAGATCTCTTTTCATCATATGATCTAGACTTTGAGCTTCTTTCCTTGCTTCTACTCTTGTAGAATTTGTTGAAGTTCTTCACCATTAGGCTTATCTCTTCATTGGAAACTAGCTTGTCACTTGAGGTTGTGGGAGCTTCAACTGTAGCTTTGTAAGCACCACTTGACTTGTTGTGAAGCTCTTCCTTGTCTTTAAGTGTCATCTCATGAGCAACAATCCTTCCAATGACTTCGGTAGGCTTGAGATCCTTGTAGTTTGGCATCATTTGGATCAAAGTGCACACGGTGTCATACTTTCCATCCAAAGCTCTGAGGATCTTCTTGATGATGAATCGGTCGGTCATTTCTTCGCTTCCTAAGCCGGCCATCTCATTTGTGATGAGAGCAAGCCTAGAGTACATTTCAGCGACTCCTTCACCTTCCTTCATCTTGAACTTGTCAAGTTGACCTTGAAGAACATCTAGCTTTGATTCCTTCACGGACTCGGTACCTTCGTGCATTTCGACCAAAGTATCCCAAATCTCTTTTGCATTCTCAAGACGGCTGATCTTGTTGAATTCCTCGGGACACAAAGCATTGAAGAGAATGTCACAAGCTTGAGCATTGTTCAGAACATCCGCAACTCATCCGCTGTAGCTTCGCGATCCGAACTTTTCCTTCCTCGAAGAACTCACCTTGCAAGCCAACACAAATAATGCCCCATGCGGTAGGGTTATGTCCAAGAATATGCATTTTCATTTTGTGCTTCCAACTAGCAAAATTTGAACAATCAAAGTAAGGACCTCTACGAAAATTATCCTCACTAGACGCCATACTCTCCTAGGTTGTGAAACCAAGCTTATGGAGTCCAATGCAATGGAAACCAATCCAATGGAGACCAAAGCTCTGATACCACTTGTAGGATCGGAAGTATGTCTAGAGGGGGGGGTGATTAGACTACTTGACAATTTAAAAGTTTAGCCTTTTGATTAGGACAAGTTTTTAGCAAGTTCACAATGATGACCAAGTCAAGTATCACCCTACACATGCAATTCTAGAGTTATGGCAGCGGAAAGTAAATTGCACATGTAGTAAATAGAGGAGGAGAAGAGCAAACGCAGTTTGGAGACACGGAGATTTTTCTCGTGGTTCTGATAGGTGGTGCTATCGTCAATCCACGTTGATGGAGACTTCAACCCACGGAGGGTAACGGCTGCGAGAGTCCACGGAGGGCTCCACCCACGAAGGGTCCACAAAGAAGCAACCTTGTCTATGCCATCATGGCTTACGCCCACGGAGGACTAGCCATACTCGGGGTAGATCTTCACGAAGTAGGCGATCTCCTTGCCCTTACAAACTTCTTGGTTCAACTCCACATCTTGACGGAGGCTCCCAAGCGACACCTAACCAATCTAGGAGGCACCACCCTCCAAAAGGTAATAGATGGTGTTGGTGATGATGAACTCCTTGCTCTTGTGCTTCAAATGATAATCTCACCAACACTCAACTCTCCTCACTGATTTGGCTGTGGTGGAAGAAGGGATTGAGTGGAAAGCAACTTGGGAAGGCTAGAAATCAAGTTTCATATGGTGGGAGTGGAGCAACTTGATCTCAACACAAGGGTAGGTAGTTTTCTTCTCGAAATGTAAGGTAGGAGTGGTAGTTCTTTCGATGGCTCTCTCCACGAATGAAGAGGAGGTGGAGGGTATTTATAGCCTCCACACAAAATCCAACCGTTACACACATTTGACCAATCTCGGTCAGACCGAAGTTGACAACTCGGTGAGACCGAAAGTTCAAATCTTGTGAACGTTGGGATTTTCGGTGGGACCGAAAATACAATCTCGGTTTGTCCGATTCTTCCAAAGACTAGGGTTTGCCATTCTCGGTGGGACCGACTTTATCATCTCGGTGACACCGATTTGATTACAGAAGGTTACAGAAGCTTGGCAACACTAGTTTCGGTGAGACCGAGTTTGGAATCGGAAAATCCGAAATTACTAGGGTTTGGGTATATGGCTGAGGTGGTTCATCTCGGTGTGACTGAGTTTATGGAATCGGTGGGACCGAGATTACTTATGAGCATATGTTGGAATGAAAGATTGTCGATGTTTGGGAGATAGATCACTAAGCACTTTGAGCAACCAGATCATCAACATAACCTCATCCCCTTTTAATAGTATTGGCTTTCCTATGGACTCAATGTGATCATGGATCACTAAACCAAAAATGGAGTCTTGAGCTTTTGCCAATGCTTTCCTTAGCATTTTGAGGGGTCCACATCATCAGTCATTGCCATACCCATATCACTGAACTTTCTGAAATATTCTCAAGAAACAATTAGTTCAATGATATATATGTTGTTATTAATTACCAAAACCACCCGGGGATTAGTTGCACTTTCAGATATGTCTCCAACGTATCTACTTTTCCAAACACTTTTACCCTTATTTTGGACTGTAACTTGCATGATTTGAATGAAACTAACCCGGACTGACGCTGTTTTCAGCGGAACTTCCATGATGTTGTTTTATGTGTAGAAAATAAAAGTTCTCGGAATGACCTGAAAATCCACGGAGACAAGTTTTGGAAAATATAAAAAATACTGGCGAAAGAATCAAGACCAGGGGGCCCACACCCTGTCCACGAGGGTGGGGGGCGCGCCCTCCCCCTGGGTGCGCCCCCTGTCTCGTGGGCCCCCTGAGGCTCCACCGACCTCAATTCCAACTCCATATATTCCGTTTCGCGGAGAAAAAAATCAGAGAGAAAGTTTCTTTGCATTTTACGATACGGAGCCGCTGCCAACCCCTAATCTCTCTCGGGAGGACTGATCTGGATTCCGTTCGGGGCTCCAAAGAGGGGGATTCATCGCCGTCGTCATCATCAACCATCCTCCATCACCAATTTCATGATGCTCACCGCCGTGCGTGAGTAATTCCATCGTAGGCTTGCTAGACGGTGATGGGTTGGATGAGATTTACCATGTAATCAAGTTAGTTTTGTTAGGGTTTGATCCCTAGTATCCACTATGTTCTGAGATTGATGTTGCTGTGACTTTGCTATGCTTAATGCTTGTCACTAGGGCCCGAGTGCCATGATTTCAGATCTGAACCTATTATGTTTTCATGAATATATGTGTGTTCTTGATCCTATCTTGCAAGTCTATAGTCACCTATTATGTGTTAACAACCCCTAAGTGACAATAATCGGGATACTTCTCGGTGATGACCGTAGTTTGAGGAGTTCATGTATTCATCAAGTGCTAATGCTTTGGTCCGGTTCTCTATTAAAAGGAGGCCTTAATATTCCTTAGTTTCCGCTAGGACCCCGCTGCCACGGGAGGGTAGGACAAAAGATGTCATGCAAGTTCTTTTCCATAAGCACGTATGACTATATTCGGAATACATGCCTACATTACATTGATGAACTGGAGCCTGTTCCGTCTCACCCTATGTTATAGCTATTACATGAGGAATCGCATCCGACATAATTATCCATCACTGATCCAATGCCTACGAGCTTTTCACATCTTGTGTTTCGCTTATTTACTTTTCCGTTGCTACTGTCACAATTACTACAAAACTATTATCTTTACTTTTGCCATATTACCTTTATTATCATACTACTTTGCTACTAAATACTTTGCTGCAGATACTAAGTTATCCAAGTTGGTTGAATTGACAACTCAACTGCTAATACTCAATAATATTCTTTGGCTCCCCTTGTGTCGAATCAATAAATTTGGGTTGAATACTTTTCCCTCGAAAGCTGTTGTGATCCCCTACACTTGTGGGTTATCAAGACTAATTTCTGGCGCCGTTCCCGGGGAGCATAGCTCTATTATTTGAGTCACTTGGGATTTATATCTGTTGATCATTATGAGGAACTCGAAAGACGAAAGAAGCAATATTTTGCCCTCAACTACGAGGGGAGGTAAGGAACTGCCATCTAGCTCTGCACTAGATTCTCCTTCTGTTTTGAGTAAGCTTGCGACACCTAAACCTGCTATTGCTTTGAATTCTGATATGTCGCATGTTATTAATGATGCCACTTCTTGTATGCATGATACCTATGATGAAACTACTTATGTGCGTGATACCACTTTGCCATCAGGTGAATTTCTTGATGAACAACTTGCTAGGGTTAGAGAGAATGGAATTATTGAAGATGCTATTATTGATGATAGTGATGATGAAAGTTCTCCCCCTGATTATGAATTACCTGTTGTTCCTGAGGGTTATGTTATGGAAGAGGAAGCTGCTAGAGATATCTTTGCTTGCAAAGATAGATATGATCTTAAGAAAGTATTAGCTAAATGGAAGCAGCAATCTCTTAATGCTAGAATGAAACTTGACCCTACTTTTGCTACTTCACCTATCTGTGTTACTGATAAGGATTATGAATTCTCTGTTGATCCTGAGATTATTACTTTGGTTGAATGTGATCCTTTTTATGGCTATGAATCTGAAACTATGGTGGCACATCTTACCAAGTTAAATGATACAGCCACCCTGTTTACTAATGATGAGAAGTCTAGCTATTATTATATCCTTAAGATATTTCCATTCTCATTAAAGGGTGATGCTAAGACTTGGTTTAATTCTCTTGATCCTGGTTGTGTGCGTAGTCCCCAGGATATGATTTATTACTTCTCTGCTAAATATTTCCCTGCTCATAAGAGACAAGCTGCCTTACGGGAAATATATAATTTTGTGCAAATCAAATAAGAGAGTCTCCCACAAGCTTGGGGGAGGCTTCTCCGATTACTTAATGCTTTGCCTGATCATCCTCTTAAGAAAAATGAAATACTTGATATCTTCTATAATGGACTAACCGATGCTTCCAAGGACTACTTGGATAGTTGTGCTGGTTGTGTTTTCAGGGAAAGAACAGTCGACAAAGCTGAATTATTATTGAATAATATGTTGACTAATGAAAATAATTGGACTCTTCCTGAGCCAATTCCTGAGGCAATTCCTGAACTAATTGAGCCTACTCCTGAGCCTATTCCTAAACCAACTCCGAAGAAGAGAGGTGTTTTATTTCTCTCAGTCCTGAAGATATGCAGGAGGCAAAGAAATCAATGAAATAAAAAGGTATTAAAGCTGAAGATGTTAAGAATTTACCTCCTATTGAAGAAATACATGGTCTTAATATACCGCCTATTGAAGAAACACATTGTCTTGATAACCCGACACAGGTAGTAAAGGTAAATTCCCTCTACTAAATTTCATAGCCCATGCTTAGATGAATTTGATGACTTTATGGCTAGACAAGAAAGTTTTAATGCTTATGTTGGTAGAGAATTAAAGAACAATGCTTTTGAGATAGGACGCTTGAGTGATAATATGGCTAGAGTTAAACGTGAACTTAAACTCATTAGCAAATATGCTTCTATGGTTGCTACTCAAGCTGAGCAAGTACTTAAAGCTCAAAATGATTTGCTTGATGAATTAAATAATAAACATGACTTTGATATTAGAGTGGCTACTAGAACTGGTAGAATGACTCAGGAACCTTTGTATCCTGAAGGCCACCCTAAGAGGATCAAGCAAGATTCTCAGAGAAACAATGTAGAGGCACCTAGTTCTTCTAAAAGAAGAAAAAGAAAAACGATAGGACTTTGCATGCTTCTAGTGAACCTGTTGTAGACACACCTGAGAATCCCAATGATATCTCTGTTTCTGATGCTGAAACACAATCAGGTGATGAACTTGAACCTAGTGATAATGTTAATGATAATGTTCATTTTGATGCTCAACCTAGCAAAAATAATGATGTAGAGATTGAACCTGCTGTTGTTCTTGATAACCCACAATCAAAGAATCAACGTTATGATAAGAGAGATTTTATTGCTAGGAAGCATGGTAGAGAAAGAGAACCATGGGTTCAGAAACCCATGCCCTTTCCTCCTAAACCATCCAAGACAAAGGATGATGAGGATTTTGAGCGCTTTGCGGAAATGATTAGACCTATCTTCTTACGCATGCGCTTAACTGATATGCTTAAAGTAAACCCTTATGCTAGATATATGAAGGATATCATTACAAACAAAAGAAAGATACCGGAAGCTGAAATTTCCACCATGCTTGCTAATTACACTTTTAAGGGTGGAATACCAAAGAAACTTGGAGACCCCGGGGTACCAACCATACCATGCTCCATTAAAAGAAACTATGTTAAAACTGCTTTATGTGATCTTGGAGCCGGTGTTAGTGTTATGCCTCTCTCTTTATATCGTAGACTTGAATTGAGTAAGTTGACACCTACTGAAATATCTTTGCAAATGGCTGATAAATCAACTGCTATACCTATTGGTATTTGTGAGGATGTGCCTGTTGTGGTTAAAAATGTCACTGTCTTAACGGACTTTGTTATTCTTGATATTCCTGAGGATGATAGTATATCGATTATCCTTGGTAGACCCTTTTTGAATACTGGAGGGGCTGTTATTGATTGCAACAAAGGCAATGTCACTTTTCATGTTAATGGTAATGAGCATACGGTACACTTTCCGAGGAAACAATCTCAAGTTCATAGCATCAATTCTATTGGAAAAGTTCCAAATATCATTATTGGAGGTTTTGAATTTCCTCCCCCTACTGTCAAGAAAAAGTATGATATTCTTATTGTTGGGGATGTTCATATCCCCGTTGAGGTAACTTAGAGTTATTCAAAATTTCTCCGGTTCCGTGTTATTCGGAATGAGTTTGTTAACAAGACTTGATCAACCTTGTTAGTGGATTCATTTTGATGATCATGAGATGGATGAAACTAGAAGGCACAACCTTCTGTACCCTCTTTTTACTTTCTGTTATTTAGAATAAATAAAGCAAAAATAGTATTATCCGTCTGTTTTCTGAATTATCCGTGCAATAAAAAAAATTCGAAAATAAAAGTTCTCCAAATGCCCTGCAAATTTAGTATGATTTTTATGGAATATCTGAGGATTTTAGGCACTGAAATCATTGCAGGAGGGGCAAGCACCAGGCCACGAGGGTGGAGGGCGCGCCCACACCCCCTGGGTGTGTTGGGGAACATAGCAATAATTCAAAATTTTCTACGCATCACAAAGATCAATCTATGGAGAGACTAGCAACGAGAGAGAGGGGAGTGCATCTTCATACCCTTGAAGATCACGATGCGGAAGCGTTACAAGAACGCGGATGAGGGAGTCGTACTCGCGGCGATTCAAATTGCAGAAGATCTAATCTAACGCCGAATGGATGGCGCCTCTGCGTTCAACACACGTATAGCCCGGGGACGTCTCCTCCTTCTTGATCCAGCAAGGGGAGAGGAGAAGTTGAGGGAGAGCTCCGGTAGCACGACGGCGTGGTGGTGGAGCTTGCAGTTCTCCGATAGGGCTTCGCCAAGCACTACTGAGGAGGAGGTGGAGGTGGACAGGGGGAGGGCTGCGCCAGGGGCAAGGGGTGAAGCTCCCATGCGCCTCCCCACTATATATAGGGGTGGAGGGGGCTGGTTTCTTGCCCTCCAAGTCCATTGGGGCATTGGCAAAGGTGGGAGGAAAGAAATCCCATCATTTCCTTCCCCACCGATTGTTATCCCCCCTTTTTAGGGATCTTGATATTATCCCTTTGGGATATGATCTTATTCCTTCTAAGGGGGATCTTGTGCGCTTGACCAGGGGTGTGGGGCCTTGCCCCACTACCACGTTCATGTGGGTCCCCCATGCAGTGGCCCCACTCCGAACCTTCTAGAACCTTCCGGTACAATACCAAAAATCCCGAACATTTTCCGGTGGCAAAATAGGACTTCCCATGTATAAATCTTTACCTCCTGACCATTCCGGAACTCCTCGTGACGTCCAGGATCTCATCCGGTACTCCGAACAACATTCGATAACTGCATACTAATTCCCATAACAACTCTAGCGTCCCCGAACCTTATGTGTGTAGACCCTACGGGTTCGGGAATCATGCAGACATGACCGAGACAGCTCTCTTGTCAATAACCAACAGTGGGATCTGGATACCCATGTTGGCTCCCACATGTTCCACGATGATCTCATCGGATGAACCTTGATGTCAAGGATTCAAGCAATCCCGTATACAATTCCCTTTGTCAATCGGTACGTTACTTACCCGAGATTCGATCGTCGGTATCCCAATACCTCGTTCAATCTCGTTACCGGCAAGTCACTTTACTCGTTCCATAATGCATGATCCTGTGAATAACTACTTAGTCACATTGAGCTCATTTTGATGATGCATTACCGAGTGGGCCCAGAGATACCTCTCCGTCACACAGAGTGACAAATCCCAGTCTCGATTCGTGCCAACCCAACAGACACTTTCGGAGATACCCGTAGTGCACCTTTATAGCCACCCAGTTACGTTTGGACGTTTGGTACACCCAAAGCATTCCTACAGTATTCGGGAGTTGCACAATCTCATGGTCTAAGGAAATGATACTTGACATTAGAAAAGCTTTTAGCAAACGAACTACACGATCTTGTGCTATGCTTTGGATTGGGTCTTGTCCATCACATCATTCTCCTAATGATGTGATCTCGTTATCAATGACATCCAATGTCCATGGTTAGGAAACCATAACCATCTATTGATCAATGAGCTAATCAACTAGAGGCTCACTAGGGATATGTTGTGGTCTATGTATTCACACATGTATTATGGTTTCCAGTTAATACAATTATAGCATGAACAATAGACAATTATCATGAACAAGGAAATATAATAATAACCATTTTATTATTGCCTCTAGGGCATATTTCCAACAGTCTCCCACTTGCACTAGAGTCAATAATCTAGTTCACATCACTATGTGATTGTAATGAATCCAACACCCATTGGGTTTGATCATATCTCGCCAGAGAGAGGTTATTAGTCAACGGGTCTGAATCTTTCAGATCCGTGTGTGCTTTACAAATCTCTATGTCATCTCCTAGATATAGCTACCACGTGCTATTTGGAACTATTCCAAATAACTGCTCTACTATACGAATCCGGTCTACTACTTAGAGTCATCCAGATTAGTGTCAAAGTTTGCATCGGCGTAACCCTTTACGACGAACTCTTTTACCACCTCCATAATCGAGAAAATTCCTTAGTCCACTATTTACTAAGGATAACCTTGACCGCTGTCCTGTGATCTATTCCTGGATCACACTTGTACCCCTTGACTGACTCATGGCAAGGCACACTTTGGGTGTGGTACACAGCATAGCATACTGTGGATTCTACGTCTAAAGCATAGGGGACGACCTTCGTCCTTTCTCTCTCTTCTGCCGTGGTCAGGTCTTGAGTCTTACTCAATACTCACACCTTATAACACAGCCAAGAACTCCTTCTTTGCCGATCTATTTTGAACTCCTTCAAAATCTTGTCACGGTGCGTACCCATTTGAAAGTACTATCAAGCAATTTTGATCTATCCTTATAGATCTTGATGCTCAATGTTCAAGTAGCTTAATCCAGGTTTTCCATTGAAAAACAGTTTTCAAATAACCCTATATGATTTCCAGAAATTCTACATCATTTCCAATCAACAGTATGTGAACAACATATACTCATCAGAAATGCTATAGTGCTCCCACTCACTTCTTTGGAAATACAAGTTTCTCATAAACATTGTATAAACCCAAAATCTTTGATCATCTCATCAAAGCGTATATTCCAACTCCGAGATGCTTACTCCAGTCATTAAAGGATTGCCGGAGCTTTGCATACTTGTTAGCATATTTTTAGGGTTGACAAAACCTTCTGGTTGTATCACATACAACCTTTCCTCAAGAAAATCATTGAGGAAACAATGTTTTGACATCCTATCTGCAAGATTTCATAAATAATGCGGAACTACTAATATAATTTCAACGGACTCTTAGCATCGCTGCTACGAGTGAGAATGTCTCATCGTAGTCAACTCCTTGAACTTGTTGGAAAACATCTTAGCGACAAGTCGAGCTTTCTTAATGGTCACACTTACCATCATTGTCCGTCTTCCCTTTTAAAATCCATCTGTACCCAACAGCCTTACGACCATCAAGTAGTTCTTCCAAAGTCTACACTTTGTTTTATACATGGATCCTCTCTCGGATTTTATGGCCTCGAGCCATTTGTCGGAATCCGGGCCCACCATCGCTTCTCCACAGCTCGTAGGTTCATTATTTTCTAGCAACATGACCTCCAAGATAGGATTACCGTACCACTCCGAAGCAGTAACGCGTCCTTGTCGACCTACGAAGCTTGGTAGTGACTTTATCCGAAGTTTCATGATCACTATCATAATCTTCCACTTCAACTAGTGTAGGCGCCACAGGAACAACTTCCTATGCCCTTCTACAGATTGGATGAAGTGATGGTTCAGTAACCTCATCAAGTCTCCACCATCCTCCCACTCAATTCTTTCAAGAGAAACTTTTCCTCGAGAAAGGACCCATTTCTAGAAACAATCACTTTTGCTTCCGGATCTGAAATAGGAGGTATACCCAACTGTTTTGGGTGTCCTATGAAGATGCATTTATCCGCTTTGGGTTTGAGCTTATCAGGCTAAAACTTTTCCACATAAGCGTCGCAGCCCCAAACTTTTAAGAAATGACAGCTTAGGTTTCTCTAAACCATAGTTCATACGCTGTCATCTCAACGGAATTACGTGGTGCCCTATTTGAAGTGAATGCGGTTGTCTCTAATGCCTAACCCTTAAACGATAGTGGTAATTCGATAAGAGAAATCATGGTATGCACCATATCCAATAGGGTGCAGCTATGATGTTCGGACACACCATCACACTATGGTGTTCCATGCGGTATTAGTTGTGAAACAATTTCCACAATGTCTTAATTGTATACCAAACTCATAACTCAGATACTCATTTCTATGATCATATCATAGACATTTTATCCTCTTGTCACAAAGATCTTCAACTTCACTCTGAAATTACTTGAACCTTTCAATAATTCAGACTTGTGTTTCATCAAGTAAATATAGTCAGCATCTACTCAAATCATCTATGAAGTAAGAATATAATGATATCCACTGCGTGCCTCGGCACTCATTGGACTACACACATCAAAATGTATTACTTCCAACAAGTTGCTTTCTTCTTCCATCTTACTGAAAATGAGGCTTTTCAGTCATCTTGCCCATGTGGTATGATTTGCATGTCTCAAGTGATTCGAAATCAAGTGAGTCCAAATGATCCATCTGCATGGAGTTTCTTCATGCGTACATACCAATAGATATGGTTCGCATGTCTCAAACTTTTCAAAAAATGAGTGAGTCCAAAAGATCCATCAACATGGAGCTTCTTCATGCATTTTATACCAATATGACTCAAATGGTAGTGCCACAAGTAGGTGGTAGTATCATTACTATCTTACATCTTTTGGCATGAACATGTGTATCACTACGATCAAGATTCAATAAACCATTTATTTTAGGTGCAAGACCATTAAAGGTATTATTCAAATAAACAGAGAAACCATTATTCTCCTTAAATGAACAACCGTATTGCGATAAACATAATCCAATCATGTCTATGCTCAACACAAACACCAAATAACAATTATTTAGGTTTAACACCAATCCCGATGGTAGAGGGAGCGTGCGATGTTTGATAACATCAACCTTGGAAATACTTCCAACACATATCGTCACCTCGCCTTCAGCTAGTCTCCGTTTATTCCGTAGCCTTTTATTTCGAGTTACTAACACTTAGCAACTGAACCGGTATCTATTACCCTGGTGCTACTAGGAGTACTAGTAAAGTACACATTAATATAATGTATATCCAATATACTTCTGTTGACCTTACCAGCCTTCTCATCTACCAAGTATCTAGGGTAGTTCTGCTTCAGTGACCGTTCCCCTCATTACAGAAGCACTTATTCTCGGGTTTGGGTTCAAACTTTGGGTTTCTTCACTAGTGCAGCAACTGGTTTGTCGTTTCATGAAGTATACCTTCTTGCCCTTGCCCTTCTCGAAACAAGTGGTTTCACTAACCATCAACAATTGATGCTCCTTCTTGATTTCTACTTTCGCAGTGTCAAACATCGCGAATAGCTCAAGGATCATCATATCTATCCCTGATATGTTATAGTTCATCATGAAGCTCTAGTAGCTTGGTGGCAGTGACTTTGGAGAACCATCACTATCTCTTACGGAATATTAACTCCCACTTGATTCAAGTGATTGTAGTACTCAGACAATCTGAGAACATGCTCAACGATTGAGCTTTTCTCCATTAGTTTGCAGGCTTAAGAAACTCGTCAGAAGTCTCATACCTCTTGACGTGGGCACGAGCCTGAAATCCCAATTTCAGCCCTTTGAACATCTCTTATGTTCTGCAACGTTTCAAAATCATCTTCGGCGCCTCAATTCTAAACCGTTTAACATTACCGAACTATCACGTAGTCATCAAAACGTGTATGTCAGATGTTTGCAACATCCACAGACAATGTTCGAGGTTCAGCACACCGAGCGGTGCATTAAGTACATAAGCCTTCTGCGTTGCAAAGAGGACAATCCTCAGTTTACGGACCTAGTAAGCATAATTGCTACTATCAACTTTCAACTAAATTTTCTCTAGGAACATATCTAAAACAGTAGAACTAAAGCGCAAGTTACAACATAATTTGCGAAGACCTTTTGACTATGCTTATGATAATTAAGTTCATCTAATTTAATGAACTCCCACTCAGATGGACATCCCTCTAGTCATCTAAGTGATACATGATCCGAGTCAACTAGGCCGTGTCCGATCATCACGTGAGACGGACTAGTCATCACCGGTGAACATCTTCATGTTGATCGTATCTACTATACGACTCATGTTCGACCTTTCGGTCTCTTGTGTTCCGAGGCCATGTCTGTACATGCTAGGCTCGTCAAGTCAACCTAAGTGTTTTGCATGTGTAAATCTGGCTTACACCCGCTGTATGCGAACGTTAGAATCTATCAGACCCGATCATCACGTGGTGCTTCGAAACAACGAACTTTCACAATGGTGCACAGTTAGGGGGAACACTTTCTTGAAATTTTAGTGAGGGATCATCTTATTTATGCTACCGTCGTTCTAAGCAAATAAGATGTAAACATGAAAAACATCACATGCAAATCATAAAGTGACATGATATGGCCAATATCATCTTGCGCCTTTGATTTCCATCTTTGAGGCACGGCATGATCACCTTCGTCACCGGCATGACACCATGATCTCCATCATCGTGTCTTCATGAAGTTATCTCGCCAACTATTACTTCTACTACTATGGCTAACGGTTAGCAATAAAGTAAAGTAATTACATGGCATTTTCAATGACATGCAGGTCATACAATAAATTAAGACAACTCCTATGGCTCCTGCCGGTTGTCATACTCATCGACATGCAAGTCGTGATTCCTATTACAAGAACATAATCAATCTCATACAACACATATCAGTCATCACATTCTTTTGGCCATATCACATCACATAGCATACCCTGCAAAAACAAGTTAGACGTCCTCTAATTGTTGTTGCATGTTTTACGTGGCTGCTATGGGTTTCTAGAAAGAACGTTTCTTACCTACGCAAAAGCCACAACGGTGATATGCCAATTGCTATTTACCCTTCATAAGGACCCTTTTCATCAAATCCGATCCGACTAAAGTGGGAGAGACTGGCACCCGCTAGCCACCTTTATGCAACAAGTGCATGTCAGTCCGTGGAACCTGTCTCACGTAAGCGTACGTGTAAGGTCGGTCCGGACCGCTTCATCCCACAATGCTGCCGAATCAATATAAGACTAGTAACGGTAAGCAAATTGAACAAATCATCACCCACAACTACTTTGTGTTCTACTCGTGCATAGAATCTACGCATAGACCTAGCTCTGATACCACTATTGGGGAACGTAGCAATAATTAAAAATTTTCTATGCATCACCAAGATCAATCTATGGAGAGACTAACAAAGAGAGAGAGGGGAGTGCATCTTCATACCCTTGAAGATCACGATGCAGAAGCGTTACAAGAATGCGGATGAGGGAGTCGTACTCGCGGTAATTCAAATTGCGGAAGATCCGATCTAACGCCGAACGGACGGCGCCTCCGCGTTCAACACACGTACAGCCCGGGGATGTCTCCTCCTTCTTGATCCAGCAAGGGGAGAGGAGAAGTTGAGGGAGAGCTCCGGCAGCACGATGGCGTGGTGGTGGAGCTTGCAGTTCTCCGATAGGGCTTCGCCAAGCACTACTGAGGAGGAGATGGAGTTGGAGAGGGGGAGGGCTGCGCCAGGGGCAAGGGGTGAAGCTCCCATGCACCTCCCCACTATATATAGGGGTGGAGGGGGCTGGTTTCTTGTCCTCCAAGTCCATTGGGGCGTTGGCAAAGGTGGGAGGAAAGAAATCCCATCATTTTCTTCCCCACCGATTGTTATGCCCCCTTTTTAGGGATCTTGATCTTATCCCTTCGGGATATGATCTTATTCCTTCTAAGGGGGGATCTTGGTGCGCCTTGACTAGGGGTGTCGGGCCTTGCCCCCACTACCCACATTCATGTGGGTCCCCCCATGCAGGTGGGCCCCACTCCAGAACCTTCTAGAACCTTCCCGGTACAATACCAAAAAATCCCGAACATTTTCCGGTGGCCAAAATAGGACTTCCCATATATAAATCTTTACCTCCGGACCATTCCGGAACTCCTTGTGATGTCCGGGATCTCATCCGGTACTCCGAACAACGATCGGTAACTGCATACTAATTCCCATAACAACTCTAGCGTCACCGAACCTTATGTGTGTAGACCCTACGGGTTCGGGAATCATGCAGGCATGACCGAGACAGCTCTCTGGACAATAACCAACATCGGGATCTGGATACCCATGTTGGCTCCCACATGTTTCACGATGATCTCATTGGATGAACCACGATGTCAAGGATTCAGGCAATCCCGTATACAATTCCCTTTGTCAATCGGTACGTTACTTACCCGAGATTCGATCGTCGGTAGCCCAATACCTCGTTCAATCTCGTTACCGGCAAGTCACTTTACTCGTTCCGTAATGCATGATCCCATGACTAACTACTTAGTCACATTGATCTCATTATGATGATGCATTACCGAGTGGGCCCAGAGATACCTCTCCGTCACACGGAGTGACAAATCCCAGTCTCGATTCGTGCCAACCCAACAGACACTTTCGGAGATACCCGTAGTGCACCTTTATAGCCACCCAGTTACGTTGTGACGTTTGGCACACCAAAAGCATTCCTACGGTATCCGGGAGTTGCACAATCTCATGGTCTAAGGAAATGATACTTGACATTAGAAAAGCTTTTAGCAAACGAACTACACGATCTTGTGCTATGCTTAGGATTGGGTCTTGTCCATCACATCATTCTCCTAATGATGTGATCCCGTTATCAATGACATCCAATGTCCATGGTCAGGAAACCATAACCATCTATTGATCAACGAGCTAATTAACTAGAGGCTCACTAGGGACATGTTGTGGTCTATGTATTCACACATGTATTACGGTTTCCAATTAATACAATTATAGCATGAACAATGGACAATTATCATGAACAAGGAAATATAATAATAACCATTTTATTATTGCCTCTAGGGCATATTTCCAACAAGGCGCACCCCCGTGTCTCGTGGGCCCACGGTGGCCCCCCTCCACTTATGCCAGCACCCACACACTCCATCTTCTTCCCAAAAAATCCCCATCCAGCTCAAGCACGAGTTCTGGCTCATTTTACTGCGATTTTCGATCTCCTTGCTCAAAGCACCATTCGCAAAACAACTTTGGGAGTTTGTTGCTTTGTATGTGACTCCTCCATTGGTCCAATTAGTTTTTGTTCTAGTGCTTTATTCATTGCAGATTTTTGCTGCATAGGTGACCATGTTCTTGAGCTTGCATGTCAAATTTATGAGGTCCCAAGTAATTCTAATGCATGATATAGGCTCTAGGCACTTGTAGGAGTAGTTGCTACCAATCTTGTTTAGTTTTATTCACGTTTATTTTGAAGTTACTAAAATTTCAGAAATTTTTCAGAAAAAGAAATATGTCTAGGAGAATGTGCCAAGGTGGTTCCTCAGTAAAGAAAGGACCCAGGATTGCTATACGTGAGCAAGACGATGAACTACCGAGGGACGCAGAAGTACGAGCTTGTGAGTGGCCATCCGACGATTTTATGGTCAAAACAGGCTTTAAGTAGGAATTTGACGCATATGTGCGTAATGCCGATCTGGAGGACTTCTTACAAGATAAGTGTCCTTAGTACAATCAATTGACTGATTCATTTGTGCGAAGGTTTTAAATATAAATGTACACGTAATTCTCCGAGTGTCTTATTTGATATCTATGATACATCTTATACCATGGACTTAGAGGATCTTACCACTGCTTGCAAACTTCCGCAGTGGGGTAATATTAATGATCCCCACAAATCTGAATTTAGAGATTTTCTTACTAGTATTACTATGGGAGAATCTAGGGACATAGCATAAGCTACCATAGGGAGCATTCATTTTCCTGCTATACATTATTTTGCTCTTTTTATTGGTAGATGCATTAACGGTAAAGATGAAGCATGTCATATGTGTGTCCCTGATCTTTGTGTCCTCAAGAGTGCCATGTTAGGTTATAAAGATTATAACTTGGGGGCAATAGTTGCACGTAGGTTGCATAATAATGGTAGGGCTGGAGATTTATTTGGAGGAATTTATGCGACCCGTGTGGCCAATTATCTTGGTATAGCCCCACGAGAGGGCGATATGATATTGCCTCCTGCTTATTTAGATTATGACGCTATGGTCAAACATCATTTTCTTAGGAGGAATGAACAATTCCTCCAGTATCGACTAATCTTTTATAGACATAGCTCTGTCCATGTTACTCTTCCTGCTCCTTTCCTTTTTGATTACCAGGCAAAAGGAAGATATGTTGTTACCAGGGAGGAAGCAGTTGAACACGAGGGGAGAGCAGAGGCGGCTCGCCAACATGCCGCAACTTGGGAGGCATTTGCTGCTGCATCTTAGTACGACCCCAGTTACAACTACGGGTATCAGCCAGGCTACCCTTGGTAGTAGACCAACTTAGGCCAAAAGCTTAAGCTCGGGGAAGTATGTATTTCTCACCGACTTTACATTCATGTTCACACGCTATTCTAGTCATCTGTGCTCATACTCTTTCATTGTACTATCCATGCTAGTTTAATTTCTTTTTCTCGCTTTCTTCTTGTGTGTTTGATAAACCTTAAGAAAAACCAAAAAAATTAGTTAGTTTAATTTCCATGCTTGTAGTAGAAATTAAAATGAAAACGCAAAAAGATTTCTTGTTCTTCTTTTTTACTTGTTGGGAGCTTTCCCGTGTAAATAGTTTTATTTTATTTTCTTTTCTTTGGGGGTCGAGAGTAGAAGACCATATTAAAAATGATTAGTGGCACTCATATGCATGATTGTCTTAGAGCCTATATTACTCTGTCTTCTCTATTGAGTTGAATGCTTGCAGATTCTAGCTTAGTCCAATGCACGTGCACTATTATTATTATACACATCGTTCGGTCGTGCAAGTGAAAGGCAATAATGACGATATGATGGACTAATTGAGATGGGAGAAACTGGTATGAACTCGACCTCTCTTGTTTTTCTAAATATGATGAGTTCATCGTTCCTGATTCAGCTTATTATGAAGTAAACATATTTGAAACGACATTTAGAGATTATAGTTGCTGGTGCCATGCTTGATTAGCTATGAGTTATAATGGTTTACCTTGCGTGCCAACATGCTATTAGAATGATTATGATGTGGTATGATGGGATGGTATCCTCCTTTGAATGAATTGAGTGACTCGACTTGGCACATGTTCACACATGTAGTTGAAACAAATCAACATAGCCTTCATGATATTTATGTTCATGGTAGATTATATCCTACTCATGCTTGTACTCGGTGTGTATTAATTTTAATGCATGTTTATGATCTGTCGCTCTCTCGCTTGGTCGCTTCCCGGTCTTACGCTAGCCTTCAATTGCATTAAGCGGAATCTGCTTGTGCATCCAAACTACTTAAACCCCAAAGTTATTCCAATGAGTCCACCATACCTTCCTATATGCGGTATTTACCTGCCGTTCCAAGTAAATTTGTATGTGCCAAACCCCAGACCTTCAAATGAAATTCAGTTTTGTATGCTCGAGCAGCTCATGTTTCAACTAGCGCTGCCTATATCTTCCATGCTAGGTGGGTTATTCTCAAGAGGAGTGGACTCCGCTCCTCATTCACGAGAAAGGGACGGTAACCGGGATGCCCAGTTCCATGATCCAAAAAGATCAAAGCAAATCAAAATAATTAAACAAAACTCCCCCAGGGCTGTTGTTAGTTGGAGGCACTCGTTGTTTCGAGCAAGCCATGGATTGATGCTTGTTGGTGGTGGGGGAGTATAAACTTTTACTATTCTGTTTGGGAACTGCCTATAATGCATGTAGTATGGAAGATATCACCATCTCATAGTTGTTGCGTTGACAATGAAAGTATGCCGCTCAAAATGTTATTCAATCTCTGTTTTAAAGCTTTGGCACCTCTACAAATCCCTACTTCCCTCTGCGAAGGGCCTATCTATTTACTTTTATGTTGAGTCATCACCCTCTTATTAAAAGGCACCCGCTGGAGAGCACACTGTCATTTGCATTCATTATTATTGATTTATATTGGGTATGACTTGACTGTATCTCTTTTACCATGAATTACAATGTCTAGTCAGTCCTTGATCTTTAAAGGTGCTCTGCATTTATGTTTTGCGGTCTCAGAAAGGGCTAGCGAGATACCATTTTGTTATATCATGTTATGATTGTTTTGAGAAAGTGTTGTCATTCGAGTTTTATTGTTATGGCTCGCTAGCTGATTATGCCATTGATATGAGTAATTGTGAGACCTAGCTGTTATTATGAGTATGGTTAGTTCATAATGTTTGCTGAAACCTGAATGCTGGCTTTGCATGTTTACAACAACAAGAGCAAATAGAGTTTCTAAAAGTTTTTCTTTATCACTTTCAGTTTATCAACTGAATTTCTTGAGGACAAGCAAAGGTTTAAGCTTGGGGGAGTTGATACGTCTCCAACGTATCTACTTTTCCAAACACTTTTGCCCTTGTTTTGGACTCTAACTTGCATGATTTGAATGAAACTAACCCGGACCGACGTTGTTTTCAGCAGAACTGCCATCAGGTTGTTTTATGTGTAGAAAACAAAAGTTCTCGGAATGACCTGAAAACCACGGAGACAAGTTTTGGAAAATATAAAAAATATTGGCGAAAGAATCAAGACCAGGGGGCCCACACCCTGTCCATGAGGGTGGGGGCGCGCCCTCCCCCCTGGGCGCGCCCCCCTGTCTCGTGGGCCCCCTGAGGCTCCACCGACCTCAACTCCAACTCCATATATTCCGTTTCGCGGAGAAAAAATCAGAGAGAAAGTTTCATCGCGTTTTACGATACGGAGCCGCCACCAAGCCCTAATATCTCTCGGGAGGGCTAATCTGGAGTCCGTTTGGGGCTCCGGAGAGGAGGATTCGTCGCCGTTGTCATCATCAACCATCCTCCATCACCAATTTCATGATGCTCACCGCTGTGCGTGAGTAATTCCATCATAGGCTTGCTAGACGGTGATGGGTTGGATGAGATTTACCATGTAATCAAGTTAGTTTTGTTAGGGTTTGATCCCAAGTATCCACTATGTTCTGAGATTGATGTTGCTATGACTTTGCTATGCTTAATTCTTGTCACTAGGGCCTGAGTGCCATGATTTCAGATCTGAACCTATTATGTTTTCATGAATATCTGTGTGTTCTTGATCCTATCTCGCAAGTCTATAGTCACCTATTATGTGTTAACAACCCCGAAGTGACAATAATCGGGATACTTCTTGGTGATGACCGTAGTTTGAGGAGTTCATGTATTAATTAAGTGCTAATGCTTTGGTCCGGTTCTCTATTAAAAAGAGGCCTTAATATCCCTTAGTTTCCGCTAGGACCCCGCCGCCACGGGAGGGTAGGACAAAAGATGCCATGCAAGTTCTTTTCCATAAGCACGTATGACTATATTCGGAATACATGCCTACATTACATTGATGAATTGGAGCTAGTTCCGTGTCACCCTATGTTATAGCTATTACATGAGGAATCGCATCCAACATAATTATTCATCACTAATCCAATGCCTATGAGCTTTTCACATCTTGTGTTTTGCTTATTTACTTTTCCGTTGCTACTGTTACAATTACTACAAAACTATTATCTTTACTTTTTCCACTGTTACCTTTATTATCATACTACTTGCTACTAAATACTTTGCTGCAGATACTAAGTTATCCAGGTGTGGTTGAATTGACAACTCAACTGCTAATACTCAATAATATTCTTTGGCTCCCCTTGTGTCAAATCAATAAATTTGGGTTGAATACTTTACCCTCGAAAGCTGTTGTGATCCCCTACACTTGTGGGTTATCAACGGGTTCTTGGCATGCTGGTGCAGGGATGCGGTCTTGTCGTGCTGGAGCAGGGAGCACGTGAGCGCCTTCTTGAGTCTGAGGGATTTCTTGACAGCTTCTTCCTTGCCGCGCGGGCGCTGGACGCGGTGGGTCGAGTCCAGGGGCCGCGCGCATTGGAGCCAGGCTGCCTTCTTGGGGAGGAGGTGGCGGAGGCACCCCCTGAGCCGCATCGCCCATGCAGGATGGAGGGTGAGGCAGCGAGAGGGACGACGCAGGAGAGCCCCCTACGGCGCTAACGAGCTCGGTGATGCGAGCGAGCCACTCCTCGTGGAGGTCGTCGACAGGGCGGTAGTGCAGGAGCTCACGTGCCAGGAGCAACGCGGCCTGCGCGTCCGTGGGAGCGCGACGGGCGTGAGACAACGAACCAGCTGGAGTTAGCGACGGAGTGGCGGTGCGGCCTTCCCACCGCACCGAGGGATGCAACGACGATGCTTGTTGCTTGTTCCCCGCTGGGCCGGTGGCGGCGTTGGCGGCAGGCGACGGAGAACGGCGAGGGGGCCCACCGACGGGAGCCGTCTGGGCGACGCGAGCGGCGAGAGCAGTCCAGTGCTCGGCGCGAGCTCGGCGAGCGTTTGCCATGGATGCAACGAAGCGATGGGACACAGATTTAGCGGAGAAAATATTCCGGCGCACCCCTACCTGGTGCGCCAAATGTCGGATATCGGGTTCCGGCAAAACCCTTAAGGTTCGAACTCTGGGGTGCGCACGAAGATCCTCTCCCTACCGATCCCTACCTGGTGCACAAGGGACACAAGATTTATACAGGTTCGGGCCACCGTTGTGGTGTAATACCCTACTCCTGTGTGTGGTGTGGTGGATTTCCTCTGGGGCTGAAGATGAACAGTACAGAGAAAGAACAGCCTCGCGAGGGGTGTTCTTGTGGTGGTGCGCTTGGAGAGGAATTGATCCGTCTCTGTTGGCTCTAGATAAGATCCCCCTCTCTACTATGGTGGCTATCTCTATTTATAGAGGCCCTATTCCTCTTCCCAAATATTGAGCGGGAAGGGAGCCAACAACGGCCATTTCGAAAGGGGACAACTAGTACAAGCTATCCTGACTAATGGTGGTCTTCGACTGCCAAAGGCACTGGTGATGACGCTGCCTTGGGCTCCATGGTGACCTCCGTCCTGCCGTCCTGCTGGTCTTGGTCTCGTTGTACCGATATGGAAACCTTTGCCTGATGCCTCGGTACTCCGCGCCTGCGCTTGCCCCCTTTGCACCAAAGAGGAAACGAGGACACTGCGCAGGCTGGCGCCCGCCTGGCACTCGCCTGGTCTTGATCGTCTTGGCTTGCGTCATGAGCACCTTGTGAGGTACCCCTTGCCTTGATCTCTCTGCCTCCTCGCGAGCCTGCCTGGTGAGGCTGCCCCTCAGGGGGCCTTGTGTCGTCCGCCCCATGAGGCTTGGCCCCTCGTGAGGGTCTTGAACTTGGGTTAATGAAGACGGGCCATACTGGGCCACTTCTGAGCCACGCCGCAGGCCGCAGGCAGGCAGGTCTAGGGACCCCCGTTCCCAGAACGCCGATAGTAATCACGCTTTTTCATTATCTGTGCAAACAGGGTTATTCAGCTACATTTTGGTGGAACTGCACAAATGTACGGATGGAACCGACATATATGCAGAGTGCGAGGTGTGCCAAGTAAAAATTACCGAAACCAACCATGCTCCATGCACGCATTGGCATCCACCACCACTAGTGGGATGTGTGGCGCTCTCTGTGGACGGATCTTTCTCGGCAGCAAATCCTCTAACCAAATACTAGTAGCTTATATTGGCAGTTTTCTAGGGAGTACTCTTTCTGAAAGGAGCACCAATCCATTTTTCTTCATTTGTACACAGTGTCACAACTTCGACCAAAAGGTCCAGAGCTATTTTAGGGTGATTGACGTAGTACTCGGAGACTGATTGTAAGCATGATTTTCATCAGCTATCACACTAATTGTAAGCATAAGCAGGTGGAAGATTAGGTTAGTGCGAAGCTTACCTTAAACCCTACCGCCGCTGTTGAAACGAGGCAAGCATTGAGGGACCATGGAGAACGGCGGGGAAGCGACATCGCGCCATCCGGCCTCCTGTTGTGGTGGGAGAACGAGTACTCTTGTGGCTCCGGCTGGCTTTGCACCCTCACGAACGGCACACCGTACTCGATCGATTCGTTACCCTCTAGGTGCTCGACCTTCAACATGTACGCCCACCACCTCCACCTGACTTTTGCCTCGGGCGAATCTGTCTGCTCCATCGCCCAGAGGAGATACTCAATGAACTCAAAGGACTGCGGCGTGACTGCCGCCTAGGAGTACATGTACATCGCCACCCTCATCACCGCCGTCTCGCTCTTTCGCATACAATGCCACATGGCCCTCACCGTCCTCGAAATCTCCCACTCATTGTCAAACCAAGTAAGGATCTCCTTCAACCTGGCTAACTTTTCCTGGTCGCCATCGGCGATCTGCCTGATTTGCTGCTGCATCCTCTCCATAGATGTCCTTCTGAGTGGTTCGGTGCTAGCTTTGGAAGATGGGAGGAGAGACGGTGGTCTTGCAATAGAGAAGAGGGAGAGGCGAGATGATGGTTTTGGAATGGAGATGATGGATAGGAGAGGAGGTGGTTTTGCAATGGAGAAGAGGGAGAGGCGACACGGTGGTTTTTGAATGGAGTTGATGGAGAGGAGAGGAGGTGGTTTTGCAATGGAGAAGAGGGAGAGGCGAGACGGTGGTTTTTGAATGGAGATGATGGAGATGAGAGGAGGTGGTTTCGCAATGGAGAAGAGGGAGAGGAGCGTGCGGCAGCGATTTAGGATTGGACGAGAGGGCCGGCGCACTGTGACTGGATCAAAATCAAAATCAATTTACCCCTCAATTAAGAAAGTGATCCCACATTAACTAGTCTCCCTTTTATGCTGGGTCATAATTGACCATGATTTTTGCAAATAAAATATATGTTATATGTTGCAAAAATAATATAATTTGAAAGTACATTCAGATATGAACCAAATGATATATTTTTTGGTGACATGCGTTCACATTTTGCTTGTCAAATATAGTACATGGTCAAACTTTGACCCAAAATACGCAAAACAAAAAATAGTTCCAAGACAAGCGCCGCTCTTCTGCTCTTCTACTCTTAAACCACCGCGGCTCCTCTCCTATTCCAATCTAAATCCAACGCCGCTCCTCTCCTCTTCCATTTCAAAACCACCGCCCCTCCTCTCCTGTTCCAATCCAAAACCAGCATCGCTCCTCTCCCGTTCTAATCCAAAATCAGTGCTGCTCCTCTCCTCTTCCATTCAAAAACCACCACCGGCGAGTGAATGTGCTGTGGAGAAGTAGATCGATGGAGGAGTACAACCGATACGTGAGGATCACAGACGGCGACCCTGTGAAGCTAGCTAGGATGTTGAAGATACAGTCTTGGTTTGACAACAAGGACCAACTAGCGGCGACGGCCACATCCATGGCCAAATATCTGCAACCGAGCGAAAAGGCGGCGATACTCCCGGAGGGAGCCACACGGGAGTACATAGAGCTGCTCCTATGGGCCATGGAGCAAACAGATTCACCAAATCCGATCGTGAGGGAGTGGTGGTGGGAGTATCGATCCCTGATGGAGCATCCACCAGATATTGAAGGATCGAGCATCTACAGGGTGCACCACAAAAAAAAGACACATCCGTGACATTTTGGGCTGAACGAATTTTTTTCCTGCCATACTTATGACACTTCTATGACGATAATTGATACAAAACCCGGTATCATCATAGATGTGGTGGGCTCCTACTTCTATGACAAAAAATCATGACAGAAAATGGGCTTTTCATCCTGGGCGGGCCGGAGACGCAGCTGCATGACATTCTTTGGGCCGTCCATGACGGAAAAAACCGTGGTAGAAGCGAGGGAGAGGAAAATTTTGGGGAGTTCCCGGTTACGGTGGGTGGTCGGGGGTCGAGAGATGCGCGTTTCTCTCGTACACGTACGCTCGTGTGTGCGAGCCATTGGGCTCTTATTGAACCCGAGCGAGGCATCGCCTAACTGAACCCGAGCGATTGCACTGCAGGTTGAACAGGATCCCGTATTGCGGTACGCCAGACCCCTCCCGATGAACAGGATCCCGTTTCGAACGTGGCCGGTCGAACACAAGGCCGTTTCCTCCGTTCTGCGGTACGCTAGGCCTCGTTTCAATTGCCTGCTCCGTCCATGCCCTCCCGATGAACACGACGATGCATTCCATTCCGACCCAGCCGGTTGGCCCCCCATGAACACGACGACGATGTCGTTTCTCCATTCCGACCCAGCCATGTACACGAGCCCTGGCCGTACGTATGCGTGAGTAGGCATTGGAGACCCCGCCCGTATGTACACATACGTGGCTGTATTTTCTTTCTTGCACACTGGCCGTTGTACGTACGTGTACATGCTACGTGCGCGCCTCTACTACGACACGTGCACGCCTCTACATCGACCAGTATGTACGTACACGTTCACGACCAGAATGACAACGCTACATACGCTTTGACCGGGTGGGTCTCGACTGTCAGACAATTCCTTGCGTGTGAAGATGTAGCTGGTGGGTCCCAGCAGTCAGGGAGCGAATCATTTTTTTGCCCGTAATATGGACGCACTTCCTTGTGTGCGAAGATGTAGCTGGTAGGTCCAAGCAGTCAGGGGGGAAATGTTTTTTTCGCGAAATACGGTGGCCCGTCTGGTGGGTCCCTGCTGTCAGGTGGAGGAATCATTATTTTCCGCGTAATAAGGAGACACTTCCTTGCTACGGCCGTGGACCCAGCTGTCAGCCTCTCCACGTACAGTCCACGTTCGATGGATATCGTTCCTTGACCACGTTGACCACGCTGCGCCGAGAGCACCCGGGCGGTGGATGACGGCAATGCCTAGGAAGGGGACGATGTGGAGCCGGGGAAGATGTGGCAGTGGAAGCCTGCACGGAGAGGAGTACGAGGGTTCACTGGTTCGGCTGCGGTGTGAGGCTGCCGTCGCCGCAGGGCCTGGCCAGCGGTGGGAATAGTAGGGGGCGGTGAGGCCTCCGCGGCAGCACAGCTGGCCACGGAGGCAGGAGCATGCAGCACAACCGGCGCTGCTTTGGGCGGCTGGAGCAAGAAGACCAGAGGTTGAAGAAGCACTACGGCCGTTGGATGAACATCGTACGGTCACTGGAGCTAGAATCGTTCATATTGACTAAGTTGACAAAGCCCTTCGTCCCCGTCAACTTAGTAGGCCCACAAGTCAGCCTCCCACCAAGGTGGGTCCCAGCTAGCAGGGGGAGTATTCATTTTTTTGTGCGTAATAAGGAGGCACTTCCGGTGGGTCCGAGATGACAGCAGGGGGAACATTTTTTTCACGAAATACGGTGGCCCGTCCAATGGGTCCCAGCAGTTAGGGGGGAAACGTTTTTTTCGCGAAATAAGGTGGCCCGTCCGCTGGGTCCCTGCTGTCAGGTGGAGGAATAATTATTTTGTGCGTAATAAGGAGGCACTTCCTTGCGGCCGCCATGGACCCAGCTATCAGCCTCTCCACGTACAGTACTCTTCCGATGGAAGTTGGTCGTTGACCACGTTGACCACACCGCGCCGAGAGCACTAGGGCGGTGGACAACGGCGAGGCCTAGAAAGGGGAAGACGCGGAGCCGGGGAAGACGCAATAGTGGAAGCCCGCGCAGAGAGGAGTACGAGGGTTCACTGGTTCGGCTGCGGTGTGAGGCTGCCATCGCCGTAGAATAACAGGGGGTGTGGGTGAGTGGAGGGGTGGCCTGGCCAGCGGTGGGAGTAGTATGGGGGCAGTGAGGCCTCCGCGACAGCACAGCCAGCCACGGGAGGCAGGAGCAGGCGACATGACCGGCGCTGCTTTGGGCGGCCGGAGCAAGAAGACCAAAGGTAAACGAAGCACTACGACCGTTGGATGGACATTGTACGGTCACTGAAGCTAGAATCCTTTATGTTGACTAAGTTGACAAAGCCCTTGGTACGCGCCAACTTAGTAGGCCCACAGGTCAGCCTCCGAAACGATGCGCCCCAGAAGTCAGGGGGAGGGATCATTTTCTGGGCGGCCGAAGCTGAGAATATCCGAGATTGAAGAAGAAGCACGACATCCGTTGGATAGACATCCAATGGCCACTACTGCTAGAACTGTGTGTTGACTAGAACAAGTTGACAAAGCCTTGCATACGCGTCAACTTATTTTTTCAGGGGACGCGTCAACTTAGTAGGCCCACAAGTGTGTGGCAGAGAACTTATAGCCCATTTGCGATTTGTAAGAATGTACAACCCATTTTTGAATTCTATTGAAATTTACTACAACCCATTGACAGTTTGTTAAAAGTACAACCCATTTTCTAGCTAGGACAACGATTAATAATTTCAACCAACCGTTGAAGATAGAATTCAATAAAATTTTCCACATTTTGATGGGATCCGAAATATTTTTATCCCGAAATTGCTAGTCAGATTAAATATAAATTTGTATTACGTAAAAATCCAACAAAACATTGCGCGTGCAACAATGAAAATTTAAGATTTTCAAAATCCATAAATAATATTTTATAAACTAATTTCAGTATTTGGTGCATTTTTATAGTTACTTGCCAGCTTTTTATAATTACATCCCATTTATTATTTTTAAAGCCCATTTTCCTGTTAAGCCTAATGCATCCCTCCTAGGAAAGATTTGCAGCCCAGCGGGGCGGAGAATAACAAGTTGACCTTGCCTGGGTATTCCTCAAAAAAACGTATAGCTGGGCTAGCCATTTTCATCTTGAAGAAATTAATATTGGGTTGGATATCTGGCCTGGGCTAGACGGGCCACAGCCCGCCCAGTTAATACCCTGCTCTCCTCTGAACAACAATGAAATCATCGCCAAGAAAAATTCTGCAGTGCTCACGCCTCAAAAACACAAATACTGCTCGAGATGCTTGGTCCCAGCTGTCGGCCACACCTTGTGCAATTCTCTCGTTTATATTGACTACATAGGTTGACAATGGTGTGGGACCGTGATGTCAGGAAACCAGGAGGAAAAAAAAGAGTTGTACATAATAAGGAGGCACTTGCGTACGTACGGCTATGGCCCTAGTGGGTCCCGAGTGTCATCTAGTCAAAATAAAGTCATCTCCTGAATCCTCATGTTCGTTGACGATGTTAACAATGCTCGGCGCCACGACGAGTGCAACAACTCGAAGGACGATGGAGAGGGCCTCGCGGGCCCTACGGATGGTCTGATACAGCGCCCGCTGCTCATTTAGGAAGCCAGGATCATCGGACACCTATGAGCACCTTCGAGAAACTAAGACGTCATGAAATGGTAAGGCCGCGCTTGGGAGCTCTGGTTTATTTCAAACCTGTATTAACATACAAGTGTAATTTACTCATCATCGGAAACAACGCGTAAAATATAGGCGTAATGAAACCGAGGGCCCAAGGTCTATAAGTAAAATCGGCGGGTTACACGTGTAATTTGAGAGACCAGTGTATATTTTACGAGCACTGCTATATGGACGACATTACCAGACGATACATGCACGACTTGCGTATCATGCCATCCATGGGCAAGGCTGAAACAACAGCTAGCGGCTGGATTAGCAATCGTCCGAGTGTCGTTCAGCGTTTTTATCGTGTGTGAAGTACTTCCGATATTTTACTAGTCGAAATCGACCAACCAAGCGCTTCGCCCGAGACCATCTGCTTTTATTTACAAGCGTCAGTTTTACAAGCGGTTTTGGTTGGAAAACGACGATCCAATCACGGCCTAATATGATAAGTTGGTCGGAAGATCATATGGTTTCACGTCTAACATACCCGACTTGTTGTATAGGCTATGAATGAAACATAAGACAATGAACTTCTTAAGCACGGAAAGAACAGAAGAGGATGATCTTCTTAACAAGCAAATCACTGGCATTAGATCGACATGCAAAACAATACGAAGCATTATTCTCAGGAGGCACGGTGAACAGCTCATGATGCCGCATGCCACAACATTCCAATCTCAACTTTGCAATCAAACACAAGGCCTGACATTACATAGACAATATTCAGAACAAACTCTTAACACAGGAATATCTCAGCATAGTAACTATTTACTTCTAACCGAACACGTGAATAGGAAAATACAATCGACGCTGCTCACAAAGAAGGGCGCCCCATCAAAAATATCAAATGCATGTCTTCCGCTAACATCAATGAGCAAATTTTGACAAGGTTTTCCAATTCCAATATATTAAACTAACGTCTTCTTGCTAACATCAATGATTAAACTTTGACAAGCTTTTCCCGTTCAAAATATGTAATGCCTATGATCGTGGAGTCTTGTCGTAGCTTCTTGTACTTGTTTGGGCACTTTTTGCCTAGTGCACTCCAAGTGTTGTAGAATTGCCAATGCTCTTTGCAGACTAGTCATGTCACCAGCGTCTAATAATACTCTATAAAGCTTCTCGGTCATTCCTTCTGTAATGTAGTGCAAACAGTGACTGCTTCTTTCTGCAAAGTGGAATGACCAACTGTACCCAGTAATGCAGCAGTTTGCCTTGGACACATTGGCTCCTTTTGTGCAGTTCAACTAAAATCGAAGTCAGAATAAAACTGAGATTTAATTTTAATATCCATGTAAGCAACAATAGGTATAAGGGAAACAATTACTGAGAAATAACGGTAGATGACTTGTACTCCCAGAAGAAAAGCATCTACTCATCTACCTTATCTTAATGGGCAACAAAGCAGGAGAGTAGGAATTCTCCATCAGTGTAATTCATTCATATTGACTGAGACATTATCTTAACAATGCCTTGTTTCAACATGTATAAAGAACGACAAAGCAGAAAAGTACCATTCCTAAAACAATGCAACTGATTCATTTTAACAGAGACATTATCTTAACAATACCTTGGTTAAACATGCAGAAAGAACTACAAAGCAGGATAGTACCATTTCTAACAAGTGTTGCAGTTTTGAACTAAGATTCAGTAGTTAGTTAATTCTGAGAGTGGCATTGCTTAATTACCAACGACATTAGATTAACGAAAAGCATAAACAGTTCCAGGGGAGAGTGGGTGCAACAACACCATGTGCTTCCATCTACTTATAAAGGGGGTGATGCAGAGTTTGTTGTAACAAAGAAACAAGCATCATGTCTGGGTTGGTACCATTTTTGTTCACTACTTAATGGGAAAAGAGAGCAATACAATAGCTTCAATTCAACATTTATTTAAAACAGTACCAATACAAGTAGCACAACATCTCAAAACACACTGCACATCATGTGGATGAAGGCAAGTACCAACCTGTCATGACGCTCACAAGATAACCTACGAATCTGCCAACACGAATAGGAAATCCAATCTTGTTTTGTGCAGTTGCACTGAAATCAAGCAAAGTGTTTCACGTAGCAAAGCAAAATGTCGCAATAGCAACAAGTTGAATAGATATCCCTGTTTAAACAGAGGCAAAAAAGGAATCAATTAATGGCTAATAAAGGAGGATGAAACATGCGGCAACAAAAATGGTAATCCCGTCAATCCCTAACAAGTGTTGCAGTTTTGAACTAAGATTCAGTAGTTAATTTTGAGAGTGGCATTGCTTAGTTTTACCAGCGGCATTAGATTAACAAAAAGCATAAATAGTTCCAGGGGAGAGTGGGTGCAACAAGACCATGTGCTTCCATCTACTTATAAAGGGTTTGATGCAGAGTTTGTTGTAACAAAGCAACAAGCATCATGTCTGGGTTGGTACCATTTTTGTTCACTACTTAATGAGAAAAGAGAGCAATACAATAACATTTATTTAAAATAGTACCAATATAAGTAGCACAACATCTCAAAACACACTGCACGATCATGTGGATGAAGGCAAGTACCAACCTGTCATGACGCTCACAAGATAATGTACGGATCTGCCAACACGAATAGGAAATCCAATCTCGTTTTGTGCAGTTGCACTGAAATCAAGCAAAGTGTTTCACGTAGCGAAGCAAAATGTTGCAATAGCAACAAGTTGAATAGATATCCCTTTTTAATCAGAGGCAAAAAAGGAATCAATTAATGGCTGATAAAGGAGGATGAAACAAACGGTGACAGAAAGAAGCATCTAACTTATCTTGGATGGAAAACAAAGTAGGATAGTAGCATTTCTAAAACGGTTGCATTGATTCATATTAACAGAGACATTCTCTTAAAACAACATTCGTTTAAAAATGTAATTTACTTTTAACAGTGGCATTGCTTCAATTTTCCGGCGGCATTCTTAGATTAACAACAACAAAATAGTTGTATGGGACATGCCAGCACCATGTGCGTCCACACGTATAAATGGGTGATGCAGAGTATGTAGCCAAGCAGCATATATATGTTGGTCCCATATTTGTTCTCTTTGAACCTTTTTTCCCATGTGAGGGCAGCAAATCTAGTCCTGCACAAACTACCCGACCCCCCAGTTTCTTTCCCTTTTCAACAAAGAGATCGGTTACTTACAGATGTGTGTCTGGGTTACCCCCTTTTTCCCTTTTCGACCAACAAAGCGGCTGGATAGCCAGTCTATACTACTTTCCGTCCCTCCTTTCTTCATTTAACCACGTCCTAGATTCTTGCTCCAGCCCACCACACCCTCCTTTCCTCTTTGAACCAAGACCTAGATTCGACTACAGATCGAAAAAGATCCACATGCAGCTAGAGCAACGACGGTTTCAAAGAAACCTATACCTTAGGGTCGTTGGGATGTGGCAAGGCATGCGGCGGGAGGCCAGATCTGCTCACACTATGTACAGCAACAAGGAAGAAGGGGTCGGTGGCCCTCCCGCACATGCACTGGTTGAAAGAGAATAGCGCATCTTGCAGTGGATTGCCTCCGGCGCCGAAGGCGATAGAGTGAACGCTGCACCTCCTCCCCTTCCCGGTGCGACGGGATACGGACGCCTCCTTCACTAGCTGTGAGGGGGGAGAGAGAGACAAGAGGCCAATGTAATCTTGTTTAGATCTGGTGAAGAGAGGGTGAGAGACTGTGAATATAGCAAACCCTAGCAAATGAACGTTGAGCCTCTAGCGTGTGTATATATGTAGTGCGGCGAGAGTGTGGAGAGTGCAAACCCTAGCGAACAAGCGCTGAGGCTCCAGCTTATATATATACTACTGTAGTACGGACTGAGCTCCGGTGCCTTCACTGCACCTGCTTTTGGCTGTACGACAGGTGTGCCAGCCACATTCTGGGCCCACCTGTCATAAACCCAAAGGCAGGTGCACTAAGTCAATGAAGCTCCGTCCATATAGTACTATAGTGTATACGACTAATATATAGTGGAGTGGTTTTCTTATACTCTCCATAACAATCGTTTTAAATTGTGTAAGTACGAAACAAAACTCTTTATTTAACGTACAATGAAGAAAACTACTACTACTTCCAATGAACTAACGATCCACGCGTCCTGGTCGCACTTCCTGTCCTTCAAGTGCGGTACACTACCCTCCCTTAAGTGACCAACCACACATGCGCCAAATTATCGGAAACATGTGAGAGTGTGTACAAATAAAGAATTTTAATTTCAATTATCGGAAAGGTTTGAGAGTATTACAAAGTTTGACTTCAGCCAAATCTAATATGCGGAGTAAATAAAAATGGAGGGCTACTACGTCCATCTGGGTTTTTAGTCCACACCATTTTTTAAATCAAAGTTAATAGCTGGACAAATAAAATTACAGGGGAGCTGGAGACAAAGTTGTGACAAGGCTTAGAAATCAATACAAAACTTATGCTCTTAGTACCAACGTCGATCCTTCTTTGAGGAAACATTTGGTTCATAGCCAATTATGTGATAAAATTGCACCAACGTGAAAGACGACTGCGTCTCCAATGCAACCAAGGTGAACTGACGAAGGATATCATCTTTGTGCGTAACAAGCAAAGAGCACTGATGGAAGACAGCTTGTTTTTCATTGAAAATCGATCAGCTTCACCAGCCGACCCAACCATGAGGCGCAACCATGAGCATCGATAGGTCATCATGGTGATGCATCATCCATTTGGCATCAAGTTTGGGTGAGGCACCTATGAAGTTTGACAAATCCTCACTGTGGTCTGTTTCTTCTTAGTAATCAAGCTCGAGGAAGGAAGAACCACGTGGCAGAGGATAGTGAGGCAGAACAACAATGGCCATCCAATTTTGTGCAGTTCCACTAAAATTGAGGAAGACATGCCCGGGTATGGAGATATGCATTGCTGTTTCCAAAAATATAAAAAAGGGATATAGTATTGTTACTTTGTTTTACAAGATTAGCAACGACATCTCAATTGTCAATAAGAATTATTGAAAAGTATACCAACAAACAAAAGCATCATAATTATCTTGATGGGAACTAAACCAGGATACTCGAGAAAAAAAAGCATTTCTTCATTTAACCAGTGATAGTACTACCACCATATGGACAATGAGCGCACAACCACCATGTACTTTTTGTCGAAACAACATGTATACATCCACCGTGGCATAAATCGGGACAACTTTTCGAGTGGCATTTCCTCTATAATAGTACTAGTAGGTGATGTTGGACCAACCGACGAACCCTAGCTACTATACATGGGGAGCTGGGGAGTAGTCGCATAGAAGAAAACCCGCACGCAGCGACCTGGGGAGCTGGGCCAGTACAAGAAGTTATACCTCAGGTGGGTGAGATGTCGTTTAGGCGGGCGGGCGGGATCTGCTCACACGACGGCAGCAAACAAGGACGCGGAGGATCTTCGTCCGCGCCAGCGCCGGCTCAGAGAGGACGGTGCGCATCGGCTTACTCCATCGCCGACGGCGACAACGTCAACGCTGCACCTCCTCACCTCTCGCAACGGACGGGATTCAGCCGGATCTGTGACCATCGGTGAGGAGAGAGATAGAGTGGACACTGTCATCTTGTTTTGATATGGAGAGGGTGAGAGAGCGAGACGCAAGAAACTCTATCAAACAAGAGGCTATAATGGAGTAAAAAATCTCTCCATAGCAGTGGTTTTAAATAGAATACGCGCGTTCCCGGAAAAAAGAAATGAAAACTGGCGTACAATTTCTTAATGTGCCAAGAAAGAAAGCTCGATCAAAAACATGCCCCCGCTTCCAGGTCGCGAGAATCGTCGTGCACACACACATAGACATAGACATGCATATCCGTGTTTACGTAAAATTCCATTTCCATCTCCATCTCCAATCATATTTGTCCAATTGGCACATAATTTACGTTGTTAATTATATACGCAGCAATATTAACGTACAACATCTCTTGTTTGCGGACGTCCGGACCGCTGCCACGGCTGGTCCTGACCAACCCGAACCCTCTTCATCACCCGCGCGTGCTTCCCGCCCGAAAGGGTCAGTGCCGCATTCATGCCTGGCCAGAGCGGACGTGACCTCTCACTGGTGTCGGCATTGAAGCGGTGCGCCGGCCGAGAGAGCATCGCCCGCGCCGCTTCCTGGTGCACACGACTGCTCCGCGTTCAAAGGTCGCAATAGCCGGCTACAACATGCATCTAAAAAGTTCTTGGGAGTCCGTGCTACAGCTACCTGTCTGATACGTCTCCAACGTATCTATAATTTTTGATTGTTCCATGCTATTATATTACCTGTTTTGGATGTTTATGGGCTTTACTTTACACTTTTATATCATTTTTGGGACTAACCTACTAACCGAAGGCCCAACCCGTATTGCTATTTTTTTTGCCTATTTCAGTGTTTCGAAGAAAAAGAATATCAAACAGAGTCCAAACGGAATGAAACCTTCGGGAGCGTGATTTTTGGAACAAACGTGATCCAGAGGACTTGGAGTGCAAGTAAAGAAGCAGCCGAGGCGACCACGAGGGAGGAGGGTGCTCCCCCCCTACTGGGCGCGCCCCCCTATCTCATGGGCCCCTCAGGCGTCCACTGACCTACTTCTTCCTCCTATATATACCCACGTACCCCGAGAACATCAGAGGCGACCACGAAAAACTATTTCCACCACCGTAACCTTCTGTATCCACGAGATCCCATCTTGGAGCCTTCGTCGGTGCTCCGCCGGAGGGGGAATCGACCACGGAGGGCTTCTACATCAATACCATAGCCTCTCCGATGAGTTGTGAGTAGTTTACCACAGACCTTCGGGTCCATAGTTATTATCCAAATGGCTTCTTCTCTCTCTTTGGATCTCAATACCATGTTCTCCTTGATCTTCTTGGAGATCTATTTGATGTAACTCTTTTTGCGGTGTGTTTGTCGAGATTCGATGAATTGTGGGTTTATGATCAAGTTTATCTATGAGAAATATTTGAATCTCCTCTGAATTCTTTTATGTGTGATTAAGTTATCTTTGCAAGTCTCTTCAAATTATCAGTTTGGTTTTGCCTACTAGATTGATCTTTCTTGCAATGGGAGAAGTGCTTAGCTTTGGGTTCAATCTTGCGTTGTCCTTTCCTAGTGACAACAGGGGCAGTAAGGCATGTATTGTATTGTTGCCATCGAGGATAAAAAGATGGGGTTTCTATCATATTGCATGAGTTTATCCCTCTACATCATGTCATCTTTCTTAATGCGTTACTCTGTTCTGTATGAACTTAATACTCTAGATGCACGCGGGATATAGCGGTCGATGTGTCGAGTAATAGTAGTAGATGCAGGCAGGTGTCGGTCTACTTGTCACGGACGTGATGCCTATATACATGAACATGCCTAGATAATCTCATAATTATTCGCTTTTCTATCAGTTGCTCGACAGTAATTTTTTCACCCACCGTAATACTTATTCTATCTTGAGAGAAGCCACTAGTGAAATCTATGGCCCCCGGGTCTATCTTTTATCATATAAGCTTTTAAGTTACTTTTATTTGCATCTTTACTTTTCCAATCTATATCGTAAAATACCAAAAATATATTTATCTTATCATATTATCTCTATCAGATCTCACGTTCGCAAGTGGTCGTAAAGGGATTGACAACCCCTTTATTGTGTTGGTTGCAAGTTCTTTGTTTGTTTGTGTAGGTGCGTGGGACTTTTGAGGAGCCTCCTACTGAATTGATACCTTGGTTCTCAAAAACTGAGGGAAATACTTACGCTACTATTGCTGCATCACCCTTTCCTCTTCAAGGAAAACCAACGCAAGCTCAAGACGTAGCACTGTCCTCCCCCAACTCGTCAATCTCTTCGAGTAGTGCTAGTACTCCATGGCGCGATCCATCAACAAGCAGGCGGGAAAGTTATTGTATACTCGGTTTGCGGTAAGTGGCATGCCGAGCGACCGTGTGGGGTCGAGCCGTGGAGGAGGGTGAGACACGAACACGATAGACGCGATTTAAACGTTGGTTTTGCTCGATGGCGCGATCCAACGAAATGAAACATTGGTTTCTCTCCGTTCCATTTTTTCTCCGGAAAAACGGAAACTTTCCACTCCATTTTCATTCCTATTCCAAGGTTGCCCCGTTACAACATTCCATCAAATACAAAGGAAAACTAACGCGCATGCTGATGCATCTTAATGATTCACAGATCATAGCCAATATTTACTTCACAACTAAAGACAAAAGTTGTGAGAGCGTGTATGAAAGAAAAACTAATGTTGGGTCACTACGACTTAAACCATAAACCCTAAACAGGATTTAATTTCCTGGCCAGGTAGAACCTGTTGAAGGAAAGACGGCTGGCACCCTCAGATCATACGATGCTTTTGTGCAGTTCCACTAAAATTGACCTGAGCATCCCTGATGGCAAAGATATTGAAGAAGTGTGATTAGAATAATAGTACTGGCACTAGTTCATGAGACATAAACTCATCACAAGTAGAAGCCGGTAGAAGTAGAGAAAGATCGACATGGAGATGGAGCTACGGTAGTGGAGCAAGCCGGCTCCAAAAGGAAGATGGACTACCTGGGACGTCGGGCTGTAGCTAGAAGGGCGGTTGGGACGCGGCATCGGCCCATACCGCGGTGACCACCGATTGGGACGCACCGACTGTGAGTTTTCTCCCTCGCCGATGTCGACCGCTCTACGCAGAACATTGTTCCCTTCCCCCAGCTGCGGGATCAGGCCCGTCATTCTATGCTTGTGAAGAGAGCAACCTAAGCAAGGAGGCTTGTAGCTTAGGCTCCTGCTAGTGTATATATAGTGGTTTTCTTTTTCTCTCCATAAAAACCATTTTATATTATGCACGTGTCACCAAGAGTGAAATGATGGTTGCTTCTTCCGACTAACTTATTGTGTGATTTGACTGCTCCTTAGTGGCCCCCTATACGCATTCCCCTACGTATGCAACAGTCACACGTACACATGGACGCAAAATGCACGCGACGCCCTAATGCATGCATGTCCGAGCACACGATGTAACACACACGGTCACGCCAAGTGCTCAACCTACACGTGCATGAACACACATACTCAGTCGAGGTCAGCTAGTGATTGTATAAACACGAATATATATATATATATATATATATATATATATATATATATATATATATATATATATATATATATATATATATATATATTGAGCTATAATGACCGTATTATGAACTCCACTGACCGTATTTTTACAAATATACAGTGACAGACAGTGTATTTATCTCGTTTAAAATTAAGCCATATTAACCAGAGAAGCATACACTATATACTACTAGTACTATTATTGTTCGACTTCCCGAATAGGCGAACAGCCAAGCGCAAAGTTTACTAGTAGTACTAGTACTACTACTATAGTCTATAGAGGTATGTACTATACTAGTACTAGGAACCGGATGGAGGAGCGTCTGCACTCTTATTATAATTTTAAAATGTGATAAAGCAATCTTCAACACATTTGGTTCTCTTCGAGGGTTCACGCATGTGATAATGGAAGTTGATTGCATGGAACACTCGCCATAATTCTTGCTTAATTCTGGCTCATATCCTATTACAAATAGGAGCGCTCGGTAATATTTCCTCTTTTTTTGTTATTCAGCATGTAAACAGGTCAACAAACCTTGCGGCGCATCTTCGCGCGAACCGTGCTTGCTGCACTTTGAATGTGGCTGAGAGTTGGCTTGATGAAACCCCTTGCTTCCTACTTATTTTTTTGTGGGGTACCTCGCTTCCTAGTGACCAGTGTCTTGGCTGATCGTCCTAAGAATGCTTATATATGAATAAAGCTCTCTCATTTACCCGCAAAAAAGTTTAAGCCATATTAACCGGAAAGGAGGGAGTATGGACTAGCACTACTTTTTGGTGTGTCCCGTCAACTCGCAGAACAAGGTGAAACTCGCTTACGCCTTTTGACTAATGCAACCTACCATCGGTGGACATGCATCAGTCCATTCGGTGTCAAATTGTCAGACTCATACATTGTAGTACCCAACATGCGGAGTACCATCATTGTTCGACTTCACGAAGAGTCGAAGAGCCAAGCGCAATGTTTAGTAGTACGAGTAGTACTACTACTAACCGCATGGTGGAGCGTCTATACTCTTTTTTTAATATCTAATAAAGTACACGTTTATTCCGGAGAAGGGCGGAAAACGGAAGCCCAACATGTAATGATGATATCGATCAACCAACCATGCTCGAATATATCTCGGCCTCTGTGTGAGCCCGTCTGTGTGTTCTCGCTCCTCGTCTCTCTCAAGGAACGGCGGGTAGGCTCTTTGTCGTCAATTGAGATTGGTTTGCTCACACTCCTATCCCACATGTCAGTGATATGCCAAGAGGAGGTGCGTTGACCGACTGGCCATACGCGTACTTGGTTTTGCACCTTCATACTACTCCTCCCTCCGTCACATTTTACAGGGCGCGCTTCATTATGATGCGTTTCTCTCAATGCATTTCCACCACCAGACAGACTTTAGACGTGTTTGGTTTAGTGCTCAATTAATTAGGGCGTGGTAACCGCAATCAAGTACACAATTTTCTCTCGATGTACTCCCTCCTTTCCGGTTTATAGGGCTTATCTCAAAATTTTAGTTTTTTCATTTAAGGATCAATTCTGTTGTTTTCCATCACATGTTCAGATTCCAAGGTGCATTAAATCATTGCATCCAAGTATTAAGAGAAAATTGACCAATGCATGTACTTTATGCATGCATGCATTACAATTAATGCATTGATAAACATAATTTTTTGAGGAAAACAAGAGCATTAATTAGGTGCTTTTGCAAAACTACAAAAAGTATTCCACCACTCGCCATCTACCTTGATTGGTGAGATTTTTGAATTAAGCACTATAAACAGCAAAGGAGGGAGTACTACTACGGAGTGGAGTAAGTGCATGCATGTGTGTACCTGGGGTGGAAGCACTGCATGCATGTGTGTACGCATTATTCCCTCTAGTAATAGACGCCGTGCTATAACTGCCAATGCTATTTTTCAGGCCGATCGCTAGTCGCCTTGGTCCCACAGATTTTTCTTTTCTCTGAAGCGCGCTCTATAAACAGTGACGGATGGAGTAGTATGAGCGGATTCAAAGAAGAGTATATTGATGGTTGCTTCTTCCGAGCAACTTACAGTGGGAAAGGTGGAGCTTATGATTTGACTGCTCATTAGTCACTATTAATGCGGCGCAACAACCGGGCTGAGTCTCGCATGCGGTTGTGCACTACCCCCTCGGTTCTTAAATATACTCCGGAGTATTTGTTTTTCTAGATATTTCAACGAGTGACTACTCAAATATTTGTATTTTTAGAGATTCAAATGGACTACTACATACGGATGTATATAGACATATTTTAGAGTGTAGATTCACTCATTTTGCTCCATATGTAGGCACTTGTTGAAATCTCTAGAAAGACGAATAGAGTGTTTAGGAACGGAGGGAGTACACATACGAAGCAAAATGAGTGAATCTACACTCTAAAATATGCCCATTTGAAATTTGTAAAAAAGACAAATATTTAGGAACGAAGGAGCATAATTTTGTGCATGGCACATGGACCCGGATGCTGAAGAGGCTTCTCGCAATGCTATCAAGCTTCCATCATTTGTTTACATAATTGACGTACTATACAAATAATTTTCCAGGAACATGAAATTGTACAATGGTGTGAGCTTTCAGCTTTTGTTTCGTGTGTCTTGCCATCGATGCTCTTTCGGAAACAATAAAAAAACTAACTTCCTTGCTAATGCATGTCAATTATTAGCAGATCAGAGCTAATATTTACATCACAACTGAAGACAGAGTTGTGAGAAGGTGTTAAATTAAAATTCATCCATGCTTTCATTGGCAGCAATGTCCCCCCAACTCTGTCTAAATCAACAAGGCATGTTGGGAAAAAAGTAGCTGTCTGGAGCTTGCAACATTCCGATCATTTTGTGCAGTTCCACTAAAATAGAGTTGAGCGTCCCTGTTCCAAAGATATTAAGTGTGATTACAATAATAGAGGACTGCTGATGAAACAATAAACACACAAATAGAAGCCGGTCACCTTTGCAGTCTCTCTTAAGACTAACTAGTTGGAGATGATTAGGCCTGGAGTTGGATGAGGAGGATAGAGCAAAACCAATCTCCCTTTGTGCAGTCGCACTGAAATGTAGAGACGTTGCCCAAGTGACATTTTAGTACAACTGTACAAAACACTCTTAAGAAAAAAGTGATTTGTGCAGTTCACCAAAAGGTCGCAATAGCAACGAGGTGAAATGGATAGCCCTGTTTGCAAAAAAGAGGTAGAAAGGAAACAATTACTGGCCAATAACAGTTGATGACACATGCGATGACAAAAAAGAAGCTTATTCCTTGTCATAAGGGAAGATAACAACACTGTTGTGTTTGTCTAAAACGGTGTGAGGACGAGATTGCAATATGGAAAGTACGCCGGACGAACTACATTTTGGGCAAAGAACTATGGGAGATCCACATTCAGCGACATGGGAAGACAGGCAGTGGAGCAAGGCCGGAGGGGATACCTGGAGGTCGTCGGGATGTAACTAGGTGAGTGGCGGCGGGCAGAATCTGCCCATACTGCGGCAGCGAGCAGGTGGCATAGGACCTGCCGCGCCAGAGCTTGGTCAGAGAGAACGATGTGTGCGCAGATCAGGACGTGCTGCCTCAGCGCCGTCGAACGGAGAAATGATGCACTTCCTCCCTTTCCCCCGGCGGACGGGATGCGGCCGGCTTAGTGACCAATGGTGAGAGAGAGAGAGGCCACCATAGCCTTGTGTGAGATACTCTGAAGAGCGACAAACCAGGCAGGCAGGCTCCATTGTATATAGTGGAGCGGACTACCTTTTTCTCCATAAAATCGTTTTATATTCTGTGTATGTACCATTGAGCGCTATAACTTTATTTAAAAATAACGCGACAACGCGTCAAGTCGAACTTTGTTTCGTGCACGCGTGGTACACAACCTCCCTAGGTAAACAACCGCTACAGGCGTTCAAATTAGCACGTGGGCTGCCATTTCATAAAGAAATGAGCTCCACCGTGTACCCGCGCGGGTGTGGCTGGGCACGAAGCGTGAGTACGTGCACGGTGCACCTATTCTCTTCTTGTATACGTACACCACCTACGTGGGGTTGTGTGAGAGAGATACAAACCTAGAGAGATATAGTGTGTGGGTTTGTGAGAGTTTTTGGGGGGGGGGGGGTCAATTAAAAAATGTAACATATGCAATGTGTGTGAAATAGAGTCCTGGATATAACATATATATAGAGGGGGCGATCCACGAGAAGAGAGTGGAGGTATCATCGGCTTGAGGTGTCCATAGAATCTAAGAGAGGGATGATGTGTGTGTGTGTGTGCGCGCGCGATCGATAAAGAGTGCCATCAAATTTGTGTGTGCCCACGTCAAAGATATAGAGTGGCTGGCCTACTGGAACGTGAGAGGGGCCATGTGCAATTTGTCTCTATGGCATGGATACCTACCTGCAGCGCTCGACTACCGGCGTGTGGTGGGGGAAGAGGGAGGCCCAATTAACTATAGAGGTACAATGGCTGGTATATGTGTGGAGGAGGAGAGAGGCCTACCTCATGTATTAAGGAAATCGATCTGCCTCATGTATTAAGGGAGATCGATCGGCATCCATGCATATGTGCAGGAGAGGAATAAGGTTGGGAGAGAGACAGAGCTAGAGTGTTGGAGGGGGTGGTAGTGGAGTTGCTTCTAACAAATGGTGGGATAGGGTTGCTAGACAAACGGAGGGCACGCCCGCAATGTCAATAAGATAGGAGATGGCTGCTTGTTGTCTGTGCACGTGCGTGTGAGAGACAGGTCAGGAGGCACGCACGAATGATGAGGGGGGATGATATGGCTGTGTTAAGCAGACGTAACTACATAGGAAGATCAATCACCCTTTGTTAGAGAAAGGAGAGACATAACTTGTGAGGTACATCGATCGATGGGGGGGGGATAGTTAAAGTCGATCTAGGTATATGTTGGGAGGTCGATCGGTATACATGCATGTGTGTGTTAGAAGCAAATGAGGCACGAGGAAAATGATAGAGAGAGAGAGGGATGCATCTAGGAGGTGGTACGAGAGGCATACTATATCGAGGGGGAAGGAGTGTGCGAGTACGAGATCGATGAAAATAGTGGTGGGAGTGAGGCATGGACGGTGATAAGAGAAGAGGGGAAGCTGCTTGTGCTAGGCACACCTGGCTAGAGAGGCATATCGATCGATGTGTGCCATAAAGAAGGAGCTGGGGGGCCTACACACACCATGGGTGAACGACCTAAAGTGAAAAGACGAATTTGCGCGATGGATCTAGTGAATGCTGAGGGAGGGTGAGAGGGATGCGGGCGTGTGCATGCACAAGAGAAAGTTAGCGCTAGCTACAAAGATAAGAGGATTGTGTGGGTGTAAAAGACAAATAGAGATCATACTTGATTATAAAAAGCGAATTCAGATATTTGAAGAATTTATCATAGTGTTTAAACCGACGCATGTGTGAATATATATAACGGTGATACACATGGTGTGGTTATGAACATGTTATACTACATATAATATATTTTATCTCTACTCTTATAAAAAACGGAGTTGTTGATGATGGTGTGCCTGCCATCCTGCAATATAGGCCGTCCGATTTATATCTGGTGGATAGGAAGGAAACTAATGCAAGTTTGAAAAAAGATACCCACACCCCTCTCCATATTTTCAAATTAGGCCCCTTGATCATGTTGATGTTCTATGGGACGCATGGGCATCTTGCTAGTACTATGTATAATACATAGAACATTGATTATAATTTGGGCTAATGTGTGGCTTTTGCAGCTCAGGTCTAAATACTTGTCATAATGTAGGGGGCGGGGCACTATACTTTGTGTGGTAAACATGGTGTACGTATGGAACATGGTTTAGATTATGAATATATAGTTAGTACATCAAATGTACTATTATTTGGAATCAACATCAAGTGTATTCAAAAAATAGAATTCGAGTTCATGTAGTACAGATAGTTCATACCTATCTCTATATTAATCATGTGGTGTGTTATGAAGGTAATACATGAATGATGGTTCAAGTTGCCAACAATCATGATTGTAGATTCTTATTGAAATAGAGAAACAAATTCAAATTTAGTTCGAATTGCAGCGGTAGTATAGACATTTGGAATGCACTAAAATGTTGGTATGAGTAGGTTACATGCATTATACAGCAAGTGAATTAAATTAATCGGACATAACATGGATTCATACTCCCTCCTTCCATCTATATAGGGCGTAATGAGTTTTTTAAGACCGCCTTTGACTATTGACAAGATTAATAGTACATGCCATGCACAATGTGAAAATTATATCATTGAAAAAACCTTTCACAGACGAATTTAGTGGTGTGCTTTGTGTAAGTTGCATGTCATATATTATTGCTCTAATATTTGGTCAAAGTTAGCATCGAAAAACGCATTAGGCCCTATATAAAAGGAATGAGGGAGTAGCTTTGAATAGCATTTGTATAGTAAAACGGGGCAAGACTCTCTCTTTGTGTGGTGTGAATAGTTTTATTTTTTTGTTTTCTTTTTGGTTGAGGGAAGTGTGAATTGATTTGGTACGTACAAGTACAATATTACTACATGTTAGGCTTGTCCATAAAATTCAACCCTCGTCTTGTTATATCCCAAAAATTAAGATATCGTGCTCCCCAAACTGGCACCTTCACAACCCGCGCCTTGCTATCCCGAAATTACACGCACGCGAAAACTCCCTCCAGCTGCCAAATCCCGACACGCGAAATCCCCCTTCTAACCCTGAGCCGAAAGGGCCGCTAGTACTTTTGTAACACACCCTACATTTCGGACAATCACGTCCCCAAGTCATGGTTCACCCCCTCCCATCGCCCCTTTTCGCCATTCGAAATCCCAGGCCACCATAACCTCTCCGCTCCAGCCGTGAAACCCCACCCTCCTTCGTCCGCTACCTCACCGCTGCCCAGCCGGAGCCTCTTCCCCGAGGACGTCGTCCACTGTAACAGCTCGACGTCCCTCGTCCACCTCCCCGGATGAGGACCCATCGTCCATCTCGTCGTCCTATCGGTTCAGCCGCCCCGTCCTCCACCTCCAAGGAGCTACTCCGACGTTCACCTCGTCTATCGCGGCTGATCCATCCCCGCAGCACTGCCTTAACCTGCTCCACCGGAACCGCAACATCCTCACTAACTCCTCGGATGAAGTCGAGGCCTACTCGGCGCCACCAAAGAGGTTGTACACTCATCGCATCGCACCTTCTCCTTAACTCGACCTCCCGGCGCCGATGGTGCTCCATCCCGCACCCCCATGGAGCGGCTACCTTGAAGCCGGCGCCGTGGGCGACATCTCCACGGCGGCTCTCCCCTAGTGTGAGGCCCCTTCGGCGGCGGCGTCCATACCAGCTGGATCTGCTGCTGCTGCTCCGGCTCTCGCTCGCTTGCTCGCGCTGCTGCTGCTGCTCCGGCTCTCGCTCGCTTGCTCGTGCTGCTGCTGCTGCTCCGGCTCTCGCCCGATCGCTCGCTCGCCCAGCTGCTGCTGCTGCTCTCCCCCTCGCCCGTGCTGCTACTCTGCTCCGATTTAGCCACATTTCAGTCGACTAAATCGATTTTTGGGTAAGTCAATTTTCAGGGGTTAGGGGGGGGGGCTTGCCAGAGTTAAGGAAGAACCACCCGCAGCGGGGACGGGGGCTCGCTGGAGAGGTACCCCACTATCTATCTTAGGGTTCAGGGTGGGGTGGGGGCCTAGAGGGCTGGCCGGGGCGGCGGTGGGTAGTTGTTTCGGGGCGGCGAGGCGGCGTTGGGGCCGGCGGTTCGGACGGTGGTGGCTGGCGGCTCAGGGGGGCGCATGTTGAAGATGAATTGCATGCCCTCCCTAAACTACATGTCAAGTGCCTCTCTGCTACCATTGCGTTCAGTTTCGACAATAGAATTCAGATTCCACAATAAATTTCAGTTTCGACAGTTCAGTTCAGAGTCAACAGTTTTTACCTCATCTATTGTAGTCAGGTGGTTTTTGGTGATGTAAATTTTACATCTATTTTACATCATCTATTGGAGATGCTATTAGAATCCCACTTGAGATTGACGATGTCTGTCTTGTGCTGCTTCAGCCTTGATGTCTTACGGCACACCGGAGCTGCACCAACGATAGAATGATCCATCACAACAGAGCAGTGCCCTGGACACCATCTACAGATTCCTCAGATCTTCCTCCACACCTCCGACAGCCACCTCTGCCTAAACTGCTTCAGCGACCAACCCAATGATGCTAAGGTCGACACGGCTACGGCAAAGAGGTTGTACACTTGTTGCATCACTTATTACTATACATTCACGTCGATCCATTAGGGATATTTTGGTTCAATGGAAAAACATAGCAATAGGGAATTTTCCAATGGCACTCTACTATTCAATTATTCATGCATTTTGTTGAAAGGAATGAAGCAAAACATCCACCTGGACCTACTTTTCAAAATCCTATGCATGAAAACAAGACCAAGTGCATTAGTGCCAGAATAACATTCTAACTGTACACGCTTTCATATGGTTTCACTTTATTTTGGCCATGTTTCTTTGCATTCCTCTGCTCTTCCAATTCCTGTAAACCAAACACCCAAGTTGACAGAAATCATGTGTTTACAAATGCTCTGTTTACCATGTGCATTCCTATCATATTCCGGTGTTTTCCTATCCCTGCATTTTTAGAATCATGCAAGCCAAATGAGCCTTACAGAATTACTTCAGTTACAGGTACGTGTCAAAGGGAACTTTGTGTGGTTTGTCCTGCTCCTACCGCGACGTTGTCCACCTCACCTGAGCTGCTCCATCGACAAAAGCATCCACCAAACCAGACATCACGACTCCTGACCGTCTTTTGCCACCTCAGATCTCCTTCCCTACCGCCGGCACCCACCGCAACGGCATCACCATCATCGACTCAGCAGATGAACCTGAGGAGTACATGGGTCCAAAAGAGAGGTCGCACTCTTTTGTTTCTGCTTATGTTTTGCATTGCTTAAAATTACCTGCTACTTCATTGTCCTGTTCACCTCTTGGACTCCAAGTCAGGTCCAAATTAATGTTCAAACTTCAGTTCTAAATTAGTTGTGGGGCACATATCAAGGCAGAAATGAATAGTATGTCTGTCTAATATCTAGTTCACCTAGGGTATGCCTATGCTGTTCATCTTGGGTGGGAAACAAATTGTAAAGGAATCATCATCTGTCTTTTTATTAAATTAAAGCAATCATCAGCCTGCTATCATTATTTTTGGATCCATCCACTGGTTGTTACCATCACTCTAAATTTCTGCATGCTCTCCTTACATAATCTCACCATATTTTTTTCGTATGCATGTCAGATATTGTACACAGTCATGCTGAACATGTAGAGAAAAAGAGAAGATTTTTGCGCGGCAATACAATGTCATGCAGACATCGCTCCATGGTGGGTTCAATGGCAAACCCTCCCCATCCCTCTCCAGATTGTAATCCAGAGGAAGATATCTGTTCTAAGGCGGATTCAGATGCCGCTGACTAGTCCTATTTACCCCCCAAGGTGTTTGCTCTACCTTGGCATGATGATGTTAGTCATATCATGCATATGTTGCCTTGCAGTGCCTACTTTTGACATCATATATGTCATCTGCTTAGTTTAGACATGTTCTGTAATGCCACCTGTTTAGTTTCTATATCATATATGAGAATTATACAATCTCTCAGAGCAGACAGTGCTACCTGTCGAAGCATATCTCTTGTTGGGTCCCGATAGCTCCTCAGAGATGGATTCAGAGACAGATGACCAGTCCTATTCCCCCACCGATGTGTATGCTCAAACTTGGCACGATTATACTGCTCATATCATGCATATGGTGTCTTGCATTGCATAGTTTAGACACCACATACACAATATTCAACACCATGTTCTTAGTTCAGACATCATATCGAATGCCCTCTGTTTAGCATATAAATCACATATGTAAATTAAATGATGCGATCCTGATTACTTAGATACCATGTAGGTGAATTATGTCATGTGATCCTATTTAGTTATTCATCATATCTTTGAATTATGTTATGCTATGCTATCCAGTTTAGATAGACATCATATATGTGAAATTATGTCATGCTATCCATTTTAGTTAAACAATATACATGTCAACTATTTCATGCCTTTTTTCCACACTATCTATTGCATCTGTCTCTCATACAATGTCTGTACATTCAACTATGTTTCCTGTTTATCAGCCATTTGAATTGGAGCGGGTGATGCTAGTATCCAGCGGACTAAAAACATGGTCTTCAAATAAAACAGTGCTACCTCTCGGTGGAGATAGCACCCCGGTTGTACATGCACAAGAACCGGCCGTACCACACATAACCCAAACTCTCGCAGATTGTACCCCTACTATGATGGACAGAGAACCAGCTTCACCCAATCTAACCCCAACCCCAGCAGATAGTAACCCAGTTCCTGTTGACACAACACCATCTCCACCATAGAGCTCCCAAACAAGAGCAGTTAGTAAGGCACCTCTAGTGCCCAAAGGGCCAATACTTCCACGGCGAACCCCAACTCCACCAGTTAGTACGCCTATTCCTGTGGAGGAAGCACAACCAGCTAGTCGTAGTTTAGCAGCTATCGCATTTGATGTTGTTAAATCGTATGTGCGTCTCTTCCCATCCTGGAAATATTATACTAAAGATGAAGGAAAATGCCAGTTGCAGGTGTTTGTGCAGGAGTTATGTGTAAGTAATGTTATTCATGGCAATTACTTTGCTTTGTCCCATACACCCTACCTCCATGATGGTTATAATACAGCAAATTTTCCCAATTTTCTCTATACATAAGGACCGATTTGGAAACTCAGGATGAGGTAACCTGTGCTAATACCTCTGCTATCTTCAAGAATGCTTGGTGGCAGTATCGGAATTACCTAAAGAAAACGTACTTCACCGGCAAAGAAACTCATCAAATTCCCTTATGTTCTCCGAGACACATTTATTGGACGATGATCGGGAACGCTTTGTTACAGATCTTGGTCCCGAACCAAGAATGTGGTAAGGTCTATGAGCTCATTTTCTATTTTTAAGTACTATATCTTGCGTCTTACTGTACTCTGTTCATGTAGAACAAGTGCCTAAACCTGAAGAACAACTGTTCTAATTTAAGATTCCATTACTATCATAGTTCAAAAAAGCGCTAGGTGTTAATTGTGCGTTTTGCCACCGCCTTGCGCTTTACTGACCAAAGCGCATGCATATGCGCAGTTATGCATAGATTAAGTGTTGTTATGCGCAATGCGTTTTGCCAACGCCTAGAGCCTAGGCGCGCCTTTTTTAACTATGATTGCTATCGTGCATACTGCTTTGCTCTTGTATCAGTGTATTTACTCATACAAACTTATTTTTAAATTGAAGGATCCAATCAAAACTCCAATGGCACAGCAGCTATGTTCACGCATGTTTCTTTAACAGGTTTGCTCTTATCAATAGTTCTATTGATTTCAATTTCAATTGTGTATACATATGACTTCTCATATCATGCATATTACTGGCATCACAACAGAGTCAATAGTGTTGTTGTACATGTAGACCCGTGGTACCCATCTGAAATCTTGTTGTGCCGTGTAGTTTCCCACGCTTTGTATTCTTTCACTTCTGCTTTGTCTTGAATTGATATGATTTGAACCGTGTCTCCATTTTGATTTGGCAAGACAATGCAGTGACCATAGGACATAGATATATGTTTGGTTGATGCTTTTATTATGTACTAGTACTTGGCAATAGAAGAATTGGTAGTTTAATCTTGTCCACCTTACTAATGAACTGGTTCACCGAAATGAGTTTCATATACTAGTACATGCTAAACCTGTTATGTGTCTTCTTGTTTCTTCTTTTAGAATGCTGATAGAATATTAGGGAAGAGTGCCTTATTAAGCAATGGTAAAGGAAGTAATGCAGATAAGGTTCAGGATAGTGACACATCCTTGTTGGTCTCCAACAAAGCTGATACAATAGCTAAGGAAGACTATCTTGAAGATAGTGAGACAACCCCAAAGTCCTGTCTTGGTTTATTGTTCGAGTTACTGGCCACTACCGCTTGCACAAGCTATTCGAACTCACTGTCTGAATCAATTCGGTTTCTTGAGTCTCAACTACAAGCTGAAAGACATCGATCACTGTGTTTGCATAAGAAGCGAAGGATCGGAAGTCCCTAGAGCATTTAGATGCATACTTTCTGGTGCAACAGCAAGCGTTGGAGGATTTTAGCGCCAAACAGGACAAAGCTAATAAGCTTGCTAAGCTTATTGCCAACATGGTGGATACCCAGGATAACGTTTCTTGAGATCTTCTGAAGTTGTTTCAGTTATGCTCTTGTTTTGCTGCCGCATTTATTTGCACTAGTGGCCAATTTTGACGGCCAGTGTATGTAATATGCTGCTTTGTTCCCTATATTTGCACTGGTGGCAAACTTTGATGCCCAGTGGATGTAATATGTGTAATAGCGGTAATAGGCTAGCGTTAATTGCTTGCTTATTTATTTCCTCATTGTCTTTGTTTAGTTGTTTGCTTGTAGTCGCTACAGTTCTTTTTCTGTGTTTTTCTAGTGGCTACAATAGCCTATTTTTGGTAACTAGGCCAAAATAGTCATGGCAGCACACAGCCTGTTGTAACCATGGGCCTCCTGCGAGCCGTATGATCCATGGGCCTTCTACGATCGTAGGATCCATTGGCCTTCTATACGGGCCGTAGGATCCATTGGCCTTCTATACGGGCCGTAGGATCCATGGGCCTTCTACGGGTCGTAGGGTCCATGGGCCTTCTACGGGCCGTAGGATCCATGGGCCTTCTACGGGGCGTAACACCATTTCGCCAATCATGGGTCGTACTATTCGTGGAGCATAACAGGCCGTTAATGGGCCGTATTTGATAACTGTATGAAAACGTCCCAACGGGTTTTTTACATGAAAACGGCCCAACGTATTAACGGTCCACAAACGGGCCGACTGTAATGACGGGCTGAATTTGGCCCACAAGCAGAAAATGACATTAACGGGCCATAAGTAATCGAATGCTGCAAATGAGCCCAAGAATAAATGGGCCATGAGAAGGCCGAAAGATAACTTGGGCTGGAAACGGCCTAGTGGAATAATGGGCCGTTAATGGGTATAAAGTGATACATTGTTCGCCAGTTTCACCACGGGCCGTTAATGGGCCAAGAGTTACAAAGGGCCTCATATGGGACGAAAGAAGTCATGGCCCACACATGAGCCGGAAGTTAAAATGGGCTGAAATCATATTGGACGGCCCAGATGACGCTACTTGGCCTAATTCGGATAGGGCGTAACGGGCCCTGGGTTAGTGGGTTGTAAATGGGCTATATGCGGATAGGCCATTAACAGGCTTTCCGTAGGCCGGCCCGCCACCTTTTGACCAAGTCAAACGGGCCGGCCTTTTCACAGGAATAGGCCTCTGTTGGGCCATGCCACGTGTCGATGTATCATAGGTGCCTTGGGTCCAATGAGTGGATGACATCTGTCCCAACAGTGAGCCGACACGTGTTTCCTCCAGCCAATGATGATTTTACATGTGGAAAATCCCCATTGGTCAAGGCTGTTAACGGGTTATCGGATCCAAAACCGGACCCGATAGCTTAATGGCGTTCCGTTACGGTGGATGCCACGTGTCGGTCACCCTTGACGAAAGCACTTCTAAGACGCGCGATTTATCGTCATGGAAGTGGACACTTTCGTGATGATAATTTTGGTAATGTCATGGAACACTTCTACGACAGCACAGGTATGACTATCTTGATTCTGTCATAAAATCGTCATGGATGTACATGCATGACAAAAAACGTGACCTACTATGACAAACACGCATCATCATGAAAGTGTATTTTTTTGTAGTGGTGCCGTTTGTGAGGGTGTCGTGCAAGAGCGAGCCGGTGGAGTCTTCGTCGACCGAACCCAACAGAAAGAGGAGAAAAGCAGTTGGCCCGACGACGCTTCCCTGCCATCCTCTCCCTTGCAGGGCGGTTGTCTGCCGCCGAGTAATAGGAGGGGACTGCCCCCCCAGCCCAATAGTCGGGCAGGTTGTGAATTGTCAGGAGGAGCTTAGGGTTGTCAGTATTTGTAGGTTGTGAATTGTGTTTTGTGTTGTGTATTTTGAGAGTACTTTCAGATATGAATGTATTTTGAATTTCAGATTTGCAGTATTGAGCATATGAAGTATTTTATGAATTCTAGAGATCTATTTTTAGCACTTAAAAAATGTAGTTTCATAGGAGTATAAAAGTGCATACAATGTGATTCTCAAAGAAGAAACTGCAAGTTTCAGTTTCAGATAAGAAATTGCAAGTTCAGTTTCAGATAAGAAACTGCAACTTTCAGAGGCAGAGCATTTATATTAACACATCATTTTCAAATAGTGTTAACATCATGTTGTAAGTTTTATTCATGGTTGAAAATGGAACTACCAGCCAGTTAACACCATGCTGATCAACATTCATGCATAGCACATCTTCATATGATGCACAGTCAAAAAGATATGATATTTTCAAAATGCCCACACAATGTCGAGTGTGCGAAAAACAGAGAAAATGAGGGATGAAGTTTTGGCAAGTGTTGGGCGTGGTGTGAGTAGATGACAATGGGGACCCAATGGCAAGTGTTGTTCCTGTTCATGCTCAGGTACACAACGTCTAATAACACCATCTACTCCTTCTTTATAAAGATGTGGGTCATCCCAAAAGTAATGTCGCAAGTCATAGAAAAACTTTTTCTTTTGTTGGTATGTGAAGCTAGGTGGCATAAATTTAGCAACAATATAATTAGCATAATCAGCATACCATGGAGTGCTACAAGAAGTGCTTATGACATTTAATTGTTCATCAGGAAAGCTATCATCAATAGGTAGTGGGTCATCAAGAACATTCTCTAACCTAGACAAGTTGTCTGCAACAGGGTTCTCAGCTCCTTTTCTATCAACAATATGTAAATCAAATTCTTGCAGCAGGAGAACCCATCTAATGAGTCTAGGTTTTGCATCTTTCTTTTCCATAAGATATTTAATAGCTGCATGATCCATGTGAATAGTTACTTTAGAATCAATAATATAGGGTCAGAATTTATCACAAGAAAATACAACTGCTAAAAGTTCCTTTTCGGTAGTAACATAATTTCTTTGAGCATTGTCTAGAGTCTTACTAGCATAATGGATAACATTCAATTTCTTATCAACTCTTTGCCCTAGAACAGCACCTACAGCATAATCACTAGCATCACACATAATTTCAAAGGGTAAATTCCAATCATGTGGCTGAACAATAGGTGCAGAGACTAATGCTTTCTTAAGTATTTCAAATACTTCTACACAATCATCATCAAAGATAAATGGTACATCTTTTTGTAATAAATTAGTCAGAGGCCGAGAGATTTTTGAGAAGTCCTTAATGAACCTCCTGTAAAATCAGGCGTGACCAAGGAAACTTCTTATACCTTTGATGTCCTTGGGACATGGCATCTTTTCAATAGCATCAACCTTGGCTTTATCAACTTCAATACCTCTTTCATAAACTTTGTGCCCCAAGACAATACCTTCATTAACCATAAAGTGGCACTTTTCCCAATTCAAGAAAAGATTAGTTTCTTCGCATCTATGCAAAACTCGAGCAAGATTGCTCAAGCAATCATCAAAAGAGGAACCATAGACGGAAAAGTCATCCATGAAAACCTCACAAATTTTCTCGCAAAAGTTAAAGAATATAGCCATCATGCATCTTTGAAAGGTAGAAGGTGCATTACATAAACCGAAAGGCATACGTCTATAATCAAAAGTACCAAAAGGGCATGTAAAAGTAGTCTTTGATTGATCTTTAACCGACACAGGTATTTGAGAAAAACCAGAATAACCATCTAGAAAGCAATAATGTGTATGTTTGCATAATCTTTCTAGCATTTGATCTATAAAAGGTAAGGGGTAGTGATCTTTCTTAGGAGCCTTATTTAATTTGCGGAAATCAATTACCATCCTATAACCTGTGATAATTCTTTGCGAAATCAATTCATCTTTATCATTAGGGATAACAGTAATGCCTCCCTTCTTAGGGACACAATGGATAGGACTTACCCACTCACTATCAGCAACTGGATAAATTATACCTGCCTCCAGAAGCTTGAGAATTTCCTTTCTTACCACTTCTTTCATTTTAGGATTCAAACGTCGTTGAGGATCACGAACTGATTTGGCATCAACTTCCAAATTTATTTTATGCTGACATAGAGTGGGACTGATGCCCTTAAGATCATCCAGAGTATATCCAATAGCAGCATGGTGCTTTTTTAGAGTTCTCAATAATCTTTCTTCTTTATGCTCTGAAAGGTTAGCACTAATAATGACAGGATATATTTTATTTTCATCAAGATAGGCATATTTAAGATTATCAGGCAACGGTTTAATCTCAAACACGGGATCACCCTTGGGTGGAGGAGGATCCCCTAGGATTTCAACAGGCAAATTGTGTTGCAGAATAGGTTCCTGTTTAAAGAATATTTCATCTATTTCCCTTCTTTCATTCATGAACATATCATTTTCATGGTCTAGAAAATAGTGTTCTAAAGGATCACTAGGAGGTACAGCAATAGAAGCAAGAACAATAATTTCATCCTTACTAGGCAATTCTTCCTCACGATGTTGTTTACTAAATTTAGATAAATTAAACTCGTGAACCATATCATCCAAGCCAACAGTAACAACATTCTTTTTGCAGTCTATCGTAGCATTAACAGTTTTTAAGAAGGGTCTACCAAATATAATGGGACAAAAGCTATCTTGTGGAGAACCAAGAACAAGAAAATCGGTGGGATATTTGGTTTTCTCACACAAGACTTCAACATCTCTAACAATTCCCACTGGTGAAATAGTATCTCTATTGGCAAGTTTAATTGTGACATCAATTTCTTCTAACTCAGCAGGTGCAATTTCATGCATAATTTCTTTGTATAAGTCAATGGGTATAACACTAGCACTAGCACCCATATCAAATTAGCTATGATAACAATGATCTCCTATTTTAACAGAAATAACGGGCACGCCTACCACAGGTCTATGTTTATCTCTATCATAGGGTTTAGCAATTCTAGCAGTTTCACCAGAGAATTGAATAACATGCCCATCAATATTATCAGACAAGAGATCTTTAACAATAGCAATATTGGGTTCTACTATGACTTGCTCAGGAGGTGTATGAGTCCTAGTATTGCTTTTACGAACAACAGTTGAAGCTTTAGCATAATCCTTCATTCTAACAGGGAAAGGTGGTTTCTCAACATAAGAAGCAGGAACAATAGGATCATTGTAAGTGACAATCTTTTCTTCAACTTTAATAGGTGCAGCTACTTTTACTTCTATGGGAGGATGATATTTAAACCACTTCTCCTTGGGGAGATCAACATAAGTAGCAAAAGATTCATAGAAAGAAGCTACTATCTCAAAGTCAAGTCCATATTTAGTGCTAAACTTACGGAAAATATCGGTATCCATAAAAGATTTAACACAATCAAACTTAGGTGTCATACCTGACTCCTTACCTTCATCGAGGTCCCAATCTTCAGACTTGCGTTTAATTCTATCCAATAAATTCCATCTAAATTCAATAGGCTTCATCATAAAAGAGCCAGCACAAGGATTATCGAGCATGGTGCGATTGTTACTAGAAAGCCGAGCATAAAAACTTTGCATAATCACTTCTTTTGAGAGCTCGTGATTGGGGCATGAATATAACATTGATTTAAGCCTCCCCCAAGCTTGAGCGATGTTTTCTCCTTCGTGAGGCCAAAAATTATATATATAATTGCGAGCACGATGAACAAGATGCATAGGGTAATACTTTTGATGAAATTCCAACTTCACTCTTTTATAGTTCCATGATCTCATATCATCACATAGCCTATACCATGTCAATGCGTCTCCCTTCAAATATAAAGGGAAAGCCTTCTTCTTAACAACATCATCGGGTATACCTGCAAGCTTAAATGGTCCACAAATATCATCCACATAGCATAGATGTTCATCAGGATGCTTTGTTCCATCTCCTGCAAAAGTGTTAGCTAGCAGTTTTTCTATCATACCCGAAGGAATCTGAAAAGGAGTTTCATTTTCAGTAGGTTGAGTAGGTTCAGTAGGTTGAGGAGCAATTCTTGGCTCAACAGGACGGGGTGAAGATACCCCGAACAAGCCCCTCAAACAATTACTTTCCATAGTAACAAGTGACAGAAAATTTCAGCACACTAAATAAATTTTTCCTTACCAAATTCCACCTACCAAAGGCGCTTCACTCCCGGCAACGGCGCTTTAAAAGAGTCTTGATGACCCACAAGTATAGGGGATCTATCGTAGTCCTTTCGATAAGTAAGAGTGTCGAACCCAACGAGGAGCGTATGAAATGATAAGCGGTTTTCAGCAAGGTATTCTCTGCAAGTACTGAAATAAGTGGTAACAGATAGTTTTGTGATAGGATAAATGGTAACGAGCAACAAGTAACAAAAGTAAATAAAGTGCAGCAATGTGGCCCAATCCTTTTGGTAGCAAAGGACAAGCCTGGACAAACTCTTATAATAGGAAAAGCACTCCCGAGGGCACATGGGAATATCATCAAGCTAGTTTTCATCACGCTCATATGATTCGCGCTCGGTACTTTGATAATTTGATATGTGGGTGGACCGGTGCTTGGGTACTTCCCTTACTTGGACAAGCATCCCACTTATGATTAACCTCTATTGCAAGCATCCGCAACTACAACAAAAGTATTAAGGTAAAACTAACCATAGCATGAAACATATGGATCCAAATCAGCCCCTTACAAAGCAATGCATAAACTAGGGTTTAAGCTTCTGTCACTCTAGCAACCCATCATCTACTTATTACTTCCCAATGCCTTCCTCTAGGCCCAAATAATGGTGAAGTGTTATTTAGTCTACGTTCACATAACACCACTAGAGGTTAGACAACATACATCTTATCAAAATATCGAACAAATACCAAATTCACATGACTACTAATAGCAAGACTTCTACCTTGTCCTCAGGAACAAACATAACTACTCACAAAGCATATTCATGTTCATAATCAGAGGGGTAATAATGTGCATAAAGGATCTGAACATATGATCTTCCACCAAATAAACCAACTAGCATCAACTACAAGGAGTAATCAACACTACTAGCAACCTACTAGCACCAATCCCGGACTTGGAGACAAGATTGGATACAAGAGATGAACTAGGGTTTGGAGATGAGATGGTGATGGTGAAGATGTTGATGAAGATTGCCCTCTCCCGATGAGAGGAGCGTTGGTGATGACGATGGTGATGATTTCCCCCTCCCGGGGGGAAGTGTCCCCGACAGAACAGCTCTGCCGGAGCCCTAGATTGGTCCCGCCAAGGTTCCGCCTCGTGGCGGCGGAGTCTCGTCCTGAAAGGTTCTCCTCTATTTTTTCTCATCGAAAGACTTCATATAGGAGAAGATGGACGTCGGAAAGCCACCAGGGGGCCCACGAGGTAGGGGGCGCGCCCAGGGGGGCGCACCCCCCACCCTTGGGGGCAGGGTGTGGGCCCCCAGGCCTTCATCTTTGGCGATGATTTTTCTGTATTTATTTTAAGACATTCCATGGGGTTTCAGGACTTTTGGAGTTGCGCAGAATAGTCCTTTAATATTTGCTCCTTTTCCAGCCCAGAATTCCAGCTGCCGGCATTCTCCCTCTTCATGTAAACCTTGTAAACTAAGAGAGAATATCCATAAGTATTGTGACATAACGTGAAAAAACAGCCCATAATGCAATAAATATTAACATAAAAGCATGATGCAAAATGGACGTATCAGCACCATATGGAGATTTCTTGAGGAATGGTTCCCAAACTATTACCTGAAAAATCTAGATGTGATTCTTCAAAAGTCCATTGCTTTAAATAAAATGAATCCTAATGATCCTAAGTTTTGTGATTGTTTATTTGAGCTTCACAACCTTATGCGTGCCAAAGGAGATGTTGGAATCATTAGTAACATCATCTTGGAAGTCATTAGAATTCGTAAAGATGAACATTGCCATGGTCATACATCTAATGAATCACACACTCTAGGTGATGAGCAACCACAAGATGATGTTGAACATGGATACTATGATGCGGATGATGATAGTGATTTTTATCTCAATGAGTCTATGAGACACTTTGGTCTTATGGACAATCTTCGAGGCTACATGGCTGGAGGAAAGGAATGGGTCCTTGATAGTGGATGTACTGATCACATGACAGGAGACAAGGAAATGTTTCGTGAGCTTGCTGAAAATGATGGCCCTCGAAAATATGTCACTTTTGGTGATAACTCAAAGGTAAGGTGGTTGGCCTTGGTAAGGTGGCCATCTCACATGACAGCACCATCCAAAATGTTATGCTCGTTGAATCTCTTGGCTACAATTTACTTTCCGTATCTAGACTAGCTGACTTTGGATTCAATTTCCTATTTACTGAAGTAGATTGCCAAGTGTTTCGCGGAGATAATCATAATATGGTATTTACCGGTATACATAGAGGTGATCTATACATTGTTAATTTCACTAAAAAGGCTCATCCTAGAACTTGCTTAATTGCTAAATCTTCTAAAGGTTGGTTGTGGCATATAAGGTTAGGTCATGTGGGCATGCAAAATCTTGATAAGCTTATTAAAGGTGATCATACCCTTGGAGTGAAAGACGTTATATTTGACAAGGATGGACTGTGCAGTGCTTGTCAAACAGGAAAACAGGTTGGAGGAAGCCACCCCATGAAAAACATCATGACCACGAGAAGACCGCTTGAGCTGCTTCATATGGATCTTTTTGGTCCAAACGCCTATAAAAGTCTCAGTGGTAATTGGTTCTGTTTAGTCATTGTCGATGACTTTTCAATATTTCGTGGGTGTTCATTCTTGATGATAAATCGCAGGTCCAAAAGATCTTCAAGAGTTTCGCTAGGAAGGCCCAAAATCAATTTGAAGTGAAGATCAAGAAGGTTCGCAGCAACAACGAAACGGAGTTCAAGAAAGCAAATATGGACACCTTTCTTGACGAAGAAGGGATTTCACATGAGTTGTCGGCTACGTACACGCCTCAACAAAATGGAGTTGTTGAGAGGAAGAATCAGACTCTTATTGAGATGGTGAGGACGATGCTTGATGAGCACAAGGCGCCAAAACACTTTTGGGCAGAAGCGGTTGAGAGAGCTTGCCATGCAACAAATCGTCTATATCTTCACAAGCTACTTGACAAGACGAAATATGATCTTCTCACCGGTAACAAACCCCAAGTTGTATACTTACAAGTATTCGGCTCAAAGTGCTATATTCTTGATAAGCATCGTCGTTCGAAACTTGCTCCTAAGTCTCATGAAGGTTTCCTACTCGGTTATGGCTCAAACTCTCACACTTACCGTGTCTACAACAATTTCACCCGAAAGGTTGAAGAGACGGTAGATGTGAAGTTTGATGAATCTAACGGCTCGCAAGTAGAGCAATTGCCAATTGATGTAGGAGATAAAGACCCTTTGGAAGCAATCCAAGACTTGTCTATTGGCAAGATTCGCCCAATGAAGGTGAAGGAGAGTACCTCGCTCGTTCAAGTGGAAGATTCTACCTCGCGACAAGGTGAACCATGAGTTGACTCGGAGGCATCCACAAGTGGGACACACCAAGATGAAGAAAACGAGGAAGTACACCAAGATGAACCTCATCAACCTCCTTCTCCACCTCCACAAGAGAACAACAACATCAACAACGAAGAAGGCCAAGAGGAAGAACAAAATGATGAAGAGGATGTTCCACCCCGACCCAAACAAAAGCTCTCACGAGTTAGAGCAAGAGTTTCAAGAGACCATCCCGTCGAACAAATCTTTGGTGATATCCAAACCGGGAGAAATACTCGCTCTAAAACTCGTTTGGCTTATTTTTTTTGAACATTATTCATTCATCTCTAGTATTGAACCTATGAAGGTTGAAGAAGCGCTTGATGATCCGGATATGGTGAATGCCATGCACGAAGAGCTACACAACTTCGAGAGTAACCAAGTATTGACCTTGGTAGAAAAGTCGGACAACAACCAAAATGTCATTGCTACCAAATGGGTGTTTTGGAATAAGCAAGACAAATATGGAAAAGTTGTACGCAACAAGGCCCATCTCGTCTCCCAAGGCTACACTCAAGTCGAAGGTATGGACTATGGTGACACATATGCCCCCATTGCTAGACTTGAGTCCATACGCATCTTACTTGCTTAAGCCAATCATCATGATATTACATTATATCAAATGGACATTAAAAATGCCTTTTCAACTGGTGAAATTGAGGAGGAAGTTTATGTTAAACAACCTCCCGACTTTGTTGATCCTAAGAAACCTAATCATGTTTACAAACTTCACAAAGTCTTTATGGTCTTAAACAAGCTCCTAGAGTGTGGTATAAATGCTTGAACAAGTTCCTTATTGAAAAAGGCTTTGAGATTGGAAAAATTGATTCTACTCTTTTTACTAAAAGGGTTAATGGTGAATTATTTGTGTGCAAAATTTATGTGGATGATATCATATTTGGTTTGACTAACCCTCATTTTAGTGAAAATTTTGGAACGCTAATGTCGGAGAAGTTTGAGATGTCTATGATGAGCGAACTCAAGTTCTTTCTTGGTTTGCAATCAAGCAAACTAAGGAAGGTACCTTTGTTTCCCAAACAAAGTATACCAAGGACTTATTCAAGAAGGTCAACATGCAAGAAAGCAAAGGTATGAAAACACCCATGCCTACTAGTGGACATCTTGACTTGACAAAGGATGGCAAACCGGTTGACCAAAAGGTTTATCGCTCTATGATTGGTTCATTGTTATATCTATGTGCCTCCTGTCTCGATATTATGCTAAGTGTGTGCATGTGTGCATGATATCAAGCGGCCCCTAAGGAATGTCATCTTAAGGCTGTGAAAAGGATAATGAGATACTTAATTCATACACCAAACTTTGGCATTTGGTATCCTAAGAGGTCTTCTTTTGATCTTATTGGCTACTCCGATTCGGACTATGCCAGAGACAAGGTTGATAGAAAGTCCACTTCAGGAACTTGTCAATTTCTTGGTAGATCTCTTGTGTCTTAGTCCTCGAAGAAACAAAACTCGATATCCTTATCCACCGCCGAAACGGAATACATTGCCGCCGGTTCATGTTGTGCCCAGTCACTTTGGATTACCCAAACTCTTAAAGATTATGGGATTTATGTGAAACATGTTCCATTTCTTTGTGAACATGAAAGTGCTATTAAGATTTCTCACAATCCCGTACAACATTCTCGAACTAAGCATATTGAACTTCGTCATCATTTCATTCAAGATCATGTTGCTAAAGGAGATATCGATCTTAAGCATGTTCGAACCGATAAGAAATTGGCAGATATATTCACCAAACCGCTTGATGAGAAAGTATTTTGCCTTTTGAGAGGTGAACTGAACAACATTGATGCCTCAAACTTGGAGTAGAAACTCCATTCAAATGCATGCAAGGCATGAGCCTTTGACTAATCCTTGATATTACTCTTATTATAATGATCATATGTCTTGGATCTATACTTGTACCCTTGCATTCTATCTAACCCTTGTAGGTACTTGGATGAATCTAAATCTATGAGATTGCAACACACTCACATCTTGAGCAATCTCTACATCTCCAAGTCTCTAAAATATGGTGGTTGAAACAAGGAAGCATGAATCCTTTCAACATATCCTTTGAAAATTTCTATATATCAAATTTCATTTGGAATCAAATTTCATGATAGTCATTTTGGATACACAAGTGCTCTTCCTTGCAAATCTAACTCATGTAAGTAGATGAACTCAAACTACAAGTGGTGCTCCCAAGTCTTGATGAACTACATCAACCTTGAGTATCCTACCCAAGTTTGACTACATGATCAAGATCAACACCACCGCCCAAGGTATATCATTCCATCTTAGAGAAGCTTTACCCCAAGTCATGGGTCAAAGCATCTCAACAAGATGTGAATACATCAAAATGCTTAAATGAAAAATGGTAACCCCATTTCGAGCTTAAACGATGAGTATGACCTACGATCAAGTGTTCTCACTTGACTCCTTAGTCAATATACTCTAACAAAAGTGACATTGTCACCGACCCCTTCTAGATGAAGTTCTCTAGTATTTCTTTGTGTTCTTGGATTTGTGCCTAGCTTGTTTGTTTCCTTTTCACTTTATCTAGATTTCTTTTCCTTTCTCTGTTATGTTCTGCATTCCCTGCATCTAATTCTTTGCAAATCTTTCAGTTAATTCATTGAAAATCCTTGTCAGATCTTATTTGCCAAGTGAGTTGAGATGACAAAATGTTTCCTATGCATTGAACCTGGTCTCACCGATTTCTGCATCTTGGATAGACCGAACTGCAATCCCACATTGTAGATTGTTCATCGATCCATCCGACAAGGACAAACTCGGTCTAAACGATATACATCATCTATGACACTGCCAACTCGGTGTCATCGATGAAAATAACTCGATGTTACCGATTTCACTACTCAAATTTTTTTTTTGCCATTGTCATTATCTTTTTCCTTCCAGCTCCACTCGATGATTCTTGTCCTCTACTAGCATATATTACATGCTGCTTTGTAATGTGTCTCAAGGACCAAACCTACTTGACTCATGCTCGAGAAGATCCCTTCTTGGAAATTGATATCAAAGGGGGAGAGAGAGCACATCAAAGCTTATCACATAAGAGAGAAAGCACATCTAAGCTTCTCCAGATGCTTATCAAACATAGAGGAGAGAAGCCACATGTCTTTAAGAGGGGAAAGACATGTTAAGGAAATGTTATGTGCCTTGTCCTGATTTTATTTTACCTTATCTTTCACCCATTATCCAATATCAGATTCAGGGGGAGAACGAGTATATAAGGGAAGAAAATTCTTGGAATTCATTGCATATCTTTATTCTTTGGGGATATGTCTACACCCAAATAGAGTACTAAGTACTCACTCACTACATGTCATCCCAATCTTGGTACTCTTGTGGTTTTTCTCAATTTGCTTTGTTTAATAGGTGTTCTTGTGTTATCTAACCCTGTTTTCTCAAGTTCGCCTCCTCCAAAGCCAGCTCAAGATCACAAGGTAAGTATATGCATCACACTCATGTGCCTGATGATTGTAGCGACCAGACCTCAAACAGTCTGATCTCTGTGCTTTAGTGTCATCCCTGGATCAGTAATGCTGACATGCACAGTACTTGAAAGATTTATAACAAAGTAGCAATCACACACTTATTACATCGAATGTCTCAAAAGAGAACTTATTACAATAAATATGGCTTAAGGCCATCTAATAACGATAACAGCGGAAGGCTTGGAAGATAAGTGAGTCCATCAACTCCAACGGCATCACTGAGTATAGAACCACGACCTAAAGGCTCCTTACTCGTCGTCTGAAAAGTCTGCAACATGAACGTTGCAGCCCGAAAACGCTTCAGCACATGGAATATGCTATCAATGTAACACATAGAGAGTAATGAAAGAATAAAGCTATACTACATGCATATATGGCTGGTGGAAAGCTCTATGGTTACAGTTTTTGCATAAAGCCAACCCTACTGCAAAGGTTTATTTAACTATCATGGTGGTTGTTAAACATTGAGAAGATAGACATCCTCTCAATCCCAATTAAGCATCATCATTAAAACCCAACAATATTAATTAAAGTAACATGATGAGATTCACATGATAATCCAAGTACTAGATACTCAAAACGTCCATAACCAGGGACACGGCTAACCATGATTAGTTTGTACACTCTGCAGAGGTTTGTGCACTTTTCCCCACAAGACTCGATCTCCTCCGTTGGGATTCTCGCACTACATGATGTTTGAGAAACGGATGACCGAGACATAGTCTTTCAGAAGCATTAGCACCTTACGATCGGGTAGACAGTACCACCTACAACCCCTACATCTGCTAGTCTACCACTGTAAGAGTTCAGACGACTTAATCAACTATGTTAGAGCCCATAGTAGCTTGTGGCTGCACAAGGAAGTTTCTAGCATGAAAAATCTCATGATCCCTTTGAGCCTGGGTGGCGGTCCCAAAAGAAAAACAGTCAATCGCTGGAATACCTAGGTGCCTCAATCCACCCAAATGTGTGTTTAAGTTGTCACCTTAAATAAACCATTAAATTAACAATCTCACATCTGTCATGGATACACTCACCCAATCCACGTCTACTAGCATAGCATGGCATAATAAGCAAACGTAGAAGTAACTCCCAAGGGTTTGATAATAAAACAGGTAATAGGTACTACCTCATCTACTTCCCAAAACCCACATATTAATCAGATCCTAATCATGCAATTGTTTGAGGATTGATCTAATGCAATAAAACTGGGTAGTAAAGAGGTATGATCAAAGTGTTACTTGCCTTGCTGATGATCCGTGAAACCTAGAGATTCAAAGTAGCAAGCGGCGCACTCCGGGTACTCTATCGCAAACAAACAAGCATACAATAAGTACTCATCTAATGCACGGGCAAAACTCAAATAAGAGATCTAACCAGAAAGTTCAACTTAAGAACTCCGGTTAGCAAAAAGAATCAAATCAAACGAAGCAACGAGAGTCAAACGGCGAAAGAAACAAGCTTCGTTTACTAATCTGGATCTAAGTCAAATTTTACAGAAGCAAAATCTTGTTTGAGTTGGTAAACAAAAAGAGGGTTTTGAGACGAAACTCTAGGCGCTTGAATCGCCTGATTCCGATAAACGAGCGAAAAGTTATACTAAAACGAAAAACAGATCGGAAATCGCGATCGGAAATAATCGCGGAAAATCCAAGAAAAAGAAAAACTAACGAACAGGCTAACGAACGAACGTTCGCTGTCTGCGAAAAAAAACGAAAACCGTTCTTTAAAACGAACGAACGAACGGGCGTTCGCTAAATAACTAAACCGATCTATATAAAAAAAGATGAACCGGGTTCCTAAAAAACCGACGGTTTTCTCTCGAAAACCGGGGCGGCGGCGGGGACTACCTTCGGCGGGTCAACGGCGGTGGCGGCGGTCAATGCGACGGCGAGGCGGGTCAACGGCGGGCGGCGAGGCGGGTCAACGGGCGGCGGCGGCGGGTCAACGGCGGCGGCGGCAATCGGCTCGGCGGGTGGGTGGCTCGGCGGCGGCGGGTCCGCGGCGCCAATGAGCAATGGCGGCAGCAAGCAAGAATCCCATGGCATGCATGGCGGATGAATCATGGTGGGCATGCGCGATCATGGCGGCAGTGCTAGGGTTTCATGGTAGGGGCGGGCTGGGTGGCGGCGGTGGGCTTGAGGCGGGGCCCGGCTTATAAAGCCCCCCCGGGCGGTGTCCCTCTCGGGTACGGCCCGGAGTCGGTTTCGTTTTTTTAAAACATTACGTGCGGAAAAACAAATAAAAGAAATACTAAACGGGCTCCAAAAATCCCGAAATAAATTTTCCGCGACTTCTAAAATCAAGCCGGACAAGATGAACATTTATTTGGGGCCTAAATGCAATTTTGAAAAACGCGCAATTTTCCTAAATTCAAATAAAATAGCAATAAACTCCAAAATAAAATCTTATTTGATTTTATTATCAAATCCCCATTATTTCTTTATTTTGGGAAAGTCATTTTATTCCCTCTCTCTTTATTTTTATAATAGAAATAATTGAAGATAAAATAAATAAAATCAAATGACCCCATTTTCAAAATTTGAGAAAACTCAAATATGAAAATAACGAAATCCCCAACTCTCTCCGTGGGTCCTTGAGTTGCGTGGAAATTTCTAGGATCGAGCCAAAATGCAATAAAATATGATATGCAAATGATGATCTATGTATAACATTCCAAATTGAAAATATAGGATGTTACAAACCTGCCCCCCTTAAGATGAATCTTGCCCTCGAGATTCAGGTTGGCTAGAAAATTGGTGAGGGTGATCCTTTAGCAGATCTTCCTCTCGCTCCCAGGTGGCTTCATCCTTGGTGTGGTGGCTCCACTAAACTTTGCAAAACTTGATAACCTTGCTGCGGGTGACTCGGCTGGCATACTCAAGAATCTTGACTGGCTTCTCCTCCTAGGTCAAATCACTATCCAACTGAAGCGCTTCCAGCGGCACTGTATCTCTCAACGATATATCAGCCATCTCTGTGTGACACTTCTTCAACTGGGAAACGTGGAATACGTCGTGAACTCCTGACAATCCTTCGGGCAATTCCAACTTGTAGGCAACTTCTCCCATACGCTCCAAAACTTTGTATGGTTCCACAAAACGTGGTGCTAACTTTCCCTTAACTCGAAAGCACTTAACTCCCCGAAGTGGAGATACACGAAGATAAACTCTGTCTCCGACTTCGTAAACTGTCTCCTTGCGTTTAGAATCTACGTAGCTCTTCTGCCTGGACTGGGCTACTTTGAGCCTATCGCGAGTCAACTTCACCTTTTGTTCAGATTCCTTAATCAAATCCGGTCCAAACAACTGGCGGTCTCCAACTTCATCCCACGACAATCGGGTCCTGCACCTCCTTCCGTACAAGGCTTCGAAAGGGGCCATCTTCAAACTAGATTGAAAACTGTTGTTGTAAGAGAACTCTGCATATGGCAAATTGTCATCCCAACTAGATCCATAATCTAGCGCACAAGCTCTCAGCATATCCTCCAATATCTGATTGACTCTCTCGGTCTGTCCATCTGTCTGCGGATGAAAAGCTGTACTGAACTCTAGCCTGGTACCCAAAGTTTCATGCAACTAATTCCAGAACTTTGGGGTAAACTGGGTTCCTCTATCTGATACAATGCTCCTCGGAACTCCATGCAGACATACGATCCTGGTCATGTATATCTTTGCCAACTTAGCACCGGTGTAAGTGGTCTTCAATGGGATGAAATGGGCTACCTTCGTCAAACGATCGACTACAACCCAAATCGAGTCGTAGCCTGAACGAGTTCTGGGCAATCCCGTGATAAAATCCATGCCTAGCTTATCCCACTTCCATTCGGGCATTGGCAATGGTTGTAACAATCCTGCTGGCTTCTGATGCTCTGCCTTTACTCTCTGACATACATCACAAACTGCTACATACTCCGCAATATCCTTCTTCATTCCGGTCCACCAGAAAGTATCCTTCAAATCCAAATATGTTTTGGTATTTCCTGGGTGAATCGAATATGGTGAATCATGGGCCTCTTGCAGAATCAACTTCCTGATCTCCGAGTCATTAGGCACATAAACACGGTCCTCAAACCATAAGGTATCATGCTCATCCTCACGAAATCCTTTAGCTTTTCCTTTGTTCATCTTCTCCTTTATAGAGGCAATCTCCTTGTTAGTCTTCTGAGCTTCTCTGATCTCATCCATCAAAGTAGACTGAATCTCCAATGCTGCTACATAGCCTCTCGGAACTATCTCCAAACATAGCTCACGAAGGTCCTCGGCTAACTCCTTCGATAAATCTCCGGTCATTAGTGTGTTGACATGCCTCTTACGGCTCAACGCATCGGCTACTACGTTAGCCTTTTCGGGATGATAATGCAATCTCATATCATAATCCTTGATGAGCTCCAACCATCTCCTTTGCCTGAGATTTAGCTCCTTCTGCGTGAAAATATACTTCAAACTCTTGTGATCCGTGTACACCTCACAATGGTTCCCGATGAGAAAGTGTCTCCATGTCTTCAATGCATGCACTACAGCTGCTAACTCCAAATCATGTGTAGCATAATTCAACTCATGGGGCTTAAGTTGTCGTGAAGCATACGAAACAACTCTTCCCTCCTACATAAGCACTGGTGCAAGTCCTCGACGTGAAGCGTCGCAAAACACCTCGTAATCCTTGCTTTGATCTAGCAGAATCAACACTGGTGATGTAACCAAACGTTTCTTCAACTCCTGGAAACTGGCCTCACATTCCGCAGTCCATCTGAACTTGGTATCCTTTTTCAACAACTCCGACATAGGCTTCGCAATCTTCGAGAAATTCTCAATGAATCTCCGGTAGTATCCTGCCAGTCCAAGAAAACTTTAGATCTCTCCAACTGTTGTTGGGGCTTCCCAATTTGTCACAGTGACAACCTTGGTGGGATCTACTGCTATTCCTTCTCCGGATATAACATGTCCGAGGAATCCAACTTCCTTCAACAAAAATTCACATTTGCTGAACTTAGCATATAACTGATGTTCTCTGAGCTTCTCAAGTACCAAACGCAAATGCTCCTTATGCTCTTCTTCATTCTTCGAGTAGACCAAAATATCATCAATGAACACCACGACGAACTTATCCAGAAGCTCCATAGATACCTTGTTCACCATGTTCATGAAATAGGCAGGTGCGTTAGTCAGACCAAATGACATAACGGTGTACTCATACAGCCCATACCTGGTGGTAAAAGCCGTCTTAGGTATATCCTGCTCTCGAATCTTCAACTGATGGTATCCTGATCACAGATCGATCTTAGAAAATACCTTAGCTCCTTGAATCGGTCAAACAAATCATTGATCATCGGCAGTGGGTACTTGTTCTTGATTGTTACTGCATTCAATCCTTGATAATCAACAACCATCCTCAATGATCCGTCCTTCTTCTCCACTAGAAGTACTGGCGATCCCCAAGGCAAAGAACTTGGGCGAATATATCCTTTATCCAGTAACTCCTTAATATGCTTCTTAATCTCTTCCAAATCTTTTGCAGGCATCCTGTATGGTCTCTTAGATATCGGCCCTGTGCCTGGCAAAAGCTCAATCAAAAACTCAATGGCTCTATCCGGTGGCATGCCTGGCAACTCCTCTGGAAATATGTAAGGGAAATCCTTCACCACTGGTACTTCCTCCTGCACAACTCCTGATAAGGAATTTACTTGAGTCCTCTTCGGCACATGCCGGGATACATACTTGATCCATCTTCCTTCTGGCGTTGTAAGTAAAATCGTCTTACTGGCGCATTCAATGTTCCCTCCATACTTTGATAACCAATCCATGCCTAATATCACATCCAATCCTTGTGATTCCAATACTATTAGGTCCGAGGGAAACACGTAGTTACCAATCCTTAATGGTAACCGATCACACCATAAACTAGCCATATATTCTGCTCCAGGCGAGGTTACTAACATGGGTGACCTAAGGGCTTGGGTTGGCAGTTTATACTTATCCACAAATCCCCTTGAGATGTATGAATGCGATGCACCAATATCAAAAATAACGAGTGCAGTAAATGACTTAACCAAAAACTTACCTATTACTGCATCTGGCTGAGCTTCAACCTCCTCCATGTTAACGTGGTTCACCTGTCCCCTATTGAAAGGGTTCGGCTTCTTCCCTGAGCTTCCATTTCCATTTCCATTCTAGGCTTCAGGACATTCATTGGCATAATGTCCAGTCTTCTGACCCTTATAGAAAGTGACTTGGCTCAGGTCTCTCTTGGCTGGGGTCGACAGGTTGGTACGGTTCTGGTCGTTGCTTCCTCCATTCCCATTACCATTCTTGGGGCCATTATGATTGTGCAAGCTACCTCCTCCATTGGTATGCTGGAAATGTCCTCCCGATTTAGGGGTAAAACGTGGCTTCTGCTGAGCTCCAGAATTGTACTTCCCTTGTCCATACTTCCTCTTGCGGTTTTCAATATGCTGCTGCTTCCCTTCAATCATAAGAGCACGATCTACCAACTCCTGGTAGTTGTTGAAAGTTGCTACCATCAACTGCATGCTCAGCTCATCATTCAGTCCTTCCAAAAACTTCTCCTGCTTAGCTGCATCTGTAGCAACGTCATCTAGGGCATAACGTGCTAATTTACTAAAGTCATCCCCTGTAACACCCTCGATGCGGCTATATCTCCCACGTGTCGAAGCACGACTTAGAGGCATAACCGCATTGAAAGCAATGTCGCAAGTGAGGTAATCTTCACACAACCCATGTAATACATAAGGGAAAGAGATACATAGTTGGCTTACAATCGCCACTTCACACAATTACATGAATAAAGCATTACATCATCCAGATACAATCAAGGTCCGGCTACGGAACCCAAAGTAAAAGAAGAACCCCAAATGCGACAAAAGGTCCCCGATCGACCCCAACTGGGCTCCACTACTGATCAACTAGAACGAAACAACACAAAGGGCAAGATCTTCATCGAGCTCCTCCTTGAGCTTGGTTCGCCACCGCTTTCGGTAACATAGGCACCGCAAACTGGTTTTGAAGTATCCGTGAGCCACGAGGACTCAAAGAATCCCATTACCATGGGTATCAAGACTAGCAAAGCTTAATGGGAAAGGAAGGGGTAAAGTGGTGAGGTTGCAGCAGCGACTAAGCATGATATGGTGGCTAACATACGCAAATAAGAGCGAGAAGAGAACAAGCGGAATGGTCGTGAACTAACAATGATCAAGAGGTGATCCTGAACACCTACTTACGTCAAACATAACCCAGAAACCGTGTTCACTTCCCGGACCCCGCCGAGAAGAGACCATCACGGCTACACACTCGGTTGATGCGTTTTAATTCGGATCTGGTGTCAAGTTATCTACAACCGGACATTAACAAATTCCCATCTGCCACATAACCGCGGGCACGGCTCTCGAAAGTTTATACCCTGCAGGGGTGTCCCAACTTAGCCCATGACAAGCTCTCGCGATCATTGAAGGAATAGACCTTCACCCGAGACACTCCGATCAGACTCGGTATCCCGGTACATCAAGACATTTCGACAATGGTAAAACAAGACCAGCAAGACCGCCCGATGCGCCGACAATCCCGATAGGAGCTGCACATATCTCGTTCTCAGGGCAACACCGGATGAGACTAGCTACGAGTAAAACCAGCCCTCAAGTTGCCCCGAGGTGGCCTCAGTAGCTCGATTCGGACCAACACTTAGACAAGCACTGGCCGGGGCTAAAATAAAGATGACCCTCGAGAGAGCGAATCCCAAGGGAAAAATAGGTGGTGGTGAGGCAAATGGTAAAAGTCAATGTTGGGCCTTGTTGGACAAGTTTTATTCAAAGCGAACTATCAGGGGGGTCCCATAAATCACCCGACCGCGTAAGGAACGCAAAATCCAGGAACATAACACCGGTATGACGGAAACTAGGGCTGCAAGAGTGGAACAAAACACCAGGCATAAGGCCGAGCCTTCCACCCTTTACCAAATATATAGATGCATTAATAATATAAGAGATATTGTGATATCCCAACATAAACCCTGTCCACCATGGAGAAATCTTCAACTTCACCTGCAACTAGCAACGCTATAAGAGGGGCTGAGCAAAACGGTAACATAGCCAAACAATGGTTTGCATAGGAAAGGTGTCAAAGGTTAGGGGTTCATGGCAATATGGGATGGCTGGTCAGACAGGTAATAGGTAGCGCAGCATAGCGAAAGAACGAGGCAACTAGCATAGCAATGATAGTAGTGAGATCTAGGGTAGCGGTCATCTTGCCTGAAATCCCGCAAGGAAGAAGAACGAGTCCATGAAGAAGACAAGCGGACGAAGACGAACCACACGAAGACGAACGAATCCTCACGATCGCAACGAAAACAGGAACTAACAAGAAGAAGCACACAACATAGGTAAACACACCACACATGAACAAGGCATGATGCACAACAAGCATGATGCATGACCAAGCTACATGAAGCTACTCATGGCAAGAGATGATGCAAACAAGAACAACACATCAAGGCAAGTTTAAATGAGGCCGGAAACAACATATAACAATTCCGGTAAGTCCTCATATGCAAATTTCGAAATTGGTCCAGAACTGAATAAACCTTATGTTGAAGTTGTTAAACAGCAAGTTAAAGATCACCAAGATGATCTACACAAAATTCTAGTCAAGTTACATATAAAGTTCATTAGATGCGGAGCTACGGACTAGAAGATATGAGCAAAACAAGTTAAACATGGCATTAATGCAAAATGCACCCAAACATCAAGCAAACGTACCAAAACAAGGATGCAACATGATAACATGAAGCTACATGCAAAATCAAGCAAGTTTCATATAGAGCACACTCAAAACGGAGCAACGGTTCAACACATGCACACTATACAAGTCATAACAACAATCTGTCCATAACAGCAACTAGGCATCTTACAAGCATCAAAACAATATGCTACAGCACCCCAACATAATAACAAAAGACATGGTCATGAAGTACACGTAAAGCATAACAAAACGTGAACAATGAGCTATCTCCAGAAACAACTAGAACATGCTCAAAAACATATGGAGATATTGCAAATAATAACAGTTTCAGACTTTAGCAGAAATAACATCAAGTTGCAATGATTAGAGCTATCAAACAACATGTTACAGGAACTTAACATGGCAAACAAAGACATGGCATGAATCTACTAAAAGCATATATCAAAAGTCCCTTACTGACCATAAGCCAAAAGGGCACGGAAAATATGATAACACCCATGTAAACATGGCAAGTTATATTACAGATTTATACATGGCAGGAACAATAATAAGTAGGCATGTTCGCGAGCTCGAACCACTCACCACAGAGCAATACATGGCATGGCAAGGCAACCAACAGTAAGAAGGCATGTTTATGAAGCTAAGCATGGCAAGAGTAAGTTCATAGGGTACATGGATCACTAGGAAAACACATGGGAACAAGTGAACTTAATGTTAACAGGCTGACAAACAACATTTTCAAGCAACTTTAGAGCAAGATATGAACATGTTCCAGCAGGCTATAATTGCAACCAAGGGCATGAATGGATATAGCATGACATGTATATCAAAACATGTTTATAGAGCATCTCCAGATTATGAATAGAATGATTAGTGGAAGCATGTTAACATAGCAACAAAATATAACAGAATCTGTCAGGAAAACAGCAACTGCAACTACCCTACTTAACAAGCTTGATACACTCAGCACACAACTCACAAAAATACATGGTTAACACCCCTGGAAAGATGGCATGGCATAGGTCAACATTCATGTAGAGCTCATACTCATAGGATGCACACATCAATCATGGCAAAAATGATAAAACAGCAAGTTATAACAGTTTCAGCAGATTAACATCAACATGCACTCTTCCAGCAGCATTTGGGCATCAAGATGAGCTCAAATGAAAATGATGCAATGGAATGAAATGAAGTACTCGTCGAGGCGAACAATTTGACATATTATACGCGCAAAACGGAGCTACGGATGCAGAGATGCAATAGGTCAAAATATGCAACATTTTAACAGATTTCAGGGACTTGGCAGTTTTTGAAAAAAAAGGACACGCGCAAGATAGCTAAAAATCGCACGGGCGGGGTCTTGCGGGTTCTCACCAGTGGGCCAAAAGGGCCGGATCGGTGGAGGAGCCGGACTGGCAGGCCGGAGACGCGGGCTGGGGACCTGGGCCGGTCGGAGCTGGGCCGGCCCACGAGGCCGAGAGGGAGCTCGTCCTCCTCGTGCTCGCCCAGATGGGCGGCGCGGCGCCGGCGGCCGTCGCAAGGCCAACGGCGCGGGCGGGAGGCGGGACCATTGATCCGGAGGGAAGGCGAGGCCGGGATCCGTTCAGCGGCGAGGTGGCGTGGGGCAATGGCGAGGACGGCGCTGGGCGCGGAGGAGCTCCCGGCGGCGCTGGCTCACGTGAGGAAGGCGCGCGGCGATAGGCGAAGCCCAGCGGCTGGGAGGCGCGGAACTGGCGCGAGCGGGCGCTGGCTGGAGGCGACATGGCGACGGAGGGCGCGGCGCTGGATGGGCTCTTGGCGGCGGGCGAGGCAAAGGCCATGGCGGCGGCGGATGGGCCCCTGCTGGCTCGATCCTGAACCGGGCGCTGGGAGGAGGGAGAGAGGAGGCGCGGGTGAGGTGGCGGCGGTTGGTTGGCTGCGGACGGCGGCATGGTTGATGTGGCCGGATCTGATTGGCCGGAGCGACGGGGCGGACGTGTCCGGCGAGGGAGCGGACATGTCCGGTGGCGCGAGGGGAGCGGGGCTAGGGTTTGGACTGCGGGAATTTCGGGGGAGGCCACATATATATAGGTAGAGGGAGCTAGGAGAGTCCAAATGAGGAGCGGTTTTCGGCCACGCGATCGTGATCGAACGACCGAGAGCATGGAGGGGAGTTAGATGGGTTTTGGGCCACTTTGGAAGGGGTGTTGGGCTGCAACAAAAGAAGGCTTTACGGTTACCCGGTTAACCATTGGAGTACCAAACGAACTCCAAATGGCACGAAACTTGACAGGCGGTCTACCGGTGCTATACCAAGGCCGCTTGGCAAACCTCGGGCCATTCCAAGAACGTTTAATACCCGCATAAGAGAAGAGAGAAGAGGGAGACGCCGGAGGACATAGGAGTGCCGGATTGCAAAACGGACAATGGGGAAAAGGCTCGGATGCGTGAGACGAACACGTATGCAAAAAGAAATACACATGATGACATGATATGAAATGCATATGATGACATGGCAAAGTGCAACACGCAAGCAAACGACATGGCAACAACAACGAATAACTGGCGGACACCTGGCGCATCGGATCCGGGGCATTACAACACTCCACCACTACGAGAGGATCTCGTCCCGAGATCTAGGATGGCACCGGAGGGAAAACGGAAAGGAAGAGAAGAGGTAAAACTAAGTTGCTTCTTTGACGAACGAGTGAAACCACAAACCTTGAGAGGTTGAACACATTGAAAGAAACAAAATAACGGAGATGACCAAGATTGCAAACAATCCATTAGAAAAGATGAACAAGGAGTATTACGAGAACTTGAAGGTTGAGAGACATGAATCAATAGTTTAATGGACAGATAGAATTAAAAACCACTGCGGTTAAACCAAGATGGGAGAGGAAGAATTCGGGCAGCACTCCGGTAGAAAAGAGAAGAAAACTTGATGAGATCAAAAGATTTTGAAGAGATGATACAACACTCCGGTTAAATGGATAAGCAAGAAAGAAACACGATCCTCACAAAATGAGGTGATGGGTGAAGAGCACAACATCACAATGCCTCCGTAATGAAAGAATAGAAGTTAGACCGTTGGGATAAAGGGACGGAGAAGAAAATGACAACTTTTGCCACAATTGAATTTGGAAAGCATCCTTGCAAAGAAGAATCGAACGGAGTTGTTGGAAAATCAACAACGAGAAGCACAAGCTTGTTGTTGGCTTATGGCAAACATCTCAAAATTATGAGGTGAGCTTCTGCCACCAACGGAAACAATTGATTTGACTGAGAGCACCAAAGAGATGAAAGCTTCTTCCACCGAGGTGATAGAGAGACAACTTGGATCATAGATAAACACCATAATAGCAACATTCCTTAGAGAAGGCTTTAGGTGAAATCTTTACCAAGATAACTCCAATGAAGAGACTAATGGATTTAAAATACCTCATTCTTGACAACAATATGAATCATGAAACATGAATGAAATTGTCAAGAATGATATAACACCATCTCAAAAGATAAGGTAGAAAGAATTGCACTTTGGAATGCAAGATGAAGAATGCTTGAACTCCTCAAAACAAAACATGTGTTGAGCACCATGTTTAAATTTTGAGTATAGCTTGGGGGATCATAACTTCAAGAGAAATCTTGAAGAACAATTGAAGAATGAAAAGAATCCTTGACGAATCACCATGTAGAGCCTCCATGAAGAACTCCAGTAAAAAGAAGGATGATAAAAAGAAAGAGAAGTTGAAAACACAAGGTGAAGCCTTACAATGATTTAGCTGGATCTCCGTGATAATTAGAGCTTGGAACTCCGGGAAAAATAGAAGATGAAACAAATGAAACCGAGAATGTGATATGATGAACAAACACCAAAAAGAAGAGATTAATCAACTTGGATGAAACAATAATAAGAATTAAGTTATGTGTATCCTTCACCAATTTAAATTGATGACAAGCAACGGATTTGGCATACTACTTATTCTCGTAGAAAGGATTAAAAGAGATATATCAAAACTTGAGAAGGTCTTGAACGAACCACCGGTAGAATTGGAACAACAAATGAATTGATATGATGAACAAGGAAGAGAGATCTTGAAAGAACCACCGTAAGAATTGAAAATGAACGTAGCAAAGGCACAATTCACTGGGAAGAATTGCAAAGTGAATGAAGATACTTGAGGGTATTTAGATACATGAGAACAAAGAGATCATGAACTGGTTAGAGGATATTCGATTGATGCACCGGCAAGATAGGAGAATGATAACTGACAGCTGAGAATGAATAAACCTGAATTGATGGACTCCGGATGACAAACTGAGAAGACTCTTGAATATCTCCCGATGGGTGAAAAAGATTCTCACAATCGAAAACAATTATGAGAGGATGGCAACAAGCTAGCACCATGAATCTTTGGAAGAACTGGTAAGGATTTAAGAGGAACTCTTCTTCGGTCTTCAAATGATGAGAATGACAACGAGAAACATCACCAAGAATTATTGAGGCACACCGGAAGAATAAAAAACGAAGAGGTTGAGCCAACTATGAAAAATAATTTGAAAACGACCTTGTAGAAAAGCATTTGACTGATGATAACTCATTCTTACGTCAAACTTGGAGAAGAATTTAGGATAGCTCTGGGAAAATAGAAGAGTCAGGTAAGATCCTGGGAAAAGACCTGTGGGTTAGGGCCCACTAAAGAGATAACACCGTTGGAAATGATTTTAAAGAGAAATTGCACCGGTTGAATTAAATGACTTGAATGAGATACCAATCTCGAAAGAGCTTAAACGAATGCAGAGTGGAAACACGAATCTTCGAGATATCTTGAGCACTCCGGAATAACAAATAGCGAGAAGTAGAATGATAATGAGGTGCACCGGTATGAGAAGACATTGAAATGAGGAAAAAGGTATGATCAACAAAACTTGACTTGAATCCACCGGAGAAGAAACAACAATGAAGGATGATGAACTTGAAGCTCGTGAGCATCTTCATGGGAAATCACCGGATAAGAACATTGATTGAAAAGAATGAAGAGACTTCACATGAATAAATGGATACTTGATTAAGAAATCTGTGTGCTTGAATAAAAAGGGTGGTTGGGCAGGAAAAACAAAGGCAACTTGGAGACGGATGAAACAAACACCGTTGAGAAGAAATGATAATTGGTCTTGCTGATGGGGAGAATGATCGGATCCACTTGAAGAGAAGCACACCGGTTGGAAAGAATTGACATGACAATCTCGATGATCAAAAGGATTAGTACTCCCATAGAAATATGAGAACACCGTTTAGGAAAGGTATGGATTCAACATTTGACTTCGAAGCAACTCGAATACCACAAATAACACAAAACAAAGGATTGGCTTGCATAATAAGCCGGAACAAATACATATGATAGAGATTTACCCAATCCCATATTATGCATCTGTCGGAAAGATATTCTAGGAGCTACTTGAATTCCCACCTATAAAACTCCCGAAACTTTCTGGTTATGCAATCTGGTGTTGGGGATACAGGGGAAGCAATATATCTCACCCAAACTAACAATACCTACATCCAAGCTGTATCCATCCGTCAACACATAACCAAGAAACCTTCGGAAATCATGTACCTCAACCTTCGAAAAGCATCCGTTATACAAGTCATGGCAATACTCCCGTACTCACCTCAGTACTGGGTTAGCGGGGTTATCTCACCAACAACTGCATAAAAGAGATTTTCGATGTCGGCGTACTAAACTCGGTATTCGAATCGCAACGATAAAATTATGACGACAACACCTCGAGCTCAACTCCCGGGACACCTCCACTAAAAAACCCCGCCGACGGAGGCACCAAGACAATGTTGTCATCATAAAACCATCGGAATGATTCCAAGATACCAGCGTGATCCTAAAAAAATTTAGTGAAATTTGAGAAGAGAAGAGTCAAAACTCTACGTCGGGATACCTCACCAGAGCGACGAAGGACCGAGGAGTAAAAGAATTCTAACTCTCCGATATATAATCCTAAATGACTCAAAACATTTTTCTAGACACAACTCGCCGCTAAAACGATCAAGCAATGGGGCTCCTAAGGTCGGGAAGGCTCGATTACAAACTTATAACGCCTCGATGCGGCTATATCTCCCACGTGTCGAAGCACGACTTAGAGGCATAACCGCATTGAAAGCAATGTCGCAAGTGAGGTAATCTTCACACAACCCATGTAATACATAAGGAAAGAGATACATAGTTGGCTTACAATCGCCACTTCACACAATTACATGAATAAAGCATTACATCATCCAGATACAATCAAGGTCCGCTATGGAACCCAAAGTAAAAGAAGAACCCCAAATCGACATAAAGGTCCCCGATCGACCCCAACTGGGCTCCACTCTCGATCAACTAGAACGAAACAACACAAAGGGCAAGATCTTCATCGAGCTCCTCCTTGAGCTTGGTTGCGTCACCGCTTTCGGTAACATAGGCACCGCAAACTGGTTTTGAAGTATCCGTGAGCCACGAGGACTCAAAGAATCCCATTACCATGGGTATCAAGACTAGCAAAGCTTAATGGGAAAGGAAGGGGTAAAGTGGTGAGGTTGCAGCAGCGACTAAGCATGATATGGTGGCTAACATACGCAAATAAGAGCGAGAAGAGAACAAGCGGAACGGTCGTGAACTAACAATGATCAAGAGGTGATTCTGAACACCTACTTACATCAAACATAACCCAGAAACCGTGTTCACTTCCGGACCCGCCGAGAAGAGACCATCACGGCTACACACTCGGTTGATGCGTTTTAATTCGGATCCGTGTCAAGTTATCTACAACGGACATTAACAAATTCCCATCGCCACATAACCGCATGGCACGGCTCTCGAAAGTTTATACCCTACAGGGTGTCCCAACTTAGCCCATGACAAGCTCTCGCGATCATCGAAGGAATAGACCTTCACCCGAGACACTCCGATCAGACTCGGTATCCCGATACATCAAGACATTTCGACAATGGTAAAACAAGACCAGCAAGACCGCCCGATGCGCCGACAATCCCGATAGGAGCTGCACATATCTCGTTCTCAGGGCAACACCGGATGAGACTAGCTACGAGTAAAACCAGCCCTCAAGTTGCCCGAGGTAGCCCCAGCAGTAGCTCGATTCGGACCAACACTTAGACAAGCACCGCCCGGGGGCTAAAATAAAGATGACCCTCGAGAGAGCGACTCCCAAGGGAAAAATAGGTGGTGGTGAGGCAAATGGTAAAAGTCAATGTTGGGCCTTTTTGGACAAGTTTTATTCAAAGCGAACTGTCGGGGGTCCCATAAATCACCCGACCAGCGTAAGGAACGCAAAATCCGAGAACATAACACCGTATGACGGAAACTAGGGTGCAAGAGTGGAACAAAACACTGCATAAGGCCGAGCCTTCCACCCTTTACCAAATATATAGATGCATTAATAATATAAGAGATATTGTGATATCCCAACATAAACCCTGTCCATCATGGAGAAATCTTCAACTTCACCTGCAACTAGCAACGCTATAAGAGGGGCTGAGCAAAACGGTAACATAGCCAAACAACGGTTTGCATAGGAAAGGTGTCAAAGGTTAGGGGTTCATGGCAATATGGGATGGCTGGTCAGACAGGTAATAGGTAGCGCAGCATAGCGAAAGAACGAGGCAACTAGCATAGCAATGATAGTAGTGAGAACCAAGGTAGCGGTCATCTTGCCTGAAATCCCGCAAGGAAGAAGAACGAGTCCATGAAGAAGACAAGCGGACGAAGACGAACCACACGAAGACGAACGAATCCTCACGATCGCAACGAAAACAGGAACTAACAAGAAGAAGCACACAACATAGGTAAACACACCACACATGAACAAGGCATGATGCACAACAAGCATGATGCATGACCAAGCTACATGAAGCTACTCATGGCAAGAGATGATCCAAACAAGAACAACACATCAAGGCAAGTTTAAATGAGGCCAGAAACAACATATAACAATTCCGGTAAGTCCTCATATGCAAATTTCGAAATTGGTCCAGAACTGAATAAACCTTATGTTGAAGTTGTTAAACAGCAAGTTAAAGATCACCAAGATGATCTACACAAAATTCTAGTCAAGTTACATATAAAGTTCATTAGATTCGGAGCTACGGACTAGAAGATATGAGCAAAACAAGTTAAACATGGCATTAATGCAAAATGCACCCAAACATCAAGCAAACGCACCAAAACAAGGATGCAACATGATAACATGAAGCTACATGCAAAATCAAGCAAGTTTCATATAGAGCACACTCAAAACGGAGCAACGGTTCAACACATGCACACTATACAAGTCATAACAACAATCTGTCCATAACAGCAACTAGGCATCTTACAAGCATCAAAACAATATGCTACAGCACCCCAACATAATAACAAAAGACATGGTCATGAAGTACACGTAAAGCATAACAAAACGTGAACACTGAGCTATCTCCAGAAACAACTAGAACATGCTCAAAAACATATGGAGATATTGCAAATAATAACAGTTTCAGACTTTAGCAGAAATAACATCAAGTTGCAATGATTAGAGCTATCAAACAACATGTTACAGGAACTTAACATGGCAAACAAAGACATGGCATGAATCTACTAAAAGCATATATCAAAAGTCCCTTACTGACCATAAGCCAAAAGGGCACGGAAAATATGATAACACCCACGTGGCAAGTTATATTACAGATTTATACATGGCAGGAACAATAATAAGTAGGCATGTTCGCGAGCTCGAACCACTCACCACAGAGCAATACATGGCAAGGCAAGGCAACCAACAGTAAGAAGGCATGTTTATGAAGCTAAGCATGGCAAGAGCAGGTTCATAGGGTACATGGATCACTAGGAAAACACATGGGAACAAGTGAACTTAATGTTAACAGGCTGACAAACAACATTTTCAAGCAACTTTAGAGCAAGATATGAACATGTTCCAGCAGGCTATAATTGCAACCATGGGCATGAATGGATATAGCATGACATGTATATCAAAACATGTTTATAGAGCATCTCCAGATTATGCATAGAATGATTAGTGGAAGCATGTTAACATAGCAACAAAATATAACAGAATCTGTCAGAAAACAAAGAATCGCAACTACCCTACTTAACAAGCTTGATACACTCGGCACATAACTCACAAAAATACATGGTTAACTCCCCTGGAAAGATGGCATGGCATAGGTCAACATTCATGTAGAGCTCATACTCATAGGATGCACACATCAATCATGGCAAAAATGATAAAAGCGACAAGTTATAACAGCCAAATGATTAACATCAACATGCACTCTTCCAGCAGCATTTTGGGCATCAAGATGAGCTCAAATGAAAATGATGCAATGGAATGAAATGAATTACTCGTCGAGACGAACAATTTGACATATTATACGCGCAAAACGGAGCTACGGATGCAGAGATGCAATAGGTCAAAATATGCACCATTTTAACAGATTTCAGGGACTCGGCAGTTTTTGAAAAAAAAAGGACGCGCGCAAGATAGCTAAAAATCGCACGGGCGGGGTCTTGCGGGTTCTCACCAGTGGGCCAAAAGGGCCGGATCGGTGGAGGAGCCGGACTGGCAGGCCGGAGACACGGGCTGGGGACCTGGGCCGGTCGGAGCTGGGCCGGCCCACGAGGCCGAGAGGGAGCTCGTCCTCCTCGTGTCACCGCATGATGGGGCGGCGGCGCCGGTCGTCGCAAGGCCAACGGCGCGGCGGGGAGGCGGGGACCGCTGGATCCGGAGGGAAGGCGAGGCCGGGGATCCGTTCCCGGCGGCGAGGTGGCATGGGGCCGCCGGCGGGGACGGGCGCTTGCGGGCGCGGAGGAGCTCCTGGGCGCTGGCTCACGAGGAAGGCGCCGCGATGGCGGCCGAAGCGCCGGCGCGAGAGGCGCGGCGGGCTGGCGGCGGTTGGCGCTGGCTGGAGGCGACATGGCAACGGAGGCAGCGGGCGCGGGCAGGCCCCTGCAGCAGGCGGGCGAGGCAGCATGCGGCGGCGGCGGATGGGCCCATGGCCCGATCTGACCAGCGGGCCGGGCGGAGGGAGGAGAGAGGGAGGCGCGGGTGAGGTGGCGGCGGTTGGTTGGCTGCGGACGGCGGCGGGGTTGACGTGGCCGGATCTGATTGGCCGGAGCGATGGGGCGGACATGTTCGGCGAGGGAGCGGACATGTCCAGTGGCGCGAGGGGAGCGGGGCTAGGGTTTGGACTGCGGGAATTTCGGGGGAGGCCACATATATATAGGTAGAGGGAGCTAGGAGAGTCCAAATGAGGAGCGGTTTTCGGCCACGCGATCGTGATCGAACGACCGAGAGCATGCATGGGAGTTAGATGGGTTTTGGGCCACTTTGGAAGGGGTGTTGGGCTGCAACAAAAGAAGGCTTTACGGTTACCCGGTTAACCATTGGAGTACCAAACGAACTCCAAATGGCACGAAACTTGACAAGCGGTCTACCGGTGCTATACCAAGGCCGCTTGGCAAACCTCGGGCCATTCCAAGAAAGTTTAATACCCGCATAAGAGAAGAGAGAAGAGGGAGACGCCGGAGGACATAGGAGTGCCGGATTGCAAAATGGACAACGGGGAAAAGGCTCGGATGCATGAGACGAACACGTATGCAAAAAGAAATACACATGATGACATGATATGAAATGCATATGATGACATGGTAAAGTGCAACATGCAAGCAAACGACATGGCAACAACAACGAATAACTGGCGGACACCTGGCGCATCAGATCCGGGGCGTTACATCCCCATACTGACCAACTGTCCGTCCTCCTTGGCGCAAGTTGTGAAACTCACACTTCTTCATGGCCATAGCTCCTGCTGAAACATGGGCAGTACAGAAAGCTTGCTAAAACCGGTCCCATGTGACAGTGTCGATAGGATAAGTGGCTGTGAAATTTCCCACCATGATGATGCGGGTCCTTCAAGCTGATGTGCGGCAAAACGCACCCTCTCCGCATCTATGCATCCTGCAGTGGTAAACTCCCTTGTTGTCTTGCGGAGCCAATCATCTGCAACAATCGGCTCGGTGCTACTGGAGAACACTGGCGGATTCAGCCTAAGAAAACGGGTTAAGTGATCAACAGGTGGTGGTGGTGTTCGGTTGTTGTTGTTGTTGTTCCCCTGATTCTTATTCTGGACTAGCAACTGCATCAACGCATTCTGCTGCTGGATCAACTGAGTGAGCTCCGGTGGGAAAGCAAATCCATTGTCACGTCTCGGAGGCATCTGAGGGTTTTAGAAAAGATGAGAATATAGAATGGAATAAGGTCTAGAGAGAAAACACTACCCAAATGCACATGAGACGAATGCAAACAAAATCACTTCATTCAATCAAACAAGGGCATACAACGGTCTATCTATCGTTACAAAAGTGCTCGGTCTATACTAGATACAGCGGAGAATACTACTACTGTTATGGTGGTCGGCTAAAAAAACTGCTCCGATGAAGACTCCATGATATCTGCTCCAGCTTCATCAACATAGTCATCATCGCTATCGCCTGGGTCCGAGTCGGTGTCGTCGATGATGATGTAGTTCTCTGGACAAGTGCAATCATCTTCTCCTCCAGTTGGAGGAAATCCCATGAATACTTTTAGCTTCTTCTTCAGATCATCGTTCTTCTCCACTAGTGTTGCTATTACCTCCTCATATCCATCACGTGTAGACTTGAGTTCTTCGTCCAGCTCCATGATCTTGGTCATGGCCTCCTCATATACATAAGCAAAATCTTGTTTGAGTTGGTTAAACGGAAAGAGGGTTTCGAGATGAAACTCTAGGCGCTTGAATCGCCTGATTCCGATAAACGAGCGAAAAGTTATACTAAAACGAAAAACGGATCGGAAATCGCGATCGAAAATAATCGCGGAAAATCCAAAAAAAGAAAAACCGACGAACAGGCTAACAAACGAACGTTCGCTGTCTTCGAAAAAAAAACAAAAACCATTCGTTAAAATGAACGAATGAATGGGCGTTCGCTAAATAACTAAACCGAAAAAATAAACCAATTTATATAAAAAAAGATAAACCGGGTTCCTAAAAAACGACGGTTTTCTCTCGAAAACTGGGGCGGCAACGGGGACTACCTCCGGTGGGTCAACGGCGGCCGACGGCGGCGGGCGGTGGCAGATCGAACTTTGGAGCGGCGGCGAGGTCACGGGCAAGCGGCGTGGGCGGATCACTGGGCGGCACTAGGGTTTCGGTGGGGCGGCGGGATGGGCTGGGATGGCGGTGGGCTTCGGGGGCAGCGGCCCGGCTTATAAAGCCCCCCCTGGCGGTGTCCCACTCGGGTACGACCCGGAGTCGGTTTCGTTTTTTTTAAACATTACATGCAGAAAAACAAATAAAAGAAATACTAAACGGACTCCAAAAATCCCGAAATAAATTTTCCCCAACTTCTAAAATCAAGCCGGACAAGATGAACATTTATTTGGGGCCTAAATACAATTTTGAAAACGCACAATTTTCCTAAATTCAAATAAAATAGCAATAAACTCCAAAATAAAATCTTATTTGATTTTGTTATCAAATCCCCAATATTTCTTTATTTTGGAAAAGTCATTTTATTCCCTCTCTCTTTATTTTTATAATATAAATAATTGAAGATAAAATAAATAAAATCAAATGATCCCGTTTTCAAAATTTGAGAAAACTCAAATATGAAAATAACGAAATCCCCAACTCTCTCCGTGGGTCCTTGAGCTGGGTGGAAATTTCTAGGATCGAGCCAAAATGCAATAAAATATGATATGCAAATGATGGTCTATGTATAACATTCCAAATTGAAAATTTGGGATGTTACAATGATCTCTTACTGATGTACATATTGTTTGCAAGAAGGACTCATGGACATGGAGGTACATTTCCGATAGTTACATCATTTGCTCCGATGCATATAACCAAGATACATGTAACTCATTGCTTGCCCTGACATGCCTATGCATTCACTTGCTCTTATATTCTATATTTACATGATTGCATACATGTAGGGGGAGCCTATGCATGTTACATGTCTTTCCAAAGCTTTACTTATTATTCTTCATATCTTTATCTAAGGCTTTGATGTATGTTGTCATCAATTACTAAAAAAGGGGGAGATTAAAAGCACAAGTGCTCCCTGGGTGATTTTGGTAATTAATGTCAACATATCTCTTGTTGGACTAATATTTTTCATCTAATATATTTCAGAAAGTTCAGCAAAGGCATGGCATGGACAAGAGGATGTGGAACCCCTTCAAGATGCTAAGGACAGAAGATTGGCAAAAGCTCAAGACTCTTCATTTCTATTTTAGTGATCCAAGATCACATCGAGTCCATAGGAAAAGCCAATACTATTAAAAGGGGATGAGGTGTTGCTTAATGGTCTACTTGCTCAAAGTGCTTAGTGATATGCTCCAAAATTCTCAACCACTTTCCCAATTACAAATATGTCCTAAACCTAAAGTCAAACTCGGCCCCACCAATTTGATTCATCTGGTGCCACTGAGTTCACTTGACATAGCCATTTCCAGAAATCCTAATCAGTTCAGTCTCACCGAGATGGGCATGCAAACTCTCTGTTACCTATTGCAACTATTTCGGTCTCACCAAAATAGGCAGTCGGCCCCATCGACTTTGCTTGACCAACTCCTTGTTTGCTTGTTACTAAAATCGGTCTCACCGAGTTTGTGTAATCGTTCATACTGAGAAAAGGTTTTACCATAACCCTAGCACATCGGTCCCACCGAGGTGATCATGTCGGTCCCACCGAAAATCCTAATGTTCACATTTTGAACTAAATCGGTCTCACCGAGTTCACACATTCGGTCTGACCGAGTTGGCTCTTTTGTGTGTAATGGTTAGATTTTGTGCGGAGCCTATATATACCCCTCCACCCTCCTCTCCATGTGTGAGAGAGCCATCAGAATGTGCCTACACTTCCAACATTCATTTTCTGAGAGAGAACCACCTACTCATGTGTTGAGACCAAGACATTCCAATCCAACCACAAGAATCTTGATCTCTAGCCTTCCCCAAGTTGCTTTCCACTCAAATCATGTTTCCACCATAGCCAAATCTGTGAGAGAGAGTTGAGTGTTGGGGAGACTATCATTTGAAGCACAAGAGCAAGGAGTTCATCATCAACACACCATCTATTACCTTTTGGAGAGTGGTGTCTCCTAGATTGGTTAGGTGACACTTGGGAGCCTCCGTCAAGATTGTGTAACTGAACCAAGGAGTTTGTAAGGGCAAGGAGATTGCCTACTTCGTGAAGAACTGCCCAAGTGAGGCAAGTCCTCCGTGGGCGATGGCCATGGTGGGATAGACAAGGTTGCTTCTTCGTGGACCCTTCATGGGTGGAGCCCTTTGTGGACTCGCGCAACCGTTACCCTTCGTGGGTTGAAGTCCCCACCAATGTGGATGTACGATAGCACCACCTACCGGAACTGCGCCAAAAATCTCCGTGTCTTCAATTGCATTTGCACACTCTAATCCCATCCCTTTACTTTCTTGCAACTTGCATGCTTTACTTTCCACTGCTCATATACTCTTGCCATGCTTGCTTGAAATGTATTGTGAATGTTTAAACTTGTGCTTAAACTCCACCTTAACTTGAAGAATTTAAAAATTGCCACTTTTACTTGTTGAGGGTCTAATCACCCCCCTCTAGACACCTCTTCTCGATCCTTTCAAGTAGTTACTTTTGTTCTTGAGGTCACGGGAGAAGTCATGTTGCAAGCAATCATGTGAACTTGATATGTGTTTGATATTTTGATGATATGTATGTCATGATTCCTTTAGTGGTGTCATGTGACGTCGACTACATGGCACTTCACCTTATTAGGGCCTAAGGGAATGCATTGTGGAGTAGTTATTAAATGATGGGTTGATGGACTAACAGAAGCTTAAACCCTAGTTATGCGCTACTTCGTATTGGACTGATTTGGATCCAAAAGTTTAATGCTATGGTTAGATTTTATCTTAATACTTTTCTCGTAGTTGCGGATGCTTGTGAGTGGGTTAATCATAAGTAGGAGGTTTGTTCAAGTAAGAACATCACCTAAGCACTGGTCCATCCAAATATCGAATTATCAAACTAGCGAACACGAAACAAACCAACATGATGAAAGTTACTAGATGAAATTCCCGTGTACCCTCAAGAACGCTTTGCTTATCATAAGAGACTAGAAGCACAAGTGCTCCCTGGGTGATTAATGTCAACATATCTCTCGTGGGACTAATACTTTCATCTAGTATATTTCAGATAAGCCCGACAGTGGAGTGGCATGGACAAGAGGATGTGGAACCCCTTCAAGATGCTAAGGACAAAGGATTGGCTCAAGCTCAAAGCTCAGGACTCTATATTTTCTATTTTCAGTGATCCAAGATCACATTGAGTCCATAGGAAAGCCAATACTATTAAAAGGGGATGAGGTGTTACTTAATGGCCTACTTGCTCAAAGTGCTTAGTGATATGCTCCAAAGCCCTCAGCCAGTTTCTCATATCCACATATGTACCAAACCAAAATTCAAACTCGGCCCCACCGATTTGATCCATCCGGCGCCACCGAGTTCATTTGACATAGCCACTACCAAAACCCTAATCAGTTCGGTCACACCGATGGGGTTTCGATCTCATCGAGATGGGCTTGCAATCTCTCTGTTGTCTATTGCAACATTTTCGGTCCCACCGAGAAGATGTAATCGGTCACACCGAGTTTGCCTGACCAACTCTCTGTTTTACTTATTACCAAATTGGTCTCACTGAGTTGTGTAATTGATCAAACTGAGACGAGGTTTTACCCTAACCCTTGCACATCGGTCCCATGGAGTTGATCATATCGGTCCCACCGAAATTGCCTAACGGTCACATGTGTACTAAATCGATCCGACTGAGTTTTCTGATTCGGTCCCACCGAGTTTGGTATAATGTGTGTAACGGTTAGATTTTGTGTGGAGGCTATATATACCCCTCCACCATCTCCTCATTTGAGGGGGAAGCCATCAGATCGTGCCTACACTTCCATTACCCATTTTCTGAGAGAGAGCCACCTACTCATGTGTTGAGACCAAGATATTCCAATCCAACCATATGAATCTTGACCTCTAGCCTTCCCCAAGTTGCTTTCCACTCAAATCATCTTTCCACCAAATCCAATCCTATGAAAGCGAGTTGAGTGTTGTGGAGACTATCATCTGAAGCACAAGAGCAAGGAGTTCATCACCAACACACCATCTATTACCTTTTGGAGAGTGGTGTCTCCTAGATTGGTTAGGTGTCACTTGGGAGCCTCCAACAAGATTGTGTAGTGAACCAAGGAGTTTGTAAGGGCAAGGAGATTGCCTACTTCGTGAAGATCTACCCTAGGGAGGCAAGTCCTTCGTGGGCGATGGCCATGGTGGGATAGACAAGGTTGCTTCTTCGTGGACCCTTCGTGGGTGAAGCCCTCCATGGACTCGCGCAGTCGTTACCCTTCGTGGGTTGAAGTCTCCATCAACATGGATGTACGATAGCACCACCTATCGGAACCATGAACATCCGTGTCTCCAATTGCGTTCGCACACTCCAATCCCATCCCTTTACTTTCTTGCAAGTTGCATGCTTTACTTTCCGCTGCCCATATACTCTTTTCATGCTTGCTTGATTTGTATTGTGAATGGTCAAACTTGTGATTAAACTCCACACAAACTTGAAAAACTTAAAATTGTCAACTTTGTTTGTTGAGTGTCTAATCACCCCCCCCCCCATAGACACCTCTTCTCGATCCTTTCAATTGGCATCAGAGCTTTGGTCTCCATTGCTTTGGATGAATATCATTTGAACAAGTACATTACTAGCCCTTGTGCACCTCATGTTGATCCTATGCATCCTACCCTTGATGAGTCAATTGACATGATTCGCAATCTTAGAACTGTTAATCTTATCACTAGAGGTTTGCCTACAAACTTGATAGGTTGCTTGCCTACTCTTAAGTGTGCCTACACTATATGGAGATTTCTTGAGGAACGATTTCCAAATTATTCCTTGCAAAATCTAGATGAAATTCTCCATAAGTCTATTGCCGTGAGTAAGATGAATTCCAATGATCCTAAGTTTTGTGATTGTCTATTTGAGCTTACAAATCTTATGCATGCCAAAGGAGATGTTGGAATTATTAGCAATATTATTTCCGAAGCTATTAAAATTCATAAAGAAGATCATTGTCAGACTCATTTATCTAATGAATCACCCTCTCTAGGAATTGATCCACCACATGACGATGTTGAACATGGATACTATGATGAGGGTGATGATAGTGACTTTGATCTTCATGATGCAATGAGACACTTTGGTCTTATGGCAAATCTTCAGGCATACATGGCAGGAGGAAAGGAATGGGTTCTTGACAGTGGTTGTACCGATCACATGACCGGAATAAAGATATGTTTCATGAGCTTGCTGAAAACGACGGCCCTCGAAAGTATGTCACTTTTGGTAATAACTCAAAGGGTAGGGTGGCCATCTCACATGATATCTCCATACAAAATGTCATGCTCGTTGAATCTCTTGGCTATAATCTGCTTTCTTTTTCTAGATTAGCTGACTTTGGCTTCAATGTCCTATTTACCAAAGTAGATTGCCAAGTGTTTCGTAAAGATAATCATAAAATGGTCTTTACCGGTATACGCAAAGGTGATCTATACATTGTTGATTTCACTAAAAAGTCTCAACCTAGAACTTGCTTAATTGGTAAATCCTCTAAAGGTTGGTTGTGGCATCGACGGTTAGGTCATGTCGGCATGTGAAACCTTGACAAGCTTATTAAAGGAGATCATATCCTTGGTGTTAAAGATGTCATATTTGATAAGGATAGACTTTTCAGCGCTTGTCAAGCAAGTAAAAAGGTTGGAGGAAGCCACCCCGTGAAGAACATCATGACCACAAGGAGGCCGCTCGAGCTGCTTCACATGGATCTTTTCGGTCCTAACGCTTACAAAAGTCTCGGTGGAAACTCATTTGGTCTAGTTATAGTTGATGATTTTTGAAGATTTACGTGGGTGTTCTTTCTCGATGATAAATCGCAGGTCCAAAAGATCTTCAAAAACTTCGCTAGGAAGGCCCAGAATTAGTTTGAAGTGAAGATCAAGAAGGTTCGCAGCGACAACAGAACGGAGTTCAAGAACGCAAATGTGGACACCTTTCTTGACAAAGAAGGGATTTCACATGAGTTCTCGGCTACGTACACACCTCAACAAAATGGAGTTGTTGAGAGGAAGAACTGGACGCTCATCAAAATGGCGCAAACGATGCTTGATGAGTACAAGACGCCAAAGCACTTTTGGGTAGAAGCGGTTGAGACAGCTTGTCATGCGACAAATCGCTTGTATCTTCACAAGCTACTTGGCAAGACGGCAAACGAGCTCCTCACCGATAACAAACCCCAAGTTGGATACTTTTGAGTATTCGGCTCAAAGTGCTACATTCTTGATAAACATCGTCATTCTAAATTTGCTCCTAAATCTCATGAAGGTTTCCTACTTGGTTATGGCTCAAACTCTCACACGTACCATGTCTACAATAATTTCACCGAAAGGTTGAGGAGACGATAGATGTGGAGTTTGATGAATCTAACGGCTCGCAAGTAGAGCAATTGTCAATTGATGTAGGAGATAAAGATCCTTCAGAAGCAATCCAAGACTTGTCTATTGGCAAGGTTCATCCAACGAAGGTGAAGGAGAGTACCTCATTCGTCCAAGTGGAAGCTTCGACCTCATGACAAGGTGAACCAAGAGTTGATATGGAAGCATCCACAAGTGGGACACACCAAGATGAAGAAAACGAGGAAGTACACCAAGATGAACCGCATCAACCTCCTTCTCCACCACGACGAGAGAACGGCAACGTCAACCATGATGAAGGTCAAGAAGAAGAACGAGATGATGAAGAATATGTTCCACCCTGATCAAAGCAAAAGCTCTCACGAGTTCGAGCAAGAGTTGCTAGAGACCATCCCATCGAGAAAATCTACAATGATATCCAAACCGGGAGAATCACTCGCTCTAAATCTCCTTTGGCTAATTTTTGTGAACATTATTCATTCATCTCTAGCATTTAACCTATGAAGGTTGAAGAAGCATTGGAAGATCCGGATTTGATAAACGCCATGCACGAAGAACTACACAACTTTGAGAGAAACCAAGTATGGACATTGGTCGAGAAGCCCGACAACAACCACAACATCATCGGTACCAAATGGGTGTTTCACAACAAGCAAGATGAAGATGGACAAGTAGTTCGCAACAAAGCACGTCTCGTCGCCCAAGGCTACACTCAATTCGAAGGTATGGACTATGGTGAGACATATGCCCCCGTTGCTAGACTTGAGTCCATTCGCATCTTACTTGCATAGGCTAATCACCATGATATCACTTTATACCAAATGGACATTAAAAGTGCTTTTCTAAATGGTGAAATTGAGGAGGAAGTTTATGTTAAACAACCTCCCAGCTTTGTTAATCCTAAGAAACCCAATCATGTTTACAAGCTTCACAAAGCTCTTTATGGTCTTAAACAAGCTCCTAGAGCATGGTATAAATGCTTGACCAAGTTCCTTATTGAAAAAGGCTTTGATATTGGAAAAATTGATTCTACTCTTTTCACTAAAAGGGTTAATGGAGACTTATTTGTGTGCCAAGTTTATGTTGATGATATTATATTTGGATCAACTAACCCTCATTTTAGTGAGAATTTTGGGAAGCTTATGTCGGAGAAGTTTGAGATGTCTATGATGAGTGAACTCAAGTTCTTTCTTGGTTTGCAAATCAAGCAAACTAAGGAAGGCACCCTCGTCTCTCAAATGAAGTACACCAAAGACTTGTTCAAGAAGTTCAATATGCAAGAATGCAAAGGTATGAGTACACCCATGCCTACTAGTGGACATCTTGACTTGACCAAAGATGGTGAACCCGTTGATCAAAAGGTTTATCGCTCTATGATTGGTTCATTATTGTATCTATGTGCCTCTCGTCCCAATATCATGCTAAGTGTGTGCATGTGTGCATGATATCAAGCGGCCCCTAAAGAGTGTCATCTTAAGGCCGTGAAAAGGATAGTGAGATACTTAATTCATACATCAAACTTTGGCATTTGGTATCCAAAGAGGGCCTCTTTTAATCTTGTTGGCTACTCCGATTCAGACTATGCCGGAGACAAGGTTGATAGAAAGTTCACTTCGGGTACTTGTCAATTTCTTGGTATATCTCTTGTGTCTTGGTCCTCCAAGAAACAAAACTCGGTATCCTTATCCACCGCCGAAGCGGAATACATTGCCGCTAGTTCATGTTGTGCCCAATTACTTTGGATGACCCAAACTCTTAAAGACTATGGGATATATGTGAAACATGTTCCTTTGCTTTGTGACAATGAGAGCGCTATTAAGATTGCTCACAATCCCGTGCAACACTCTCGAATTAAGCACATTGAAGTTCGTCATCATTTCATTCGAGATCATGTTGCTAAGGGTGATATTAACCTTAAGCATGTTCGCACCGACAAGCAATTGGCAGATATATTCACTAAATCACTTGACAAGAAAGTGTTTTGCAGGTTGAGAGGTGAATTGAACATCATTGATGCCTCAAACTTGGAGTAGGAACTCCATTTGGATACATGCAAGACATTTCTCTCATCATGATGATCATATATCTTGGATACAATTGCACCCTTGCATGTTATCTAACCCATGTAGGTACTTGGATGGATCTAAATCTATGAGATTGCAACTCATTCACATCTTGAGCAATCTCTACATCACCAAGTCTCTACTTTACGGTGGTTGAAGACAAGGAAGCATGAAACCCTTCAAATATATCCTTTGAAAAATTCCTATATCAAATTTCATGATTGTCATTTTGGATACACAAGTGTTTTTCCTTGCAAATCTAATCCATGTAGGTAGATGAACTCCAATTACAAGTGGTGCTCCAAATGAACTACATCAACATTGAGCATCCCACACAAGTTCAACTACATGATCAAATTCAACACCACCACCCAAGGTATGTTATTCCATCTTAGAGAAGCATTTTTTAGGAACTTAGGACAGTGAGGGCACCCCCCACTGACTTTATATTAAAACCTCAACAAACAGAGCTTACATAGGAAAGTTTACATCTACTGAGAGGTTAAGAGAGGGCCTGTACAACAAGGGTACAGAGAAGGAAGAAAAGAAAAGAAAAACCAACAACATCACACAACAGAGAGAAGAATACTCAAGTGGAAGCAACCAGCCGCTCAACAAATGGCACTAGGGCCTCTTTGACTCTGTGCCTCATCATGCCAAAATCATAGTGAAATCTTTGCCGCCAACCACCCACCGTGGGCGCCACCCCCCTGAAGTGTTTGTTGTTACGTTCTTTCCAGATGCTCCAGGCTGCCACGATGAAGACATCCATGAACATAGGCCCAGTCCACGCTCTTCTTGCTGCATGCACCAGCTGTAGTCTGTTTCCAGACATGGGCCACGAGATCCCTAACTTTGCCCAACACACTTTGCTGAATTCACACTGAAAAACAGATGCTCCACGGTCTCCTCGGGGGGTTATCACACAACAAGCAGGCATAGTTGTTATCTCTGAGTTTCATATTTTTTCTCTTGAGTAGGCCCCTCGTGTTGAGTCTGTCAGCCAGCAGCAACCAGGCGAAAACCCTCCACTTATTGGTGCAGTTGGTCTTCCAGATCCACTCAAAGGCTGGGTCGGCAACCACATCGCGAAAGCAATGTAGGTAGAATTTACCAGAATCAAAACCCTCCGACCCCCAGACGCATCTCCAGGAGTCATTTGACTCAGTCAGTTCTATCAGGGCCACGCTGTTTTGGAGATCATCGAGCTCGCCCCTCGCTTGCACTGAAAGCGGCAAATGAAAGTTCCGGCCAAGCGTGGACGCGGTCAGGAGATTCTGCACACACACGTCTTCATTCCTTGAGTAGGAAAACAGCCGGGGGTGAGTGTCAGCCAGTACATCCTTATGCCACACATCTTTCCAAAACAGGGTCGTGTTCCCATCCCCAACATCGACAGTCGTGACCCCCCTGTATATCGGCGCAAGGTGGATGATGTCACGCCACCAGAACGATCCACATGGCTCAGTCGCATGCGGGACCAGCCCATTGTAATAGGCCGTCCAGACCAACTTCACCCACGGCAGGTCCATGTGATTATAGAACTTGTGTAGTTGCTTGAGGAGAAGGCCTTGGTTGTGAACCCTTAGGTCAATTATGCCGAGGCCACCTTTGTTTTTGGGGCGGCAGACTAAATCCCAAGCTGCCAACGAGACCGCTTTCATGCCATCGTCCGTGTTCTTAGCCCATAGGCAATATCGTCTGAGTTTATCCAGGTGCTCGAGAATCTTCCGCGGCAATCTGATGGAGCACATGGCATAGATCACAAGCGATGTAATCACTGAGTTAACCAGCGTAAGTTTTGAGCCCAGATCAAGAAGAGTAGCTGCAGTGGAGAGTTTGCGTTCCACCGATGCTACCAGCAGCATGAGATCGGTCTCCGTTGGCCGGGTGGTCCCCATGGGTAATCCTAGGTATGTGAATGGCATAGAACCAATTGCACAGCCAAAGACTTGTGCCAATCTAGCAGTCGCAGGCGCATCAGTATTGACAGTGATCAGAGTGGATTTTTGAAAGTTTATGTGCAGACCCACCGACGCCGCATAGTCCTGAAGAATGACCTTGATGGTTTCTCCTTGAGATTGATCCGCGGGCATCACTAGGATCGTGTCATCGGCGTATTGAATGATGGGGTAATCGTCATCTGGGACAGGGATCGGAAGTTGCAGTGCGCCCGCTCTGTACGCATCGTTAATGGCTGCTTGTAAAAGATCGACCGCAAGCACAAAAATGAGCGGGGACAGCGGGTCGCCTTGGCGCACCCCACGCAGGCAGAAGAATTTTTTGCCCGGGGTCCCATTGAGGTGGACGGAGGATTTGCCAGTTGAAAACAGATTGTTCATCCACCCAAGCCATTTATCATCAAATCCCATGCATTCCATGATCTCCATCATCGGGGCGTGCTCGATTGTGTCGAAGGCCTTGGCAAAGTCTAATTTAAGAATGGCAATCGCTCGCCCTGACGCTTGGCATTGGTGTATAAATTCAAAAGCCCATGCTACGCAGTCCTGGATCGGCCTCCCGCGCAGGAAACCATACTGGTTTCTGTGTATGATCTTAAGAATTACTTTCTGTAGGCGGTTAGCGAGAAGCTTCGTCAACAGTTTCAGGCAGCAGTTCAACAGGGTTATGGGGCGATAATCATTGGCAGATTCTGGGGACTGGGTTTTGGGGATGAGAGTGATAAACCCAGTATTCAAACTTTCGAGGTCAAGATTACCTGCATGAAAATCAAAACAGAACCGGTAAAAGTCCTCTTTGACGATGTGGCAGCATGTTTTGATGAAGCTACCACTGAAGCCATCCGGTCCAGGAGCTCGGTCAGAAGGCAGCTCCATGACCACTTGATCAATTTCACTGCGAGTGAAGGGGGCCGACAGATGTTGGATCCCTTCCACCTTTTTTATAATACGTTTCAAATCAAATTTCATGTTGGTTTGGTTGGAGCAGCCCAGCCTTTCTTTGAAGGCCTGAAAAAGAACAGCTTCTTTACCCAGGTGGTCATGGATGACCGGGTCATCAGGTAGTTTCAGCGTGGCAATATTGTTTCTACGGTACCGTTCCGTAGCCACTCTATAGAAGAATTTGGTGTTGCCGTCTCCAAATTTGAATTGCTTGACAGTGCAGCACTTCCTCCAATAAGCCTTTTTGCACTCCAGCAGGTGAAGTAGGTGTTGCTTCAAAATCCCTCTGAAATTAGCTTCAGGTAAGGACAGCCTCCTTCTTTCTTCCAACCCATCTATCTCCAGCAGGGTTTTATTGCAGTTCTCTATCAGCATGGATAATTTGGATATTTTCTTGCTCCACTGTTTCAGATCATAACGCAAGGTCTTAAGTTTCTTGCATAGGATAGCGGATGAGTTTGGAGCATAGCAGTGCTTAGCCCAAGATCGTTGCACCACTTCAAAAAACCCTGGTTGTTTGATCCAATAGTCCTCGAAACGAAAAACTTTGGATTTTGGTATCTTGGATTGAATACTTACATAGCACGGGACATGGTCTGAAGTGGGTTTACCCAGAGGCATAACCATTGTGTTCGGATACTTGGGTGCCCAGTCGACGGACGTGAAGTGCCAGTCAAGCTGTTCGAGAAGCGGATTGGCTTGCATATTGCTCCAAGTGAACGAGCGCCCTTTAATTGGACTTTCTACGAGAGATTTTCGACGTATAAATTCATTGAAGAGCATCATATCGTTAGCATCCCCTCCTCCTCTATTGCGGTTATCTGGCGTTCGGATGAAATTGAAATCTCCTAGGAGAAGCCAATCTTCACCCGTGGGGATATCAAGGTCAAAAAGCCACGAAGTGAAAAGCGCTCTGTTTAGATCATTACATGGTCCATACACATTTACGAGCGTCCAAGAGTCATCTGACTGTGTTGAGGTAAGTCTGACGCCTAATGCAAAAGTTTCAGAGAAAACAGCCACGCCAGTGAAAACCGAGCTCATCCACGCAGTTAAGATCCCTCCAGAGTTACCCACAGAGGGTATAAATTCGAACATATCAAACTTTTTAGGACAGAAAAGCTTAACAAAAGAAGCATCAAAAGAAGTATGTTTAGTTTCCTGAAAATAAACGACAGAACATCCACTGATATCGATTGCATTACGGATCGCGAGATGTTTCTTCTCTGAATTGATTCCACGCACGTTCCAGCATAGTATGTTCCACTGCTTATTCGCTGACATCACACCTAGTGTTGGTCCGGATCACCCCCGTTGTCGCCCACCAGGAGCTTTTCAGTGCTGAGATCATGAGGGGGTGTTCCGCACAGAGTCGTGCCCACATACTGCAGCTGATCAATGGGCGTTGGAGGAGGCAGCTGCTCATCAGACACAGAAGGATTCAGCAGCTTGGTGTTGCAGGGATTGGTCACTTTCGAGGAGTAGGCAATCGAGGGGGCACACCTAGGCTTGACTTTTGACTATCCCTTCTTGGTGTCAGTGATCAGAAGCACTCTGAATCCGTCGTACTTTGTGAACCTGGTGCTGCGACGGAGAAGAGCAGTATCGACAGGCACTGTTTCTTCAGAGACCATCTTCTGAAGATACCCTTGGCGTGGCTTACCACTAGGGGTAGGCTTGGCCGATGCGAGAAGGGTGGAGCTAGCCGAGGCCCGCTGCAGTGAAGGGATACGCTCGTCTCCAGTAGCTGGTATTTGCACCGCAAAGATGTCCCAAATTTTTGAAGGAATGACGACTGGCTCGTCCAGGGGGAACAGAATTTCAGTCAAATTGGCAGGCTGGGCATAAGCAGAGCCTGTCTCACTGAGAATAGCAACAGAAACAGCTTGGAAAAATACGAGGGGATTGATCGGCAGCAGACCCTGATTTAGAGTTGGGGTGGTAGCAACCGGGCCCTCAATGCAGCGAGTGAACCTCCCAAAAGAGATCATCCAGAGAAACTAAAGAAATGACAGCCGTTCTGCCGCTCTCACCTCAACAGTGTATGAATTGCCTACCGCATGAAAAAAGTGAGCTCCTGAGGTCTGCCTACCATTGATCAATGCATCAGCGGCCTCTTCAATGTCAGAGTAAACTGACCATTCATCTTGGGGATCATCAGTGATGTTACTCTCCTGTTCCACGCCGTCCATGAGGGAGGGCCAGTATATTGGAACAAGTTTCTGAAACTGAAGCCGCGATAAGGAGGAGGTGCAACAGGCCAAACACCCCAACCATCTACTTGCACCTGTTGCTGCTGCTGAGGAGCTTGCTATTCCCATGCTGCATCTATCTGCTGTTGCAACGCCTATTGATGCTCGAGAGCCCATTGCTGTGCAGCAGAGAGATATGGAAATTCGTACGGGTGTGGAGAGGCATTCATGGGTGGAGCATCATCCTCATTGCCAACTAGACTAGGGATTGTGTCTCGGCCGTTAAGAACATACACAGGAATCGACCATGAGCGACCCATACCTGGCAGAGTACCACTCGTTTGACCACAAGGCTATGGGGCACCTGCGCAATGTTACTGATGATTACACGGACGAGCACTCTCTCCTTATTCTGACCAGGCCTGTGCCAGAGATCCAACTTACCAAAGCAAGAAACCGCCTTGTTGATGTAATGATCCGTTTGATAATCCATGGGGAAAGCCATGAAAAGAAACCAGGCCACATACTAGAAGGGGCATTGACGCATATTCACCCCTTCATCATGTGGTACAAAAGAGAATGTCATATCATCATCCAGTGGATCTAGTTGGTGTGGACTTTCCATGATAAACTGATCTCTCAGGGCAACATCCGCAAAAGCAACCATGCCCACCCCAATCGGATAAACAAAAGCATCAGGAACTTCAAGGTGGAAATCTTCAGTCATGATTCGGACCACTTCATTCAGAAATAACTGCTTCTGATGATCAGGCACGGGAGGTGTGGCAGTGACAATGGCGTACCTTTAGTGGCTGAGCGGCGGGTCATCGACCACTATCATGTTGCGCGCCAATCGATTGTCAGGCCCTCTCTCGATCTGAGCTCCCATCGGCATGAAATGGAATGGGCGGACGGGGAAGTTCGCCATGGCCGCAGACAGCTTGGCGCCTCGAAGATCTGTTGTCAATGGAGGTGTTCTGCCTGACGGGGGTTTGCCTTGCTGCTCGTTGGTTGGCTGGGGTGGCAAAGAGGGTAGCTAGTGTATGTTTGGAAGCGGAGTCGTCAAGCCAATAGCCGAGGAGGGGATGGGCCCAATATCTGGTGCATTCTTTTTGGGTCGCCAAATCTTGTTAATTTTTGGTAGGTGGGGATTTCGTGGACGTACCCGTTTCCTGGGAAGGGGCATAGGATCTATGGTGGTGATGGCTTGACGTTCCAACTTCCTTCTATGCCAGGTTAAACGAAAAACACTTTTGTCCGAACAGCGTTGCAGCTCATGGCCCAGAAGGTTGCAGTTTGAACATCTCAGGAGACCAGGGCAGAAAACTTTTTGATGCGACTGACTATTGCATATGTTACAGGTCTGTACAGAAAGGCCCATGGGTTGCTTACCACAGAAACATGCTCGCTCAAACGTGTTGCACAAATGACAGAGCTTGGCCTGGCAATCTACGGACCTGTGGTCAGTTGCACTACAATGGAAACATTGGCCCAGAATATCATGAATGATCTCCGAAGATGGCAGGTCATTCAAGTCATATATTTTTTAGATAGCTGCCTCGTCATATTGAGCCTGAGGAAATCCAAGATATGCTCCAAAACGGAGATTAGTATGTTGCGCCAATTGTGCTCACGATGTTTCTTTCCAACATATTTTTTGGAAAGGACATTATTGTTGACCGAAGAACATGGGATTACCAAACTGCCAAACTGAATAGATGTGTTGATCGGAATTTCCTCTGAGCAAGAAACTTCCTCAAATGAATTCATAAGATTAGTTGAGATGTGCTTGGAAAACCCAAATTTTGCCAACTCACGGTTGGATGAATTATCTTTGGCAGCACTAGTCGCAAGAAATGCAAGGTTAGAACGAACCGCCCTGGGAGTTCTAGCCCATAACTCAGAGATTTCATGTGGCGTGTTCCAACCCACAGACCCATCAGCAGGTGCAGTCCATGGCTGTTTGAATAAACCAAAATGACAAACAAAATCCGGCCAGACTCTATCCCGTAGGGCATAGATAAATTGGCCCACCTTATTGGATGCCACAGAGAATCGGAAGTTCTTGGTTCCAATTTGTGTCACGTTAAAGCCAGAAGCAAGACCTCCAATGCAACATTGCAAAGCCAAACCAACCGAAGCACAAGAGAGGGGAAAGGAGGCATAGGAGAAGGTGACCACCAAGAAAAATTCCTTGGATGCAAAAGGGAGAGAGAAATGAACCGTGGATTTGAATCTCCTACGAACCTGGTCCTCGACCTTGAGGCCGGGGTTGAAATCCCAACAGAGTAAACCTTCCATGAGGCCACCCTAGAGATCATGATCGCCGGAGATGGAGAAGGCTGTCGGAAATGGGGTGGAGGTGGGGGTGGGGGTGGGAGCCATCGCGCCGATTAGGTTGCAGCTTCTTAGAGAAGCTTTACCCCAAGTCATGGGTCAAAGCAGCTCAACAAGATGAGAATACATCAAAGTGCTTAAACGAAAAATGGCAACCCCATTTTGAGCTTAAACGATGAGTATGACCTATGATCAAGTGTCTTCACTTGACTCCTAAGTCAATATACTCTAACATAGATGATCTTGTCGCCGACCAATTTTAGATGAAGTTCTCTAGTATTTTCTTTTCTTGCATTCTGTCTCATGCATTTTTGTTCCCCTTTCAAAAAAACTTCATCTAGATTTCTTCTCTTTCATTTCTGTTCTACATTTCTCTGCATCTAATTCATTGCACATCCTTTAGTCCAATTCATGGCAAATCCTTCAGTTAATTCATTGCAAATCCTTGTGAGATCATTCTTGCCTAGTGAGCTGAGGTGACTAGTGTTTTCTCTATGATGAACTCAGACAAACCAATTTGCCTCTTTCGGTCAAACCGAAATTTTTTTCAGTGCCACCGAAGGAACCAACTCGGTTTAGCCGACTTCAATACTGAGAAATCACTCTGTCACATGCATTCTGCACACTTTGTTCCAGTTCCACTCGATGATTCTTATCCTCTACCAGCATCATATTCCATGTGCTGCTTTGTTCTGTGACTCAAGGACCAAACCTATTTTGACTCACACTCCAGAAGACCCTTCTTGGAAATTGATGTCAAAGGGGGGAGAGAGAGTTCACATCAAAGCTTAATTACTCCATCAGAGGGAGAGAGAGCAACAGGGGGAGAGAAACATTCTTATCAAAAGAGAAACTCCAGTTGCTTAGTATTCAAAGAGGAGAGAAGTTACATGTCTTTAGAGGGGAAAGACATGTTTATGTTGTTTCATGTTTGCTTTGCTTTGATTTTCTTTTCCTTATCTTCTCCCAATATCCACTATAAGATTCCAGGGTAGCAAGACATCTAAGGGAAGGAAATCTTAAAATTCATTGCACATCTTTACCTTTAGGGACATGTCTACACTCAAATAGAGTACCTAGTACTCACTCTATACATGTCATCCCAGATCTTGGTACTCTTGTGGTTTACTGCTCTTGCTCTGCTTAGTAGATGTTTCTGTGTTGTCTAACCTTGTTTACTCAGGTTCATCTCTTCCAAAGCTAGTTGAAGACCACAAGGTAAGTATATGCACACTCATGTACATGAGGATCTCTTGCTGATGTAAATATTGTTTGCAAGGACTCATGAGCATGAAGGTACATTTCCCATGTTCACACCATTTGCTCTGATGCATATAGCCAAGATACATGTAACTCATTGCTTGCTCTATCATGATTATGCGCTCACATGATCTTATGTTCTATATTTACATGATTGCATACATGTAGGGGGAGCCTATGCATGTTACATGCCTTTCCAAAGCTTTACTTGCTTTTCTCTATATCTTTATCTAAAGCTTTGATGTATGTTGTCATCAATTACCAAAAAGGGGGAGATTGAAAGCACAAGTGCTCCCTGGGTGATTTTGGTAATTAATGTCAACATATCTCTTGTTGGACTAATACTTTCATCTAGTATATTTCAGATAAGCCCAACAGTGGATTGGCATGGACAAGAGGATGTGGAACCCCTTCAAGATGCTAAGGACAAAGGATTAGCTCAAGCTCAAAGCTATGGACTCTACATTTTCTATTTTCAGTGATCCAAGATCACATTGAGTACATAGGAAAGCCAATACTATTAAAAGGGGATGAGGTGTTGCTTAATGGCCTGCTTGCTCAAAGTGCTTAGTGATATGCTCCAAAGCCCTCAACCACTTTCTCATATCCACATATGTCCCAAACCAAAAATCAAACTCGGCCCCATCAATTTGATCCATCCGGCACCACCGAGTTCATTTGACATAGCCACTGCCAAAACCCTAATCAGTTCGATCACACCGATGGGATCTCGGTCTCACCGAGATGGGCTTGCAATCTCTCTGTTGTCTATTGCAACATTTTCAGCCCCACCAAGAAGATGTAATCAGTCACACCGAGTTTGCCTGACCAACTCTCTGTTTTGAGTTTGCCTGACCAACTCTCTGTTTTACTTATTACCAAATCGGTCTCACCGAGTTGTGTAATCAGTCAAACCGAGATGAGGTTTTACCCTAACCCTTGCATATCGGTCCCACCGAGTTGATCACATCGGTCCCACCGAAATTGCCTAACAGTCACATATGTACTAAGTTGGTCCGACCGAGTTTTCTGATTCGGTCCCACCGAGTTTGGTATAATGTGTGTAACGGTTAGATTTTGTGTGGAGGCTATATATACCCCTCCACCCTCTCCTCATTCGAGGGGGAAGTCATCAGATCGTGCCTACACTTCCACTACCCATTTTCTGAGATAGAGCCACCTACTCATATGTTGAGACCAAGATATTCCAATCCAACCATATGAATCTTGATCTCTAGCCTTCCCCAGGTTGCTTTCCACTCAAATCATCTTTCCACCAAATCCAATCCTATGAAAGTGAGTTGAGTGTTGGGGAGACTATCATTTGAAGCACAAGAGCAAGGAGTTCATCATCAACACACCATCTGTTACCTTTTGGAGAGTGGTGTCTCCTAGATTGGTTAGGTGTCACTTGGGAGCCTCCAACAAGATTGTGGAGTGAACCAAGGAGTTTGTAAGGCAAGGAGATCGCCTACTTTGGGAAGATCTACCCTAGTGAGGCAAGTCCTTCGTGGGCGATGGCCATGGTGGGATAGACAAGGTTGCTTCTTCATGGACCCTTCGTGGGTGGAGCCCTCCGTGGACTCGTGCAGCCGTTAGCCTTCATGGGTTGAAGTCTCCATCAACGTGGATGTACGATAACACCACCTATCGGAACTAGACAAAAACATCCGTGTCTCCAATTGCGTTTGCACACTCCAATCCCATCCCTTTACTTTCTTGCAAGTTGCATGCTTTACTTTCCGCTGCCCATATACTCTTTGCATGCTTGCTTGATTTGTATTGTGAATGGTCAAACTTGTGATTAAACTCCATCCAAACTTGAAAAACTTAAAAATTGTCAACTTTGTTTGTTGAGTGTCTAATCACCCCCCCCCCCTCTAGACATCTCTTCTCGATCCTTTCAGAGACCGTTTTGGCCTATCCTTTGCCACAAAAGGATTAGGCTACCTTGCTGCATTTTACTTGCCATTAGCGTTACTTGCTCGTTACAAATTATCTTGCTATCAAACTACTCGTTACCGACAATTTCAGTGCTTGCAGAAAATACATTGCTGAAAACCACTTGTCATTTCCTTCTGCTCCTCGTTGGGTTCGACACTCTTATTTATCAAAGGGACTATGATTGATCCCCTATAATTGTAGGTCATTAGCAGATTCATCAGCATTGGAGCTGGAAATGGGCTGACGGAATTGCCCATGAAGGGGAAGAATTCCTTCATCGGTGACATTCTTGCCTTTGCTAGGTATTGTGGACAGCGTGCTTTGAAGAATTTCAACTTCAGAAAAATAACTCAAGTGATTCTAACGATCAGCCTTGTAGTGGATTGAAGACCGGTTTCTGATGAATCTCATAATGCATTGTGCGTATGGCTTCAATTCAAAAGGGGACTGAGCGACAACGACCAAATTCCTTAGGAGGAAATCATGAATATTGATGGAAGTTCCATGAATGATGTGGAACAACAGGTTCTTCATAACTCCCACAACTTCTTCAGTGTTGGAATTGTGGCCTTTGATCGGACTAAGGGTCTTATCCAGAATGCGATATACAGTCTTTGGCACAAATAGCAAATCCTTCACTAGGAAGGTTGTCCTTGGAGCATTTTCTTCAGCCATCAGCTTCATGAGCAATTGCATCCGATGATTTGGTAGCTCAGGTTCTTCATAAATTTTATTTGCTCCTTCTTGGGTGGATCAACTAGAAGAGCATGAAGTAATTTGTCAATTCGTGCCTTGAAGTGATTGTCTTCACTCATCCAGTCTAGAGCCCAGGTTGCAGTGTCGTCAGCATTGCGTGAGAAGTGTTCAGTTGCATAGAACTGAAGAATGAGTTCTTCATTCCAGTCACAGATGTCAGTGCAGAAATTCAGTAGACTGGCATCATGAAGAACAACCAAAACTAGCCGAAAGCATGGAATTGACTCCATATCCACATGAGGAATATGGTGATGCGGGAATACTTTCTTCTTGTCAAAAGGCAATGAGGCATAGAAATTCATCTGTGTCCTTGTCCAGAACCTCAAACGCCTAAGTTTGGACGAGTAATAGGGAGACTCGCCAATGAAGAAATTCTTCCCTTCAAAAAATTTGGCACTATCAAACTTTGGCCACTTGAGTCCTTTGCCAATCTCGAGCATCACGAGAACTGGTTGAAGATTTTTCCTTTTGGTTCTGACATCAAGCACTGGTCTTGGAGACCCAGTGGAATCATTAGGATCTGTGATGGCAAGATCTCGAGCAACTTCCTCCGTTGTGGCAGTTGGAACTATGTCAGTGTCGGCTGAGGGAATTGAGTCTGCACGTGGAGGAGATGCATTGATGACATCAACATCAGGATCATCATGAGCAATATCATCAGCTGTTGTAGCTAGAATCTCTCTAGGAATACTGTGGACTGATGGTTGTTGTTCTTCAGAGCTAGTGTGTATTTCTTCAGTGCACACAGGCGACTAAGGCTCTCAGGTGAGGGGTGTGGTGAGGGGCGAATTTTGGTGAGATGCTTCCCAAAAAATTTCACGTATTGGTGGAGTGGTATCTCCATCAATATCCACTTCTTATTCATTTTGTTCACCCGTTGATTCTTGTGGAGGAGTCTATACAGGTTCATGAGGCATCGATACATCAGTATGAACCTCTATTTCTTCATCCATTTGCTATGTGCAAGCAGCAGAATGGGTATCTTCTTCTTTCTTCATCAGCCTGGGGGATTTGCTAAGCCACCCCATACGGAACCATTTGAAGATTTTCAAGATTGCGAGCAGGGGCGCCGATGAGATTGGAATTGCATCAATAGGAATAACAATTGAAGATAATGAGGCCATCTTCAATTTCTTCAGGGATTCAGGCGCAAGTGGAGCTGGCTTTTCTCTTCTTTGCTTCATGCTCAACAACCTTTGTCTTCTTCGCTTCTGATGCAGAAGGAAGGGTGATAAGCTTTAAAGATGAAGACTGTGTTGGAGTTGCTGCTGAGGAACTGGTTGGAGCAATTTCATCAGGCGTGACTGTTGCAGTCACCCTAGCAGATTCTGAAGGAAATATGCCCTAGAGGCAATAATAAAGTTATTATTTATTTCCCCATATCATGATAAATGTTTATTATTCATGCTAGAATTGTATTAACCGGAAACATGATACATGTGTGAATACATAGACAAAACTATAGTCACTAGTATGCCTCTACTTGACTAGCTCATTAATCAAAGATGGTTATGTTTCCTAACCATAGACATGTGTTGCCATTTGATTAGTGGGATCACATCATTAGGAGAATGATGTGATTGACATGACCCATTCCGTTAGCCTAGCACTTGATCGTTTAGTATATTGCTATTGCTTTCTTCATGACTTATACAAAGTTCCTGCAACTATGAGATTGTGCAACTCCGATACCGAAGAACACTTTGTGTGCTACCAAACGTCACAACGAATCGGGTGATTATAAAGGTGCTCTCAGGTGTTTCCAAGGTACATGTTGGGTTGGCATAATTCGAGATTAGGTTTTGTCACTCCGATTGTCGGAGAGGTATCTCTGGGCCCTCTCGGTAATACTCATCACCTAAGCCTTGCAAGCATGTAACTAATGAGTTAGTTGTGAGATGATGTATTACGGAACGAGTAAAGAGACTTGCGTAACGAGATTGAACTAGGTATTGGATACCGACGATCAAATCTCGCAAGTAACATACCGATGACAAAGGAACAAAGTATGTTGTTATGCGGTTTGACCGATAAAGATCTTCGTAGAATATGTAGGAACCAATATGGGCATCCAGGTCCCGCTATTGGTTATTGACCGAGAATAGTTCTAGGTCATGTCTACATAGTTCTCGAACCCGTAGGGTCCGCACGCTTAACGTTTCGATGACAGTTTTATTATGAGTTCATAAGTTTTGATGTACCGAAGTTTGTTCGGAGTCCCGGATGTGATCACGGACATGAGGAGGAGTCTTGGAATGGTCGAGGCATAAAGATTGATATATTGGAAGCCTATATTTGGACATCGGAATGGTTCCGGGTGAAATCGGCATTTACCGAGTACCGGAGGTTACGGAACCCCCCGGGGGGTTAATGGGCCTACATGGGCCAAGAGGGAGAAGAGGGAAGGAGCCAGGAGGGGCGCGCCTCCCCTCCTAGTCCGAATAGGACAAGGGAAGGGGGGCGGCGCCCCCTTTCCTTCCCCTCTTCCTCCTCTTTCCCCCTTCTCCTACTCCTACTTGGAAAAGGGGAGTCCTACTCCCGGTGGGAGTAGGACTCCCCCTGGCGCGCCCTCTAGGCCGGCCGCCTCCTCCCCTGGCTCCTTTATATACGGGGGCGGGGGGCACCCCATAGACACACAAGTTGATCTACGGATCGTTCCTTAGCCGTGTGCGGTGCCCCCTTCCACCATATTCCACCTCGGTCATATCGTCGTGGAGTTTAGGCGAAGCCTCGCGCTGGTAGAACATCATCATCGCCACCACGCCGTCAGGCCGTGGAACTCATCTCCGAGCTCGGCTGGATCGGAGGCCGGAGATCGCCATCGAGCTGAACGTGTGCTGAACTCGGAGGCTCCGTGACGCTCGGTGCTTGGATCGGTCAGATTGTGAAGACGCACGACTACATCAACCGCGTTGTTCTAACGCTTCGCCACGGTCTCACGAGGGTACGTGGACGAACACTCTCCCTCTCGTTGCTATGCCATCACCATGATCTTGCGTGTGCGTAGGAATTTTTTGAAATTACACGTTCCCCAACAAAGGGCATCCGAGCCTAGGTTTTATGCGTTGATGTTATATGCACGAGTAGAACACAAGTGAGTTGTTGGCGATACAAGTCATACCGCTTACCAAAGATGTCATACTTTGGTTCGGGCGGTATTGTGAGATGAAGCGCCCGGACCGACATTACGCAGACGCTTACGCCGACTGGTTTCACCGCTACGAGCACTCGTGCTTAAAGGTGGCTGGCGGGTGTCTGCTCTCTCACTTTACCTGAATCGAGTGTGGCTACGCCCGGTCCTTGCGAAGGTTAAAACAACACCAACTTGACGAACTATCGCTGTGGTTTTTGATGCGAGGTAAGAACGGTTCTTGCTAAGCCCGTAGCAGCCACGTAAAATTTGCAACAACAAAGTAGAGGACGCCTAACTTGTTTTTACAGGCATGTTGTGATGTGATATGGTCAAGACGTGATGCTATATTTTATTGTATGAGATGATCATGTTTTGTAACCGGTTATCGGCAATCGGCAGAGCCATATGGTTGTCGCTTATTGTATGAAATGCAACGCATACTGTAATTGCTTTACTTTATCACTAAGCGGTGGCGATAGTCGAGAAGCAATAGATGGCGAAACGACAACGATGCTACGATGGAGATCAAGGTGTCGCGCCGGTGACGATGGTGATCACGACGGTGCTTCGGAGATGGAGATCACAAGCACAAGATGATGATGGCCATATCATATCACTTATATTGATTGCATGTGATGTTTATCCTTTATGCATCTTATCTTGCTTTGATTGACGGTAGCATTTTAAGATGATCTCTCACTAAAAATTATCAAGAAGTGTTCTCCCTGAGTATGCACCATTGCCAAAGTTCGTCGTGCCGAGACACCACGTGATGATCGGGTGTAATAAGCTCTACGTCCATCTACCATGGGTGCAAGCCAGTTTTGCACACGCAGAATACTCAGGTTAAACTTGACAAGCCTAGCATATGCAGATATGGCCTCGGAACACGGAGACCGAAAGGTCGAGTGTGAATCATATAGTAGATATGATCAACATAGCGATGTTCACCATTGAAAACTACTCCATCTCACGTGATGATCGGTTATGGTTTAGTTGATTTGGATCATGTGATCACTTAGATGACTAGAGAGATGTCTGTCTAAGTGGGAGTTCTTAAGTAATATGATTAATTGAACTTAAATTTATCATGAACTTAGTACCTGATAGTATCTTGCTTGTCTATGTTTGTTTGTAGATAGATGGCTCGTCTTTGTTGTTCCGTTAAATTTTAATGTGTTCCTTGAGAAAGCAAATTGAAAGATGATGGTAGCAATTACACGGATCGGGTCCGAATCTCGAGGATTATCCTCATTGCTGCATGTAAGAGTTACGCCCTGGAAGCACCGCTGGGTGCGAACTGCCGCCGATGTAACCGACGACGTTAAGAACGTCCGCGAGCAAAGTCGATGACTACTCTATAGTTCGATGTGCCATGCTTTACGTCTTAGAACCGGTCTTCAACGACGTTTTGAACGTCATGGAGCATATGAGATGTTCCAAGAGTTGAAGTTAATATTTCAAGCAAATGCCCGGATTCGAGAGATATGAAGTCTCCAATAAGTTCTATTGTTGCAAGATGGAGGAGAATAGTTTCGTCGGTGAACACACACTCGTAATGTCAGGTATAATAATCACTTGATTCAACTGGGAGTTAATCTTCCGATGATAGTGTCATTGACTGAATTCTCCAATCACTACCACCAAGCTACAAGAGCTTTGTGATGAACTATAATATGCAAGGGATGAACAAGACTATTCCCGAGCTCTTCGCAATGCTAAAAGCCACGGAGGTAGAAATCAAAAAGGAGCATCAAGTGTTGATGGTCAACAAGACCACTAGTTTCAAGAAAAAGGGCAAAGGGAAGAAGAAGGGGAACTTGAAAAAGAACGGCAAGCAAGTTGCTGCTCAAGAGAAGAAACCCAAGTCTGGACCTAAGCCTGAAATCGAAAGTGCTTCTCCGCAAGCGATCGTCATCGAAGCGGAACTGCCCCAAGTATTTGGCGGATAAGAAGGATGGCAAAGTGAACAAAGGTATATGTGATATACATGTTATTGATGTGTACCTAACTAGAGCTCGTAGTAGCACTGGTATTTCATATGGTTCATTGCTAATATTTGCAACTCAAACAGGACTACGGAATAAGCGAGCATCGCCAAGGACGAGGTGACGATGCACGTGGGAAACGGTTCCAAAGTCGATGTGATCGCGGTCGGCATGCTGCCTCTACATCTACCTTGGGATTAGTTTTAGACCTGAATAATTGTTATTTGGTGCGGTGTTGAGCATGAACATTATATCTGGATCTTGTTTAATGCGAGACGGTTATTCATTTAAATCAGAGAATAATGGTTGTTCTATTTATATGAGTAATATCTTTTATGGTCATGCACCCTTGAAGAGTGGTCTATTTTTATTGAATCTCGATAGTAGTGATACACATATTCATAATGTTGAAGCCAAAAGATGCAGAGTTGATAATGAAAGTGCAACTTATTTGTGGCACTGCCGTTTAGGTCATATCGGTGTAAAACGCATGAAGAAACTCCATACTGATGGACTTCTGGAATCACTTGGTACTTGCGAACCGTGCCTCAAGGGCAAGATGACTAAAACACCATTCTCCGGAACTATGGAGAGAGCAACAGATTTGTTGGAAATCATACATACAGATGTATGTGGTCCGATGAATGTTGAGGCTCGTGGCGGATATCGTTATTTTCTCACCTTCGCAGATGATTTGAGCAAATATGGGTATATCTACTTAATGAAGCACAAGTCTGAAACATTTGAAAAGTTCAAAGAATTTTAGAGTGAAGTGGAAAATCATCGTAACAAGAAAATAAAGTTTCTACGATCTGATCGTGGAGGAGAATATTTGAGTTACGAGTTTGGTTTACATTTGAAACAATGCGGAATAGTTTCGCAACTCACGCCACCCGGAACACCACAACGAAATGGTGTGTCCGAACGTCGTAATCGTACTTTACTTGATATGGTGCGATCTATGATGTCTCTTACATATTTACCACTATCGTTTTGGGGTTATGCTTTAGAGACGGCCGCATTCACGTTAAATAGGGCACCATCAAAATCCGTTGAGACGACGCCTTATGAACTGTGGTTTGGCAAGAAACCAAAGTTGTCGTTTCTTAAAGTTTGGGGCTGCGATGCTTATGTGAAGAAACTTCAACCGATAAGCTCGAACCCAAATCGGAGAAATGTGTCTTCATAGGATATCCAAAAGAGATCGTTGGATACACCTTCTATCACAGATCCGAAGGCAAAACATTCGTTGTTAAGAATGGATCCTTTCTAGAGAAGGAATTTCTCTCGAAAGAAGTGAGTGGGAGGAAAGTAGAACTTGATGAGATAATCAGATCTACTCCCTTATTGGAAAGTAGTTCATCACGAGAACCGGTTCTGTGACGACTACACCAATTAGTGAGGAAGCTAATGATCTTAATCATGAAACTTGAGATCAAGTTTCTGCTGAACCTCGAGGTCTACAGAGTAAGATCCGCACTGAGTGGTACGGTAATCCTATTCTGGAAGTCATGTTACTTGACCATGATGAACCTACGAACTATGAGGAAGCGATGATGAGCCCAGATTCCGCAAAATGGCTAGAGGCCATGAAATCTGAGATGGGATCCATGTATGAAAACAAAGTATGGACTTTGGTTGACTTGCCCGATGATCGGCAAGCCATTGAGAATAAATGGATTTTTAAGAAGAAGACTGACGCTGATGGTAATGTAACTGTCTATAAAGCTCGACTTGTTGCGAAAGGTTTTCGACAAGTTCAAGGGGTTGACTACGATAAGACTTTCTCACCCATAGCGATGCTTAAGTCTGTCCGAATCATGTTAGCTATTGCTGCATTTCATGATTATGAAATTTGGCAAATGGATGTCAAGACTGCATTCTTGAATGGATTTCTAGAAGAAGAGTTGTATATGATGCAGCCGGAAGGTTTTGTTGATCCAAAAGGTGCTAACAAAGTATGCAAGCTCCAGCGTTCCATTATGGACTGGTGCAAGCATCTCGGAGTTGGATAAACGCTTTGATAGTGTGATCAAAGATATGGTTTTATCTGAGACTTTTGGAGAAGCTGATTTACAAGAAAGTGAGTGGGAGCTCTGTAGCATTTCTAGTTTTATATGTAGATGACATATTATTAATTGGAAATGATATAGAATTTCTGGATAGCATAAAGGGATACTTGAATAAAAGTTTTCAATGAAATACCTCGGTGAAGCTGCTTACATATTGGGCATCAAGATCTATAGAGATAGATCAAGACGCTTAATAGGACTTTCACAAAGCACATACCTTGACAAAATTTTGAAAAGTTCAAAATGGATCGTGCAAAGAAAGGATTCTTGCCTGTACTACAAGGTGTGAAGTTGAGTCAAACTCAATGCCCGACCACAGCAGAAGATAGAGAGAAAATGAAAATGTTCCTATGCTTCAGCCATAGGCTCTATCATGTATGCAATGTCTGTGTACTGACACTGACGTATGCTTAGCAATAAGCTTGGCAGGAAGGTACCAAAGTAATCCAGAGTGGATCATCGACAATGTCAAGAACATCTGAAATACCGAAAAGGACTAAGGATATGTTTCTCGTATATGGAGGTGACAAAGAGCTAGTCGTAAATGGTTACGTCGATGCAAGCTTTGAAACTGATCCGGACGATTCTAAATCGCAAACCGGATACGCGTTTTTATTAAACGGTGGAGCTATAAGTTGGTGCAGTTCTAAACAAAGCGTCGTGGCGGGATCTACATGTGAAGCGGAGTACATAGCTGCTTCTGAAGCAGCAAATGAAGGAGTCTGGATGAAGGAGTTCATTTCCGATCTAGGTGTCATACCTAGTGCATCGGGACCAATGAAGATCTTCTGTGACAATACTGGTGCAATTGCCTTGGCAAAGGAATCCAAATTTCACTAGAGGACCAAGCACAACAAGAGACGCTTCAATTCCATTCGGGACCAAGTCCAAGTGGGAGACATAGAGATTTGCAAGATACATACGGATCTGAATGTTGCAGATCCATTGACTAAGCCTCTCTCACGAGCAAAACATGATCAGCACCAAGACTACCATGGGTGTCAGAATCATTACTATGTAATCTAGATTATTGACTCTAGTGCAAGTGGGAGACTGAAGGAAATATGCCCTAGAGGCAATAATAAAGTTATTATTTATTTCCTCATATCATGATAAATGTTTATTATTCATGCTAGAATTGTATTAACCGGAAACATGATACATGTGTGAATACATGGACAAAACTATAGTCACTAGTATGCCTCTACTTGACTAGCTCATTAATCAAAGATGGTTATGTTTCCTAACCATAGACATGTGTTGTCATTTGATTAGTGGGATCACATCATTAGGAGAATGATGTGATTGACATGACCCATTCCGTTAGACTAGCACTTGATCGTTTAGTATATTGCTATTGCTTTCTTCATGACTTATACAAAGTTCCTGCAACTATGAGATTGTGCAACTCCCGTATACCGGAAGAACACTTTGTGTGCTACCAAACATCACAACGTAACTGGGTGATTATAAAGGTGCTCTACAGGTGTTTCCGAAGGTACATGTTGGGTTGGCATAATTCTAGATTAGGTTTTGTCACTCCGATTGTCGGAGAGGTATCTCTGGGCCCTCTCGGTAATACTCATCACCTAAGCCTTGCAAGCATGTAACTAATGAGTTAGTTGTGAGATGATGTATTACGGAACGAGTAAAGAGACTTGCCGGTAACGAGATTGAACTAGGTATTGGATACCGACGATCAAATCTCGGGCAAGTAACATACCGATGACAAAGGGAACAAAGTATGTTGTTATGCGGTTTGACCGATAAAGATCTTCGTAGAATATGTAGGAACCAATATGGGCATCCAGGTCTTGCTATTGGTTATTGACCGAGAATAGTTCTAGGTCATGTCTACATAGTTCTCGAACCCGTAGGGTCCGCACGCTTAACGTTTCGATGACAGTTTTATTATGAGTTTATAAGTTTTGATGTACCAAAGTTTGTTCGGAGTCCCAGATGTGATCATGGACATGACGAGGAGTCTCAGAATGGTCAAGACATAAAGATTGATATATTGGAAGCCTATATTTGGACATCGGAATGGTTCCGGGTGAAATCGGCATTTTACCGGAGTACTCGGAGGTTACCGGAACCCCCCGGGGGGTTAATGGGCCTACATGGGCCAAGAGGGAGAAGAGGGAAGGAGCCAGGAGGGGGCCGCGCGCCCCTCCCCCTCCTAGTCTGAATAGGACAAGGGAAGGGGGGGCGGCGCCCCCCCTTTCCTTGCCCTCTTCCTCCTCTTTCCCCCCTTCTCCTACTCCTACTTGGAAAAGGGGAGTCCTACTCCCGGTGGGAGTAGGACTCCCCCCTTGGCGCGCCCTCTAGGCCGGCCGCCTCCTCCCCTCTGGCTCCTTTATATACGGGGGCGGGGGGCACCCCATAGACACACAAGTTGATCTACGGATCGTTCCTTAGCCGTGTGCGGTGCCCCCTTCCACCATATTCCACCTCGGTCATATTGTCGCGGAGTTTAGGCGAAGCCCTACGCCGGTAGAACATCATCATCGTCACCACGCCGTCGTGCTGACGGAACTCATCTCCGGAGCTTGGCTGGATCGGAGGCCGAAGATCGTCATCGAGCTGAATGTGTGCTGAACTCGGAGGCTCCGTATGTTCGGTGCTTGGATCGGTCGGATCGTGAAGACGTACGGCTACATCAACCGCGTTGTGCTAATGCTTCCGCTTATGGTCTACGAGGGTACGTGGAGGAACACTCTCCCCTTTCGTTGCTATGCCATCACCATGATCTTGCGTGTGTGTAGGAAATTTTTTGAAATTACTACGTTCCCCAACAGATTCTTCAGGCACGACACTTGCAGTCGCCCTGGGAATTTCTTCAGTCACAACATTAGCAGTTGTGTGATCAATTTCTTCAGGCGCAACTTCTTTAGTTTCCCTGGCAAACTGTTGACGAGATGGAGGCGCAGTCTCACTGGCTTGTGGTTTAGTAGTTGGAGCTGAGCAGCTGGGTGGTGGTGTCATGCCAAACTTGGCAGCTTCTCGTTTGTTGTGGTCTTCTACCACCTTGGTTGAGGCCGTGATGAATCATTCTTTCATGCCACAACAATGGTTGGCTTGTCTTTCATATTCTTCAGACAGCTAAAGAATTTCATATTGCAATTGCAACAGCTGCTGAGAGGTTATAGACATCATATTTTTCCTTAGTTCCTTCTCCTTCTGAATTTGTTGTTTCTTCACAAGTTCTGCCTGAGCTATGTTGTGCTTCTCATTCAAGATGAATGAGGAAATCATGTGGCTTGGTCCAGGAGGCATATTCAAGTCATCAAGAGGAGTTCTGGGTTGGTGCACCAGATTTTGATGAAGACTAGGAGCTTCTTAGGATCCAGTAGCATAGGAATTCAAGAGTTCTTGGCTATTTCATATTGCTCTTGCTTTCATCTGAGGAACTCAACGAGTTCATCCTCATCAGCTAGCCCATGTTCGTCAACTTGAGGCACCACTGCCTTGCTCTTGGAACTTGGCCTAGTTCAGCGGCCTGCAGTGACTTTCTGCTTCAGCTTGGGCGTTGAGGCAATTGGTTGCCCTCTAACAGAGGCACTTGATGCTACAATGGAGGCTATTGGGAAGCCCTTGGTGCGTTGGCAAGATGAGAGCACAACCGGTGTTGAAGCTTTTGTTGTAGCCTTTGAGGAACTTGATGCAGGAGGAGGCACTGAAGACTTTGAAATCTTAGGTGCTGAAGACTTTGAAGCAGCTGGTTGGGCCTTTGAGGGCATTGGTACAAAAGGCTTTGGCTTTCTATTTGGTTTCTTTTGCATAGCCTTCTTAGGAGCGCTTACGCTAGCACTTCCACTAGCACTGGCTTCAGCTGAAGCCTTTGCTGCCCTATTGAAATCTTCAACAACCTTCTTGGCTTGTTTTGACAACTTGGCCTGGCGCCTTTCCATTATTGGGAAATTCTTCACCTCTTATGATACTTGTGGGATCAGCCTTTTGACCAGGACCAAGTGGTGGCCTATTGCACGGAGGTGTCACAACAAAGTCTTTCATGTATTTGGAGGTGACGAATCTGTAATCTCTCCATTCATACATCCAGTATCGTTTGATCTTTTGCAGACGCGTTTTGCGCTGCTCTTTTGTTGCCTTGCCATGAGTTGCTTCATCTAGCGTACACTAACCTGAGTAAATATCATCAGGGATTTCAAAAGCAGTGTGTTCCTCTATCCTCTTACCACCTTTCTGTGGCCTCTTTCCTTCAGCCATTTTCTTCAACTTAGGATTTTGCACTCATGAGGACTCTGAAGATGTTTGAAGGTTTTCCTGAAGTTGTGCTGGAAATGATTTAATTTGATGAGAACCTAGATATTCGTTAGCAGACATTGTACCTGTGAATAGAGTATAGTTGCGAGGAAATAGGTAGAGTCACATGTGTTCTCAGAGAATTTAAAAATAAACCAATTGAGGACATTGACCCTTATTGTCTTGAAGAATTTCATCAAGTGTTCTTGACTAAGGTTCCAGAGTTGTACAGATTGAAGCAATTTGCACAATTGAGGAATCTAGATGTTAAGCATAACATTGATGAAATATACGACTGGCCAGAAGAAAGTGCTGAAGAATTGAAAAAGTGGTAAAAACAGCACTTGAAGATTTTTGTAGAGTGAAGATCAAAATGGGGCAGTAAATAAGCATCTAGTTTACCCGAGAGATGAACTCAATAAATTGGACGACGAGGCGATGTAAATCGTCAGCTCAGATCTTTCGTGCCCTAACTCGGCGATGGAAGATGTGTATGGCGGCGACGAAGGTGAAGAAATCTGCGTCTGGCGTGAGTACATCGATGAAGAAGTTGAGGCATGATACGTCTCCAACGTATCTATAATTTTTGATTGTTCCATGCTATTATATTACCCCTTTTGGATGTTTATGGGCTTTATTTTACATATTTATATCAATTTTGGGACTAACCTACTAACCGGAGGCCCAGCCCATATTGCTGTTTTATTGCCTGTTTTAGTATTTCGAGGAAAAGGAATATCAAACGGAGTCCAAACGGAATGAAACCTTTGGCAGCGTGATTTTTTGGAAGAATATGATCCTGGAGACTTGGAGTGCACGTCAGAAGATCCTCGAGGACTCCACGAGATAGGAGGGTGCCCCTCCCCCTACTGGGCGCGCCCCCTGTCTCGTGGGCCCCTCGAGCACCTCCCGGCTGACTTCTTTCGCCTATATATGCCTACGTACCCTAAAAACAACAGAAATCAAGATAGATCGGGAGTTCCGCCGCCGCAAGCCTCTGTAGCCACCAAAAACCTCTCGGGAGCCTATTCCGGCACCCTGCCAGAGGGGGAATCCATCACCGGTGGCCATCTTCATCATCCCGGCGCTCTCCATGACGAGAGGGAGTAGTTCACCCTCGGGGCTGAGGATATGTACCAGTAGCAATGTGTTTGACCTATCTCTCTCGTGTTCTCTCTCGTGTTCCCTCTATGGCACGATCTTGATGTATCCCGAGCTTTGCTATTGTAGTTGGATCTTATGATGTTTCTCCCCCTCTACTCTCTTTTGATAAATTGAGTTTCCCCTCTTGAAGTTATCTTATCGGATTGAGTCTTTTATGAGAACACTTGATGTATGTCTTGCCGTGTTTATCTGTGGTGACAATGGGATATCATGTGCTTCTTGATGTATGTTTTGGTGACCAACTTGCGGGTTCCGCCCATGAACTTATGCATAGGGGTTGGCACACGTTCTTTACTCTCCGGTAGAAACTTTGGGGCACTCTTTGAAGTACTTTGTGTTGGTTGGATGAATCTGAGATTGTGTGATGCATATCGTATAATCATGCCCACTGATACTTGAAGTGACAATGGAGTATCTAGGTGACATTAGGGTTTTGGTTGATTTGTGTCTTAAGGTGTTATTCTAGTACGAACTCTTTAATAGATCGATCCGAAAGAATAACTTTGAGGTGGTTTCGTACCCTACCATAATCTCTACGTTTGTTCTCCGCTATTAGTGGCTTTGGAGTGACTCTTTGTTGCATGTTGAGGGCTTGTTATATGATCTATCTATGTTATTATTGTTGAGAGAACTTGCACTAGTGAAAGTATGAACCCTAGGCCTTGTTTCCTATCATTGCAATACCGTTTACGCTCACTTTTACCTTTAGTTACCTTGCTGTTTTTATATTTTCAGATTACAAATACCTATATCTACTATCTATATTGCCCTTGTATTACCATCTCTTCGCCGAACTAGTGCACCTATACAATTTACCATTGTATTGGGAGTGTTGGGGACACAAGAGACTCTTTGTTATTTGGTTGCAGGGTTGCTTGAGAGAGACCATCTTCATCCTACGCCTCCCACGGATTGATAAACCTTAGGTCATCCACTTGAGGGAAATTTGCTACTGTCCTACAAACTTGTGCACTTGCAGGCCCAATAACGTCTACAAGAAGAAGGTTGTGTAGTAGACATCAAGGCAGTGAAGCTCTTTTTCTCCAGTGGCGATGATATCCAGCGGTGGTGCTAGGGTTTGAGAATTGAGAGCGAAGGGAGCAAGGGAACAAAGTGAACTGACGTTGACAGGGTCAAGGCTATTTATAGCTGCAATGAAAACTGAGGGTCCGAAGATTTTGGACGGATAAGCCCCTGACCATTCGCATCTCGGTGACACATGTCATGCATGCATTTTCACATTATCCATGCATGTGAAGCGCGGGATTAAGTTACTGTTGGAACCGCCAGAAGAAAAACTTTGAGAGTTTTAAATTGTGTTCACAATTTCTTCAGCCGTCAAGGACACAGTGAAGACTTTGAACGGTGTCAAGTAGAACGCATATGAAGAATTTGTGAACAGGGTGGGTTGAGCTTAGCACACAGGGGAGCGGGTCCAATCACATCCACATAGTTGAAGAAATCGAATTGAAGAATTAGCAATATGTGGATGATGTTGAGGACACGAAAAGCTCGAATAAAACCATTAATAAAAACAGTGAAGAATAACCTTAAATGATGAATTTGAAAAGTTTGACGAAATTGCAAATGAAAAAAACTCAATTTTGAGGAATGTCATAAAGAGGTGGTGGCGTTACCCACCGTATAAGAATTGTGATGACTTCAGACACCGCGTACAATTGTCGTAGGGTTCTGAGAGTCAAGTTCTTCATTAATTTCTTCACACTTAGAGGGTAAGTCTTCAATGGTTGAAGAAAAACCTTACTTCGTGTGTTGTGCATCAAAGTCATCAAAAATGCATAAGCATTAGGATGTGTGTCCACTTCAGAGGACATTTGAAGATTCTAGGATGTTTAGCTCACACCACAACTTGCAGAATCTCTTTTCATCCAAGGGATTAGTGAAGATATCATCAAGCTGGTCTTTAGTCTTCACGTGGTCGATGACAATGTCTCCCTTCAACACATGATCACAAAGAAAATGGTGAAAAATCTAAATATGCTTCATCTTGAAATGTTGCATTGGGTTGTGGGTGATCTTGATAGCACTCTCGTTGTAGCAGAAGAGAGGGACTTTCTTCACATTGATGCCATAGTCCTTCAGGGTTTGCTTCATCCATAGAAGCTGCGAGCAGCAGGCACCAGCAGCAATGTATTCAGCCTCAGTTGTGCAAAGTGCCACGCTAGTCTGCTTCTTTGAGGACCAACAGACAAGAGAACGTCCGAGGAAATGGCATGTGCCTGATGTAGACCTATGATCCACATGATCTCCAGCGTAAACAGAATCAGAAAATCCAGCTAGATCAAAAGATGATCCATTGGGATACCATAATCCAAGCATTGGTGTGTGAGCTGAATCTAGAAGAATTCGTTTCACAGCCTGGTGGTGTGATTCCTTCAGTGTCGCTTGAAATTGGGCACACATGATAACGCTAAGCATAATATCTGGCCTAGATGCACATAGGTAAAGAAGCAAACCAATGATGGAGCGATATACCTTCTAATCGAAATCTTTACCATTTTCATCGGTGCCGAGTTGACCATTAGTAGGCATTGGAATTGTGAGGCCTTTGCAGTCTTGCATGCCAAATTTCTTTAGGCAATCTTTGAGGTGTTTCTCTTGAGAGATGAAGATGCCATTGGGTTGTTGACGAATTTGAAGACCAAGGAAGAATTTCAATTCTCCCATCATAGACATCTGATATTCTTCATGCATCATATATGCAAATTCATCACTGAAACACTTGCTAGTGCAAACAAAGATAATATCATCAACATATATTTGGCATATGAATAGTTCACCATCATAAGACTTAGTGAAAAGAGTAGGATCAGGTAAATCGGGTTTGAAACCCTTTTTCTTTAGGAATTCCTTCAGAGTATCATACCAAGCCCTTGGGGCTTACTTGAGGCCATAGAGAGCCTCGTTCAGTCTGAAGACTTTCTCAGGATGCTTTGGATCTTCAAAACCTCGTGGTTGAGCAACATATACTCCTTCCTCAAGCTTACCATTGAGGCATGCACTTTTTGCATCCATTTCATATAAGAGAATATTGTGATGGTTAGCATATGCAAGAAATATATGAATTGCTTCAATCCTAGCAATAGGTGTGAATGTTTCATCGAAATAAATACCCTCATCCTGTGTGTATCCTTATGCTACAAGACGGGCCTTATTTCTTACCACTTGGCCATTTTTGTCTTACTTTTTGTGGTAGATCCACTTAGTGCCGATGATATTGTGCTTGCATGGATCAGGACGATTCACAAGTTCCCACACATTGTTGAGCTCGAATTGTTGCAATTCTTCTTGCATGGCTTGAATCCACTCAGGCTCCAAGAATGCTTCAACAACTTTGATGGGCTCTGTGATAGAGACAAATGCAAAATGCCCACAAAAGTTAGCTAGATGTGAAGCTCTTGAGCGAGTGAGGGGGCCAGGTGCATTGATATTGTCGAGGATCTTCTCAATCTGGACTCTCGTGGATGTGCTGGACGAGGGCCTTGTTAAGGTTGAGCATTTTCCTCAAAGTCATTTTCTTCTGTAGCAGCAGTTTATTCATGACTAGGAATGATCACTTCTTCTTCAGCTATTTCTTCACTGGGCACTATTTCGCCGGTGCCCACCAGCTTGATAGATTCCTGAGGAGGCATTTCATATAGCACAAGAGGCAGGTGCTCTCTTTGCGAGCCGTTAGTTTCATCAAACCGCACATCTACAGTTTCAACAACCTTGTTATGATAGGTGTTGAAGACTCTGTAGGCGTGCGAGTTCTTTCCGTTACCAAGCATAAAACCCTCATGTGCTTTCGGTGCAAATTTGGAATTGTGATGAGGATCTCTAATCCACCATTTAGCACTGAAGACTTTGAAATAACTTACATTGGGATTTTTGACAGTGAGGAGCTCATATGAAGTCTTCTCGAGGAATTTGTGAAGATATACCCGATTGATGATGTGACAAGCAGTATCAACTACTTCAGGCCACCATCGACGAGGTGTCATGTATTCATTATGCATAGTGCGAGCCATCTCAATGAGTGTCATGTTCTTGCGTTCATCAATTCCATTCTGCTGAGGAGTATAAGGGGCAGATAGCTCATGAGCAATACCAAGTTCATCAAGATAGTTATCAAGGTGTGTATTCTTGAACTCGGTGCCGTTTTCTCTTTTGATATGCTTGATCTTGATGCCATAATTCATCATGGCACGGTTAGCTAATCGTGTGAAGACACTCTACACTTAAGTCTTAAAGGTAATGATATGCACCCAGGTGTAACGAGAATAATCATCAACAATGACGAATCCATAAAGTGATGCTACATTGGTTATTGCGGCATAATGAGTAGGACCCAACAGATCCATATGAAGTAATTCAAAGGGACGAGTAGTGGTCATGATTGTCTTCGCGGAGTGCTTGGATCTGGTCATCTTTCCGGCCTCACAAGCACCGCAAAGGTGATCTTTGACAAATTTGACGCCCTTGTTGCCAATGATGTGCTTCTTCTTGACGAGTGTGCTCAAATTCCTCATGCCAGCATGTCCAAATTGTCGATGCCATAGCCATCACTCTAAAGATTTTGCCAGTAGACATGTGGCCGGTTGAGAACCTAGAGAGAAATCTACAATTTACAAATCACCTCTCCTAAAGCCTTCGAAGAGTTTGGACTTGTTAGTTCCATTAGCACAGTGCATCTATATTTGCCAAAGATGACAATCATATCAAGATCACAAAGCATTAAGATAGACATGAGGTTGTATCCTAGGGACTCGACAAGCATCACTTTTTCCATGTGTCAATCCTTTGAGATAGCAACCTTACCTAGACCCAATACCTTGCTTTTTTCCTTTGTTTGCATAATTGATATGCTTTATATGAGATGGAGTAAGGGGAGCATTGGTAAGGAGATTCCTGTCACTAGTCATATGATTGGTGCAGCCCTGTCCAATACCCATTCAGTAGCTTTTGGAGTATCATCCTGTAGAAGCATTAGTTTCACTTACAAATTCATATACTTCAGTTGAAGAATATGATGATCAATTTTGTTTGTGAATTTCATTAGTAAGCATATAACTAGCAGCATAGGGATGTGTGAAATGAGTAATTCATTTCATCATGATTAGCTTGCATCCCAGTCAAGCATTGTGTCAGGCCTTCAACAAATTCATCAGACATTTATTGTGTCTGAAGACCTAACCCTCCAGAAGAGATTAATTCTTCTTCTTATCCACCCACATCTAAATGGGTGGCTGAGAAGCAATGTCACATAGTGCATTGATAAAGAACTTAGGCACTGAACAATATGCATTTCTATTCACAAGAGGGGAGTAGTACTGATACGAATATGCAGAGAAATTCTTAGCAGTTTTGTGCACATAGTGATTTGAATAATAATGCACATATTCATCATATCACTATCTGTTTCCCTGCATAGAAGTGTTAGTACGAGCATGAGTTGACCAGCGTCCATTTGACGACTTTGGTCCAGGTGAAGAATTTGCCCTGAGGTTGTTCCTTTTCTTCGGTGGTGTCATGATGACATTCACCTGAAGATTTTGAAGAATAGTTTTAGGCACCCAGATTTTCTTCACTAGGGGACCATTCCTGTAGTTAGTACCAAAAAATCTAGCAAATACTTCACCATTCCGATTTCTGAACAACTTATAGTTGGAGTCAAATGGCTCATCAGAAGAATGTGGAGTACCACAGTTGTAGCCAGATAGAGTGGATGGATCAACTGAATGTCCTTTTGCAGCAACCCATGTGGTTTTGAGATACTGCTCAGGTTTCCAATAAGATGCATCTGCGTTCAGCTTTCTCTCAAAAGCAATACCCTCTTTCCTAGGGTTCCTGTTCAGAATCTGCTTCTTGATCACATCACAAAGAGTTTGGTGCCCTTTGAGGCTTTTGTACATGCATGTGACGTACAATTCCTTCAGACCTGCATTTTTGTCAGTAACCCTCATGGTCTCCTCAGATGAGGGAATTGAATCCACAGAGACGGTTGAAGATATAGTAGCAGTTGAAGCATTTGAACATTCAGTTGAAGAATTTGCATTATCACGTTGAAGGCATTTTAAGCATGGAGGAACAAATTCTTCCTAAGAGGTCCTGATCTGTTGAGCGCGTAATGAATCTTTGTCTTTTTGAAGATCATCATGAGACGCTCTCAGCTTCTCGAGTTCTTGCTTCCTTTGAAGAAATTCATAGGACAGCTTCTCGTGTGCAGCTAAGAGGGCCACATGACAACTTTCAAGTTCGTCATATTGTGACTTTAGGCGTCAGAGATCCTCAGACAAACCTTGACTACGATCCCTTTCCTCATCTAATAGATCATCACTTTTGTCTAGCAATTTTTTAAACCTTTCCATAGCATTTTATTGTTCAGTTGCAATTTTAGCAAGTTTCTTATAGCTAGGTTTTGCTTCACATTTAGAATCATCATCACTTGAGGTATTCAAGTAGGCTTCACGTGAAGTTACCTTGGCACCTCTTGCCGTGAAGCAATAGGTGGGAACGTAGTCATCAACACAGTCTTCAGATTTGGTGGAGTCGCCCTTTTCTTCATGATCGAAGATAGACTTGCCGATGAACTCGGTCGCGAGAGCCAAACTTGCAACCCCAGAGTCAGATTCCTCCTCAGATTCCTTAGATTCTTCCTTAGAATCCATTTCCTTCCCAATGAAAGTGCGAGCTCTGCCTGAGGTGTTCTTCTTCTTTTATGAGGACTTTGATGAAGATTTTGATGACTTCTTCTTTTTGTCATCTGAATCGTCATCCTTGCTAGACTTTTTCTTCTTTGAGCTCTTTTTCCAGAGGGGGCAATCAGTGATGTAATGGCATGTCTTCTTGCATTTGTGGCAAGTTCTTTTGTCGTAGTCACAAGCAGAAGCTTTAGTGTTCTTTGAATCGTACTTTGAAGACTTTCTAAAGTGATTCCTTTTTGAGAACTTCTGGAACTTCCTCACAAGCATAGTCAATTCTCTTCCAATTTCCTTAGCATCATCAGTACTACATTCTGACGCTTCTTCTTCTTCTTCTTCAGATGAAGAAATTGCCTTCGCTTTAGCATTTTCCTTCAGAGCGCGAGGTCGTCCATAGCTGGAACCATACATATCCCTCTTCTCAGCTTGTTGAAATTCATGAGTATTGAGCCTCTCAAGAATATCGGCGGGATCAAGTGACTTGTAATCAGGATGTTCTTGAATCATCAGGGCCAAGGTGTCAAAGGAGCTGTCAGGAGACCTTAGCAATTTCTTCACTACCTCGTGATCAGTGATGGCTGTAGTAGTGCTTGTAGCTCGTTGGAGATATCAGTGAGGTGATCAAATGTTTGCTTAACATTTTCATTGTCAAGCCTCTTGAAGCGGTTGAAGAGATTGTGAAGCACATCAACTCGAGAGTCACGTCGAGTGGAAACTCCCTCATTGACCTTGGAGAACCTATCCTAGATCAGCTTTGATGTTTCCAGTGCACTCACTCTGCCATACTGCCCTTTGTTGAGATGTCAACATATGATGTTATTTGCTTGAGAGTCGAGTTTCTTGAGTCTCTTCACATCAGTAGCATTGATGCTAGAAGCAACTATGGGGACGTCGTTCTCAGCGATGAACCAGAGATCATTGTAAATTGCCTCAAGATGCATGCATATCTTGTTCTTCTAGTAAGGATAGTTTGTGCCATCGAAGATGGGGCATGGAGCAGAAACCTTGATCATATCTGCAGTCGACATAACTAAATCTCCAGGTGGTTAAACCAAAATCACACAGAACAAGGGAGTACCTTGCTCTGATACCAATTGAAAGCACATGTTATCTCCCAAAGGGGGGTGAATGGGAGATTTTTATAAATTCATCAAATTCTGAAGAATTTGACAAAGATCAGAGTGAAGAAATAGAAATGCAAGGAAAACTAAGTCATCACATAATCAGAGTACAAGCAATCAGGATACGTAAGGATGAAGAACATGCAATCATGCAATCATACACACATGAAGAATATGAACTGGGGAAATGAAAGATAGTGTGATGAAATACTTCAGTTCAAATTCATCAGAGCATAGATCACAAATTCTTCAGCAGTGGAATATTGTAAGAGAGGGTGAGGAATTTGAAACCAGGTAGGCTCGATGAAGACAATGGAATTTGGTAGACCAGTTCCAGTTGTTGCATCAACTGTACGGCCGGTTGAGGTGGCTGAGTCGCAACTCAGAGGACACACAGTCCTCATCATATTCCTCTTGAGCTAAGGTCACTTAGTCCTCGCCCAATCACTCGTGGTAAGTCTTCAAGGTAGACTTCCAAAACTTTCACAGACTTGTTCACCGGCACACCACAATGACTCTTGGTGTATTAAGAACTTGACGCCTAACCGTATGAAAGAATGACGGCCTTCAAAGGTAACTGGCGTCAGATCACTTAGATCAATCTCTTCAGTTATGCTCAATCACTTTGGCTCTGGGCTTTTCCTCACTTAGGATTCTCTCAAAGTCCTCAGAGGATGGGTTGCTCTCAAATGACAAGTGTCAAGTTCTCTCGGAGTAGCCAACCAACAAGTGGTTGTGGAGGGCAGCTATTTATAGACAGGGGCAACCCGACATGAATTGTCATAAATGCCCTTCTTGATTCGACCGTTGTTAGGATAAGGATCCACTCGACAGTTGGTGCGCGACGCAACAACTGTCGGAATTTGAACTCTAAAATTGTCGGGGCACTCAATTTCCTCTCTTTTAGGAAGAACGCACTGGTGAACTCCTAATTCCTCGGCATGACCAAATTCGTGAGCGGTCAGATGAACTTCGTCACTGTCACTAACAAATGCGTCAGCTGTACTGGAGATTTCCAAATGCTTCACTCGAAGCGGCATTTGTGTATGGGTTTGAGTAAGTTTGAGCATCACTTTGGAAATATGAAATATGTTTCACTTAGACCCCTTTAATAGTATGGTTTTTCCTATGACTCAAATTAGAAGAAAAGAAACTATGAAAACAAAGTCTTCAAGCTTCAGAGTCTTCAAAGGCCATACCAATTTCATCATCAAATTCTTCACTTGAAGAAATCCATTTTAAGGGGTTGTCTTCCATGTGTTAAACCCAATTTTCTGGGACTCTGTCTCCTGTGAATACTCACACATTAGTTCCTCAACCTATTTGTCTTCAATACTCCAAAACCATCAAGGGGGAATTTGATGCACTTAGAGAGGGGCGCGACTGCGGCCTGTAGTTTTCTCTAATGATGTCTTTTAGCATATACCTATAGTTGAACTTGGCATACAACTGTAGGAGAACTTCACCGCGAAGGACGCACAGTCATAGTACCTGGCGTCTTTTTGTAGTAGAACTTCATTGTACGTCTCTAGACTTGCTGTGTAGAACTTCTTTTACGCTAAATGGGCCTTAAGGCCATCCAACATCTTTGGTCAACGTATCAGGTTATGCGATGTGTGCATATCCTCAGCACTATGCCAAAGCACCTCTAGTGTTACCAAAATGTTAACTTTCTTTTGGCAAAGCTAAATGCACTAGCGACAGTGCAACCCAAACACAATTTCTCATCTACTAGACTGTTAATTACGTTGCATTATTAGAATAGCACCAACCTATTGATGGGGGCCAATTATTCAGAGTAGTAATTGTACAGGAAGAGAAAATACATGCTCTCTCATGGTAAGACAAACAGCAACAAGAGAAATCCAACAGCAGCGCCGAAATCTAAGAGGGTGACAGGCATGTATGCCACAACACTCTAGTTGCTCGACCTCAGCAAGAACGAGCACGTAGCATGCAGCAGCGCTGTCGGACTCCAGCACCTCGACCTCACCTCAGCATGGACACCACGACATCTCTGCAGCGTCCCGCATGGCGCCGAGCTGGACTTTTGAATGACACCTAGAAGTGCACAAGTTTGAAGTGTCGACCATACAAATTTTGAATGCCACCAGGAAGTGCACACTTTTGAATGCATGGCGGCGGCAGGGTAGGATCCGGGGGTGGCGAAGGCGTGGTGGACGGATTCAGGCACGGGGGTGGCACAGCGACCGGATCCGGGGGGTGGCGGTGGCGTGGCGGACGGATCCCGTGGCAGCACGCGGTGTGCTCGTGCCGGTCATGGGGGTGGGAGGGGGCATTAGTTTCTTGGGAGTTCAGGAACATCTCCCTGCCCCTATATAGGGTGCGCTATGATCAGAATATATATAGGTAAATTAACTTGGACACCTAGATGCATGTGCACCTTGTTCATCACATTTGGATGTAAGTGACGTGCATCATTGTTGATTTGTTTCCTAATTTATTCCATGCAAGACTATCCATATATGAAATAGCATTAAGCGTTAGATTTTTTCCTAGTTTAGTTGCATTCTCTCTACGGTGACACTTTCCACGCATGCAAATTCAAATAAATGAGATCCGTCGCCCATCTCATCTACGTTGAACTTCGTATCATTCTTGTCTACTTGAACCTAAGACACGTACATGTACGTGTTGGTAATTTATTTTTATATAATAAAAACCTTTTGTTAGTACACACATACGTGATACCCATGTGTACGTATTATTAGACCGCGATACCAGTTGATGGGTATTCTATCTAATTCAATTATGTACACGTTGGTGTTGGTATTATCCTATGAAATTATGCACATACATAATGTATTTTATGTAATGAAAAATATACACGTACCCGTGGTATTATATGTAATGATAGTATTCCATAATATACCTAATGATAATACACCATTTGGTGGGTATTATATCTAATGAAAATATTTATGTGTTGGGTACATATTATTAGACTGCGATACCAATTTGTTAGGTATTATACATAATTATTTGTGCCTACGTACTTAAAAAAATAAGTAGGTATAATACCTACGTATTTTTTAGGGATGTACTCAAGCATTTCACGTCACGGTATGTAATTATAGGAAAATATGATGAGATGCACATACCTAAAAAACATCGAGTACTTTCAATTTTGCATATCTATATATATATTTCAGGCATGTAGATGTTGGGTATTATACCTAATGAAAATATTCATGTGTGGGTGTTATACCTAATCAAAATATACACATATTCGGGTATTTATCTAATAAAAATATACACATACTTAAGATATGATAGTGCACGTGTTGGTAATTCAGTCAAGATACGAAATGTGCATACCATACTAACTACAAATAGTTTTCCTATATTCCTAAGGAGTATCATATACCTCCATCTATGAAACATGGCAAGTAATATGAGACAATTAGTCTTGACACATTAATTTTTAATTTCTCTCTCCTATTGTGTCTATCAACATGCAACATTGCCATGCATGGTACTTTTTTATTTCCCACAAAAGGACTCTTGCCATGCATGCTGTGTGGGGGCATATTTATGGCATTCAATAAGTAATGATGTCACAATTAATTTGATTGGCAATTTGCAATGGAATAATCCATTACTCCCTCCGTCTAGGTGTATAAATCACCTTACGAAAATTAAATAATTCCAAAACACTTAGGCACGGTGCATTAACTCTCACCTCGTTTTTTGTTTTTTACATAAATAAATGAATCAATCAATAAGAGATGCGGAGCATATATGCTTTCAATTACTTGAGACTAGCAAACACCACATGCAGTGGTCAGTTCATTGCATGTAATGCTATTAATTAGCAATTAAATATCAAGTTTTTTTCCTTCGTCTCGATTGTGGTGCACAACCTAAGTTGATTTATGGACCTGGGCGGAGGAGTAACAACGATACCCAACACGCATCTAAATGCGATCGAGTGATGGAAAGGCAAGGAGCCTAGACACCTAGGTGGCCCACACGATATGTGCGCGCGCGTGTCCTATTTAAATTGGCTAGATATGTTAAATAAAATATGTTAGGATGTTCTGCATTGCACCCTTTTTTCTACAGAATAAGGAATAACGAAAAATATTTGTGCTTTGTGGGATTGAAACTCATGACCCCAAAGGCCCAATTAGCTCACCTAGCATGAGCTTGTGCTAAAACATAGGTTCATTATTTAATTAAAAAGTACCACCATGACTCTTTGCACCAGAATACATCAATTTATATACATTTGTAAATTCTGTGGAAATCGGGGAGCCACTTCAAGAAACCAAGGAATAGAGGGGGCGAAGAAATTAAATGAATTTGGGCTAGCATAGCTGATTGGTTCTAAATGAATAAAATTGTTGGATTTGCATGGTTGGTTGTGTCAATATAAATTAAGCGGTGTAAGTAAGACTAGATTTCAGGATTGTTAGTATGAGGAGGAAATCCTACAATTAATGAATCAATCCTTCTGGAGCCCACCAATCTTGCATCAATAATCCATTTTTTAAATTTTTCGTGAAATGACCACAATAAAGGAGGAAGTAGATTTCAACCTCGACGTGTGTATCACTGCTGCTATTTGGTGGCACCGTCTGGATGTTGTCATGACGCATTGATACACGTTTTGATGGACATGTCAATTACTTCTCCTGTTGCAACGCACGGGCATATGTGCCAGTTTTAATTCAATGACAATTGTTCAACATAGCAAGAACATTATATCAAAAGAGGTGAACACTTTTTTGAATAGTCCAAACATTTTAAAAAATATATGTGCGCACCTTTTTGGAAGGGCGTGGTTATTTTTCAGCACGCGTGAACACTTTTTAGTATTCGCCAAATATTCAAAATAATAAGTCGTTTTCTTTAAACTACATGAACATTTATTTTCAAAAGGCATGCCCAATTGCGTGAATAGTTAAAAATAACAAAACTTCTTAAATGACATTTTAGCCTCTTATAAATCCGCAAACACTCTTCATAATTACATGAACATTTTTTTAAAGACATGAAGACTTATATCAAACCCATGAGCAACTGTTTTAAATAGGTAAATAATTAAAATTGTGCAATAATAATTATTTTTCATATCAATAATGCTTATTAAAGTTATACAAACATTTTTTAATATGTTATATGTTTCAAAGAAACTATTGCATACTAAAAATATTATATAAACGACAAAGGAACATAAAAAACTTTAAATGAAACACAGAGCCAACACTTAAAAAAAACTAGCAAAAAACACTACAGAAACAACGCTCAAAACAAAATGTGTTAAACATCTTACTATGATTAACCGGCCCACCAAAGAAGTGATCTAGGTGCGAGTGTGATCCAATTCGCCATTGGCGAAATAGCGAGATCAGTAATTAAGTGGTACCTCTTACAAAGGTCACTCCCACCTTCTAAGTGGTTGACAAGTGATGCACTGCATGTACGTCACGTGTCGTAACCTACGAGTTTTTCTATTTTTGTATATTAGTTTATTTAAAAACATTTTTATCTCTTAAATGATGCGTTCAAATCTCAAACCGCTTTTATCATTGGTTTTCTTGCGTCGAGATCCTCGAAACTAGGTCCGATGTTAATAGGTTTTAACGAACTTTTTTTCCTGAAAAAACTCAAGCAAGAAGCACGTTTGTTCTACACATTTTTTCATTTTTGAGAGGCATAACTGTGTCTCTCGTGGAAGCAAATTTGTGCCTCCTGTGGAAGCAAGTAAGAACACATTTATTTTTTCTTCTTTGTGAGGCATGACTGTGCCTGTCACGGAAACAAATTTGTGCCTCCACGAGAAGCAAATCTCGGTGCCTCTCGCAGAAGAAAATCTGTGCCTCCTGTGGAAGAAAAAACATATTTTTTCCTTTTCGAAAGGTACAATTGTGCCTCTCACGGAAACAAATCCATGCCCCCGTGGAAGCAAAAAAACATGATTTCTTTGCGCTATTTTTTTCAAACTTTTTTCTCTCCAGAACCTATGAAAAACTAGACGAAAACCAAAAAGCCGGAAACCCTCAAAGAAAAAATCTAAAATCCAAAAACACATACAAAAAAATAATAAAATAAAATCCTGAGGGAGCGCTCAGCATGCGACACGAGGCGGCAACTGAGAGCGCACAAAGCGGTGTGCTCCCAACCCACTAAAGTGACCCTTGCGAAACTCCCGTAAGGGGTACGCCGGGATTAGTTGCTCACGCGATATATATACACCGCAGGAGCAATTTATCGGCCATTGCAAGATGGAGTACCATCTCACCTCTCGCGAACGTACTATGAGGCTAGCCCATTACTGTAGCATCATGTGAGAGTTTTTTATGTGGTTTCTTTATCATTTCCTTTACTGTTTGTAGTGGTTTTCCCCTTTTTATGGTCTTCTTGAGGTTTTTTTTTCCTGTTCTCTAGCAGTTTTCACTGGGGGGTTCAATTTTCTTAAGATCGCTTACTTTTTGAACACGTGCCCAAATTTTTCATACGCATTGTATATTTTCTATACACCAGGAACATTAGTTTACGCGGGCTTAACATTTTCAAGTAGATGATTAACATTCTTTTTCAATACATGATTTCATATCTTTTTTTTCACGCACACGTGTACCATTTTCAAATGGATGTTATTGAAATCTTTTCCGAGTAGATTTTCAATTTTAGTCACATACATGTTGAAACATTTTTTAATACTGTGTGAACATTTCGGTAAATAAAACAAATCATGAACATATTTTTGAAACGCATGATTTTTTTTAAATGGAACACACATATTTGGAATGGTGAAAAACATTATTCTGAATGAGGCAATATTCTGAATGAGGCAAATATTATTTTTAGAATGTATGCACATTTTTAAAACTGTCGTGTACATTTTTATGAAACACGTGAACATTTTTTTGAATGTGTTGACAACTTTGTTTTCATGCAAAAAATCTAACGTACTTCCAACGAGTGCTTAGACTGCACAGAGAAAACGATTTGATGGGCTGGCCGACTTGTCACAGATCAAAAGGAATTTTTCCAATAGAACTATGGAACCCCCGAGTGGTTGCGGTTGTACAGGAACAACGAGTGCTTAGACTGCACTGTACGCGAGCGCTACATGTAGCTCACAGGAACTCCTAGTCAGCACCGGGAGCTCCTATTACGCGTTTTGCTTTCTTTTTTTAACCTCTGTTAACACTTTCAAATATTTAACATAAATCAATTACAAAATTAGTTTACATAAAAACAATTGAAAAATGTTGACCAAGAATTTGAAATTATTAAATGTGTATAGAGAACATGTTTATCATGTATACGACAAATGTAAATAAAAAATTAAAATTCGTGTGAAACAATTTCTAATGTATTTAAAAAAGATTAAACAGGCCTTTGAACAAACGTTGAACAAGTGTTGGAAACATATTAATCAAAAGGAAAATTGATCATGTATTTAAAAATGAAGAATTGTTTTCGTCATGTATATAAAAAATGTTAATCAAGCATTTTCAAAAATATATTGAATAAGTATTTGAAAAAAAATGTTAATCGAGCGTTTGGCAAATGTTAAATGTTTATGGAAAAAATGTTGACCATTTATAAGAAAAATGATGAATTGTTTTGATCATTGTATATAAAAATGTTAACAAGCATTGAAAACTGTTCAATAATTATTCAAAAATGTTAACCAATTATTTAAAGAATGTTAAATTTGTATAGAAAAGAATGTTGACCATGTATTGGAAAAATTATTAGAAAAATGATTATGTATATAAAAATGTTAATAAAGAATTTCAAAAATGTTGAACAAGTGTTTGCAAAATATTTCAATCAATTGTTTGGAAAATGTTAATGTGTATAGAACAAATGTTGACTGTGTATGCAAAAAATATTAATATTTTCATTTGAAAGCTGTTAATCAAGAATTTTTAAAATGTATAGAAAAAAAATCTTTACCAAGTTTTGATAAAAAAAACAAATTTATCTTGTATTTTAAAAATGTTAAAACAGTGTATAAAAAATATTGACCATGTATCACAAAAATGTATAATTCATATCGGAAAAATTTAGATGTTTATTAGAAAATGTTGTTGACATATAGAAAAAATGTACAATAATACCAAAAAGAACAAAGAAGACCGAAAATAGAAAAAATAGACAAAAGTAAAAAGGAAATAAAAAACAAAGAAATAAAATCCAAAAAAGAATAAAGAAGGAGAGCAGAAAAAAGAAAAAAAAGAAAAGAAAGGAAAGGGGGAATAAAGAAAAAAATAAAGAAAGAAAAAATCTTTGAAAACTGAGAAAAGGAATGAAGAAAAACCGGCGAAAAACAAAGCTAAAAAATATGGAAAAACCTATGGAATACCGGCTCGTTTCTTGCCAAGTAGGTTGTACCCTCGATTTCATGACCAACCACACGCCAAATCAGTGGCTAGCAGCGCAACCTCCCGCCTTGAAGATTGTGGGATTGACTCCTGGTCGTCCTTCTTTTTCTTCTATATTTTCTCTTCTAGGTGTGCGTTAAAGGGCCGACCGGATAGCTGCACATGCTTCAAAGAGAGTAACTTTCCTTTTCGCTTAATGCGATCAATAGTCGCCGTGACCAACTGGCCCTCGCTATAGCGCCTAGTTTGGACCGGCCCACGAATGCACAACACAACGATTCTAAGCATGAAAAAACCACTCAAAAAGTTAAGATCTCCAGGATTCAAACCCGCACCATAGCATTCTCGTTTGGCCAACCAATACAACTACTCAACTTTAGTGACTGAGAATAGCACCAATGATATAAGAACAATTTTGAACTACCATTGAATTTTGGTAGTGGCCGTGATATTTAGTGCACAATAGCATATACTGTAACACTTAGAATTTTGAATTATTTGGAGAATTCATAAATTTTAAAAGGTTCATCGATTAAAAAAAATCATAATATTGGATAAAAAGTTCGTAAACCTGAAAAAATTTCATCGATTTTGAAAAAAGTTTCACCAAAAAATTAAAACTGTTTATAGATTTTCAAAAATGTTCACAAATTTGAAACTATTCATCGAATCTAAAAGAAGTTAACTTATTTTGAAAATGAGTTCATCAAATTTCTAAAAAGTTCATCAAATTTGACAAACGTTCATCGAATTTGAAAAAAGTTCATTGAATAGGAAAAAGATCATCGGATTTGAAAAAAAGTGCAATGATTTTTCATAAAGGTTCACCAAAAATATTTTTTTTATAGATTTAAAAAAAAACATCGAACTGAAAAAACGTCATAGGATTTGGAACATCATTTTTAAAACTTTGTTGATTTTAAAAAATGTTGATTGAATGTGAAAGAAAGTTCATCAAAATTGAAAAAGGTCATCACTTTTGAAAAAATCATCAATGTGAAAAAGTTCATGCGTTTAATAAAAGAAAAAAAATAGGAAACAAAAGAAGATAGGACAAAAGGACAACATAGAAAGCATAGGGGCCAAGTTAGCAAAGTGGTTAGTGCAATTCGCTTGCATTGAAGAGATGGCGAGTTTGATCGTTGTTACCCACAATCCCTCACGGACCTTTTTTGAGTTTTAAACAGAAAACAAAACGTGAAATGGGCTAGACTAGAGCTTAGGCTGTGTGTGCACCGGTTTGTAGAATGAACTGCAATTGGCGCCTTAAGCGCCAAATAAGATTTGCCCTCAGCACCCATTGCGCTGGCTACGACGCAACTCACGCGCACAGGTGACTGGGCCGTCCTAACAACACTCGCTGAGTCCTCGCTCGCTCATTCGGTTTGCACGGTCCCTTCTCCTGGTGGTTGACTGTTTACTTGTTAACTAGTTTAGAGTTGACCATTGGCTTTTGACCAAAAAAAAGCATGGATAAGAAGGAAAGTTACCATAAAGGGAAAAATTGTTCATAAATTTGAAAAGGAGTCGCAATTTTGAAAACTATTCACAAATTCAAAAAGTTCAGAAATTTTGTAGTTTTGAATAAAGTTCACCCGTTTAAAAATTGATCATGGATTTTGCAGTTTCAAAGAAAAGTTCACGGATTTGTAAAAACTTCACAAGTTTGAAGAAAGGTTCGTTGAATTTTTAAAAATAAACAAATTTGAAAAATTTCATCGATTTTATAAAGAGTTCATCAACTTTGAAAAAAGGTTTAGTGAATTTGAAAAAGTTCATCGAATTTACAAAAAAAGTTCACCAAAATTTAAAAAGGTTCATCTGTTTTGGAAGAAAAGTTCACGAATTTAAAAAACAAGAATTTAAGAACACAAAAAAAAGTAATAGAAAAATGAAAAAGAACAAACCGAATTGAAGAACGAAAAAAAGGAAGTAAGTGTGCACAAGCGGGTGAGATGGCGTGGTGGTTTCAACACTTCCTTTCGAACGGTGATGTCGCGAGTTCGACGTAGCCCAACACATTATTTTGGAACTTAACGGAAAAAAGAAGAGAAATGGGCTGGCCGAGAGCGGAGCCGGAGTGTGCACCTGTTTGCAATTAATGAAGAAATATGTGCCTGAAGCGCCGAATAGGAAATGCCATAGTAGACGAGGCACAACCACACCCATCTTTACACACGTACCTATAAGCCAGAGTGCCAATGTGCCGCTCGCCGAACAAACACACACATAGGGCAACCCGCATAGGCCAGCTCACTCACACACGTGGTTACTATAGCAACCTGGTTTCCTCATGTAGCTACTTGGTTTTTCCTTTAGTGACAGTATATACAGCTGAACGTTTTGTCCGTAGCGCACCAGCTTGTTGCATCAAGCCGATATTTAGCGACCGGATTTCTCAAGCAAACAAATTTAACATTTTTAGATTTTTTTGGGGAAAAGGAAACATTTTTTATAAAATTTGTGAACATTTCTTCCAATTTTGAACGGTGTTTTGGAAACACGCACACAATTTTTAAACTTGTGGGCATTTAGAAAAAAGAAATACTTTTTCAAATTTGATATTTTGAATATGAAGTAAAACAAAAAATATTTTTTGGAATCATGATCATTTTTTGAAAACACAACCCTTTTTAAAAATTTAAATTTCTAAAAATGCTATATTTAAAAAAATTGCAAACATTTTTGGAAACATGGACATTTTTTCATATCAAACTTTTTGGTAAAACATGAAAAACATTCAAATACGCGGACATTTTTGGAAATTTTGAATTTTTGTAAATAATTGTTATTTTTAAAAAGATGAAAAAGAAACCTAAAAATGAAAAAAAAATATAAACAAACAAGAACAACGGAAAAATCGGTAAAGAAAACAAACAAAAAACCCACTTTAGGAAGCTTCTAGAAGGTTCACAAAACCTATAAAACCTAGGCTAGAAACTTCTAGAAGGTCCCCAAAACTGGTAAGAATAGGGGCTGAAACCTTCCGAAAGGTTCCCAAAAGTGGAACCAGCGTACATGTTTAATGGTTTGATATTCTCAATATGTTTTGACTGTTAAACTTGTGCTTGTAGAGGGTGTCATGACCTCCTGACTAAGAAGTATTATACGAAAGAGTTGTTATTCAGAATGTTTGATCATGAAAAATAATTGTGATGTTGTTAGGTCCGTATTCTTTAACATTGACACCTCACTCCACAAATCCACGGTCATGTTTATTAAGCAGATTCTAATCTTGGGGAGCTGATACCTTCATTTTGCATCCATGTTACTTAGTATAAATGTTAATGATATTTTGCACATTATCACATCATTCTAATGTATTTTTACACTAAGATTACATGTTTTACTGAGCGAGTGAAATTATCAGAAAATTGTAGAAAAGCAACAAACAGGGACCACCGAAGAAATATTTTGTACGAAGCTAGGAAAAATGGTACACAAATATCGGAGGTGTTCACGAGAAAAGAGCTAGGGCTAGACCCAATCCAAGGAGGACCCTAAGGGGCCCACAAGCCAATGCATGTGCGGCCCACACGGCACCCCTCTAGTGCTCTCCGATACATCTGGTCCTATTTTTACCTCGAAACCTCCAAATTTTTTTGAGAGGACTTTTTCTCCGCCATCTGTGAGAAGAAACAGAGGTGGATTGCTTTCGCCTCAGGTTGATCTCCTAAAATTCCACCTACAAATGCAGATGAAGGTGGGGGAATTGAAGCCATCTGCACCACCAACACTCCATTCATCATGAAGACATCTCGATCACCAATAGCACCACCTTCATAATCATCATCTGTCTCAAACCACTATTGGAAACAAGAATTTTGCCATCAGTCAGCTCTTTGCCGTCTGCTAGCGGACGACAAAGAAGGCCTTTGTCGTTTTCTTATAAAAAATGGACGACAAAGACAGGGCTAACGACAAAGCGCCTAGTTGCCATCAGCCATTTCTTTGCCGTCCGCCGACGCACGGCGAAGAAACTTTGCCGGCCACTAGCAGACGGCAAAGAGGTGGGTGGGGTCCAGTGGAGGCCTAAACCCTAACGGCCCACCGGCCCACCTCATTGTCGTTCGTCAACAGATGGCAAAGCAAACACTACCTAATGGCCCGCCCCACCCCACCTCCCACTCTCTCTACCCTCTCACTCCACCTCGCCCCAGACGCCAACCGCCCCCACCGCCCCCGACCCCCACCACCCTCGCCCCCCCCGCCGCAGAGCCCCACCACCCGCCCTTGCGGCCTTCGCCGTCCCACCCGTCGCCCCACTCCGGTGAGCCTCTCCCCTCTATTTTTTCATTCTACTGTCAGTTAGGTTAGTTACTAGGGTTAGTTAGCTTAGTTAGGTTAGTTACTAGTGTGTTAATTAGGTTAGCTCTAGGTTAGTTAGGTTATTTCTAGAAAAAAATATTAGGAGAGGAAAAGAAGAAGAATAATAAGAAGAAGAGGAGAAGAAGAAAAGGGGGAGGAGGAGAAGAAGAAGAAGAAGAAGAAGAAGAAGAAGAAGAAGAAGAAGAAGAAGAAGAAGAAGAAGAAGAAGAAGAAGAAGAAGAAGAAGAAGAAGAAGAAGAAGAAGAAGAAGAAGGTCGAGGGGTCGAGGGTCGAGGTGTTGAGGGTCGAGGATCTTCGAGGGGTCGAGGGTCGAGGGTCGCCGAGGGGTCGAGGGTCGAGGATCGCCGAGGGGTCGAAGTTTTTTTCATATTTTGAAGTGTCGATGCTTTCTGTAATGTGATGTCCTAAATTTTCTTGACTCGATCGATAAAATTTCCAGGCTTTGTGCCATTTCATCTCCTTGGAGTCATCATGGTCAAAGTTTCTAGTCCGTGATCCCGTCGTTGTTCGACTACTTCCTCTATAGCCAAGGGTGAGCTACGAATCCACCTTCACCTCCTACGCTCTTTTAATCATGTCAGTAGATTTCATTTTCATGCTAAGTCGCGTAACTAGTATGCGTCTCATGTCCGAAAGGGTTGCATCAATAAATATGCATTCAGTTGCATATTTAGATATATTAAACTTGAGCACCCTTCAAGCCCTCTCAGGCCATCAGCATTACTAATCGTTGGATAGTCACTTTTAGTCATTTTTGGCCGTCTGATTCGTTGTTAGTCCCACCTAATCTCGCGTGCCGGCTAATTCTCGCGTCAGGCTGCGCTGGCCTTTTCGTCCGCTGTTCTGGTTGCATTTTTGGGAGTCTTACATTTAGTTGGGCCTACTGTCCTACTGGGCCTATACTACCATCGTAAAACAAAATGTAGAAACTGCTTTGTCGCTGCGCCTGTGAGAGAAAGGAGAAGGGGATCCGGCGCTGCGCCTGCGAGAGAAAGAAGGGGATTCGACGCTGCATGAGAGCTGAGAGGCCGATGCAGACGGTTGCTGCGAGAGAACGAGGAGCGGATGGATCGATCGGTCATGGATCTCATGGCGACGGTGCACCGTATCTGTGCGACGGCGGGTGATGTCGCCAATGCCACATGTACGATGCCTCATCTCGCTTTCTCCCATGATAGCTCGCTCGCCTCAACCCTTTCCCCTCTCTCTCACAGGTCCTTGGTAGCCTTAACCGCGCCAGCGGTGGAGCCGGTGAGCCGGCGACTCTGGGTCATGTCGCCACTGTCATGTGTAAGCCCCATCTCTGCACGCCCCCATCTCTCTTTCGTTCGCAGCAGAAGAACCCTAGCCACCCTCCACCCCCTGCTTGATTCTTTGTTTTCGTGGTAGCTATAACAGCGCGAAAGGCAGTGTCGGGTCGGCAAGGCAAGAACTCAGTCGCGCCAAGAGTATACCTCAGCCACGCTTTTCTAGGGACGCAAAGGGTGAAGATAAGTTTTTCTTTTCTTTCTTGATTCTTAATTTCTGATTTGATGTTGCTATTTGGGGTTATCGTTAATTATCCCTGTAGTGAGTCATGTTCAAAGAAATCCTCACATTCATTGGAAATGGTGATCATAGATCGAAAGAACCCGTACGTGCCAATCGTGACCATCAGTCAATGTCACATCGCAATTGTCATGTAGCCCAAAGGAGAGCCACATAATTGAGCACGAGGTATGTTGCTTTGCTTCTCCTAGCCTACTGCTGCAGCAATTCTTCTTGCTTCCTTCATCCTGTGATTTTTTTTCGTCTTGCGTTCAATTGGGCCTACTGGCCTACTAGGCCTATACTACCATCCTATCGAACGCAACGCAAAAGTGTAAAATGCAAGAGACGAACCCTAAAATAATGGACGTTCGCGACCCTCTGTTCCGATTGCGCTGCCTGACCATGGCCTCGGATTGCATCAGCGGCTGCGCTAGGTTTGCACGGATGAGGCGTACAGCGTGTCCGTGGTCCGTTCGGTCGCACGGACGAGAGCGGCGCGGCCGGATGGGGCACGAACGAGAGCGGCACGGCCAGATGGGGTGTGGCGGCCAACAGCCATGAAGTTCAATCGCGAACAATGATTGATTGAGAGGTTAATCAGCCATTAATGCCAATCGATGCTCCGGGCAGGTCAATTTCATCGCCTATATATTCATATTCATGTCAATTGATTAATTGAGAGGTTAAATCCTGTATGCCAATTGATTAATTGAGAGGTTAATCATGTCTCCGTATATTCATGCTAGCCTATAAAATCCTAACCTTGCCCCTACTGTGCTCATTTTCGCAAACCAATCTCCAGTACAAAAGTGATGGGTGATGCTCAGGTTCCAACTCTGTTTGGTTTCAAGGTGATGTGCTGGTTCCAATTCTCAGTTGTTGTCTTCATAATTTTAAATGATTACAGCTTCTCTCCAAGTAGGAATTTTCGCTAGGTTCTGGTTGGTTTCTTTGGTTCTTCCAGCTGATCTAATGGCTAACGGAGAGGTTAGTACCAGTTTCCTCTTATGCCTCCTTTAATTATGCCTCATCTCACAATCTGTTCATTGCAGTACGCCAGTACATACCTTCTATTTGTATGATATGATTTCTCTCTATGATTGTTTGAAATAATCAAAAGTACCACCTACTTTTCCTGCCATACGTAGCAGGTTATTTAGAAAGTGAAAATGCGGAAAGAAGCCACGATTAATGCCAGTCGATGCTCCGAGCAGGTCAGTTACAATGGCAATTCAGGTTTTCCATTCAATTCATGCGAGCCCATATAATACCAACCTTACCGCTACTCCTTTCCCACACTGCTCACTTCGGCAAACCATTCTCCAGCACATCAGCGATGGATGGATGATGCTTAAGTCTCTAGCCGTTTCAATTCTCCTTGTTTGCTGCATCTCCTCTTCACCTAATTCTTCCTCTGTTTTTAGTGATACTGTTCTTTGTTTTAAATAACGCAGGTTTCACATGTTGACAGATTTCAGGCTGGTTCTGCTGGGTTAGTAGGTGATGCACTGGTTCCAATTATCAATTGTTTCTACATGTATATACTGATGTGTTCTCCGTCTAATTTCCCATGCCCGAACTCTCCAGTTGTACTCGATATGAAACTACTTGGATGGATCAGCATACAAGAATTTCTAAGAAAGTCATAGCAGCGCTCCTCTTATGCTTTGGAGAAAGTGTACGTTAATCTTGATATTTGTATCTTTAGTTCTTTGATTTACTTCTAAACATGTTACATTCACTGATTCCTCCCCACATACAGGAATCGTATGATCTTCATGTTATTTGTGTCAACCATAATGTGTCAGGCCCGTGGACCTGTGTACTGCACCGATGCTGACAAACCCATTTTCGTATTCCATCACATTCATGTTAATTTTCTGGCAAGACCAAGAGATGGAAATCCAAAACTCCTCAATATACTCATGAGATGCAAATCACGTGGATCAACCTTGTGAAGAAACACCAACAACACAATCGATTTGACATGAGGTAAGATGCGTGCTTTGGATTTTCAAGAAGAAATTTTGTAAGGCGACTCGGGACCAACAGAATCGATGGTATAGTGAAAGACATCTACTAATCAAAACTACCTATTGCATGTCTCGATTCATACATACTAACCACCAGCACACTGGAAGAAGATAACCTGCTTCCTAATTTCCTAATCGCCAGCTTGGCCTTGGTTGCTGTTGGCAATTGGTTATCTTGTCAGTACTTCACAATTAGGATTATGCATTCCCATGCTTATCTTAGCTTGATGCTCATTCCGCATTTATTTTATTCAACTAGACGGATGTGTTTCTTGCCCTGCTCAATCTCTAATTCTTGTGTGTAAGTGGATATGTATATGTTTTTATTATTTAATATCTGTTAAAAATGTAAAATATTATGATACATACTTATAAATTAAGTTCAGTTAAAATTTTCCAAGTTTTATTTAAATAGAAGTGTTCATATCCTCATATCTCATTTTTTAGGCTGCAAAAATTGTAATTTATGGGGAAGTTGTGGTGCAGCCAACCAAAGGCGCGGATGTTGCCAGCGGCCACAAGGAAATTTAATTATGTCATTTTTGTTGGCATAATCTGGTTGCTGCAGCCAGTGAACTATGGGAGAGTTTGAGCACTCAAAAGGAACTAACCAAATTTAATATTCACAAACAGTGAAGATTTCGTTGATGCACTATATATGTATACTATTACATGTTTATTTCATATTTTTATTGTTGCTTATTATCGGTCTTGAAGATACAGATTAGCTATATTTACCAAGTGCACACTTATACCAAAGCCCATTTGTACATATGATATTTCTCTCCATTACTGACTAATAGACGTTTCTGTTTGTGCAGACTTATATATTTCATGAATTCATATATTTATTGTTCAAATAGATGGGCGCGGCAACGCGCGCCGTCAGTGATCTAGTTTATCATGGTAACTCATTCGGATTGTCCATCGATTTCCATGGACAGCCAGAGGATGTGTAGATCGTGTACGTTCTCCATGCCCTACCCCATTCCGAGACAAAATTTCATCAGTGCCTCCCTGTTGTTCTCCGGATGCACATTCTCTCGGCTTTTTGCCGAGACGTGTATCAGAAGAACAACGGGGAGGTGCTGCCGAAATTTTGTCTCGGAATCGGGTAGATCATGGAGAACGTACTCAATCTACACATACTCGGGTGGGATCAGGACCTATCTTTACCTATTAGAGAGTAGGTTGCATGGACGTAATAAAATTGACAAACTAGATTAACTAATGAATATCCATGTTGAATTATATATATTTCTTGTCTGTCTAGTAGCTAGGCAAGATGAGTGATCGTGCGTGGATGTACACCGGTCACACTAGTCAGAAAGAGATGACCAATGAATGTTTAACAAAAACCAAGGGGGTTTTGAAAGCCGCATTTGCAAATGGCCAGAGAAAAAACTGGTACCCCTGTGTCCGATGCAACAATTGGGAAAAGAGGACAGAGGATGAAATGGGCAAACATCTGCAGAAGAGTGGTTTTACGCCTGGTTATATGGTGTGGAAATTTCATGGTGAGTCTGCCCAACGTGCCAGAGCTGAGGTGGTTTGTTGTCACACCGATGAGCAAGGTACCGGGTGTTGGAAATATGCCCTAGAGGCAATAATAAAAGGTTATTATTATATTTCCTTATTCATGATAATTGTCTTTATTCATGCTATAAATGTATTATCCGGAAATCGTAATACACGTGTGAATACATAGACCATAATATGTCCCTAGTAAGCCTCTAGTTGACTAGCTCGTTGATCAACAGATAGTCATGGTTTCCTGGCTATGGACATTGGATGTCGTTGATAACGGGATCACATCATTAGGAGAATGATGTGATGGACAAGACCCAATCCTAAGCATAGCACAAGATCGTGTAGTTCATTTGCTAGAGCTTTTCCAATGTCAAGTATTTCCTTAGACCATGAGATCGTGTAACTCCCGGATACCGTAGGAGTGCTTTGGGTGTACCAAACGTCACAACGTAACTGGGTGACTATAAAGGTGCACTACGGTATCTCCGAAAGTGTCATTGGGTTGACACGGATCGAGACTGGGATTTGTCACTCCGTATGACGGAGAGGTATCTCTGGGCCCACTCGGTAATGCATCATCATAATGAGCTCAAAGTGACCAAGTGTTTGGTCACGAGATCATGCATTACGGTACGAGTAAACCGACTTGCCGATAACAAGACTGAACGAGGTATTGGGATACCGACGATCGAGTCTCGGGCAAGTAACGTACCGATTGACAAAGGGAATTGTATACGGGGTTGATCGAATCCTCGACATTGTGGTTCATCCGATGAAATCATCGAGGAGCATGTGGGAGCCAACATGGGTATCTAGATCCCGCTGTTGGTTATTGACTGGAGAGTCATCTCGGTCATGTCTGCATGTCTCGCAAACTCGTAGGGTCTACACACTTAAGGTTCGGTGATGCTAGGGTTATTAGGAAGACTTGTATGTGATTACCGAATGTTGTTCGGAGTCCTGGATGAGATCCCGGACATCACGAGGAGTTCTGGAATGGTCCGGAGGTGAAGATTTATATATGGGAAGTTGTCATGCGGACACCGAAAAGTTTCGGGGGCATATCGGTATTGTACCTTGGCCACCGGAGACGTTCTGGGGGTCCACCGGGAGGGGCCACCCCGCTCGGAGGGCCTCATGGGCCGCAAGGGGCAGGGAACCAGCCCCTGGAGGGCTGGGCGTGCCCCCTGGGCCCATGCGCCTATGGTTGGGGGGGGACCCTAGTGGGGGCGCCCCCCTTTGCTTGGGGGGCAAGCCCCCCTCCCTGGCCGCCGCCCCCCCTCTAGATCTCATCTAGAGGGGCCAGCCCCCCTTGCCCCTTCCCCTATAAATAGAGGGGTGAGGGGAGGGCTGCTACACACAACCAAGGCGCAGCCCCTCCCCTCCCCAACACCTCTCCTCCTCCGTTAAAGAGCTCGGCGAAGCCCTGTCGGAGTACTGCCTCTCCACCACCACCACGCCGTCGTGCTGCTGCTGGATTCTTCTTCCTCAACCTCTCCTTCCCCCTTGCTGGATCAAGAAGGAGGAGACGTCATCCGCTCCGTACGTGTGTTGAACGCGGAGGTGCTGTCCGTTCAGCACTTGGTCATCGGTAATTTGGATCACGGCGAGTACGACTCCATCATCCCCGTTCTCTCGAACGCTTCCGCGCGCGATCTACAAGTGGTATGTAGATGTAATCTCTCTCCCTTGACTCATTGCTTAGATGAACTCATAGATGGATCTTGGTGAAACCATAGGAAAATTTTTAATTTTCTGCAACGTTCCCCAACAGTGGCATCATGAGCTAGGTCTATGCGTAGTTCTCTCTTGCACGAGTAGAACACAATTTTGTTGTGGGCGTAGATCTTGTCAAGTTGCTTGCCGCTACTAGTCTTATCTTGCTTCAACGGTATTGTGGGATGAAGCGGCCCGGACCAACCTTACACGTACGCTTACGTGAGACCGGTTCCACCGACTGACATGCACTAGTTGCATAAGGTGGCTGGCGGGTGTCTGTCTCTCCTACTTTAGTTGGAGCAGATTCGATGAAAAGGGTCCTTATGAAGGGTAAATAGAAGTTGACAAAATCATGTTGCGGCTTTAACGTAGGTAAGAAAACGTTCTTGCTAGATCACCTATAGAAGCCACGTAAAACTTGCAACAACAATTAGAGGACGTCTAACTTGTTTTTGCAGCAAGTGTCTTGTGATGTGATATGGCCAAAGTTGTGATGAATGATGAATGATATATTGTGATGTATGAGATCATGTTCTTGTAATAGGAATCACGACTTGCATGTCGATGAGTATGACAACCGGCAGGAGCCATAGGAGTTGTCTTTATTTTTGTATGACCTGCGTGTCATCGAAGAACGCCATGAAAATTACTTTACTTTATTGCTAAACGCGTTAGCCATAGAAGTAGAAGTAGTCGTTGGCGTGACAACTTCATGAAGACAAGATGATGGAGATCATGGTGTCATGCCGGTGACAAGATGATCATGGAGCCCCGAAGACGGAGATCAAAGGAGGTATGTGATATTGGCCATATCATGTCACTACTATATAATTGCATGTGATGTTTATTATTTTATGCATCTTATTTACTTAGAACGACGGTAGTAAATAAGATGATCCCTTACAAAAATTTCAAGAAGTGTTCTCCCCTAACTGTGCACCGTTGCTAAAGTTCGTCGTTTCGAAGCACCACGTGATGATCGGGTGTGATAGATTCTTACGTTCACATACAACGGGTGTAAGACAGTTTTACACATGCAAAAACACTTAGGGTTAACTTGTGTGACGCCCGGATAATTTAGCTACAGTAACCCTCTGCTAATGATGCCACGTCACCTCGGTTACTGTTGCTAACCTTGCGTTAGTTCAAAAATGATTCGAATTCAAATTCAAAATCAAGCAAGCAACAAAAGTTTTGAAACGCTAAAACAAAAATATCCTAGAGGTGACAAATAATGCATAGGTAATTATGGTGGAGAATCCACATTTTTATAAAATATTTAATGCACTAAATAAACTAAAACAGCGATAAAACAATTATCTAAAATGCTTTTAAAATAATAAGCACATGCAAAACACTTTATTTAAAGTGCCAGATTATTTGGGGTTGTGACCTATTTAATAACAACAAATTAGTTGTCGCTTTTAGATTTTATAAAACTAAAATAAAAGAAAACAGAAAGAAAACAGAAAAGAAAAGAAAAGAAAGAAAGACCCCCCCAGTGGGCCACATCCCAGCTGGCCTCTGGGCCAACCAGGCCGGCCCAACCAGCCAAGCCCACCCCCACTCCCTTATCCACTCTCCCCCAGAAACCCTAGGTCGAACCCCACCCCACTCGCCTCACTTCCCCTCCCCACACCCCGCTCCTCCCTCGCCTTCGATTGATCGGGGATCGACCCATCGACCGATCGCCGCCCGTTCCCTCGGTCCCCGCCGCCATTGCACTCAGACACCATCCCCACCCCATGCCGCGCCGAAGCCCCACCACCGCTGCCGTCCTCGCGGCCGGGGATCCTCTGCCTATCGTCGTCCCGTGCCGCCGCCACGCAGAAGCTCCTCCCTCGCCGCCTGAAGGCCTCGCCATCGCTGGAGCGCTCCCCCGCCGGCCTGCTTCTCTACCATCGCCCGATCGTCCCCGTCCTCCTCCACAACGGCTCCGTCGAGCCTCGCCACCCCCTGGTCTCTACTCGAATGTGAGGCCCGCCTCCCCTTCTCTTCCCTATCCGACCGGCGCCGCCTCCAGCTCGTCCCCGCGTGCTAGCACGAGCCGCTCCGCCCCTGACCTTCCCCCCCTCGTGGTCACGCCGTGTGCGCGACGCGCCCGCACGCTCATCGCATCACCGACGCCTGGCCGTGCCTCACGGCTCGTCGGAGGCCGCCAGCCCGCTCCTCCCGTCCATCCCGCTGGCCCCGTGCTTCTCCGGCCACCTTCGGCGCCGGTGCCTATACTGACGACGCCCGACGCCCCATCGCCCGTTGCCCCGGCGCCTGCGCGCTATCGCCACGACGCCTCGTGACCTCTCCTTGCTCGCCGCCGTTCGCCGAGCCCCCTCCTGCCCCCGCCGTCGATGGCCCGGCCTCGATCGCTAACGGTGGCTGTGGCTACGCTACCGCTTGCCCCCCCTGGCCAGACCCGTTTGGCCTATGGCCCTATGACATGTGGGGCCCCTGCCCCCAGGACGTTTAATTAAAAAAGAATTAAAAAATAATAATAATAATAAGTAAATAGATAATAATAATTAAAAAAATTAATTAGTTAACGAATTAATTAAGTTAATTAAACTGTGTTTAGATTAGTTTGAACCCTGTTTAACCCACTGTCTATGACAGGTGGGTCCCCCATGTCAGTTTGACCAGTCAACCGAACTGTTGGCTGCTGACGTCATTCATACGCCACGCTGATGTCATATTCCTTTTCTGTTGAATTAAGTAATTCCAAAAAATTGTTTAAATCTTTAGAAATTCATAGAAATTAAACCGTAACTCGGATGAAAATGTTTTCTATATGAAAGTTGCTCAGAAAAATCCAACGAATCCGGATACGCAGCCCGTTCGTCCGCCACACATCCCTAGCATAGAAAACACGCAACTTTCCCCCTCCGGTTCATCTCTCCGAAAACACAAAACACTGGGAATACTTTCCCGGATGTTTTCCCACTTCGCGGGTATCACCTATTACTGCGTTAGGTCACCTCTAGCACCGTGTATTGCCATGCTACACTTTGTGATACTTTGATTGCTCTATTATTTATTGTGTTCCCCCCGTTACTTCTTTCCGGTAGACCCCGAGACTGCCGGCGACCCCCAGTTCGACTACGTCGTTGACGACCCCTCTCTCTTGCCAGAGCAACCAGGCAAGCCCCCCCCCCTTGATCACCAGATATTGCCTATTCTCCTCTATACTGCTTGCATTGGAGTAGTGTAGCATGTTACTGCTTTCCGTTAATCCTATTCTGATGCATAGCCTGACATTGTTGCTACATCTGTTGATACCTTACCTGCAATCCTAAATACTTAGTATAGGATGCTAGTTTATCATCATTGGCCCTACATTCTTGTCGACCGCCTTGCTATACTATTGGGCGTGATCACTCGGGAGGTGATCACGGTATATACTATACATACATACATACTTTGCATTTGGTGACTAAAGTCGGGTCATTTCGATGAGTACCCATAAGTGATTCTCGATGAGGGGCTGAAAGGACAAGTGGCTCCATCCGGTAGAGGTGGGCCTGGGTTCCCGACGCCCCGATCAGGACTTTGTGGCGGAGCGGCAGGCAGGTTGAGACCACCTAGTAGGCAGTGGGCCTGCCTGGTCGGCGTCATGATTGCTTCATAATAACACGCTTAACGAGATTTTGGTATTTGATCCGAGTCCGCCATTTGGTCTATACGCACTAACCATCTACGCGGGAGTAGTTATGGGTATCCCGACGTCGTGGTATCACCGAAGCCTTCGTGACGTCGGCCGATCGAGTGGCGCGCGCGCGGATTGGACTGGAACGCCACTAGGCTAGGGTGCGCTTCCGGCCGTGTTACGCAACATCTTGGTGTGCAAAGGCGATGGGCCCGCACCCTGCGCCATAGGAGTTAGACCGGTGTCTTGACCTCTCTGTTGTGCCTAGGTGGGGCTGCGACGTGTTGATCTTCCGAGGCGGGCATGACCCGGAAAGTGTGTCCGCCAAATGGGATCGGCGTGTTGGGTTATGTGGTGCACCCTCGCAGGAAGTTAATCTATTGAATAGCCGTGTCCCTCGGTAAAAGGACGACCGGAGTTGTACCTTGACCTTATGACAACTAGAACCGGATACTTAATAAAACACACCCTTCCAAGTGCCAGATACAACCCGGTGATCGCTCTCTAACCGGGCGACGAGGAGAGGATCGCCGGGTAGGATTATACTATGCGATGCTACTTGGAGGACTTCAATCTACTCTCTTCTACATGCTGCAAGACGGAGGCTACGAGCGTAGTCTTGATAGGACTAGCTATCCCCTCTTATTCGGCATTCTGCATTCGGTCCATCGATATGGCCTCCTTACACATATACCCATGCATATGTAGTGTAGCTCCTTGCTTGTGAGTACTTTGGATGAGTACTCACGGTTGCTTTTCTCCCCCTTTTCCCCCTTTCCCTTCTACCGGTTGCGCAACCAGATCTTTGGAACCAGAGCGACGCCACCGTCGGCGGCGACTACTACATGGAGGTGCCTACTCTGCGTGCGAGTTCTTGACGACGACTGTGAGTAGTTTAGGAGGATCCTGCAGAGAGGCTGCGCCTCTTCGTCAGATCCCGGTTTGTGCTAGCCTTCTTAAGGCAAACATGTTTAACTTATGTTTGTACTCAGATATTGTTGCTGCCGCTTACTCGCCTATGATCGAGCACTTGTATTCGAGCCCTCGAGGCCCCCGGCTTGTATTATGATGCTTGTATGACTTATTTATGTTTTAGAGTTGTGTTGTGATATCTTCCGTGAGTCTCGATCTTAATCGCACACATTTGCGTGCATGATTAGTGTACGATTGAATCGGGCGTCTGAAGTTGGTATCGAGCCCATCGCTCAGAGAATCCCCTTCCCAACTCCTTGGCCGAAGTTGAGTCTAGTCACTACAAAACTGTTACTAACTTGGCTGTGTGCCTTACGGGCCCTCGTCGCCATTGGGTGGTATTAGGATCTTTTACTCCTTGTCTATACTCAGGGACTCTGATCTCTCTTCTATTCGGGTTAAATGATTTTTGCTAAATCTAACATTAGGATCTCGTTATCACTTTCACCCGGAGAGCCCCTTATTATCGATGATAAATGCTGCGACGTGAAGACCCTGAAGATACTCTTCGCTGTTAACCCGAGAACTTGTGTTCATCGCATTTGCAATTCCCCTTCCACTGTCAACCCTTATGGATAACTACTTGCAGTTATTATTCTTACATTCATCCCCAGTTGGTCTTGTTATTACCAGATACCCCGAAACACTCGTCGTTGTTTCGATAATCCTTTGAGCTTACTGCCTTGCTGTTCTTTGTCACCTGAATACCCCTATGGATAATTCTCGCACTTATCGAGTATTCGCTCATCCCCCAGTTGTTCATGTGTTTCACAATGGTCTTTGAAATAATATTCGATCCTCCAAAAATCCTTAGTAGCTTATTGCTCTGCCATACTTGTCTACATGCATGATGGATGCTTTCCATATGTCTGGCAATATTCATTAGTATCCTTAGGCATCATCATTTTGATCCTTTTGATTCAACATGAGTGCGAATGCACGCAATCATCAGTTGATCCTTTTAAATTATCTTTCCGGCTCAGATGTCATTTTAAACATGAGCTGGTTCTCAACCAATCCAAATGCCGTCGATAGTACCCCTAAGGCTATTCAACTTATCCACCCCTAATCAGAACATTGCTTCTGTTCCCTTAATTTGGAAATCATAATTCCTTTGTATTTGAGCTCTGGATTAGTCAGTTGTTTCTATAATCCAATGCCCTTGCATTGTTACTTCCTCTGATTGTGTGCCGATGCTCACATCAGCTCTGTTATGGACCGATAGATCCTTTAATGGATTTTATCCGACATTGTTGTTCATATTCAATAACCTTGTGAGCCTTCCCTTGGATACATAATGCCGTTGGTAAATTGTATCATCTACTTTCTCAACCTTGCTCTACTTTCGAGCTTGTGATATTTACTCTTGAAACTTGTGGTATATGTTTCTAAGAAGCCCCTATGGGTTGAACATATGCCTTCCTTAATATGTGTGAACTCGAAAGTTTCCACGAGTCATACTCTTCTGGTATTTTGCTAGATAAAGTTTCAACACTACGACTTCTTCAAAAGTGAGAGGTTAATGGAAGGTTATACATTGAAGAAGTGGAGTCGACCTTGAACTTTGTGTTCATGCCCATGAAAATGATGTAGACCGTCTCAAAGCTTCTTGCAAAATGATTATCTAGCTGATATAATATCATCGGTATCTCGTGAGTTGATCCTATGCAATCGTGGTTCCGACCATATTTTCTCTTTGATCCCATTTCTCGACAAGTTAAAGCACTTGTCTTTTGCAAGTCAATACACCAGTCCAACCTCTACCTTGATCTACCGTCGAGTATTACCCTCGGTATCTCGAGAATATCTAAGAATTGTGTTGCATCTTATGAGTCTTCCTCAGCTATTATTTTCATCGATTCCAATTTTTCAGGGTTACGAGTTGTTAGTCGCTCAAGAACACCGTAGAAGTCAAACGATTCCATAATCTGGTTCGATAACTCTAAGTAATCTTCGTTGCTTATGAGTTTAATAATCCTTCAAGTCATTCCTAGCCTGATCGGCTATATCATTATTGTGCTAAATTTTAACTGTGCTACCTGGTCCTTTTCGGAGCACAAATTTTTGACGATGAGCTAAACTTACGTCGATCTTCCTCCTCATATAATTTTGCCTTAAAAACAGCGAGCTTGATTTCGAGTTTGTGTCATATCTGTGGCTCAAATAATCTTTTGTTGCATCAGTCGTTTTGCTTGATGCAGTCGCTGTTCAATTGCTTCTTCGTGGATCCTCTTGACAACAAATTGTCGTGATCATCATCAACATTTTGACTCCTTCCAGGATATCAATTGAATTCATGATGAGAAATACCATCCTTGCCCTCGATGATTTGTGTTATTATCGACCACTTTATTGCCTTCCGTTCAACACAAACTTGTTCATGTTTTGTGTTATACCTTGAGATCCTTGCTATCCAGCATTTGTTCTTCTTTAACTTGGATTATTACCATCTTTTATGTCAAGAATGTCGTAAGAATTTCACCACCTCTTAAGAATTCTTGATATAGGTGATACTTCTTGCCATATCCGTTCATTCCTTGGTCCCCGTGTTGCTTCCAACCGGAATACCAATAGGTGAACGGTGCTGCTTGAATTCTGCACTTCTAGCAACCCTGTTGCTTTGAAGTTAATGGATGACTGTTCATTCTTAGACTATTGGTTATTGAATCACCATTCTAACATAGATCAAGCTACCTACGCCCATATTTCGGGTGCACATTTCAACCAATGTTTAACTGTGTATGTTTTCCTCGAGCATATCTCATTATATCATTTGATCTGACAAATGTTATCTCCTTGTTCACATAATTGTGGAAATCCATCCTTTGAAATTCTCAATGAATTGTTGCTGAGTCAATCAGCCACCTCCTCACCTCTCCTTGATTTAATGATGAACTCTTGTTTTGGAACTCGCTTCCATAATTCAATTCCCGAGAATCTTACAATGTCATCTCGACAACTTGTGTTGCACCTTCCTTCTCAGGCATCATGAGTCTGAGGTATCCCGACACCAATCAGAACTGAATCTCGGTCAGATATGATGGTTGGAACATATTTCCATGAGATATAACATGGGCCTTTATATGACCCGGTAAGGTGATGTCATGTTTAGCTTTTTGGCGAAGGACCTATTGTTATAAGTTCCATTTTGGCAAGGTTAACCATTCTTCCATGGGGAAATTATAAGACTTATTCTATGAGTTGTTCCTGATGGATCCTTTGTGTATCCAAAGTCTGACCCTTGCTTGAAGACCATGTCAATGCTATCTCAAAACATGTCTATGGTACTCCGATTTTCAACAGGAATATTTGAAGCCCAATACTAAATGTTTCCTGCTCAATTATCCGAACACCGCTGTATGGGTAGTGTCATGAAATTTCTCTCCCCTTACCTAAGGAGTTTTCTACATTATATCCTATCATGGATATCATGCTCTGCTTGTCCTTGGGAAGGGTATACCCCTGGTATATGTGTCAAACACATTTTCCTTTCCATTGTTCTGTCTGATCTGATGATCACATTTTCCTTTCCATTGGTTTGTTTAGCCTTCCTTGTGATCCATAGGATCTAAGCAGTAATATTCTTCTGCTTATGTAAACACCTTGGTGTACAACCATGTCAGTAAGACCTTGTTGAGATTGTTGATAGCATTCCGGTCACCACCGATGGACGAGAACTTTGCCTATTGGTCCGCCTCGTTCAACGAGCAGGAAAATGGTTCTCTTCGTCCCTCGCCCTTGGTACCGACATTGTTGCCGACATAACTGATAGGCTACCCTCTGACATGCCTTGCTATTGTGACCGTGCAAGATGTCACCGCTCCTATTTTTAACCCACATGGTGGGCCCATAACCCAGTTCCACAGGATCGAAACCGACTCTCCTGTACACCCTGTTGTCAAAGTTATTCCTCGCGCTTGACTTTGTATGTAATTCACGGGCCACCTGCCTATTGATCTATTCAGGTATCAGATGCAATGCTTTTCACATTGCTCTAAACCCCTTCAACACTTTGTTTCAGGCATCGAACGATTGCCTGCCCGCTTGAAACTTCCCGTGATACCTCCTTACTTTGCTCTCGGTATTTTCTTAGGTTTCGATTCAAGAGTTACTTTCCGCCACCTTCCTCGATGTTGTCGATCCGATAGACAACCTTGCCAAGGTACGTTCTCCCAGAATGCCCACCCTTTATTCTTTCGTAAGTACGATGGAGTTCCTGAAGAAAGGATGCCGGCATCATCATGATCACTGAAGCATAGGGAGGAAGACATCAACGTAATGGATCAACCTCTTCGAGAAGGGCAACCCAGACCGAGAAGTTCCGTTAGATTTTTCGTAACCACAACCTTTCCCCCTTTCACTACCTCTTAAATCTCGGGACGAGATTTCTTGTAGTGGAGGAGAATTGTGACGCCTGGATAATTTAGCTACAGTAACCCTCTGCTAATGATGCCACGTCACCTCGGTTACTGTTGCTAACCTTGCGTTAGTTCAAAAATGATTCGAATTCAAATTCTAAATCAAGCAAGCAACAAAAGTTTTGAAACGCTAAAACAAAAATGTCCTAGAGGTGACAAATAATGCATAGGTAATTATGTGGAGAATCCACATTTTTATAAAATATTTAATGCACTAAATAAACTAAAACAGCGATAAAACAATTATCTAAAATGCTTTTAAAATAATAAGCACATGCAAAACACTTTATTTAAATTGCCAGATTATTTGGGGTTATGACCTATTTAATAACAACAAATTAGTTGTCGCTTTTAGATTTTATAAAACTAAAATAAAAGTAAACAGAAAGAAAACAGAAAAGAAAAGAAAAGAAAGAAAGACCCCCCCACTGGGCCACAGCCCAGCTGGCCTCTGGGCCAACTAGGCCGGCCCAACCGGCCAAGCCCACCCCCACTCCCTTATCCACTCTCCCCCAGAAACCCTAGGTCGAACCCCACCCCACTTGCCTCACTTCCCCTCCCCACACCCCGCTCCTCCCTCTGCCCCCCCTCCCGATTGGATCGGGGGGATCGACCCCATCGACCGATCGTCGCCCGTTCCCCTCGGTCCCCGACGCCGCCATTGCACCTGCACACCATCCCCACCCCATGCCGCGCCGGAGCCCCACCACCGCTGCCGTCCTCGCGGCCGGGGATCCTCTGCCTATCGTCGTCCCGTGCGGCCGCCACGCAGAAGCTCCTCTCTCGCCGCCTGAAGGCCTCGCCATCGCTGGAGCGCTCCCCCGCCGGCCTGCTTCTCTACCATCGCCCGATCGTCCCCGTCCTCCTCCACAACGGCTCCGTCGAGCCTCGCCGCCCCCTGGTCTCTACTCGAACGTGAGGCCCGCCTCCCCTTCTCTTCCCTATCCGACCGGCGCCGCCTCCTGCTCGTCCCCGTGTGCTAGCACGAGCCGCTCCGCCTCTGACCTTCCCCCTCGTGGCCGCGCCGTGTGCGCGACGCGCCCGCACGCTCATTGCATCACCGACGCCTGGCCGTGCCTCACGGCTCGTCGGAGGCCGCCAGCCCGCTCCTCCCGTCCATCCGCGGCCCGTGCTTCTCCGGCCACCTTGGCGCCGGCGCCCCTCGCTCCGTTGCCCTTGGCGCCTCGCGCGCTCTTGCATGACGCGCCTCGCTGACCTCTCCTTGCTCGCCGCCGTTCGCCGAGCCCCCTCCTGCCCCCGCCGTCGATGGCCCCGGCCTCGCATCGCTAACGGGTGGGCTGTGGCTACGCTCGCCTGCCCGTCCCCAGCGCCCGCACCCGTTTGGCCTATGGCCCTATGACATGTGGGGCCCCTGCCCCCAGGACGTTTAATTAAAAAAGGAATTAAAAAATAATAAAAATAAGTAAATAGATAATAATAATTAAAAAAATTAATTAGTTAACGAATTAATTAAGTTAATTGTGTTTAGATTAGTTTGAACCCTGTTTAACCCACTATCCATGACAGGTGGGTCCCCCATGTCAGTTTGACCAGTCAACCGAACTGTTGGCTGCTGACGTCATTCATACGCCACGCTGATGTCATATTCCTTTTCTGTTGAATTAAGTAATTCCAAAAAATTGTTTAAATTTTTAGAAATTCATAGAAATTAAACCGTAACTCGGATGAAAATGTTTTCTATAGGAAAGTTGCTCAGAAAAATCCAACAAATCCGGATGCGCAGCCCGTTCGTCTGCCACACATCCCTAGCATAGCAAACACGCAACTTTCCCCCTCCAGTTCATCTCTCCGAAAACACGAAACACTGGGAATACTTTCCCGGATGTTTTCCCACCAGCAGGTATCACCTATTCTGCGTTAGGTCACCTCTAGCACAGCGTATTGCCATGCTACACTTTGTGATACTTTGATTGCTCTATTATTTATTGTGTTCCCCGTTACTTCTTTCCGGTGAACCGAGACCGCGGCGACCCTGATTCGACTACGGCGTTGACGACCCTCTCTCTTGCCGAGCAACCAGGCAAGCCCCCTTGATCACGGATATCGCCTATTCTCCTCTATATTGCTTGCATTAGAGTAGTGTAGCATATTCTTGCTTTCCGTTAATCCTATTACGATGCATAGCGACATTGTTGCTACATCTGTTGATACCTTACGCAATCCAAAATACTTAGTATAGGATGCTAGTTTATCATCATTGGCCCTACATTCTTGTTAGTCGCCTTGCTATACTATTGGGCCGTGATCACTCGGGAGGTGATCACGGTATATACTATACATACATACATACCGCATGCATTTGGTGACTAAAGTCGGGTCATTTCGATGAGTACCATAAGTGATTCGATGAAATTTGAAAGGACAGTGGCTCCATCTCGGTAGAGGTGGGCACAGGTTCCCGACGGCCCCGATTGTTACTTTGTGGCGGAGCGGCAGGGGCAGGTTGAGACCACCTAGGAGACAGGTGGGCCTAGCCTGGTCGGCGTCATGGTTGCTTCATAATAACACGCTTAACGAGATTTTGGTATTTGATCGAGTCGGCCATTTGGTCTATACGCACTAACCATCTACGCGGGAGTAGTTATGGGTATCCCGACGTCGTGGTATCGGCCGAAGCCTTCGTGACGTCGGATCGAGTGGCGCGCACGGATTGGACCGGGCGCCACTAGGCTAGGTGCGCTTCCGACCGCGTTATAGCGAACGCAGGTGTGCAAAGGCGATGGGCCGCACCCTGCGCCATAGGAGTTAGACCGGCGTCTTGACCTCCTGTTGTGCCTAGGTGGGGCTGTGGCGTGTTGATCTTCCGAGGGCGGGCATGACCCAGAAAGTGTGTCGGCAAAATGGGATCGGCGTGTTGGGTTATGTGGTGCACCCTGCAGGTGATTAATCTATTGAATAGCCGTGTCCCTCGGTAAAGGATGACCGGAGTTGTACCTTGACCTTATGACAACTAGAACCAGATACTTAATAAAACACACCCTTCCAAGTGCCAGATACAACCCGGTGATCGCTCTCTAACAGGGCGACGAGGAGAGGATCGCCGAGTAGGATTATACTATGCGATGCTACTTGGAGGACTTCAATCTACTCTCTTCTACATGCTGCAAGACGGAGGCTACCAGAAGTGTAGTCTTCGATAGGACTAGCTATACCCCTCTTATTCTGGCATTCTGCAGTTCAGTCCACTGATATGGCCTCCTTACACATATACCCATGCATATGTAGTGTAGCTCCTTGCTTGCGAGTACTTTGGATGAGTACTCACGGTTGCTTTTCTCCCCCTTTTCCCCCTTTCCCTTCTACCGGTTGCCGCAACAGATCTTTGGAACCAGGGCAGACGCCACCGTCGCATTTACTACTACACTGGAGGTGCCTACTCTGCGTGCAAGCTCTGGCGACGACCACTGGAGTAGTTTAGGAGGATCGAGCAGGAGGCCTGCACCTCTTTGATCTGTATCCCGGTTTGTGCTAGCCTTCTTAAGGCAAACTTGTTTAACTTATGTCTGTACTCAGATATTGTTGCTTCCGCTGACTCGTCTATGATCGAGCACTTGTATTCGAGCCCTCGAGGCCCCTGGCTTGTATTATGATGCTTGTATGACTTATTTATGTTTTAGAGTTGTGTTGTGATATCTTCCCGTGAGTCCCTGATCTTAATCGTACACATTTGCGTGCATGATTAGTGTATGATTGAATCGGGGGCATCACAACTTGATGAGCCTAGCATGTACAGACATGGCCTCGGAACACGGAGACCGAAAGGTCGAACACAAGTCGTTTGGAAGATACGATCAACATGGAGATGTTCACCGACGATGACTAGTCCGTCTCACGTGATGATCGGACACGGCCTAGTCGACTCGGATCGTGTAACACTTAGATGACTAGAGGGATGTCTAATCTGAGTGGGAGTTCATTATAATAATTTGATTAGATGAACTTAATTATCATGAACTTAGTCTTAAACCTTTGCAAATATGTCTTGTAGATCAAATGGCCGCCGCTCATGTCAACATGAACTTCAACGCGTTCCTAGAGAAAACCAAGCTGAAAGATGATGGCAGCAACTATACGGACTAGGTCCGGAACCTGAGGATCATCCTCATAGCTGTCAGGAAACAATATGTCCTAGAAGGACCGCTAGGTGATGCACCCATCCCTGAGAACCAAGACGTTATGAACGCTTGGCAGTCTCTGCCGATGATTACTCCCTCGTTCGGTGCGGCATGCTTCTGACTTAGAACCGGGGCTCCAAAAGCGTTTTGAGCAACACGGAGCATATGAGATGTTCGAGGAGCTGAAACTAGTTTTCCAAGCTCATGCCCGGGTCGAGAGATATGAAGTCTCCGACAAGTTCTATAGTTGTAAGATGGAGGAAAATAGTTTTGTCAGTGAGCACATACTCAAAATGTCTGGGTTGCACAACCGCCTTTGTCCCAGTGGACATTAACCTCTCGATGAGGCGGTCATTGACAGAATCCTTTGTCGCTCCCACCAAGCTACAAGAGCTTTGTGATGAACTACAATATCAGGGGATGGTGAAAACTATTCTGAAGTATTTTCAATCTGAAGTCGCAGAGGTAGAAATCAAGAAAGAACATCAAGTGTTGATGGTCAATAAAACCACCAAGTTCAAGAAGGGCAAGGGTAAGAAGAACTTCAAGAAGGACGGCAAGGAAGTTGGCGCGCCTGGTAAACCAGTTTCCAGGAAGAAGTCAAGCAATGGACCCAAGCCTGAGACTGAGTGCTTTTATTGCAAAGGAAGGGTCCTCGAAGCGGAACTGCCCCAAATACTTAGCGGACAAGAAGGCCGCAACACTAAAGGTATATTTGATATACATGTAATTGATGTGTACCTTACCGAAGATCGTAGTAACTCCTGGGTATTTCATACCGGTGCCGTTGCTCATATTTGTAACTCACAGCAGAGCTGCGGAATAAGCGGAGGCTGGCGAAGGGCGAGGTGACGATGCGCGTCGGGAATGGTTCCAAGGTCGATGTGATCGCCGTCGGCACGCTACCTCTACATTTACCTACGGGATTAGTTTTAAACCGTAATAATTATTATTTAGTGCCAAGTTTGAGCATGAACATTGTATCTGGATCTCGTTTGATATGAGATGGCTACTCATTTAAATCCAAGAATAATGGTTGTTCTATTTATATGAGAGATATGTTTTGTGGTCATGCCCCGATGGTCAATGGTTTATTCTTAATGAATCTCGAGCGTAATATTACACATATTCATAGTATGAATACCAAAAGATGTAAAGTTGATAACGATAGTCCCACATACTTGTGGCACTGCCGCCTTGGTCACATTGGTGTCAAGCGCATGAAGAAGCTCCATGCTGATGGACTTTTAGAGTCTCTCGATTATGAATCATTTGACACATGCGAACCATGCCTCATGGGCAAAATGACCAAGACTCCGTTCTCCGGAACAATGGAGCGAGCAACCAACTTGTTGGAAATCATACATACCGATCTGTGCGGTCCAATGAGCGTTAAGGCTCGCGGAGGATATCGTTATGTTCTCACTCTCACAGATGACTTGAGTAGATATGGGTATGTCTACTTAATGAAACACAAGTCCGAGACCTTTGAAAAGTTCAAGGAATTTCAGAATGAGGTAGAGAATCAACGTGACCGAAAGATAAAGTTTCAACGATCAGATCGTGGAGGAGAATATTTAAGTCACGAATTTGGTACACACTTAAGGAAATGTGGAATCGTTTCACAACTCACGCCGCCTGGAACACCTCAGCGTAACGGTGTGTCCGAACGTCGTAATCGCACTCTCTTGGATATGGTGCGGTCTATGATGTCTCTTACCGATTTACCGCTATCATTTTGGGGATACGCTCTAGAGACAGCTACATTCACTTTAAATAGGGCACCGTCTAAATCCGTTGAGACGACACCGTATGAATTATGGTTTGGGAAGAAACCTAAGCTGTCGTTTCTAAAAGTTTGGGGATGCGATGCTTATGTCAAGGAACTTCAACCTGAAAAGCTCGAACCCAAGTCGGAAAAATCGTCTTCATAGGATACCCTAAGGAAACCATTGGGTATACCTTCTACTTAAGATCCGAGGGCAAGATATTTGTTGCCAAGAACGGATCCTTTCGGAAAAGGAGTTTCTCTCGAAAGAAGTAAGTGGGAGGAAAGTAGAACTCGATGAAGTACTACCTCTTGAGCAGGAAAGTAGTGCAGCTCGGAAAATGTTCTGTGATGCCTCGCCGATCGAAGAGGAAAATAATGATGATGATCAAGGTACTTTGGATCAAGTTGCTACTGAACTTCGTAGGTCCACAAGGACACGTTCCGCACCAGAGTGGTATGGCAACCCTGTCCTGGAAATCATGTTGTTAGACAACGGTGAACCTTCGAACTATGAAGAAGCGATGGCGGGCCCAGATTCCAACAAATGGCTTGAAGCCATGAAATCCGAGATAGAATCCATGTATGAAAACAAAATATGGACTTTGACAGACTTGCCCGATGATCAGCGAGCGATAGAAAACAAGTGGATCTTTAAGAAGAAGACGGACGCGGATGGTAATGTTACCATCTATAAAGCTCGACTTGTTGCTAAGGGTTATCGACAAGTTCAAGGGATTGACTACGATGAGACATTCTCTCCCGTAGCAAAGCTGAAGTCCGTCTAAATCATGTTAGCAATTGCCGCATACTATGATTATGAGATATGGCAGATGGACGTCAAAACCTCATTCCTTAACGGATATCTTAAGGAAGAGCTGTATATGATGCAGCCAGAAGGTTTTGTCAATCCTAATAATGCTAACAAAGTATGCAAGCTCCAGCGATCCATTTATGGGCTGGTGCAAGCATCTCGGAGTTGGAACATTCGCTTTGATGAGATGATCAAAGCGTTTGGGTTTTATGAGACTTATGGAGAAGCCTGCGTTTACAAGAAAGTGAGTGGGAGCTCTGTAGCATTTCTCATATTATATGTAGATGACATACTCTTGATGGGAAATGATATAGAACTTTTGGACAACATTAAGGCCTACTTGAATAAGTGTTTTTCAATGAAGGACCTTGGAGAAGCTGCTTACATATTAGGCATCAAGATCTATAGGGATAGATCGAGACGCCTCATAGGTCTTTCACAAAGCACACACTTTGATAAGATTTTGAAGAAGTTCAAAATGGATCAGTCCAAGAAAGGGTTCTTGCTTGTATTGCAAGGTGTGAAATTGAGCTCGGCTCAATCCCCGACCACGGCAAAAGATAAAGAAGAGATGAGTGTCATCCCCTATGCTTCAGCCATAGGATCTATTATGTATGCCATGTTGTGTACCAGACCTGATGTAAACCTTGCCGTAAGTTTGGTAGGAAGGTACCAAAGTAATCCCGGCAAGGAACACTGGACAGCGGTCACGAATATCCTGAAGTACCTCAAAAGGACAAAGGACATGTTTCTCGTTTATGGAGGTGACGAAGAGCTTGTCGTAAAGGGTTACGTCGACGCTAGCTTCGACACAGATCTGGATGACTCTAAGTCACAAACCGGATACGTGTATATGTTGAATGGTGGAGCAGTAAGCTAGTGCAGCTGCAAGCAGAGCATCGTGGCAGGATCTACGTGTGAAGCGGAGTACATGGCAGCCTCGGAGGCAGCGCATGAAGCAATTTGGGTGAAGGAGTTCATCACCGACCTAGGAGTCATACCCAATGCGTCGGGGCCGATCAAACTCTTCTGTGACAACACTAGAGCTATTGCCCTTGCCAAGGAGCCCAGGTTTCACAAGAAGACCAGGCACATCAAGCGTCGTTTCAACTCCATCCGTGAAAATGTTCAAGATGCAGACATAGATATTTGCAAAGTACATACAGATCTGAATCTCGCAGATCCGTTGACTAAACCTCTCTCGCGAGCAAAACATGATCAACACCAGAACTCTATGGGTGTTCGATTCATCACAATGTAACTAGATTATTGACTCTAGTGCAAGTGGGAGACTGTTGGAAATATGCCCTAGAGGCAATAATAAAAGGTTATTATTATATTTCCTTATTCATGATAATTGTCTTTATTCATGCTATAACAGTATTATCCGGAAATCGCAATACATGTGTGAATACATAGACCATAATATGTCCCTAGTAAGCCTCTAGGTGACTAGCTCGTTGATCAACAGATAGTCATGGTTTCCTGGCTATGGACATTGGATGTCGTTGATAACGGGATCACACATTAGGAGAATGATGTGATGGACAAGACCCAATCCTAAGCATAGCACAAGATCGTGTAGTTTGTTTGCTAGAGCTTTTCCAATGTCAAGTATCTTTTCCTTAGACCATGAGATTGTGTAACTCCCGGATACCGTAGGAGTGCTTTGGGTGTACCAAAGCGTCTGGCGAATCGGGCGACTATAAAGGTGCACTACAGGTATCTCCGAAAGTGTTCATTGGGTTGACACGGATCGTGACTAGGATTTGTCACTCCGTATGACGGAGAGGTATCTCTGGGCCCACTCGGTAATGCATCATCATAATGAGCTCAAAGTGACCAAGTGTTTGGTCACGGGATCATGCATTACGGTACGAGTAAAGTGACTTGCCGGTAACAAGACTAAACGAGGTATTGGGATACCGACGATCGAGCCTCGGGCAAGTAACGTACCGATTGACAAAGGGAATTGTATACGGGGTTGATCGAATCCTCGACATCGTGGTTCATCCGATGAAATCATCGAGGAGCATGTGGGAGCCAGCATGGGTATCCAGATCCCACTGTTGGTTATTGACCGGAGAGTCCTCTCGGTCATGTCTGCATGTCTCCCGAACCCGTAGGGTCTACACACTTAAGGTTCGGTGACGCTAGGGTTATTAGGAAGACTTGTATGTGATTACCGAATGTTGTTCGGAGTCCCGGATGAGATCCCGGACGTCACGAGGAGTTATGGAATGGAACGAAGGTGAAGATTTATATATGGGAAGTTGTCATGCGGACACCGGAAAGTTTCGGGGGCATATCGGTATTGTACCGGGGCCACCGGAGAGGTTCCGGGGGTCCACGGGAGGGCCACCCCTCTCGGAGGGCCTCATGGGCCGCAGGGCAGGGAACCAGCCTGGAGGCTGGGCACCCCCCTGGGCCCATGCGCCTAGGGTTGGGGGAACCAGCGGGCCCCCCTTTGCTTGGGGGCAAGCCCCCTCGCCGCCGCCCCTCTAGATCTCATCTAGAGGGGCCGCCCCCTGCCCTTCCCCTATAAATAGAGGGGTGAGGGAGGCTGCTACACACAACCAAGGCGCAGCCCTCCCTCCCAACACCTCTCCTCCGTTAAAGAGCTCGTGAAGCCACGCTTGAGATCTCGCCTCTCCACCACCACCACGCCGTCGTGCTGCTGCTGGAGTCTTCTTCCTCAACCTCTCCTTCCCCTTTGTTGGATCAAGAAGGAGGAGACGTCATCTGCTCCGTACGTGTGTTGAACGCGGAGGTGCTGTCCGTTCAGCACTTGGTCATCGGTGATTTGGATCACGGCGAGTACGACTCCATCATCCCCGTTCTCTTGAGCGCTTCCGTGCGCGATCTACAAGTGGTATGTAGATGCAATCTCTCTCCCTTGACTCGTTGCTAAGATGAACTCATAGATGGATCTTGGTGAAACCGTAGGAAAAATTTTAATTTTCTACAACATTCCCCAACTCCGGGATGGAAGAAGACATGGTGCAAAACTTTTATGATGCTCAGGATTCAGACGATGAGATGGAGGAATCTGCAAAGGCCTTCGATGAAATTTTGGAGTATTCAAAACGTCCTCTCCACGAGCACACTGAGCTTTGTCAGTTGGATGCCATCTCAAAAATAATGGCTCTGAAGGCTCAATTCAACTTGGGCAGAGAATGCTACAACGCGATGATGACAGTATTTGGACGCTTTCTACCCAAAGGCCATGTAATGCCTGCAAACCTGTACCAGTGAGTCAAAATCCTCCATGCTCTTAAGACACCCTATGAGAAGATACATGCCTGTGAGAAACGATGGGCCTTATTTAGGCTTGAGTATGCGGACTTGAACTATTGTCCCATTTGCAAGTCTTCTAGGTATGTTGTGGTAGACAACGGTATGGGTGAGAAGACGCATACCAAAATCCCCGTTAATGTTCTTCGGTATATGTCAATCATACCAAGACTTCAACGTATTTTCATGGTTGAAGAGACGGCCAGACAGATGACATGGCACAAAACGGACAAAAGAACTGAACTAGATGCAGATGGGAATCTGGTGATGGTACACACATCGGATGGTGAAGCGTGGAAGCGCTTTGATGCATTACATGCATAAAAAGCGGGATATCCAAGGCATCCTCGAGTCGCCAACAGTATGGATGGGTTCAGTGTGTTTGGTCTGGCGACGACGCAATACAGTTGCTGGCCCATATTTGTCATTCCACTCAATCCCCCCGGACATGTTATGCAAAGAAAGAACATTTTCCCGATGTTGATAATTCTAGGACCGAACTATCCATGGAAGAATATGAATGTGTACATGCAGCCCCTTAAGGATGAATTGCAAGAAGCTTGGGATAATGGGTTCAAGACATACAGCGCCTTCAGCAAATAGAACTTCATAATGCGTGTCTAGGACATGTACTCGACGCATGACTTGTCGGCGTATGCGCTATTCATTCGCTAGTGTGTGCATGCAAGGTTCCCGTGCCCCACATGCAAGGCAGCTCCTGAGTTTCGTTGGCTGCAGGCAGGTCGCAAGTTTCCTTGCTTCGACTTGCATAGACAGTTCTTGGATCCTCGCCATAAGTTCAGGAAAGACAAGAAGAATTTCATCAAAGGTAGAGTTGTCAAAAACTCTGCACCACTCTTGTGCTTCTAAACCAATATTGTTGGATGTCGAAGAATGGTAGACCATTTCGTTGTATATCTTTAACAACCTAACAGAAGTGCAGTCATACATCGAGTAAGTTATTGCGATACATTGTTTTGCAACTTCTAATTCCTTTGAAAATCTCTTATTCCCGGATATTTGATACAGTCGATACATCACCAAATTCTCGGATGGAGCAGAGATAAAAAAGGAATCCATCAAAGAGTATGACCTTCTGGCAAAGCAAGGAGGCGGCTTTCCCGGTTTCATCTCTTGGTTCAAACAAACAGTAATTTCCATTAGATCGTTCTCATTTCTTCATCTAATTTGCGGCTAATGCAACATTCCTTTCGTATTAAATTTGTAGGATAATTCAGAGTCTATGGACACCGAATTGAGACAAGCCGCTAATGGTTTTGACTATAAGGTCCATTCATTTGACAAATACGACATCAACGAGTATCGCTTTCGTACCTACGGGAAAGAGCTATCTATGGCCAACCGAAAGTCTACAAATTGCTATGTCTTTGCTATCGGCGATGGAGGTATCGAGTATTATGGGAGAGTTGAAGCAATTTATGAACTTCTATTCTATGGTGAAAACCCACCGAATGTCGTAGACTTCAAATGTTATTCGTTCCAGCCGAAGGAGACTAGAAGGACTCATGAACATATAGGGCTAGTCGAAATCAAACAAAGCACCCATTTAGATGTTCCCGATGTCTATATTATGGCTCAACAGGTGACCCAAGTTTTCTATCTACCGTGGGCCTGCCAAACTGATCCAAATCTGAATGGTTGGGATGTTGTTTATGAAGTGCCGCCACGTGTTAGACCACCTCCCCCTAATGAAGAGGATTATGAACCTCACATTAACCCAGACACATATGAAGGTGAATTCTTCCAAGAAACACATCTTTCCAAAAAACGCTTCAAGAAATACTCTACTTCACCCTAGAACGTTGAAGTAGACAGCGATAGTGAATCCGACTTCGCCCCTGAGCCGGAACAAGAAGAGCCTGAACAAGAAGAGGTTACTGCTGCGGATGACTTGTCAATGCTTGATCAATTACATAAAGGTGGCCTTCCATATGTTGATACCGCTGAACCCGATGAGCACTTCATTCATGATAGTGATGATGATGATGCATTTATTGATCCTGGAGCATTTATTGAACCCAATGATCAAGATTATTATTAGGTATTCAATTTTTTTATGTTGTACTTGATTTATATAGTTACTTGTGTATGATCTATATAGTTACTTGTATAATTTCTTACTTCGTATGATTGTTTCTTATACATAGTGCCATGGTATTGATATTCGTCCCCGTCAGCCCTTGCCCAGTTTATGATTCGGATTTGGTATATTCTCTTTTATAACTTTTTGTTGCATTTCGCGTTTATGACAATTATGGCCATCAAGTTGACATAGAGATATTTTTATCTAGCAGGTATGTGAACCGGAAATTGCAACCGACCCTCTTGTCGAGAAGTTAAATTAGTTGAAAAAGAAAACGAGTATTTGAAAGAAAAAATGAAAAGAATTGAAGAAGAGAAGATGAAATTGGAGTTGTATGTTGTGGATGTCGTTGATGATCACAAGATGAAGATGGATGCAATGCGCTTGAAGATGAATGCAATGCGCTTGAAGATTAAGAAGATTAGAAAATATGTCATTGATAATGAGGCTTGGTATCATTATGCCATTGGATCAATTGTTACCTTAGTTGCGATCTTGATCGCATTTGTTGTGATGAGGGTAAGTTTTCTCTAGTGTTTTGCTTAACAAATGCATACTTAGCTTAGTACATGCTTGTTAGCCCTATTATGCCACAGACTTAGCTTATTTTCCCCCAAAAAAGATGTACTTAGCTAATTATCCTCCAAAATGACATCATTACCTTATTTAGTTCATTTATGACATAAGTAGCTTATTCATTTCAAAAATGGCATATAACCTTGGTTCTCTCATAGATGTCATATACTTAGCTTATTTTCCTCCTAAACGGCATAATTACCTAAGTTAGATAAAAAATGAGCTGTACTTATGTAAGTTGGCTAAAAAAAATGGCATCATCATCTAGGTTAGCACAAAAATGACCTATACTTACCTTATTTTCCTCCAAATTGACATAATAAGCTTAGTTAGCTAAAAATGGCATAATTACCTAAGTTAGCACTAAAATGACACAAATAAGGAATAAGAAGGAGAAAAACAAGGAAGAGGAGAAAAAGAAAGAATAGAAGAAGAAAGAGAATAAAAAGAAAGAATAAAAGAAGAAGAATGAGAATGAGGAGGAAAAGGATAAAAAGATAGAAGAGAAGAAGAAAGATGAGAAAAGAAGAAGAAGAAAATATCTTCTTCTTCTTCTAGTCTTCTCTTCTTCTTCTTCTTCTTCCTCTATTCTTCTTCTTCTTCTTCTTCTTCTTCTTCTTCTTATAGTCTTCTTCTTCTTCTTCTTCTTCTTCTTCTTCTTCTTCTTCTCTAGTCTTCTTCTTCTTCTAACTTTCTTACTCCCAATTTTGCAGGTTTGATTCACTTCATGGAAGCAGCATTGATGGACTGCTAGTGTTTAGTTCTTGTTTTCATTTGTATTGATGAACAATGTGAAACTATGTATGTATATATGAATGAACTCCGTGAAACTATGTATGTATTGGATCTTTTAATACCCTATGTGTTCTGTTGCATTGATGGATTGCTAGATGCTGACACATGGGCTAGTTTGAGGTTGAAACTATATATATCATATATATCTTTTGGAAATGCAGGGATATAACAGAAAAATAGAAACAATGCAGCCTCTTTGCCGTCTACTACCGATGGGAAAGAGGCCACGTGGCAGCAAGCTGTGTAATCTAGGAGCTGACCCATTTGGTTACTTTGCCGTCTGTGGCAGACGACAAAGGCTATGGGAGTTTGCCGTCTATGGCGGAAGGCAAAGCTTTTTGGGTGGGGGGCTTGGCGCATATCGGCGTCGCCGATAGAGACGACAAAGGGGAGGGCATGTTTGCCGTCTGCTGGCAGACGACAAAGGCTGCCGTTAGCCACCTAACATGGCTAACGCCTGTTATTTGCCGTCCAACTTCTTTGCCGTCTTCCACCGACGGCAAAGGTTCTTTGTTGTTCGCTTTGAGGAAGAAGACGGCAAAGAACCTGTTTACCATAGCTTTCTTTGCCGAGCAGCTTTGCCGTCAGTGGCAGACGACAAAGAGGTTTGTCACCGCTTTTGGTTCCTTTGCCGTCTGCCATGGCAAATGGCAAAGAACCTGATTCCTGTAGTGAACTCTACTTTTCAACCTATGAACTATTGTTGGAAATATGCCCTAAAGGCAATAATATTGTATTATTATATTTCCATGTTGATAATTAAGAGTTTCTATTCTATGCTATAACTGCTATGATCCTGGAATGTGTGATTTAGTGGAAACTCATATGCATGTGTGGAATGATAAATGGTAAAACCTGATTCCTAATCTCGCCTCTAAGACTAGCTCAAGTGTTGTTAGTTATCGTGTTTTCTGGATCTTACGGTATCGTTAAGTGTAACGATAGTCCTAAACAACTTTGAGAATATGATGTTGGAAGAACAGTCATATTTAATGACCCAAACTTGTTTGTTATACTTTGAGATAAAATCATCACAAGTCAATCTTTATAACACGGAGAGTTAACGTATGCTTTAGTTCCTTAGATGATGAGAGTATCATAGTCACTTCACCGTATGATGGACTTTGGGGTTGCACAAATGTCATCTGTAACACAACAATCATAACGAAAACTTACAGGGGGCTAGATAGCTCAAGAGTGGGATTTGCTCGTCCAACGATGGAGAGATATTCTTAGGGTCCTCTCAGCGTGAGGGCATCCATCATCATTTGGCCAGACACAAGTGACTAGGCCACAGGTATATAGGAACATGTCAACAAGAAAGAAGAACAAAACCGGTAACGAGGAGACCGGTATTGTGAGCACGAGAATCATTCAAGAGGATACCGATATATCTCACCTCAGGTTTTGTAAAGTATCACAAAGCAAAGGGAATAACACATGATAATCAAAGATTCACTTGATTGTGATTCGTTTCTTTATAGGGATCAATATGGATGTCTATGTTTCTGTTATCTTGTAGGGTGATAAGCTTAAGGGAATCACGATCTGCTCGGTGTTAATGGATCAATAGTTATGATAAAATATTTATGAAATAGTTTTATTAATATAAGAAATAGTTTCAAGAGAAACCGAAAGCGTTCCAGGGTTACCGGAAGGGTTTCGGGGTTTATCAGCTAATACCAGGAATTGATATATAGGTGGCAAATGTTCCGGATATATTAAACTAATAATAAAAGGCCCTATTAATGATTAGGAGGATTTTATAATTATTATTTAAATATCCATAGGCCAAGGAAAATACTAAAAGGCCTATAGGGAAAAAAGGTTAATGGGACGATGAGGCCCATTCGATGGAGGCGCCCCCCTAGCTTCTTGGAGAAGCTAGGGGAGGCCGAATTGGAGGGGGATTCCCCCTCCTTGGCTGGTGCAAGGGGGAAGGAATCCCTCCCCCCTTGCAGCACCCGTCCACTCTCCTCCAACATATATATAGTAGAGGTTTTGGGCACTTTTGCATTCACAAGTTTTTTAGCATTCTCTAGTTCTCTAGTTCTAGTCTAGTTGATTAGTTCAGACCTAGATCTTATCCTATGTAGTCCTCATAATTAGAAGCTTAGTGTGGTTCTAGTATTCTCCTTCCAATTCTCCGCGTCAGTTAGCTCTAGACAGTGAAGCGCTACCGGGTCGTGAAGATAGTATGCTTGCCTACTTGGAGAGGTTGTGCTTCCGGTCTTCGGTTTGAGGGATCGTTCATGAATGGTTTGAGGGACTTCAATTATGATCTGAACCGACTCTTCTTCCGTTGCAACTCGGAGTTGGTAACGATCCGATCTAAACCGTTAATGCATCTTCATAGTGTCCCTGGTTTGATCGCAGGATAGTCTTTTTCTACTATGTTTCCCAACAACTATTATTTTAGATCACTTCCTAGTGTTAATTATTGCTTGTAGTTGGTTCTTTGATGTTTAATGGGTGAAATACTTGCATATTCAAATTGTTTTCCATGTCATTACCTCCACCGATCATGATCTATATGATGACTTGTGAGTAGCCCTTTATGGTCCTGGGAACTTGGGAGTAATATTTATGTGCAAGTGAATAGAGTTCAATGTCTTATGGTGTGGTGTGATTCTCTAGTGGTGATGTGCGAACATCGAGTGCATGTCACTTCACCTTTATGGGCCTAGATGATAGCATTGAGTTATTGGGTGGCTGGGGTGACAGATATTAGCAAATCCTAAATTTATGAACTATTTCATGAGGAATTGATGGGACCCTAGGATTTAATGTTGTGTTTATTTGTTGTCTTAATTACTCTTGTTGTATTTGCGGATGCTTGTGTTAAGAGTATAAGCATAAGTATGTATGTTGTTCAAGTGAGATAGTATATCAGCATAGGCTCCAACACACAATAAGTATCACGGCAATGAAAGTTAAACTGAATAGAACTAGGTGAAAACAACTTGATGGCATTTACAACGATATTGAGAATGACTTGATCCCTACAAGTAATACAACTTGCTACATCATTACACTTTTTGTGAGAATTACATTCTTGCAACTATTCTTATGATAAAACAAATAATCAAAACACATGGATACCTGTTTTCCTAGTCCATAGAACAACACACCACCTTATGCAGCCTAGACAAAACCACATTTATTCCATTTTTGTATTTCCCCGAAAAGGGAATTGGACTATATCACGAGACTCCATGAAGCGGCACAATAGCGGCCATCCATGTTCAGGAGTAGAAACTACAGGTCCATACATGGACCACTATGATGCTAATGCTATACTATTTTGATCAACATGTTGTTGGTGAAATGTGATCTTACTAGCGGTATACCAAAGACTTGATGGAAATATGCCCTAGAGGCAATAATAAAATGGTTACTATTATATTTCCTTAATCATGATAAAGGTTTATTATTCATGCTAGAATTGTATTGACCGGAAACTTAAATACATGTGTGGATACATAAACAAATACCATGTCCCTAGTGAGATTCTACTAGGCTAGCTCGTTGATCAAAGATGGTTAAGGTTTCCTAACCATAAACATGAGTTGTCATTTGATAACGGGAACACATCACTAAGAGAATGATGTGATGGACAAGACCCATCATTTAGCTTAGCATATGATCGTTCAGTTTATTGCTACTGCTTTCTTAATGTCAAATACATATTCCTTGGACCATGAGATCATGCAACTCTCGGATACTGGAGGAATACCTTGTGTTCTATCAAACGTCACAAGGTAACTGGGTGATCATAAAGATGCTCTGCAGGTATCTCCGAAGGTGTCTGTTGAGTTGGCGTGAATCGAGATTGGGATTTGTCACTCCGTGTATCAGAGAGGTATCTCTGGGCCCTCTCGGTAATACTGTTGGAAATATGCCCTAGAGGCAATAATAAAATGGTTATTATTATTTCCTGGTTCATGATAATTGTCTATTGTTCATGCTATAATTGTATTAACCGGAAACCGTAATACATGTGTGAATACATAGACAACAACATGTCCCTAGTGAGCCTCTAGTTGACTAGCTCATTGATCAATAGATGGTTATGGTTTCCTAACCATGGACATTGGGTGTTGTTGATAATGGGATCACATCATTAGGAGAATGATGTGATGGACAAGACCCAATCCTAAGAATAACACAAGATCGTGTAGTTCGTTTGCTAAGAGCTTTTCTAATGTCAAGTATCATTTCCTTAAACCATGAGATTGTGCAACTCCCGGATACCGTAGAAATGCTTTGGGTGTACCAAACGTCACAACGTAACCGAGTGACTATAAAAGGTACACTACAGGTATCTCCGAAAGTGTCTGTTGGGTTGGCACGAATCGAGACTGGGATTTGTCACTCAGTATGACGGAGAGGTATCTCTGGGCCCACTCGGTAATGCCTCATCATAATGAGCTCAATGTGACTAAACAGTTAGTCACGGGATCATGCATTACGGAATGAGTAAAGGGACTTGCCGGTAATGAGATTGAACGAGGTATTGGGATACCGACGATCGAATCTCGGGCAAGTAATATATCGATTGACAAAGGGAATTGTATACGGGATTGATTGAATCCCCGACATCGTGGTTAATCCGATGAGATCATCGTGGAACATGTTGGAGCCAACATGGGTATCCATATCCCACTATTGGTTATTGGCCGGAGAGATGTCTCGGTCATGTCTGCATGATTCCCGAACCCGTAGGGTCTACACACTTAAGGTTCGGTGACGCTAGAGTTGTTATGGGAAATATTATGTGGTTACCGAATGTTGTTCGGAGTCCCGGATGAGATCTCTGACATCACGAGGAGTTCCAAAATGTTCCGGAGATGAAGATTTATATATGGGAAGTCCTTATTTGGTCACTGGAAGTGTTCGGGGGTTTACAGGTATTGTACCGGGACCACCGAAGGGGTTCCGGGGGTCCACCGAGAGGGTCCATCTGCCACGGAGGGCCCTATGGGCTGAATATGGAGGGAAACCAGCCCTAGGTGGGCTGGGCACCAAACCCCCCTAGGGCCCATGCGCCGAGGGTTGGGGGAAACTCTAAAGGGGGCGCCCCCCTTGGCTTGGGGGGCAAGCCTCCCCCTTGGCCATCACCCCCCTCTAGATCCATCTGGAGTTGGCCGGCCCCACTCTCCCTGCCCCTATAAATAAAGGGAAGGTGGGAGGGCTGCCGCACCCTTCCCCTGGCGCAGCCCTCCCCCTCTCCAACACCATCTCCTCCTCCGTAGTGCTTGGCGAAGCCCTGCCGGAGAACTGCAAGCTCCACCACCACACTGTCATGATGCCGGAGCTCTCCCTCAACTTCTCCTCTCCCCTTGCTGGATCAAGAAGGAGGAGACGTCCCTAGGCTGTACGTGTGTTGAATGCGGAGGCACCGTATATTCGGTGTTAGATCGGATCTTCCCCGATTTGAATCGCCGCAAGTATGACTCCATCATCCGCGTTTTAGTGGCGCTTCCGCTTAGCGATCTTCAAAGGTATGAAGATGCACATCCTCTCTCTCTCTCTTGTTGCTAGAATCTCCTAGATTGATCTTGGTGATACGTAGGAAAATTTTGAATTATTGCTACGTTCCCCAACAAATACAACATCACAAGAAGCTTGCAAGCAAAGTGACTAAGGAGTTTATGAGATGACGTATTATGGAACGAGTAAAGAGACTTACCGGTAACGATACTGAACTAGGTATGGAGATATGAACGATCGAATCTCGGGCAAGTAACATAGTGACAGACAAAGGGAATTACGTATGTTGTCATAAAGGTTCGACCAATAAAGATCTTTCATAGAATATGTAGGAACCAATATGGGCATCTAGGTCCCACTATTGGTTATTGACCGGGGAGGTGTCTCTGTCATGTCTACATCATTCTTGAACCTGTAGGGTCCGCATGCTTAACGTTCGTTGATGATGTAGTATTATATGAGTTATGTGAGTTGGTGACCGAATGTTGTTCAGAGTTCCGGATGAGATCACGGATATGACGAGGAGCTCAAGAATGGTCTAGAGGTAAATATTGATATATAGGACGATACTATTTGGTCTCCAAAAAGGTTTTAGAATGCACCGGAGTTTTATCGGAGTACCGGAAGGGGTTTCGGGAGGCCATGGAGAGTTATTGGGCTTGTTGGGCCATTGAGGGAGAGCACACCAACCCCACATAGGGCTGGCACACCCCTCCTCATTACACGCGACCCTGGGGAAGGAAAGGGAGGAGGGCTAGCCCCTCCCGCCATCCCCTCCACATGAGAGAAAGGAAAGGGGCGGCCTCCCCTCCTACCTTCTCCCTGAGTGCTAGAAAGGAAAGGGGGAGGGCGCCTCCCCTCCAACCTTCTCCCTGAGTGCCAAGAAAGGAAAGGGGCGCACCTAGGGCAGACCACTAGGGCTGGCCACCGGCCCCTTTGGGGGCACCCTAGGGCTGCCTCCCCTCCCCCTCTCCACCTATATATATATATGAGAGGAGGGAGAGGGGTAACGCACACCATGATCCCCAAGCCGTGTGCGGTGCCCGTCTCCCTCTAGTTCTAGTTCCTCCTTCGTCCATGTCCGTTGTGCTTGGCGAAGCCCTGCGGATAGTTTCACCACCACCGTCACCACACCGTCGTGCTGCCGAAACTCATCTACTAATTCGCCTCTCTTGCTGAATCGAGAAGGCAAGGACGTCATCTAGCTAAACGTGTGCTAAATGCGGAGGTGTCATACGTTCGCTACTTGATCGGGACGGATCATGAAGGTGTATGACTACATCAACCGCGTTGATAAACGCTTCCGCTTAGTGATCTACAAGGGTATGTAGATGCTCCCCCCTCTTGTAGCTACGCTTCTCCATGGATAGATCTTGCGTGTGCATAGAATTTTTTTGTTTTCCATGCAATGTTCCCCAACAGTGGCATCTGAGCCAGGTCTATGCGTAGATGATATGCACGAGTAGAACACAAAAGAGTTGTGGGCGGTGATGGTCATACTGCCTACCACCAACGTCTTATTTTGATTCGGTGGCATTATGGGATGAAGCAACCCGGACCAACCTTACATGTCCACGCACATGAGACCGGTTCCACCGACTGACATGCAACTTGTTTTCAATAAAGGTGGCTGGCAAGTGTCTATTTCTCCTACCTTAGTTAAATCGAATTTGACTACGGCCGGTCCTTGAAGAAGGTTAAAACAACAAACTTGATAATCACCATTGTGGTTTTTGCATAGGTAAGAATGGTTCTTGCTAGTTGCCCGTAGCAGCCATGTAAAACTTGCAACAACAAAGTAGAGGACGTCTAACTTGTTTTTGTAGGGAATGTTGTGATGTGATATGGTCAAGACGTGATGTGATATACGTTATTGTACGATATGATCATGTTTTGTACAAAAGTAGGGCTCTCCTTTTGACCCCTTTACTTGTGCATGGGCAGTCAGAGCCACGCGCCGTGGCCACACATAATAGGGCAAAGGAGGGAAGCCGGAGAGAAGCCGAAGGCTCGAGACAAACAAGGCAACATCAAGGACCAAGGCCACAAAGTGCAGATGGACGAAGCAGGTTTCCCTGGAAAGGCCCTTGCCGGGGGCAACCTCAGCAGCCCCGGCAAGGCCCTTGCCGGGGCAGCTTGCCCACACCGGCAGAGCGAGCCACCCTTGAACCCACGGCCTCCAATGTCAACAACCATGTTGGACCAGAGGAGACACCTCCGTGGTGGCATGCAGATCTTTGTGAAGACATAGAATGCTCAAGATCAGATGGGGGTTGAGAGGCAACAATCCTCACTGAAGACCCTTACCGAAGAAATCCACAAGACCCACCGGCAAGATCCTTGCCGGGGATGCCAGCGCGCCATGGCAAGACCCTTGCCGGGCCACCCGGCAGGACCCTTGCCGGGCCACCCGACAAGACCCTTGCCAGAGGTGACAGCAGGGCCACTGCCAAGCCTGCACCAACCAACTCCCCGCCGCCGTTCGCATGCAGCTGCTAGGCTGCTAGCCCAACCAGCTGGGCAAGCACCTGCGTGGCAACATGAAGCTTCCAGGCCAACTCAGCACGCACCTGCGTGGCGGCATGCAGATCTTCGTGGAGGCTCCATCACCACACCACCTCAGCTGCTTGCCTGCCTACATGGCACCGCATGCATCGCTGGCCAGGGCATGTGTTGAAGCGAGGAGGAGCGGCGACGGATGGGACGGGCCTCGCTCCCATCCCTGATAAAGTGAGGGACACCTAAGCCATGCATTAAATGCATCTTGCCCTGTAATATGGGCGATAAGCTCGCAACACTATAGGCTCTTTCCACCTCCTGTGTGCCACTGTGGCAGCCCCTTACGCCTATAAAAGGAGGCCCATGGCATACAGGAAAAGTATTCGGCTCTTTCGAACCACACAACACCCGTAGCTAGTTCGAGAGCTCAAGAACACTCAATACATCCGCCAAGCAGGACTAGGATTTTACGCATCCTCGCGGCCCGAACCTGGGTAAACAATCCTCGTGCCAATTTCTAATCCTGCTCTTCTCACAACCCCGCGCCCCGCAACCGTAGTAGGGATTCTCATGATCCCATAGGTGTCGTTTCCCACCGACATCTTTGGCGCGCCAGTTAGGGGGCGCAATTGTGAGAATCTGGTCTGGTAGTTGGCCTAGCAGTTTTTCATCGCCATGACTCCCGCGAAGAAGGCGGCCAAGAGAGCAACGTTGCCTGCGAGCGCAAGGGACGCCAGGGCAGCGACGAGAAAGCTAAGTCATACCAACCTTTAAACTCTTCTCCGTAATATGAGGTTATCGTCCTCGGAGATTCAGCCTATGTATGGAAAACCTGAACGCAAAGCCCCCCCCCCGCGATTGGCAACGCCTTTGTTCTGTTTTGAGTCTGCTCAATAGTTCAAGCTGCCGCGTCCAGACCGGCAGGGTAGCCTTCCGCCGTCAGCAATGCTCTCGACTCTGACTCGAGTCAAACTCGATAGATCGAGCGGCCGCGTTGAGGGCGGTAAGGTGGTTTGCCCGGCAGCAAGCACACCCGGCAGGCTAATGGGGATCCGTCCTCAGGATGCCGCCCTGGGTTTACGCGCCGGTAAGCCTACCCAGTTAGGGTAGGGTGGACATACAAAGGAAAATCGAACAGGGAAATACCATGCAAAATGTCGGGAGTACTGCAGAGTTATATTACATAAATTGTCGCCGCAGTTCTAACTAAAGATAGCAATTGTCTTGGTCATGAACTTGCAGCGGCGGTAAGGAATGGGGTGCCTAGTCCTGGCGTTGGCCCTCCAACCTCCTGATTTTGTCGATGCGGCTGAGGATGGGCTTGATACGCTCATTGAGCACCGCGATGTCAGCATCCTCCGGCAAGCTCTTCAGCGCAGCTTCGAAGTCGAGGTCAGGATGCCAATGCGCTATCTTGGCAAGCTCCCTGGTCATGACACCCCGGCAAAGCATCCAGGACTCCTTGGCCAGGGAGGCCGTCCGGTCGGAATGAAGCCACTCCAGAGCGCCGACGACCCTTTCAAAGTACAGGGTTAGGTTGGCGTTGGGGCTCAGGCTCGTCTCCGGGGCATACCTCATGTTTGGCATCCCCATGATGCCCAGCTGCGTAGCGGCCGATTCCGCAACAGCGGCGAGGCGTTCAAGCCAACGCTTCTCGCCCGCGACGTGGTCCTTGAGGTTGGCGGTCTCGTTCATCCGCAGCTGCTTCTCGGTCTCCAGCTCGTTGGTCAAGATCCCCTCTCGGGCTTTGGCCTCCGACATCATCTTCTCGAGATCCCCTAGCTTCATCTTGAGGTCTCTGATGGAGTTGTTGGCTTCGGAGAGTTCTCCGGCCTTGCTGACGAACGCGCCCTGCTCCTCCACCAGGGCGCCGTTGAGCATGTCCTTCTCCGTGGACAGCTTCAAGGCTTGCTCCTCCAGCTCCTTCGCCTTGCCGGCGTGAACTAGAGCATGGGCATTGAGTGCTTCCTGATGCCTCTGCTCCAGCTCTTGGGTCCGCCGCACGATGAGCTTGTCCACCTCTTCGTCCTTGCCGTGGAGCGTGGCGGCAAGCTTCTCCTCGCGCTCGGCAAGATCCTCCTCCTGGGAGTTCAGTGCGGCCTCGCACTGGGTCCGGGCGGCTTCGGCTTCGGCGGCCAAGTTCTTCGCCGCCTCTTGGGCCTTCTCGATGTCGGCCAGCTTCAGGGTGAGCTCCACGTCACGCTTGGCCAGCTCGCCCTGGGCGGCCTTCAGCTCGTCCTGAGCCTGGCGGAACCGATCCCGCGCCTCGGCGACGCGCCCCTCGAAGTCCACCTCCGCCTTCTCCACCACTGCCGTCCTGGACTTGGCCTTGTCCAAACGAGCGCTGTGGAGCGCCTGGAGCTTCCGGAAGCTTGCACCCATGGCCTGGAGCAGCCATTCCTCCTAGGAGCCGTCGGCACCAACGCCCGGCTCATCGACGACCTCGAGCCTGGCAGCGGCAAGCACCTCCTCGTAGAACACCTCTACCTCAAGGGGAGCCCTGGCGCTTGACGCGCCTAGGAGGTGGACGAGGAGGTCGTCGCTCACCCTCAAGTACCTGCCGGAGCCAGAGGCAGCAGAGGAGGAGGGTAGGTCGTCAAACGCCACCTCCTCGGTAGCGGCCTTGCCGGCTTCCCCGGCAGGCCCCTTGTCTGGTTCTTCGGCCGGCTCCTTGGCGGCGTCCTCAACAGCGCCCTCGGCGCTCTCCTTGGCAGCGATCTTCTCGGCCTGCACTGCGGCATCCGCGGCGACGTCCTTGATGACGGTGTCGACGTCCTCTGAGTCTATCGAGAAGGGGTCTGGATGCCAAGAAGGAGACAGGGTGGGACCAAGATCAAAAGCCAGTAAGGAAAAGAAGAAAGAAAGAACGCAAGCGGAAATGGAGAGCGAGTGGCTTACCTGTGCCGGGCCGAGAGGCGGAAGTCCCTTCTCCACCGAGGTTTAGTGTCGAGGCGAAGCCACCGTCGCACGTGTTCTCCTCCTCCTCCTCCGTGTGCATGGCCTCGGCCTTGGTGCCCTTGCCGAGGATGCCCCTCGGGGAGGCGTGGTCGACGGGGGCGGCACGATGGGAGAAGCCCTCTGCGGATCCCCTTGGTGTTGCTCCCCTCCTACATCCACGGCAGGGTCAGTACCAAAGCGTCGTGCATTGCGCACGATTGACAAAGGATGGGTGGTGGACTCACGCTGGGGGCTGGGCTGGGAGCTGCTGTCTGGGCTGCTCAATACCACCAGCTGCGTGCTGGAGGTGCCTACCGGGGGCTGGCCACTCGTCGAAATCCTGGCCCTCTTCACCCTCTGGGCCAGCGTCTCCACGTCCCTGCAAGATAAGGATAATTCAGAATGGGCGGCACCATTGGAGGAAAAAAGAGAGGGCAGGGAGAAAGGAGAGCTTACTCTTCCTCCTCCTCCTCCTCCTCCTCTGCTGTTTTCCTCTTCCTCTCCGGGCTAAGGGGCCCACAGTCAAACGCGATCCCCGTGCCAATGTTTGCCGGCAAAGGGGGAGGCGATGGCGTTCGGGCACGCTTGGACGACGAAGAAGCAGATGCCCTCTTCTTCGATGCCACGGCCTTCGCCGCTTTCTTCGTCGCCACCGCCCTCGTCTGGCGCACAGGCGCCTCCTGGGCCTATCGCAGCTGCGTGGCCTGGTCGGGGCGGACCGGCTCGCCGGAGGTGGCCCGCCGCAGGACCCGCCTTTTTCTGGCGATTGGAGGGTCGATGGTCACGGTCCTCTCCCCCTCGCCCTCCCCCTCCGATGACCCATCGGTTGCGTCCTCGACGAGGGGAGCCCCGATGCTGGCGCCGCTGGCCTCCCCAGCGGTTGCTGCCCACCGGGTGAGCTCCTCTTCCTCTGCCTCCGCCGAGGCCTTGTCCGCCATGCCGCCGGTGCTGCCAGCCTTCTCGACGAGCTTTGCCTCCTCCGCGGCAAGCCTCGTCTCCTCCACCCTGGCGGCGATGTAGTCCATCTCCGCCAGAGAGGTGGCCTGGATAAGCTGCGGCTCGGCGGTGACGTACACCTCATGCAAGGTGTTGAAGAACTCCTGCACCTTGAGCTCGTCTGGCTCGACCCAGTTCGGGTCAAGGCTATGCGCGTTGAAAAGCGGCATCATGGCAATGATCTCGGACCGGCGAGACTTGTTGCTCAGCGGGACCACTCCCGTCGGCAACTTGAAAACGGGCTCCTTGGCAATCTTGCCGGCCTTCGCGGCAGCCCCTGCGACCTTGCCGGACCACTCGACCTCGCCTTCATCACTAACCTCAAGCTGGAAGATCCATTGGCAGAGATGGGCGTGCCTCAGCATCGTCAGGTTGTTGTCGAGGCCGGAGCGGAGCCTCATGATGTCGGCGGCGTTTACAAAAAGCTAGGGCGGCCTCCCCTTGTCATGCAAGGGAGCAATTCGGCAGCGGATGAAGTCCGCCCCGATCATCTCGACGGTGAGCCCGGCCTGGGTAAGCCGAAGAATCCTGGTGGTGGTGATTGTGAGCTTCGTGTCGTCAGCATCGACGTCGCCCCAATCGCTTCCACGGACCGGCGGCTCCTGGCGAACCTCACAGAATGCTGCCGGGTCCTTCTCCTCAATCCTGCACCACTGGCCCCGCCATTCTTCCCACCTCTCCTTCGTGGCGCCCTCTGGGTACGCCCCCTTGGCCCTCGGGATCCAGGCGACGTAGCCAGAGAGATGGCGCCCCCTTTTTGGATCCGAGGGGAAAAGTAATGGCGGAAGAGCGCCGTGTTTGGGTGCACCCCGGCGAAGCCCTCGCAGAGGTGTGCGAAGAGAGCCATGCACGCCACGACATTCGGGGTGAAGTCCAGAAGGCGGAAGCTGTAGGTGTGCATGATATCCTTGAAGAAATCAGAAAAGGGGGGACAGAGCCTACAGGAGAAGTAGTCGACGAAGAAGAGGTACCGATTTGGGGAAGCCCCGGTGCTGGCGGGGATGACGTGCGTGGCTGGATGCCCTGTCTTCTCTCCTCCCGTCTTCACCCCCCACAAATCCTTGAACATCTCCTGGAGCTCGGACACGTCGACCGTCAAGGCGAAGTAGGTGAACTGCGCCCATCGCGCCACCAGCTCGCTCTCCGGCTGCTCCGTCGCTCCGGGGTCTTTTGCCACTCCTTTGCTTTTGGTGGACTTGGGCGCCATGGCAGCTGCGAGAAGCGAGAAAGCAGAGGATGGCGGAAGCACGGCGGTGATGGACAAAGGGAGAGGATCTCGAGAAGAAGGAAGAAAGGGGGCGGCGGTTCTGAGATTGGTGAAGGCACAAGGAGGGTAAAGTGAGGAGCGTGCCCGCGGCTATTCCTTTTTACAGGGAAGGCGCGGGCCGCCTCCTTTCCCATTAACTGCGATACAACGGATGCATGCGAGAACTGTCCCACGCACGCCTCCCACGTCATGCACGTGACCCCTACATCGCACGGTCAACGTGAGTCGTGGGGAAGCGCAGCGAACGGGCGATTTAGCGGTAAATCCACCCCCTGCCTCACAAGACTGTTTCGGGCTGGCCCAACAACATGTCGCGCTTATGTATGGCCTAGGCCCGGGGCTCTGCCGGTGTATAAAAGTAGGGGCTCTCCTTTTGACCCCTTTACTTGTGTGCAGGCGGTCGAGGCCTGCCGTGGCCACACATAGCAGGGCAAAGGAGGGAAGCCGGAGAGAAGCCGAAGGCTCAAGACAAACAAGGCAACATCAAGGACCCTTGCCGGGCCACCCGGCAGGACCCTTGCCGGGCCACCCGACAAGACCCTTGCCAGAGGCGACTGCAGGGCCACTGCCAGGCCCGCACCAACCAACTCCCCGCCACCGTTCACATGCAGCTGCCAGCCCAACCAGCTGGGCAGGCACCTGCGTGGCAACATGCAGCTTGCAGGCCAACTCAACACGCACCTGGGTGGTGCTACCTCTTGAGCACTGCGTTGGATTTCCCCAAAGAGGAGAGGATGATGCAGCAAAGTAGCATAAGTATTTCCCTCAGTTTTTGAGAACCAAGGTATCAATCCAGTAGGAGACCACGCACAAGTCCCTCGTACCTACACAAAACGATAGCAACTCGCAACCAACGCGATTTGGGGTTGTCAATCCCTTCATGGTCACTTATGATAGTGAGATCTGATAGAGATGATAAATAATATTTTTAGTATTTTTGATAGATAGATGCAAAGTAAAAAGTAAAAGCAAAGTAAAAACAAAGCAGGTAAATAAAGTGATAGAGATTGATATGATGAGAATAGACCCGGGGGTCATAGGTTTCACTAGTGGCTTCTCTCAATAGCATAGATATTCTACGGTTGGTGAACAAATTACTGTTGAGCAATTGACAGAATTGAGCATAGTTATGAGTATATCTAGGCAATGATCATGTATATAGGCATCACGTCCAAAACAAGTAGATCGAAACGATTCTGCATCTACTACTATTACTCCACTCATCGACCGCTATCCAGCATGCATCTAGAGTATTAAGTTAAAAACAGAGTAACACCTTAAGCAAGATGACATGATCTAGAGGGATAAATTCATGCAATATGATAAAAAACCCATCTTGTTATCCTCGATGGCAACGATACAATACGTGCCTTGCAACTCTTTCTGCACTGAGTAAGGACACCGCAAGATTGAACCCAAAGCAAAGCACTTCTCCCATTGCAAGAACTACCAATCTAGTTGGCCAAACCAAAAAGGATAATTCGAAGAGACTTGCAAAGATAAACCAATCATACATAAAAGAATTCAGAGAAGAATCAAATATTTTCCATAGATAATACTGGATCATAAACCCACAATTCATCGGTCTCAACAAACACACTGCAAAAAGAAGATTACATCGAATTGATCTCCACGAGAGAGGGGGCGAACATTGTATTGAGATGCAAAAAGAGAGAAGAAGCCATCTAGCTACTAGCTATGGACCAGAAGGTCTGAAGTAAACTACTCACACTTCATCGGAGGGGCTATGGTGATGATGTAGAAGCCCTCCGTGGTAGATGCCCCCTCCGGCGGAGCTCCGGAACAAGCCCCAAGATGGGATCTCGTGGATACAGAAGGTTGCGGCGGTGGAATTAGGTTTTTGGCTCCTTTTCTAATCGTTTGGGGATACATAGGTATATATAGGAGGAAGGAGTACATCCGTGGAGCGTCAGGGGGCCCACGAGGTAGGGGGCGCGCCCAAGGGGGTGCCCTCCACCCTTGTGACCGCCTCTGGCACTTCTTGGAGTAGGGTCCAAGTCTCCTGGATCACGTTCGGTTGGAAAATCACGTTCCCGAAGGTTTCATTCCGTTTGAACTCCGTTTGATATTCCGTTTCTTCGAAACACTGAAATAGGCAAAACAGTAATTCTGGGCTGGGCCTCCGGTTAATAGGTTAGTCCCAAAAATAATATAAAAATCGAAAATAAAGCCCAATATAGTCCAAAACAGTAGATAAAGTAGCATGGAGCAATAAAAAATTATAGATACGTTGGAGACATATCAAGCATCCCCAAGCTTAATTCCTGCTCGTCCACGAGTAGGTAAATGATAAAAAAGAATTTTTGATGCGGAGTGATACTTTTGCATAATTTCAATGTAAATCTTCTTAATTGTGATATGAATATTCAGATCCGAAAGATTGAAGACAAAATTTCATATTGACACAAAAATAATAATACTTCAAGCATACTAATCAAAGCAATCATGTCTTCTCAAAATAACATGGCAAAAGAAAGTTCATCCCTACAAAATCATATAGTTAGGCTATGCTTCATTTTCGTCACACAAAGATGTTCCCAACTTCTATACCCCCGATGAAAGCCAAGCAATTGTTTCATACTTTAATAATCTCAAACTTTTTCAACCTTCACGCAATACATGAGCGTGAGCCATGGATATAGCACTATGGGTGGAATAGAATATGATGATAGGGATTGTGTGGAGAAGACAAAAAAGGAGAAAGTCTCACATTGACGAGGCTAATCAACGGGCTATGGAGATGCCCATCAATTGATGTCAACATGAGGAGTAGGGATTGCCATGCAACGGATGCACTAGAGCTATGAATGCTCAACAAAAGAAAACTAGTGGGTGTGCATCCAACTCGCTTGCTCACGAAGACCTAGGGCATTTGAGGAAGCCCATCATAGGAATATAAAAGCCAAATTCTATAATGAAAAATTCCCACTAGTATGAAAAGGACAACTTTATGAGACTCATTACATGAGGAACAAGGTGCTACTTTGAAGCACAATATATGAGACTTACTACATGAAGAACAAGGTGCTACTTTGAAGCACAAGTGTGGAAAAAGAGATAGTAGCATTGCCCCTTTTTTTATATATATTTTTGGGCCTTTCTTTTTTTTTCTTTTGGCCTTTCTCTTTTTTTTTGGGCAATGCTCTAATAATGATGATCATCACACTTCTATTGATTACAACATAAGGATTACAACTCGAAACTTAGTACAAGATATGACTCTATATGAATGCCTCCGGCGGTGTACCGGGATGGTGCAATGAATCAAGAGTGACATGTATGGAAAATAATGCATGGTGGCTTTGCCACAAATACGACGTCAACTACATGATCATGCAATGGCAATATGACAAAAGTAATGAATGTCATGATGATGATGATGGAAGTTGCATGGCAATATATCTCGGAATGGCTATGGAAATGCCATGGTAGGTAGGTATGGTGGCTGTTTTGAGGAAGATATAAGGAGGTTTATGTGTGATAGAGCGAATCGTATCATGGGGTTTGGATGCACCGGCGAAGTTTGCACCAAATCTCAAGGTGAGAAAGGGCAATGCACGGTACCGAAGAGGCTAGCAAAGGCGGAAAGGTGAGAGTGCGTATAATCCATGGACTCAACATTAGTCAAAAGAACTCATATACTTATTGCAAAAATTTAGAAGTCATCAAAATCAAGTACTACGCATGCTCCTAGGGGATAGATTGGTAGGAAAAGACCATCGCTCGTCCCCGATCGCCACTCATAAGGATGCACAAGCCGGTACACTTCATGTTTCAAATTTGTTACACAACTTTAACCATACGTGCATGCTACGGGACTTGCAAACTTCAACACAAGTATTTCTCAAATTCATAATCACCCAACTAGCACGACTTTGATATTATCACCTCCATATCTCAAAACAATTATCAAGCATCAAACTTATCTTAGTATTCAACGCACTCAAAAGAAAGTTTCACATATCTTGAACACCAAGTATATTAACATTAAGCAAATTACCATGCTATTAACGACTCTCAAAATAATCTATGTGAAGCATGAGAGATCAATAGTTTCTTTAAAACAAATCCACCACCGTGCTCTAAAAGATATAAGGGAAGCACTAGAGCAAAAATTATCATGCTCAAAAGATATAAGTGAAGCACTATGAGCAAAACTATCAAGCTCAAAAGATATAAGTGAAGCACATAGTGTATTCTAACAAATTCCAATTCATATATGGCTCTCTCAAAAGATGTGTACAGCAAGGATGATTGTGGTAGACTAACAAGCAAAGACACAAATAATACAAGACGCTCCAAGCAAAACACATATCATGTGGTGAATAAAAATATAGCTCCAAGTTAATTACCGATGGAAGTGGACGAAAGAGGGGATGCCTTCCGGGGCATCCCCAAGCTTTGACTTTTTGTTGTCCTTGGATTATCTTGGGGGTGCCATGGGAATCCCCAAGCTTAGGCTCTTGCCACTCCTTGTTCCATAATCCATCAAAAGAATTCACCCAAAACTTGAAAACTTCACAACACAAAACTCAACAGAAATCTCGTGAGCTCCGTTAGAGAAAGAAAACAAAAGACTACTTCAAGGTACTGTAATGAACTCTTTATTTATTTATATTGGTGTTAAACCTACTGTATTCCAACTTCTCTATGGTTTATAAACTATTTTACTAGCCATAGATTCATCAAAATAAGCAAACAACACACGTAAAACAGAATCTGTCAAAAACAGAACAGTCTGTAGCAATCTGTAACTAACGCAAACTTCTGGAACCCAAAAAATTCTACCAAAATAGGAAGTCCTGAAAAATTTGTGTATTGAACAGCAGAAAAAAGAATCAACGCAAAAGCACATTCCTGTGATTTAACAAAAATATATTCGTGCGTGCAAAGTTTCTGTTTTTCAGCAGAATCAAATCAAATATCATCGTAGGTTATCCTATAGGTTCTACTTGGCACAAACACTAATTAAAACATAAAACCACATCTAAACAGAAGGTAGATGGATTATTTATTCCAAAACAGAAGCAAAAACAAAAAACACAAAATAAAATTGGGTTGCCTCCCAACAAGCGCTATCGTTTAACGCCCCTAGCTAGGCATAAAAGCAAGGATAGATCTAGGTATTGCCATCTTTGGTAGGGAATCCATAAGTGGCTCTCATGATAGATTCATATGGTAATTTTATTTTCTTTCTAGGGAAGTTTTCCATACCCTTATTTAAGGGAAATTGTAATCTAATATTCCCTTCCTTCATATCAATAATTGCACCAATCGTTCTAAGGAAAGGTCTACCAAGAATAATAGGACATGAAGGATTGCAATCTATATCAAGAACGATAAAATCTACGGCACATAATTCATATTTTCAACAATAAGAACATCATTAATTCTTCCCATAGGCTTTTTAATAGTGGAATTCGCAAGATGCAAGTTTAGAGAGCAATCATCAAAATCACGGAAATCTAGCAAATCACATAAAGTTTTGGGGATAGTAGAGACACTAGCACCCAGATCACACAAAGCATGAAACTCAAAATCTTTAATTTTAATTTTAATAGTAGGTTCCCACTCATCATGGAGTTTTCTAGGGATAGAAACTTTCAACTCAAATTTTCCTTCATAAGATTGCATCAAAGCATCAACAATATGTTCGGTAAAGGCTTTATTTTGACTATAAGCATGAGGAGAATCTAGCACGGATTGCAACAAGGAAATACAACCAATCAAAGAGCAATTTTCATAATTAAATTCCTTGAGATCCAAAATAGTGGGTTTAGCAACATCTCGGTTTTTATTTATTTCAATCCCACTTTCATCAATTTCATCATCAAGATCTAGAAACTCCGAATTCTTAGAACGCCTTCTAGGTAAAGGAAGATCATATTCAGATTCATCAAGTTTCATATTGCAAAACAAAGATTTAATAGGGGACACATCAATAACTTTTAGATCTTCATCTTGATTTTCTTAGGAATTCGGTTTAGCGTCCATCTTATTGACTAAGGTAGCTTGCATATCCGAAATTTCAGCGGTCATCTTTTCAAGACGAGCAATTTGGGCGCTTATACCATAAACTTCTTTAGACATATCATCAAGTTCTTTATTCATATAGCTCATAAAACTTTTTTGTTCCTTAAGTTCATTTCTAAAGAAATTATTGTGCTCAAATTGCAAAACCATAAACTTTCTGACATTGCTTTCGATCTCCTCTAGCCTTTTAAGGTGAAGGTCACCAAATCTAGGTAGAGCCATCGCAACAAATAAGCAAACTAACACACGAACAAGCAGAAAGGCAACGGGAAAAAGGCAAACGGGAAAGAGAGGAGGAGATTGGGAAAGAGAGGGCAAATAAAACGGCAAGGGTGAAGTGGGGGAGAGGAAAACGAGAGGCAAATGGCAAATAATGTAATGCGAGAGATAGGGATTGCGATGGGTACTTGGTATGGTTGACTTGCTTGCGTGAGCCTTCCCGGCAACGGCACCAGAAATTCTTCTTGCTACCTCTTGAGCACTGCATTCGATTTCCCCGAAGAGGATAGGATGATGCAGCAAAGTAGCGTAAGTATTTCCCTCAGTTTTTTAGAACCAAGGTATCAATCCAGTAGGAGACCACGCACAAGTCCCTCGTACCTACACAAAACAATAGCAACTCGCAACTAACACGATTAAGGGTTGTCAATCCCTTCACGGTCACTTATGGTAGTGAGATCTGATAGAGATGATCAATAATATTTTTGGTATTTTTGATAGATAGATGCAAAGTAAAAAGTAAAAGCAAAGTAAAAACAAAGCAGGTAAATAAAGTGATAGAGATTGATATGATGAGAATAGACCAGGGGGTCATAGGTTTCACTAGTGGCTTCTCTCAATAGCATAGATATTTTACGGTGGGTGAAAAAATTACTGTTGAGCAATTGACAGAATTGAGCATATTTATGAGTATATCTAGGCAATGATCATGTATATAGGCATCACGTCCAAAACAAGTAGATCAAAACGATTCTGCATCTACTACTATTACTCCACTCATCGACCGCTATCCAGCATGCATCTAGAGTATTAAGTTAAAAACAGAGTAACACCTTAAGCAAGATGACATGATGTAGTGGGAGTTTATTAGTAATTTGATTAATTGAACTAAAATTATCATGAACTTAGTCTTAATAGTTTTTGCATATCTATGTTGTAGATCAATGGCCAGTGCTACCGTTCCCTTGAATTTTAGATTGTTCCTAGAGAAAGCTAAGATGAAATATGATGGTAGCAACTACACGGACTGGGCCGTAACTGGAGGATTATCCTCATTGCTGCACAGAAGAATTATGTCCTTGATACACTGCTAGGTGACAGACCTGCTACCGGAGCTACTGCAGATGTTATGAACGTCTGGCAGGCTCGATCCGATGACTACTCAATAGTTTAGTGTGCCATGCTTTACGGCTTAGAACCGGGACTACAAAGAAGTTTAAACGCCACGGAGCATATGAGATGTTCCAAGAGATGAAATTGATATTTCAAGCTAATGCCCGGGTTGAGAGATATGAAGTCTCCAGCAAGTTCTATAGTTGTAAGATGGAGGAGAACAGTTATGTCAGTGAACACATACTCAAAATGTGTGGGTATCATAACCACTTGACTCAACTGGGAATTAATCTTCCAATTGAGAGTGTTATTGACAGAGTTTCAGCCACTGCCACCTAGCTACAAAGGTTTCATGATGAACTATAATATGCAAGGGATGACAAAAACGATTCCTGAGCTCTTTGTAATTCTGAAATCGATGGAGGTAGAAATCAAGAAGGAACATCAAGTGTTGATGGTTAACAAGACCACTAGTTTAAGGAAAAAAGGCAAGGGAAAGAAAGGGAACTTCAAGAAGAATGGCAAGCAAGTTGCTGCTACCGTGACCCAAGCCCGAAACTAAGTGCTTCTACTGCAAAGGGGGGTCACTGGAAGCGAAACTGCCCCAAATACTTGGCAGATAAGAAGGATGGCAAAATGAACAAAGGTATATTTGATATACATGTTATTGACGTGTACCTTACTAATGCTCGTAGTAGCACCTGGGTATTTGATACTGGTTCGGTTGCTCATATTTGTAACTCAAAATAGGATCTATGGAATAAACGAAGATTGGCTAAGTACGAGGTAACGATGCCCGTCGGGAATGGTTCCAAGGACGATGTGATCGCCGTCGCCACACTACCTCTACATCTACCTTTGGGATTAGTTTAAAACCTCAATAATTATTATTTGGTGCCTGCGTTGAGCATGAACATTATATATGGATCTTGTTTATTGCGAGGCGGTTATTCATTTAAGTCAGAGAATAATGGTTGTTCTATTTATATGAGTAATATCTTTTATGGTCATGCACCTTTGATGAATGGTCTATTCTTGTTGAATCTCGATCGTAGTGATACACATATTCATAATATTGATGCCAAAAGATGCAAAGTTGATAATGATAGTGCAACATACTTGTGGCACTGCCGTTTAGGTCATATTGGTGTAAAACGCTTGAAGAAACTCCATGCGGATGGACTTTTGGAATCACTTGATTATGAATCATTTGATACTTGTGAACCATGCCTCATGGGTAAGATGACTAAAACTCTGTTCTCTCTAGAACAATGGAGCAGCTAATGACCTATTGAAAATAATACATACCAATGTATGCGGTCCAATGAATGTTGAAGCATGCGGCGGGTATTGTTATTTTCTAACCTTCACAAATGTTTTGAGTAGGTACGGGTATATCTACTTAATGAAACACAAGTCTGAAACATTTGAAAAGTTCAAAGAATTTCAGAGTGAAGTAGAGAATCATTGTAAGAAGAAAATAAAATTTTTATGATCTGATCGTGGGGCCGAATATTTGAGTTACGAGTTTAGCCTTCATTTAAAACAATGTGGAATTGTTTCACAACTCACGCCACCTGGAACACCACATCGTAATGGTGTGTCCGAACGTCGTAACCGTACTTTATTAGATATTGTGCAATCTATGATGTTTCTTACTGATTTACCTGTATTATTTTGGGGTTATGCATTAGAGACAGCCGCATTCACATTAAATAGGGAACCATCTAAATCTGTTGAGATGACACCATATGAACTGTGGTTTGGCAAGAAACCTAAGTTGTCGTTTCTTAAATTTAGGGATGCGGCACGTATGTCAAAAGTCTTCAGCCTGATAAGCTCGAACCCAAATTGGAGAAGTGCGTCTTCATAGGATACCCAAAATAAACTATTGGGTACACCTTCTACCACAGATCCAAAGGCAAGATCTTTGTTGCCAAGAATGTGTCCTTTCTAGAGAAGGAGTTTCTCTCGAAAGAAGTGTGTAGGAGGAAAGTAGAACTCGATGAGGTAATTGTACCTTCTCTCGAATTGGAAAGTAGAACACCAGAGGAAACCGTTCCCTTGATGCTTACACCAACTAGAGAGGAAGCTAATGATGATGATCATGAAACTTTGGATCAAGTTAGTACTGGACCTCGTAGGTCGACCAGAACACATTCCGCACCAGAGTGGTACGGTAATCCTGTCATGTAAGTCATGTTATTAGACCACGGCGAACCTACAAACTATGAAGAAGCTATGATGAGCCCAGATTCTGATAAATGGCTCGAGGCCATGAAATCTGAGATCAGATCCTTGTATGAGAACAAAGTGTGGACTTTGGTGGACTTGCCCGATGATCGGCAAGCCATTGAGAATAAATGGATCTTCAAGAAGAAGACGAACGATTATGGTAATGTCACCGTCTACAAAGCTCGACTTGTCACAAAAGGTTTTTGACAAGTTCAAGGGGTTGACTACGATGAGACTTTCTCACCCGTAGCTATGCTTAAGTCTGTCCGAATCATGTTAGCAATTGCCGCTTTTTATGATTATGAAAGCTGGCAAATGGACGCCAAAATTGCATTCTGATGTCTACTACACAACCTTCTTATTGTAGACGTTGTTGGGCCTCCAAGTGCAGAGGTTTGTAGGATAGTAGCAAATTTCCCTCAAGTGGATGACCTAAGGTTTATCAATCCGTGGGAGGCGTAGGATGAAGATGGTCTCTCTCAAGCAACCCTGCAACCAAATAACAAAGAGTCTCTTGTGTCCCCAACACACCCAATACAATGGTAAATTGTATAGGTGCACTAGTTCGGCGAAGAGATGGTGATACAAGTGCAATATGAATGGTAGATATAGGTTTTTGTAATCTGAAAATATAAAAACAGCAAGGTAACTAATGATAAAAGTGACCATAAACGGTATTGCAATGGTAGGAAACAAGGCCTAAGGTTCATACTTTCACTAGTGCAAGTGCTCTCAACAATAATAACATAATTGGATCATATAAATATCCCTCAACATGCAACAAAGAGTCACTCCAAAGCCACTAATAGCAGAGAACAAACGAATAGATTATGGTAGGGTACGAGACCACCTCAAAGTTATCCTTCCTGTTCTATCTATTCAAGAGTCCGTAGTAAAATAACATGAAGCTATTCTTTCCATTCAATCTATCATAGAGTTCATACTAGAATAACACCTTAAGACACAAATCAACCAAAACCCTAATGTCACCTAGATACCCCATTGTCACCTCAAGTATCCGTGGGCATGATTATACGATATGCATCACACAATCACAGATTCATCTATCCAACCAACACAAAGTACTTCAAAGAGTGCCCCAAAGTTTCTACCGGAGAGTCCAGACGAAAACGTGTGCCAACCCTTATGCATAGGTTCATGGGCGGAACCTGCAAGTTGCTCACCAAAACATACATCAAGTGGATCACGTGATATCCCATTGTCACCACAGATAAGCACGACAAGACATACATCAAGTGTTCTCAAATCCTTAAAGACTCAATCCGATAAGATAACTTCAAAGGGAAAACTCAATTCATCACAAGAGAGTAGAGGGGGAGAAACATCATAAGATCCAACTATAATAGCAAAGCTCGCGATACATCAAGATCCTGCCATAGAGAGAACACGAGAGAGAGAGAGAGAGAGAGAGAGAGAGAGATCAACCACATAGCTACTAGTACATACCCTCAGCCTCGAGGGTGAACTAGTCCCTCCTCATCATGGAGAGCACCGGGATGATGAAGATGGCCACTGGTGAGGGATCCCCCCTCCGGCAGGGTGCCGGAACGGGCTCCCGAGAGGTTTTTGGTGGCTATAGAGGCTTGCGGCGGCGGAACTCCCGATCTATCTTCGTCTTCAATGGTTTTAGGGTATAAGGGAATATATAGGCGAAAGAAGTTGGTCTGGGGAGCCTCGAGGGGCCCACGAGACAGGGGGCGCGCCCTCCTATCTCCTGGCCTCTTCGAAGCTTCCCTGGCTTGTACTCTAAGTCTCCCGTATCATGTTCATTCCAAAAATCACGGTCCCGAAGGTTTCATTCCATTTGGACACCGTTTGATATTCCTTTTCTTCGAAATACTAAAACAGGCAATAAAACAGCAATATGGGCTGGGCCTCCGGTTAATAGGTTAGTCCCAAAAGTAATATAAAAGTGTATAATAAAGCCCATAATCATTCAAAACAGATAATAAAATAGCATGAATGCTTCATAAATTATAGATACGTTGGAGACATATCACATTCCTTAATGGATTTCTTAAAAGAAGAGTTGTATATGATGCAACCAAAAGGTTTTGTTGATCCTAAAGATGCTAACAAAATGTGCAAGCTCCAGCGATCCATCTATGGACTGGTGCAATCATCTCGGAGTTGGAATATACGTTTTTTATGTGATCAAAGCATATGGTTTTATACAGACTTATGGTGAAGCATGTATTTACAAGAAAGTGAGTGGGATCTCTGTAGCATTTCTAATATTATATGTGGATGACATATTGCTGATTGGAAATGATATAGATGTTCTAGATAGCATAAAAGGATACTTGAATAAGAATTTTTCAATGAAAGACCTCGGTGAAGCTGCATATATATTGGGCATCAAGATTTATAGGGATAGATCGAGACGCTTAATAGGACTTTCATAAAGCACATACCTTGACAAACTTTTGAAGAAGTTCAAAAATAGATCAATCAAAGAAAGGGTTCTTGCCTGTATTGCAAGGTGTGAAGTTGAGTAAGACTCAAAGCCTGACCACGACAGAAGATAGAGAGAGAATGAAAGTCATTCCCTATGCCTCAGCCATAGGTACTATTATGTATGCCATGTTGTGTACCAGACCTAATATGTGCCTGACCATGAGTTTGTCCAGGGGGTACATAGTGATCTAGGAGTGGATCACTGGTCAGCGATCAAAATTATCCCGAGCTACCTAAAAGGACTAAGGAAATGTTTCTCGGTTATGGAGGTGATAAAGAGTTCATCGTAAAGGTTTATGTCTATACAAGATTTGACACCGATCCAAATGACTCTGAGTCTCAATCTGGATACGTATTGAAAGTGGGAGCAATTAGCTAGAGTAGCTCCATGGAGAGCATTGTAGACATAGAAATTTGCAAAATACATACGGATCTGAATGTGGCAAACCTGTTGACTAAACTTCTCTCATGGGCAAAACATGATCACACCTTAGAACTCTTTGGGTGTTAATCACATGGTGATGTGAACTAGATTATTGACTCTAGTGAACTCTTCGGGTGTTAATCACATGGCGATGTGAACTAGATTATTGACTCTAGTGCAAGTGGGAGACTGATGGAAATATGCCATAGAGGCATAAAATGGTTATTATTATATTTCGTTAATCATGGTAAAAGTTTATTATTCATGCTAGAATTGTATTGTCCAGAAACTTAAATACATGTATGGATACATAAACAAATATCGTGTCCCTGGTGAGCCTCTACTAGACTAGCTTGTTGATCAAAGATGGTTAAGGTTTCCTAACCATAGACATGAGTTGTCATTGATCACATCATTAGGAGAATGTCACATCATTAGGAGAATGATGTGATGGAAAAGACCCATCCGTTAGCTTAGAATATGATCGTTTAGTTTATTGCTACTGCTTTCTTAATGTCAAATACATATTCCTTGGACCATGAGATCATGCAACTCCTGGATACTGGACGAATACCTTGTGTGCTATCAAACATAACAACGTAATTGGGTGATCATAAAGATGCTCTACAGGTATCTCCGAAAGTGTCTGTTGAGTTGGTGTGAATCGAGATTGGGATTTGTCACTCTCTGTATCAGAGAGGTATCTCCGGGCCTTCTTGGCAATACAACATCACAAGAAGCTTGCAAGAAAAGTGACTAAGGAGTTAGTTATGAGATGATGTATTACGGACTTACCGGTAACGAGATTGAACTAGGTATGGAGATACCCACGATCAAATCTCGGGCAAGTAACATACCGACAGACGAAGGGAATTACGTATGTTGTCATAAAGGTACGACCGATAAAGATCTTAATAAAAATATGTAGGAACCAATATGGGCATCCAAGTCTCGCTATTGGTTATTGACCAAAGAGGCATCTCGTTCATGTCTACATCATTCTCGAACCCGTAGGGTCTGCACGCTTATCGTTCATTAACGATATAGTATTATATGAGTTATGTGAGTTGGTGACCGAATGTTGTTCGGAGTTCCGGATGAGATCACAGATATGACAAGGAGCTCAAGAATGGTCTAGAGGTAAAGATCGATATATAGGACGATACTATTTGGTCTCCGAAAAGGTTTTGGAATGCACCGGAGTTTTATTGGAGTACCGAAAGGGGTTCCGGGAGGCCACGGTAAGTTATTGGGCTTGTTGGGCCAACGAGGGAGAGCACACCAGCCCACATAGGGCTGCGGAAGACTTGACGCGAGCCAATGAAGCGCTGCTAAGGCGCTCCGGCTTTCCCCTGTTGAGTCGCTCTTTCCTGACCTTCTAAGTGAGTTCTAGCTTGAGCTGGGCCACTGATACCCCATGTGGATAGGTGGGATAGAAGAGAGGGTATGCGGGCTTCTATCGAAAGGTTTAAGAGAGCTACGGACTCTCTATAGAAAGATACT